>OY997270.1:547655196-548885196 GCA_963921465.1 Triticum timopheevii
TGAAAAAATGATTGTGACTTTAATTTTTTATGAACAATAAATTTTAAAAGAAAGAAAATATGTTCACGGACGATAAATTTGAAAATTTGTGATCAACAAAAAATGTCCACGAATATGAAATGAATGATAGCAACTTCAAAATAGACAAACAATAAATTTGAAAATATGTTCGTGAACCACAATCTCATGCCAATTCGTCGAATATTATGTCATAATGGTTTGTGAAATTATTATTTTTAGAAAAGGAGGATTACTCCCGGCTGCATCAGAGTGATGCACGCATCCCCTTTGTGGAAACGAAAATAGACACTCAAACTACTCTTGATGAGAAGTTGTCCTTATTTTAATTGAAAAGTGGAAATATGCCTGAGTATATAGATAAATGGTTGTTTGTTAATATTTTATTCTGATTGTCTTCAAGATATTTTGTAGGCACATATCTGACGGAATGACTATGAATATTAATTATATTCTTTACAAGATAGACACAGTAGTTGAATAAGAGAGCCAGAGCAAAATAGTATTCTCTATCTTGGTTGTCCATAAGGAAACAACTAATGCCATATGGCGTTGTCTGAATAGCACATCCTTCTCTTTCGAACGTTTCTCGTCCGGCATTTCATATCATAAGGCAATTGCATACAAAGGCGGACTATACATCTTAAGAGCACTGACAACTTCATTAATAACCAAATGAAAGAAATCTTTGATTGAAGAAAATTTCCAGGGACACAATCACAAATACACAACGATGTACTAGCATCAGGAATTACAACACACACAACACACGAAACAATCTCTCGATCTCTCATATAAAAAAATGCTCGGCTATATGTAAAGAGGATGGAATGGGACTGTGCCAGCGTGGGCCCTAGAGCACGAGCACGGCCGCGGCGAGCGCGGTGACCGCCACAGCTGCCTCACCGAAGCGCGCCTGCAGCTTGCCGGCGGGGTTGGTCGGGGCTGGCTGGGGAGTCGGCGGGGCGGTTTCGAGGATGGTGATCTTGAGCTTCATGCCGTTCTGGCAGTGCTGGCCGACGGCGCAGAAGAACCACTTGCGTCCGGCCTTGTCGAGCGTGACCCGGTCCTCGCCGGTGGTCAAGACGACGGCGTTGGGCGGCTGGGTGCACGAGAGGAAGTCCTGCCCGCCCACCTCCACCAGATTGTGGGCGGGGCTGTTGTACTTGAACACTGCAATATAGGTAACACGAGAGCGCGCGGCGAGCAGTTTAGTTTCCGACGAAACCAAGACAGAGAGCGCGCCGTGTTGTGAAGCATGGTGATTGGCGAGATGCATGCGCGGTGGGTGGTTGGATTAATGGTTGTGTGATTGCTTACCTAGCGTGTCGCCGACGACGAACTGGTTGGCCTCGGCCCAGGCGGTGTAGTTGAAGTTGAGGGTCCAGCCCTTGTCGTCGCCGACCATGTGCTCCGTGGCGACGGCGAGCCCCGGGAGGAAGGCCACGGCGAGGGCGGCCGCGGCGAACACGGCGACGAGCATCTGCTTGGACGCCATCACTGACTAAGTAAGCAGCAAAGCTAGAGAGATGACTGGCTTGTTGCTAAAGGGGAAGGAGGGTCCTGTGATGGGATGGATGCAGCTCGTGTGTTGTGCTGCTAGCTCTGGCTTTGCATGTATATATAGGGAGTGGCAGAGCTCGATCAGTAATGAGTATGGCACGTATGTACACGTACGTAGTTATCACCGTTACCACTCGAACGCGTCTTGTCTTTGACCGGGGCAGAGGCAGCAGCTGGCCAATGGCGGCAATGGTGTGGCTATGGGAGTTGAATGCGTCCGTGTGGCGCCAAATGTAGTATTGCCTTGGTATCATCGGAAGAACAGAGGGATACGCAGCATCAGTCACACAGATGCTAATATTTTGGTCGTCTAAAAGAAAAGGACGTGCTCTTGATTTGACGCATGTTATTCGTGTAGTCGGGCACTTGGGCCGGCCAGGTTCGTCGTCCATGTTAAGAAGATCCTCCAATTTCCTCCCCGTGCCAGAAGAACAATATCGGCACTACAGGAAAAAAAAATGTTGCCTAGTCCTTGACAAATGACCCTTGGCTTATGTTCGTATTCCGATCGGGTACACGCCAAGTGCGCATCGTCCAGTGTCACATTCGGCGTAGCTTTTGCCGAGGTGAATTTAGCCTTCACCAGGTGGTTTCCAAACTCGGCTTTAAAGCATTTTCATGCAGTGCAGAGCCGCCTAAGCAAAATATTTTTCCAATCGAGAAAGGAGTACAAGAGTAGTTGAGTAGCAAGGAAGCTTTGTTCAAGATGTTCCTAAGAAGGCGCCAGGCCCGACAGCGTCTCTGCGCATTTTCTCAAAAGAACTGGGACGAGTGAGGTGATGAGGTCATCAACGTAGGGTGTTTTTGGTTGCATTCTCGTCTCAGCATAGTTGTTCCCTCTTCATGTATGCTCAACTTAACACATCTCTTCATGCATGCTCTCTTTATGCATGCTTCTAGTGTATTTGTGCTAACTAGTGTGGACTCATGCACCCTCCATACATTCTACCAAACACCCAAAAGTGGGTCAAGAAAGGAACTCTTGGGCTCATACACCCTTCATACATCCTACCAAACACACCCGTAGTCTTAACTGTTCATCCTTTTAATCCCTTATTAGGTGTCGAATCCAACCCCATTTTCTCAGTTTCAGACAACAAGCTTGTGCAACACAATGTTCAAGATCATACCAAAAGTACACGCTAGTCGGTTGAAAAAGATTTTGCCGAAGATAATCTCACTTGATCAGTTTGTGTCTGTATCGTGAAGGATTATCACTGACAATGTAAAAGTAGCATATAAGTGTTTGCATTTTATGAAGAGATGTAGAAGTAAGAAAAATTCGGACTGACCTTTCAAGATTGATATGATGAAAAAAAAAATTAAACCGTAACCTGTCTTTATTAACATACAAAAGCAAAAGCAGCTAGATCGCTAGCCACCACAGAAGATACAATGTCAGGAACAGTGTCATGCCAATACATGGTACCTCCCTGGGACATATGGGCACCACGGGTAGCCAGAACATGTGCCGCTGAGTTAGAAACACGCTTACACACATGCACTTTAAACTCAATAAAGCTAGTAAAAAGAAGAAGTTTTGCCTCCAAAAAAGAACTCCCATACGGGTAGTATCCAATTCATTGGAAAGAAGAGCTGATGGGAGCATTGTGGAGTATGTTTCAATGATGATACACCCAAACCCAACTTCAGTCGCAAACTCAATCGCCTTCACACAAGCTATCGTCTCTGCATGCAAAGCATCTGACGGGAATTGGATTTGGCCCATGCCAGCACCGACGACATCTCCAGAAGCATCCCTAACACAAAACTCCAACCTCTGTACTGTTATCTTTTAGAAACGAGCCATCAATGTTTATCTTTAGAAAGTCTTCGGGAGGCTTAGACCAGCACTCATTAGGAGCACTAGCTGAACATGAAGGTATACGAGGATGTTCAGAAAATTCTGTAACCTGTACAACAATAGAGGAAACGATCTCTGCTGCTGAAGGACACCTATCACCATTATTTACCGCATTTCTAGCATTCCACAAATTCCATAGCAAGCAAATGTAGAACATGGATGTCGCATTCTCCAGGCTTAGTAGAGCTTTGACTGATTGTTTTGCATCAGTACAGCTGAAAAGCAAACCCCTTACATGCTCTTGTTTAGCTTCCTGCCAAAAGCCTTTGCAAATTTACATTTGAGGAAGGCATGGCCACCATCCTCGTCAAGGCGATTGCACATCGGGCAGATGGTATCTAGGTCAATTCCACGACGTTTAAGATTTAATCGGACAGGAAGGGTGTTGTGACTCAATCTCCAGAGGAACATGATGATTTTCCTCGGCATTTTCAAACTCTAAAGCTTGGTCCAAACCTTTGCAGCACTTGTTGTCGGATCTGCTATAGTGGAAGTTGATGTTTGACCTACAGCAACATCATCCAACTGAAGTTTGAGTTTGTAAGCTGAACGAACCGAAAAGTTACCTTTCGTGTCGGGATGCCAGGCTGGAAGATCATCAAATCCCTGTTGGGGAACGTTGCAGAAAACAAAAAATTTTCCTACGGTTTCACCAAGATCCATCTATGAGTTCATCTAGCAACGAGTCATTAGATGCATCTACGTACCTTGTAGATCGCGAGCGGAAGCGTTCAAAGAACGGGGATGATGTAGTCGAACACGACGTGATTCGAATCACCGGAGATCCTAGCACCGAACGGACGGCACCTCCGCGTTCAACACACGTACGGAACAGCCACGTCTCCTCCTTCTTGATCCAGCAAGGGGGGAGGAGAGGTTGAGGGAGATGGCACCAGCAGCAGCACGACGACGTGGTGTTGATGGAGCTGCAGTACTCCGGCAGAGCTTCGCCAAGCGCTATGGAGGAGGAGGAGGTGTTGGAGAGGGAGAAGGAGGCAACCAAAGGCCAAGGTGTGAAGTCCCTCCTTTCCCCACTATATATAGGAGGGCCAAGGGGGGGTGGCCGGCCCTAGGAGATCCAATCTCCTAGGGGGGCGGCGGCCAAGGGGGGTTTCCCTCCCCCCCAAGGCACCTAGGAGGTGCCTTCCCCTCCTAGGACTCCTCCCATGGAAACCCTAGGCGCATGGGCCTAGTGGGGCTGGTGCCCTTGGCCCATGTAGGCCAAGGCGCACCCCCTACAGCCCATGTGGCCCCCGGGGATGGGTGGCCCCACCCGGTGGGCCCCCGGGACCCTTCCGGTGGTCCCGGTACAATACCGATAACCCCGAAACTTGTCCCGATGCCCGAAACGGGACTTCCCATATATAAATCTTTACCTCCGGACCATTCCGGAACTCCTCGTGACGTCCGGGATCTCATCCGGGACTCCGAACAACATTCGGGTTACTGCATATACATATCCCTACAACCCTAGCGTCACCGAACCTTAAGTGTGTAGACCCTACGGGTTCGGGAGACATGTAGACATGACCGAGATCGCTCTCCGGTCAATAACCAACAGCGGGATCTGGGTACCCATGTTGGCTCCCACATGCTCCACGATGATCTCATCGGATGAACCACGATGTCGAGGATTTAATCAACCCCGTATGCAATTCCCTTTGTCAATCGATATGTTACTTGCCTGAGATTCGATCGTCGGTATCCCAATACCTCGTTCAATCTCGTTACCGGCAAGTCACTTTACTCGTACCGTAATGCATGATCCCGTGACCAGACACTTGGTCACTTTGAGCTCATTATGATGATGCATTACCGAGTGGGCCCAGTGATACCTCTCCGTCATACGGAGTGACAAATCCCAGTCTCGATCTGTGTCAACCCAACAGACACTTTCGGAGATACCTGTAGTGCACCTTTATAGTCACCCAGTTATGTTGTGATGTTTGATACACCCAAAGCACTCCTACGGTATCCGGGAGTTACACGATCTCATGGTCAAAGGAAAAGATACTTGACATTAGAAAAGCTCTAGCAAACGAACTACACGATCTCACGCTATGCTTAGGATTGGGTCTTGTCCATCACATCATTATCCTAATGATGTGATCCCGTTATCAACGACATCCAATGTCCATAGCCAGGAAACCATGACTATCTATTGATCAACGAGCTAATCAACTAGAGGCTTACTAGGGACATGTTGGTGTCTGTTATTCACACATGTATTACGATTTCCGGATAACACAATTATAGCATGAATAAAGAAAATTATCACGAACAAAGAAATATAATAATAATGCTTTTATTATTGCCTCTAGGGCATATTTCCAACAGTCTCCCACTTGCAGTAGAGTCAATAATCTAGTTACATTGTGATGAATCGAACACCCATGGAATTCTGGTGTTGATCATGTTTTGCTCTAGGGAGAGGTTTAGTCAACGGATCCGCTATATTCAGGTCCGTATGTACTTTACAAATCTCTATGTCTCCATCTTGAACATCTTCACGAATGGAGTTGAAGCGACGCTTGATGTGCCTTGTCTTCTTGTGAAACCTGGGCTCCTTGGCAAGTGCAATAGCTCCAGTGTTGTCACAGAAGAGCTTGATCGGCCCCGACGCATTGGGTATGACTCCTAGGTCGGTGATGAACTCCTTCACCCATATTGCTTCATGTGCTGCCTCCGAGGCTGCCATGTACTCCGCTTCACATGTAGATCCCGCCACGACGCTCTGCTTGCAACTGCACCAGCTTACTGCCCCACCATTCAAAATATACACGTACCCGGTTTGTGACTTAGAGTCATCCAGATCTGTGTCGAAGCTAGCGTCGACGTAACCCTTTACGACGAGCTCTTCATCACCTCCATAAACGAGAAACATTTCCTTAGTCCTTTTCAGGTACTTCAGGATATTCTTGACCGCTGTCCAGTGTTCCTTGCCGGGATTACTTTGGTACCTTTCTACCAAACTTACAGCAAGGTTTACATCAGGTCTGGTACACAACATGGCATACATAATAGAACCTATGGCCGAGGCATAGGGGATGACACTCATCTCTTCTATATCTTCTGCCGTGGTCGGACATTGAGCTGAGCTCAATTTCACACCTTGCAAAACAGGCAAGAACCCTTTCTTGGACTGATCCAGTTTGAACTTCTTCAAAATCTTATCAAGGTATGTGCTTTGTGAAAGACCTATGAGGCGTCTCGATCTATCCCTATAGATCTTGATGCCTAATATATAAGCAGCTTCTCCAAGGTCCTTCATTGAAAAACTCTTATTCAAATAGGCCTTAATGCTGTCCAAAAGTTCTATATCATTTCCCATCAAAAGTATGTCATCTACATATAGTATGAGAAATGCTATAGAGCTCCCACTCACTTTCTTGTAAACACAGGCTTCTCCATAAGTCTGTGTGAACCCAAACGCTTTGATCATCTCATCAAAACGAATGTTCCAACTTCGAGATGCTTGCACCAGCCCATAAATCGAGCGTTGGAGCTTTCACACCTTGTCAGCATTCTTAGGATCGACAAAACCTTCCGACTGCATCATATACAATTCTTCCTTAAGGAAACCATTAAGGAATGCCGTTTTAACGTCCATTTGCCAAATTTCATAATCATAAAATGCGGCAATTGCTAACATGATTCGGACGGACTTCAGCTTCGCTACCGGTGAGAAAGTCTCATCGTAGTCAACCCCTTGAACTTGTCGATAACCCTTAGCGACAAGCCGAGCTTTATAGATGGTCACATTACCATCCGCGTCTGTCTTCTTCTTAAAGATCCATTTATTTTCTATGGCTCGCCGTTCAACGGGCAAGTCAGTCAAAGTCCATACTTCGTTTTCATACATGGATCCAATCTCGGATTTCATGGCTTCTAGCCATTTGTCGGAATCCGGGCCCGCCATCGCTTCTTCATAGTTCGAAGGTTCACTGTTGTCTAACAACATGATTTCCAAGACAGGGTTGCCGTACCACTCTGGTGTGGAACGTGTCCTTGTGGACCTTCGAATTTCAGTAGGAGCTTGATCAGAAGTATCTTGATCATCATCATTAACTTCCTCTCTAGTTGGTGCAGGCACCTCAGGAACATTTTCTTGAGTTGCGCCATTTTCCGGTTCAAGAGGTAATACTTCATCAAGCTCTACTTTCCTCCCACTTACTTCTTTCGAGAGAAACTCTTTCTCCAGAAAGGACCCATTCTTGGCAACAAAGATCTTGCCTTCGGATCTGAGGTAGAAGATATACCCAATAGTTTCTTTAGGGTATCCTATGAAGACGCATTTTTCCGATTTGGGTTCGAGCTTTTCAGGTTGAAGTTTCCTAACATAAGCATCGCATCCCCAAACTTTTAGAAACGACAGCTTAGGTTTCTTCCCAGACCATAATTCACACGGTGTCGTCTCAACGGATTTCGACGGTGCCCTATTTAAAGTGAATGCGGCAGTCTCTAAAGCATAGCCCCAAAAAGATAGTGGTAAATCGGCAAGAGACATCATAGATCGCACCATATCTAATAGAGTGCGATTACGACGTTCGGACACACCATTACGCTGAGGTGTTCCAGGCGGCGTGAGTTGTGAAACTATTCCACATTTTCTTAAGTGTGTACCAAACTCGTGACTCAAGTATTCTCCTCCTCGATCTGATCGTAGGAACTTGATTTTCTTGTCACGTTGATTCTCAACTTCACTCTGAAATTCCTTGAACTTTTCAAAGGTCTCAGACTTGTGTTTCATTAAGTAGACATACCCATATCTACTCAAGTCATCAGTGAGGGTGAGAACATAACGATAGCCACCGCGAGCCTCAACACTCATTGGACCGCACACATTAGTATGTATGATTTCCAATAAGTTGGTTGCTCGCTCCATTGTTCCTGAGAACGGAGTCTTGGTCATTTTACCCATGAGGCATAGTTCGCACGTGTCAGATGATTCGTAATCAAGAGACTCTAAAAGTCCATTAGCATGGAGCTTCTTCATGCGTTTGACACCTATGTGACCAAGGCGGCAGTGCCACAAGTATGTGGGACTATCACTATCAATCTTACATCTTTTGGTACTTACACTATGAATATGTGTAGCATTACGCTCGAGATTCATAAAGAATAAACCATTCACCATCGGAGCATGACCATAAAACATATCTCTCATATAAATAGAACAACCATTATTCTTGGATTTAAATGAGTAGCCATCTCGAATTAAAAGAGATCCTGATACAATGTTCATGCTCAAACTTGGCACTAAATAACAATTATTGAGGTTCAAAACTAATCCCGTAGGTAAATCTAGAGGTAGCGTGCCGACGGCGACCGCATCGACCTTGGAACCATTCCCGACGCGCATCGTCACCTCGTCCTTCGCCAGTCTCCGTTTATTCCGCAGCTCCTGCTGTGTGTTACAAATATGAGCAACGACACCGGTATCAAATACCCAGGAGTCACTACGATTACTGGTAAGGTACACATCAATTACATGTATATCAAATATACCTTTGGTTTTGCCGGCCTTCTTGTCCGCTAAGTATTTGGGGCAGGTCCGCTTCCAGTGACCACTTTCCTCGCAATAAAAGCACTCAGTCTCGGGCTTGGGTCCATTCTTTGGCTTCTTCCCGGCAGCTTGCTTGCTGGGCGCGGCAACTACCTTGCCGTCCTTCTTGAAGTTCTTTTTTACCCTTGCCCTTCTTGAACTTAGTGGTTTTATTGACCATCAACACTTGATGTTCCTTCTTGACTTCTACCTCTGCTGATTTCAGCATAGCAAATACTTCAGGAATGGTCTTTTCCATCCCCTGCATATTGAAGTTCATCACAAAGCTCTTGTAGCTCGGTGGAAGCGACTGGAGGATTCTGTCAATGACCGCATCATCCGGGAGATTAACTCCCAGCTGAGTCAAGCGGTTATGTAACCCAGACATAGTGAGTATGTGCTCACTGACAGAACTATTTTCCTCCATCTTACAGCTGAAGAATTTGTCGGAGACTTCATATCTCTCGACCTGGGCATGAGCTTGGAAAACCATTTTCAGCTCTTCGAACATCTCATATGCTCCATTTCTCTCAAAACGCTTTTGGACCCCCGGCTCTAAGTTGTAAAGCATGCCGCACTGAACGAGGGAGTAGTCATCGGAACGTGCCTGCCAAGCGTTCATAACGTCTTGTTCTGCAGGGAGAACAGGTGCATCACCTAGCGGTGCTTGTAGGACATAATCTTTCTTGGCAGCTATGAGGATGATCCTCAGGTTCTGGACCCAGTCCGTATAGTTGCTGCCATCGTCTTTCAGCTTGGTTTTCTCTAGGAACGCGTTGAAGTTGAGGACTACATTGGCCATTTGATCTACAAGACATATTGTAAAAATATTTAGACTAAGTTCATGATAATTAAGTTCATCTAATCAAATTATAATGAACTCCCACTCAGGTTTGACATCCCTTTGGTCACCTAAGTGTTACACGATCCGAGTCGACTAGGCCGTGTCCGATCATCACGTGAGACGGACTAGTCATCGTCGGTGAACATTCTCATGTTGATTGTATCTTCCATACGACTCGTGTCGACCTTTCGGTCTCCGTGTTCCGAGGCCATGTCTGTACATGCTAGGCTCGTCAAGTTAACCCTAAGTGTTTTCGCTGTGTAAAACTGTCTTACACCCGTTGTATGTGAACGTCAGAATCCATCACACCCGATCATCACGTGGTGCTTAGAAGCGACGAACTGTAGCAACGGTGCACAGTTAGGGGAGAACACTTCTTGAAATTTTTGTAAGGGATCATCTTATTTACTACCGTCGTCCTAAGTAAACAAGATGCATAAAACATAATAAACATCACATGCAATTATATAAAGTAGTGACATGATATGGCCAATATCATATAGCTCCTTTGATCTTCATCTTCGGGGCTCCATGGTCATCTTGTCACCGGCATGACACCATGATCTCCATCATCATGATCTCCATCATCGTGTCTTCATGAAGTTGTCACGCCAACGACTACTTCTACTTCTATGACTAACGTGTTTAGTAATAAAGTAAAGTAGTTTACATGGCGTTCTTCAATGACACGCAGGTCATACAAAAAATAAAGACAACTCCTACGGCTCCTGCCGGTTGTCATACTCATCGACATGCAAGTCGTGATTCCTATTACAATAGCATGAACATCTCATACATGACATATAGATCATTCATCATTCATCACAACTTTGGCCATATCATATCACAAAGCACTTGCTGCAAAAACAAGTTAGACGTCCTCTAATTGTTGTTGCATGTTTTACGTGGCTGAAGTAGGGTTCTAGCAAGAACGTTTTCTTACCTACGTGAAAGCCACAACGTGATTTGTCAACTTCTATTTACCCTTCATAAGGACCCTTTTCATCGAATCCGCTCCAACTAAAGTAGGAGAGACAGACACCCGCCAGCCACCTTATGCACTTGTGCATATTAGTCGGTGGAACCGGTCTCACGTAAGCGTACGTGTAAGGTTGGTCCGGGCCGCTTCATCCCACAATACCGCTGAAGCAAGATAAGACTAGTAGCGGCAAGAAAGTTGACAAATCTACGCCCACAACAAATTGTGTTCTACTCGTGCAAGAAGAACTACGCATAGACCTAGCTCATGATGCCACTATTGGGGAACGTTGCAGAAAACAAAAAATTTTCCTACGGTTTCACCAAGATCCATCTATGAGTTCATCTAGCAACGAGTCATTAGATGCATCTACGTACCTTGTAGATCGCGAGCGGAAGCGTTCAAAGAACGGGGATGATGTAGTCGAACACGACGTGATTCGAATCACCGGAGATCCTAGCACCGAACGGACGGCACCTCCGCGTTCAACACACGTACGGAACAGCCACGTCTCCTCCTTCTTGATCCAGCAAGGGGGGAGGAGAGGTTGAGGGAGATGGCACCAGCAGCAGCACGACGGCGTGGTGTTGATGGAGCTGCAGTACTCCGGCAGAGCTTCGCCAAGCGCTATGGAGGAGGAGGAGGTGTTGGAGAGGGAGAAGGAGGCAACCAAAGGCCAAGGTGTGAAGTCCCTCCTTTCCCCACTATATATAGGAGGTCCAAGGGGGGGTGGCCGGCCCTAGGAGATCCAATCTCCTAGGGGGGCGGCGGCCAAGGGGGGTTTCCCTCCCCCCCAAGGCACCTAGGAGGTGCCTTCCCCTCCTAGGACTCCTCCCCATGGAAACCCTAGGCGCATGGGCCTAGTGGGGCTGGTGCCCTTGGCCCATGTAGGCCAAGGCGCACCCCCTACAGCCCATGTGGCCCCCTGGGACAGGTGGACCCACCCGGTGGACCCCCGGGACCCTTCCGGTGGTCCCGGTACAATACCGATAACCCCGAAACTTGTCCCGATGCCCGAAATGGGACTTCCCATATATAAATCTTTACCTCCGGACCATTCTGGAACTCCTCGTGACGTCCGGGATCTCATCCGGGACTCCGAACAACATTCAGGTTACTGCATATACATATCCCTACAACCCTAGCGTCACCGAACCTTAAGTGTGTAGACCCTACGGGTTCGGGAGACATGTAGACATGACCGAGATCACTCTCCGGTCAATAACCAACAGGGGGATCTGGATACCCATGTTGGCTCCCACATGCTCCACGATGATCTCATCGGATGAACCACGATGTCGAGGATTTAATCAACCCCGTATGCAATTCTCTTTGTCAATCGATATGTTACTTGCCCGAGATTCGATTGTCGGTATCCCAATACCTCATTCAATCTCGTTACCGGCAAGTCACTTTACTCGTACCGTAGTGCATGATCCCGTGACCAGACACTTGGTCACTTTGAGCTCATTATGATGATGCATTACCGAGTGGGCCCAATGATACCTCTCCGTCATACGGAGTGACAAATCCCAGTCTCGATCTGTGTCAACCCAACAGACACTTTTGGAGATACCTGTAGTGCACCTTTATAGTCACCCAGTTACGTTGTGACGTTTGATACACCCAAAGCACTCCTACGGTATCCGGGAGTTACACGATCTCATGGTCAAAGGAAAAGATACTTGACATTAGAAAAGCTCTAGCAAACGAACTACACGATCTCATGCTATGCTTAGGATTGGGTCTTGTCCATCACATCATTATCCTAATGATGTGATCCCGTTATCAACGACATCCAATGTCCATAGCCAGGAAACCATGACTATCTATTGATCAACGAGCTAATTAACTAGAGGCTTACTAGGGACATGTTGGTGTATGTTATTCACACATGTATTACGATTTCCGGATAATACAATTATAGCATGAATAAAGACAATTATCACGAACAAAGAAATATAATAATAATGCTTTTATTATTGCCTCTAGGGCATATTTCCAACAATCCCTCCTTAATGGGAATACTCAGAATGTGCCATCATCATCAAATACTTGTTGAACAAGATCTTGGTCCCACTGTCCAGAAATAGGGTTGATCAGATCACAAACCTTCTGAAGTAAAATTTGGCCTCTAACTGTACTAGGTCTTCTAGTACTCCCTCTTGGTACCCATGGATCTTCCCAAATATTAATGTTTTGGCCATCACCTATATGCCAGATCAAGCCTTGTTTGATAAGATCATGACCTTTGAGAATACTCCTCGAAGTGTAAGATATACCATTTTTCGGCATGACCTTCAATAAATCCTCGTGCAGAAAATATCTCGCCTTGAGAAGTTGAGCGCGCGCATAGGGTCTCTGGATATAGAAGGATCCTCCAGGCTTGCCTTGCTAGCATAGCAATATTAAAGGAATAAGGATCTCTAAAACCTAAACCTCCATCCTTCTTTGGCTTAGATAATTTGTCCTAGGCAACCCAATGTAATTTATTTTCTTCATCCATTTGACTCCACCAAAAACAACATACCATGGAAGAGATCTCCTCATAAATCCCTTTAGTCATGTCAAAGCATGACATAGCATAAGTTGGGATCGCCTGAGCCACCGCCTTAATAAGAATTTCTTTACCGGCTTTAGAATGTGTTTTCTCTTTCCAACCTTGGATTCTTGCCCAAATTTCCCCTTTTAGGTATTGGAAGACTATTTTCTTGGACTTGCCTATATGAACTGGGAGCCCTAGGTACCTCTCATTTTGTCTCTCACGGGAAATATGCAAATAATCCACAATTTCTATCTTCTGCATATTATTACAGTTTGGGCTGAAAAACACACTGCTCTTATCCCTGTTGATAATTTGTCCTGAGCATTCCTCATACCGGTCAAGGATACGTTGAAGTTCTGAAGCATTATCACAATCTTCCTTTAGGAGGAGAAGGGAGTCGTCCGCAAAAGCAAGTGT
This sequence comes from Triticum timopheevii, assembly GCA_963921465.1. NCBI lineage: Eukaryota > Viridiplantae > Streptophyta > Magnoliopsida > Poales > Poaceae > Triticum > Triticum timopheevii. The sequence continues at coordinate 547,668,972 of OY997270.1, forward strand.
GACACACTCGGTACCCCTGGACAAATCTGACTGCCTTCAATCAACCCTTGTTCCTCAGCTGTATGGAGTAAGGAGGAAAATCCTTCGGCACAGATGAGAAAGAGGTAGGGGAATCCTTCGGCACCTGTGTGAAGTGGAATTATTTGGAGTCTGTTATCTTGAAGATGGGTTTTGTGCAGAGTTGGATAACAAAAATTATGAAGTGTGTTTCGGGAGTGTCTTTCTAGTGTACTTTAATGGAATAAAGTTAGAATAATCTAGGCCATCACAAGCATAAGGCAAGAAGACCCTATTTAGTCTTAACTATTTTTATTAGCAGCCGAGGGGTTGTCGTGTTTACTGAAAGCAAGGTCCACTAACGAGAATGTAAGACTGGCAGTTGTGGCACCCTCTTCTTCCTGTTGTAAACCACCTCATCTTCGCTAGTGACAGCCTTCTCGTTTTCAGAGCAAATGAGGAAGGTGCAACCATTATAAAGGATATGGTCCAGACATATTGTGATGCTTTGGGCAGCGGGTTAACTTATCAAATTCAGTGTTTTCTTTGCAAAAGGGTGCCTAGATTTTGTCAACTATATATTCCTTGTTGTGGGTAAGGAACTACTCATAATGTTTGTTGTCCAAGCAATACCAACATATTCCATGGCATGCATCTTGTTATCCGGAGAGTTATGCTAACAAATTGATGTGGTGCTCTATAAATTTTGGTGGGGAAGTACGAATGGAGAGAGGAAAACTGCGGGGGTTTCATGATGGCTATCACCATGCCCAAATATATGGGAGGATTGGGTTTCTGAGACACACAACTTGTAATCTCACAATGCTAGAAAATTAGTCATGGAGGACACATCAGGATCTAAACTCTTTGAGTGCTAGACTATTAAATGCATCATACTTTCCACATTGTGATCTTCTAAACACAAAGATTGGTAATCATACATATCAAGTGTGGATGGCGATATGCGAAGGCACTTCTATTTCGAAATGAGGTCTTATCCGTCGTGTTGGGAACGGGAGAATGATGAGTGGTTTTTAGACTAGTTTAAATCGGATATTCTCATAGTTTCTGTGTTTATCACTTCAACTTGCCCGCTAATTACTAATGAATGCAAAGATGTGCAAATCTCCTTCTTTAATCTAGTCCTCGTAGATATGGAAGTTTTTAGGTGGAAATCAAGTCATATATGGGATGTACCCAAGGAAGGATAATTTCCATAATTTGGCGCGCCACATAGGATACAGAAGAGAAGACGACCCATGGTGCTCCCGTACTGCATGGCGCTGTCTCTGTGAAGCCATCTGAACAACTTCCATCAAAGGGCCCAAACCTAGTTCTCAACGGAGAGCCCTGGGACCCTATTCCATTGTCTGCGCTATATAAAGGAGAAGGAAGTCCCCTGAAAGGCATCAACCTTCATTCGCCTTGACCAGCCGCCATACAAGCTTCATCAACCTCTCTTCACATATCCATCTCCATAGCCACCATCTCCTTTAGACCATTTACTTGTGATCGATATTCCATCGCGATCAGCGACACTATAAGACTAGCAAGCATCCATCTTCAAGTACACAATTATATAATGTAATCATCGTGTGATTCGTTCGTGATGTGTGGGTAATCCCTCGAGCTAAGGGCTGGGGAGTAGCCTCGTAGCTTGCGTTTGCGAAGGTCGGGATTCACATTATGATTTTACTTTATGTATTTGTACACCTATTTGTCCCTTGTCTCTAACTCGATCCGAGGACTCACCAGTACCCGAGGCGCAGAAGATTTGTACAAGGAGAGACAATGAGCAGGGAGAGTGAAGAACACAACGAAGATCGGTGCCTCCTCGGAATGGGATTTTACAATCACTTTTATTTGTATAACCTACAAATCTCTCACTTTGGTTAGAGTAAAACCTAATGATTGCCATTTCTAGAAGGATTCGATGAGGGTGAAAGATGCATTCCTCCAATTTGTGGCATTTTAGGTCAGTTCTTTTTGGGTAGGACAATTGGCGGACACATGCCAATCTATTTGCAATAAGCCTTTTTCAAAGTAATATGTTTGTAACTTTGACCAAGGAAACATATATGTACATATAAAATACCGAATGCATATCACGTGCCTCCTCCCCAAAAGAAGTTTAGGGTTCCTCTGCCTTCCGTCAGCACCGCTAGCGGTCCGCCTCTTCTCTGGTGGCCTTAGGCCCATCGGGACGCGGTGGATCTCGGCCCTTGTCGCAGGGAGGGCTCTATTTTTATATGCTTCTTTGATTTTTGTTAGGGTTTGTATCCTGCTCAGGAAGGTGAGACAACAGTGGCTCCCTAAAGGTGAAATAAAGTTCTCCCCGCCTATCCCCCGTCCCCTTGGTTCGTCTAGCATCGTCCGTGGACGTGTGGATGTGTGTCTCCGTCAGGATCTATGTTTGGTGGATTTGCTCGGATCTGGTCATCGTTCGTCTATGTCTGTGTGTGTTCAGTTTGGATCCTTCCTATCTACATTATTTTTCATCAGCAGCAGTTGCTGTTCTGGTGTGCTGATCCTATGGGGCCTTAGTATGACGGCTTTTCAATTGTCTATTACAACAAGTATTGCCCGACTCCAACGAGGAAGGGCAAGGACGGCGACGCGCCTTCGGCTCGCTTTAGTGCTTGTAGTCGTCGCTAGGTGGTCTACGATCCTGAATGTATTTTCTATTATTTCTGATGTTCGTTGTACTGACATGATCGAAGATAAATAGATAGAAAGATTTCACGCCAAAAAAACATATTTTTATATTGGTATTTTAGATACATATAATTTTTTCTATAAACTCAGTCAAAGTTTGTGAATTTTGACTTTTTTCTATATGCGCCACATTGTAGAACGGAGGAGGTATATCACACCGGGTTGAGTTAACCTTTCTGGACAGTTATCTTATCTCACTACATGTTCTTTGAATAAGTTTTAAGCGCACTGATAAACTTTATTAATAGCCAAATGAAACTAATTTACTAGAAAAATGAAACATATCTTTAATTGAATAGAATTTGAGGGGTACAAATGCACAACGTTGTAACATAAAAAATAACAGCACGATCGACCGTGCACAAAAACCAACACACAACGCAACACTCTCGATCTGAGCTAGCTATGTGTAAAGAGGAGCTATGTGTAAAGAGGATGTAGTGGGACTGTGATGGCCTAGAGCACGAGCACGGCCATGGCGAGCGCAGTGACCGCGGCTGCTGCCTCACCGAAGCGCGCCTGCAGCCCCGTATACACGGGCGCGCGGGGGTATCGGCGTGGACGTGCGGAATGTTTTTTTTTTACGTAAGACGATCGTGCCCTCTATCAGCGAAGGGGTATGGGCAAATCTCAACCCTTAATGTGTTTAAGGGGGTGTACCAAAGCAGAAGTGATGAAAAAAAAAATCTTTGATTAAAGAAAATTTCCAGGGGCACAAACACAAATCCACAACGATGTAACATCAAGAATAACAATTAACAACACACACAACACACAACGCAACAACGCTCTCGATCGCTCACGTAAAAAAATGCTCGGCTATATGTAAAGAGGATGGAATGGGACTGTGGCACACCGTGGGCCCTAGAGCACGAGCACGGCCGCGGCGAGCGCGGTGACTGCCACAGCTGCCTCACCGAAGCGCGCCTGCAGCTTGCCGGCAGGGTTGGTCGGGGCTGGCTGGGGAGTCGGCGGGGCGGTCTCGAGGATGGTGATCTTGAGCTTCATGCCGTTCTGGCAGTGCTGGCCGACGGCGCAGAAGAACCACTTGCGTCCGGCCTTGTCGAGCGTGACCCGGTCCTCGCCGGTGCTCAGGACGACGGGGTTGGCCGGCTTGGTGCACGAGAGGAAGTCCGGCCCGCCCACCTCCACCACATTGTGGGCGGGGCTGTTGTACTTGAACACTGCGCTCGGTATAGTTTGCATGAAATTAGTTTCGCGTCGCAAAGAAAATGGAGCGATCCACCGTACGCGTGGCCGGAAAGGATTAACGGAGGTATGTACTTCCTCCGTTTGGAATTACTCATCTAAGAAATGAATGTATCTAGATGTATTTTAATTGTAGATACATCCATTTTTATGACAAGTAATTCCGAACGAAGGGAATAATTACCTAGCGTGTCGCCGACGACGAACTGTTTGGTCTCGGCCCAGGCCGTGTAGTTGAAATCGAGGGTCCAGCCCTTGTCGTCGCCGACCATGTGCTCCGTGGCCACGGCGAGCCCCGGGAGGAAGGCCACGGCGAGGGCGACCGCGGCGAACATGGCGACGAGCATCTGCTTGGACGCCATCGATCACTGACTGAGGAAGCAGCAAAGCTAACGAGATGACTGGCTTGTTGCTAAAGGGGAAGGGTCCTGTGATGGTATGGATGGAGCTCGTGTGTTGTGCTTCTAGCTATGGCTTTGCATGTATATATAGGGACAGAGCTGAGTAATAAGGTACGTACGTAGTATGAATACGTCGTAATCACCGTTGGCACTCGAGCCCGTCTTGTCCCTGACCGGAGGCAGCGGCAGCAGCTGGCCAATGGCGGCAATGGTAGGCCTATGGGAGTTGAATTCGTCCGTGTGGTGCCAAATGTGATAGGTGTAGTATTGCCTTGGTTTCATCGGAACAGAGGATACGCTGCAGCATGACATAGATGCTAATTATTCTGTGTCTAAAACGAAATTTTGTCCTGCACGGGCTGTTGCGCTTTCATGTGTGAGAGAGAGGGGTCTTGATCCGACACATGTTATCAGCTTAGTTTCCCGGGGGAAAAACTATTCTAGTTGGGCCGGCCAGGTTCGTCGGTGACGTGTTAGTATGATCATCCTCCCCGTGGCCGCAGAACAACTAAGAGCAACTCCAGCGCAGCGATCCATTTCGTCCACGTGCGTCTGTTTGGGTCGGCGCGGACAAAAAAGTCGGGTCAGTGTGGCGATCCAAATGGACGCGCATCCGTTTTTCGTCCGCCTGCCGATCTATTTTCAGCCCATTTTTTAGCCTCATTTACGTCGGCGTGGACACAAAACGGACACGCGCCCATCTACTCCTCCCCCTGGCCCGCTAGTCGGTGGCACATTGGCCATCCTCTCGTATCCCAAGATCGGCAGCAAAATCTCGCCCGCCGCCGCCGCCCATTTTCGGTGCCTCTGCCAGCAGCCGGTGCCGACACACCTCCCCGCAAAGCCGCCACCTCCCCCGTCGCCGCCACCACCGTCTCATCGCCGGGGCACCGAAGCTTCCCACCCCCACACCCCGACACGACACGAGCAGGAAGATGCCTCGCGGCCAGCCAACTCCTTCATCCTGATGTCAGCACCCTCGCCGGATGCCTCCAGGGCAGCCACCTGGTCCAAGGGAGGCGCGCGTCTCCTCGCTGGCCGGCTCCTTCGTCAACGTCCGCAAGTTGTTCGACAGTTTGCCAAGGTATAAAATGGACGCCGCCGACGAGTTCTTTTTCCACAATTTCCTTTGCGACTCCGATGATTTCTCGTCGGATGAGGAGGAGGAGATCTTGGCTGCCGTGTTAGTCCATCACCACCTTAATAGCCAGCGGCCGTTGTTCCATGGCTCGATCCCGGGGCACCTTCCGGCGTTGAATCGCAACCGAGAGAGCGGCCATTTCCTTCTTTGGAAGGACTACTTTGACACAACCAACCTGCTATTCAAACATCAGAAAATCCGGCGGTGTTTTCATATGAGTAGGCATCTTTTCAACCATAGTAGAGAGGGGGTGGTCGGATACGATGACTATTTCGAGTGCAAAGAGGATGCCCTTGGAAAGATTGGCTTCTCATCTTATCAGAAATGCACTGCAGCCGTCCGGATGCTTGCATATGGAGTGTCCGGTGATCTCATTGATGAGTACGTCCGTATGAGCGAGTCTACATGCCTAGACTACACCTACAAGTTTTGCAAGGCTGTGATTTCTGTGTTTGGCCATGAGTATTTGAGAGAGCCGACTGCTCAAGATACAACCCGCTTGTTGGCCATGAATGCTAGCAGGGGCTTCCCAGGGATGCTTGGCAGCATAGACTTCATGCATTGGGAGTGGAAGAACTGCCCTTCTGCTTGGCAAGGCCAGTATAAGGGCCATGTCAGGGCTTGCACTGTCATACTTGAGGCCGTGGCCTCACAAGATCTCTGGATCTAGCACTCTTTCTTTGACATGGCCGGTTCACACAATGATATCATCGCGCTTCAACGCTCGCCGGTGTTTGCTAGGCTTGCCGAAGGCAACAACCCACCGGTGAATGTTACCATGAACGGCCACAACTACGACAAAGGATACTACCTAGGTGACGGTATCTATCCTCAGTGGACCACTATTGTGAAGACAATCCCCAACCTATTGAAGAGAAGAGGAAAAGATTTTCCCAAGAGCAAGAGAGTGCTAGGGAGGACGTCGAGCGTGCCTTTGGTGTTTTGCAATCTCGATGGGGCATCGTTCGGTATCCTGCTAGGACTTTGAGCACGAAGAAGCTGTGGGAGGTGATGACTGCTTGTGTGATCATGCACAATATGATCGCAGAAGATGAGCGGCCGAAACGTCTGTATGATCAAGGATTTCAGTTTCAGGGTGAGAATGTTGTGCCTGAGTATGGAGGAGCGGCAACGTTTGAACAGTTCATCCAATTTCATCATGACGTGCGTGATTGGAAAACTCGCGTGCAACTGCAAAATGAGTTGGTTGAGCATATGTGGGCTCATATTGGCAACCAATAGATGTATCTTTTTCATTTGGCTTGTAAAACTATGTGAGAAAATTTTATTTTCATTCGGCTTGTAAAACTATGCTTAATTTATTTGGTTGTGAAACTACGCTTTATTTGGTTTTGAAACTATATGTTTGCTTGTGAAATAATGCAAAATCTATGCATATTTGTTGAAAAAAGGCGGCCAGCCGGCCACGCCGGCAAATACGGGTCGGCGTGTTGGGCATACTACCGACCAAATCTTAAACAGGATGGACACCGAGCGGGCGGCCGACCCAAACGGACAAAAAACGAATAAAAGCGTCGTCCATTTGGGTCAGCGCATTGGAGTTGCTCTAATGGAGCTGGTTCGTTGTAGAGGCCAACCGGAGGGGCCCAAGCAAATCCCCCTTTTGCAATCAAGGACTACAAGACTAGTTCCATTAGTGACACCACAACATCGTCTCAAAAAAAATAGTGACACCACAACAAGAAGCGATACGTGCCGAATAGGGTTTGAAGGACGTCGGAGAATAGCAGCAGCCGCCGTCGAATCTGATCGGTTGCCCTCTCCTCTGGCCGCCGTTTCAGGGTTGTGAGTGGAGACTCCCAGTATTCGTTGGTGCATTTCGGAGACTTTTCAAGATGAGTATTGTGATCTTAAATGGCGACTTTTTGGCCGTGGTGCGGTTCCCTTGAAAATTGTTGAAATTAATTCTATAAAAGGGAAATCTCCCCTTGCCCAACGGCCAAGCAGTTGCATCGCGCGGACGCATGTGTCCCGGCAACCGACGCATCTCTCTGGAACCGACGCCTCCTCTGGATCGTCGTGTCTCTCCAGGAGATATATAAGCGTCCTGTAACCATCGTCAAGTGTAATCGATCATTTTGATTACGAATACATTATTAGCACGTAGAACAGCCAGCGAGAGCAAGAGAAACAACAGAGAAAGGAGAAGAGAGGGAGCACTTGCCGCCTTTTTCTATGGAGACAATCTGATGGAAGAGGAATTATGCCTTGTGGACAGTGGTACCATAAACTCCATACCGAGGGAGATGAAAAATTTCCAAACTCTAAAAAATATGAATGGTGATATTCTAACTACCGCTGGACGCGATACGGCGATTGTTGGTACTAGACGTGCCATATTCACCCTCCCAAGTGGTACACAAGTGACAATTGAGGATGCTTTATTGTATCCCGATTCTTCACGTACCCTGATCAGTTATCGAGATATCCGTAAAACTGGTTTTCACATTGAAACCCATGAAGACAACAAAGAGGAGTATCTACTTTTTACCAAAGATCACGGCTATGGTAAAAAGGTACATGAGAAAATTCCTTCTCTATCGTCTGGTTTGTACTATACGTACATCAAACCCATAGAACATGTTGCATACAAAGTAATTTTTCAGAATGTTAACGCATTCAAACCTGGCATGATCGCCTAGGCCATCTCGGGATAGGGATGATGAGAAAAATTACTAGCAATTCCATTGGTCATAATTTGCTTGAGTCAAATTTCCTCAATCTTCTGATTTTGTGTGCACATCTTGTGCCACGGGAAAGCTAATTTTGAGGCCCTCACACCTCAAAATACATGTTGAACCACTTCAGTTCCTTGAATGTATTCAAGGAGACATTTGTGGTCCCATTCAGCCATTATCTGGACCTTTCCGGTATTTCATGGTTCTGATTGACGCATCTACATGATGGTCACATGTGTGTCTTCTATCCACACGAAACCATGCATTTGCCAAGATAATGAGGCAAGTCATTAAGTTGCAAGCCCATTATCCTGAAAGTCGGATTAAGTCAATTTGAATGGACAATGCTGCAGAATTCTCCTCACGTGCTTTCAATGATTATTGCATGGCTTTGGGGATTGAAGTTCAGCACTTTGTTCCATATGTCCATACACAAAATGGTTTGGCTTAAGCATTGATTAAGAGGCTCAAACTCATTGCAAGACCTTTGTTGATGAATTGCAACTTGCCAACCTCTTTTTGGGGTCACGCTGTTTTACACGCTGCTGACTTGATACAATTGAGGCCAACTACATATCACAGTTCTTCCCCTCTGGAATTGGTACGTGGAAATCCTCCTAGCATTTCCCATTTGCGTAAGTTCGGATGTGCTGCATACATCCCGATCTCACCACCACATCGTACATCTATGGGCCCACACAGGAAGTTGGGGATCTATGTGGGGTACAAATCGCCGTCGATTATCAAGTACCTGGAACCCCTGACTGGGGATCTGTTCACAGCCCATCACGCTGATTGCATATTTAATGAGGAACATTTTCCGGCATTAGGGGGAGATTTCAAGTACCAGAAAGAATGCTCGGAAATTGATTGGAATGCTCATGCCATTTCATCCTCTGATCCACGTACCCATGAGACCGAACTTCAAGTTCGGAAGATCATTAATTTGCAACATCTTGCAAATAATCTGCCAGATTCATTTACTGATCTGAAAGGTGTTACAAAATCCTTAAATCCGGCCAGAAATGCGCCAGAAAGAGTGGAGGTACCAATAAAAACCATTCAACTCCCTATTCCCAAAAAGAGGGGGAGTAGTACGGCCTCTAACCTAGAGCATGCTTCTAGAAAGCAGCAAAGGAAAGCGAGGAGAAAAACCTTGGAGTCAGTAAATGCAGGTCAACTCAACATTGACAAACACCTGATGGGTAGTGTACACCCAGTGGAAGGGCAACCTCCACAACCCAGTTCCAGTGTGCATAAACTGACTGGGACATCGGAACACCCAGACTCGATCGTATTGGGAAATCACAAAGAGTCACTAGGGGTGCAGGAAATTTCCATCAACTATGTTGATTCTGGAGAATCATTTGACCGTTAGACAACGACTGTCGACATATATTTTGCTGAAAAGATTGCAGATACCCTTCTCACTGATCATGATCCAAGGTCTATTGTTGAGTGCCAAAAGCGCTCCGACGGGCCTAAATGGAAGGATGCAATCCAAGCAGAAATTGCCTCGCTTAACAAAAGAAAGGTATTCACTGAAGCAATACCGACACCTCCCAGTGTTTTCCCTGTGGGATTCAAATGGGTTTTTCTCCGGAAACGGAATGAGAACAATGAGGTGGTGAGATATGAAGCTAGGCTCATAGCACAAGGTTTCACGCAGAAACCCGGCATTGATTTCACTGAAACATATTCTCCATTAATGAGTGCAACCACTTTCCGATATCTTATATCCTTGTCAGCGCAAAATCGTCTATCTATGCAGTTGATGGACGTCGTGACCGCATATCTTTACGGGTCACTAGATTCGGACATATATATGAAGGTTCCTGATGGAATCTCTGTCCCGAATAAAAATGCAAAACACAACATGTATTGTGTAAAGCTGAATAAGTCATTGTATGGCTTAAGACAGTCGGGGCGGATGTGGTACAACCGACTGAGTGAGTTTCTTCTTCAGAAAGGTTACTCCAATAGTGCTGATTGCCCATGTGCCTTCATCAAGAAGTCCTCTACAGGATTTTGCATCATTTCTGTGTATGTTGATGATCTCAACATCATCGGCAGCACACCAGACATCGATGAAGCTCGCAATCACCTAAAGATGGAATTTGAGATGAAGGATTTGGGTAAAACCAAAATTTGCTTAGGCATTCAACTTGAGCACCTTCCCTCAGGAATCATGGTACACCAATCTGCCTATATCCAGAAAATATTGGAGAAATTCAATCTGGACAAATCCTATCCATCTAAAACTCCCATGGTGGCTCGATCTCTAGACGTGGAGAAAGATCCGTTCAGACCAAGGGATGATGGAGAAGAGCTGTTGGGACCTGAAGTTCCATACCTCAGTGTCGTTGGAGCGCTTATGTATCTTGCAAATTACACAAGACCTGATATTGCATTTGTAGTGAATCTACTTGCTAGACATAGCGCAGCTCCCACCAAACGTCATTGGTCTGGAGTGAAGAATATCTTCTGATATCTCCAAGGCACAAAGGATCTTGGCCTATTTTTCCAATTCCAAAAAAATCAGGACTCTGATATGATTGGATATGCAGATGCCGGCTATTTGTCTGATCCCCATAATGCCAGATCACAGACCGGCTTTGTGTTCCTACATGGTGGCACTGCTATATCATGGAAGTCTTCGAAACAGACTCTGGTGGCAACTCTACCAATAATTCTGTAATAGTTTCATTATTTGAAGCAACATGTGAGTGCGTATGGCTTCGCAGAATGATAAACCACATACAACAGTCATGTGGAATTGGTTTGATAGAATCACCTACCATTATCTATGAGGATAATGTGGCCTGTATTGCGCAGATGCAAATAGGATACATCAAGAGTAATATCACCAAGCATATTTCTCCTAAATGGTATTTCCCCCATAATCTTCAGAAAAGCGGGAAAATAAGCATCATGCAAGTCAAATCATGCGACAACCTTGTTGATTTATTGACCAAGTCTCTACCAAATTCTACATTCCAGAAATGTGTTCATGTAATTGGTATGCGAAGACTTAGGGACTTGCAGGTGTCAGGGGGAGTCTCTTCTTGAGATATCCTTATTTTAATGACATCACATTATGCTGTCTTTCTTTGTGAGTATATGTTTTAGGATCTCATCAAAGATTTTATGAAGAACTTTTGAAGGAGAATATTTTGAGATGATAGAGCTTTCCAGACAATCATGAAGATGATTCTACATGGTCAAGCGTAAATTAGGGGGAGTGTTGAAATTAATTCTGTAAAAGGGAAATCTCCCCTTGCCCAACGGCCAAGCAGTTGCATCGCGCGGACGCATGTGTCTCGGCAACCGACGCATCTCTCTGGAACCGACGCCTCCTCTGGATCGTCGTGTCTCTCCAGGAGAGATATAAGCGTCCTGTAACCATTGTTAAGTGTAATCGATCATTCTGATTCTGAATAAAAATTAAGGTTTTCTGGTTCTTTTTCTGGCACGACAATACTTTACAGGATGACAGAGCACGATCTTTGGTTTCTGTGCAGGTTGTTCAAGAAGCTATTCTTGATGAGGCCAAGATTAGAGAAATTTCAATGTCAGTGTCGATGGCAGGCATAGGAAAAATATGATCACATTCACATACCTGGACCAAGATGAAGGACACATTGATTTTGCACGAGAGAGAGAGAGAGAGGTGCAATCTCAACCTCACATGAGGGAAGACATTGAGTTGCAGACGTGTTGCTTAGCCTGAGAACAAGACTAGACCACTATGCAAGTAACGATCTGAGTCTCTGTGCGCCTGCCCTAGCCCACGATCTAGCCTTGTCCTGGATTGACGCAAAGAGACACAAGATGAAGGGATTCTCGCCATCGAAAATGCACCGATTGTGCTGCCTCCAGATGGACCAGCCGTGAGAAGAGCCAGCATGGCTAGGCCCTTGCGGTGGTCAGTGGGGGATTCCGTTATTTTCACCGTGCACCACGGGAGTAACTCTCCATCGCCAGAAATGTTAGGGAACGCGGTACTTTCAAAAAATTTCCTACGATTACGCAAGATCTATCTCTAGGTGATGCATAGCAATGAGAGGGGAGAGTGTTGTCTACGTACCCTCGTAGACCAAAAGCGGAAGCGTTATGACAATGCAGTTGATGTAGTCGTTCGTCTTCACGATCCGACCGATCCTAGCACCGAAGGTACGGCACCTCCGCGATCTGTACACATTCAGCTCGGTGACGTCCCACAAACTCTAGATCCAGCTGAGGTCGAGGGAGAGTTTCACCAGCACGAAGTCGTGGTGACGGTGATGATGAAGTTACCGGCGCAGGGCTTCGCCTAAGCACTACGACGATATGACCGAGGTGTGTAACTGTGGAGGGGGGCACCGCACACGGCTAAAACAATTGTCAACTTGTGTGTTCTAGGATGCCCCCTCCCCCCGTATATACAGGAGCAAGGGGGAAGGCCGGCCGGCCCTCATGGGGCGCGCCCCAAGTAGGATTCCTACTAGGAATCCTATTCCTAGTAGGTTTCCAACAAGGGAAGAGAGGGGGAAAGAGGAAGGAAGAGGGAGAAGGGAAGGAAAGGGGGGGCGCCGCCCCCCTTCCCTTGTCCTATTCGGACTCAAGGGGGGTGCGCGCGACCAACCCCTCCTGGCCCTTCCTCTTATCCCACTAAGGCCCATCTAGGCCCACTAGTTCCCCCGGGGGGTTCCGGCAACCCTCCGGCACTCCGGTTTTATCCGAACTCCGGAACATTTCTGATGTCCGAATATAGTCGTCCAATACATCAATCTTTATGTCTCGACCATTTCAAGACTCCTCGTCATGTCCGTGATCACATCTGGGAATCCGAACAATCTTCGGTACATCATATCACATAAATTCATAATACCAATCGTCATCGAACGTTAAGCGTGCGGACCCTACGTGTTCGAGAACTATGTAGACATGACCGAGACACGTCTCCGGTCAATAACGAATAGTGGAACCTGGATGCTCATATTGGTTCCTACATATTCTACGAAGATCTTAATCGGTCAAACCGCATAACAACATACTTTGTTCCCTTTGTCATCGTTATGTTACTTGCCCGAGATTCGATCGTCGGTATCTCAAACCTAGTTCAGTCTCATTACCAGCAAGTCTCTTTACTCGTTCCATAATACTTCATCCTGCAACTAACTCATTAGTCACAATGCTTGCAAGGCTTATAGTGATGAGTATTACCGAGAGGGCCCAGAGATACCTCTCCGAAACACAGAGTAACAAATCCTAATCTCGATCTATGCCAACCCAACAAACACCTTCAGAGACACCTGTAGAGCACCTTTATAATCACCCATTTACGTTGTGACGTTTGGTAGCACATAAAATGTTCCTCTGGTACTCGGGAGTTGCATAATCTCATAGTCTGAGGAACTTGTATAAGTCATGAAGAAAGTAGTAGCAATGAAACTGACACGATCATAATACTAAGCTAACGGATGGGTCATGTCCATCACATCATTCTCCTAATGATGTGATCCCGTTCATCAAATGATAACACATGTTTATGGTTAGGAAACATAACCATCTTTGATTAATGAGCTAATTAAGTAGAGGCATACTAGGGACTATATGTTTTGTCTATGTATTCACACATGTACTAAGTTTCCGGTTAATACAATTCTAGCATGAATAATAAGCATTTATCATGAATTAAGGAAATAAATAATTACTTTATTGCCTCTAGGGAATATTTCCTTCAGGAAGGTGGGGTGGTAGCACGCACCCAGGCTAGCACATCATGCAAGATCTGCCTAGCAAAGTGGCAGGCGATGATGATATGCTGCATAGGCTCTTCTGCTTGGTCGCAAAGCGTGCAACGGTCATTATACGGTAGACCATGAAGGGCAAGTCTACCGGTGATCCAGCAACGATCAAGGTCGGCAAGCCAGGTGAACATCTTGACACGAAGGGGTGCCCAGCATCTCCACGTAAGGCGCCAGTAGGGGGCTGTAGTAGACCTGGCGAACAAAACCCGATAGCAGGATCTGGCGAAGTACTTGGCGTCACGTCAGCGGTCCAACATCAGGCTAGGCAATTAGGAGAGCTCGAGAGGGATATGGGTCTGAGTAGCCTCCAGAGCTGCACATACTCGATCATCGCTCCTAGCATCAAGGCATCATGGAGGTCGGACACCCAGCTATGGCCATTGAGGCCCTCGACCACCGTGCGCTTGCGCCGATGATGGGGCACGAGATTAATAAGGGATAGAGCAAGATCGGAGATGGCCTTGCCATCAATCCAGGGATCCGCCCAAAAGTGGAAGGTCCGCCCGTCACTAACCGACTAGGATGTGGATGCACGGAAGATGGAGGAGGTGTCCGAGTCACTAGGGAGATGGAGATGCGCCCAAGGCCTAGTGGGGTCCATCAGCTGTAACCATAGCCAGCGCACACAGAGCGAGATCCCTTGACGGTGAAGATTAGGGATGCTGAGGCCACCCAGCTCGAGGGGGCGGTAGACGCGCTGCCAATGAACGGGACCATGGCCACCACGGGTCTCCTTTCGGCCATGCTAAAGGAACTCGCAAATAATCTGGTTCACCTGCTTGAGCACTGGCGGGCAGAGAGCAAGGACCACCATGATGTTGGAAGGGATCGCACAGAGCACATGGCAAACCAGTGCAAGATGCTTGCCATGGGAGAGAAGTGCGGCGTGCCAGGTGGAAAGCTTCTTGATAAGCTTTTCGACGATTGGTTGCAGCGACGACACAGAGGGTTTTCTCACCAAGAGGGGGATGCCGAGGTAGGTGATGGGGAAGCAGATGACGGTACAAGTGAGCTCGTTGTCAATCATGGCCAGCTCGGGGGCATTGCACTAGATGGGTGTGGCCTAGCACGTAGCGAAGTTAGTGCAAAGCCCAGACGCCTTGCCGAAGACACGCAGAATCTCGCGGATGACCCATGGGATCTTCTGTCATCCTTCGACCATGAAGGTCACATTGAAGGAGATAAAGAATTAATTACTTATATTACTAACTTATATAACAAATTGTTTCGTCTCCCTGATGTGTCCTCTATATCTTGGGCTCCTTAAAATCTCTATCAATAATCAAGTTTGTGCAGTTGTATAGGTGGTGGTGTTGCCACTCCAGTCTAATTGCAGTGTCTTTGTTGAAGTGTTGGTAGAATTTACACTTTAAAAATTATTACCATGAAGAAGACGTATCTGAGAGATTTCGATGTAATTTTTAGTTTCAGTAATTACTTGGTCTGCTTTTTTGGGTCTTTAATCAGAAGCGCTATACAAGTAATGTTTGTCACATTTGAATAAAGTTACACGGTCTTCTCAAAAGAAGAAAATACTAGTTTAATTAGTGGTCACTTGCCTCATCTAGGATCTTGACATTGTTTGGAAGGTGTGATGGAAGATATTATACGCAATAATTGCAGGCAATAAGAAAAGGACGGTAAGATCGAGGCTTCACCATTCACTGATTACCAATAATCATTGGTACGAATCATCTAGACTTTGCAAGAAATGGAAAGAATCCCACCAATAATTGGGAAGAATTTAAAGTTCTCGTTCTTGCAGAACCAATTTTTTGGGATCGGATGATTTTTATTAGTGTGTCTTGGTGCTTTTGCTAGTATTGTGTTCTTGTAGAGTTGGAATCTTTCCTTGGTATTACGGAAAATATCTTGTGATTCGACAATCTGCACTTCGAGGGGGTCATTAGTGGCCCAAGTCCATTCATCATTCAAGACTTCCCGTCATTTTAGATGGGCTACTCAAGGGGCTCTTTGAAATCTCTATTGATAATCAAGTTCATCTGTAGATGTATGAGTGGTGGTGTCGTTGCTCCGATCAAATTGCTCTTTTCTGAAGTGTGGGTAGAATTTCTTCTTTAATAAATTATTACCATGTAGAAGATGTATCTGAGAAATTTCATTGTATTTTTTAGGTTTAATTAGTTACTTTGTCTACTTTTTGGATCTTTGATCATAAGGGTTGTAACATTAGTGATTGACGCAATTGAACAAAGTTACAGGGTTTTCTCACAAGAAAAGAAAAAGGGAAACACTTCTTATCTATAGTCAGAAAAGATGTCAGCATCAGACCACTTGAATGCCATCGATTTAATTGAAATCGGACGCTGAAGATTCTGCTTTTTATATGTAAATAACAAAATTAAAAAATCCCATCAGACTAACAAACTGCAATGGCGCAAGCCCTTCCCGTAATTCTCTCTACCTAATCTTGCCTTGCTCTTCCTCCATCTCGCATGCATCGCCTCCAGCTTGTCTTGCCTAGATCCCCTTCTCCCCCGCCTTGCACGTAGCTGGCTCCTCCCCTCTTTGTCCAGCAGATCGGCAATCCCACCGGCCAGCTCCGCCTCCCTGGTCACCAATGAGTTCACAACCTAACTCACAGTTGCGCTTATCTCCACCGGGATCAGACCCTCTCCACTTGCCGTTCTGGACTCCAGTCCACCTCTTCGGTGTAGCATCTTGGTTTGGGAATGAAGCAAGCACGAATGGAGTGTCGCATGTTCGCCCACCACCTCATGAGACCTAGGGTTTGAGTCCTCTCCATTTTGTACTTTTTAATGATGGAGTGCTAGTTGATTCCTAAAATAATTTTTTTCTGATTTTCTTTTGATATCAGTTTATGCTATGTTTGTGGGTGTGAATTTGTGTCGTCCAATATGTATTGGATCACTACAAAATTAACCACAGATATTTTTGTAGCCTGGGTAGGTGCATCACACAAATATGCCTCCTCAGTTGGCAGCAATATTAGTATGTGTGCCTTTATTTCAATTTTCACTGCTCCCAAACAACAGTACATATGTACCCAACGCACTTTTTCATGCTTCTTTGCCAAGACAATTACTAACATTGTTGATACGTCTCCAATGTATCTATAATTTATGAACTATTCATGCCATGTTTACAATATTCTTACATGATTTTGGTATGATTTGATTAGAACTAACCCGGACTGACGCTGTTTTCAGCAAAACTACCATGGTGTTGTTTTTGTGCAGAAATAAAAGTTCTCGGAACGCGCTGAAAATCAACGAAGAATATTTTTGGAAAATATAAAAAAATACTGTAACGAAAAGCTACCAGAGGGGAGTCCTGAGGACACCACAAGGGTGGGGGCGCCCCCCTCCCTAGGGCGCGCCCCTATCTTGTGGACTCCTAGTGGGTCCCCTTGACTTGTCCCGGATGCCAACCTCTTCTATAAATGCTAGAAACATCAGATGTAAACCTAGATCGGGAGTTCCGCCACCGTAAGCCTCTATAGCCATGAAAAACCAATCTAGGCCCTCTCTGGCACCCTGGTGGAGGGGGCCATCATCACCGGAGGCCATGGAGGAGGATCCCGGAGGGGCCATCATCGCCATGGAGGCCAAGGACCAGAGGGAGAATCTCTCTCCATCTAGGGAGGAGGCCATGGAGGAGCAAGCACAAGGGGGAGAACCTCTCCCCTCTCTCTCTCGGTGGCGCCGGAGTGCCATCGGGGGAACCATCGCCGCGGTGATCGTCTTCATCAACATCACCATCTTCATCACCATCCTCATCTCTTTTATGTAGTACACTCTCCCGCACCCCGCTGTAATCCCTACTTGAACATGGTGCTTTATGCAACATATTATGATACAATGATGTGTTGCCATCCTATGATGTTTTGAGTAGATTTCCTTTACCTTTTGGGTTGATTGATGATCTAGATTGGTTTGAGTTATATGTTTTATTTTGGTGCTGTCCTATGGTGCTTTTCGTGTCGCGCACATGTGAAGGATTCCCGCTGTAGGGTGTTGCAATACGTTCATGATTCGCTTATAGTGGGTTGCTAGAGTGACAAAATCTTAAACCCGAGTAAGGGGGTTGTTGCGTATGGGATAAAGGGGACTTGATGCTTTAATGATATGGTTGGGTTTTACCTTAATGATCTTTAGTAGTTGCGAATGCTTGCTAGAGTTCCAATCATAAGTGCATATGATCCCAGAAGAGAAAGTATGTTAGCTTATGCATCTCCCTCATATGAAATTACAATAATGATTACCGATCTTGTTAACAATTGCCTAGGACAATTCCGCACACTAATCCATCCTTATTCCGCACTCGCTATTTATAATATATAGTAATATATTCTAACTTTATGTTAACAGCACCTACTTTTATATTTTAGTTCTTCGATATCATGCAAAGTTATCCTGTTTATACCCACAACGTAGTTTTATTTCTTGTTTCTAGATGGAAGCAAACGCTCGGTGTACGTAGAGTCGTATCTGTGGCAGATATGACTTGAGAGAATATTGATCTTACCTTTAGCTCCTTCTGGGTTCGACACTCCATACTTATCACTTCCACCTTTGGAAATTGCTATGATGATTCCTTGCACTTGGTGATTATCAAGCTCTTTTCTGGGGCCGTTGCCGGGGAGCAATAGCGTGGGGTTGATATTCTCGTGTGTGCTTGTTTGCTTTCTTCACTAAGTAGATTTTTTTCACTTTTGTTTTTTTATTTAGTTGTGGGTGAAACAAACAAACAAAATAAAAAATGCAAAATACAAAGAAAAATAGTTACTTGCCTCTTATGCCTAAAAAGTTTTTCAAAAAGAGAAGTGATTGGAAGGTTATGCATTGGAGAAGTGAGGGTCGACCTTGAACACTTGTGTTCATGCTCATGGAAACAACGTAGAATTTTTCATGGAAGTTTCCTAAAAATAATTATCCCTTTGTATATATCCATTGTATTATAAAAATAATGTGCCACGATTTGGTTTTAGGATGTCTAGATTGTTTGTTTGCTATGTTCGGTGCAAAAACAGAAACTTTGGCTGTAATGCGTGAATTTACATTTTTGTCTGGAATGTCAAACTCTTCCTTCTATACAATTTGTTTAGATTGTCCTATGTTTTAGAATTTTTGGAGTTACAGAAGTATACGAAAGTTCCAAATTACTACAAACTGTCCTGTTTTTGACAGATACTGTGTTCTATGTGTTGTTCACTTATTTTGATGAATCTATCAGTAGTATCGGGGGGTATGTGTTGGAAATATGCCCTAGAGGCAATAATAAATTAGTTATTATTATATTTCCTTGTTCATGATAATCGTTTATTGTCCATGCTAGAATTGTATTGATAGGAAACTCAGATACATGTGTGGATACATAGACAACACCATGTCCCTAGTGAGCCTCTAGTTGACTAGCTCGTTATGATCAACAGATAGTCATGGTTTCCTGGCTATGGACATTGGATGTTGTTGATAACGGGATCACATCATTAGGAGAATGATGTGATGGACAAGACCCAATCCTAAGCCTAGCACAAAGATCGTGTAGTTCGTATGCTAAAGCTTTTCTAATGTCAAGTATCTTTTCCTTAGACCATGAGATTGTGCAACTCCCGGATACCGTAGGAATGCTTTGGGTGTACCAAACGTCACAACATAACTGGGTGGCTATAAAGGTGCATTACAGGTATCTCCGAAAGTATCTGTTGGGTTGGCACGAATCGAGACTGGGATTTGTCACTCCGTGTAAACGGAGAGGTATCTCTGGGCCCACTCGGTAGGACATCATCATAATGTGCACAATGTGACCAAGGGGTTGATCACGGGATGATGTGTTATGGAACGAGTAAAGAGACTTGCCGGTAACGAGATTGAACAAGGTATCAGTATACCGACGATCGAATCTCGGGCAAGTACAATACCGCTAGACAAAGGGAATTGCATACGGGATTGATTAAGTCCTTGACATCGTGGTTCATCCGATGAGATCATCGTGGAACATGTGGGAGCCAACATGGGTATCCAGATCCCGCTGTTGGTTATTGACCGGAGAACGTCTCAGTCATGTCTGCATGTCTCCCGAACCCGTAGGGTCTACACACTTAAGGTTCGATGACGCTAGGGTTAGAAAGGAAGTTTGTATGTGGTTATCGAATGTTGTTCGGAGTCCCGGATGAGATCCCGGACGTCATGAGGAGTTCCAGAATGGTCCGGAGGTAAAGATTTATATATGGGAAGTCCTGTTTTGGTCACCGGAAGAGTTTCGGGGTTTATCGGTAACGTACCGGGACCACCGGGAGGGTCCCCGGGGTCCACCAAGTGGGGCCACCAACCCCGGAGGCTTGCATGGGCCAAGAGTGGTGAGGGACCAGCCCCTTAGTGGGTTGGTGCACCTCCCACAAGGGCCCATGGCGCCTAAGAGGTGGGAAGGGGGGAAAACCCTAAAGGGGATGGGCCTTAGGGCCCATCTAGCTGCGCCTCCCTCTCCCCTCCCCTCTTGGTCGCCACCCTTGCTCCCCATCTAGGGCTGCCGCCCCCCCTAGGGGTGGGAACCCTAGAGGGGGCGCAGCCCCTCCCTCTCCCCTATATATAGTGAGGCCTAGGGCTGCCCATAGCACACGAGAACTTCTCCCTCTTGGTGCAGCCCTGCGTCTCTTCTTCCTCCTCTTCTGTGGTGCTTGGCGAAGCCCTGCAGGATAGCCACGCTCCTCCACCACCACCACGCCGTTGTGCTGCTGCTGGATGGAGTCTTCCTCAACCTCTCCCTCTCTCCTTGCTGGATCAAGGCATAGGAGACGTCACCGGGCTGTACGTGTGTTGAACGCGGAGGTGCCGTCCGTTCGGCACTTGGTCATCGGTGATTTGGATCACGACGAGTACGACTCCATCAACCCCGTTCACTTGAACGCTTCCGCTTAGCAATCTACAAGGGTATGTAGATGCACTCTCCTTCCCCTCGTTGCTGGTCTCTCCATAGATAGATCTTGGTGATACGTAGGAAATTTTTTGAATTTCTGCTACGTTCCCCAACAGTGGCATCATGAGCTAGGTCTATTGCGTAGATTCTTTGCACGAGTAGAACACAAAGTAGTTGTGGGCGTTGATTTTGTTCAATATGCTTACCATTACTAGTCCAATCTTGTTTCGACGGTATTGTGGGATGAAGCGGCCCGGACCGACCTTACACGTACTCTTACGTGAGACAGGTTCCACCGATTGACATGCACTTGGTGCATAAGGTGGCTAGCGGGTGCCAGTCTCTCCCACTTTAGTCGGAACAGATTCGATGAAAAGGGTCCTTATGAAGGGTAAATAGCAATTGACATATCACATTGTGGTTTTGCGTAGGTAAGAAACGTTCTTGCTAGAAACCCATAGCAGCCACGTAAAACATGCAAACAACAATTAGAGGACGTCTAACTTGTTTTTGCAGGGTATGCTATGTGATGTGAGATGGCCAAGAAGAATGTGATGAATGATATGTGATGTATGAGATTGATCATGTTCTTGTAATAGGAATCACGACTTGCATGTCGATGAGTATGACAACCGGCAGGAGCCATAGGAGTTGTCTTAATTTATTGTATGACCTGCGTGTCATTGAACAACGCCATGTAATTACTTTACTTTATTGCTAACCGGTAGCCATGGTAGTAGAAGTAATAAGTTGGCGAGACGACTTCATGGAGATCATGATGATGGAGATCATGGTGTCATGCCGGTGACGATGATGATCATGGAGCCCCGAAGATGGAGATCAAAAGGAGCAAAATGATATTGGCCATATCATGTCACTATTTGATTGCATGTGATGTTTATCATGTTTATGCATCTTGTTTACTTAGAACGACGGTAGTAAATAAGATGATCCCTTACAACAATTTCAAGAAGTGTTCTCCCCTAACTGTGCACCGTTGCTACAGTTCGTCGCTTCTAAGCACCACGTGATGATCGGGTGTGATGGATTCTTACGTTCACATACAACAGGTGTAAGACAGATTTACACATGCAATACACTTAGGGTTAACTTGACGAGCCTAGCATGTACAGACATGGCCTCGGAACACAGAGACCGAAAGTTCGAGCATGAGTCGTATAGTAGATACGATCAACATGAAGATGTTCACCGATGATGACTAGTCCGTCTCACGTGATGATCGGACACGGCCTAGTTGACTCGGATCATGTAATCACTTAGATGACCAGAGGGATGTCTATCTGAGTGGGAGTTCATAAGATGAACTTAATTATCTTGAACATAGTCAAAAGACCTTTTGCAAATTATGTCGTAAGCTCGCGCTTCAGTTCTACTGTTTAGATATGTTCCTAGAGAAAATATAGTTGAAAGTTGACAGCAGCGATTATGTGGACAGTAGAAAGCTTATGTCCTTAATGCACCGCTTAGTGTGCTGAACCCCAAACGTCGTTTGTAGATGTTGCGAACATCGGACATACATGTTTTGATAACTACGTGATAGTTCAGTTAAACGGTTTAGAGTTGAGGCACCAAAGACGTTTTTCGAAATGTCGCGGAACATATGAGATGTTTCGAGGGCTGAAATTGGGATTTCAGGCTCGTGCCCATGTCAAGAGGTATAAGACCTCCGACGATCTTCTTAACCTGCAAACTAACGGAGAAAAACTCAATCGTTGAGCTTGTGCTCAGATTGTCTGAGTGCAACAATCACTTGAATCGAGTGGGAGTTGATCTTCCAGATGGATAGTGATGTTTCTCCAAAGTCATTGCCACCAAGCTGCTAGAGCTTCGTGATGAACTATAACATATCAGGGATTGATATGATGATCCTTAAGGTATTCACGGTGTTTGACACCGCGAAAGTAGAAATCAAGAAGGAGCATCAATTGTTGATGAAGCCACTAGTTTCAAGAAGGGCAAGGGCAAGAAGGGATACTTCATAAAACGACAAATCAGCTGCTGCTCTAGTGAAGAAACCCAAGGTTGAACCCAAACCCGAGACTGAGTGCTTCTGTAATAAGGGGAACAGCCACTGGAGCAGAATTACCCTAGATACTTGGTAGATGAGAAGGCTGGCAAGGTCGATAGAAGTATATTGGATATACACTATGTTAATGTGTACTTTACTAGTACTCCTAGTAGCACCAGGGTATTAGATACCGGTTCGGTTGCTAAGTGTTAGTAACTCGAAATAAAAGCTACGGAATAAATAGAGACTAGCTAAAGGTGAGCTGACGATATGTGTTGGAAGTGTTTCCAAGGTTGATGTGATCAAGCATCGCACGCTCCCTCTACCATCGAGATTTGGTGTTTGCGTTGAGCATAGACATGATTGGATTATGTCTATCGCAATACGGTTATTCATTTAAGGAGAATAATGGTTACTCTGTTTATTTGAATAATACCTTCAATGGTCTTGCACCTAAATGAATGGTTTATTGAATCTCGATCGTAGTGATACACTTTTTCATGCCAAAAGGATATAAGATAGTAATGATAGTACCACTTACTTGTGGCACTGCCATGTAAGTCATATTGGTGTAAAACGCATGAAGAAGCTCCATGTTGATGGATCTTTGGACTCACTCGTTTTTGAAAGGTTTGAGACATGCGAACCATGTCTATTGGTGTATATGCATGAAGAAACTCCATGCAGAAGGATCATTTGGACTCACTTGATTTTGAATCACTTGAGATATGCAAATCATACCACATGGGCAAGATGACTGAAAAGCCTCGGTTTCAGTAAAATGGAACAAGATAGCAACTTGTTGGAAGCAACACATTTTGATGTGTGCAGTCCAATGAGTGCTGAGGCATGTAGTGAATATCGTTATGTTCTTACTTCACGGATGATTTGAGTAGATACTGAGTATATTTACTTGATGAAACACAAGTTTGGATTATTGAATGGTTCAAGTAATTTCAGAGTGAAGTTGAAGATCATCGTGACAAGAGGATAAAATATCTATGATATGATCATAGAGACGAGTATCGGAGTTACGAGCTTTGGCACGCAATTGAGACATTGTGGAAATTGTTTCACAATTAATACCACCTGGAACACCATAGTGTGATGGTGTGTCCGAACATCATAGTTGCACCCTATTGGATATGGTGCGTACCATGATGTCTCTTATCGAAATTACCACTATTATTCATGGGTTAGGCATTAGAGACAACCGCACTCACTTTAATAGGGTACCACATAATTCCATTGAGACGACAACATTTGAATTATGGTTTAGAGAAACCTAAGTTGTCGTTTCTTAAAAGTTTGGGGCTGTGACTCTTATGTGAAAAGGTTTCAGGTTGATAAGCTCGAACCCAAAGAGGATAAAATGCATCTTCATAGGACACCCAAAACAGTTGGGTATACCTCCTAATTCAGATCCGATAGCAATATGGATTGTTTCTTGAATCGGGTCCTTTCTCGAGGAAAGGTTTCTCTCGAAAGAATTGAGTGGGAGGATGGTGGAGACTTGATGAGGTTATTGAACCGTCACTTCAACAAGTATGTAGCAGGGCACAGGAAGTTGTTCCTGTGGCTCCTACACCAATTGAAGTGGAAGCTTATGATAGTGATCATGAAGTTTTTGGATCAAGTCACTACCGTACCTCGTAGGGTGACAAGGATGCGTACTACTTTAGAGTGGTACAGTAATCCTGTCTTGAAGGTCATGTTGCTAGACAACAATGAACCTACGAGCTATGGAGAAGCGATGGTGGGCCCAAATTCCGACAAATGGTTAGAAGCCATGAAATCCGAGATAGGATCCATGTATCAGAACAAAGCATGGACTTTGGTGGACTTGCCCAATGATCGGCAAGCCATTGAGATAAATGGATCTTTAAGAAGAAGACGGACGTGGACGGTAATATCACCGTCTATGAAGCTCGACTTGTGGCGAAGAGTTTTTCACAAGTTCAAGGAGTTGACTACGATGAGATTTTCTCATCCGTAGCGATGCTTAAGTCCGTCAGAATCATGTTAGCATAAGCTGCATTTGTGAAATCTGGCAGATGGAAGTCAACACAAGTTTCCTTACCAGTTTTCGTAAGGAAAGGTTGTATGTGATGCAATCAGAAAAGTTTTGTCGATCCTAAGGATGCTAAAAGGTATGCTAGCTCCAGCGATCCTTCTATGGGCTGGAGTAAGCATCTCGGAGTTGGAATGTATGCTTTGATGAGATGATCAAAGATTTTGGATTTATACAAAGTTTATGAGAAACTTGTATTTCCAAAGAAGTGAGTGGGAGCACTATAGAATTTCTGATGAGTATATGTTGTTGACATATTATGGATCAGAAATGACGTAGAATTTCGGGAAAGCATATAGGGTTATTTGGAAAGTGTTTTTCAATGGAAAGCCTGGATCAAGCTACTTGAACATTGAGCATCAAGATCTATAAGGATAGATCAAAACGCTTAATGGTACTTTCAAATGAGCACATACCTTGACATGATCTTGAAGGTGTTCAAGATGGATCAGTCAAAGAAGGAGTTCTTGCCTGAGTTGTAAGGTATGAAGTTAAGACTTAAAGCTCGACCACGGCAGAAGAAAGAGGAAGGACGAAGGTCGTCCCCTATGCTTTTATCATAGGCTCTCTATAGTATGCTATGCTGTGTACCGCACCTGAAGTGTGCCTTGCCATGAGTTAGTCAAGGGGTACAAGAGTGATCCAAGAATGGATCACAGGCAGCGGTCAAAGTTATCCTTAGTAACTAGTGGACTAAGGAATTTTCTCGATTATGGAGGTGGTAAAAGAGTTCGTCGTAAAGGGTTACGCCGATGCAAGCTTAACACCTATCCGGATAGCTCTGATTAGAGATACCGGATACGTATAATGGAGCAACAATTTAGAATAGCTCCAAGTGGAACAGTTATTTGGAATAGCTCCAAATAGAGCGTGGTAGATGCATCTAGGAGATGACATAGAGATTAGTAAAGCACACACGGATCTGAAAGGTTCAGACCCGTTGACTATAACCTCTCTCACAAGCATAACATGATCAAACCCAGAACTCATCGAGTGTTAATCACATGGTAAATGTGAACTAGATTATTGACTCTAGAAAACTCTTTGGGTGTTAGTCACATGGGGATGTGACCTTGAGTGTTAATCACATATCGATGTGAACTAGATTATTGACTCTAGTGCAAGTGGGAGACTGTTGGAAATATGCCCTAGAGGCAATAATAAATTAGTTATTATTATATTTCCTTGTTCATGATAATCGTTTATTGTCCATGCTAGAATTGTATTGATAGGAAACTTAGATACATGTGTGGATACATAGACAACACCATGTCCCTAGTGAGCCTCTAGTTGACTAGCTCGTTGTGATCAACAGATAGTCATGGTTTCCTGGCTATGGACATTGGATGTCATTGATAACAGGATCACATCATTAGGAGAATGATGTGATGGACAAGACCCAATCCTAAGCCTAGCACAAAGATCGTGTAGTTCGTATGCTAAAGCTTTTCTAATGTCAAGTATCTTTTCCTTAGACCATGAGATTGTGCAACTCCCGGATACCGTAGGAATGCTTTGGGTGTACCAAACGTCACAACGTAACTGGGTGGCTATAAAGGTGCATTACAGGTATCTCCGAAAGTATCTGTTGGGTTGGCACGAATCGAGACTGGGATTTGTCACTCCGTGTAAACGGAGACGTATCTCTGGGCCCACTCGGCAGGACATCATCATAATGTGCACAATGTGACCAAGGGGTTGATCACGGGATGATGTGTTATGGAACGAGTAAAGAGACTTGCCGGTAACGAGATTGAACAAGGTATCGGTATACCGACGATCGAATCTCGGGCAAGTACAATACCGCTAGACAAAGGGAATTGCATACGGGATTGATTAAGTCCTTGACATCGTGGTTCATCCGATGAGATCATCGTGGAACATGTGGGAGCCAACATGGGTATCCAGATCCCGCTGTTGGTTATTGACCGGAGAACGTCTCGGTCATGTCTGCATGTCTCCCGAACCCGTAGGGTCTACACACTTAAGGTTCGATGACGCTAGGGTTATAAAGGAAGTTTGTATGTGGTTACCGAATGTTGTTCGGAGTCCCGGATGAGATCCCGAACGTCACGAGGAGTTCCGAAATGGTCTGGAGGTAAAGATTTATATATGGGAAGTCCTGTTTTGGTCACCGGAAGAGTTTCGGGGTTTATCGGTAACGTACCGGGACCACCGGGAGGGTCCCGGGGGTCCACCAAGTGGGGCCACCAACCCCGGAGGCTTGCGTGGGCCAAGAGTGGTGAGGGACCAGCCCCTTAGTGGGCTGGTGCGCCTCCCACAAGGGCCCATGGCGCCTAAGAGGTGGGAAGGGGGGGCAAACCCTAAAGGGGATGGGCCTTAGGGCCCATCTGGCTGCGCCTCCCTCTCCCCTCCCCTCTTGGCCGCCACCCTTGCTCCCCATCTAGGGCTGCCGCCCCCCCTAGGGGTGGGAACCCTAGAGGGGGCGCAGCCCCTCCCTCTCCCCTATATATAGTGAGGCCTAGGGCTGCCCATAGCACACGAGAACTTCTCCCTCTTGGTGCAGCCCTGCGTCTCTTCTTCCTCCTCTTCTGTGGTGCTTGGCGAAGCCCTGCAGGATAGCCACGCCCCTCCACCACCACCACGCCGTTGTGCTGCTGCTGGATGGAGTCTTCCTCAACCTCTCCCTCTCTCCTTGCTGGATCAAGGCATGGGAGACGTCCCCGGGCTGTACGTGTGTTGAACGCGGAGGTGCCGTCCGTTCGGCACTTGGTCATCGGTGATTTGGATCATGACGAGTATGACTCCATCAACCCCGTTCACTTGAACGCTTCCGCTTAGCGATCTACAAGGGTATGTAGATGCACTCTCCCTCCCCTCGTTGCTGGTCTCTCCATAGATAGATCTTGGTGATACGTAGGAAATTTTTTGAATTTCTGCTACGTTCCCCAACAGTATGAACCATGGTGAAGTTGGAATACAGTATATATGTTGCTAATATGAAATTGGAATGAGTTTAGAACAGTACCTAAAGGTAGTAATTTGCTTTATTATACTAATGGATCTCATGAGGGTTTTGTTAATTTTTGTGTGGATGAAGTGTTTGAAGATCGAGGAGTTATAAATATGTGAAGAATAAAGAGAGGCAAGAGTTCAAGCTTGGGGATGCCCAAGGCACCCCAAGTAAATATTTCAAGGATACTCAAGCATCTAAGCTTGGGGATGCTCCGGTTGGCATCCCATCTTTCTTCTTCAACAATTATCGGTATACCTCGGTTTTTGTTTTGTTCACATGATATGTGTCCTTTGTGTTTTTCTTTTTCTTTATGTGCCATGCTAGTATGGGATAGTCCTTCATTGATTTATAGAATGCTCTTTGTGCTTCACTTAAATCTTCTGAGTATGACTTTATAGAATGCTCTTTGTGCTTCACTTAAATCTTTTGAGTAGCATTTTATAGAATGCTTCATGTGCTTCACTTATATATTTTGAGCTTGGATATTGGTTAATCTATATTAATTGTATAATGCTCCATGAACTTCACTTATATCTTTTGGAGTATGAATAAGACTATCATCGGAATTGAGCTTGGAAGAGTATCATTATAATAACATGCCTAGCTAAAAAGGCATTAAAGTAAAGTGCTTGTTGGGAGACAACCCAATATTTATCCTTAATGTTTTTGTGTGTTCACATGATTAAGCTACTGTAGTAATCATGTTTTATATCTTTTGTTTCAATAAAGTGCCAAGTAAGACCTTTGGGATGGCTTACGGTGATAGTTGATTTGATCTTGCTGAAAAACAGAAACTTGTGCACATTGCCAGAATTTTTAAAATTCACATAAGAGTGTTTTTGATCTGAATTTTTTACACAAGATTTATATACAACTTTCCTAGGTTGTCCTAATTTTTCAGAATTTTTAGAGTAGCATAAGTATGGTTGTTGTTCAGATCATTACAGATTGTTCTGTTTCTCGCAAATTCTGTTTTCAATGCATAGTTTGCTTGTTTTCTAGCTTCTATGGCTTATATTGCTCAATATAAGTTGTAGAAATGATATGGTATAGTAGGCATTGTGTGAGAACAATTATGAATCTTGTCTTGACAGTACCAAAGTGAATGATTTGCTCTTTATCATACTAACCTATCTCACGAAGTTCCGTTAAGTTTTGTGTGATTGAAGTTTTCAAGTTTTGGGTGAGATA
Organism: Triticum timopheevii; assembly: GCA_963921465.1. Taxonomy (NCBI): domain Eukaryota; kingdom Viridiplantae; phylum Streptophyta; class Magnoliopsida; order Poales; family Poaceae; genus Triticum; species Triticum timopheevii. The sequence goes on from OY997270.1 coordinate 547,698,094, forward strand.
TCGATATGAGGACAATAAGGGGTGGAAATACCCTAAGCTTGGGGATGTCGAGGGCACCCCAAGGTAATAATCAAGGAAGACTCAAGCGCCTAAGATTGGGGATGCCCCGGAAGGCATCCCCTCTTTCGTCTTCAAAACCATCGGTCTACCTTACTCAGAGCTATATTTTATTCGTCACATGATATGTGTTTTGCTTGGAGCGTATTTTCATTTTACTTATTGTTTGAATAAAATCATTGGATCTGAAATCTTCAATGAGAGAGAGTCCTCCCATGGTTAGTTAATTATTTGACTACTCGTTGTCCTTAACCTATATCTTTTTGGAGTAGTTTGTCATTTACTCATGTGCTTCACTCATATCCTATGAGTAAATGGTTGAATGAATTGAATATCATAAATTTGAATTTATATGTGTTTCATATACTTATACCATGGGGAGTAATGACTTCACACATAAGAAGTATAGGTGGTAAATTTATTGAAATTTAGCAAACACAGTATTGGTCACTTGAGCAATTCATGAAAGAATATTGAAGGAAGAGAGATTTCACGTATAATATAAACTATCTTGGACATCTTTTGTGACTGTGGGCACTCATTAAAATATGACATCCTAAAAAGTTGATGTTGGACAAGGAAGACAATATAATGAGTTATGTTTCCTTATATCCGAATAGAAGTTATATTGTCATGGATCCTCCAACATGTTGAGCTTGCCTTTCCCTCTCATGCTCGCCAAATTCTTTACACCAAGTAGAGATACTACTTGTGCTTTCAAACATCCCTTAAACCAGTTTTGCCATAAGAGTCCACCATACCTACCTATGGATTGAGTAAGATCCTTCAAGTAAGTTGTCATCGGTGCAAGCAATAAAAAATGCTCTCTAAATATGTATGATCTATTAATGTGAAGAAAATAAGCTTTATATGAACTTGTGATATGGAAGAAATAGAAGCGACGGACTGCATAATAAAGGTCTTTATCACAAGCAACAATATAAAGTGACATTCTTTTGCATTAACATTTTGTGCATCCAACCATAAAAGTGCATGACAACCTATGCTTCCCTCTGCGAAGGGCCTATCTTTTACTTTTATCGTCTACCCTTATACAAGAGTCATAGTGATCATCACCTTTCCTTTTTACACTTTTTCCTTTTGCAAGCACTATGTGTTGGAGAGATCCGGATATATATATCCACTCGGATGTAGGTTTTCATAAAGTATTATTGTTGACATTACCCTTGAGGTAAAAGGTTGGGAGGCGAAACTATAGGCCCCTATCTTTCTCTGTGTCCCATTAAAACTTTGAACCCATAAATATCACATGAGTGTTAGCTGTGAAAGATTAAATGATAGTTGATGTGACAGCCTGGTTTTTGCCTTCTCTCTTTTTCTGGACTTCATTTGCTTCTGCTTTGAATTTGGGGTTTTTGAATCAATTCAAATGGACTTAAACACTTGGGCATGTCCTTGATTTTCACCCAAGTGACCCATCACTCTCTTAATCATCATTCTTTCTCTGAAAAATCCCAAAATGACCAAGGAATATTTTTCATAAAAGAAAAATATTCATTTTCTTCTCTGAAATTCAATTCAGAAACTTGTGCTCCAAAGCAACTCTCATTTTTATTGCTCCTAAAATCCTGAGAAAATTCCCAAATATTCTTTGGACCTTGCCACACCTTCTCGAGAAAAAATATTGCATAACTTTATGGAAGATTTTGCTACAGAAAATCATTTCTGTACTGGCCTCAAAATGCACTTTGCACAGCAAGTGTATTTTTCCTTGATCCAATGAGGCTGATTTTTCTTGAGCTTCATTACCCTCCTAAGAAAAGCTTAACCCCAGGAGATCAGCCCTAATCTCATTCTAGTAGCCCTCCAAACTTGGCTACCAAGTTTTTGTCCAGAAACTTTCCAAGAAGCTCAAGTCTCATCTGGTCGGCCTGGCAATGTGCCATCATCCCTCTTAGACCAAACACTACACGGAAAACACACCAGACATGCTTTGGCATCGCGTGGGTGTCCTCTTGATCATGCCAGCATGGTGATCGTGTGAAGACACGGCCTTGGCAGTGTGTTCGACGCGCTCTGCGTTGCACCCGCACGTCTGTTTCGCGCGTGCTTGTTCCAGAGCTCGCCGGCAACTGCCGCACCGCGCCATCGTCTTCGTCTCATTGCCTTTGACCTCTCCCTACCGCTCGCCGACGCTGGAGCAACCGCAACGAACACGGGTACGTCGTGGCCAAAAGCCACAGTGCACCCGTGCCCCTGTCTTCTTCTCCCACCGCCTCCTCTGCTCGTCTTCGAGATTCACAGTGCCCGCTTGAGCTCTGTAGCTCTGCCCCCTCCTCGCTGGCGCTCCTCGTGGCCGTGCGCCACTTCTAGAGAGCTCCGGTGGAGCCGAGACCCCCTCCCTCTCTGCCTATAAATTTGAACACCCTCCAGCCTCTCCGAGCACTCCAAGCTCACCACACAGCCTCCACAAACCCATAGCATAGCCGCAGCCTGGCCGGGCAGGCCTTTGGCCGCCGTCCCCGACCTGAGCTCACCGCCGATCCCAGCAGCTCCTCCTCCTCACTCCAGTGCCCCGCGAGCTCGATCCACTCCTCGGGCGACTCCTTAGTGGTTCACTGGTGCCATCCAAACCCGTTGGAGCCCCTGATGCAGTCCCACTTCGCCGTCTTCCTCAACTCCGGCGAGCTCCATCTTCTGCAGCTGCTGGAGGAGCCCTTTTCGACCCCGTCCATCCACCACTAGCCAAGCCATGGGTACAGTCAGGTGCACCTCGACCCCCTCTCTCTTTCTATCCCTCTAGAACCCGTAGAGAACCCCTCCTCGCCGGCATGAGCCCCGGTGAAGCGCCGCCTGTCTCTGTTTCTCCCTCCCGACCTGACGCGTGGGGCCCACTGTCAGCCTCACCGCTCACGCCCGAAGCGGTATGAGTGGAGGCATATTCCTGGAATATGCCATCGACGTCACCCCCTGGTGTTTCTTTTAATTCAAATTTAATCAATATTTGACCAGAACTTTGACCAGCTATAAGTTTTAAACCATAAGTCCAAATGAGTTGATTCTTTTTGCATTGTGTTTGTTTTGAAAAGTTCTAGCAGCACACCAAAATGGATATTTTTCCTTGCTGTCTAGAATTTCTGGTGATTTTCAGAATGATTCTTGATATTTTCTTTTGCTGTTTTTAATTATTTTCAGGAGGAGAAGCTTGTCTTGAAGATAACCAGGAGGAGTGTGAACCTCCTCTCCACTAAGGCAAGCCACACCAATATTTGTATGGTGTCATTTCAATATCTATGCTTTTCCAACTTTAATATGAGTTATTTTCATGCATTTAATTGAAATGCTTAGTTGGCAGTACTGTTTAAATGCTTGAACTAGTTTAAGGCAGTAGAAGAAATTTAGATTTGTGTGGTTATGCTTTTGATATGAATGATGATAGTTTCATTATGTGGTTAATTGATTTTAATATATTATGGTATAACCAAGATGATGAGTGCTAAAACCAGTAAAGTAAATCCAATAGAGTTTGATGACGAGTAGTGCAAGTAGAAAACTTTGATGATGTTGATCTGTTCACTTTGAGTGGTATGTGGTGCATGCCGGATAGTTGCATGTTCATGGCATATTGTGACTCGAGTTATTTTATTTCAAGTTAAAACTGATGTTAATTCAACTTGAACATAACGTTGATCGAGCCATGGTGCCACTGAATCGAGTTATTCCCAGTGCAACCACGTTTGCCTTTATGGGGAGGTCATTATTCATTCCGTTGTCATGCCTCTGGTCGGTACCTCCAATGAGGGAAGGTTATGGGCGTGCGGTACCCTGGCCCGGTAAGCAGACATAACCTTGTGTGCCAGTTTGTTGTTATGGTACCTTGTCCCTGTTTGGGACCGTTTTGTCATGACGGTGGCCGTTGATGCCTTTGGTAGGCACGGGGCCACCCATGACTTAGCCCAGTGGGGAGTTAGCCGGAGTGGCAGGGAGAGTGTCATGGCAATGGGAGGGTTTTGTCAGAATGCCGTTGGTCCACCCGAATGGGAAGACGAGGCCATGGGTTCCGTGGTGTGGGTAAAGTGTCCTACCTCTATAGAGTGTATTTTCAATCTATCAATAGCCGCGTCCTTGGTTACGGACATAGCTCATGAATAAGTCACACCATGGATCAACATTAATAAGTAATCTTACACACTAAACTTTATGTCTGACACTGGTTATGTGATGTTTTGTGAGATCATGAAGATGATCGTTGCTGGAACCAAAGTGTTGGTTTCATTTGTGATCCAGGTATGATCACCGTTTTGGTTATGAGGTAACCCGTCTGGTAAGAGAGTTCGCGGGACTTAGTGCAAAAGTTGATGTATCACTGCATCAGTAGTATTTCTTGCATTGCATTTAACCTGATTAATTGTCATGATATTGTTTGCCATTGTGCTTATGCTTGTTGTGAGCTTTCAAGTACATTCAATGTACTGACTTGGCGTGTCATGCCAGATTTCAGGACAGGCTTATTGGGTCGGAGAGCTTTGCGAGTCTAGATCGTGTCCACGTTGTTGTCCCTGTGCTATGGAGTTCCACTACATCATCGTTCAGCTGCCACGTAGTTATCATGATCGAGGCCCCCTTCATGTTCATTAAATAATGTGCATATTTTTTAGCCGCACCGTTTGTGCCGCTTGGCCTCGCAACTTGATGTAATATCGAACCCATGTTTTTGCCATCATCAATAAAGCGGTTGTTTTCTCTACCATGTTGTTGTGTGTTGCTAGAAGACTTGACCTCTCGGCTGGCAATGCAAGGTAAACCGATTGCTCTGAGCCGGGGTGCCACAGTTGAGTATGTGGAGTTTGCTAAATCAAAGCTCTTACATAGACCCTTCCTGAAAATAAGATGAATTGCAATTGTTTGATGACTGAGAACATAGTTTGTTAGTTTTCAAGAACTTTATGGCCTATACTTTAACATGTGAATAGCTTGTTACTTGATCATGAGAAGTTTCATGAGTTGAGCTACGGTTATCATATATAATGATGCTAGAAAAGGTGATTGAAATTATCATTGATCAAACTTGTGCACTTGCTAGCATTCACACTTCATAAATTATTTATTTTATCATTTACCTACTCGAGGACGATCAGGAATTAAGTTTGGGGATGCTGATACATCTCCAACGTATCTATAATTTATGATGTATTCATGCCATGTTTACAATATTTTTACATGATTTTGGTATGATTTGATTAGAACTTTCCCAGACTGGCGCTATTTTCAGCAGAGCTACCGTGGTGTTGTTTTTGTGAAGAAATAAAAGTTCTCGGAACATGCTGAAAATCAACGGAGAATATTTTTGGAAAATATAAAAAATACAAGAACGAAAAGCTACCAGAGGGGAGTCTCGAGGCCACCACAAGGGTGGGGGCGCCCCCCCCTAGGGTGCGCCCCGCAGTCTTGTGGACTCCCCGTGGGCCCCCTTGACTTGTCCCGGACGCCAACTGAGGGAGTCCTAGATTAGGGGTTGTCCGGGTAGCCGAACTATCACCTTTGGCCGGACTCCTGGACTATGAAGATACAAGATTGAAGACTTCGTCCCGTGTCCGGATGGGACTTTCCTTGGCGTGGAAGGCAAGCTTGGCGATACAGATATGTAGATCTCCTACCATTGTAACCGACTCTGTGTAACCCTAACCCTCTTCGGTGCCTATATAAACCGGAGGGTTTTAGTCCGTAGGACGAACAACAATCATACCATAGGCTAGCTTCTAGGGTTTAGCCTCTCTGATCTCGTGGTAGATCTACTCTTGTACTACCCATATCTTCAATATTAATCAAGCAGGAGTAGGGTTTTACCTCCATCAAGAGGGCCCGAACCTGGGTAAAAACATCGTGTCCCTTGTCTCCTGTTACCATCCGCCTAGACGCACAGTTCGGGACCCCCTACCCGAGATCTGCCGGTTTTGACACCGACATTGGTGCTTTCATTGAGAGTTCCTCTGTGTCGTCATCTTTAGGCCCGATGGCTCCTCCGATCATCAACAACGATGCGGTCTAGGGTGAGACTTTTCTCCCCGGACAGATCTTCGTATTCGGCGGCTTTGCCCTGCGGGCCAATTCGCTTGGCCATCTGGAGCAGATTGAAAGCTACGCCCCTGGCCATCAGGTCAGATTTGGAAGTTTGAACTATACGGCTGACGTCCGTGCAGACTTGATCTTCGATGGGTTCGAGCCACAGCTAAGCGCGCCGCACTGTCATGATGGGCATGATCTAGCTCTGCCGCCGGATAGTGCCCTGGAGGCTGCACAAGTGTCCTCTCCGACCCTTAGCTCGGAGCCGACTGCGCCGATCGAGGACGGGTGGCTGGACACCGCCTCGGGGGCTGCTATCTCTACGGCGATTGAGCCGAACACCAACCCTGTCCTTTGCGAAGCTCGTGACTCCAAGGTGCCAGACTCCTCTCCGGACTCCGAACCTTCCGCGCCCCTGCCAATCTAATCCGATTGGGCGCCGATCATGGAGTTCACTGCCGCAGACATCTTTCAGCACTCGCCCTTTGGTGACATCCTGAATTCGCTAAAGTCTCTCTCTTTATCAGGAGAGCCCTGGCCGGATTATGGTCAGAAAGGTTGGGATGCGGACGACGAAGAAATTCAAAGCCCACCCACCACCCACTTCGTAGCCACTGTCGATCATTTAACCGACATGCTCGACTTCGACTCTGAAGACATCGACAGTATGGACGATGATGCAGGAGACGACCAAGAACCAGCGCCTATAGGGCATTGGAAGGCCACCTCGTCATACGACATATACATGGTGGACATCCCAAACAATGGGAATGGCGATGGAACAACGGAGGATGACCCCTCCAAGAAGCAGCCTAAGCGCCGTCGTCAGCGGCGCCGCTCTAAATCCCGCCACAGCAGAAACGGTGATTCCGGCACCGGAGACAATAACACCCCGGACAGTGCCGAATACAACCCCCTCCAGCAGGATTCAGCCTAGGAGGTTGGAGAAGCCAGCCCTCATGAGAGAGCGGCAGACAGAGAGGTAGAGGACGATAATTACATGCCTCCCTCTGAAGACGAGGCAAGCCTCGACGACGACGAATTTGTCATGCCTGAGGATCCCGTCGAATAAGAGCGTTTCAAACGCAGGCTTATGGCAACGGCAAGCAGCCTCAAGAAAAAGCAGCAACAGCTTAGAGCTGACCAAGACTAGCTAGCCGACAGATGGACTGAAGTCCTGGCGGCCGAAGAGCACGAACTCAAACGCCCCTCCAAGAGCTACCCAAAACGCAGGCTGCTACCCCGATTGGAGGTGGAAGCACCTAAACCTACATCACCAGCGCATGATACGGCCGACCGGCCACCTCGTGGCCGCGACAGGGAGGCCTCTCGGCCCTCCACTCAAGCCGCACCCCGGCGCCACTCAAAAAATACCAAGGCACGGGGAAATGCGCCAGACCTGCGAGATATATCGGAGGACATGGCAAGGCAAACAAGATCGATTTACGGATCGCGTGGGCGCCCCACTACACGTGACGATAACCGTCAAGCCGGATATGGCAATTCCGGCCGGACCGAACACAGTAGACAAAGCTCAATTGAGATGCGTTGTGATATAGCCCAATACAGAGGCGCCGCACACCCACTATGCTTCACAGATGAAGTGATGGATCATCAAATCCCCGAGGGTTTCAAACCCGTAAACATTGAATCATATGATGGCACAATAGATCCTGCGGTCTGGATCGAGGACTATCTCCTTCACATCCACAAGGCCCGCGGTGATGACCTACACGCCATCAAATACCTCCCACTCAAGCTTAAAGGACTAGCTCGGCATTGGCTTAACAGCTTGCCAGCAGAGTTAATTGGTTGTTCGGAAGACCTGGAAGCCACATTCCTCGACAATTTCCAGGGAACTTATGTGCGACCACCAGACGCCGATGACCTAAGCCACATAATTCAGCAGCCAGAGGAATCGGCCAGACAATTCTGGACACGGTCCCTAACCAAGAAAAATCAAATCGTCGACTGTCCGGATGCAGAGGCCCTTGCAGCCTTCAAAGATAACATCCGCGATGAGTGGCTTGCCCGACACCTAGGACAGGAAAAGCCGAAATCCATGGCAGCCCTCACAACACTCATGACCCGCTTTTGCGCGGGAGAGGACAGCTGGCTAGCTCGTAGTAACAACATGACCAAGAGCCGTGGTAATTCGGATACCAAGGACAGCAACGGCGGGTCGCGTCACAACAAGCACAAGCGCCGCATTAATGGCGATAATGCTGAAGATACAGCAGTCAATGCCGGATTCAGAGGCTCTAAACCCGGTCAGCGGAAAAAGCCATTCAAAAGAAATACTCCGGGCCCGTCCAATTTGGACCGAATACTCGATCGCTCGTGCCAGATACACGGCACCCCCGAAAAACCAGCCAACCACACCAACAGGGATTGTTGGGTGTTCAAGCAGGCAGGCAAGTTAACAATGACAAGGGGTTGCATAGCGACGACGAGGAGGAGCCCTGGCCGCCGAACAATAGAGGACAGAAGGGCTTCCCCCTAGAAGTGCGGACGGTGAACATGATATACGCGACCCACATACCCAAAAGGGAGCGGAAGCGTGCACTAAGGGACATATATGCGATGGAGCCAGTCGCCCCAAAGTTCAATCCGTGGTCCTCCTACCCAATCACTTTTGATCGAAGGGACCACCCCACTAGCTTCCGCCATGGCGGATTCGCCGCATTGGTTCTAGACCCAATCGTTGACGGATTTTACCTCACTAGAGTCCTGATGGACGGCGGCAACATCCTGAACCTGCTTTATAAGGATACAATGCGCAAAATGGGCATAGACCCCTCAAGGATTAAACCCACAAAGACGACCTTTAAAGGCGTCATACCAGGTGTAGAGGCCAACTGTACAGGCTCAGTTATACTTGAAGTGGTCTTCGGATCCCCGGATAACTTCTGAAGCGAGGAGTTAATCTTCGACATAGTCCTGTTCCGCAGCGGCTATCATGCGCTGCTCGGACGAACCGCATATGCAAAGTTCAATGCGGTGCCGCACTACGCACATCTCAAGCTCAAGATGCCAGGCCCTCGAGGAGTCATCACGATCAATGGAAACACCGAACGCTCTCTCCGAACGGAGGAGCATACGGCAGCCCTCGCGGCGGAAGTACAAAGCAGCCTCTCAAGGCAATTCTCAAGTCCGTATATTAAACGTCCAGACACCGTCAAGCGTGCTCGGAGTAACCAACAACAAGACCGCCTGGCACGTCCCGAGCACGCGTAGCAATGCGGCCCCAACCCCAGCTCTCGCGAAATTGCGAAACCAGTACTACGCGTACATAATTTTGCTCTGGAAATACCATGGGCATAGGGGAAGGGGCACGACCACGGCAGGCCCAGAATGCGGCTCAACCGCACCAGGGGCTCCCGATTGTGTCGTTCTTTTTTTCTCTTACTTTCAGGACTCCGTTCTCAAGAAGCCCTGTCCGGCAGTAGAATCGCCGAACACACGATGCAACAGCCAGGGAAGCAGAAAGCTACATCGAGTGTCCAGGTGGTCTCTATAACGAGCAGTATACTTGTTTCACATATCATCCCGCAACTCGCCCTTGGAGGTGGACATGTCAAATAGTCCCGTCCCATGCTTATCGCACTATTTGTATCGTTCTGCTTTTACCGCAGCCTTTTTTGAATAAACAATACATAGCTTCTGCCTATTATTGCATTCTGTTTTCTATCTATATATGTTCACTTATGACATGTTGCACTCGTACACTTTGGTACGGCCAAATACACCAGGGGCTTAAGTACCACAAAATATGGTGTGATAAGTCCGAACACTTTCACAAGTGCGGCACCCCGAACTTATAGCATTATATGCATCGGCTCCGAATCGTGTCTTGGGTCAATAGTTGGGTTTGCCCGGCTCCCATGTTTTGGTACCTTACGTTCCATTATATCGGCTAAGGTAGCGTTGGGAGAACCACTGCGATCGTGCCCCGGTTGAGCTGGGTTAAGCACCTCAGTGGAGAAAGCTAAAACTGACCGTCATGATAGGGCGAGGGCCGGTCGCTGTTCGAGAGGTTTTCGAGTCCCTAAAGACTTATGCCGCTTAGAGCGAGGAGTCGGCTTTGTCCGGCCCAGGCGTGGATAGCGCCCCGAACTCGGTCTTCCGAATACTAGGGGCTTCGCCGAAATTTAAAATTATAGAATTGTATGGCTAAGTGAGAGTGTTCAAGCATTATAGTCCGGTTGCCTTGTTCGTTGCGTCGAGCACCTCCCTCGAAGGACCCAAGAATGGGAAAAAGAGCGCTCAAGTTTATCCCGAACACCCCAGCACTCGTGGCTTGGGGGCAGAACCCGACGACTTGCCATCTCTCAAATTTAATAAACGGCCGCACAAAAGGTAATATTTTAAATTCACAAGCGTTGCTTAGCGCATATGAACAATTTTTCAGCATACAGGATAACAAATGCGAGTTTACTCAAAAATTACATCTTTGGAGCATTCACCCGCTATAAGGCGGGCACCCTTCAGGACGCCCTCATAATACATCTCGGGCTTGCAATACTCCCTGCCCGGCAGTGGTCTGTCCGTCACAAGCCTCTCAGCGTCCATCTTGCCCCAGTGCACTTTAGCACGGGCAAAGGCCCTACGGGCACCTTCAATGCAGACGGAGCGCTTGACGACTTCAATCCATGGACAAGCGTCCACCAGCCGCCTCACCAGCCCGAAGTAGCTCCCAGGCATGGCTTCCTTAGGCCACAGCCGAACTATGAGGCCCTTCATGGCCTGTTCGGCCACCTTATGGAGCTCGACCAGCTGCTTCAGCTGGTCGCTCAAGGGCACCGGATGTCCGGCCTCAGCATACTGAGACCAAAACACCTTCTCTGTCGAGCTCCCCTCCTCGGCTCGGTAGAACGCGGCAACATCGGACACACTGCGGGGCAGATCTGCGAATGCTCCCAGAGAGCTCCAGATTCGGGTAAGTAACAGATAATTCACTTTCTCGTGCTTGCTTTGCATAAAGAATGCCTTACCCGCCGCTATCTTCTTCAATGCCTAAATTTCCTGGAGGGCTTTTTGGGCTTCGGCCTTAGCAGCTTTGGCGCTCTCAAGAGCCGAGGCGAGCTCGGACTCTCGAGTCTTTGAGTCACGCTCCAAACTCTCGTGTTTTTCCATGAGAGCCTGGAGCTCTTGCTGCACCTCCGCCACCCGCGCCTCCTGTTTCTCTCGCTCGGTGCGCTCCGTGGCCGCATTGCTTTTGGCCTTGGACACCGCTTCCTCCAGGGTCGCCACCTCGTTCGTGGCCCCTGCAATACTCACGTTATTCCTGTCATTTTTTTCAACCACATCTTTTATATACTTCCATAAGGTATTACTTACCTTCCTTGGCCTCGAGCTGCTTTTTGGCAAGGCGGAGCTCGTTCTCGGACCGCTCGAGGCTCTGCTTCAATGCATTGAACTCCACAGTCAGTGCGGTAGAGGTCAGCAGCATAGCCTGCATTCCCATATTGACATACTTATGTTAGACTCCTGCGTACATCTTTTTAGATCCTCAATTCGGCTTTTCTTTCCGAACACCAAACAGAGCATCAGGGGCTACTGTCTATGCGGTAATATTTTTACATATCTTAAATACATACCTCAAAACCTGTTAGAAGGCTGGCACAGGCTTCAGTCAGCCTGCTCTTGGCGGACTGAACTTTCTGGATCACCACACTCATAACAGTGCGGTGCTCCTCGTCGATGGAGGCGCCGTTAAGTGCCTCCAGCAAATTATGCGGTGCCTCCGGTTGGACGGAGGTCACCGGTGTCGCAGTCTTGCCCTTCTTACGAAGGGGCCGCCTGCCAGACTCCGGAACCACTAAAGGTTCCGGTGCGGAGTCCGGCCCAGGGCCGGACTTAGAGCCTTTGGGGATTTATCCCCCTTATGCCTGGAGTCTGGGAGGTTGCCTTGCGGCACCTCCTGGACCACCTCCTCCTGGCTGGGCCCCTTTTGGGACCCCACCTCGGCGTCATCCGCAGCGCGAGGAGAGGAGGCAGCCGGAAGTGAGGTGCTATTCACGTCCGACGAATCCAGGGAGCCGCTCATTGAAGCGTCGAGCCCGTCCTTGGGCGGGCTGTAGGGTTATATTCGGCGTTAGGAGATTCTGTGCGACAAATGAAACGCCATGAGTTATTCTGGTATCCGGACACTTGCCATTTCACCAGGGGCTTAGCCCTCGGTGGCCACTCCTCTTCGCCGTCGTCGGTGTTGGTGGAGTAGTCCGGAGGAAGGGTCCTTCCCTTCTTGGACCCTCCGGCCTCCCCAGTTGGGGCGGCCTTCCTTTTCTTCTCTCCCCCCGCTGGGGGAGAGGCCTCTTTTTCCTCCTCCTCGTCTTCGCGGGAGGAGTCCGCCTCGGAGTCATCGGATGATGAGTCCGACAACACTTGGCGCCGGGAACTCCTTCGAGTTCCCATGGCCTTCTTCTTGGCCTTCTTCTCCGACACCACGTGAGGTGCCGGAACCAGCAACCCCATTAGTCGGGCGTCCGCTGGGTCTTCTGGCAAGGGAGCCAGACTATTAACCTGCCCGGACGTCTTTTGCCAGCCCTGTCAAAGGAAAGGGAGTTTAGATCCCGCATAGAGTCAAACTATGAAAAACAATTGTCTTGTATAGGGTAAAATAGCTTACCTCGCTGGCTTGACGCTGCGAGCTGAATCCGCGATCTTCGGTAGCGGATGCGGGAGCCTCGGCGCCCTTGAATAGCACCTTCCAGGCATCTTCGTACGTAGTGTCGAAGAGCCTGCTCAAGGTTTGGTGCTGTGCCGGATCAAACTCCCACAAGTTGAAGGCCCGTTGTTGGCATGGGAGGATCCGGCGGATGAGCATGACCTGGACTACGTTGACAAGCTTGAGCTTCTTGTTCACCAGGTTTTGGACGCAGGTTTGGAGTCCAGTCAGCTCTTTCGAATTACCCCATGTCAGGCCCATCTCTTTCCAAGAGGTGAGCCGTGTAGGGAAGCCAGATCGGAATTCGGGGGCCGCTGCCCATTTAGGGTCACGTGGCTCGGTGATGTAGAACCACCCCGGTTGCCACCCCTTTATGGTCTCCACGAAGGAGCCCTCGATCCATAGGACATTGGCCATCTTGCCCACCATGGCACCTCCGCACTTCGCCTGGCGGCCGCCCACTACCTTCGGCTTGACATTGAAGGTCTTCAGCCATAAGCCGAAGTGGGGCTGGATGCAGAGGAAGGCCTCGCACACGACGATGAACGTCGAGATGTTGAGGATGAAATTCGGGGCCAGATCGTGGAAATCCAGGCCATAGTAGAACATGAGCCCCCGGACAAATGAATGAAGTGGAAAACCTAGTCCGCGGAGGAAGTGGGTGAGGAACACCACCCTCTCATGGGGCCTGGGGGTGGGGATAAGCTGCCCCTTGTCGAGGAGCCGATGCGCGATGTCATTGGACAAGTATCCGGCCTTCCGCAGCTTTTTGATGTGCCCCTCCATGACGGAGGAGACCATCCACTTGCCTCCCGCTCCAGACATGGCTGGAGAAGGTTGAGGTGGGATGTGCGGACTTGGGCGCTGGAGCTCGAGTGCGCGGAAATGGATGAGCAAAGGAGGAAGAAGGCGTAGGAAAAAGGTGGATCCTTATCCCCTTATATGGACAGACGGAGCTAAGCGTCCCCACCAGCCTAGTAAAACTCGCTTATCTCCCAGGCGCCGTAATCAATGGCGCGCTTGGGTTACCCACGCCCGTATTGATGACAATCCCGGAATAAGGGGACACGATCTCTGCTTTGACAAGACGTGCCAAGGAAACCGCCTCGCTAAACACACTGAGGTGGGACAGTAAAAACGATTCGAATAAAGGCTTGGCCGTGGTGTGGTGTCACGCCACGGAATACGTCAGCAGATTGAATTTGTGTAAATATTATTCTCTCTACGGTGGTATGTGGAACTTATTTTGCAGAGTCGGACACTATCCTTGTGTTCAAAATCTTCTATGAAGTATTCGGAGGAGGAACCCACCTTGCAATGCCGTAGACAATATGCGCGCCGGACTCGTCATCATTGAAGCCTGGTTCATGGGCTACTAAGGGAGTCCTGGATTAGGGGGTGTCCAGGTAGACGAACTATCACCTTTGGCCGGACTCCTGGACTATGAAGATACAAGATTGAAGACTTCGTCCCGTGTCCGGATGGGACTTTCCTTGGCGTGGAAGGCAAGCTTGGTGATATGGATATGTAGATCTCCTACCATTGTAACCGACTCTGTGTAACCCTAACCCTCTTCGGTGCCTATATAAACCGGAGGGTTTTAGTCCATAGGACGAACAACAATCATACCACAGGCTAGCTTCTATGGTTTAGCCTCTCTGATCTTGTGGTAGATCTACTCTTGTACTACCCATATCATCAATATTTATCTAGCAGGAGTAGGGTTTTACCTCCATCGAGAGGGCCCGAACCTGGGTAAAAACATCGTGTCCCTTGTCTCCTGTTACCATCTGCCTAGACGCATAGTTCGGGACCCCATACCCGAGATCCCCCGGTTTTGACACCGACACCAACCTCTTCTATAAATTCCAGAAACATCATATATAAACCTAGATCGGGAGTTCCGCCGCCATAAGCCTCTGTAGCCACGAAAACCCAATCTAGGCCCTCTCTAGCACCCTGCTGGAGGGGCCATCATCATCGGAGGCCGTGGAGGAGGATCCCGGAGGGTCCATCATCACCATGGAGGCCAAGGACCAGAGGGAGAACCTCTCCCCATATAGGGGGGAGGCCATGGAGGAGGAAGCACAACGAATAGAACCTCTCCCCCTCTCTCTCGATGGCGCTGAAGTGCCATCGAGGGAACCATCGCCGCGGTGATTGTCTTCATCAACATCACCATCCTCATCTCTTTTACGCGGTCCACTCTCCCGCACCCCGCTGTAATTCCTACTTGAACATGGTGCTTTATGCCACATATTATGATCCAATGATGTGTTGCCATTCTATGATGTTTTGAGTAGATTTCCTTTGTCTTTTGGGTTGATTGATGATCTAGATTGGTTTGAGTTGTATGTTTTATTTTGGTGATGTCCTATGGTGTTGTCCATGCCATGTACACGTGAAGGATTCCCGCTGTAGGGTGTTGCAATATGTTCATGATTCGCTTATTCTGGGGTGCTAGAGTGACAGAAGCTTAAACCCAAGTAAGGGGGTGCTACGTCTTGAGCTTGCGTTGGTTTTCCTTGAAAAGGAAAGGGTGATGCAGCAATAGTAGCGTAAGTATTTGCCTTAGTTTTTGAGAACCAAGGTATCAATCCAGTAGGAGGCTCCTCAAAAGTCCCACGCACATACACAAACAAACAAGGAACTCGCAACCAACGCAATAAAGGGGTTGTCAATCCCTTCACGGCCACTTGCGAAAGTGAGATCTGATAGAGATAGTATGATAAGATAAATATATTTTTGGTATTTTATAATATGTATGCAAAAAGTAAAGATGCAAATAAAAGTAGATTGAAAGCTTATATGATAAAAGATAGACCCGGGGGCCATAGGTTTCACTAGTGGCTTCTCTCAAGATAGCATAAGTATTACGGTGGGTGAGTAAATTACTGTTGAGCAATTGATAGAAAAGCGAATAATTATGAGATTATCTAGGCATGATCATGTATATAGGCATCACGTCCGTGACAAGTAGACCGACTCCTGCCTGCATCTACTACTATTACTCCACATATCGACCGCTATCCAGCATGCATCGAGAGTATTAAGTTCATAAGAACAGAGTAACACATTAAGAAAGATGACATGATGTAGAGGGATAAACTCAAGCAATATGATATAAACCCCACCTTTTTATCCTCGATGGCAACAATACAATACGTGCCTTGCAACCCTTTCTGTCACTGGATAAGGACACCGCAAGATTGAACCCAAAGCTAAGCACTTCTCCCATGGCAAGAAAGATCAATCTAGTAGGCCAAACCAAACTGATAATTCAAAGAGACTTGCAAAGATAACTCAATCATACATAAAATAATTTAGAGAAGATTCAAATATTTCTCATAGATAAACTTGATCATAAACCCACAATTCATCGGATCTCGACAAACACACTGCAAAAAGAGTTACATCGAATAGATCTCCACAAGAGAGGGGGAGAACATTGTATTGAGATCCAAAAAGAGAGAAGAAGCCATCTAGCTAATAACTATGGACCCGAAGGTCTGTGGAAACTACTCACAACTCATCGGAGGGGCTATGGTGTTGATGTAGAAGCCCTCCGTGGTCGATTCCCCCTCCGGCGGAGCGCCGACAAAGGCTCCAAGATGGGATCTCACAGACACAGAAGGTTACGACGGTGGAAATTGTTTTTCGTTGGCTCCCTGGATGTTTTCGGGGTACGTAGGTCTATATAGGAGGAAGAAGTACGTCGGTGGCTGCTCGTGGGGCCCAGGAGACAGGGGGCGCGCCCAGGAGGGGTGGGCGCGCCCTCCTATCTCCTGGCCGCCTCGATTGCTTCTTGACTTGCACTCCAAGTTCTCTGGATCACGTTCGCTCCAAAAATCACACTCCCGAAGGTTTCATTCCGTTTGGACTCCGTTTGATATTCCTTTTCTTCGAAATACTGAAATAGGCAAAAAAACAGCAATACGGGTTGGGCCTCTGGTTAGTAGGTTAGTCCCAAAAGTGATATAAATGTGTAAAATAAAGCCCATAAACATCCAAAAGGGGTAATATAATAGCATGGAACAATAAAAAATTATAGATAAGTTGGACACGTATCAAGCAACCCCAAGCTTTATTCCTGCTCCTCCTCGAGTAGGTAAATGATAAAAACAGAATTTTTGATGTGGAATGCTACCTAGCATAATTTTCAATGTAATTTTCTTTATTGTGGCATGAATGTTCAGATCCGAATGATTCAAAATAAAAGTTCATATTGATAAAAGAAATAGTAACACTTCTAGCATACAAATCAAAGCAATCATGTCTTCTCAAAATAACATGGCTAAAGAAAGTTCATCCCTACAAAATCATATAGTTAGGCTATGCTTCATTTTCGTCACACAAAGATGTTCCCAAATTCTACACCCCCGATGACAAGCCAAGCAATTATTTCGTACTTAAATAATCTCAAACTTTTTCAACTTCGCGCACTACATGAGCGTGAGCCATGGATATAGCACTATGGATGGAATAGAATATGATAATGGGGATTGTGTGGAGAAGACAAAAAAGGAGAAAGTCTCACATTGACGAGGATAATCAACGGGCTATGGAGATGCCCATCAATTGATTTCAACATGAGGACTAGGGATTGCCATGCAACAGATGCACTAGAGCTATAAATGAATGCTCAACAAAATAAAACTAGTGGGTGTGCATCCAACTTGCTTGCTCACGAAGACCTAGGGCATTTGAGGAAGCCCATCGTAGGAATATACAAGCCAAGTTCTATAATGAAAAATCCCACTAGTATATGAAAGTGACAACATATGAGACTCACTATATGAAAAATATGGTGCTACTTTGAAGCACAATACATGAGACTCACTACATGAAGAACATGGTGCTACTTTCAAGCACAAGTGTGGAAAAAGAGATAGTAACATTGCCCCTTTTTATTTTTATTTTTTTCCTTTTTTTTCTTTGGACTTTCTTTTTTTTGGCCTTTATTTTTTTCTTTTTGGGCAATGCTCTAATAATGATGATCATCACACTTTTATTTATTACAACATAGGAATTACAACTCGAAACTAGAACAAGATATGACTCTATATGAATGCCTCCGACGGTGTACCGGGATGGTGCAATGAATCAAGAGTGACATGTATGAAAAATTATGCAAGGTGGCTTTGCCACAAATACGATGTCAACTACATGATCATCCAATGGCAATATGACAAAAGTAATGTATGTCATGATGATGATGAACGGAACGGTGGAAAGTTGCATGGCAATATATCTCGGACTGGCTATGGAAATGCCATAATAGGTAGGTATGGTGGCTATTTTAGGAAGATATAAGGAGGTTTATGTGTGATAGAGTGTATCGTATCACGGGGTTTGGATGCACCGGCGAAGTTTGCACCAACTCTCAAGGTGAGAAAGGGCAATGCACGGTACCGAAGAAGCTAGCAATGGTGGAAAGGTAAAAGTGCATATAATCCATGGACTCAACATTAGTCATAAGAACTCATATACTTATTGCAAAAATTTAGAAGTCATCAAAAACCAAGCACTACGTGCATTCTCCTAGAGGGATAGATTGGTAGGAAAAGACCATCGCTCGTCCCCGACCGCCACTCACAAGGATGCACAAGCCAGGTACACTTCATGTTTCAAATTTGTTACACAACTTTAACCATACGTGCATGCTACGGGACTTGCTAACTTCAACACAAGCATTATTTAAATTCATAATCACCCAACTAGCATGACTTTAATATCACTACCTCCATATCTCAAAACAATTATCAAGTATCAAATTGATCATAGCATCCAATTCACTTCCTATGATAGTTTTTATTATACCCAACTTGGATGCCTACCATTCTAGGACCAATTTTATAACCATAGCAAATACCATGCTGTTCTAAAAGACTCTCAAAATAATATAAGTGAAGCATGAGAGACTAGCAATTTCTACAAAATTAAGCCACCGCCGTGCTCTAAAAGATATAAGTGAAGCACTAGAGCAAAAAACTATCAAGCTCAAAAGATATAAGTGAAGCACATAGTATATCCTAATAAATTCAAATAAAGTAGGCTTCTCCCAAAAGGTGTGTACATGAAGGATGATTGGGTTAAACTAAAAATCAAAGACTAATATAATACACGACGCTCCAAGCAAAACACATATCATGTGGCCAATAAAAATATAGCTCCAAGTAAAGTTACCAATGAACGAAGACGAAAGAGGGGATGCCTTCCGGCGGCATCCCCAAGATTAGGCTTTTGGCTATTCTTGAATATCTTGGGGTACCATGGGCATCCCCAAGCTTAGGCTCTTTCCACTCCTTATTCCATAGTCCATCAAATCTTTACCCAAAACTTGAAAACTTCACAACACAAAAGTCAACAGGAAATCTCATAAGCTCCGTTAGTGAAAGAAAACAAAAGCACTACATAAGGTACTGTAATGAGCTCATTCTTTATTTATTTTGGTGTTAAACCTAATGTATTCCAAGTTCTCTATGGTTCATACCACTTAATACTAGTCATAGATGCATCAAAATAAGCAAACAACACACGAAAAACAGAATCAGTCAAAAACAGAACAGTCTGTAGAAATCTGTAACTAACGCAAACTTATGGAACTCTAAAAATCCTACCAAAATAGGAAGTCCTGGAAAATTTGTCTATTGATCAGTAGCAAAAAGAATAAACGCAAAAGCACATTTGTGTGATTTAAAAAAACTAATTTCGTGCGTGCAAAGTTTCTGTTTTTCAGCAGAATCAAATCAACTATCATCATAGGTTATCCTATAGGTTCTACTTGGCACAAACACTAATTAAAACATAAAAACACATCTAAACAGAGGGTAGATGCAAAATTTATTACTAAACAGAAACAAAAAACAAAAAACACAAATAAAATTGGGTTGCCTCCCAACTAGCGCTATCGTTTAACGCCCCTAGCTAGGCATAAAAGCGAAGATAGATCTAAGTAGTGCCATCTTGGGCACTCAATTCATAAGTAGTCCGCATGATAGATTCATAAGGTAATTTGACTTTATTTCTTGGAAAGTGCTCCATGCCTTTCTTTAAGGTAAATTGGAATCTAATATTCCCTTCCTTCATATCAATAATCACACCAATCGTTCTAAGGAAAGGTCTACCAAGAATAATAGGGCAAGAAAGATTGCAATCAATATCAAAAACGATAAAATCTACGGGCACCAAATTACTATTTGCAATGATGAGAACATCATTGATCCTTCCCATTGGCTTTTTAATGGTGGAATCCGCAAGGTGCAAATTTAAAGAGCAATCATCAAGATCATGGAAACCTAGAATATCACATAAAGTTTTCAGAATCGTGGAAACACTAGCACCCAAATCACACAAAGCATAACACTCATGATATTTAATTTTAATATTTATAGTAGGTTCCCACTCATCATTTAGTTTTCTAGGTATAGAAACTTCCAAATTAAGTTTTTCATCATAAGATTGCATCAAGGCATCAACGATATGTTTGGTAAAAGCTTTATTTTGACTATAAGCATGAGGAGAATTAACAACGGATTGCAACAAGGAAATACAACCTTCTAAAGAACAATTATCATAATCAAATTCCTTGAAATCCGACATAGTGGGTTCAATAATATTTAAAGTCATGACCTCTCCAATCCCACTTTTACCAAATTTAGCATCAAGATCTAAAAACTCCGAATTCTTGGGGCGCCTTCTAAATAAAGTTGACTCTTCTCCAGTCCCATCATTATCAAGATTCATATTGAAAAACAAAGATCTAATAGGGGACACATCAATAACTTTAAGATCTTCATCATTATTTTCATTGAAACTAGAAGAACACGCCTTTACAAAGCAATCTTCCTTAGCACGCAATCTAGCGGTTCTTTCCTTGCACTCATCAATGGAAAATCTCATGGCTTTGAGAGACTCATTGATATCATTCTTAGGAGGAGTAGATCTAAGTTTAAGAGAATCAACATCAAGCGAAAGTTTACCAATGTTCCTAGCAAAATCATCAACTTTGAGCAATTTTTCTTCAAGCAAAGCATTAAAATTCTTTTGAGAAATCATAAATTATTTCACACTATTCTCAAAATCAGAGGGAATCTTATTAAAATTACCATAAGAATTATTGTAGGAATTTCCATAATTATTAGAGGAATTACTAGGGAACGGTCTAGAATTAAAGTTTCCTCTATAAGCATTGTTTCCAAAAATATTCCTACCAACAAAATTCACATCCATAGATTCATTATTATTCTCAATCAAAGAAGACAAAGGCATATCATTGGGATCAAGAGGAGTATTTTTAGTAGAAAATAATTTCATAAGTTCATCCATCTTTCCACTCAAAACATTGATTCCTTCTATAGCATGCACTTTTTTACTAGAAGATCTTTCGGTGTGCCATTGAGAATAATTAGCCATAATATTATCAAGAAGTTTTGTAGCATCTCCTAACGTGATTTCCATAAACGTGCCTCCCGCGGCCGAGTCTAAAAGATTTCTAGAAGCAAAGTTCAAACCGGCATAAAAAATTTGTATGATCATCCATAAATTCAAACCATGAGTAGGGCAATTACAAATCATCAATTTCATTCTTTCCCAAGATTGGGCAACATGCTCATGATCAAGTTGTTTAAAATTCATAATATTGTTCCTAAGGGTGATAATCTTAGCGGGAGGAAAATACTTAGAGATAAAAGCATCTTTGCACTTGTTCCAAGAATCAATACTATTTTTAGGCAAAGACGAAAACCAAACTTTAGCACGATCTCTAAGTGAAAACAGAAATAACTTCAATTTAACAATATCATTATCCGTATCTTTCTTGTTTTGCATATCACACAAATCAACAAAGTTGTTTAGATGGGTAGCGGCATCTTCACTATGAAGGCCGGCGAATTGATCTTTCATAATAAGATTCAGCAAAGCAGTATTGATTTCACAAGACTCAACATCATTAAGAGGAGCAATCGGAGTACTAAGGAAATCATTATTATTGGTATTGGAGAAATCACACAATTTGGTATTATCTTGCGCCATGGCAACAAGTAATCCAACACACAAGCAAACAGAAAAGGGCAAGAGAGAGAGAGAGAGAGAGAGAGAGAGAGAGAGAAGATTGGGAAAGAGAGGGCAAATAAAATGGCAAGGGTGAAGTGGGGGAGAGGAAAACGAGAGGCAAATGGCAAATAATGTAAATGCGAGGTAGATGAGTTTGTGATGGGTACTTGGTATGTCTTGACTTGAGCGAAGACCTCCCCGGCAACGGCGCCAGAAATCCTTCCTGCTACGTATTGAGCTTGCGTTGGTTTTCCTTGAAGAGGAAAGGGTGATGGAGCAATAGTAGCGTAAGTATTTCCCTCAATTTTTGAGAACCAAGGTATCAATCCAGTAGGAGGCTTCTCAAAAGTCCCACGCACCTACACAAACAAACAAAGAACTCGCAACCAACGCAATAAAGGGGTTGTCAATCCCTTCACGGCCACTTGCGAAAGTGAGATCTGATAGAGATAGTATGATAAGATAAATATATTTTTGGTATTTTATAATATAGATGCAAAAATTAAAGATGCAAATAAAAGTAGATTGAAAGCTTATATGATAAAAGATAGACCCGGGGGCCATAGGTTTCAGTAGTGGCTTCTCTCAAGATAGCATAAGTATTATGGTGGGTGAGTAAATTACTGTCGAGCAATTGATAGAAAAGCGAATAATTATGAGATTATCTAGGCATGATCATGTATATAGGCATCACGTCCGCGACAAGTAGACCGACTCCTGCCTGCATCTACTACTATTACTCCACACATCGACCGCTATCCAGCATGCATCTAGAGTATTAAGTTCATAAGAACAGAGTAACGCATTAAGAAAGATGACATGATGTAGAGGGATAAACTCAACATATATGATATAAACCCCACCTTTTTATCCTCTATGGCAACAATACAATACGTGCCTTGCAACCCTTTCCCTCACTGGGTAAGGACACCACAAGATTGAACCCAAAGCTAAGCACTTCTCCCATGGCAAGAAAGATCAATCTAGTGGGCCAAACCAAACTGATAATTCGAAGAGACTTGCAAAGATAACTCAATCATACATAAAAGAATTCAGAGAAGATTCAAATATTTCTCATAGATAAACTTGATCATAACCCCACAATTCATCGGATCTCGACAAACACACCGCAAAAAGAGTTACATCGAATAGATCTCCACAAGAGAGGGGGAGAACATTGTATTGAGATCCAAAAAGAGAGAAGAAGCCATCTAGCTAATAACAATGGACCCGAAGGTCTGTGGTAAACTACTCACAACTCATCGGAGGGGCTATGGTGTTGATGTAGAAGCCCTCCATGGTCGATTCCCCCTCCGGCGGAGCGCCGGCGAAGGCTCCAAGATGGGATCTCGCGGATACAGTAGGTTACAGTGGTGGAAATTGTTTTTCGTTGGCTCCCTGTATGTTTTCGGGGTACGTAGGTATATATAGGAGGAAGAAGTACGTCAGTGGCTGCTCGTGGGGCCCAGGAGACAGGGGGTGCGCCCAGGAGGGGTGGGCGCGCCCTGCTATCTCCTGGCCGCCTCGATTGCTGCTTGACTTGCACTCCAAGTTCTCCGGATCATGTTCGTTCCAAAAATCATGCTCCCGAAGGTTTCATTCCGTTTGGACTCCGTTTAATATTCATTTTCTTCGAAATACACAAATAGGCAAAAAAACAGCAATACGGGTTGGACCTCCGGTTAGTAGGTTAGTCCCAAAAATGATATAAATGTGTAAAATAAAGCCCATAAACATCCAAAATGGGTAATGTAATAGCATGGAACAATCAAAAATTATAGATACGTTGGATACATATCAGGGGGTTGTTGCGTATGGGATAAAGGGGACTTGATGCTTTAATGTTATGGTTGGTTTTTACCTTAGTGATCTTTAGTAGTTGCGGATGCTTGCTAGAGTTCCAATCATAAGTGCATATGATCCAAGAAGATAAAGTATGTTAGCTTATGCCTCTCCCTCGTATGAAATTGCAATAATGATTATCGATCTTTTTAACAATTTCCTAGGACAATTCCACACACCGATCCATCATTATTCCACACTTGCTATTTATAATATATAGTAATATATTCTAACTTTATGTTAACAACACCTACTTTTATATTTTAGTTCTCTGATATCATGCAAAGTTATCCTCTTCATACCCACAACATAGTTTTATTTCTTGTTTCTAGATGGAAGCAGACGGTCGGTGTACGTAGAGTCGTATCAGTGGCAGATAGGACTTGAGAGAACATTGATCTTACCTTTAGCTCCTTGTGGGTTCGACACTCCATACTTATCACTTTCACCTTTGGAAATTGCTACGATGATTCCTTGCACTTGGGGATTATCAATTGGTCACCAAAAAATTAGTTAAATTTGTATGTAGACAACACAAAGCATGCATCCTCATGTTAGCAGCAATCTTAATTACTTCCATTATCAATTTATATGCTTCCGACCAAGATGAATAATGTTGAGCTGTCGTATTTCATGCTTCCTACGAGTCCTTGTACTATGTTTAATAAACTATAGGATAAGCTTCATAATTCCAAAGCCTTGCTTCCGTATATCTTTATGTCTCAGTTTATCCTTTAATTCCCAGATTTTGACACACGGGATGAACATGCCGAAACATATTGTATGCTCAAGAGTCAACATGCGGCTCTTCGGTTCAGTGATGTCATCTTAGATTTAAACGTGTGTTACCTTACCAAACCAACAATTAGTTTGTGGTTTTATTCATAATACCCTATGTTCATATTAGATAAAATTTTATATTTTAATTATCTAAATGCCCTAATCATGCTAGCGAACAAATTTGTGTGCTTCGAGTGTGTCTTATATATATTCTGATAAAATGAAACTATGCTTCCAATCAACCATGCTTCCTCCTTTAATTTCTTGCGTATTTCTATGTAGTGTATTTTTGCTTCAATCATTGTAAGTGTGTGCTACTTTTATATAAATTTGTGATTCAACCATTATCATATACAAATGTATGATTCAGCCACTACTAGTGTGTAATTCAACCATTATTGGTGTTGCTTCTGTTAGTAATTTTTTGTACAATTATGTTTCTTTGTTTAGTGATATTTTATCATTACAATGTGTGCTTCCCTTTTTTCTCACCAGATGTTTCTATTGTATACATATTTTGCCGCACTTGATTCCAGCTATGCTTCATTGTTACCAACATGCTCCTAATGATCTTATAATACGTTGAGTATGTACGATACGAGATCAAGTTCTAAGTTCTTAGTTGTGTTATCAACAACGTAGAGCTCATGGCATGAGCGGATCTTGTCATCATGATCAGACTATCCACTGCCCTCTACCACACTAGCTACGACAATGTTAAATAGTGTTGTAATAGTCTTTTAATTTTGTTGCAAAACAAAGTTGTAATTGTTTCTGAAGGAAATATTTCCATTATACAAAAAAGAGTGTTTTCTTTACACCGAAAATTTGGTTCCGAAGCTCTTAGAAACATAGCATAGATCAAATGCATACGTTGATCAATATGTTTCTACTACACTACAAATTGTTTGCTTCGGTCTAATGGAATGTTTTCATGGAAGCATGCAAACGCTATCTTGTCATTGTATAGAAAGAAATCTTGGAGTTTTTATTATTTACTACACTTCATTTGTATGAATCAAAGGAATGCTTCCATTCCATGTCCATGTATGTTTCATATCAGAAAAAAAAATCATTTCATACTAGATTTTAGTAGTTTGAAACTAATCGTATTTAAGCAACATTATTTCCACATGGAAGCAAAGTTTCATTCAACATGGAATCAAATTTCTAGTCGGCAACTCCTAAATAGCAATGCATTTTGTTTTAGATCGAAGCACATTTTGTTTGCGCTCGATGCAGTTTTAAGGAATACTGGAAACAAGAAGTGCTTCGTAAGGAAATAAATGTGATTCATAAAGAAGGAAAATGCTTTTGGAAAGTCTTTATGCTACATTAATCCTCCCTAACTAGTTTCCTGAAACTGCTCGATTGGTTTCCTAAATATCTGGTATTAGTTTCCCCAAATTACATGCATCGGTATCTCAACCATGTTGCGTCCAAATAACTCTATCAGTACTATCCAATGAGCCCCCTGGCTGTGATCCAACGATAACAAGTTGGTCTGATAGGAAGCTAGGAATCGGTAGTCTGATTCTTAGTGCTTTCCTGATTGCTTCTATCTGCGTTGGTAATTCCCTGAAGAGACAGGATAATGCAGCACCGCAACGGTAAGTATTTTCCTTAGTTGTGAAACCAAGGTCAATCCAGTAGGAGAACCAAGCAACAATATGTAAACAGCACCTGCACACAAACCATAAAAACTTGCAACCCAACACGTAAGAGGGGTTGTCAATCCCTCCTCGGTATTGAGATAGATTAAATTGTATGAGATCGGATAAATAGATATAGCAAAAATACAAAATAAAATAAATAAATAAAAAGCGCAGCAAGGTACTTTTGGTTTTTTGGAAAAATAGATCTAAAAATAATATGATAGGAAATAGACCCGGGGGCCGTAGATTTCACTAGAGGCTTCTCTTGAGAAAATAGCATACGGTGGGTAAACAAATTACTGTTGGACAATTGATAGAAGAGAGAATAATTATGACGATATCCAATGCAATGATCATGTATATAGGCATCACGTCTAAGATTAGTAGACTGACTCCTGCTTGCATCTACTACCATTACTCCACACATCGACCGCTATCCAACATGCATCTAGTGTATTAAGTTCATGGAAAAATGGAGTAATGCAATAAGAACAATGACATGATGTAGACAAGATCTATTCATGTAGGTGATGATGCTTGAACTACGTCGGTATTTCCCCAAAGAGGAAGGGATGATGCAGTACAGCTACGGTAGGTATTTCCCTCAGTTATGAAACCAAGGTTATCAATCTAGTAGGAGATGAAGGAAATGCGCGCTAGAGGCAATAATAAATTTGTTATTTTATATTTCCTTATTCATGATAAATGTTTATTATTCATGCTAGAATTGTATTAACCGGAAACTTGATACATGTGTGAATACATAGACAAAACACTGTGTCCCTAGTATGCCTCTACTTGACTAGCTCGTTGATCAAAGATGGTTAAGTTTCCTCGCCATGGAAATGTATTGTCATTTGATGAACGAGATCACATCATTAGGAGAATGATGTGATGGACAAGACCCATCCATTAGCTTAGCATAATGATCATTCAGTCTTATTGCTACTGCTTCCTTCATGTCAAATATATATTCCACCGACTATGAGATTATGCAACTCCCGGATACCAGAGGAATGCCTTGTGTGCTATCAAATGTCACAACGTAACTGGGTGACTATAAAGATGCTCTACAGGTATCTCCGAAGGTGTTTGTTGGGTTGGCATATATCAATATTAGGATTTATCACTCCGAGTATCGGAGAGGTATCTCTGGGCCCTCTCGGTAATGCACATCATATGAAGCCTTGCAAGCAATGTGACTAATGAGTTAGTTGCGGGATAATGCATTACGGAATGAGTAAAGAGACTTGCCGGTAACGAGATTGATTTAGGTATGGAGATACCGGCGATCGAATCTCAGGCAAGTAACATACCGATGACAAAGGGAATAACATATGTTGACATAGCGGTACGTCCGATAAAGATCTTCGTAGAATATGTGGGAACCAATATGAGCATCAAGGTTCCACTATTGGTTATTGACTGGAGAGGTGTCTCGGTCATGTCTACATAGTTCTCGAACCCATAGGGTCCGCATGCTTAACGTTCGATGACGATATGTATTATATGAGTTATGTGTTTTGGTGACCGAAGGTTGTTTTGAGTCCTAGATGAGATCCTGGACATGACGAAGAATCTCAAAATGGTCGAGAGGTCAAGATTGATATATTGGAAGGTAGTATTCGGACACCGAAAGGTTTCCGGAGTGTATCCGGTACATACCGGAGTACCGGAGGGGTTACCGGAACCCCCCCGGGGAAATATATGGGCCATATGGGCCATAGGAGGGAGGCCCACCAGCCCACAAGGGGCTGGCGCGCCCCCCACAAGGGAGGAGGCCGAATTGGATTAGGGAAGGGGGTGGCGCCCCCCTTTCTTTCTCCTACTCCCTCTCCTTCCCCCTTTCCCCCTCATGTAAAAGGAAGGGGGGAGAATCCTACTAGGAGCCTAAGTGGAAGTCCTCCCACTTGGGGCGCGCCTAGGGACGGCCTCCTCTCCCTCCCTCCTTTATATACGGGGGCGCCCTAGAAGACACACCAATTGCTCTAAGCCATGTGCGGCGCCCCCCCCCCCTCCACAGTTTACGCCTCCGATCATATTCTCGCGGTGCTTAGGCGAAGCCTTGCGTGGATCACATCACCATCACCGTCACCACGGCGGCGTGCCGATAGAACTCATCTACTCCTTCGACCCTCTGCTGGATCAAGAGCTCGAGGGACGTCATCACGTTGAACGTGTGCAGAACTCGGAGGTGCCGTACGTTTGGCACTCAATCGGTCGGAATGAGAAGACGTTCGACTACATCAACCGTATTAAGCAAACGCTTCCTCTTTCGATCTACGAGGGTAGTGGACACACTCTCCCCCCTCGTTCTATGCATCTCCTAGATAGATCTTGTGTGAGCGTAGGAATTTTTTTGAAATTGCATGCTACGTTTCCCAACAGTGGTATCCGAGCCAGGTTTATGGGTAGATGATATGCACGAGTAGAACACAAAGTGTTGTGGGCGGTGATCATCATACTGCTTACCACCAATGTCTTATTTTGATTCGGCGGTATTGTTGGATGAAGCGGCCCGGACCAACCTTACATGACCACGTTCATGAGACTGGTTCCACCGACAGACATGCAACTAGTTTTGCATAAAGGGGGCTGGTGGTTGTTTGTTTCTCCAGCTTTAGTTGAATCGAATTTGACTGCGACCGGTCCTTGTGAAGGTTTAAACACCAAACTTGATAAATCACCATTGTGGTTTTTGTGCCGTAGGTAAGTACGGTTCTTGCTAGAAGCTATAGCAGCCACGTAAAACTTGCAACAACAAAGTAGAGGGCGTCTAACTTGTTTTTACAGGGAATGTTGTGATGTGATATGGTCAAGACATAATGTGATAACGTTCTTGTATGAGATGATCATGTTTTGTAAAAGTTATCAGCAACTGGCAGGAGCCTTATGGTTGTCTCTTTATTGTATGAAATACAAACGCCATGTAATTGCTTTACTTTATCACTAAACGGTAGCGATAGTCGTAGAAGCAATAGTTGGTGAGACGACAATGGCGCTACGACGGAGATCAAGGTGTCAAGCCAGTGATGATGGAGATCATGACGTTGCTTTGGTGATGGAGATCAAAAGCACAAGATGTTATGTTTATCTATTTGCATCTTATTTTTCTTAGTATGGCATGAAGGAAATATGCCCTAGAGGTAATAATAAAGTTATTATTTATTTCCTCATATCATGATAAATATTTATTATTCATGCTAGAATTGTATTACCCAGAAACATAATACATGTGTGAATACATAGACAAAACATAGTGTCACTAGTATGCCTCTACTTGACTAGCTCGTGAATCAAAGATGGGTAAGTTTCCTGACCATAGACATGAGTTGACATTTGATTAACGGGATCACATCATTAGGAGAATGATGTGATTGACTTGACCCATTCCGTTAGCTTAGCACTTGATCGTTTAGTATGTTGCTATTGCTTTCTTCATGACTTATACATGTTCCTATGACTATGAGATTATGTAACTCCCTCTTATTGGAGGAACACTTTGTGTGCTACCAAACGTCACAACATAACTGGGTGATTATAAATGTTCTCTATAGGTGTCTCCAAAGGTACTTGTTGAGTTGACGTATTTCGAGATTAGGATTTATCACTCTGATTGTCGAAGAGGTATCTCTGGGCCCTCTCGGTAATGCACATCACTATAAGCCTTGCAAGCAATGTAGCTAATGAGTTAGTTACGGGATGATGCATTACGTAACGAGTAAGAGACTTGCCGGTAACGAGATTGTACTAGGTATTGAGATACTGACGATCAAATCTCGGGCAAGTAACATACCGATGATAAAGGGAACAACGTATGTTGTTATGCGGTCTGACCGATAAAGATCTTCGTAGAATATGTAGGAGCCAATATGAGCATCCAGGTTCCGCTATTGGTTATTGACCGGAGACATTTCTCGGTCATGTCTACATAGTTCTCGAACCCGTAGGGTCCGCACGCTTAAAGTTAGATGACGGTTATATTACGAGTTTATGTGTTTTGATGTACCGAAGGTTGTTCGGAGTCCCGGATGTGATCATGGATACGACGAGGAGTCTTGAAATGGTCGAGACATAAAGATCGATATATTGGACGACTATATTTGGACACTGGAATGGTTCCGGGTGAGATTGGGACAATACCGGAGCTCCGGGAGGTTATCGGAACCCCTCGGGAGGTATATGGGCCTTAATGGGCTTTAGTGGAAAGGAGGGGAAAGGAGCAAGGGAGGGGGCACCCCCCCAAGCCCAATCTGAATTGGGAAGGGGGCCGCCCCCCCTTTCCTTCCTCCCTCCTTCCTCTTCCTTCCCTCTCCCTCTCCAAATAGGAAAAGGAGGAGTGCTACTCCCGGTGTGAGTAGGACTCCCCCCTTGGGCGCGCCTCCTCCCCTTGGCCGGCCCCCTCCTCCACTCCTTTATATACGGGGGAGGGGGGCACCCCATAGACACAACAATTGATCATTGATCTCTTAGCCGTGTGCGGTGCCCCCTCCACCATAGTCCTCCTCGATAATATCGTAGCGGTGCTTAGGCGAAGCCCTGCATCAGTAGAACATCATCATCGTCACCACGCCGTCATGCTGACGGAACTCTCCCTCGACACTCGGCTAGATCGGAGTTCGAGGGACATCATTGAGCTAAACTTGTGCAAGAACTCGGAGGTGCCGTACTTTCGGTGCTTGATCGGTCGGACCGTGAAGACGTACGACTACATCAACCGCATTGTGCTAACACTTCCGCTTTCGATCTACGAGGGTACGTGGCACACTCTCTCCTCTCGTTGCTATGCATCACCATGATCTTGCGTGTGCGTAGGAAATTTTTTCAAATTACTACGTTCCCCAACAGTGGCATCCAAGTCTGGTTTTATGCGTTGATGTTATATGCACGAGTAGAACACAAGTGAGTTGTGGGTGATACAAGTTATACTGCTTACCAGCATGTCATCCTTTGCTTCGGCGTATTGTTGGATGAAGCAGCCCGGACCGACATTACACGTACGCTTAAGCGAGACTGGTTCTATCGACGTGCTTTGCAGACAGGTGGCTGGTGGGTGTCAGTTTCTTCAACTTTAGTTGAACCGAGTGTGGCTACGCCTGGTCCTTGAGAAGGTTAAAACAACACTAACTTGACGAACTATCGTTGTGGTTTTGATGCGTAGGTAAGTATGGTTCTTGCTAAGCCCGTAGCAGCCACGTAAAACTTGCAACAACAAAGTAGAAGACGTCTAACTTGTTTTTGCATGGCATGATGTGATGTGATATGGTCAAGACATGATGCTATATTTTATTGTATGAGATGATCATGTTTTGTAACCGAGTTATCGGCAACTGGCAGGAGCCATATGGTTGTCGCTTTATTGTATGCAATGCAATCGCCCTGTAATTGCTTTACTTTATCACTAAGCGGTAGCAATAGTCGTAGAAGCAATAGTTGGCGAAGACGACAACGATGCTATGATGGAGATCAAGGTGTCGCGCCGGTGACGATGGTGATCATGACGGTGCTTCGGAGATGGAGATCACAAGCACAAGATGATGATGGACATATCATATCACTTATATTGATTGCATGTGATGTTTATCTTTTATGCATCTTATCTTGCTTTGATTGATGGTAGAATTATAAGATGATCTCTCACTAAATTTCAAGATAAAAGTGTTCTCCCTGAGTATGCACCGTTGCCAAAGTTCGTCGTGCCCAGACACCACGTGATGATCGGGTGTGATAAGCTCTACGTCCATCTACAACGGGTGCAAGCCAGTTTTGCACATGCAGAATACTCAGGTTAAACTTGATGAGCCTAGAATATGCAGATATGGCCTCGGAACACTGAGACCGAAAGGTTGAGCGTGAATCATATAGTAGATATGATCAACATAGTGATGTTCACAATTGAAAACTACTCCATTTCACGTGATGATCGGTTATGGTTTAGTTGATTTGGATCACGTGATCACTTAGATGATTAGAGGGATGTCTATCTAAGTGGGAGTTCTTAAGTAATATGATTAATTGAACTTAAATTTATCATGAACTTAGTACCTGATAGTATTTTGCTTGTCTATGTTTGTTGTAGATAGATGGCAAAGTTGAAAGATGATGGTAGCAATTACACGGACTGGGTCCGTAACTTGAGGATTATCCTCATTGCTGCACAAAAGAATTACGTCCTGGAAGCACCGCTAGGTGCCAAACCTGCTGCAAGAGCAACACTAGATGTTATGGATGTCTGGCAGAGCAAAGCTGATGACTACTCGATAGTTCAGTGTGCCATGCTTTACGGCTTAGAACCGGGACTTCAACGACTTTTTGAACGTCATGGAGCATATGAGATGTTCCAGGAGTTGAAGTTAATATTTCAAGCAAATGCCCGGATTGAGAGATATGAAGTCTCCAATAAGTTCTACAACTGCAAGATGGAGGAGAATAGTTCTGTCAGTGAGCATATACTCAGAATGTCTGGGTATAACAATCACTTGATTCAACTGGGAGTTAATCTTCCAGATGATAGAATCATTGACAGAATTCTTCAATCACTGCCACCAAGCTACAAGAGCTTTGTGATGAACTATAATATGCAAGGGATGGATAAGACAATTCCTGAGCTCTTCGCAATGCTAAAGGCTGCAGAGGTAGAAATCAAGAAGGAGCATCAAGTGTTGATGGTCAATAAGACCACCAGTTTCAAGAAAAAGGGCAAAGGGAAAAAGAAGGGGAACTTCAAGAAGAACAGCAAACAAGTTGCTACTCAAGAGAAGAAACCCAAGTCTGGACCTAAGCCTGAGACTGAGTGCTTCTACTGCAAGCAGACTGGTCACTGGAAGCGGAACTGCCCCAAGTATTTGGCGGATAAGAAGGATGGCAAGGTGAACAAAGGTATATGTGATATACATGTTATTGATGTGTACCTTACCAGAGCTCGCAATAGCACCTGGGTATTTGATACTGGTTCTGTTGCTAATATTTGCAACTCGAAACAGGGACTACAGATTAAGCGGACACTGGCTAAGGACGAGGTGACGATGCGCGTGGGAAATGGTTCCAAAGTCGATGTGATCGCCGTCGGCACGCTACCTCTACATCTACCTTCGGGATTAGTTTTAGACCTAAATAATTGTTATTTGGTGCCAATGTTGAGCATGAACATTATATCTGGATCTTGTTTGATGCGAGACGGTTATTCATTTAAATCTGAGAATAATTGTTGTTCTATTTATACGATTAATATCTTTTATGGTCATGCACCCTTAAAGAGTGGTCTATTTTTGATGAATCTCGATAGTAGTGATACACATATTCATAATGTTGAAGCCAAAAGATGCAGAGTTGATAATGATAGTGCAACTTATTTGTGGCACTGTCGTTTAGGTCATATTGGTGTAAAGCGCATGAAGAAACTCCATACTGATGGACTTTTGGAATCACTTGATTATGAATCACTTGGTACTTGCGAACCATGCGTCATTGGCAAGATGACTAAAATGCCGTTCTCCGGAGCTATGGAGCGAGCAACTGATTTATTAGAAATCATACATACTGATGTATGTGGTCCAATGAATGTTGAGGCTCGCGGCGCGTATCGTTATTTTCTCACCTTCATAGATGATTTGAGCAGATATGGGTATATCTTCTTAATGAAACATAAGTCTGAAACATTTGAAAAGTTCATAGAATTTCAGAGTGAAGTTGAAAATCATCGTAACAAGAAAATAAAGTTTCTATGATCTGATCGTGGAGGAGAATATTTGAGTTACGAGTTTGGTCTATATTTGAAACAATGCGGAATAGTTTCGCAACTCACGCCACCCGGAACACCACAGCGTAATGGTGTGTCCGAACGTCGTAATCGTACTTTACTAGATATGGTGCGATCTATGATGTCTCTTACTGATTTACCGCTATCATTTTGGGGTTATGCTTTAGAGACGGCGACATTCACGTTAAATAGGGCACCATCAAAATCCGTTAAGACGACGCCTTATGAACTATGGTTTGGCAAGAAACCAAAGTTATCGTTTCTTAAAGTTTGGGGCTGCGATGCTTATGTGAAAAAGCTTCAACCTGATAAGCTCGAACCCAAATCAGAGAAATGTGTCTTCATAGGATACCCAAAGGAAACTGTTGGGTACACCTTCTATCACAGATCCGAAGGCATGATATTTGTTGCAAAGAATGGATCCTTTCTAGAGAAGGAGTTTCTCTCGAAAGAAGTGAGTGGGAGGAAAGTAGAACTTGATGAGGTAACTGTACCTGCTCCCTTATTGGAAAATAGTTCATGTGACGACTACACCAATTAGTGAGGAAGTTGATGATATTGATCATGAAACTTCAGATCAAGTTACTACCGAACCTCGTAGGTCAACCAGAGTAAGATCCGCACCAGAGTGGTACGGTAATCCTATTCTGGAGGTCATGTTACTTGACCATGGCGAACCTACGAACTATGAGGAAGCAATGATGAGCCCAGGTTCCACAAAATGGCTTGAGGCCATGAAATCTGAGATGGGATCCATGTATGAGAACAAAGTGTGGGCTTTGGTTGACTTGCCCGATGATCGGCAAGCCATCGAGAATAAATGGATCTTCAAGAAGAAGACTGACGCTGATGGTAATGTTACTGTCTACAAAGCTCGACTTGTTGCGAAAGGTTTTCGACAAGTTCAAGGGGTTGACTACGATGAGACTTTCTCACCCGTAGCGATGCTTAAGTCTGTCCGAATCATGTTAGCAATTGCTGCATTTTATGATTATGAAATTTGGCAAATGGATGTCAAAATTGCATTCCTGAATGGATTTCTGGAAGAAGAGTTGTATATGATGCAACCAGAAGGTTTTGTTGATCCAAAAGATGCTAACAAACTGTGCAAGCTCCAATGATCCATTTATGGACTGGTGCAAGCCTCTCGGAGTTGGAATAAACGCTTTGATAGTGTGATCAAATCATATGGTTTTATACAGACTTTTGGAGAAGCCTGTATTTACAAGAAAGTGAGTGGGAGCTCTGTAGCATTTCTAATATTATATGTGGATGACATACTATTGATTGGAAATGATATAGAATTTCTGGATAGCATAAAAGGATACTTGAATAAAAGTTTTTCAATGAAAGACCTCGGTGAAGCTGCTTACATATTGGGCATCAAGATCTATAGAGATAGATCAAGACGCTTAATTGGACTTTCACAAAGTACATACCTTGATAAAGTTTTGAAAAAGTTCAAAATGGATCAAGCAAAGAAAGGGTTCTTGCATGTAATACAAGGTGTGAAATTGAGTCAGACTCAATGCCCGACCACTTCAGAAGATAGAGAGAAAATGAAAGAAGTTCCCTATGCTTCAGCCATAGGCTCTATCATGTATGCAATGCTGTGTACCAGACCTGATGTGTGCCTTGCTATTAGTTTAGCAAGGAGGTACCGAAGTAATCCAGGAGTGGATCACTGGACAGCGGTCAAGAACATCCTGAAATACCTGAAAAGGACTAAGGATATGTTTCTCGTTTATGGAGGTGACAAAGAGCTAGTCGTAAATGGTTATGTCGATGCAAGCTTTGACACTGATCCGGACGATTCTAAATCGCAAACCAGATACATGTTTATATTGAACGGTGGAGCTGTTAGTTGGTGCAGTTCTAAACAAAGCGTCGTGGCGGGATCTACATGTGAAGCGGAGTACATAGCTTCTTCGGAAGCAGCAAATGAAGGAGTCTGGATGAAGGAGTTCATATCCGATCTAGGTGTCATACCTAGTGCATCAGGTCCAATGAAAATATTTTGTGACAATACTGGTGCAATTGCCTTGGCAAAGGAATCCAGATTTCACAAGAGAACCAAGCACATCAAGAGACACTTCAATTCCATCCGAGAACAAGTCCAGGTGGGAGACATAGAGATTTGCAAGATACATACGGATCTGAATGTTGCAGACCCGTTGACTAAGCCTCTTCCACGAGCAAAACATGATCAGCACGAAGGCTCAATGGGTGTTAGAATCATTACTGTGTAATCTAGATTATTGACTCTAGTGCAAGTGGGAGACTGAAGGAAATATGCCCTAGATGCAATAATAAATTATTCTTTATTTCCTCATATCATGATAAATGTTTATTATTCATGCTAGAATTGTATTAGCCGGAAACATAATACATGTGTGAATACATAGACAAAACATAGTGTCACAAGTATGCATCTACTTGACTAGCTCGTGAATCAAAGATGGTTAAGTTTCCTGACCATAGACATGAGTTGTCATTTGATTAACGGGATCACATCATTAGGAGAATGATGTGATTGACTTGACCCATTCTGTTAGCTTAGCACTTGATCGTCTAGTATATTGCTATTGCTTTCTTCATGACTTATACATGTTCCTATGACTATGAGATTATGTAACTCCCGCTTATCGGTGGAACACTTTGTGTGCTACCAAACATCACAACGTAACTGGGTGATTATAAAGGTGCTCTACAGGTGTCTCCAAAGGTACTTGTTGAGTTGACGTATTTCGAGATTAGGATTTGTCACTCTGATTGTCGGAGAGGTATCTCTGGGCCCTCTCGGTAATGCACATCACTATAAGCCTTGCAAGCAATGTAGCTAATGAGTTAGTTACGGGATGATGCATTACGTAACGAGTAAAGATACTTGCCGGTAACGAGAATGAACTAGCTATTGAGATACCGACGATCGAATCTCGGGCAAGTAACATACCGATGATAAAGAGGGAACAACGTATGTTGTTATGCGGTTTGACCGATAAAGATCTTCGTAGAATATGTAGGAGCCAATATGAGCATCCAGGTTCCGCTATTGGTTATTGACCGGAGACATGTCTCGGTCATGTCTACATAGTTCTCGAACCTGTAGGGTCCGCACGCTTGAAGTTAGATGACGGTTATATTATGAGTTTATGTGTTTTGATGTACCGAAGGTTGTTCGGAGTCCCGGATGTGATCACGGACATGACGAGGAGTCTCGAAATTGTCGAGAGATAAAGAGCGATATATTGGACGACTATAGTTGGACACCAGAATGGTTCCGGGTGAGATTGGAACAATACCGAAGCTCCGGGAGGTTATCGGAACCCCCCGGGAGATATATGGGCCTTAATGGGCTTTAGTGGAAAGGAGGGGAAAGGAGCAAGGGAGGGCCCCCCAAGCCCAATCCGAATTAGGAAGGAGGCCGGCCCCCCTTTCCTTCCTCCCTCCTTCCTCTTCCTTCCCTCTCCCTCTCCAAATAGGAAAAGGAGGAGTCCTACTCCCGGTGGGAGTAGGACTCCCCCCTTGGGCGCGCCTCCTCCCCTTGGCCGGCCCCCTCCTCCACTCCTTTATATACGGGGGAGGGGGCACCCCCCATTGACACAACAATTGATCATTGATCTCTTAGCCGTGTGCAGTGCCCCCTCCACCATAGCCCTCCTCGATAATATCGTAACGGTGCTTAGGCGAAGCCCTACGTCGGTAGAACATCATCATCATCACCATGCCGTCATGCCGACGGAACTCTCCCTTGACACTCGGCTGGATCGGAGTTTGAGGGACGTCATCGAGCTGAACATGTGCAAGAACTCGGAGGTGTCGTACTTTCGGTGCTTGATCGGTCGGACCGTGAAGACCTACGACTACATCAACCACGTTGTGCTAACGCTTCCGCTTTTGGTCTATGAGGGTACGTGGACACACTCTCCCCTCTCGTTGATATGCAACACCATGATCTTTGCGTAGGAATTTTTTTGAAATTACCACGTTCCCCAACATGGCAGTAGCATTATAAGATGATCCCTTAACTAAATTTCAAGGTATAAGTATTCTCCCTGAGGATGCACCATTGTGAAAGTTCTTCGTGCTGAGACACCACGTGATGATCGAGTGTGATAAGCTCTACATTCAAATACAATGGGTGCAAGCCAGTTTTGCACATGCAGAATACTCGGGTTAAACTTGACGAGCCTAGCATGTATAGACATGGCCTCGGAACACTGGAGACTGAAAGGTCGAACGTGAATCATATAGTGGATATGATCAACATAGAGATGTTCACCATTGATGACTACTCCATCTCACGTGATGATCAGACATGGTTTAGTTGATTTGGATCATGTATCATTTAGATGACTTGAGGGATGTCTATCTAAGTGGGAGTTCTTAAGTAATATGATTAATTGAACTTAATTTATCATGAAATTAGTCGTGATAGTTTTTGCATATCTGTGTTCTAGATCAATGGCCCGTCCTACCGTTCCCTTGAATTTTAATGCGTTCCTAGAGAAAGCTAATTTGAAAGATGATGGTAGAAACTACAGAGACTGGGTCCGTAACTTGAGGATTATCCTCATTGCTCCACAGAAGAATTATGTCCTTGATGCACCGCTAGGTGTACCACCCGCCCCAGCAATTGCATACATTGTGAATGCCTGGCAGTCGCGTGTTGATGGCTACTTGTTAGTTTAGTGTGCCATGCTTTACGGCTTATAATCGGGACTTCAAAGATGTTTTGAACGTCATGGACCATTTGACATGTTCCAGGAATTTAAGTTAATATTTTAAGAAAATGCCCGAGTTGAGAGATATGAAGTCTCCAACAAGTTCTATAGCTGCAAGATGGAGGAGAATTTCTGTTAGTGAGCACATACTCAGAATGTCTAGGTACCATAATCACTAGACTCAGCTGGGAGTTAATCTTCCAAATGATTGTGTCATTGATAGAGTTCTTCAATCACTGCCACCAAGCTACAAAGGCTTCGTGATGAACTACAATATGCAAGGGATGGAAAAGACTATTCCCGAGCTCTTGGCAATGTTAAAGGCTGCGGAGGTAGAAATCAAGAAGGAGCACCACAAGTTGATGGGTTAACAAGTCCATTAGTTTCAAGAAGAAGGGCAAGGTTAAGAAGGGGACTTCAAGAAGAATGACCAGCAAGTTGTCACTCCTGGGAAGAAACCCAAAGCTGGACCCAAGCTTGAAACTGAGTGCTTCTACTGCAAAGGGACTGGTCACTGAAAGCGGAACTGTCCCAAGTATTTGGCGGATAAGAAGGATGGCAAAGTGAAAGTGTGTTATATCGACTAGAGGGGGGGTGAATAGGCGATTTTTATGAATTCTTCACTGAGGAATTTGCCGGTGAGGAAATTCCTTAGAGAAGAACTACTTGCAGCGGAATAAGTACTCAGAAGTAAACATAACAGGATACAAGCATAGTCATCATGATGAAATGAAGACTAGCACAGAGTACAGAAAGCATAAACACAGGATAACTAGATGAATTCAAACAGACTGAAGAAATTGAACTGAGGAATTTGAGAAAGTCTTCAGTCAAAGTCTTCAAGCACAGATATGAACAACATTCAACACAGTAATGGGGAAATGAAGAGTTGAGGAAATAGAACCAGTTAGTTCGTGAAGACAATGATTTGGTAAACCAGTTCCAACTGTTGTCTCAGTTGTACGTCTGGTTGGAGCGGCTGAGTATTTAAACTCGAGGACACGTAGTCCCGGACACCCAGTCTCTGAGCCGCAACTCAGGACACCCAGTCCTCACCGTATTCTCCTTGAACTAAGACCACGCAGGTCTCGTCCAATCACTCGTGGTAAGTCTTCAGGTGACTTCCAAACCTTCACAGACTTGGTCACTCGGCAATCCACAATTCCTCTTGGATGCTCTAGACCTTGACGCCTAACCGTCTGGAAAAAGCACAGTCTTCAAAGGTAACAAGCGTCGGATCCACGCAGGATCAATTTCTTTAGTGATGCTCA
The DNA here is from genome assembly GCA_963921465.1 of Triticum timopheevii. Classification (NCBI taxonomy): domain Eukaryota; kingdom Viridiplantae; phylum Streptophyta; class Magnoliopsida; order Poales; family Poaceae; genus Triticum; species Triticum timopheevii. Next base: position 547,737,930 of record OY997270.1, read on the forward strand.
ATCACTTTGGGTTTGTGGGGGTTTGGTTTTGGATTTTCCTCACTTGATGATTTTCGCTCAAAGTCCTCGGAGGATGGGTTGCTCTCAGATGACAAGTGTCAGGTTCTCTCGGAGCAGCCAACCAGGTAGTGGTTGTAGGGGGCAGCTATTTATAGCCTAGGGAGCAGCCCGACATGATAAGACATAAATGCCCTTCAATGATATGACCGTTAGGTGGATAAGATATTTTGGACAGCCGGCGCGCAGCACAGCAACGGTCGGAAATTTGACTCTCAAATTCCTCAGGGCTATCATGTTCCTCACTGTGTAGGCAATTCGCACTGGCGAATTCCTAACTCCTCAGTCAGTGCAAAGTCCTCAGTGACCAGAAGAACTGCGTCTCTGTCAGTGAAGAAATTGACTGAACTGTATGAGATTTCCAATGGCTTCACTCGAAGGGATTGGTAGGTGTAGGATTTTGAGTTGAGCATCACATGGAAATTTTTCCTTAGTATTTCCTCGACCCCCTTTAACAGTACGGTGTTTCCTATGACTCAAGAAAGAGAAAATGAAACTACGAAAACAAAAGTCTTCACGCTTCATGTTCCTCGAATGAATATCAAGTCTTCAAGGTCACACCAAATTCTTCACTTTCAAAGTCTTCAGAAAGTCTTCAGAATATCAAAGTCTTCAGTCGAAGAACTTCATTTCTAGGGGTCGACTTTCTCTGTAAATATCAAACTCCTCATAGACTTATAGACCTGTGTACACTCACAAACGCATCAGTCCCTTAACCTATAAGTCTTCAATACACCAAAATCACTAAGGGGCACTAGATGCACTTACAATCTCCCCCTTTTTGGTGATTGATGACAACATAGGTTAAGTTTTCAACAAGAATAAATATATGAAGTGTAAATACTGATATTGAGGAATTTGATTGCAAGGTATAGAAGAACTCCCCCTGAATGTGTGCATAGTGAGGAATTTGCTTTTGAAGGCAATGCACATTTGAAGAATTGAATCATGGAGAACTCCCCCTATATCTTGTAATTCATACACGCATTTGATATATAATATGAAGAATTTGAAATGCATGATGAAATATGGTGCCTGATGAGATTCAGCATGCGTGCAATAATATTAACGAGAAATAAGCATGCAGAATAGCACATCAAAAGTATTAGAGCTCGGTGCATCAAAAGCATCAGAGCACGACCAAAAGTATCAAGGCACCATCGGTTTTAAGATTACACCTCGATCCAATAAAAGTTTCGGAAGAACGAGAGTTGTAACTTAGAAAAAAGCCCATAATATAAACCCGCTTGAAGACTAACTCAGATTTCTCCCCCTTTGTCATCAAATGACCAAAAGGATTGAAACTGAGGACTAACGCCCCTGAAGAATTTCACGTTGATGGAGGAGCGCCAAAGTTGTCGGGGTTGGTTGTTGAAGTAGGGCCTGCCGCAGTGTCGTCCAAATCTTCATATTCATCAGTGTCGCGCGATGAAGAATAAGAGCTGGCCACCTGACCAGGAACTTTGACTCTCTTGAATTTCTTCGGAGGAGGTGCAGACCAGTCAAAGGCTTCCTGGAGACCCAAAGTCTTCAGTTCTTCCGTGCTATAGACATGAGTGAGAACAACCCAGGTGCGGTTGAGGGTTTCATGAAGGTGATAATGGTTCTTCTTCACTGCATTATGTGTTGAGGTCATGTTGTGAAGAATTGCAGCAAACTGACGCTTCACCCATTTGTGATTGCGATCAACCTTCTGATGAAGACTGAGGAGTAACTCACGATCAGTCATCACCCTGGGAGCTGTGGCTTGAGGATTTTGCTTCGCTGAGGTATTTGCGGCAGTGTCATGTGTGGCAGAGTCGTCATTGGTAGAATAAGATGTAGCCAGACGAAATTGACCATCCAATGGACGAGTGCCTTCATCAATCACAGCAGCTGCCTTGCCTTTATCATCAGATGATGAAACTGGTCGCTTGAGGACTTCAATGGGAGGCAAGTAGCTACCATGGTTCAGAGTGTCAGCCTTGTAATTCAGTGAAGATCGTGCCCTTATGAATCTCATAATCCAAGGTGCATAGGGCTTCAGCTCGAATGGTGCATTGCAACATTTGCAAGAGTCCTCATGAAGAAATCATGGAAGTTGACAGGAACACCATGAATGATGTTGAAAAGCATGTTCTTCATGATGCCAACGACATCTTCATCATTTGAGTCATGGCCTTTGATTGGACTCATTGTCTTCGTCAGGATGCGATAGACAGTCCGAGGCACATAAAGCAATTCCTTGACGAGGAATTTGGTTCGTGGGGCCTGCCCTGGCTTCAAAGGCTTCATGAGCACTTGCATATAATGATTTGTCAGTTCACGGTCATTGTAGATGCAACGTGCACTGTCATGGGGAGGATCAAGAGGAAGGACACGAAGCAATTCAGTTGCTGGTGCCTTATAGTGAGTGTTTTCGGTCATCCAATCCAGCACCCATGAATTGATATCTTCAACGTTTCCAGTGATATGCAGTGTGGCATAGAACTGAAGAATGAGTTCTTCATTCCAATCACAGATATCAGTGCAGAAGTTCAGTAGTCCTGCATCGTGAATAACTCTGAGGACTGGCTCGAAGCACGGCAGAGATTCCATATCCACATGAGGAATATGTTCATGATCGAAGATTTTGTCCTTGTCAAATAGCACTGAGGAATAGAAGTTGGCTTGACTTGCAGTCCAGAAACGCCTCTTGCTTATACGAGCAGAGTCATATGGATTATAATCAGTGAAGAACACATGCTCAGAAAAGAAGTCTTCGGCCTTGAATTTTTGCTTGCTTGAGAACGGATTCTTCGGCTTGGGCAGAGGAGTGTCAGTGATTTGCAGCACAACCTCAGGAATCACGAGCTCAGGTTCTGCAGGCTGAGGAATTTCTGGTTCCTTCTCTTGTGCAACTTGAGGATCAGCAGCAGCAGTTTCTTCAGCACAAGCGGCTGGAATTTCTTCATGAACAGAAGGAGTGGGATGAGTTTCTTCAGAGCCCATCTGAACTGTGGTTGCCGGGGACTGAGGAATTTGTTGGATCAGTGTGAATGGAGGAGTATTGGGATGCTGACTTTCCCAAAAGTCATCATTCATCACTGGGGTAGTGCATCCAATATCCACATCTTCATCTTCATTTTCAATTTCCTCAACACCTGCCTCTTCAGCTGTGAACTGAGGCATAGGTGAGGAAATGACTGGCGTTGAAGGGATTGCTTCCACTTCAATTTCTTCATCAAACTGCTCTGAAGTAGCAGTAGAATGATTTTCTTCATCAGATCCGCTTGGGATCTTGTAGTCTTCTCCATAAGGAACAATTTCTTTTGATTACATGGAGGAAATCGGAACGGCATCAATAGGATTTTCAAGAGAGCTGGTCATTGGCTTCATTTTCTTTGCAGCCGAAGAATTTGATGCAGCTGATGCCTTCCTTTTCTTCGTTGCAGCTCGCTCTGCAGCCTTGGTCTTCTTCACTTCATAGGCAGAAGGAAGAATTGGAGTTGGTGTAGGCGCAGGAGGAGCTGAGGAATCTGGTTCATTTACCTCAAGCGCAACTGGTGCAGTTGCCCTGATCTCTTCAGTTTCTTCAGGTGCACCACTAGTGGATGCCCTGGCAATTTCTTCAGCGGCTGGGATGGAGTCATCAGCCCTGGAACTTACATTTTCATCAGCATGCTGAAAGTCATCAGCGGTGCTGGCATGTTCTTCAGCAGGCTGAGCAGAGTCTGCAGCCTGAGGATTTTCTCGTTGCGATGGGGCTGCAACAGTTGTCATTTTCTTCGTCAGGTTGACGAATCTCACTTTGGCTCCTTGCCAATCAGCATTGTATGCATCGAAGTCCTTGCTGAGGGCTTGGATTTCATACTGAGTTTGGAGAAGTTCCTCAGGAGTCAGTCTGACAACATTCTTCTTCAGGAGCTTCTCCTTTCTTGATTGAGCCTTCTTGATCTCACGAGCCTTTTCAAACTTCCATTTCTCTTGAGTGATGAAATGGGTCAGCATGTGACTTTGACCGGGAGTCAGAGGCAGATCAGGCATTGGAGTGTTTGGATCCTTGTGCCAGAGATCAATATAATCGAGGATCTTCTTCGGATCCAAAAGCAGTGGCACAGTTGTGCCTTTGGCTCTAGCGGCCTTCACTTGTCTATCTCTGATGATTTCTGCAAGTTCTTCATCACAAGCTTCATCATCAGAGGGCACTTGAAACGCAACCTGTTTCTTCCTTGGACTTGGCCGAGGACCGCGTCCAGCTGTTGCTTTTGTCTTAAACAGAGTGGGGCCTGATGAGAACATTGGTGCAGCTGAGGAACTTGCTGAGACACCAGAAGCAATTGAGAAACCCTGAGTCCTTTGACATGTAGCCAGATGCACAGGAGTTGAGGACTTTGAGGGAGCTGCTGAGGACTTTGGTGGAGCAGTAGCAGTCTGAGGAATTTGCCGTGAGGGCGTAGCTGAGGAACTTGGCCGTGAGGGCGCTGATGGTGAAGCACTTGGCTTGCAAGCAGGCTTCTTCGGCATTGATTTCCTCGGTTTGACCGAGGTCTCAGCGGCAGCAGCAGCGGCAGAATCCTCATTGAATTTCCTCACTGCCTCCTTGGCTTGCCTTGCCAATTTTGCTTGGCGCTTGGCCCATGCTTCAGGAAAGTCTTCACCACTTTTGATGCTAGTGGGATCATCTACTTGGCCAGGTGCCAATGGAGCTCTTGGGCATGGAGAATTTAAGGCGAATTTCTTCATGTACTTTGGAGTAACATATCGATATTCCCTCCATTCCCTTGCCCATCTCCGTTCAATTCTCTAAATGCGCACCTTGCGCTGATTCTTGTTTTCTTTGCCAAACTTGGCTTCATCAGGTGTGCAATAATCCTTATAGAGTTCATCAGGGATTTCGAAAGCAGTCATGCCCTCAGGCCTCTTTCCTCCTTTCTGCGGTCTCTTTCCTTCAGCCATATTCTTTAGATGAGGAATTTGAACAACTGAGCACTCTGAAGATGTATGCAGTTTTTCTTCGAGGAACGCTGCAAATGAGTTAAGTTGATGAGAACCTACTGATTCATCAGCGGTCATGAGTACCTGTGAACAGAGTGTAGGTGCGAGGAATTTGAAGAGGTCATATGCGTTCTCAGAAGGATTTTTCGAAAAGACAAGTTTTGAGGAATTTGACCCGTTGAGCCTTGAGGAATTTCACTAAGCGCTCTTTGTCTTAGGTTCCAGAGTTGTACAGATCGAAAATCCACACAATTGAGGAATCTTGAAGAAAATGAGTGCTTCGAGAAATAGATCAAGAGCATACAGTGTGTGAGGTGTTCATATGTGTGAAGATTTGAAGAATAAAACACCTTTGAAGATTTTCAGGAAAGTTTGAGAATCAAAGTGAGTAATAAAAGTAACTTTTAATTACCCGAACCGAAGAACACGACGAACTGAGATGAACAGATGTGAAGTTCGTCCGGTTCGATCTCCCACGCCCTAAGTTGGCAGAGGGAAACAGCTACGGCGGCGGCGGAGTGAAGATTTCCGCAGCCGGCGCGAGTACGACGGCGACGAGGTCGAGGCAGTGAAGCTCTTCCTCACCGGCGACGATGGAGTAGCGGCGGCGCTAGGGTTTGGGAAGCTCGAGTGAGAGACAGCGACCGAGCGGAGTAAATGAAGTGAGGAAGGGGAGAGGGGTATTTATAGCCACGGTAAAAACTGTTCGCCCGAAGATTTTGGGACGAACATGCCCCTGCCCTTTCTCCTTCACGCGACATGTGTCACCCACGTACTGTGGAGATGAGATCGTGTAGGATCGTGGGTGAATAAAATAATGCATCATGGGATGCGGAACGGTTTGAGCGGTAAAACCGAAAATCTGGATAAGATTTGTTTTAAAGTTCGTTCGCAATTTCTTCAGCTGTCAAGGACACAGTGAAGACTTTGAACGAGTTTCAATTAGAACGCACATGAAGAATTTGTGAATAGATTGGGTTGAGTATAGCATAGAGGGGGAAGGGTCCGATCACATTCACTTAGCAGAAATCACAACTTGAAGAAATAGCAATAAGTGAATGTTGTAGAGGACATAAACTCACATATATATATATAGTCAATGAAGAAAAACGTCGGAACCAGTGAAGATTTTGCAAAGTTGAAGAATTTGAAAAACTGAAGAATTTCAAAAACTGAGGAAAAACTCAAATTGAAGATTTTCAACTTTTTGTGGTGGCGTGACCCACCGTATAAGAATGATGATTTCAGACACCGCGTACAATTGTCGTAGGGTTCTGAGAATCAAATTCTTCATTAATTTCTTCACACTTAGAGTGTTATTCTTCATTGATTGAAGAAAAACGTTTCTTCATGTGTTGCACGTCTAAGTCATCAATTTTGCATAAGGGTTAGGATGTGTGTCCTTTTCAAAGAACATTCGAAGATTCTAAGATATTTAGCTCACACCGCAACTTGCTAAATCTCTTCTCATCCAAGGGCTTGGTGAAGATATCAGCTAGCTGTTCTTCAGTCTTCACATGCTCGATGGCGATGTCGCCCTTCAACACATGATCGCGAAGAAAATGATGACGAATTTTAATGTGCTTTGTCTTCGAGTGCTGAACTGGGTTGTGAGCAATCTTGATGGCACTCTCATTGTCGCAGAGGAGAGGCACATTCTTCATGTTGATGCCATAGTCCTTGAGGGTTTGCTTCATCCAAAGCAGTTGAGCACAACATGAGCCAGCAGCAATGTATTCAGCTTCAGCAGTAGACAGTGATACGCAGTTCTGTTTCTTCGAGGACCAACAGACCGAAGATTGTCCGAGGAAATGACAAGTGCCAGATGTTGACTTGCGGTCCACACGATCACCAGCATAGTCAGAGTCAGAATATCCAATGAGATAAAAAAACAGAGCCCTTGGGGTACCGTAATCCTAGTGTTGGTGTGTGAGCTAGATATCGAAGAATATGCTTCACAGCCTTATGGTGTGATTCCTTCGGTGCAGCTTGAAATCGGGCACACATGCAAACACTAAGCATTATGTCTGGCCTAGATGCACATAAGTACAATAAGGAACCAATCATGGAGCGGTATACCTTGTGATCGAAGTCAATACCATTTTCATCAGTGCATAGATGGCCATTTGTGGGCATAGGAATTTTGACGCCTTTGCAATCTTGCATGCCGAATTTCCTCAGTACATATTTGAGGTATTTCTCCTAAGATATGAATATGCCATTGCGCTGCTGATGAATTTGAAGACCTAAGAAGAATTTCAACTCTCCCATCATAGACATTTGATATTCTTCACTCATCATATAGTCAAATTCATCACTATAACGTTGGTCAGTACAGCCAAAGATAATATCATCAACATATATTTGGCACACAAACAGTTCACCATCATATGATTTAGTAAAAAGAGTAGGGTCGAGTGAACCGGGTGTGAAGCCATTCTTCACGAAGAATTCCTTCAATGTATCATACCACGCCCGAGGGGCTTGCTTGAGGCCATAGAGGGCCTTATTGAGTCTGAAGACTTTATCAGGATTCTTTAGATCTTCAAAACCTGGGGGTTGAGCAACATATACTTCTTCCTCAAGCTTACCATTGAGGAATGCACTTTTCACATCCATTTGATATAAGCTGATATCATGATGGTTAGCATAGGCAAGTAATATGCGAATAGCCTCAAGTCTAGCAACAGGTGCAAAAGTTTCATCGAAGTCAATTCCTTCAACCTGTGTGTAGCCTTGAGCTACTAGTCGTGCCTTATTCCTCACCACAAGGCCATTTTCATCTTGCTTGTTGCGGCAGATCCACTTTGTGCCAATGAGATTATGCTTGCGAGGATCTGGGCGATTGACCAATTCCCAGACATTGTTAAGCTCGAACTGATGTAATTCTTCTTGCATAGCCTGAATCCACTCCGGCTCCAGAAATGCTTCATCTACCTTAGTGGGCTCTGTGATAGAGACAAAAGCATAGTGCCCACAAAAGTTAGATAAATGTGAAGCTTTTGAGCGTGTGAGAGGACCTAGTGCGCTAATGTCATCGATGATCTTCTCCACTTGCACTTCTTTTGCAACGCGAGGATGAGCTGGTTGTCGCTGAGGATTTTGATCAGCATTTTCTTCCGCACCATTTTCCTCATCATGTTCTGCAGGTGCATCAGCTCGACGTTCTTCATGAACAGGAATGAATTCTTCAGCAGATTCTTCAGTAGGAATGACATCCTCAGTTGCCTTGAGCTTGATAGCATCCTCAGGTGCTGGTTCATCTATCACAGAAGGTAGGTGCTCCCTTTGCGAGCCATTAGTTTCATCGAACCGCACATCTACAGTGTCAACAATCTTGTGAAGAACAATGTTGAAGACTCTGTAGGTGTGTGAGTCCTTTCCGTAACCGAGCATAAAACCTTCATGTGCTTTCAGTGCAAATTTAGAGTTGTGGTGAGGATCTCTAATCCAGCATTTAGCACCGAAGACTTTGAAATAACTCACATTGGGTTTCTTGTCAGTGAGGAGTTCATAGGCCGTCTTCTTGAACAATTTGTGAAGATATACTCTGTTGATGATGTGGCACACAATATCAATAGCATCAATCCAAAAATGCTGAGGCGTTTTGTATTCATCAAGCATAGTGTGAGCCATCTCAACAAGAGTTCTGTTCTTGCACTCCACGACGCCATTCTGCTGAGGAGTATAGGGAGCAGATAACTCATGAGTAATACCAAGTTCATCAAGATAGGCATCAAGACCGGAATTCTTGAACTCAGTTCCATTGTCACTTCTGATATGCTTGATCTTCACACCAAAGTTGGTTGAAGCCCTCGAGGAAAATTGTTTGAAGACTTCCTGCACTTCATGTTTGTAAGTAACAATGTGTACCCATGTATAACGAGAATAATCATCAACAATGACAAAACCATATAGAGATGCATCATTAGTGACTGCTGAGTAATGGTTAGGTCCGAAGAGGTCCATGTGAAGCAATTCGAATGGACGTGTAGTGGTCATGATAGTCTTCGCTGGATGCTTGGCCTTGGTCATTTTTCCAGCTTCACAGGCTCCGCATAAGTGATCCTTGAGGAATTTGACATTCTCAATGCCAATGACATGCTTCTTCTTCTCAAGTGTGTTCAAATTCCTCATGCCTGCGTGACCAAGTCGTCGATGCCATAGCGAGCCTTCTGAAGCTTTTGCAAGTAGACACACGACTGGTTGTGGTCCTGTAGAGAAATCAACAATACACAAATCTCCTCTCCTAAAGCCTTCGAAGACTTTGGAATTGTCAGCTTCCATAATCACAACACAGCGATACTTGCCAAAGACAACAACCATATCAAGATCACAAAGCATTGAGACTGACATTAGATTGTATCCTAAGGACTCAACAAGCATGACTTTGTCCATGTGTTTATCCTTAGAGATTGCAACCTTACCAAGACCCAATACCTGACTTTTGCCTTTGTCAGCAAAGATGATATGCTTCAGAGGTGACGGTGATAAGGGAGCATCCATCAAAAGATTCTTGTCACCAGTCATGTGATTTGTACATCCACTATCGAGGACCCATTCAGTGGTTTTGGGTTGATCATCCTGCAGATGAATTAGTGTAGCTTACAATCTCATATGCTTCATCAGTGAAGAATATGATATCAAGTTCATCAGATGAATTTCATCAAGCAGTAAACAGATATAGCAGCATGAGGACGTGTGAAATGAAAGTTCATTTCATCATGATTTGCCTGCGTCCTTTCAGGCAATTTCGTCAGGCCCCCAGCAAATTCTTCAGACGTTAAAGCACGTCTGGAGACCAGACCCTGCAGAAGAGATTAGTTCTTTTTCTTCACCACCCACATCTGAAGGGGCGGCAAAGAGTTCATCATTCTGCGAGCACCATGTGAGAATGGGGGCAAAGAGGCCAAACCGTTTCGTTTCACATAAGATGGGTTAGGGTAAGCATATGAATAAGCAGAGTAATTCTTCAAGGACTTATGAACATAATGGTTTGAAGAATAATGCACATATTCATAGCCCTTAGCTCTACCCTGCGAGACAGAGTTGTTAGCACGATGATAATCATATGAGGACGTTGATCCAGTTGAGGAATTTGATCCACGTGAGGAATTTGGTCCGTATGAGGACTTGGATCCATATGAAGAATTTGGTCCATATGAAGAATTTGATCTGGGGTTCCTGTTCTTCACAGGTGGTGTCATGAGGACATTTACCTGAAGACTTTCAACATAACTTTTGGGAACCCAGATTTTCTTCATAGGGGAACCGTTCCTGCAGTTAGTGCCAACATATCTAGCAAATACTTCACCATTCTGATTTTTGAACTGTTTATAGTTGGAGTCAAATGACTCATCAGAAGAATGAGGAGATTCACATGTAATGCCAGATAAGTTATATGGATCAACTGGAGGTCCCTTTGCAGCAACCCATGAGGTTTTGGGGTACTGCTCAGGCTTCCAATATGTTCCATCAGCATTAAGTTTCTTCTCAAAGGCAATACCCTCTTTCCTAGGGTTTCTGTTGAGGATCTGCTTTTTGAGCACATCACAAAGTGTTTGATGCCCTTTGAGGCTTTTGTACATGCCTGTCATGTACAATTCCTTCAGCCCTGCATTGTCAGTGATACTAGCCATGTCCTCAGGTGAGGAATTAGTGATAGCAGAGACAGATGAAGAATTTGTAACAGTTGAAGCATTTGAACATTCAGGTGAAGAATTAGCAGATTCACGTTCAATGCACTTTAAGCATGGAGGAACAAATTCTTCCTGAGAAGCGTTGATTTGTTGAGCTAGTAATGAATCGCGCTCCTTCTGAAGATCTTCATAACACAATCTTAGATTTTCAAGATCTTCCTTTCTTTGAAGAGATTCAAGGGAAAGCTTCTCGTGATCTTGCTTTTCTTGAAGAAACTCATAAGAAAGTTTCTCATGATCAGATAAGAGAGTGTTATGATGACTTTGAAGGTTATCAAACCTAGACTGAAGTCTCTGAAGATTTTCAGTCAAGGCTTTAGTGCGATCCATTTCTTCACCCAACATATCATCACTTTTGTCTAGCATGTTTTGAACATTTTCCAGAGCCCTTTGTTGTTTTACAGCAATCTTAGCAAGTTTAGAGTAGCTGGGCTTGAGATCCTCATCAGATTCATTTTCACTAGATTCAGAGGAGTTGTATTTGAGTACCTTGGCACCTTTCGCCATGAAGCAATAGGTGGGAGCGTAGCCATCATCATCTTCAGCAGGCTTGTTGGTGGAGTCAGTTTCTTCAGTGTTGAAGATGGACTTGCTGACGAAAGCAGTAGCGACGGCCAGACTCGCCACACCAGATTCAGATTCTTCAGATGCCTCATCTTCATCATTTTCCTCAGATTCAGCTTCAGAGTCCATTTCCTTGCCAATGAATGCCCGAGCCTTCTTGGAGCTGCTCTTCTTGTGAGATGAAGACTTCGAGGATTTTGATGACGAAGATTTTGACGATTTCTTCTTCTTCTTCGCATCATCAGAACTGTAATCCTTGTATTTCTTCTTCTTCATTTCCTTTTCCCACTGAGGAGAATCTTGAATATAGTGACCAGGTTTCTTGCATTTGTGGCAAAGCCTTCTCTTATAGTCACTGGATGAGGAATCATTGCCTCTTGAGGATTTTCCAAAGCGACCATGTCTTGTGAACTTCTGGAATTTCTTCACAAGCAGTGCTAGATCCTGGCTCAGTTTTTCAGGATCACCAAGTCTACTACCAGAGTCCTCATATTCAGAATCAGACACAGCCTTGGCCTTCAGGGCACGTGGTTTGCCATAGTTTGAACCATAGAGATATCTCTTTTTAGCAAGCTGGAACTCGTGAGTATTTAACCTTTCGAGGATATCGGCAGGATCAAGAGACTTGTAATCAGCACGTTCTTGTATCATCAGTCCCAGAGTATCAAATGAGGAATCAAGTGATCTCAACAGTTTCTTCACTACTTCATGATCAATGATGTCAGTGGCACCGAGGGCTTGAAGCTCATTTGAGATGTCAGTGAGGCGATCAAAGGTTTGTTGGACATTTTCATTGTCGAGTCTTTTGAAGCGGTTGAAGAGATTCCGAAGAACATCAACTCGAGAGTCACGCTGAGTTGAGACTCCTTCATTCACTTTGGACAGCCTATCCCAGATAAGCTTAGTAGTTTCCAAAGCACTCACTCTTCCATACTGTCCTTTACTCAGATGGCCACATATGATATTCTTCGCTTGAGAATCGAGTTGCTTGAATCTCTTCACATCGGTAGCATTCAGTGAGGGAGCGACAGAGGGGACACCATTTTCCACAACATACCAGAGATCGTTGTCAATTGCCTCAAGATGCATTCGCATCTTGTTCTTCCAGTAGGGGTAGTCCGTCCCATCAAAGGTAGGACACCCAGCCGATACCTTGATCATACCTGCGGTCGACATAACTAAAACTCCAGGCGGTTAAACCAAAATCACACAGAACAAGGGAGTACCTTGCTCTGATACCAATTGAAAGTGCGTTATATCGACTAGAGGGGGGTGAATAGGCGATTTTTATGAATTCTTCACTGAGGAATTTGCTGGTGAGGAAATTCCCTAGCGAAGAACTACTTGTAGCAGAACAAGTACTCAGAAGTAAACATAACAGGATACAAGCATAGTCATCATGATGAAATGAAGACTAGCACAGAGTACAGAAAGCGTAAACACAGGATAACTAGATGAAGACAAACAGACTGAAGAAATTGAACTGAGGAATTTGAGAAAGTCTTCAGTCAATGTCTTCAAGCACAGATATGAACAATATTCAACACAGTAATGAGGAAATGAAAGAGTTGAGGAAATAGAACCCGTTAGTTGGTGAAGACAATGATTTGGTAAACTAGTTCCAACTGCCGTCTCAGTTGTACGTCTGGTTGGAGCGGCTGAGTATTTAAACTCGAGGACACATAGTCCCGGACACCCAGTCTCTGAGCCGCAACTCAGGACACCCAGTCCTCACCGTATTCTCCTTGAACTAAGACCACGCAGGTCTCGTCCAATCACTCGTGGTAAGTCTTTAGGTGACTTCCAAACCTTCACAGACTTGGTCACTCGGCAATCCACAATTCCTCTTGGATGCTCTAGACCTTGACGCCTAACCGTCTGGAAAAAGCACAGTCTTCAAAGGTAACAAGCGTCGGATCCATGCAGGATCAATTTCTTCAGTGATGCTCAATCACTTTGGGTTTGTGGGGGTTTGGTTTTGGATTTTCCTCACTTGATGATTTTCGCTCAAAGTCCTCGGAGGATGGGTTGCTCTCAGATGACAAGTGTCAAGTTCTCTCGGAGCAGCCAACCAGGTAGTGGTTGTAGGGTGCAGCTATTTATAGCCTAGGGAGCAGCCCGACATGATAAGATATAAATGCCCTTCAATGATATGACCGTTAGGTGGATAAGATATTTTGGACAGCCGGCGCGCAGCACAGCAACGGTCGGAAATTTGACTCTCAAATTCCTCAGGGCTATCATGTTCCTCACTATGTAGGAAATTCGCACTGGCAAATTCCTAACTCCTCAGTCAGAGCAAAGTCCTCATTGACCAGAAGAACTGTGTCTCTGTCACTGAAGAAATACTGAACTGTATGAGATTTCCAATGGCTTCACTCGAAGGGATTGGTAGGTGTAGGATTTTGAGTTGAGCATCACATGGAAATTTTTCCTTAGTATTTCCTCGACCCCCTTTAACAGTACGGTGTTTCCTATGACTCAAGAAAGAGAAAATGAAACTACGAAAACAAAAGTCTTCACGCTTCATGTTCCTCGAATGAATATCAAGTCTTCAAGGTCACACCAAATTCTTCACTTTCAAAGTCTTCAGAAAGTCTTCAGAATATCAAAGTCTTCAGTCGAAGAACTTCATTTTTAGGGGTCGACTTTCTCTGTAAATATCAAACTCCTCATAGACTTATAGACATGAGTACACTCACAAACGCATCAGTCCCTTAACCTATAAGTCTTCAATACACCAAAATCACTAAGGGGCACTAGATGCACTTACACAAAGTGAAAGGTATATTTGATATACATGTTATTGATGAGTACCTTACTAATTCTCGTACTAGTGCCTGGGTATTCTATACCGGTTCGGTTGCTCATATTTGTAACTCGAAACTGGGACTACGGATCAAATGAAGATTGGCTAAGGATGAGGTGACAATGCGCGTCGGGAATGGTTCCAAGGTCGATGTGATTGTCCTCGGCACGCTACCTCTACATCTACCTTCAGGATTAGTTTTAGACCTGAATAATTGTTATTTGGTGCCAGCGTTGAGCATGAACATTATATTTGGATCTTGTTTAGTGCGAGATGGTTATTCACTTAACTCAGAGGATAATGGTTATTCTATTTATATGAGTAATATCTTTTATGGTCATGCACCCTTGAAGAGTGGTCTATTTCTGTTGAATCTTGATCATGATGATACATATATTCATAATTGTCAGGACCCCGACTCAATGCCACATCGATCTAGCATGTAACACCTCATATCACTTTGCGGCCTCACGCATGGTATTCCCACGGGTGTCGCCTTACCTTTGCCCGGGACCGTTTGTGCCTCTTGGCACATGTATATGACAGTGTCGCTAGCATCCATATGATAAGGAGCCCGGGCTGACATGGCTAGTCGTAAACCCAAAGTGGCACAAACTTACAGGGACAGGCATTCATGACCCAGCGTCGAACGTGTCGGTCATCAGCGAGTGAATCCAGGCTGTAGCACTGGGCTAGCGGGACTCCGGTGAACCGGGCTATAGCGGGCTAATAGGACTCTGGTATTCATCGCGTGACATTTCCCCGAAGGGATAGACACAGGAACGAAGAAGGACACATGCCGGCCAGCCTAAGTGTTCCGGAGCAGTAGAAAGCTACGATGGCTCGGTGGAAACACTAGGAGACATTTCCCGGTAAGAGAGGCTACTAAAGATAAACAACTAGATAGTCAGATCCCACACATACCAAGCATTTCAATAACATACACACAATATGCTCGATATGTGCAAATACAACATGGCATCACAACATGACTCTATGACTCAAGTATTTTATTCAATAGGCTCCGAGGAGCGAGATATTACAAACATGGGTCTCATGACCCAACATTCAGAGCATACAGATCAAGCACATGCGGAAGCTAACATGTCTGAGTACAGACATCTACAAATGAAAAAGGCTTAGAAGCCTGACTATCTACTAGATCCTGCCGAGGGCACAAGATCGTAGCTGAGGTATCAAGCTAAACGTCGAAGCCCAAGCGGAACTACTAGCGAGAGTGAAGTCTCTCTACAAAAACATAAAATAGGCAAACGTGAGTACAAATGTACCCAGCAAGACTTACATCAGAACTAACTACATATGCATCATTATCAACAAAGGGGATGGTGGGGTTTAACTGCAGCAAGCCAGCTTTGACTCGGTGGCTATCCTGAACTACTATTGCAAGTGACTCTTTTGAGGTGGCGCACACGAGTCCACATATTCACCAACCAATACACCACTATGGATCCGCTCCCGTCTCCCTACGAGAACGCCATCCATAGCACTCACGCTTATCTTGCGCATTTTAGAGTATCCACTTTCACTTGTCTATGAACTGTTATAGGCAACCCAGAAGTCCTTTACCGCGGACACGGCTATTCGAATAGATGATATTAACCCTGCAGGGGTGTACTTCTTCATACATGTTTCCACCACTTAGCGTCTGCACACGACATGTGCTCGGCAGACTTCAAGCGAAAGCTGATGTGGGTGTAGACCACGACCTACCTAAACACTCAAGTCTCTAGTCCAGGTTTATCACCTATTCGGGTTCCATCCATGAGGAGATCCGGCCGAAGTTTCGCTCACAGCCCCAAACAATGTGAACAGGGTTCCCGAGATACCAAACGGGCATCCGGTACACCGTGCCACGTACCTACCGCATCACAGCCCACCCCTACGGCCAGCGCTGTCCACGGCCTCCAGTAGGCTACAAACACCAGAAACTACTTGCAACTCCTGGACAGAGGACAAGGGTTATTAAGAAGTCGAGCAGGGTCATATTTCAGGGCCTAATGTATGGTAGTAGCTGAATCATGGATCACAAACACAGAACTCAGTTCCTAAGGACGGCTTCAATGAGACAACCCACCATGTACTCCTACATCGCTTCTCACCGATACCTTTACCAAATCGTGTTCACACACTTAGCTCACACACAGTAGGACATGTTCACACACCTCTGATTCATCCCGGACGATTCAGACCTGACACAACTCTAAGCAATAGCAAGCATGACAAACAAGCATGAATGAGTAGGCACATTAGGGCTCAAACAACTCCTACTCATGCTAGTGGGTTTCATCTATTTACTATGGCAATGACAGGTCATGCAGAGGATAAAGGGGTTCAGCTACCGCAGCAAGTAACAGATGAATCGTTGTTGTCCTAATGCAGTAAAAGAGAGCAGGGCGAGAGAGTGGGATTGTATCGGAATGAACAAGGGGGTTTTGCTTGCCTGGCACTTTTGAAGATATTATAGTTCTTCATCGGTGTCATCGAACTCGTCGTCGAAACCACGTCTATCGAGAGGGGACAACTACCGGCAAACAAAGAGGGACACAATCAATGCAATGCAACAAATATGATGCATGACAATGTCATGGCAATATGCTGTTGATTGAGCTAATGCAACTAGCAACCATATTAAATGAAGTTGGTTTGAATCCAAGATTCAAATACAAACTCCATATGTGGATATTTAAATGCCATCTATAAGATTTGTGCTAAACAGCAGCTATAAGTTGTTCTAACATGCATGAAAATGGTACATATGGATAGATTGGATTTTTTTGATCATTTTTCATATATAATTTATTTCATTTGGAGTTACGGTTGAATTTCTATGAATTTTAGAAGTTTTGGTTATTTTCTGGAATTTCCTGAATAAGAATAATTCCAGTAAAGGGCATTACTGCGTCAGCCTGACATCATCATGATGTCAGCAGGTCAACGAGGCACGGTCCAGGTCAAACCTGACCAGTGGGGTCCGCGTGTCAGTGTCATAGCTAATTAACGGAGTTAATTAGTGCTAAGTTAAATGCTAACCCAAGTTAATTAGGGCGTGGGCCCGCATGTTAGTGACTTAGCGGGCTAACTAAAAGTTAATTAGCACTAAACTGGGTCAACCCGGGTCAAACTCGCCGGAGTTGACCCGGGGCTCGTCGCCGGCAAGGCCAGGGACGGCGGAGAGTGCGGGTTTCCTCCTCCGGCGACCAAATGGCCGGCGGAGGGCGTCTACGTGATGCGGGCGCTCGTCCCCGTCGAGTAGTGGTAGCGGCTGGGCCTAAGATGGCCGGAGTCGTCACCGGCGTCGACCGTGGCGGTCGCCGGAGCTCGGGCGAGCTCGGGGTCGACGCAACGGTGGCCGGGGAGGCTCGTGCGAGGCACCTACGTGCTCTACGCAGCGCGGGGAGGAAGCTAAGCACGACAGCCGGGCCGCTAGGTGGCCGGAGGCACGTCGGCGGCGGTCACAGGCGGCGGCGGGTTTCGGACGGGGTTGGGTTCGGCGCTACGGTGCACGGGAGGACGAACGGGTGTGTGCTACATGCTGCTGGTGAGGTGTGGGGCACGGTTCCGTGCTCGGAAGTGAGATGCGGTGGCCCTGGCCGCGACGACGAGGAACCACGGCGGCGGTGAGTTCACGGCTCCGGCGACTCGGGCGGCTAGAGGTGCGTACGGGCATGGGGAGCAGGGGAGAAGAAGGTGGAGCTCACAGCGGGGTCGGAGATGGTCTCAGTGAGCTCGGGGAGGCGGAGATGGCGGCAAATCGACAACGGCGGTCCTCGGTGGCCGAGGAGGGGAACGGCGAAGCTAGCGGCATCCAGGGGCTTCCGGCGCCTTTCGTCTGGCTAAGGATGAAGAGGGAGGCGAGGCAGAGCTTCCTGGGGAGTCGGCGAGGTGGGGCAGTGGCTGTGGCCGCGGCGAATGGCATCGGTGGCGATGGTGGCGCTCGGGCACGAGTTGCAGAGCGAGAGGGAGAGCAGCAGGGAAGGGAATGAGCATGGGAGGGAGTCGAGAGGGGCCTGAGGGGGTGCATGGCGCTGCGGGAGACGTCCAGGGGGGGAGGAGGCAGGCAGGCAGGGAGGAGGTGGCCGGGGCGCGTGCCGGCGTGCTGCGGCCACACGCTCTGCCTACTGGCGCGAGGAGGAAGGCGACAGGGAGCCAGGCGGTGGTGGCTGGGCCGAAACAAGAGCTGGGCCGGTGGGCTGAGAGGTGAGCGCCAGGTAAGTCAGGTGGGTCTCTCTCTCTCTCTTCGTTTATTTGTTTCTGTTTTCTATTTTCTAAATTTGTTTCTGGATTTAGTAAAAATACTAAACCTCATCTAAAAATCCTGAAATAAATTGTGAGGACCTGTTGAATTATTTCCAACAACCCACATTTAGTTCCAGAATTATTTGAGCATTTATAATTGTTATAGCAATTAAATGCCCAAATTCAAATACATAACGATTTAATTCATGAGTCCAGAAATGGCCTAGAAATATGAGCATCATTTTTGCCAGAGGTTTTCACCTTTAACAAAAATCATGAACTTTTCCAAGAGCATTTTGGAATCATTGAAAAATATTTTACTTGAACCTATTTGAGTTTCATTTGGTGCTAGGGTTTGACCAATCCCCATTTCAATTTTCAAATAAATTTAAACATGAGGCATGGATGCTTATGCAACTATCTGCAAACAAATTCTAGGGATGTGACAACTCACCCCCACTAAACAAGAATCTCGTCCCGAGATTCAAGACGTGAGGTAAGATGACAAGGGGACACTAAGCCAGCTCAAACTTCATGATCCAATTGTCTTTCTCGAGGATGCTGAATCAGTGCTCCAATTGATCTTGACGTCTTTGCTTTTGAGATCTTCATCCAACACAAGGACAGAGACACTCTACAAGGATGGATCATCTTAATGATCACAAGATCAACTCACGGAATGAGATGTAGGACATCTCTTGAGCTGAGAGGAAAAACACACATCATGAAGGACGGAAGAAACAATTGATGAGGTTTCAGAGTAGCGAGGAAAAATAGTTGCCATGATACCACAACGAGACACCTTAGGGAAGGTAACTCGTAGAAATATCCCCTTAAGTGGCAAAAAGAATTACCTTTGATTTAGAGATCACTGAAAATCTTTATACTAGCCTAAGGCAATCACAATCGATCATTTGGCGGGGTTCAAAAGAGTGACATATCTGGAATCGAATGGATGATGTGGATTACCTTGTTGAAAACAACACAAGGGATGATTTTAGTGACTGGGGAAAAAACTCAACAGTAGAGAGTGAGTCCTCTGTCGAAATGGTTATAGCGTAACTGGGGAAACTGAGAACAATCCCGGTTAGTAACTATGATAGCACCTAATGCTTGTGCGTGCTTTCAAGAACTTGAGCATTTCCATATTCATCAAGGTTTTACCAATATCCATGTCAGGGATCCTGGCAACACAACATACTACCATGACGAATGCCGATGGAGGATGCAGATACAAAGGAAGACAACACTTTCTCAGATTTCACCTTAGCGGGGCCAAGGGGACTAAATCTGGATGATCAACCGAGAGACATTTAGCACTCCGCTTCTAATGTCCTCCTTGATGTACTAGCATATCCCATTCATGGATATGGTTTGATATCTAGAACATCAAGTAACAGGTCGGACTTCGGAAACACAAAAATCATAAGGCACGGATAAGGGGGGTTAAATCCTACGAAGTCCTTATGGGGAGGTGGCCAACTTCCTCAATCAAGATATTACAACAACAGGTCTTCCAGCGGGTGTGTTGGCCACGACATCCACTTTACCGGTTATCACGAGACCAATATTATAATTCTTGGGAAATGTTCCAACCATCACATCTGCCTGAGATTCAGATCTGGTTGGTGTCAGAATATTCCAGACTCATCAAGTCTAGAAAGAAAAATAAAAGTTTGCAACACAAATCGACGAGATGACATTGCGAGATTCACGGGAAATGGACTACGGTAGTAAGCTCCAAAACACAAGCCGGTTCTGCTACAACATGTGAACATGTTGTCCAAGACAAGCATGACCACAAAGTAGTATTATAATAAAACACTACCGAGTTCAGGAGGGAAACCATCATCGAGGATATCGAAGTCCTTGCATAAGTCTTGCTCTTAAGAAGGAACTTCTTCTCCTTGAACAAATCAACCAGTGGCTTGGTGTGCTAGGGATACGTATAGAATGAAGATGATCAGTCTACCAGACCATAGAATACTTCGCACATGCATGACTAACTTGGGATGATTCCAAAGAAAACAAAAACAATCTTTCTCGAACTCACGGCGATAACTTGCACCAAATGCACGTGAATCAGAGGAAGTCACTTCTTTCATCCAAGCATATTCTTCATGAACGAAACACGAAGATAATGCTTATATAAATTTCCAATACTAGCTGAATGTTCAACATAAGTCATGGAGGTGATAAAATGCTGCTGATGAGCTCAACAACAAGTCATCAAGATTCCCATGGTGATGGAATTCCACAACTATGTGAACAAGGCGATGATAGTATTGGTCAGACCCAAAAGATATAATGGTGTATGCTCGAGGAAACAACCACGAGTAAGACAACATTACGAACATCATTGGTTCTGATTTGATTTGATGATAGCCCATACTCAAATCAAAGTTTTGGGGTCAGACAATAGATCCAACAATTGACCACGAGGATCAATCAATGAAGATATCATCTTTCTTCAACATACATACAAAATATCCCCTAAAATGAATTAAGTCGAACAAGCTTTCATCTTCCAACTCTCCAAGTTGTTGTTTAGCTTGACCAACTAGCTTAGGGGTATCCCACACAGATTCTTGGAGAAGGGGTGGTTTACAAGAAACCAACTTGATCACGAACTCAACATAGCGGTTAGGTGACAACCTGGTAATACTTTCGAGAGGATAATCGGAAAACCACGAACCACCGATATGCTACTAAGCTCGAGAACAATCTTGCTTCCGAGGCAAGATGATGTGATCAATTAAGCAAGGGATTGAAATCCTAACTCATTGATCGAAGAGTGCACCAGAAATAAGGACTAGGTAGCACGATCTGTCTTAGAATGATGATTTAATAACCAACACGCTAAGTATGAGAATATTTTCCATTTACTACCAAGCAACGAGGTTGCTAGGAGTATTGATTTCACACATCACATTCCAATTGTCGGTATTCCGGTTACCATAACACGGGGACCGATGAATGAAAAATGATGGCGAGAGTATCGCTACGTCAAGAATTCACAAGAGCCGGTGCAATTCTCATGAAAATCCTGACATAAAGACGGTAATACTTCAGGGTAGAACAGAATCAAAAGCTGGGTTGGCATTTTGATCTGCGGAGCACAAATATTTTGACCCAATCCTAGATATGGATGAGGTACTGGAGTTTGTTTCTCCTAGTCATCCTGAATAGAATGGCTTGACGGACCACAAGAATAATAAGCATCGATAACATGAATGCACAATTACTCCTAACCATCAATTGATAGATGGAGGTCAGATAACAACTAGAGAGGGACAACTCAAAGGAACATATAACTTTCTGAGTTGAGGATGCATAAATTAATGTGTCGAACCAGGTTCAACAGGTTTCTTCCGGATAATCCATGCGGAAATGTTGAATTGGCTGAGTCACAAAATAAAATGGAGAACTCCTTAAGAGTACTCTGATTGTGATCCTTCGGTTCAGCGAGGAACTTCTGCCATAAGCGGTTCATAGTATTTGGAAGGAGGAAATACCACGGACCTCGAGGACTATCGCAAAGTTACTAATATCCTAAAGGAACTAGCAAACACTATCAACATGAGGTAAGTGGGGTGAATCTCGGGTTCAAAACCCAGAGGTAGATTACCTACTAACTAGATGGCATCACGGGATGCTTTCGAGAATAAAGGCCAGAATCTTCACACTGGGAACACTAAACATTGCTAGATTACTAGGTGACTCCCTAAAACACCTAGGGTCATAATAATAGCTCCAACATATATGTCAAGGCAATAAATTACCTCAACGCACCGGTTAGTGTGCTTAATCTGGCCCAAAGGAACATCGGAACGGAAGGAAGGAATTTTGCAAATGCTTCAGACTATTTAGAAACCTAGGATGACTCGGACAGCATAACGGCTGTAAATGCTCAAAATGATTGGAGACATGCTACAAGAATGGTGGCATA
The DNA here is from genome assembly GCA_963921465.1 of Triticum timopheevii. Taxonomy (NCBI): domain Eukaryota; kingdom Viridiplantae; phylum Streptophyta; class Magnoliopsida; order Poales; family Poaceae; genus Triticum; species Triticum timopheevii. Next base: position 547,760,221 of record OY997270.1, read on the forward strand.
GCCACTCCGAAGCACAATATCAAGGTTTCGAGATCAACAGTTATGAACATACGGAAGTAGTAAAACTGAACTGAGATTTGAAACTATCAATTCTATAAGTCTATGGATTAGTAACACGTCATCCTGATAGATAGATGAGAATACCTAGTTCTTAATCCCCGTAGAAGAGAAGAGGTTGACTCAGATCAGAAGGCCATGAGGTATAAGGATAAAAAGAGCCTTACGTTCCATCCCACAATCAATTCCCCTACATATAACTAAAGAATTTCTAGACTCAACTTCGACCAGTTTGGCTTGGTAAACCTACAGGCAGTCAAGCTCTGATACCAAAGCTGTTAGGACCCCGACTCAATGCCACATCGATCTAGCATGTAACACCTCATATCACTTTGCGGCCTCACGCACGGTATTCCCACGGGTGTCGCCTTACCTTTGCCCGGGACCGTTTGCGCCTCTTGGCACACGTATATGACAGTGTCGCTAGCATCCATATGATAAGGAGCCCGGGCTGACATGGCTAGTCGTAAACCCAAAGTGGCACAAACTTACAGGGACAGGCATTCATGACCCAGCGTCGAACGTGTCGGTCATCAGCGAGTGAATCCAGGCTGTAGCACTGGGCTAGCAGGACTCCGGTGAACCGGGCTGTAGCGGGCTAACATGACTCTGATATTCATCACGTGACATTTCCCCGAAGGGACAGACACAGGAACGAAGAAGGACACATGCCGGCCAGCCTAAGTGTTCCGGAGCAGTAGCAAGCTACCATGGCTCGGTGGAAACACTAGGAGACATTTCCCGGTAAGAGAGGCTACTAAAGATAAACAACTAGATAGTCAGATCCCACACATACCAAGCATTTCAATAACATACAAACAATATGCTCGATATGTGCAAATACAACATGGCATCACAACATGACTCTACGACTCAAGTATTTTATTCAATAGGCTCCGAGGAGCGAGATATTACAAACATGGGTCTCATGACCCAACATTCAGAGCATACAGATCAAGCACATGCGGAAGCTAACATGTCTGAGTACAGACATCTACAAATGAAAAAGGCTTAGAAGCCTGACTATCTACTAGATCCTGCCGAGGGCACAAGATCGTAGCTGAGGTATCAAGCTAAACGTCGAAGCCCAAGCGGAACTACTAGCGAGACTGAAGTCTCTCTGCAAAAACATAAAATAGGCAAACGTGAGTACAAATGTACCCAGCAAGACTTACATCAAAACTAACTACATATGCATCATTATCAACAAAGGGGATGGTGGGGTTTAACTGCAGCAAGCCAGCTTTGACTCGGTGGCTATCCTGAACTACTATTGCAAGTGACTCTTTTGAGGTGGCGCACACGAGTCCACATATTCACCAACCAATACACCACTATGGATCCGCTCCCGTCTCCCTACGAGAACGCCATCCATAGCACTCACGCTTATCTTGCGCATTTTAGAGTATCCACTTTCACTTGTCTATGAACTGTTATAGGCAACCCAGAAGTCCTTTACCGCGGACACGGCTATTCGAATAGATGATATTAACCCTGCAGGGGTGTACTTCTTCATACATGTTTCCACCACTTAGCGTCTGCACACGACATGTGCTCGGCAGACTTCAAGCGAAAGCCGATGTGGGTGTAGACCACGACCTACCTAAACACTCAAGTCTCTAGTCCAGGTTTATCGCCTATTCGGGTTCCATCCATGAGGAGATCCGGCCGAAGTTTCGCTGATAGCCCCAAACGATGTGAACAGGGTTCCCGAGATACCAAACGGGCATCCGGTACACCGTGCCACGTACCTACCGCATCACAGCCCACCCCTACGGTCAGCTGTCCACGGCCTCCAGTAGGCTACAAACACCAGAAACTACTTGCAACTCCTGGACAGAGGACAAGGGTGATTAAGAAGTCGAGCGGGGTCATATTTCAGGGCCCAATGTATGGTAGTAGCTGAATCATGGATCACAAACACATAACTCAGTTTGTAAGGACGGCTTCAATGAGACAACCCACCATGTACTCCTAGATGGCCTCTCACCGATACCTTTACCAAATCGTGTTCACACACTTAGCTCACACACAGTAGGACATGTTCACACACCTCTGATTCATCCCAGATGAATCAGACCTGACACAACTCTAAGCAATAGCAGGCATGACAAAGAAGCATGAATGAGTAGGCACATCAGGGCTCAAACAACTCCTACTCATGCTAGTGGGTTTCATCTATTTACTGTGGCAATGACAGGTCATGCAGAGGATAAAGGGGTTCAGCTACCGCAGCAAGTAACAGATGAATCGTTGTTGTCCTAATGCAGTAAAAGAGAGCAGGGCGAGAGAGTGGGATTGTATCGGAATGAACTAGCAACCATATTAAATGAAGTTGGTTTGAATCCAAGATTCAAATTCAAACTCCATATGTGGATATTTAAATGCCATTTATAAGATTTGTGCTAAACAGCAGCTATAAGTTGTTCTAACATGCATGAAAATGGTACAGATGGATAGATTGGATTTTTCTGATCATTTTTCATATATAATTTATTTCATTTGGAGTTACGGTTGAATTACTATGAATTTTAGAAGTTTTGGTTATTTTCTGGAATTTCCTGAATAAGAATAATTCCAGTAAAGGGCATTACTGCGTCATCCTGACATCATCATGACGTCAGCAGGTCAACGAGGCACGGTCCCGGTCAAACCTGACCAGTGGGGTCCGCGTGTCAGTGTCACAGCTAATTAACGGAGTTAATTAGTGCTAAGTTAAATGCTAACCCAAGTTAATTAGGGCGTGGGCCCGCATGTCAGTGACTTAGATGGCTAACTAAAAGTTAATTAGCACTAAACTAGATTAGCAGGGCTCTGGGCCCACCTGTCCGGACCCAGGGAAGGTCAACTGGGTCAATCCGGGTCAAACTCGCCGGAGTTGACCCGGGGCTCGTCGCCGGCAAGGCCAGGGACGGCGGAGAGGTGCGGGTTTCCTCCTCCGGCAACCAAATGGCCGGCGGAGGGCGTCTACATGACGCGGGCGCTCGTCCGCGTCGAGTAGTGGCAGCGGCTGGGCCTAAGATGGCCGGAGTCGTCACCGGCGTCGACCGTGGCGGTCGCCGGAGCTCGGGCAGGCTCGGGATCGACGCTATGGTGGCCGGGGAGGCTCGTGCGAGGCACCTACGTGCTCTACGCAGCGCGGGGAGGAAGCTGAGCACGACAGCCGGGCCGCTAGGTGGCCGGAGGCACGTCGGCGGCGGTCACAGGCGGCAGCGGGTTTCGGACGGGGTTGGGTTCGGCGCTACGGTGCACGGGAGGATGAACGGGTGTGTGCTACATGCTGCTGGTGAGGTGTGGGGCACGGTTCCGTGCTCGGAGGTGAGATGCGGTGGCCCTGGCCGCGACGACGAGGAACCACGGCGGCGGTGAGTTCACGGCTCCGGCGACTCGGGCGGCTAGAGGTGCGTACGGGCATGGGGAGCAGGGGAGAAGAAGGTGGAGCTCACAGCGGGGTCGGAGATGGTCTTAGCAAGCTTGGGGAGGCGGAGACGGCGGCAAATCGACGGCGGCGGTCCTCGGTGACCGAGGAGGGGAACGGCGGAGCTAGCGGCATCCAGGGGCTTCCGGCGCCTTTCGTCCGGGTGAGGATGAAGAGGGAGGCGAGGCGGAGCTTCCTTGGGCGTCAGCGAGGCGGGGCAGTGGCTGTGGCCGAGGCGAATGGCGTCGGTGGCGATGGTGGCGCTCGGGCACGAGTTGTAGAGCGAGAGGGAAAGCAGCAGGGAAGGGAATGAGCACGGGAGGGAGTCGAGAGGGGCCTGAGGGGGTGCGTGGCGCTGCGGGAGACGTCCAGGGGGGAGGAGGCAGGCAGGCAGGGTGGAGGTGGCCGGGGCGCGTGCCGGCGTGCTGCGGCCACACGCTCTGCCTACTGGCGCGAGGAGGAAGGCGACAGGAAGCCAGGCGGTGGTGGGTGGGCCGAAACAGGAGCTGGGCCGGTGGGCTGAGAGGTGAGCGCCAGGTAAGTCAGGTGGGTCTCTCTCTCTCTCTTCGTTTATTTGTTTCTGTTTTCTATTTTCTAAATTTGTTTCTGGATTTAGTAAAAATACTAAACCTCATCTAAAAATCCTGAAATAAATTGTGAGGAGCTGTTGAATTATTTCCAACAACCCACATTTAGTTCCAGAATTATTTGAGCATTTATAATTGTTATAGCAATTAAATGCCCAAATTCAAATACATAACGATTTAATTCATGAGTCCAGAAATGGCCTAGAAATATGAGCATCATTTTTGCCAGAGGTTTTCACCTTTAACAAAAATCATGAACTTTTCCAAGAGCATTTTGGAATCATTGAAAAATATTTTACTTGAACCTATTTGAGTTTCATTTGGTGCTAGGGTTTGACCAATCCCCATTTCAATTTTCAAATAAATTTAAACATGAGGCATGGATGCTTATGCAACTATCTGCAAACAAATTCTAGGGATGTGACAATAATATTGATGCCAAAAGATGCAAAGTTGATAATGATAGTGCAACTTATTTGTGGCACTGCCGTTTGGGTCATATCAGTGTAAAGCGCATGAAGAACTCCATAAAGATGGACTTTTGGAATCACTTGATTATGAATCATTTGATACTTGCGAACTGTGCCTTATGGGCAAGATGACTAAAACTCCATTCTCCGAAACAATGGAACGAGCTAATGACTTATTGGAAATAATACATACCGATTTATGCGGTCTGATGAGTGTTGAAGCTCGTGGCAGGTGTCATTATTTTCTGACCTTCATAGATGATTTGAGCAGATATGGGCATATCTACTTAATGAAACACAAGTCTGAAATATTTGAAAAGTTCAAAGAATTTCAGAGTGAAGTGTAGAATCATCGTAACAAGAAAATAAAGTTTCTATGATCTGGTTGTGGAGGTGAATACTTGAGTTACGAGTTTAGCCTTCTTTTAAAACAATGTGGAATAGTTTCACAGCTCGCGCCACCTAGAACACCACATCGTAATGGTGTGTCTGAACGTCGTAACCGCATTTTATTAGATATGGTGCGATCTATGATGTCTCTTACCATTTACCACTATCATTTTGGGGTTATGCATTAGAGACAGCTGCATTCACATTAAACAGGGCACCGTCAAAATCCGTTGAGATGACACCATATGAATTGTGGTTTGGCAACAAACCTAAGCTGTTGTTTCTTAAAGTTTGGGGATGCGATGCTTATGTCAAAAGGCTTCAGCCTGATAAGCTCGAACCCAAATCGGAGAAGTGTGTCTTCATAGGATACCCTAAGGAAAAATTGGGTACACCTTCTACCACAGATCCGAAGGCAGGATCTTTGTTGCCAAGAACGGAACCTTTCTAGAGAAGGAGTTTCTCTCAAAAGATGTGAGTGGGAGGAAAGTAGAACTTGATGAGGTAATTGTACCTTCTCTCAATTTGGAAAGTAGCTCATCCCAGAAATCTGTTACCATGATGCCTACACCAAATGGAGAGGAAGCTAATGATAATGATCATGAAACTTCATATCAAGTTGCTACAGAACCTCATCGGTCAACTAGAGTACGATCCGCACCAGAGTGGTATGGTAATCTTGTTCTGGAAGTCATGTTGCTTGACCATGACGAACCTACGAACTATGAAGAAGCTATGATGAGTCGAGGTTCTGATAAATGGCTTGAGGCCATGAAATCTGAGATAGGATCCATGTATGAGAACAATGTATGGACTTTGGTGGATTTGCCCGATGATCGGCGACCCATAGAGAATAAATGGATCTTCAAGAAGAATACAGACACTGATGGTAATGTTACTGTCTATAAAGCTCGACTTGTTGCAAAAGGTTTTCGACAAGTTCAATGGGTTGACTACGATTAGACTTTCTCACCCGTAGCGATGCTTAAGTCTGACCGAATCATGTTAGCAATTAACGAATTTTATGATTATGAAATCTATCAAATGGATGTCAAAACTGCATTCCTTAATGGATTTCTTAAAGAAGAGTTGTATATGATGCAACCAGAAGGTTTTGTCGATCCTAAAGGTGCTAACAAAGTGTGCAAGCTCCAGCGATCCATTTATGGAATGGTGCAAGCATCTCAGAGTTGGAATATACGCTTTGATGAGGTGATCAAAACATATGGTTTTATATAGACTTTTGGAGAAGCCTGTATTTACAAGAAAGTGAGTGGGAGCTCTATAGCATTTCTAATATTATATGTGGATGACATATTGTTGATTGGAAATGATGTCGAATTTCTGGATAGCATAAAAGGATACTTGAATAAAAGTTTTTCAATGAAAGACCTTGGTGAAGCTGCTTATATATTGGGCATCAAGATCTATAGAGATAGGTCAAAACGCTTGATAGGACTTTCACAAAGAACATACCTTGATAAATTTTTGAAGAAGTTCAACATGGATCAGTCAAAGAAAGGATTCTTGCATGTCTTACAAGCTGTGAAGTTGAGTCAGACTCAATGCTCGACCATTGCAGAAGATAGAGAGAAAATGAAAGTCATTCCCTAAGCCTCAGTCATAGGTTCTATCATGTATGCTATGCTGTGTACCAGACCTGATGTGTGCCTTGCTATAAGTTTAGCAGGGAGGTACCAAAGTAATCCAGGAGTGGATCACTGGACAACAGTCAAGAACATCCTGAAGTACCTGAAAAGGACTAGGGATATGTTTCTCATTTATGGAGGTGACAAAGAGCTTGTCATAAGTGGTTATGTCGACGCTAGCTTTGATACAGATCCGGATGACTCTAAGTCACAAACCAGATGCATATTTTTATTGAATGGTGGAGCTGTCAGTTGGTGCAGTTCCAAGCAGAGCGTCATGGTGTGATCTACGTGTGAAGCGGAGTACATAGCTGCTTCGAAAGCAGTAAATGAAGGAGTTTGGATGAAGGAGTTCATATCCGATCTAGGTGTAATACCTAGTGCATTGGGTCCAATAAAACTCTTTTGTGACAATACTGGAGCAATTGCCTTGGTGAAGGAATCCAGATTTCACAAAAAGACCAAACACATCAAGAGACGCTTCAACTCCATCCGAGATTTGGTCAAGGAGGGAAACATAGAGATTTGCAAAATACATATGGATCTGAATGTGGCAGACCCGTTGACTAAGCCTCTTCCACGAGCAAAACATGATCAACACCAAGACTCCATGGGTGTTAGATTCATTACAATGTAATCTAGATTATTGACTCTAGTGCAAGTGGGAGGCTGAAGGAAATATGCCCTAGAGGCAATAAAAAGTTGTTATCTTATATTTCCTTATTCATGATAAATGTTTATTATTCATGCTAGAGTTGTATTAACCGGAAACTTGATACATGTGTGAATACATAGACAAAACACCGTGTCCCTAGTATGCCTCTACTTCACTAGCTCGTTGATCAAAGATGGTTAAGTTTCCTAGCCATGGACATGTGTTGTCATTTGATGAACGGGATCACATCATTAGGAGAATGATGTGATGGACAAGACCCATCGGTTAGCTTAGCATAATGATCCGGCAGTCTTATTCCTACTGCTTCCTTCATGTCAAATATATATTCCTCCGACTATGAGATTATGCAACTCCCGGACACCGGAGGAATGCCTTGTGTGCTATCAAAAGTCACAACGTAACTGGGTGATTATAAAGATGCTCTACAGGTACCTCCGAAGGTGTTTGTTGGGTTGGCATAGATCGAGATTAGGATTTGTCACTCTGAGTATCGGAGGGGTATCTCTGGGCCCTCTCGGTAATGCACATCATATGATGCCTTGCAAGAAATGTGACTAATGAGTTAGTTGCAGGATGATGCATTACGGAATGAGTAAAGAGACTTGCCGGTAATGAGATTGAACTAGGTATGGAGATTCCGACGATCGAATCTCGGGCACGTAACATACCGATGACAAAGGGAATAACATATGTTGACATAGTGGTTCGACCGATAAAGATCTTCATAGAATATGTGGGAACCAATATGAACATCCAGGTTCCACTATTGGTTATTGACCGGAGAGGTGTCTCGGTCATGTCTACATAGTTCTCGAACTCGTAGGGTCGGCACGCTTAATGTTTGATGACAATATGTATTATATGAGTTATATGTTTGGTGACTGAAGGTTGTTCGGAGTCCCGGGTGAGATCATGGACATGACAAGAGTCTCAAAATGGTCGAGAGGTAAAGATTGATATATTGGAAGGTAGTATTCGGACACTGGAAGGGTTCCGGAGTGTATCGGGTACATACCGGAGGGATTACCGGAACCCCCCGGGGAAAAATATGGGCCATAGGAGGGAGGCACACCATCCCACAAGGGGCTGGCGCGCCCCCCACAAGGGAGGAGGCCGAATTGGATTAGGAAGGGGCGGCACCCCCCCTTTCCTTCTCCTACTCCCTTTCCTTCCCCATTTCCCCTCCGGTAAAAGGAAGGGGGGCGAATCCTACTAGGTGCCGAAGTGGGACTCCTCCCACTTGGGGCGCGCCTAGGGCCGGCCTCCTCTCCCTCCCTCCTTTATATACGGGGGGGCGCCCCTAGAAGACACACCAATTGCTCTAAGCCGTGTGCGGTTCCCCCCTCCATAGTTTTGCCTCCGGTCATATTCTCGTGGTGCTTAGGTGAAGCCCTGCGCAGATCACATCACCGTCACCACGCCGTCGTGCTGGGGGAACCCATTTACTCCTTCGACCCTCTGCTGGATCAAGATCTCAAGGGACGTCATCATGCTGAACGTGTGTAGAACTCGGAGGTGCCGTATGTTCGGTACTCGATCGGTCGGAACAAAAAGACGTTCGACTACATCAACCGCGTTAAGCAAACGCTTCTGGTTTCGGTCTACGAGGGTACGTGGACACACTCTCCCCCTCTCGTTGCTATGCATCTCCTAGATAGATCTTGCGTGAGCGTAGGAATTTTTTTAAAAAATTGCATGCTATGTTTCCCAACAGGAGAACCAAGCAACAATATGTAAATGGTACATGCACACAAAGAACAAATACTTAAAACCCGACGGTTATGAGGGGTTGTCAATCCCTCTACGGGTAACGGCGCCAGAAATTGTCAAGTTGACGGGATAATTTTTTTGATAGATTGGATAAATAGATCTCGATAAAATACAAAATAAAATAAGTAATAAAAAAAGTGCGGCAAGGTATTTTTGGGTTTTTGGAATAATAGATCTAAAAACGAAAGCAAATAAAAATATATCTCAAAGCAAATATGATAAAAAATAGACCCGGGGCCGTAGATTTCACTAGTGGCTTCTTTCAAAAATAGCACATGGTGGGTAAACAAATTACTGTTGGGAAATTGATAGAAAATCAAATAGTTATGATGATATCCAAGGCAATGATCAATAAATAGGCATCACGTCAAAGATTCGTAGACCGACTCCTGCCTGCATCTACTACTATTACTCCACACATCAACCGCTATCCAGCATGCATCTAGTGTATTAAGTTCATGGAGAAACAGAGTAATGCAATAAGAACGATGACATGATGTTGACGAGATCTATTCATTAGGAATAGCCCCCATATTGCTATCCTTAATAGCAACGATACATGCATGTCTTGCTGCCCCTTCTGTCACTGGGAAAGAACACAGCACGATCGGACCCATCACAAAGCACCTCTTCCCATGGCAAGAGAAATCGATCTAGTTGGCCTAACTAAACCAAAGATTCGAAGAAGAAATACGAGGCTATAAATAATCATGCATATAAGAGATCAAAAGAAGACTCAAATAATATTCACGGATATAGATCTGATCATAAACTCAAAGTTCATCGGATCCCAAAAAACACACCTCAAAAAGAGTTACATCATATGGATCTCCAAGAGACCATTGTATTGAGAATCAAACGAGAGAGAGAGGAAGCCATCTAGCTACTAACTACGGACCCGTAGGTCTACAATGAACTACTCACGCATCAACGGAGAGGCACCAATGGACATAATGAACCCCTCCGTGATGGTGTCTAGATTGGATCTAGTGTTTCTGGAACTTGCGGCCGCTGGAATTGATTTTCGTCGACTCACCTAGGGTTTCTGGAATATTGGGGTATTTATAGAGCAAAGAGGCGGTGCAGGAGGCCACCAAGGTGGGCATAACCCACCTGGGCACGCCTGGGGGCCCAGGCGCGCCCTGGTGGGTTGTGCCCCCCTTGGGGCACGCCTCTGGTAATTCTTCGGCCCATCTTGTGTCTTTTGGTCCGAAAAAATCCACAAAAAGTTTCGATGCGTTTGGACTCCGTTTGGCATTGGTTTCCTGCAATGTAAAAAACAAGTAGAAAACAGCAATTGGCACTGGATACTATGTCAATAGGTTAGTACCAAAAAATGTTATAAAATGATTGTAAAACATCCAAGAATGATAATATAACAGCATGGAACAATCAAATATTATAGATACGTTGGAGACATATCACGCTCCATCTCTAGCCATGCCCAGTCCTCCCGCGCCCACTTCATAGCGGCCTCATCGTCGAGTGCGGCCATGTTAGCATGCTCACTCTTCACGGGGGTGAGCCCCGGCTCCATCTTCGGCTTGACGAGGCGGAAGGTAGGAGACGAGGAGGCATGGCCGCCCACGTTGATGACGAGGGCGGCGTCGCGGGTGCGCCGGCTGAGCGGCGTTTCCACGGGCTCGGCCTTGACACTAACGAGCGCCGGCGACCCGGAGGAGTGGGAGGAGGAGGAGGAGGAGGACCCGTCCAGCATGCGCCTCGACAGCCACGGTCCGCCACTCCGACGGGGGAGGGGAGGGGAGGGGAGGGGCCGCCGGGTACTCGAGGGATGGATCGTTGCCACCCTCGAGGTCGAGGTACTCATGGACGGCGTGGAGCGTGCGGCCGGGGGCGCCCCACCACAGGTGGCGGCCGTCGCTCTTGTTGCGTCCCCTCACCACCGTCGCATTGTTGATTGAGGCGAGTTGCTCCGCCTGCCGGCGTTTGAAGTACACCGCCAACTCCTCGTGGTTGTCGGCATCGTACTCCAAGAGGTCCAGCTCCTCCTCCAATAGAGAGGCCCACACACGCTCGATCTCGGCGTGGAAGTAGCGGGGGCGTTTGACATTGGGCAGCGGGGGGACTGGGACACCCCCGGCGCTGAGCCTCCACTGCCCTGGCGCGCTCATGTGAGGGGGCGCCGGGTAGTTTGCCTCGTGGAGGAGGTAGGATTCCCACTCATGCAGAGAGCAGTGGCTGAAGACGTTGGTCATCACCGCATCGCCAGGGAACCATTCACCCATTGGTTGGGCGTGCACGTGGTGGCTAGACGGGGAGAGAGGGAAAGAGAGGGCATGGGCGGCGAGAGAGGGGGCTTCGGGCGGGTGCGTCCACCGGCGAGGGAGGGCGGCTTTTATATCGGTCGGGGGCGGCAAACATGTGTACGCGTGGCGGGAGGGGGCGCGGCACCACACTTCGCCGCCCGTGAGGAATCAGTGGAAGGCTGACCTGCGGCAGCCTTGGCATTGATTCCCCACGAGAAACTGAGGCAATGAGGACGACGAGGCATAGGGGTCGCTGACTCGACGGGTCCGCTGTTCTTTCGCGCCAAAAACGATTGCCTCAGCGCCCCTGACCGCGCCGGGTTCGGCCTGGGTCCGTCGGCGCCAGTTTCGGGCCTAACCGGCGAAAATTGGGCTCCTGGGGTGCGACTGGGCCGTTTTTCCAGCGCCGGCGCTAAAAATGTCCTTGGGGGGCCTGTTGGGGGCGCGGCTGGAGATGTTCTAATAGCATTGATACATGCGTGTCTTGCTGCCCCTTCGGTTACTGGGAAAGAACACCGCACGATCGAACCCATCACAAAGCACCTCTTCCCATGGCAAGAAAACTTGATCTAGTTGGCCTAACTAAACCAGAGATTCGAAAAACAAATACGAGGCTATAAATAATCATGCATATAAGAGATCAAAAGAAGACTCAAATAATATTCATGGATATAGATCTGATCATAAACTCAAAGTATATCGGATCCCAGCAAACACATCGCAAAAAAGAGTTACATCAAATAGATCTCCAAGAGACCATTGTATTGAGAATCATAAGAGAAAGAGAGAGGAACCAATCCAGCTACTGCCTACGGACTGGTAGGTCTATGATGAACTACTCACGCATCAGCGGAGAAGCACCAATGAGGATGATTAACCCTCTATGATGGTTTCTAGATTGGATCTCGTGGTTCTGGAACTTGCGGCGGCTGGAATTGTGTTTTGTCGACTCCCCCAGGGTTTCTAGAATATTTGGGTATTTATAGGGCGAAGAGGCGGTGCGGGAGGCCACCGAGGTGGGCACAATCCACCTGGGCGCACCCTGGTGGGTTGTGATCCCCTCAGAGCCCCCCTCTGGTACTTCTTTGTCCCATCAGGTGTCTTCTGGTCCAGAAAAGTTCTCCCAAAAGTTTTGCTGCATTTGGACTCCGTTTGATACTGATATTCTACGAAGTAAAAAACAAGCAAAAAACAGCAACTAGCACTGGGCACTATGTGAAGGGTTTAGTCCCAAAAAATGATATGAAGTTGCTATAAAATGATTGTAAAACATCCAAGAATGATAATATAATTGCATGGAACAATCAAAAATTATAGATACGCTGGAGACGTATCAATAGGAATAGACCCCATGTTTTTATCCTTAATGGCAATGATACATGTGTGCCATGTCTCCTTTTGTCACTGAGATTGAGCACCTAAAGATCAAACCCATCAAAAAGCACATCTTCCCATGGCAAGATAAATCAATCTAGTTGGACAAACCAAATCAAAGTTTCGGAGAAGAACTACGAGGCTATAACAACCATGCATAAGAGAGTTCAACAAAGAGTGAAATAATATTTATGGACCGATCTGATCATAAACTCACAATTCATTACAAACACCCCGCAAATAGTCATTACATCAAATAGATCTCCAAGAACATTGAGGAGAACATTGTATTGAAGATCAAAAGGAGAGAAGAAGCCAGCTAGCTACTGCCTACGGACCCGTAGGTCTGTGCTAAACTACTCACGCATCATCGGAGGGGCAAGGGTGATGATGAAGAACCATTATGTGATCGTTGACCCCTCCGGCAGAGTGCCGGAGAAGGCCTCTAGATTGGATCTCGTGGTTCTGGAACTTGTGGCAGCTGGAATTGTGTTTCATTGACTCCCCTAGGGTTTTGGGGATTTTAGAATATTCATAGAGTTAGAGGTTGGTGGAGGGGGTGTCTGTGGGACCCACTACCCACCAGGGCGCGCCTGGCGGCCCTGGTGCCTAGTGGGCCGCACAGGGGCCCTCTGATGCACTTCTTGGGCCTCCTGGGTGTCTTCTGGGCAGAAAAAGTTCTCCAAAAAGTTTCGTGGCAATTGGACTTGGTTTGGTATTTATATTCTACAAAATAAAGCAAGAAAAAAAAACAACTGGCACTGGGCACTATTGTTGGGGAATGTTGCAGAAAACAAAAATTTTCCTACGGTTTCACCAAGATCCATCTATGAGTTCATCTAGCAACGAGTGATTAGATGCATCTACATACCTTGTAGATCGCGAGCGGAAGCGTTCAAAGAACGGGGATGATGTGGTCGAACACGACGTGATCCAAATCACCGGAGATCCTAGCACCGAACGGACGGCACCTCTGCGTTCAACACACGTACGGAACAGCCACGTCTCCTCCTTCTTGATCTAGCAAGGGAGGGAGGAGAGGTTGAGGGAGATGGCACCAGCAGCAGCACGACGGAGTGGTGTTGATGGAGCTGCAGTACTCCGGCAGAGCTTCGCTAAGCACTATGGAGGAGGAGGAGGTGTTGGAGTGGGAGAAGGAGGCAAACAAAGGCCAAGGTCTGAAGTCCCTCCTTTCCCCCACTATATATAGGAGGGCCAAGGGGGGTGGCCGGCCCTAGGAGATCCAATCTCCTAGGGGGGGCGGCGGCCAAGGGGGGTTTCCCTCCCCCCCAAGGCACCTAGGAGGTGCCTTCCCCTCCTAGGACTCTTCCCCCCTCAAACCCTAGGCGCATGGGCCTATGTGAGGCTGGTGCCCTTGGCCCATGTAGGCCAAGGCGCACCCCCTACAGCCCATGTGGCCCCTCGGGACAGGTGGACCCACCCGGTGGACCCCCGGGACCCTTCCGGTGGTCCCGGTACAATACCGATAACCCCGAAACTTGTCCCGATGCCCGAAACAGGACTTCCCATATATAAATCTTTACCTCCGGACCATTCCGGAACTCCTCGTGACGTCCGGGATCTCATCCGGGACTCCGAACAACATTCGGGTTACTGCATATACATATTCCTACAACCCTAGCGTAACCGAACCTTAAGTGTGTAGACCCTACGGGTTCGGGAGACATGTAGACATGACCGAGATCGCTCTCTGGTCAATAACCAACAGCGGGATCTGGATACCCATGTTGGCTCCCACATGCCCCACGATGATCTCATCGGATGAACCACGATGTCGAGGATTTAATCAACCCCGTATGCAATTCCCTTTGTCAATCGATATGTTACTTGCCCGAGATTCGATCGTCGGTATCCCAATACCTCGTTCAATCTCGTTACCGGCAAGTCACTTTACTCGTACCGTAATGCATGATCCCGTGACCAGACACTTGGTCACTTTGAGCTCATTATGATGATGCATTACCGAGTGGGCCCAGTGATATCTCTCCGTCATACGGAGTGACAAATCCCAGTCTCGATCCGTGTCAACCCAACAGACACTTTCGGAGATACCTGTAATGCACCTTTATAGTCACCCAGTTACGTTGTGACGTTTGATACACCCAAAGCACTCCTACGGTATCCGGGAGTTACACGATCTCATGGTCAAAGGAAAAGATACTTGACATTAGAAAAGCTCTAGCAAACGAACTACACGATCTCACGCTATGCTTAAGATTGGGTCTTGTCCATCACATCATTATCCTAATGATGTGATCCCATTATCAATGACATCCAATGTCCATAGCCAGGAAACCATGACTATCTATTGATCAACGAGCTAGTCAACTAGAGGCTTACTAGGGACATGTTGGTGTCTGTTATTCACACATGTATTACGATTTCCGGATAACACAATTATAGCATGAATAAAGACAATTATCATGAACAAAGAAATATAATAATAATGCTTTTATTATTGCCTCTAGGGCATATTTACAACAGTCTCCCGCTTGCACTAGAGTCAATAATCTAGTTACATTGTGATGAATCGAACACCCATGGAATTCTGGTGTTGATCATGTTTTGCTCTAGGGAGAGGTTTAGTCAACGGATCCACTACATTCAGGTCCGTATGTATTTTACAAATCTCTATGTCTCCATCTTGAACATTTTCACGAATGGAGTTGAAGCGACGCTTGATGTGCCTTGTCTTCTTGTGAAACCTGGGCTCCTTGGCAAGTGCAATAGCTCCAGTGTTGTCACAGAAAAGCTTGATCGGCCCCGACGCATTGGGTATGACTCCTAGGTCGGTGATGAACTCCTTCACCCATATTGCTTCATGTGCTGCCTCCGAGGCTGCCATGTACTCCGCTTCACATGTAGATCCCGCCACGACGCTCTGCTTGCAACTGCACCAGCTTACTGCCCCACCATTCAAAATATACACATATCCGGTTTGTGACTTAGAGTCATCCAGATCTGTGTCGAAGCTAGCGTCGACGTAACCCTTTACGACGAGCTCTTCGTCACCTCCATAAACGAGAAACATTTCCTTAGTCCTTTTCAGGTACTTCAGGATATTCTTGACCGCTGTCTAGTGTTCCTTGCCGGGATTACTTTGGTACCTTCCTACCAAACTTATGGCAAGGTTTACATCAGGTCTGGTACACAGCATGGAATACATAATAGAACCTATGGCTGAGGCATAGGGGATGACACTCATCTCTTCTATATCTTCTGCCGTGGTCGGACATTGAGCTGAGCTCAATTTCACACCTTGCAAAAGAGGCAAGAATCCTTTCTTGGACTGATCCATTTTGAACTTCTTCAAAATCTTATCAAGATATGTGCTTTGTGAAAGACCTATGAGGCGTCTCGATCTATCCCTATAGATCTTGATGCCTAATATATAAGCAGCTTCTCCAAGGTCCTTCATTGAAAAACTCTTATTCAAGTAGGCCTTAATGCTGTCCAAAAGTTCTATATCATTTCCCATCAAAAGTATGTCATCTACATATAATATGAGAAATGCTACAGAGCTCCCACTCACTTTCTTGTAAACACAGGCTTCTCCATAAGTCTGTGTAAACCCAAACGCTTTGATCATTTCATCAAAACGAATGTTCCAACTCCGAGATGCTTGCACCAGCCCATAAATCGAGCGTTGGAGCTTGCACACCTTGTCAGCATTCTTAGGATCGACAAAACCTTCCGGCTGCATCATATACAATTCTTCCTTAAGGAAACCATTAAGGAATGCCGTTTTGACGTCCATTTGCCAAATTCCATAATCATAAAATGCGGCAATTGCTAACATGATTCGGACGGACTTCAGCTTCGCTACCGGTGAGAAAGTCTCATCGTAGTCAACCCCTTGAACTTGTCGATAACCCTTAGCGACAAGCTGAGCTTTATAGATGGTCACATTACCATCCGCGTCTGTCTTCTTCTTAAAGATCCATTTATTTTCTATGGCTCGCCATTTTACGGGCAAGTCAGTCAAAGTCCATACCTCGTTTTCATACATGGATCCTATCTCGGATTTCATGGCTTCTAGCCATTTGTCGGAATCCGGGCCCGCCATCGCTTCTTCATGGTCCGAAGGTTCACTGTTGTCTAACAACATGATTTCCAAGACAGGGTTGCCGTACCACTCTGGTGCGGAACGTGTCCTTGTGGACCTTCGAATTTCAGTAGGAGCTTGATCAGAAGTATCTTGATCATCATCATTAACTTCCTCTCTAGTCGGTGCAGGCACCTGAGGAACATTTTCTTGAGTTGCGCCATTTTCTGGTTCAAGAGGTAATACTTCATCAAGCTCTACTTTCCTCCCACTTACTTCTTTCGAGAGAAACTCTTTCTCCAGAAAGGACCCATTCTTGGCAACAAAGATCTTGCCTTCGGATCTGAGGTAGAAGATATACCCAACAGTTTCTTTAGGGTATCCTATGAAGACGCATTTTTCCGATTTGGGTTCGAGCTTTTTAGGTTGAAGTTTCCTGACATAAGCATCGCATCCCCAAACTTTTAGAAACGACAGCTTAGGTTTCTTCCCAAACCACAATTCATACGGTGTCGTCTCAACGGATTTCGACGGTGCCCTATTTAAAGTGAATGCGGCAGTCTCTAAAGCATAGCCCCAAAAGGATAGTGGTAAATCGGCAAGAGACATCATAGATCGCACCATATCTAATAGAGTGCGATTACGACGTTCGGACACACCATTACGCTAAGGTGTTCCAGGCGGCGTGAGTTGTGAAACTATTCCACATTTTCTTATGTGTGTACCAAACTCGTGACTCAAGTATTCTCCTCCACGATCTGATCGTAGAAACTTGATTTTCCTGTCACGTTGATTCTCAACTTCACTCTGAAATTCCTTGAACTTTTCAAAGGTCTCAGACTTGTGTTTCATTAATTAGACATACCCATATCTACTCAAGTCATCAGTGAGGGTGAGAACATAACGATAGCCACCACGAGCCTCAACACTCATTGGGCCGCACACATCAGTATGTATGATTTCCAATAAGTTGGTTGCTCGCTCCATTGTTCCTGAGAATGGAGTCTTGGTCATTTTACCCATGAGGCATGGTTCGCACGTGTCAAATGATTCGTAATCAAGAGACTCTAAAAGTCCATCAGTATGGAGCTTCTTCATGCGTTTGACACCTATGTGACCAAGGCGGCAGTGCCACAAGTATGTGGGACTATCACTAACAATCTTACATCTTTTGGTACTTACACTATGAATATGTGTAGCATTACGCTCGAGATTCATAAAGAATAAACCATTCACCATCGGAGCATGACCATAAAACATATCTCTCATATAAATAGAACAACCATTATTCTCGGATTTAAATGAGTAGCCATCTCGAATTAAACAAGATCCTGATACAATGTTCATGCTCAAACTTGGCACTAAATAACAATTATTGAGGTTCAAAACTAATCCCGTAGGTAACTGTAGAGGTAGCGTGCCGACGGCGATCACATCGACCTTGGAACCATTCCCGACGCGCATCGTCACCTCGTCCTTCGCCAGTATCCGTTTATTCCGCAGCTCCTGCTGTGTGTTACAAATATGAGCAACGGCACCGGTATCAAATACCCAGGAGTCACTACGATTACTAGTAAGGTACACATCAATTACATGTATATCAAATATACCTTTGGTTTTGCCGGCCTTCTTGTCCGCTAAGTATTTGGGGCAGTTCCGCTTCCAGTGACCACTTTCCTTGCAATAAAAGCACTCAGTCTCGGGCTTGGGTCCATTCTTTGGCTTCTTCCCGGCAGCTTGCTTGCTGGGCGCGGCAACTACCTTGCTGTCCTTCTTGAAGTTCTTTTTACCCTTGCCCTTCTTGAACTTAGTGGTTTTATTGACCATCAACACTTGATGTTCCTTCTTGACTTCTACCTCTGCTGATTTCAGCATAGCAAATACTTCAGGAATGGTCTTTTCCATCCCCTGCATATTGAAGTTCATCACAAAGCTCTTGTAGCTCGGTGGAAGCGACTGGAGGATTCTGTCAATGACCGCATCATCCGGGAGATTAACTCCCAGCTGAGTCAAGCGGTTATGTAACCCAGACATAGTGAGTATGTGCTCACTGATAGAACTATTTTCCTCCATCTTACATCTGAAGAATTTGTCGGAGACTTCATATCTCTCGACCCGGGCATGAGCTTGGAAAACCATTTTCAGCTCTTCGAACATCTCATATGCTCCATGTCTCTCAAAATGCTTTTGGAGCCCCGGCTCTAGGCTGTAAAGCATGCCGCACTGAATGAGGGAGTAGTCATCGGAACGTGCCTGCCAAGCGTTCATAACGTCTTGTTCTGCAGGGAGAACAGGTGCATCACCTAGCGGTGCTTGTAGGACATAATCTTTCTTGGCAGCTATGAGGATGATCTTCAGGTTCCGGACCCAGTCCGTATAGTTGCTGCCATCGTCTTTCAGCTTGGTTTTCTCTAGGAACGCGTTTAAGTTGAGGACTACGTTGGCCATTTGATCTACAAGACATATTGTAAAATATTTAGACTAAGTTCATGATAATTAAGTTCATCTAATCAAATTATAATGAACTCCCACTCAGATTTGACATCCCTTTGGTCATCTAAGTGTTACACGATCCAAGTCGACTAGGCCGTGTCCGATCATCATGTGAGACGGACTAGTCATCATCGGTGAACATTCTCATGTTGATCGTATCTTCCATACGACTCGTGTTCGACCTTTCGGTCTCCGTGTTCCGAGGCCATGTCTGTACATGCTAGGCTCGTCAAGTTAACCCTAAGTGTTTTCGCTGTGTAAAACTATCTTACACCCGTTGTATGTGAACGTAAGAATCTATCACACCCGATCATCACGTGGTGCTTCGAAACGACGAACTGTAGCAACGGTGCACAGTTAGGGGAGAACACTTCTTGAAATTTTGTAAGGGATCATCTTATTTACTACCGTCGTCCTAAGTAAACAAGATGCATAAAACATAATAAACATCACATGCAATTATATAAAGTAGTGACGTGATATGGCCAATATCATATAGCTCCTTTGATCTTCATCTTCGGGGCTCCATGATCATCTTGTCACCGGCATGACACCATGATCTCCATCATTGTGTCTTCATGAAGTTATCACGCCAACGACTACTTCTACTTCTATGACTAACGCGTTTAGTGATAAAGTAAAGTAGTTTACATGGCGTTCTTCAATGACACGCAGGTCATATAAAAAAATAAAGACAACTCCTATGGCTCCTGCCGGTTGTCATACTCATCGACATGCAAGTCGTGATTCCTATTACAATAGCATGAACATCTCATACATGACATATAGATCATTCATCATTCATCACAACTTTGGCCATATCATATCACAAAGCACTTGCTGCAAAAACAAGTTAGACGTCCTCTAATTGTTGTTTGCAAGTTTTTACGTGGCTGAAGTAGGGTTCTAGCAAGAACGTTTTCTTACCTACGTGAAAGCCACAACGTGATTTGTCAACTTCTATTTACCCTTCATAAGGACCCTTTTCATCGAATCCGCTTCAACTAAAATAGGAGAGACAGACACCCGCCAGCCACCTTATGCAACTTGTGCATGTTAGTCGGTGGAACCGGTCTCACGTAAGCGTACGTGTAAGGTTGGTCCGGGCCGCTTCATCCCACAATACCGCTGAAGCAAGATAAGACTAGTAGCGGCAAGAAAGTTGACAAATCTACGCCCACAACAAATTGTGTTCTACTCGTGCAAGAGAACTACGCATAGACCTAGCTCATGATGCCACTGTTGGGGAACGTTGCAGAAAACAAAAATTTTCCTACGGTTTCACCAAGATCCATCTATGAGTTCATCTAGCAATGAGTGATTAGATGCATCTACATACCTTGTAGATCGCGAGCGGAAGCGTTCAAAGAACGGGGATGATGTGGTTGAACACGACGTGATCCAAATCACCGGAGATCCTAGCACCGAACGGACGGCACCTCCGCGTTCAACACACGTACGGAATAGCCACGTCTCCTCCTTCTTGATCCAGCAAGGGAGGGAGGAGAGGTTGAGGGAGATGGCACCAGCAGCAGCACGACGGCGTGGTGTTGATGGAGCTGCAGTACTCCGGCAGAGCTTCGCTAAGCACTATGGAGGAGGAGGAGGTGTTGGAGAGGGAGAAGGAGGCAACCAAAGGCCAAGGTCTGAAGTCCCTCCTTTCCCCCACTATATATAGGAGGGCCAAGGGGGGTGGCCGGACCTAGGAGATCCAATCTCCTAGGGGGGGCAAGGGGGGTTTCCCTCCCCCCCAAGGCACCTAGGAGGTGCCTTCCCCTCCTAGGACTCTTCCCCCCTCAAACCCTAGGCGCATGGGCCTATGTGGGGCTGGTGCCCTTGGCCCATGTAGGCCAAGGCGCACCCCCTACAGCCCATGTGCCCCCCGGGACAGGTGGACCCACCCGGTGGACCCCCGGGACCCTTCCGGTGGTCCCGGTACAATACCGATAACCCCGAAACTTGTCCCGATGCCCGAAACAGGACTTCCCATATATAAATCTTTACCTCCGGACCATTCCGGAACTCCTCGTGACGTCCGGGATCTCATCCGGGACTCCGAACAACGTTCGGGTTACTGCATATACATATCCCTACAACCATAGCGTAACCGAACCTTAAGTGTGTAGACCCTACAGGTTCGGGAGACATGTAGACATGACCGAGATCGCTCTCCGGTCAATAACCAACAGCAGGATCTGGATACCCATGTTGGCTCCCACATGCTCCACGATGATCTCATCGGATGAACCACGATGTCGAGGATTTAATCAACCCCGTATGCAATTCCCTTTGTCAATCGATATGTTACTTGCCCGAGATTCGATCGTCGGTATCCCAATACCTCGTTCAATCTCGTTACCGGCAAGTCACTTTACTCGTACCGTAATGCATGATCCCGTGACCAGACACTTGGTCACTTTGAGCTCATTATGATGATGCATTACCGAGTGGGCCCAGTGATATCTCTTCGTCATACGGAGTGACAAATCCCAGTCTCGATCCGTGTCAACCCAACAGACACTTTCGGAGATACCTGTAATGCACCTTTATAGTCACCCAGTTACGTTGTGATGTTTGATACACCCAAAGCACTCCTACGGTATCTGGGAGTTACACGATCTCATGGTCAAAGGAAAAGATACTTGACATTAGAAAAGCTCTAGCAAACGAACTACACGATCTCACGCTATGCTTAAGATAGGGTCTTGTCCATCACATCATTATCCTAATGATGTGATCCCGTTATCAATGACATCCAATGTCCATAGCCAGGAAACCATGACTATCTATTGATCAACGAGCTAGTCAACTAGAGGCTTACTAGGGACATGTTGGTGTCTGTTATTCACACATGTATTACGATTTCCGGATAACACAATTATAGCATGAATAAAGACAATTATCATGAACAAAGAAATATAATAATAATGCTTTTATTATTACCTCTAGGGCATATTTCCAACAACTATGTCAATAGGTTACTCCCAAAAAATGATATAAAGTTGCTAGTAAATGAATACAAAACATCCAAGAATGATACTTTAATAGTATAGAACAATAAAAAATTATAGATACGTTGGAGACGTATCATTCCCAAAGTAAAAAAAGACTAGTTTTGTTAGTGGTTAGTTACCTGATCTTGAGTCTCGCCGTGTTTGGAAGGTGTAGTGGAAGAAATTATACCCAATAATTGCAGGCAACAAGAAGAGGACGAGATGGTTGATGCTTCACCTTTCACGGATCTCCAATAATCATTCATACGAATTTCATCTAGACATTGCAAGAAACTGAAAGAATCCCATCAATAATTCGGAAGGATTTAGAGTTCTTGTCCTCGTAGAACCGATCTTTCGGATATGTTCACTTTTTGTTAGTGTGTCTCAGTGCTTTGGTTGTTATGGTTTTTTTCGAGTTGGAATATTTCTTTGGCGCTAAGGCGAAGATCTTATGCTTCAACATCTACAATTCCAGGGGATCATCATCATCCCAAATCCATCGCTTAAAACTTTCCATCTTTTTAGATGGGCTACTCAAGGGGCTCTTTGAAATCTCTATCGGTAATCAATTCCAGTCTAATCTAAGTGTCCTTGTTGAAGTGTTGGTAGGATTTCTCCTTTTAAAAATTATTACCACGGAGACGTCCTATATGAGAGATTTCATTATAATTTTTAGTTTTACTAATTACCTTGCCTATGTTTTTTGGGTCTTTGATCATAAGTGTTGAACCTTTAATGGTTGCTGCATTTGAACAAAGTTACGGGCTTTTCTCAAAAGAAAAGAAAATCAGTTCCGTTGGTGTTTAGTTCTGATCTTGAGTCTCGCCATGTTTGGAATGTGTGGTGGAAGAGATTATACCCAATCATTGCATGAAATAAGAAGAGGAAGCCATGCTTCACCTTTCACCGATCTCTTATAATCACTCATAATTTGGAATGATCTAGAGTTCTTGTCCTGAAAAAACCTATCTTTCAGATCTGTTGACTTTTTGTTAGTGCGTCTCGATGCTTTTTCTGGTATGGTTTTTCATAGAGTTGGAATCTTTCCTTGGCACTACAACAAAGATCTTGTGACTCGACAGTTTGCACTTCGAGGGGATCATCACCTGCTCAAGTCTATTCATTGTTCAAAACTTTCCAACTATTGTAGATAGGAAACCAAAGGGCCCCTCTGAAATCTCTATCATTAATCAAGATCGTGCAGATGTATGGGTGTTGAGTCGCTACTCCGATCTAATTGCAGTGTCTTTTTTGAAGCGTTCGTAGAATTTCTTCTTTTAAAAATTATTACCATAGAGAAGACGTATTTGAGAGATTTCATTGTAGTTTTTAGTTTTAGCAGTTACTTTGTCTACTTTTTGGGTCATTGATCATGAGCATTGTACCTTTAATGGTTGTCGCATTTGAACAAAGTTATAGGGTTTTCTCAATAAATAAAAAGACTAGTTTTGTTAGTGGTTAGTTGCCTGATCTTGAGTCTTGTCGTGTTTTGAAGGTGTAGTGGAAGAAATTGTACCTAATATTTGCAGGAAACAAGAGGATGAGATGGTCGATGCTTCACCATTCACCGATCACCAATAATCATTTGTACGAATTTCATCTAGACTTTGCAATAAATGGAAGGAATCTCATCAATAATTGGGAAAGGAAAGATTTAGAGTTCTTGTCCTCGTAGAACGGATCTTTTGGATCTGTTAGACTTCTTGTTAGTGCACCTTGGTGTTTTTCTTGGTATGGTTTTTTGTTTAGAACTGGATGTCGTGGTTCTAAGTCTGATAGTAGAATGGGGGGTAGGTATGGAGAGGCAAGATCCTAGCTATGGAGCAGTTGTGAAGACAAAGGATGTACGAGTTCAGGCCCTTCTCGGAGGAAGTAACAGCCCTACGTCTCGGAGCCCGGAGGCGGTCGACTGGATTATGTGTGTATAGATTACAGGGGTGCAAACCCTTTACACTAAGGAGGGGGTGGCTTATATAGTGTCTGCCAGACCCCTCCGGCCCTCAGTTATGCAGGGTTTAAAGTACATTAAGGCTAGACGTTACTGGTAATGTCTTACATAAAGTGTCCTAAATGCCATAAAGACTACTTAATTACAGACCGTTTGGATGCAGAGTGGCTCTTGATCTCCTGGTAGTCGAGTGAGTCTTCATGGTCGAGTCCTTCGAGTCCGTCGAGTGAAGTCTCTCTTGGTCGACTGGAAGGCAGCTTCTTATGAGGGTGTCCTTGGGAAGGGTACTTATGACAGGTCTGTGACCCTACCCTAGGTACATGACTTCATCATTAGCCCCCGAATGGATCGAGGGTTGAGTGAGGAAGGAGTTGATAATATTTCCGACCTGCTTTTGTGTTCTGAACACGTCTCATCTTAGACCAATAATCTTTTGATGATGGCAGTAACTTTTCTTTCAGTCGCCTTGATCCATTCTTCTCTTCTGCCGAGTGAACTTTTGAACTTGGTAAACTTCCGAGCGACGGATCGCAGGAAATCTTCCGTCTGATAGATTGATCTGCTGTTAGCGGATTTCGTGGGATCCGAATTTTGGGAAGCGCGCGAAACGGGGCGGACCCCGGCGCTCGGATATGATAGGGCGTGGACGCCTCGATTTCCGCACCACCTTTTTCGCCACGTATCACGCGTGCGCGATTGTTTCGGGATGTGATAGGATCGCCCGGGCCCACTCGTCAGTCACATGGAAGCGTTCTTATAAAAGGCGCCAGGCGAGGGTTTTTGAATAGTACTCCCCCTCATTTATCCTTCTCCCCTCTCCATCTCCGCCCGCCGTGCATACTCTCGCCTCTGCCCATCCACTCTTCGTGCGCTTCATCGGCGACAATGGTAAAGGAGAAGACGGCGGCCTTGGAGCGCATGAAGAAGGCGACGGCGACTGGGAAGGTGAAAGGGAGAGCGTCCAGTCGGGGTGGATCCTCGTCAAGGTCCCTCCTGCCGCTAGGTTGGGTCCAAGGGGATTGGATCCGCTCGACCATCACCGAGACGGATCTCAACGATCTGGCCAACGAGGGCCTGATCCCTCACGGGGCAGCGAGGCTCCCGGGGAACGAGTGGCAACCGCAGCCGCAGGAGGGTGAGTGCGTTCTTTTAGCCACTCACGTCGACCGTGGGTTCTCCCTGCCTCCGAGTGTTTTCTTCCATGGGTTCTTGAATTTCTTTGGGGCGCAACTCCACCATTTCAATCCAAATTCCATTGCCTACCTTGCTGCCTTTGTGTCCATGTGCGAGAACTTCCTGGGTTGTCGACCACACTGGGGTCTCTTTAAGCACATATTCACTTGTCGCTCACAGACAATGAAAAAAGGCGAGTCCGAATGATGATAGGACTAAGGTTATTCAGATGTGCGGGGGTCTTGGGATTCAGATGAGGAGCAAGAGTAGCTTTCCGGCCATGACCCTTCCCCAGTCGGTCAGAGGATGGCAGTCGACTTGGTTATACTGCCAAGACGAGTCGATGCCGGGGCAGTCGACTGGTCTCCCTCCGTTTTCCATGGACCAAGTGAACAAGCCCTCTTCTCTGAAGGTGCTCCCTGAGGAGAAAGCCCAAGTGAAAATGTTGATGGAACGTGTAGTCCAGCTAGTTCGGGAAGGAGTGATGGGTATGGATCTTCTGGAGGTCTTCCTTAGGCGGCGCATCCAACCACTTCAGTACCGAGGCCACCCGATGTGGCTGTACTGTGGAACCGAGGATGAAACTCGGGTCCATCCAGAAGCAGTCGACGACGCCACGCTGGAGAGATGGATGACCGCGATCACAGGGAATAAGGACAACCCCCGAGGGGCCAGGAGTACTCCGCCACTCGACCATTCTTACACTCCGGACACGGTATGCCCACTTTATCCTTAATTGTAATTTCGCTTTACCCATTCTGCTTTGTTGCAAATTGGTCGATTGACCTTTGTTTTGTTGTCTGTCAGGCTACCACTGAACTATACTCGATGCCCAATGGAGCACAGACGCCGACTGAAGAGGAGGAAGGAAGTGGGGGCAAAAGTCAGGAAGAGTGGGATTTGGATGCTACCGATGATGACGAGGGCGACGACTCTGGTGAGGAGGAAGAGGAGGAGGAAGAGGAGGAAGTTGCGCCTCCTCGCTCGGAAAGACGCTCGAAGCTTGTCCATGACCCTTCAACCGAGCGTGGTAAGGGGGTCGCGACTGTCGCGCAGTCGACTAAGCGCCCTCGGACCACTTCTCCGGCACCGACTGAGAAAGCTCCGAAGCAATCTCGAGTGGCGCCGTCGAAGCCGGCGAAGGTCTTGCTGAAGATGAAGGTGGCGATTCCCACTATCTCAGGGTAATGTTGCTTTCTAAGTCTTCTTGTTACACATGAATTTATTCTTGGTCGACTGATGAATCGACCGACTGACTTCTGGAGTTGCAGTGCTGCTACTTCTGATACTTCGGCCAGGGCTGAAGATCATGAGATGGAAGACGCTGCCACTTCTAAACCCGGTATAACCTTTATAGTTCAGTCTTCAGTCGATCGGCTCGTTGTCTCTAATTTGATTCTTTTCCGTAGCTCCCTCCAACGTCGTTATTACACTTCCTGACGACGACGATGAAGTATCACTGAGACAGAGGAGGAACAGAAAAACATCTGCTGGCAAGGCGACTCAAGACGTGCCAGCACCCGAGACACTGGTCACGGAAGGGAGAGCACGTCACTCGGCCCACCGTCTCTTTTGCAGTGTCATTGACGAGTGCTCGCCCTTCGTCGTCGAGTGCTGCACAGCCTTCACTTTTCTCGACCCACTACGTCCCGGAGGACCAAGCCAGTGCTGCGAAAGAAGCAATACGCCAGGTGGGAGTTATGATGGAACAAGTGAAGGCCATCCGAGAAGCCAGCCAGGCAGCCTATGACGCCAGTTCAGCTCTTCAGAGTAATGTTCAGGTCAGTCGGTCACCGCCTGTTCTGTTAGGATATGATATCTGAAAATTCTTCTTTCTAAAATTCCTTAGTGATTGTCCTACACCCACTGGGTGTGTCGATTGACATTCCGGACTAGTGGGGGCACGCTGAGTGCACCCACTGGGTGTAGTCCCCAAGGCTATGGTGGACTGCTGGCAGTCGACCATAGTCTTTATGTCTTAAGTTTTTCCTTTATTCGACTAGGTCGAATGGATTCATAACCGGTGGGGGCACGCTGAGTGCACCCACTGGGTGTAGTCCCCGAGACTGTGGTCGACTGCTGGCAGTTGACTACAGTCTGAAGAACATCTCCCGTTTTTTTTTGTAGGTCGACTGGTCGACTCTAACTTGATAGAACTAGTGGGGGCATGCTGAGTGCACCCATTGGGTGTAGTCCCTGAGACTATGGTCGAATGTTTGTATTCGGCCGTAGTCTTAGAAACGTATGATTTTTCCTTAGTCACTCGGAAGTGAATTGCTTTTGACATCTGTCGATTGATTCTTCGTAGAAATCCTGCGACCTTGCTGCTCGTTATACCAAGATGGAGAACAAACACATCTAGCTAGGGCTTGATCTGAAGCTGGCCCAGGAGAACTTGGCGAAGGCGAAGGAAGAAGCTAAAGGTATGTTTGGTGAGGTCTTCGACGACTACCTTTGTCCCTCATTTGTTTCAGAGTCTGACCTCGCTGTAACTTTGCAGGCAAAGTGAAGGATGCTCTGTAAAAGAAAGACCTCGAGTTGGCTGAAATGCAGAAAGCGGCTTTAGAGAAAACCAAGATCGCAGATGAGAAGCTGGCTTCGGTCACCAAGCTTGAAGAAGAAAACACCAATCTGAAAGCTACTCTTGACGCTGCCAACAAAGAGGTCAGCCGACTGAAAAGTGACAGGATTGCTCTGAGTGACAAGGCTAGTGAGTTGGTGGGGAAGAAGAACGATCTGGCGGATTATCTGGGCGGACTTGCCAAGAAGCTATTCCTCATGCTTGAAGGTAATCTTTTGTATCAAACAGACATTTTAGCTGTGATCTTTCCATTCGACTGTTGTCTTGACTCGGTGGTTGTGCTTGCAGAATTTTGCGAGAACTTTGAAGAGGAGACTGGTCGACTGGAAGTAAACCTGGACCCCATCAACTCTCCTGTGAAGGATGAAGCTGCCATGAACGTGCTCCGGCTCGAATCTCGTGTCGCTGCTGTCGTCGATTATCTCGCAAGGCTGAAGGTCGCCACTTCTCGCATTGATGCCACACTCTGGCCCAGAGAGACGCTCCAGAATGACCTCGAGTCTTTAATGACTTGACTAAACACAGTCCCAAGTCGAGTGCAAGAATGGAAGAAGTCTTCTGCCAGGTGCGGCGCAGATGTTGCTCTATCCCTGGCCCGAGTCCATTGCAAGGATGCACGAGAGGACAAGCTGGCAGCCCTTCGGGTGGCTAACACCAAGAAGCACGATTTCCGGTCTTTCATGGAGACTTTCATCGCCGCTGCCACTCGGATTGCTGATGGAATCGACCTGGGCGAGTTTGTTGCACCTTCCAGCCCTCCGCAGGAGGGGTAAAAAACTTCTGAGCTCCACACTTTAAATTTGCCTCGGTATGCCGAGTGATTTTTGTAACCGACAAACCTTAACAGGCCTAGCGCCTGAGCACTTTCGGTTCCGTTAGGTGTTTATCCGAACTTGGATTTGACGTTTAAATGTGTTTGCATTTGGTTTGAGGTGTCTTTTGCAGGTTAAAGCGAGGTGCTTATTGCAATCGACTTGTTCCCCTGGGCTGCAGCTAAGCCCCTGAGTGGGAGGTCCTCTCTCCACTCGGTAGGAATTTCAGAACTTAGGCGGGCATTGGGCTGCAGCTAAGCCCCCGAGTGGGAGGTCTGCTCTCCACTCGGTAGAAATTTCAAAACTTAGGCGAGCACTGGGCTGCAGCTAAGCCCCTGAGTGGGAGGTCCTCTCTCCACTCGGTAGGAATTTCAGAACTTAGGCGGGCACTGGGCTGCAGCTAAGCCCCCGAGTGGGAGGTCCGCTCTCCACTCGGTAGGAATTTCAAAACTTAGGTGAGCACTGGGCTGCAACTAAGCCCCCGAGTGGGAGGTCCGCTCTCCACTCGGTAGGAATTTCAAAACTTAGGCGAGCACTGGGCTGCAGCTAAGCCCCCGAGTGGGAGGTCTGCTCTCCACTCGGTAGGATTTTCAAAACTTAGGCGAGCACTGGGCTGCAGCTAACCCCCGGAGTGGGAGGTCTGCTCTCCACTCGGTAGGGTTTTCAAAACTTAGGCGAGCACTGGGCTGCAGCTAAGCCCCCGAGTGGGAGGTCTGCTCTCCACTCGGTAGGGTTTTCAAAACTTAGGCGGGCACTGGGCTGCAGCTAAGCCCCCGAGTGGGAGGTCTGCTCTCCACTCGGTAGGATTTTCAAAACTTAGGCGAGCACTGGGCTGCAGCTAAGCCCCCGAGTGGGAGGTCTGCTCTCCACTCGGTAGGATTTTCAAAACTTAGGCGAGCACTGAGCTGCAGCTAAGCCCCCGAGTGGGAGGTCTGCTCTCCACTCGGTAGGATTTTCAAAACTTAGGCGGGCACTGGGCTGCAGCTAAGCCCCTGAGTGGGAGGTCTGCTCTCCACTCGGTAGGGCTTTTACGGCGTCGTTCTTATGGAGAACGCATTATACTTGTGGTGTAGCTCGGAGGAGAGGGTAGCAGTCGACCTGCACCTCGTCCTCCTTGGCGAGCGCACGTTGTACTTGTGGCGTAGCTCGGAGGAGAGGGTAGCAGTCGACCTGCACCTCGTCCTCCTTGCAGAGCGCACATTGTACTTGTGGCGTAGCTCGGAGGAGAGGGTAGCAGTCGACCTGCACCTCGTCCTCCTTGCTGAGCGCACGTTGTACTTGTGGCGTAGCTCGGAGGAGAGGGTAGCAGTCGACCTGCACCTCGTCCTCCTTGCAGAGCGCACATTGTACTTGTGGCGTAGCTCGGAGGAGAGGGTAGCAGTCGACCTGCACCTCATCCTCCTTGCAGAGCGCACGTTTGAGTTTGAACTTAGGCGAGTGTTTAGACTGCAGCTAAGCCTCCGAGTGAGAGGCTGGCTCTCCACTCGGTAGGATTTCGTTGGAACTTAGGCGAGTACATGGACTACAGCTAAGCCTCCGAGTGGGAGGCTGGCTTTCCACTCGGTAGGATTTCATTGGAACTTAGGCGAGTACATGGACTACAGCTAAGCCTCCGAGTGGGAGGCTGGCTCTCCACTCGGCGAGGATTTCATTGGAAGTTAGGCGAGTACATGGACTGCAGCTAAGCCTCCGAGTGGGAGGCTGGCTCTCCACTCCGTAGGGTTTCGTTGGAACATAGGCGAGTACTTGGACTGCAGCTAAGCCCCCGAGTGAGAGACTGGCTCATCACTCGGTAGGATTTTGTTGGAACTTAGGCGAAACGGATTCGCGGCTAAACCTCTGAGTGGGAAGCTGGCTCTCCACTCGGCGAGGATTTTTTTTTACAAACTTAGGCGAAATGGATTCGCAGCTAAGCCACCCACTGAGGGGGAATTTTATTGAACAAATAAAAATGACATCAATCATTGGGGAAATTATGACACTATTGTCTTGTGAAACATGAACTATAGAAGTACTTTTATTACAACTCATCCGAGTGAATACTTAGGTGTAAAAGGGCGGAGCAAATCCGCGTTCCAAGCTCGGGGCTCGTCGATGTTGTGCTCGACGTTGTAGAGACGGTACGCTCCGTTGTGGAGAACCTTGGTGACGATGAAGGGGCCTTCCCAAGAAGGAGCAAGCTTGTGTGGTTTCTGCTGATCCACTCGGAGAACCAAATCTCCTTCCTGGAAGGCTCGACTCTTCACATTTTTGGCGTGGAAGCGACGCAAGTCTTGTTGGTAAATGGTTGATCGGATCAGAGCCATCTCCCTTTCTTCCTCTAAAAGGTCGACTGCATCCTGCCGCGCTTGTTCTGCTTCAGCTTCGGTGTAGAGCTCGACCCGAGGAGCATTGTGGAGCAGGTCACTCGGCAAGACCGCTTCAGCTCCATAGACCAAGAAGAACGGAGTTCTTCCAATCGACCGATTAGGCGTGGTCCTTAGACCCCAAAGCACTGAGGGAAGTTCGTTGACCCATGCTCCGGCTGCATGCTTGAGATCACGCATCAGTCGGGGTTTCAACCCTTTGAGAATCAAGCCATTGGCTCGTTCCGCTTGTCCGTTCGACTGGGGATGGGCGACTGAAGCATAGTCGACTCGTGTGCCCTGAGATGTGCAGAACGCCCTGAATTCCTCTGAATCGAAGTTTGACCCATTGTCAGTGATGATACTATGTGGGACTCCATATCTGAATATCAGTTCTCTGATGAAACTGATAGCAGTACCGGCGTCAAGGTTCTTGATGGGTTTAGCTTCGATCCACTTGGTGAACTTGTCGACTGCTACCAGTACATGCGTGAAACCCCTTCGGCCTGTTCTCAAGGGTCCAACCATATCTAATCCCCATACCGCGAAGGGCCAGACGAGTGGTATGGTCTTCAGAGCTGATGCAGGCTTATGTGACATGTTGGAGTAAAATTGACATCCTTCGCACTTGTCGACTATCTCCTTTGCCATCTCATTCGCCCTTGGCCAGTAAAATCCGGCTCGGTATGCTTTGGCCACGATGGTCCGAGAGGACGCATGATGGCCACAGGTACCCGAGTGGATGTCATCAAGAATTATCCGACCTTCTTCTGGCGTTATGCACTTCTGACCAACTCCAGTCGCGCTCTCTCTGTATAGCTGCCCTTTGATCACAGTAAAGGCCTTGGATCGGCGAACGATCTGTCGAGCTTCTTCCTCGTCTTCTGGGAGCTCTTTTCTTAAGATATACGCGATATATGGAACTGTCCAATCGGGAGTGATCACTAAAGCCTCCATGACTAGGTCGACCACTGCTGGAACCTCAACCTCAGTCGGATCTGTGGCACTCTTGGGCTGCGGAGCTTCTTCGGTAAAAGGATCTTCTTTGACTGATGGAGTATGGATATGCTCCAAGAACACATCACTGGGGATGGCTTCTCTCTTGGAACCTATTTTTGCCAAATCATCAGCCGCTTGATTTTTCAGTCGGGGTATATGATGGAGCTCTAACCCCTCAAACTTATTTTCAAGCTTCCTCACTGCATTACAGTATCCAGTCATGGCTGGGCTTCTAACGTCCCACTCCTTCATCACTTGGTTGACCACCAAATCTGAGTCGCCATAAACCATAAGGCGACGGACGCCGAGTGAAATGGCCATGCGCAACCCATACAATAGGGCCTCGTATTCTGCCTCATTGTTGGAGGAATCAAAGTGAATCTGGAGCACATATCTGAGCTTATCTCCTCTGGGGGAAACCAAGACTACCCCAGCACCGGAACCATTTAACATCTTAGAGCCATCAAAGAACATGGTCCAATGCTCCGAGTGAACTTGAGTCGGCTGCTGTTGTTCGATCCACTTGGCAAGGAAATCTGCTATTGCTTGGGACTTAATGGCTTTCTTTGCCTCAAACTTGATATCAAGGGGAAGGAGTTCAATCGCCCATTTCGCCACTCGACCAGTTGCATCTCTGTTGTGCAGAATCTCTGAAAGTGGAGCGTCACTGACGACTGTAATGGAATGATCAGAGAAATAATGAGCAACCTTCTTCGTGGTCATGTAGATCCCATACACAAGCTTCTGATAATGAGGATATCTTTGCTTTGATGGAGTCAAAACTTCATACAGATAGTACACTGGGCGCTGAACTTTGAAGGTTTTCCCTTCTTCTTCCCGCTCGACCATAAGTACTGTACTGACGACTTGTCATGTGGCTGCAATATAAAGCAATAGAGGCTCTTTGCTGATTGGGGCAGCAAGCACCGGCTGGGTGGAGAGCAGAGCTTTTAGCTTGGCAAACGCTGCATCAGCTTCTGGAGTCCACTCGAACTTGTCTGCCTTCTTCATCAGTCGGTAAAGAGGCAATGCCTTTTCACCAAGTCGAGAGATGAATCGACTTAACGCGGCCAAGCATCCAGTAAGTTTCTGGACATCGTGCACTCGCACAGGGCGTTTCACTCGGAGTATGGTGCCAACTTTTTCTGGGTTAGCATCAATTCCTCGTTCGGAAACGAGAAACCCGAGTAACTTTCCACCTGGAACTCCGAACGTGCACTTTGATGGATTGAGCTTGATATCATACCTCCTGAGATTGGCAAATGTTTCAGCTAAGTCAGTCAACAGGTCGGAACCTTTTCGCGACTTGACCACAATATCATATATGTACGCTTCAACGCTCCGACTGATTTGAGTGAGTAAACACTTCTGAATCATTCTCATGAACGTGGCTCCGGCATTCTTGAGGCCGAATGGCATGGTGACATAGCAGAAGCACCCGAATGGAGTGATGAAAGCTGTTTTGATCTCATCCGGTCCATACAGACGGATCTGATGGTATCCGGAATAGGCGTCTAGAAAAGACAACCTCTCACATCCCGCAGTCGAGTCAACAATTTGGTCGATGCGAGGGAGAGGAAAATGATCTTTCGGGCAGGCCCGATTGATGTGTTTGAAATCAATGCACATGCGGAGTGACTTGTCCTTCTTGGGAACCATGACGACATTGGCGAGCCACTTGGAGTGGTATATCTCTCTGATAAACTCTGCCGCCAACAGTCGAGCCACCTCCTCGCCAATGGCCTTTCTCTTCTGGACGGCGGACCGTCGAAGATGTTCTTTGACTGGTTTTGCTGTCGAGTCGACTCTAAGACGATGCTCAGCCAGCCCCCTGGGAACACCGGCATGTCAGCAGGCTTCCATGCAAAGATGTCCCAGTTCTCACGAAGGAACTGGATGAGCGCTTCTTCCTATTTAGGGTCGAGTGTTGTGGAAATATGGGTCGGAGCTGCATTGGGGTCGGTCGGGTGAATGTGAACAGGCTTCGTCTCCCCGGACGACTGAAATGCTGATTCTGTGGCAG
Organism: Triticum timopheevii; assembly: GCA_963921465.1. Taxonomy (NCBI): domain Eukaryota; kingdom Viridiplantae; phylum Streptophyta; class Magnoliopsida; order Poales; family Poaceae; genus Triticum; species Triticum timopheevii. The sequence goes on from OY997270.1 coordinate 547,794,315, forward strand.
GCTTCTTGGCCCGCAACAAATCACTCGGGTCTGCATTCTTCTTGTACCCCTCTAGCTCTACCATCGTTATCTGGGAATCGGCAATTTTCGAGCCTTTCTGGAAACACTCCTCTGCCTTCTTCCGATTGCCAGTGATAGTGATCACACCCTTGGGGCTGGGCATCTTCAGTTTGAGGTATATGTAACATGGTCGAGCCATGAACCGTGCGTAAGCTGGTCGCCCCAAAATGGCGTAGTAAGCGCTCTGAAAATCCACGACTTCAAATGTCAGCTTCTCCTTGCGGAAATGCTTCGAGTCACCGAACACCAGGTCCAGAGCTATTTGGCCGAGTGACTCAGCCTTCTTTCCAGGTATAACTCCATGAAAACTCATGTTGCTGGCGCTCAGTCTGGACATCGGAATGCCCATTCCTTTCAGCGTCTCTGCATACAATATGTTCAGCCCGCTACCGCCATCCATTAGCACCTTCGTCAGTCGAGTGCCCTCAACGACCGGGTCGACCACCAAAGCTTGCCTCCCAGGAGTGGCTATATGAGTCGGGTGATCAGACTGGTCGAATGTAATGGGAGTTTGGGACCATCTCAGATAACTAGGTGTCGTCGGGGCGACCATATTGACCTCTCGATTGATAACCTTCAATCGGCTTTTGCTTTCCACATCAGCAAAGATCATCAGAGTGGAATTAACATGAGGATATCCTCCATCACTGTCCTCCTTGTCCTCAGCTTTGTCCGACTCCTTTTCCTTGTCCTTGGGCTGTTTTCCTTGGAACTGCTAGATCAAGAGCTGGCACTAGCGAGTGGTATGCTTCGGGTAGATGAAATTACCCTCTTCGTCTTTCTTCGTGTGGATGTGACATGGCAGATCCATCACGTCATTCCCTTCTTTATCCTTCACCTTCTTGGGGTTCCAGGATCCTTTGGGTTTTCCTTTGAACTTGCCCTGAGTCACGGCCAGAGCCTCTCCAGGAGCCGCAGGCTCGGCCTTCTGCTTCTGCTTCCGACTGGAGCTTTCTCGACTGGCTCGGCTTGTACTTGCCGCTCCGGAGTCGGTCCTCCTCTTCACCATTGACGTACTTGGTGGCAATTTCCATCATTCGACTCAGGGTCATATCTCCGGTACGCCCAAACTTCAAACTTAACTCTCTGTTCTTTACGCCATCCTTGAAGGCGCAGACTGCCTGATGATCAGACACGTTCTCCACGGTGTGATGCAAAGTAATCCATCTCTGAATGTAATCTCTTAAGGTTTCATTCGACTTCTGTACGCAGACCTGCAGCTCTTTCAATCCAGCTGGTCGCTTGTAGGTTCCCTCAAATGTCCTGACGAACACTCGGGAAAGATCTTCCCAAGTGTAAATGCTGCTTGGAGCTAACTGATTCAACCATGCCCGGGCCGAACCTTCCAACATGAGTGGTAAATGCTTCATAGCCACTTCATCATTTCTGCTGCCAATCTGCACCGCCACTTGATAATCTTCAAGCCAAGTTTCAGGCTTAGACTCACCGGTGAACTTACTCACTCCAGTAGCCAACCTGAAGTTGGGGGGAATTACCGCGGCTCTGATAGCCCTGCTGAAACATTCTGGTCCTGAAACATGTACTCGGCTGCTAGTGGGCGCGTCTCTGTCGGGACCACCTCGATGAGCCCTGTTCCGATCGACCAGGCCTTGCATGATGATAGATCGTGCGTCAAAGCCTAGTTCTCTAGGGTCGACCGGAGCTCTACGCCCCGCACTGAGCTGGCGCCTGTCATCTTGCTATCGATGAGCGTAAAACCCACCTCTAGGGGGAGTGGCAGGCACTCGACGCCTACCATCACGGTCGAACCGGTCGCCGTATTGGTCACGTCGACCTTCTTGTCCCTCACACTGTGGAGGCGATCTTGGGTTGTGAGCCGACTGAACTGTATTCGGAGAGATGGATCGACTGTGAATCCTGTTGCATGACTGTGACACAGCTGAATTCTGATCTCCTGCTGCTCGGAGCAAGTCCCTGATCTGCATCAAGCCTCTGCCAGCCTCTGACTGAGAGGGCTGAATTGACTCTGCTATACGGGCTGCAGCTGCTAAATTCTGAATCGGGGTTCGATATACCTGAGTCGGCTGCGGGAAGAGTTGACGTCGACTGGAGTCGGGTACTCATTGCCGCGCGCGCTCATCGAGTGCTCGCTGGAGGTTCTCCAGACGAGTGCGTTCAGCCAGGTTGGCCAAACGTGCCTCCTCCAAGGCGCGAGCCTCGGGGGTCTCTCCTGCGATGGGAGTATGCAGGGCATCCATGTTCCTGCAGCGAAGTTCTTCCCTTTGCAGGGAATTAAGTGGCTCGGGTTGATATTCCTCATGGGCTTGAGCGGGGTCGCCTCCACCGTCCATCCCGTCGTCGCGGGGGAAGCCGGGAGGGCTACGAGGCCCGTTGACCATCAAGACTTCCGCCGCCGGATCACTGCTGTCGCACTCGGATGCGGTCTCTACGGTGCCAGTCGACAGATCAAACAGGCCGTAGAGAGATTCGTCGGGCTCGATCGCTGCGACTTGGGTGGTGGCCGACTGGCGGGCCACCGCGTGCCTCACCCACCGCTGGAGCCTCGACCAACCAGAGCGCTTGCGCTGGCGGGAGACAGGGAGGGAGGATGACAGGGAAGTCGACCGATAAGGAGTCGACGGTTGCCGCAGCAGAACGCCGCGGACACACGCCCGAAAATGCGTCGCACCGTGGACGGGGAGCGCGTCGATGTCGAGTGGAGCCTCCTGAAGCCAAGCGGAGTTGTCGGCGATGAAGGTGAGCGCGCTGAGACGGATCTCGCGGCCCTCGACCAAAACTCCACCAGAAACCATGATGAAGGCAATCGGAACAGTTGCAACTTCTCCAAAAATTGCTAAGACACCTGCCCCACGGTGGACGCCAACTGTCGTGGTTCTAAGTCTGACAGTAGAATGGGGGGTAGGTATGGAGAGGCAAGATCCTAGCTATGGAGCAGTTGTGAAGACAAAGGATGTACGAGTTCAGGTCCTTCTCAGAGGAAGTAACAGCCCTACGTCTCGGAGCCCGGAGGCGGTCGACTGGATTATGTGTGTATAGATTACAGGGGTGCGAACCCTTTACACTGAGGAGGGGGGTGGCTTATATAGTGTCTGCTAGACCCCTCCGGCCCTCAGTTATGCAGGGTTTAAAGTACATTAAGGCTAGACGTTGCTGGTAACGTCTTACATAAAGTGTCCTAAATGCCATAAAGACTACTTAATTACAGACCGTTTGGATGCAGAGTGGCTCTTGATCTCCTGGTAGTCGATTGAGTCTTCATGGTCGAGTCCTTCGAGTCCGTCGAGTGAAGTCTCTCTTGGTCGACTGGAAGGCAGCTTCTTATGAGGGTGTCCTTGGGAAGGGTACTTAAGACGGGTATGTGACCCTACCCTAGGTACATTACTTCATCACTGGAAAGATCTTTCCTTGGCACTACGGTGAAGATAGTGATTTGACAGTCTGCATTTCCAGGGGATCATCACCAGCCCGAGTGCATTCATTGCTCAATACTTTCCATCTCTTTAGATGGGCAAGCCAAGGAGCTCACCTGAAAACTCTATCGGTAGTCAAGTTCATGCAAGTGTACGAGCGGTAACATCGCCGCTCCGGTCTGATTGCAGTATCTTAGTTGAAGCCTTGGTAGAATTTTTTCATCTATCAAAAAGTTAGGGTCGCGCTAACTGCCACACGTGTGGCAGGAAGGGAGACGCACCACACGTCTCTAATATAAACAGATTGCCATGTCATCGCATGCATGCATGCAGGATTCTTTTTGGATTTTCAGTTTTTAAAATGTTTTATCTCTTAAACAAAAAATCCGATTGAAAATCCGTTTTCACCATTAAATCCCTCGCGATGAGATCTTCGAAACTAGATCCCATGTTGATATGTTTAGATGAAAAAAAAATTTGGATTAAAAGTTGCCATGTCTATTGCATATGAATTGCCATGATGTTTACACTGAAGTTGCCATGATATGTTTCAGCTATTTTCTTCTACATTTAAAAGTAAATTTTGACATTTATAAAACGGGGAATTAAGAAACTAGACTTGCCATGAACCATAAACTAAAATTGCCATGATACATGCATGTAAAATTGCCATGGTTCATACAAAAAATAATTTTCATGGTCAAAGTACTGGAGTTGCCATCATCAAAATACTAAAATTGCCATGATCTACAAACTAAAATTGCCACATGGCAACTTTAGTTTAAGCCCTATGGCAATTGCAGTGTAAACATCGTGGCAACTTCTGGCAAAAAAAAATTCGTCGAAACATATCAACATGGGGTCTAGTTTTGAAGATCTCGTCGAGACGGATTTAATGGTGAAAACGGATTTTTAGTTCGCCTTTTTATTTAGGAGATACAACATTTTTAAGCCGAAAACCAAAAAAAAATCTGCTGATGTCATCTATTCATACGTGGCAAAATGAGTGGTGATGAAGGCGTGTGGGCGATGTGCAAACGCCCACACGTGTGGGCGTTAACATTTCCGAAAAGTTATTACCACGGAGAAGACGTATCCGAAAGATTTCATTGCAATTTCTAGTTTTAACCGTTACTTTGTCTACTTTTTTGAATCTTTGATCATAACCATTGTACCCGCAATGGTTGTCTCCTTTTAATAAAGTTATCAGGGTCTTCTAAAATAAACGGAAATGTTAACGCCCACACGTGTGGGCGTCCACCATGTCGACCACACGCATCCATCACCGTCGAGTACTTTGTGCACGAATCTTGGCACAATCTGGTCGTTTTTCTGTGCCACGTAGGACAAGGCACGTGTGTGGTGTGTGAGACAGTTCGCCCGCACGTTGGTTGCCCTCCCGCGGTCAGCGGTTGCCACTCGGGGGCGTGCGGTGGAACTGCTATGCGCCCGCATGCGACGCGCCGACCGTGGTTGACGTCAAACACGTCACGCACTTCGCCCCTCTCTCCCTCACGGTTCCATTTACTCACCCCCGCAGTTACTCGCACAACCCACTTCGCATTTCAAACCATTGGAGGAGATGACGAGGGGAGAAGGCGACGGCGGAGGCGGAAGAATCGACGGTGTTCGCGGCCGTCGGTGGTGCTCACCGGACCGGAGCGCCTGCAGGTTGAAGGTAATGCTCGCTCCAACTCTCACAATCCTTTCCTGCATTTTCCCCCCTTCCCTCCCGGTTCGATTACTCGCTCAAGATTCATAGAGATTCAGGCGATTTGGCGATGCGTCGGCGTTCCCGCCGGCGGCGGAGTCCTGTGCTAGCCGTTTTCGGTGGCACTGGGCAGTTTCGTCGCCGCCGCCGCGGCGGCCTCGTCGGTGTGGTTCTGCCTGTCCAGAGGCACACACTGGTTGTGCCTTGGGATTGGGCAGGTGTCTTCCGGTCTGTTAGTTGCGCATTGGTTTAAATTGGTGTTTGTAATCAGTTCGGGGAGAATTTTGAGGTTGAATTTGAAGTCATTGTAGTTGCCTTCGAACCCTAGATCTAGTTAGTTGTTTTTCAAACTGCAACATGAGGCAAACGTGGTAGTTTGATTAACTATCATGACTGTATGGCAACTAACTTCCTGAATGACTGTGATAGTTGCCACAAACATGCTTTCCCATGCGGCAACTAACTTACTGAAATGACTGTGATAGTTGCCATAAACAAGCTTTCCCATGCGGCAACTAATTTATTAAATGACTGTGATAGTTGCCACAAACAAGCTTTCCCATGCGGCAACGCATTAGTCTTGCATTTGGATTTTGAGAGTGTCCGCCAGGTTAATTTGGTGCGGGGTTGGTTCGAAATTTGTGGTTGCAGCCATTTCGCGCGTGAATTGTAAGGGTGATTTTGAGGTTGAATCAGTTGCCGTTGAAACCTAGATCTAGTCTAGTTTGGGGGGCTGAAAATGCAGACTGTGGCGAAATTGGTAGTACGATTTTTTGAACGTGAACAAATGTGCGGCAACTAAACTACCTGAATAAAAGTGGTAGTTGCCACAAACGTGTTCTCCCATGTGGGCAACAGATTTCCGAAAATGACTGTCATAGTTGCACCCCAAAACGAGGTGGCAACTAATTTCATTGAACTCCTGTGGCAGTTGCCACACGCATGCTCTTCCCATATGGCAAATTTTTAATTCTGCTGAACTTGTACGATAAGTAAACCAGAGAAAATATGCTTTCTGAATGTGGCAACTATGGCAGTATGACCGAACGTGAACAGGTGTGTGGCAACTAAACTACATGAACAAATGTGGCAGTTGCCACAAATGTGTTCTCTTCTGCGGCAACATATTTTCTGAAACTGACTGTCATAGTTGCCACGAATGTGTTCAAGCTCACACACAAGGGGGGGCAACTAAAATTTTCTGAATGAATGAGATAGTTGCCACATACACGCTTTTTTAAACGAGGCAAACTGTTTTTTTGCTGAATTTACATAATAGTGACCTCAAACATTCTTTTTTTATTTGTGAGACTTGTTTTTTTTCTGAATTATTTTGCGACAGTTTCCATACTTTTGATAGTTGCCACAATCGGTAGCACTGGACGGAAATAATGTGCACATTGAGTGGGCGTGTTTGCCACTTGGATTTTTGTATAATCATGTTGCAATACAGTTTGTGAACACAATGTCTGTTTCCACAACACAGATATGGCAATGTGGCAAATTGGCTGCATAGTATGGCAACCACATTTGCATTCAAATAGTTAACATTTTTTTCTGTTGGGTGGCAACTGCTTACCCATTGCACTTTACATTTTCGCCATTAACAATTTGGTCCGTTCCTACATCAGCAGAATGGCTCGCGGCGATCATCAAAGTGATGATGACGATTTCATGGATCCACCTCAACGTAACCGGGCAACTGGACGGAGAAAAGAGGGCGATGAGGTAACTGTCTGCACACCCGCCCCCCTCCCTCCTGATTTATGTTATTTGCTGGCACCTATATCTTTTTTTATAGTCGTCCATCATGAACTAAATTTTCGTAGCATTGCAAAAACATGGCAACAGCTCAACACTTTTGTGTTTGTTTTTTTGCAGAAGAAGAAACGTATTCGCAACAGAGCCTCCCAGGAACGTCTGACCGTGCTGATTGACAAATTCAGTGACGATCAAAAGGGAGCTGCTGCTGAGATGGGTATGCAGGTTCTGATGGATGTCCGGTGCATGAACCTTGTCAACCCGGTATGCGACTGGCTTGGTGAGATATACGATCCCGCCTCCAGGGAATTCGTGATCCCGGGACGGGGAAGACTCCCATTGAACGAAGAATCCGTGTTCTGCACTTTGGGTGTGCCTCGGGGACATATCAAAGTCCCGTATGAGGTTAATAATGAGATTGAGGAAGAGCTGTTCGCCCGTTTGTTTCCTGGGTTGGAGGCAATGCCGAACATGTCTGTACTGGCAGATTCTCTGCAGGCCATGACGACGCACGGAGAAGTTTTCAAGATAAAGCTGCTCATGTATCTCATATCAGCTGTTTTCGCGCCGACCACTTCTCTTCGCCCAAGCAACAAATGTTTCCCCATCCTGGTGAATGATCCATGCTTACTACTGCCAGTGTTTTCGTTGCGCTTCTTTCCGTTTGATTTCTGACGTGGCAAACCTTTTTTGCCCTGAAAATTTCGTGTCGTGCAGGCGAATCTGAAAAACATGAAGAATATGAACTGGTGTAAATTCATTGCCGACTTTCTCCACGATGCTTTCAAAAACAAGATGTACCAGAAGGGTTGTCGCCTGCATTTAATGGTATTTATTTTTACCAGGTCTCTGTGTGAACTCTTTGTTTATGACGCACTTTCATTCATGCATGACAATCTGGTCACAACAAGATGGCAACTGCCATAGCGACAATGTGGCAACTGCCATAATGACAACGTGGCAATTGTCATTCTGACAATGTGGCAACTGCCTTCATATTAGCATGGCAACTGCCATCACAGTAGGATGGCAACTTCCATCACACTTTGATGGCAACTACCACATACATATTATCGTTGGATCATACATTTATCCTGCTCTTTATTTTTTCCAAACTACAAATTACCGATGATGGCAACTGATATTTTCTTTTCTTTGCAAAATTGTTTTCAAATCAGCTTATGTATGTCGACTGTCTTGATTTGTCCACCGTGGATTTCACTGGGGTAGGAGGCCCACCGCCTACGCACAAGTTTGTTGTTTCTGCGTGGACCATCAGCGCTGTCAAGGCTGTGCTTGCTGCAGACAGGGCAACTGATGGCACGTATGGAAAACTACAGGTTAGTTTTTGTTTATGTCTTTTTTTCACACGGCATGCTTACAAATTTGACACGACGCAACCGTCCGTGGTTTATAAGGCATGCTTACATTTTCTTTTTTTGTTTTTCATAGCTGATGGCCAAGCATGCTATAGACTACAACGTGTTTGGGGGGCCTCAAAAATTTGAAAAGTGGATGGACGTGCACTCAGCTCCGTCTTGCCCTTCTGAGGTAATCAAAATGTCCACATCCATGGGTTGCTGTGGATTACATGTTTGATGTTGCGGAAGTGACTTCAATACGGGGGTTGTTTGTTGATGCTTCTTGTTTTTGTGGACAGGCGAGGGCACCAGTTGAGCATCTAATTGAGCAGTTTGCTTCCGGAATGACCGGATTGCTCGGGAAGTTGGTCGAGGGGTGGACGTCCCTTAGTGCCTCCGACAGCGACGCGGTTGCGAGGCAGTTCACTTCATTTGTTCCAGAACGTACACACCGGCCAACTGGCTGTCGTGGCCGATACGACTACAACAGTTCCCAAGAGCCCGGCGACACACAAGATGATGTAGACGGAGACGCTGGCGTCAGCAAGGATGACGACGACGACATGGACAATGTGCATCAGGACACGGATGACGATGAACAAGCTGAAGTTCGCAGAGGCGGCAACAGGGGCAAGGATGCAACAGATGCCCCACCACCGGAGAAAGTGAAAGAACAGACGGCTGCGAGAGGCCAGGGGGTGTTGCCACCAAGGAGGGGGAGGGCTCCAGATTGTTGGGGAACGTTGCAGAAAACAAAAATTTTCCTACTCGTTTCACCAAGATCATCTAGGAGTTCATCTAGCAACGAGTCATTAGATGCATCTACATACCTTTGTAGATCGCGCACGGAAGCGTTCAAAAGAACGGTGATGATGTAGTCGTACTCGACGTGATCCAAATCACCGATGACCAAGCGCCGAACGGACGGCACCTCCGCGTTCAACACACGTACGGGATGGGAGACGTCTCCTCCTTCTTGATCCAGCAAGGGGGAAGGAGAGGTTGATGAAGATCCAGCAGCACGACGGCGTGGTGGTGGATGCAGGGCGTCACAGAACCAGGGCTTCGCCGGGACTACGAGAGAGAGACGTAACGGGGGGAGAGGGAGGCGCCAGGGGCTGGTATGTTTCCCTCCTCTCCCCCCCCCCCCCCCCCACTATATATAGGGGTGCCATGGGGGGGGCGCCGGCCCTAGTAGATGAGATCTACTAGGGGGGCGGCGGCCAAGGGGAGGTTTCCCTCCCCCCCAAGGCACCTAGGGGTGCCTTCCACCACTAGGACTCCTCCTAGGTGGAAACCCTAGGCGCATGGGCCTATAGGGGCTGGTGCCCTTGGCCCATGAAGGCCAAGGCACACCCCCTACAGCCCATGTGGCCCCCCGGGACAGGTGGCCCCACCCGGTGGGCCCCCGGGACCCCTCCGGTGGTCCCGGTACAATACCGATAACCCCGAAACTTGTCCCGATGCCCGAAACTGCACTTCCTATATATAATTCTTTACCTCCGGACCATTCCGGAACTCCTCGTGACGTCCGGGATCTCATCCGGGACTCCGAACAACATTCGGGTTTCTGCATATACATATCTTCATAAACCTAGCGTCATCGAACCTTAAGTGTGTAGACCCTACGGGTTCGGGAGACAAGCAGACATGACCGAGACGACTCTCCGGTCAATAACCAACAGCGGGATCTGGATACCCATGTTGGCTCCCACATGCTCCACGATGATCTCATCGGATGAACCACGATGTCGAGGATTCAATCAACCCCGTACGCAATTCCCTTTGTCAATCGATATGTTACTTGCCCGAGATTCGATCGTCGGTATCCCAATACCTCGTTCAATCTCGTTACCGGCAAGTCACTTTACTCGTACCGTAATGCATGATCCCGTGACCAGACACTTGGTCACTCTGAGCTCATTATGATGATGCATTACCGAGTGGGCCCAGTGATACCTCTCCGTCATACGGAGTGACAAATCCCAATCTTGATCCATGTCAACCCAACAGACACTTTCGGAGATACCCGTAGTCTACCTTTATAGTCACCCAGTTACGTTGTGACGTTTGGTATACCCAAAGCACTCCTACGGTATCCAGGAGTTACACGATCTCATGGTCTAAGGAAAAGATACTTTGACATTGGAAAACTCTAGCAAACGAACTATACGATCTTGTGCTATGTTTAGGATTGGGTCTTGTCCATCACATCATTCTCCCAATGATGTGATCCCGTTATCAATGACATCCAATGTCCATAGTCAGGAAACCACGACTATCTATTGATTAACGAGCTAGTCAACTAGAGGCTTACTAGGGACATGTTGGTGTCTGTTATTCACACATGTATTACGATTTCCAGATAACACAATTATAGCATGAATAAAGACAATTATCATGAACAAGGAAATATAATAATAATGCTTTTATTATTGCCTCTAGGGCATATTTCCAACAGTCTCCCACTTGCACTAGAGTCAATAATCTAGTTACATTGTGATGAATCGAACACCCATGGAATTCTGGTGTTGATCATGTTTTGCTCTAGGAAGAGGTTTAGTCAACGGATCTGCTACATTCAGGTCCGTATGTATTTTACAAATCTCTATGTCTCCATCTTGAACATTTTCACGAATGGAGTTGAAGCGACGCTTGATGTGCCTTGTCTTCTTGTGAAACCTGGGCTCCTTGGCAAGTGAAATGGCTCCAATGTTGTCATAGAAGAGCTTGATCGGCCCCGACGCATTGGGTATGACTCCTAGGTCGGTGATGAACTCCTTCACCCATATTGCTTCATGTGCTGCCTCCGAAGCCGCCATGTACTCCGCTTCACATGTAGATCCCGCCACGACGCTCTGCTTGCAACTGCACCAGCTTACTGCCCCACCATTCAAAATATACACGTATCCGGTTTGTGACTTAGAGTCATCCAGATCTGTGTCGAAGCTAGCGTCGACGTAACCCTTTACGATGAGCTCTTCGTCACCTCCATAAACGAGAAACATTTCCTTAGTCCTTTTCAGGTACTTCAGGATATTCTTGACCGCTGTCCAGTGCTCCTTGCCGGGATTACTTTGGTACCTTCCTACCAAACTTACGGCAAGGTTTACATCAGGTCTGGTACACAGCATGGCATACATAATAGATCCTATGGCTGATGCATAGGGGATGACGCTCATCTCTTCTATATCTTCTGCCATGGTCGGACATTGAGCTGAGCTCAATTTCATACCTTGTAACACAGGCAAGAAGCCCTTCTTGGATTGATCCATATTGAACTTCTTCAATATCTTATCAAGGTATGTGCTTTGTGAAAGACCTATGAGGCGTCTTGATCTATCTCTATAGATCTTGATGCCTAATATATAAGCAGCTTCTCCAAGGTCCTTCATTGAAAAAATCTTATTCAAATAGGCCTTGATGCTGTCCAATAGTTCTATATCATTTCCCATCAAAAGTATGTCATCTACATATAGTATGAGAAATGCTACAGAGCTCCCACTCACTTTCTTGTAAATGCAGGCTTCTCCATAAGTCTGTGTAAACCCAAACGCTTTGATCATCTCATCAAAGCAAATGTTCCAACTCCGAGATGCTTGCACCAGCCCATAAATCGAGCGTTGGAGCTTGCACACTTTGTCAGCATTCTTAGGATCGACAAAACCTTCTGGCTGCATCATATACAATTCTTCCTTAAGGAAACCATTAAGGAATGCCGTTTTGACGTCCATTTGCCATATTTCATAATCGTAGAATGCGGCAATTGCTAACGTGATTCGGACGGACTTCAGCTTCGCTACCGGTGAGAAAGTCTCATCGTAGTCAACCCCTTGAACTTGTCGATAACCCTTAGCGACAAGCCGAGCTTTATAGATGGTCACATTACCATCCGCGTCTGTCTTCCTCTTAAAGATCCATTTATTTTCTATGGCTCGCCGTTCTACGGGCAAGTCAGTCAAAGTCCATACTTCGTTTTCATACATGGATCCTATCTCGGATTTCATGGCTTCTAGCCATTTGTCGGAATCCGGGCCCGCCATCGCTTCTTCATAGTTCGAAGGTTCATCATTTTCTAACAACATGATTTCCAAGACAGGGTTGCCGTACCACTCTGGTGTGGAACGTGTCCTTGTGGACCTTCGAATTTCAGTAGGAGCTTGATCAAAAGCATCTTGATCATCATCATTAACTTCCTCTCTAGTCGGTGCAGGCACCTCAGGAACATTTTCTTGAGTTGCGCCATTTCCCGGTTCAAGAGGTAATACTTCATCAAGCTCTACTTTCCTCCCACTTACTTCTTTCGAGAGAAACTCTTTTTCTAGAAAGGACCCATTCTTGGCAACAAAGATCTTGCCTTCGGATCTGAGGTAGAAGGTGTACCCAATAGTTTCCTTTGGGTACCCTATGAAGACGCATTTTTCCGACTTGGGTTCGAGCTTTTCAGGTTGAAGTTTCCTGACATAAGCATCGCATCCCCAAACTTTTAGAAACGACAGCTTGGGTTTCTTCCCAAACCATAATTCATATGGTGTCGTCTCAACGGATTTCGACGGAGCCCTATTTAAAGTGAATGCAGCAGTCTCTAAAGCATAGCCCCAAAAAGATAGCGGTAAATCGGTAAGAGACATCATAGATCGCACCATATCCAACAGAGTGCGATTACGACGTTCGGACACACCGTTACGCTGAGGTGTTCCACGCGGCGTGAGTTGTGAAACTATTCCACATTTTCTTAAGTGTGTGCCAAACTCATGACTCAAGTATTCTCCTCCACGATCTGATCGTAGAAACTTGATTTTCCTGTCACGTTGATTTTCAACCTCACTCTGAAATTCCTTGAACTTTTCAAAGGTTTCAGACTTGTGTTTCATTAAGTAGATATACCCATACCTACTTAAATCATCAGTGAGGGTGAGAACATAACGATAGCCACCGCGAGCCTCAACACTCATTGGACCGCACACATCAGTATGTATGATTTCCAATAAGTTGGTTGCTCGCTCCATTGTTCCTGAGAACAGAGTCTTCGTCATTTTTCCCATAAGGCATGGTTCGCATGTGTGAAATGATTCATAATCAAGAGACTCTAAAAGTCCATCAGCATGGAGTTTCTTCATGCGTTTGACACCTATGTGACCAAGGCGGCAGTGCCACAAGTATGTGGGACTATCATTATCAACCTTACTTCTTTTGGTACTCACATTGTGAACATGTGTAGCATCACGTTCGAGATTCATAAAGAATAAACCATTCACATAGGAGCATGACCATAGAACATATCTCTCATATAAATAGAACAACCATTATTCTCGGATTTAAATGAGTAGCCATCTCAAATTAAACGAGATCCCGATACAATGTTCATGCTCAAAGCTGGCACCAAATAACAATTATTAAGGTTTAAAACTAATCCCGAAGGGAGATGCAGAGGCAGCGTGCCGACGGCGATCACATTGACCTTGGAACCATTCCCGACGCGCATCGTCACCTCGTCCTTTGCCAGTTTCCGCTTATTCCGCAGCCCCTGCTTTGAGTTACAAATGTGAGCAACTGCACCGGTATCAAATACCCAGGAGCTACTGCGGGCACTAGTAAGGTACACATCAATTACATGTATATCACATATACCTTTTGTTTTGCCGGCCTTCTTGTCCGCTAAGTACTTAGGGCAGTTTCACTTCCAGTGACCGCTTCCCTTGCAATAAAAGCACTCAGTCTCAGGCTTGGGTCCATTCTTTGGCTTCTTCCCGGCAGCTTGCTTGCCGGGCGCGGCAACCTCCTTGCCGTCCTTCTTGAAGTTCTTTTTACCCTTGCCTTTCTTGAACTTAGTGGTTTTATTGACCATCAACACTTGATGTTCCTTCTTGACTTCTACCTCTGCTGATTTCAGCATAGCAAATACTTCAGGAATGGTCTTTTCCATCCCCTGCATATTGAAGTTCATCACAAAGCTCTTGCAGCTTGGTGGAAGCGACTGGAGGATTCTGTCAATGACCGCATCATCCGGGAGATTAACTCCCAGCTGAGTCAAGCGGTTATGTAACCCAGACATAGTGAGTATGTGCTCACTGACAGAACTATTTTCCTCCATCTTACAGCTGAAGAATTTATCGGAGACTTCATATCTCTCGACCCGGGCATGAGCTTGGAAAACCATTTTCAGCTCTTCGAACATCTCATATGCTCCATGTCTCTCAAAATGCTTTTGGAGCCCCGGCTCTAGGCTGTAAAGCATGCCGCACTGAACGAGGGAGTAGTCATCGGAACGTGCCTGCCAAGCGTTCATAACATCTTGTTCTGCAGGGAGAACAGGTGCGTCACCCAGCGGTGCTTGTAGGACATAATCTTTCTTGGCAGCTATGAGGATGATCCTCAGGTTCCGGACCCAGTCCGTATAGTTGCTGCCATCGTCTTTCAGCTTAGTTTTCTCTAGGAACGCGTTGAAGTTGAGGACTACGTTGGCCATTTGATCTACAAGACATATTGTAAAATATTTAGACTAAGTTCATGATAATTAAGTTCATCTAATCAAATTATAATGAACTCCCACTTAGATTAGACATCCCTCTAGTCATCTAAGTATTACATGATCCGAGCTAACTAGACCGTGTCCGATCATCACGTGAGACGGACTAGTCAACATCGGTGAACATTTTCATGTTGATCGTATCTTCTATACGACTCATGCTCGACCTTTCGGTCTTCTGTGTTCCGAGGCCATGTCTGTACATGCTAGGCTCGTCAAGTCAACCTAAGTGTTTGCATGTGTAAATCTGCCTTACACCCGTTGTATGTGAACGTCTGAAACACCCGATCATCATGTGGTGTTTTGAAACAGCGAACTGTCGCAACGGTGCACAGTTAGGGGGAACACTTCTTGAAATTAGTATGAGGGATCATCTTATTTACTACCGTCGTTCTAAGTAAACAAGATGCAAAACATGATAAACATCACATGCAATCAAAATAATAAACGTGACATGATATGGCCAATATCACATAGCTCCTTTGATCTCCATCTTGGGGCTCCATGATCATCTTGTCACCGGCTTGACACCATGATCTCCATCATCATGATCTCCATCATCGTGTCTTCATGAAGTTGTCACGCCAACGACTACTTCTACTTCTACGACTAACGCGTTTAGTAATAAAGTAAAGTAGTTTACATGGCGTTTCTCAATGACACGCAGGTCATATAAAAGAATAAAGACAACTCCTATGGCTCCTGCCGGTTGTCATACTCATTGACATGCAAGTCGTGATTCCTATTACAATAGCATGAACATCCCATACATCACATATAGATCATTCATCATTCATCACAACTTTGGCCATATCATATCACAAACCACTCGCTGCAAAAACAAGTTAGACGTCCTCTAATTGTTGTTGCAAGTTTTACGTGGCTGAATTAGGGTTCTAGCAAGAACGTCTTCTTACCTACGTTAAAGCCACAACGTGATTTGTCAACTTCTATTTACCCTTCATAAGGACCCTGTTCATCGAATCCGCTCCAACTAAAGTAGGAGAGACAGACACCCGCCAGCCACCTTATGCAACTAGTGCATGTTAGTCGGTGGAACCGGTCTCACGTAAGCGTACGTGTAAGGTTGGTCCGGGCCGCTTCATCCCACAATACCGCTGAAGCAAGAAAGGACTAGTAACGGCAAGAAAGTTGACAAATCTACGCCCACAACAAATTGTGTTCTACTCGCGCAAGAAGAACTACGCATAGACCTAGCTCATGATGCCACTGTTGGGGAACGTTGCAGAAAACAAAAAATTTCCTACTCGTTTCACCAAGATCATCTAGGAGTTCATCTAGCAACGAGTCATTAGATGCATCTGCATACCTTTGTAGATCGCGCACGGAAGCGTTCAAAAGAACGGTGATGATGTAGTCGTACTCGACGTGATCCAAATCACCGATGACCAAGCGCCGAACGGACGGCACCTCCGCGTTCAACACACGTACGGGACGGGAGACGTCTCC
Source organism: Triticum timopheevii (assembly GCA_963921465.1). Classification (NCBI taxonomy): domain Eukaryota; kingdom Viridiplantae; phylum Streptophyta; class Magnoliopsida; order Poales; family Poaceae; genus Triticum; species Triticum timopheevii. Next base: position 547,810,599 of record OY997270.1, read on the forward strand.
TCCTTCTTGATCCAGCAAGGGGGGAGGAGAGGTTGATGAAGATCCAGCAGCACGACGGCGTGGTGGTGGATGCAGGGCGTCACAGAAGCAGGGCTTCGCCGAGACTACGAGAGAGAGACGTAACGGGGAGAGAGGGAGGCGCCAGGGGCTGGTGTGTTTCCCTCCTCTCCCCCCCCCCCACTATATATAGGGGTGCCATGGGGCGGGCGCCGGCCCTAGTAGATGAGATCTACTAGGGGGGGCGGCGGCCAAGGGGAGGTTTCCCTCCCCCCCAAGGCACCTAGGGGTGCCTTCCACCACTAGGACTCCTCCTAGGTGGAAACCCTAGGCGCATGGGCCTATAGGGGCTGGTGCCCTTGGCCCATGAAGGCCAAGGCGCACCCCCTACAGCCCATGTGGCCCCCCGGGACAGGTGGCCCCACCTGGTGGGCCCCCGGGACCCCTCCGGTGGTCCCGGTACAATACCGATAACCCCGAAACTTGTCCCGATGCCCGAAACTGCACTTCCTATATATAATTCTTTACCTCCGGACCATTCCGGAACTCCTCGTGACGTCCGGGATCTCATCCGAGACTCCGAACAACATTCGGGTTTCTGCATATACATATCTTCATAACCCTAGCGTCACCGAACCTTAAGTGTGCAGACCCTACGGGTACGGGAGACAAGCAGACATGACCGAGACGACTGTCCGGTCAATAACCAACAGTGGGATCTGGATACCCATGTTGGCTCCCACATGCTCCATGATGATCTCATCGGATGAACCACGATGTCGAGGATTCAATCAACCCCGTACGCAATTCCCTTTGTCAATCGATATGTTACTTGCCCGAGATTCGATCGTCGGTATCCCAATACCTCGTTCAATCTCGTTACCGGCAAGTCACTTTACTCGTACCGTAATGCATGATCCCGTGACCAGACACTTGGTCACTCTGAGCTCATTATGATGATGCATTACCGAGTGGGCCCAGTGATACCTCTCCGTCATACGGAGTGACAAATCCCAATCTTGATCCATGTCAACCCAACAGACACTTTCGGAGATACCCGTAGTCTACCTTTATAGTCACCCAGTTACGTTGTGACGTTTGGTATACCCAAAGCACTTCTACGGTATCCGGGAGTTACACGATCTCATGGTCTAAGGAAAAGATACTTTGACATTGGAAAACTCTAGCAAACGAACTATACGATCTTGTGCTATGTTTAGGATTGGGTCTTGTCCATCACATCATTCTCCCAATGATGTGATCCCGTTATCAATGACATCCAATGTCCATAGTTAGGAAACCACGACTATCTATTGATTAACGAGCTAGTCAACTAGAGGCTTAATAGGGACATGTTGGTGTCTGTTATTCACACATGTATTACGATTTCCGGATAACACAATTATAGCATGAATAAAGACAATTATCATGAACAAGGAAATATAATAATAATGCTTTTATTATTGCCTCTAGGGCATATTTCCAACACAGATGATGTTGGGCAGGGTTCTCATGGCAAGAAGTCCAAGACGGATCCCGTAGCTGCCAGGAGGAGGTTTGACTTTCAATTTTTAGTTTTCCGCTGTGTCTATTTTATTGGAACAATCTCATCCAATTTTCTTTACACTTTTCTGTTGTCAAGCGCGGCAACGGGTTTGTTTTCTGACATTTGCCACCTTGTCTTTTTCCCTCCATCTGTTATTTTTGCAGCGAGCCGACCGCTGGTGGACGAGCAGTTACGAATAAACATGCGCCAACGCCAACCCGTGTTTCTGCTCGCTTGAACAAAGGTGCCCCCATTGCTGGTGACACCCCTTCCACCAGGTTGTCTCCTCGTACGACGACGACCAACACCGGGGATCCTGTTGTGTTGCCAGACATGAGGAAGCCAGTCAAGAAGTACGTTAATCAATGTGGTTTCATTTTCATATTTGTGTTTTTTCCTTCAATTTTCCAATGCTTTTTTTGTTCAGCTTTGTCACATGATATTCTTTCACCGTCACCCACGCGGCAACCTCTCTTCCCCCAAATGATTTTTTCATTCAATTCTCTTTTTAGTTTTACGGCAACTCATATTTGGTCTTCACATGGCAACTGGCATCTAGTGCAACTGGCATCTAACCCTCTACCTCATGGGCAACTGCCATTTTTTCACCTATGGGTTTGAGAGCTCATCCCATACACAGTTTTCAAATTGCATTCCTGCCAGAACATACATTAGTTTTTCATTCTTCAATTTTTTTGCTAAACACGGCAACTACTGCTGAATTGCAACTGCTAACCAGGACACATGGCAACTCAAGTTCCCATTACATGGCAACTACCAACTTTCCACATGTTTTTCATTCACTTTAAGGTTTCTACCATTTTTTGCAAAACATGTTTTTGCTCATTTTTTTCAAACCTTTTCTCATGTGATTTTTTCTTTTTTCAGGGTTAAGAAGACTACTACGCGCGGGGCCAAGCATAGGATAAATGATCCGCTTGAACGACTACATTCAAAGTTGTCAACTGGGGGCAACTCAAATGTACATGAGGCACCCGTCGACAATACTGCTACTGCACCGATGACGGCTTCCACCAACCCTGATGCGAGTGGCCGATCATCTCCGCCGGCTGCGGATGCCGAGGCTACAACAACAGGCATCCGTACATCGGGGAGTGATGAGTCCATATCTGCCAGGACAGCTGAAATATTGCCAACTCTTCTGGCAATGAAGGAAGCCGCAGTGAGCCACGCCACCCCATCAGCAAGTGTTGAAGTGGACGCTCCCGAGACGAACATAGGCAAGGAAGATTCACGCTCTTCAGACACTGACTCCAAGGGCGTGCGTGATGGCGCACCTGTGTCCACGACAGAAGCCGCTGAGGCGGCAGTTCATAAGGATATGCCATCTTCAGGAGAGAGTCATGGCGCAACAGCTCCAGCCCCTGTCGGTGCAGATACTGCTAAGGTTACCGTGGCGCGTGCTGGTCTTCCACCTAGGCGTCGCAACCCTCGTAAGCAACCAACAGTCGTACCCAATGCACCGGCTGTACCTAGCAGCAGGAGAGACGAGTCTGGGTATGTTCCTGCATCCACACTGTTCCCGCCAACCGCCCAAAGCAATGTGATGGAGAACCCGCAAGACCGGAGCAAAACTGAGGCAGTTGTCAAGGCTGGCACGAGTGACGCAGGTGAACGGCCGGAGCAGACTGCGCCTTTACCCGCAGTGGAAATCCCCAACATAAATCTGCGCACTTCCAGGCTGCCAGTCAATGTTGGTGTCCCCTCCAGCCCAAACAAGAAGATTGCCATGAAAGCTGCTGCTGATACCGCTAACAAGACGCCCCGCCCTGCAAACAAGCCCGAACATTCCGGAGCGGCTGATTCAGATATGTTTGTTGATCTTTCACCATTGGATTCTGCCCCGCAAATCGTTCGTGGTCCGGCCAGTAGGAATGAGAGGCACCCAATGGCATTTACCCCACCGAGCTTCAGCATTGGCGTAAGTCAAGACCAAGCGGTGGTGCATGATCCTATGCCAGTCGCCTTTGCTTTTCCAGGAGGCACGGCGGCAATGATGGCGTAGCCAATGGTCGAGGGCAGGAAGGCTGTCAAGTTCGCAGAGCCAATTGTGCAAGGTACACTTGTCATGTCCTTACGATTTTCGTGTTCACATATTTTGTAGTTTGGATTTTGTCCCAATCATATCCCATTCGGTGATGTTCTCAACTGCGATGGCAACTGCGGTGTGATGAGATGGCAAGTTGATTTTTGATGCACCATAGCCTACTTTTTTTTTAGTTTGTTGCCATGCTGCATTTTTGACATTTGGGTAAACACATGGCAACTGAAGTTGATTCACCATGGCAACTGAAGTTGATTCACCATGGCAACTGAAGTTGCTGACACGTGGCAACTGTATTTGCTGACACGTGGCAACTATAGTTTATTACATATGGCAACTGGATTTGCCACACCATGTCACATGCATTTTGTTTGTTACCATTCTGCATTTTTTCTATACGGTAATCACATGTCAAGTGGAGTTGACACAACATGGCAACTGCATTTGATGCGACATGGCAACCACAGGCCATCTGAACGGTAATTCATCACAACTGCATGGCAACTGCAGTTGCGATGACATGGCCACCGTATTTCCCCACTTTTCCACAGTTGCGATGACATGATCACAACTGTAGTTGCACCACACATGGCAATTTCCCCACTTTTTCCTACCTACATGTCACATCATACACCCCATTTTTCCTCACAATCCATATGTTTTCTGACTTTCTCCTTATCATAACACACTTTTTATTTTTTTTCTTCTCGAATCATTGCAGCCACCCCTGAGGAAATTTCACCGTCACTCGACGAAGCTTACCGCAAGATTGAGGAGGCAGCATTGCAGAGGAGGACATCCCGAGGATAGGGGCAATCAAGTTCCAACTTGACTGCGGAGATGGCAACTGAGGATACCATCAGAAGCGCGACCCCTGGTTCTGTGAGACAGCAGAGGGTAGTTCACGCACCTCCCGCGGAAGACTACGAGCCCGAATTCAGGGCCACTAAGGAACAGACCCAGCTGTACGACGTCATCAAGCGGTTTGGAAATGCAAGGGCCAGCAGCAAGCATATGAAGGAGTTGAAAGCGTAAATGACCACATCCTACAATCGCTCATTCTGCTTTGTTCTTTTTTTAGCATCTTCATCTTTTTCTTTTTTTGCACTCCTTATACATGATGCGCTTTACGTTTTAGTTCTTTTATATATCTCTTTTACTTAGCAGGCATGATTCTTCCGTGTTATGTCGTTTTCATACAGCTCATGTTTGGACAGAACCAAAGTCATTCAATGTGGAGCGACATACGTCGACCTGGGTGATCTCGCCGAGTCTGTGAGGCCAAACGGCAAAATGTCGACGAATGTGATTGCATGCGGGATCGACTACATCACCAATCACATCGATATGTGTGCCGACAAGGTCATCATGCATTACAGCGTGACATGCAAAATATGGGATGGTGACTTCCACCACAAAATTCTGAGGAAGAATTTCGCTCAGCACGGTGAATTCAAGCTAACACTGAAGAAATATGTGAGTACTCCTACCCTGTCTGCACTATTTTTTTTACATGGTGTGGTTTTTGCCATCTTCTGCACTTTTTGTGACTGTGTGTCAGATTGTTTTTCCATGTGGCAACAGTTGCCATGCACATTTGTTCTTCTTTTTGTTTTTTGTGCATTCCCTGTGCGAACCACGTGGCATTTTTTGATTTTATGAAATGCACGGCAAATCTTGAACATACATGGATGGCAACTTTTCTTCAACTACCCCCACACCATAGCCAAAAAACACATCCTACATGATTCTAATTTTTTTGTCCCTCTGCTGTTCTTTTTATGTGAACTATGCTTCTCATTTCTTCACTTTTTAAAATGCAGGTCATGTTCCCCATGTTCCAGGAGCTTGCACCACATGCCCAACACGACAAGTGTGGTCACCACTACGCGATCTGTCTGGACCTGAAGAACCAACGCTTTGAGGTGCTTGATTCAATCCGTTCGGGAGCTGATTCAGATCTTACCACGCATGCTGAATTCTTCATCAACAACCTCAAAGAGACATGAAACCGTCACTACGAAAATTCAAAGGTCCAGATCAGACATTTCCCGATTGAGTATGTGGCGACTGTGAAGCAAGGGAACACGTAATTTCTTTTTCCCCTCCTTTTTATGTGCCGTTTACATCAATTGCAACCCCTCTTTTTTTTGTTTGCCACATGTGAATTGAAGTCTATGTTTTGCTATGTCTGTTCCTTTTTTTGTGTGTTCATTTGAGTCTTTTTCTCGTGTAGTACGGACTGCGGCTTTCACGCGCTGGAATACTTTGCAAAGTGGGAAGGCAGAATCGTCCCCGCCATCATAGCTGCAACGATTGTTGAGCTCCGGAAAATCCACACGTGGAACTGGTTGACGAACGAAGATTTCAACAAGCGGTCTGGAGCACGCGAGTTCGTGGAGGAAGCTATCAAGAAAATCAACAAGAAGTACAAGTGATCATGTGGTGTTAGACGCCGGACGCATACCTTACATTCTGTTGCTGAGGAATGTAAGGTACTTATCTATCTTGTTATTGTCGAAAAACTATGTTTGTGTGCTATGTTACGACTGCAACCCAGCGTACGCCACTATGCAGTGGTGATGTGTGAGCGACATTTTATAGTAGGTCTGTAATATATGTGTGGACGTGAACCTATGTTTTTTAGTCGTTTAATGCACATACGTTTTTATGTTTTTATTATTATTACAATGGTTTCAGTCGCACACATCACCAGTTTTTTTGTTGTTTTTGGATTGCGTCCATGATGTTTAAAAACAGGTGGCAAATGTAGTTCAACATATGTGGGGCATCACCGGCTAGCAATTTGTGGGGCAGGGCTGATCATGCAGCCACAACCCTGGCTGTGATTTATGCATTTTCCGCCTTTGTCCAACTTGATTTTCAATACACTGCGCACAACACAATTTGTTTCTCTAAACCGTGTGGTATTTGTCATGGAAATATACGTCATGCACAGTCATTTCAAATACCATGTCATATTTTAAGCACAGCTAACATGGCAATTACAGTTCAAAACAACATGGCAGATCAAGCATACTTGACATGGCAGATACAGTACAACTAAGATGGCAGATACAGTACAACTAACATGGCAGATCCAGTACAAAAAGCATGGCATATTTAGTACAAAGTAACATGGCATATTTTTAGTATAAGATAGCATGGCATATTTTTTACTACACACTACATGGCAGATTTAGTACACACTACATGGCAGATTTAATACACACTACATGGCAGATTTAGTACACATAACATGGCAGATTTAATACACATAACATGGCAGATTTCATACACATAACATGGCAACTTCATTTTCTGCAGTCAATGAATTTTGTCCCTTCTCTTTTCTTATGTTCCTCAATAGTTATTCTCCCAATTTTAAAAACAAAAAATCTCATCGTATAGGCGTACAAAACTAAATGTCCACAAGGACCATGACGCAACGCCCCAATTTCTGCTCATGGATTGCCCGCAGCTTTCTTCGTTTTCTTGTGTTTTGCTTGAATCTCCAATCCTGACTTGTACCTTATCTCTCTCGGGCGACCCTTTGTGATGGAACGTGGTGGGTTCCTAACCTGCGTTTGTGTGCTTGCTGTTCCAGATCCTATGTCCGAGTTTTCAGATGACGGCCCGGTCGATGAAGGCACACTTGATGTGCGGGGGAACCGGTGTAAGGCTTCCTCAGCTTTCCGCTTCTTGATCTCATCAAGCTCTCTTTTTAGCGCCTTCCTGTGTTTTTCTGCGACTCTTGCTATCTCATCACTTTTGCACGCTTCATCAATTAGCTCAGCATAGTTCTTCGTCAGCACTACGTGCCTCACGGCTTCCATGGTGGACTCTGGTCTCTCGTCATGCACAGCCAGAACCGCGTGTGTTGTCTGCGGCGCCAACGCATCGTCAGCGTCCCAAGTCCATCGTCGCCTTATGAAATGGCGGGGCATCCGTGTCACAGCGTTCATGTCCATCACTTTCAGTATGTGACAACACACAATGCCGTCCCGTTCGAACTTGCAGCATTGGCAGTAGTACGCGCCTTCGCCTATCGAGGCTTTCACGAAGTAGTTCCTTCCTTTGTCTCGGTCTTCAGGTTCTGAATCCGACATGCCCAAAATAGAACACACCTTGAACGTATGTTCGTCCATCTGGAAAGCCGTGAACATGCTGGCACGCTTTATTTCTTCTTGGAATCTGCAAGTTTTGTGTGCTTTTTATGTTAATCCATCGTGCGATCCTTTTTTTTGTAGCACCTTATGCTGTCATGTGAATAGAAATAGATTTTTGTTTTGAATATGGCAATCATAGCATACTGAACATGGCAAACATAGCACACTGAACATGGCAACTGCAGTACACCAGACATGGCAACTGCAGTACACCAGACATGGCAACTTCAGCACACCAGACATGGCAACTGCAGTACACTGAACATGGCAACTGCAGTACAACAGACATGGCAACTGCAGTATACCAAACATGGCAACTGTATTACATTTTCAACTAGCCATCATCGTTTCCACACCAATATTTTCCCTAATGGAAGCACATTGCATCAAACATGGGCATCTGCATTCCAGTAAACATGGGAATTGCATTTTCAACAAACATGGAAGTTGCATTTTATTAAACATGGCAATTTTTGTATATTCAGCATATGTGTTGACAATATGACATTTTTTCAGTTGACATTGGCATTTGCATACCAACATGCCCCAATGGAAGTACAGTTCACTAAACATGGCGCCGGAACTTCATTGAACGTATAAAATGTATCCGAGTAAGCATTGTAAACAGAAATTTCATCAAAACATGGCAACTGCAGCTGAGTAAGCATGGCAAAAAGTATTCCATTAAACATGGCAACTGCATATCATGGCAACTGCATTTGCAAATCTATATGGCAACTACTGCCCTAGTGCTTTTTGTGCAAACAAGACCCGTAACGCAACTGACTTACTTGTTAAAGATCTTGTTTGTGTATATCTTGCTCATTTGCCTCTCCATTGGTAAGTACGTTAGCAATTTCGGCTGCTTTTAGTGCGGTGGTAGCTTCTTGCTGCAGCTCAGATCCCAGAATTTTTTGTTGCAGAGCTGTGTACTGCTTGGCAAACTGTAACAATGAGTTGCCAGGGCTCACGTACCGCTTCAACACAGCATTGAACCCCTCGCTGTTGGAAATATGCCCTAGAGGCAATAATAAAAGAATTATTATTATATTTCCTTGTTCATGATAATTGTCTTTATTCATGCTATAATTGTGTTATCCGGAAATCGTAATACATGTGTGAATAACAGACACCAACATGCCCCTAGTAAGCCTCTAGTTGACTAGCTCGTTAATCAATAGATAGTCGTGGTTTCCTGACTATGGACATTGGATGTCATTGATAACGGGATCACATCATTGGGAGAATGATGTGATGGACAAGACCCAATCCTAAACATAGCACAAGATCGTATAGTTCGTTTGCTAGAGTTTTCCAATGTCAAAGTATCTTTTCCTTAGACCGTGAGATCGTGTAACTCCCGGATACCGTAGGAGTGCTTTGGGTATACCAAACGTCACAACGTAACTGGGTGACTATAAAGGTAGACTAGGGGTATCTCCGAAAGTGTCTGTTGGGTTGACATGGATCAAGATTGGGATTTGTCACTCCGTATGACGGAGAGGTATCACTGGGCCCACTCGGTAATGCATCATCATAATGAGCTCAGAGTGACCAAGTGTCTGGTCACGGGATCATGCATTACGGTACGAGTAAACTGACTTGCCGGTAACGAGATTGAACGAGGTATTGGGATACCGACGATCGAATCTCGGGCAAGTAACATATCGATTGACAAAGGGAATTGCGTACGGGGTTGATTGAATCCTCGACATCGTGGTTCATCCGATGAGATCATCGTGGAGCATGTGGGAGCCAACATGGGTATCCAGATCCCGCTGTTGGTTATTGACCGGAGAGTCGTCTCGGTCATGTCTGCTTGTCTCCCGAACCCGTAGGGTCTACACACTTAAGGTTCGGTGACGCTAGGGTTATGAAGATATGTTTATGCAGAAACCCGAATGTTGTTCGGAGTCCCGGATGAGATCCCGGACGTCACGAGGTGTTCCGGAATGGTCCGGAGGTAAAGAATTATATATAGGAAGTGCAGTTTCGGGCATCGGGACAAGTTTCGGGGTTATCGGTATTGTACCGGGACCACCGGAGGGGTCCCGGGGGCCCACCGGGTGGGGCCACCTGTCCCGGGGGGCCACATGGGCTGTAGGGGGTGCGCCTTGGCCTTCATGGGCCAAGGGCACCAGCCCCTATAGGCCCATGCGCCTAGGGTTTCCACCTAGGAGGAGTCCTAGTGGTGGAAGGCACCCCTAGGTGCCTTGGGGGGGAGGGAAACCTCCCCTTGGCCGCCGCCCCCCCTAGTAGATCTCATCTACTAGGGCCGGCGCCCCCCCCCCCCCCATGGCACCCCTATATATAGTGGGGGGGAGAGGAGGGAAACACACCAGCCCCTGGCGCCTCCCTCTCTCCCCGTTACGTCTCTCTCTCGTAGTCTCGGCGAAGCCCTGCTTCTGTGACGCCCTGCATCCACCACCACGCCGTCGTGCTGCTGGATCTTCATCAACCTCTCCTCCCCCCTTGCTGGATCAAGAAGGAGGAGACGTCTCCCGTCCCGTACGTGTGTTGAACGCGGAGGTGCCGTCCATTCGGCGCTTGGTCATCGGTGATTTGGATCACGTCGAGTACGACTACATCATCACCGTTCTTTTGAACGCTTCCGTGCGCGATCTACAAAGGTATGCAGATGCATCTAATGACTCGTTGCTAGATGAACTCCTAGATGATCTTGGTGAAACGAGTAGGAAAATTTTTGTTTTCTGCAACGTTCCCCAACACTCGCTGCGCTGCGTAGTCTGTAGAAAAGGGAAGAAGCAGTGCATGAAGTAGGCGGGCACCCAGTACATTCGCTTTTCCCACAGATTAGCAAGCGTCTCGTTGTCTTGGACTTGATGCGTTTCAACCATGGCCATCCATCTCCTTTCAAACTCCTCGACCGTCAAGCTGTGGTCCACGCACAGCTCGAATGCCTTGTGCAGCTCTGGACGGTCAGCAAAGAACGGTCCTAGCGTCTCCTCAGCCTTCTTTATTATGTGCCACCTACAGTGCCTGTGCACTGCCAACGGAAAGACCTCCTCTATGCCTGCACGCATGCTAAAATCCTGGTCTGTTATTATGTTCATTGGAGCAAGTCCATCCATGCACTCCAAGAAGGTCTTGAACAACCAGACGTACCCATCCGTGTCTTCGTTCCGAACGAGCCCGCAACCGAACTGCAATGACTGATTGTGGTTATTTATTCCTATGAATGGAGCGCATGGCATCTTGTACATATTGGTGAGGTACGTCGCGTCGAACGAAATGCAATCTCGGAAATGTTTGTAGGCTCTCCTTGCAGCACCATCCACCCAATACATGTTCCTGACACGGTCCTCATCGTCCAACCTTATCCTGTAGAAGAAATCTGGATCTTCCTTTGCTTTCTCATCGAAGTAGGCAATTGTAGCCTCTATGTCAGCCAGCCTGCTCTCTCTACGGTACCTGGCATGTAGGTTTGTGACGTCAGCCGGTATGTACGGCATGCTACTCAGTTTCCCCTTTTTGTTGTGGATGAGTAATAGTATCTGGACCATTCTGGATGGACCGACGTTACAGTCATGTAGCAGCTTTACGAATTGCCTTTCGACTGGGGTGAATCCTCTGTGGGCAGTCAGAAATTTGACCAGGTCGAACTTCTTTATGAGACTGTGGTTGTGCTCGTCAAAATATTCGGTGACCACATACTGTGTCCCATCTACGTTTAGCTTACACCGGACAGGGCATCCCGTCTTGAGAATGATTCCTCTTTTTCATTCCGGAACGACAGGCGCAGCACCTTTCACCTTCTTGTTCCTCCGCGCCTTGTGGCACCTCATCTCACCTCTGCTGTACTCATTGGTTTTCTTAATTTTCCTATGGTACTCGGTGTTGACCACAAATCCATGGAACTTTGCATATGTCTGGTAGTATTCCTTTGCTTCCTCGAACGATTCAAATCTCTGCCCAATGTACGGCGGCTGAGGTACCACAATCTCTGATTGCCCACCATCTTCATCATCTTCTGCCTCGTCGTCACTTTCATCATTCACTTCAGTATCGGCGGCAGTTCCTTCTGCCTGAGCGTTGTCAGTGTGCGTGTTCAAAGGGGTGCTTGTCTGTAGTGCTGGAATGATTGCCATTGCCGACTGTGACTCGAAATTGTCTGCGGCACGAGTGTCTGCTGGCTGGTGGAACGCGTCTTCCGTGCGCTCAGAGCTCCCCGCATTTGATGTCGTGGCGCTGCCGCTAACTGTAGTTGTAGGCCCTGCGATAGGGAAAACAGGTACGACATTTAAGCTTTATGTTTGAATAACATGTGTATCGTGACGGACCACACCATCTATGAGTGATTTTGCACGGCATCATTTTTTCAAACAGCAAGCCGCGAGTATGTGTGTGGGCATGCACGGCAACTATAGCTGTCCAGTGATGGCAGCCATTGTTTTCAACAAACACGGCAACTAGTTTGTTTTCGCATGCAAATAACTTCAAGTATCAAAGGTACTGTTTGTTTTACTGGTTCAGATTTTTTTTCCCTTACCTTGGTGCGTTGCATTCGACCTTCCCGTGTTGCCTGGGACAGCAGAATGGTTTCCCCCACCCGCAATTAGTGAAGGCTGCCACGAGACGTTTGTCGGGGTACCACCAGCGTAATAACCTGTGTGCATAGCAGTGGTTGGTCAAATTCATGGCTACTGTATTTTTTGCGCTAGCATGGCAACTGCAGTTGCCCCTGATATGGCAACTGCAATTTTATTTTTGGCAAAAAAAAATGTATTTTTTGCATCGGCATGGCAACCGCAGTTGTTCCTCTATGGCAGCTGCAGTTCCATGACATGGCAAATGTAGTTGTAATGGCATGGCAACTGCAGTTTGTTCTCCCCTGGCAACTGTATTTTGTACATGGACGGCAACAACAGACGTGCAGGGATGTCAAATGTAGTTTGCTAATACATGGCAACTGCAGATGACCAGTCATGGCAATTTTTTGCATTTGCCACCTATTGCTCCTTCTGCTAATTGATCATCATCAGCTTCACCTTATTTTATGGACTGACCTGTGTACGACGTCGACGGCAGGTACATTGGCGGTGCCTGATGCCACGTGCTGCACGAAGGCTCTGCATTTTCACACCGCGGTAAGTCGTGAGCCCTTTTGATAGATTTTTTTGCATGTTCATTTTTCATGTGCACCGCAGTATGCGCTCTTTTTTTCCGTGTTTACATTACCTTGACTGTCCATACAAGCTAGTTGAAGTTTGCTGCCCGTACATTTGTCAGTGATAGCTCCTTGCGAGTGAACTTGCCACGGGGCCCCGATAATTGTGTTTTGGTCATAAGAACCTGCTAAAAAATGGCAATGCACGACAAAAGTAGAATGTCATCTTCATCGTCGGGAAGATGGCAACTGTTCTCTTCTTTTTGTTAGCACGCATCATACCTACGCCTGCATACTGTTCCAGTAGTGGCAGCAACGGCCCTGAAGAGATGAGCTGACTGTACTCTGTTGCATCCCAGGGGGCTGTTTCTGGCCTTTGAGAACCCCAATCACCAGCGCCACCTTCGTGATTCATTCTTACCGTGTCTCCCTTCCTTCTTTTCCAATGTGTTCTCAATCTCTGCATGAACAAGAAGGCATCAACAACCCACAAGAATAGCATTCCTGTGCTGCTTGCACACAGAAGATATGGATGGCAACCGACGGGTCATAATAGGTGGCAGCTAACGACAACGGAAGGTGGCAACTGTCATTACACACAAGTGGCAATTAATTTCTTCCAACCATCTCCATTCCAAAATTTTGCCCCTACCGTCCTATTTTTTCGTACCCAACTACTTGCGTCACTTAAACTAGGAAATTAAGTCAATTTCGAACGTTAGTACATGGCAGATCTGGTGCACTCTGCCTGGCAATTGCGAATATACACCGAACCACGCAGTGTTCTACCCCTACAGTATGGACCCAGTACAAGATCGGAAGATTTTTCAGCCTTAAGAATGAGATGGAAGGACGAGATCGAGAATTTTCACCTGGTTTTAGCTGATCGTGTCTGGAGGGCTGGATTGGAGTGGGGGGGGGGGGGGGGCTGTGGATGGGGAGGGTTAGGGTGTGGTTTGGGGTCGGAGCGCCCTACGGATCTGCCCTGGTTGCCATGGCAACCAGGGATGGCCGGCGACGGATGTCGGGGGTTCGAGAGGTTGGGGACGATGGCGGCGTAGGAGAGAGGGGATGGATCGGAGGCGTGGATCGGCTGGGTCGTGCGGGCAGCCGGTCTTCTGGCCCGGACGGGGCAGTGCGGGCGGGGTTGCCACACACCGGACGTGCGGGCCGCGCTTTTGCGCGCTCGGACGTGGTCGTGCGGGATGATCCCCGTCTATGCCGCACGAGGCGTGCGGGCGGGTTCCTATCGACGCCACACGTGTGGCAGTTATTCGGACCCAAAATAAAAGGACTTGTTCCATCAGTACTAGTTAGTTGCCCAATCTCAACTCAAAAAAAAAAAGTTAGTTGCCCAATCTTGAGTCTCGCCATTGTTTGGAAGGTGCGGTGGAAGAGATTATACCCGATAATTGCCGGCAACAGGAAGAGGACAGGATGATGGATGCTTCACCGTCCGCCGATCGCCAATAATCAGTCCTACCAATTCCATGAAGAGTTTGCAGGAAACGGAAAGAATCCCGTCGATAATGGGGAAGGATTTGGTGTCCGTGCGTCGTCGCTGTCAGGCAAAGCACGCCAAGCCCGCAAGTGAAAAGGGGGGGGGCGTCCACCCTTCCTTCCCTTCCCCACACCCACCCCAACCAAAGCCCACTTCTTCGCCCCCACTTGGCCTTCTTCTCCTTCCCCGCGAGGCGACCGACGCGGAGGAGGATGTGCGAGGGGCGGCGCCCCGGGCACGCGACCCGGCCGCCGTGGGCGCTGGCGGCGGAGCTGCGGCGGAGGGAGGCCGCGGCGGACGCGCGGCTGGCGGCGGCGCGGGCGCGGCTGGCCGAGGCGCTGGCGGAGCTGGAGCGGGCCCGGGCGCGCGCCGCCGAGCTGCAGCGCCGCCTGGAGGAGAACTACGGCAAGCGGCGCCGGCTCAAGCGGGTGGTGGCCGCCACCCGCTCCCGGATCCACGAGACCCGCGCGCTCCTCCAGGACCACCAGGACCCGCCGCCGCCGCAGCAGCAGCAGCAGCTCCCCGCCGAATCCGATCCCACCTCCTAGGTAGGCCTGGCCCTCTCCTCGATTAAGCCCTCGTCGTGATCAACCGATTGATCGAAGCGTAAACAGTACGAGTACTTATCTGACATCGTCCTCTTGATTCGTCTGCAGGGAGTCGCGGCCGGGTGATGTGACGTCCTGCTCCGAAGACCCGATCGGATCGGCAGACTGCTGGCCTACACAGCTACTGATTTCATTCCCCTTTCTTCTTCTTTTTCCGCATCGGGGGCTAGCTGGTAGCCTGGTAACTAGTCTCTGCAACATACGAGCGGGGCGAATGTTCCATGGAACATCAATCAATCAGAAAAAGGCTTGTCATGTCATTCGCATCGCATACAGTGACTGAAATGAATCGGAAGTTATTAGCACCCGGCAGGGACTCACTCTGTAATACAGTAGTAATAATCATGTCTTCGATGACTGCACGCACATGTGCCAAAATCTTCAGCTCCTGTCGTGTCAAACATACAGTACATGCTACCGTCACGAAACCCTGTTATGTCCTTCATTTGGTCACGCTGAAAGCAGCTGGCCGAGATGCCTGCATTGCTTTTAGACGAGTTGCCTGCGATTGCAAGGAAAGAATCTGGCTCATCAGACGCAACGCTCACCAATGACTGGCGTAACAGCGTTCCCTGCCACTCCCGTCGCAGGCCGGGCTCAATAATCTTCACGTACCCAAAGATATAGAGAAGATCATGCTAAGATAAGGTAAGACGGCGATGCTAGAGTGTACTAAGACGACTTTCATCGTTGCACACAAGAAAGAATGCTGTCGAACATGATGGCATATTGTGCAGTCAAGGGCGGGAGCGATGGAGTACTGTATAGTTTCATCAGCCTGAATTCTTACATGAGTTGACACAACAAAATATAAATCGATCCCGATATCGAAAACTCAACTCTACAGAGCTCTTGTATGTACGGTTCCCAGGGTTCACAAAATCAAGTCTGCCATATGGTCTATACTACAACCAACGAATTCGTTCACTTGAATAGCTGCTTGTAAGGAGGTGTAAAGGTAGCTTCAAATTACTCGCTTGAACGGGCAGATACGGGATACAAGTCATCGAAGCGTCGCTTGATCCAGAATTTCTTTCTCCAGTGTTATAACACAGGCCGGCCTTCCTTGTTTAGTGGAATCACCATATCTTGTTCTTGGCCCAGAACAGTATTATTACAACCCCTATCACAATGGCAACGGGAGCATACTTCCGAATGAAAGCCTAAAACCAAGAAGCAGCACAGTTGACATAAAAGTCAAAACACTAAACATAATACATGATGCAATTTTTTTTGACATAAAAGTCAAAACACTAAAACAAGAAGCAGCACAATTGGGGACTATATACAAATGTGGATAACGAAGCTAATAAAGTATCACCTCTGTTCCCAAATATAAGACGTTTTGGATATTTCAATATAGACTACATACAGACTGAAATGAGTGAACAAACACACTAGAACACGTCTATATACATCTGATTCAGGAAAAGTTAGAACATCTTGTAATTCGAAAAGGAGGGAGTAATCATTAAGACTTCAATCAAGCAGTAGCACACAAAGTCTTCACAGACACTGCAATTGCAAATGCTTGCCTTCTAAAAATTTATCAGATTTACCTAGGTAGTAAGAATCGACAAACGCCATTTTGCTAACCACAGTGTATACCTGTGAACTATCAACCTAATAATAACAACAGATGTGTCGGAAGCATATAAACTTACTTTAGTCAAACAAAAATTAGAGAGTATTTTTCATTCATGGAACATACATTTCTTTGAGATGCTTCAAGGGCAAAACTCAAGCTAATGAAATTGATAATTATGTCAAGGTATTCAGCAAAAAACGAAAAAAAAATGACATTCCTGACTACGATGGAGAAAATGCTCAAATTCATTTTTAGTTTTGAACTAACAAATGTATATATCAAAACAGCATATGCATTCAGCACATAGATTACCTGGCGATTGAGATCCTTGGCCTTATCAGCATAGATTCTCGTGTCAGATGTCAACCTACTTGACATTTCACTAACCTCTGCAAAAATAGAAACACGGAATAGTAAACAGTTACTTGCCAACTTCAAACCTTCCAATGCACAGGAATGAGGTGAAAAGGAAGATATGCGAAGCATCTTGTAAAATGCAAAAAAATACAGAGTGCACCAGAAGTAAAGCTAAGCAAATAATAGTATAAGTAGTAAATTAACGCCTATTGGAAGGATAACTCCTACTCCCTCCGTCCAATAATATAAGAGCGTTTTCAACACTAGTGTAGTGTCAAAAACGCTCTTATATTATGGGACAGAGGGAAGTAGATGATAAATTTGATGTAATTAATCCATGATACAAACATCTACCCGTTTCTCATGGCAGGGAGAGTAAATGAAGCAGTACAAGCAAGAGAGATTTCCAGACTTACGATCTAGCTTTTCACCGACACCAAGAACTTCTTGAACATTGCGAGTCATGATTTGATGCACCTCATAGAGCTCATCGTTCAATTTCGCAATGTTCCTCTGGGTTCTGGTATCCAAATACAGTTTCTTAGTCTTCTGTATGTATGTATCTAAATAGAAAGAAACATAGGTTATCAACCAGTAGAACTTGAGACTGAGAGGGTGAGTGAGAACTTTGAGAGGGTGAATGAAAATGATGCTTGCAAGTGAAGTAGAGATTTAAAAATCATACCGAACTTGATGAAAGCGTAAGGCCTTGCAGCAGTTTCAATTTGACTCCCATTGACTCTCTCGAATTCATTTTTCAGATCTTCCAAGTACTGGAATGCAAGTTTCTTTGGATAAGAACGGTCGCACATTGTTAGATAGCATACTCGACCTTCAATGATGTAACTGCATATCTGAATTAAGGTGGAACAAGTACATACCACAACAAATGTAAAAAAATCAACACATGCTAAAAATATATATACAATATCAGAGAAGCCTCTAATAAAAAAAAACTAGCAAAGGTAGATGACCTTGCACACAAATAGCAAGAACAGTATGACAAGTATACCAGAAATATCAAGACCGGGTACCATATACTACCTCCGTCCGGGATTTTAAGGCCGTAGAGCAAAGAAGCACTGTCCGGTTTTCTAAGGCCTGTTGCTATTCCCTATGTATCTGTCGATAGAATTAATTGGAGAGGCTGCATCCTGATTGGGCATGGGCCACGCATGCGGTGGTGAGCTGTGGCTGCATGCATGCAGGCTAGCGGATTGGCAAGGCGATTAATCTTCCTAAAAAGTTAACTGGTCAGATTTAAAGCTGAAAACTGCTTACGAGGTGCCTTGGTCCAGGAGATTTGGTCTTTAGGCCCAATATACCCGGACGGAGGTTGTAGGTGTCTCTGCTTGTTTAAATGTAGTCCATGATTAGTCAAAAAATGCTGACTTCTCTGTCTACAAAACGATACAGATACTGGCTAGTGAAAGCATGCAGATGCAGAGTATCTCGTATCTGAATATATAATATAATGTCATTGCATGTTTAAATATAATACCTAGGATCAAGCATCTTCCCCGAACAGAAAATAGACTGCAATTAACAAAGGATACTGGAAAAAGTATGATCCGGTCTCAATTGACATCCGTGAGGCTTCATGTTGCCCCTTTGACAAGTTCTTGAAAAGAAGTTTAGCTTGCTGCTTGTAGAAATCAGAATCCTTCTGATCCCCCCCGTCATCCAGCCCTTCTGCCAGTGGAAGGCCATCAGTGACACGCGCTATCATTGTCAGCTTCACCATTTTGCGAAGAACACCAGAACCCACTACAAACTATATAGTTGATAGCCAATAAAGGCACCTGCAAGGCAAAGCAGCAAATGAGTGCTTCAGTCGTAGTCCAGCTTCAACTTTTGATTTGATACATTTAGCACAGCACATACCAAAATTTCTGTAAATTAATAAACAAAGTGTGACCAACAATCATGTAATCCATGTCATTTTACAGTAGCAATCCTAATGGGACAACTTGTTCATCGTTCAAATTCACACAAGCAATCACTAGAAGGTGCTTCTAACTTGACTAATAAGTATTTAATGGCAACTAAAAATGGCATTGGTCATAATGCATATACAAGAAATTCAAATATCCTATGATTTAAATTCTACAAAGTTTGCATCAGAATGCTAGACATATTCATATAACTAACAAAACTGACAAATGCAATCCATTTGTGTATCCCTAGGAAAATCCAACGCATGCTCAATTACTTGGTTCACAACACATATTTCATTAGTTACATAAATTTAGAAGGTGCAGACGGAACAATACCAAGCTAAATTACTCAGTTCACATGCAACACATCTTCATTAGTAACATGATTTAAAAGGTGAACTCGCGTCACCGTTACTTAAGAGCCATAGAGAGAAAAAGAACCATGCATAAACCCACTCCTGCTCTGAGCAGTGAGCACCCAAAGCATTAGATACGGCTGATCACATGGACCTATCATATGATGAACTATGCAAATGATCCACAATCCCCAACCATAAATGCACAGCTGACAGACTGCCAATCTGTTCAACACACA
Organism: Triticum timopheevii; assembly: GCA_963921465.1. NCBI lineage: Eukaryota > Viridiplantae > Streptophyta > Magnoliopsida > Poales > Poaceae > Triticum > Triticum timopheevii. The sequence goes on from OY997270.1 coordinate 547,830,090, forward strand.
ACTCCACGTGCCGATCTGTTTTCCAAATGGAGACTCATTACAACTGTCCTGCATAAATCTACATCACAACAACGATACAAATACACTAGCCCACCTCCTATCACTCAACCAAACAGAGGGGAGGTAAAAGGAGACTACAATCCACCAGCCCGCGTAGTAGCTCGAGGATACCTAGCTTGCCCACCCAACCAAGTTCAGCAGCAGGCACAATTTCTCCTCGAGCACGATTCAAGTCACTGCCAGCAAACTGCTAAACCAGAGCGTGCGATTAAACTACTACCATTGGGGTAAGAAACGTCGTGATCCCCCGTAATTGGGCGCGAAACTGTCACGCGGCCCGATCCACCCCACTCGGCTTCGTCGCCAGCCAAGCAACGAATCATCCTAAGAGCAACCGGTAGATCGAACCCCAGGGTTCCGGAGGGGACGAGGCGACGCGATCCCGCCAGATCTACCTGACGGATCTGGACGAGCTAGATCAGAGGCCAGCACGAGACGCGTGGGCCGGGAGTAGAGGGGAGGGGAGGGGGAGAAGTGGCGTACGGTGGGCAGAGAGCGCGGCAGCTGGAGACGCGGCGGCCGTCGCCGGGGAAGTAGATCGCCGGGGTCGCCGGAGGGAGAGTCTGGCGGGGCTGCTGGCTCTGCTTCGCGTGTCGGTTGGGAGATTGGCCGGGGCGGGGGCGGAGGGGGATACGACGGGTGTCCGAACCAGAATGTTCTTTTTTCCTTTGGAAAAACTCTGGACCTTTGCACGGGCATGGGCTCGCCGTGCACGTACAGCCTAACTTTTTGAGGCCCATCAACGGCCAGGTAAGCCCAGTACATTTCGAGGCCCATGTTCTCTAGCCTACTTTTTTCCCATCGAAGCTCCATTCCGATTTGGCGAGAGCCGGCCGCCGACTCCAGGCCATGGCGAAGCCCTAAACCGCAGACCTCGCCGGCGGCGGGCTTCTTGATCAGCCGCCTAAGGACTCATGCAGCTGTGAGGACCGCAGAAACTTAGACTCGTCCAAGGAGGTCGTCTTCAAGGTTCACGCCATGGCAGGGCCCTTTGCGACCCCAGTGTAGGTCAAGCCGCCGGGCGAGAGGTACCCACCGGCCGCGAATGCTATGCCTCGCTTATAGCAAGACTAGCATCCGTCTCAACTGAAACTTCCCTGCAGCACGCACGCGTACGGGCCGGCCCAATAGCATGTTACTCGTTCGTTCGTTCATTGGTATGTTGATTCGGTTTTTTCAGGTTTTTTATTTTTTGTGTTTTTCTTTAGTCTTTTCTTTGGTTTTATTATTTCTTTTTCGGTTTTCGTTTGGTCTCTTTGATTCGTTATTATACTTCATTTTTTTTCTTGTGTTTTCTTTGTTTCTTTATGGTTTTCCTTAGTTTTTCTTTTCGTTCCAATTTTCCTTCTTTTTTGGTATTTTGTTTCTTACTTACTTTTCAACATTTTCTTCTATTTTCTTTCTTTCTTTATCAGTATTCACTATTTTCCATTCCTTTTGCACTTGGCTTTGATTTTTTTTCTTGGTTTCTATTGTTCCTTTTTCATTGTTTTTTATTTTCCTTTATTTCTTTTGGTTTTCATTCTATATTTTTCGTATATGTCAAGAATATTTTTCAAATACAGGTTTAACATTTTTAAATATAATTTTAATGTTTTTCTTATACATGTCAACTTTTTTATAAATATTTTTCAAATGATTTATTACAATTTTTATAATAGATGATTAAAAATAATAATACATGGTCAACATTTTTTTCTATACACATTTACCATTTTCCAAGTGCTCGATTAACATTTTTTGAACACATGATCAACATTTTTTCTATACACATTTAACATTTTTCAAATGCTTGATCGAGATTTTTCAAATACTTGTTTAACATTTTTTTCCAAAATGATTGATTAATATTTTTAAAATACATGATCAAAAAATTTCATACACATTCCATTTTTTGGCATACATGACAAACATTTTCTCTATGCACATTTGACATTATTCAAATGCTTGGTTAACATTTTTTCAAATGATTTTATGTAAAGTGTTTTTTCTACTACATTTATTTAGAATATTTGGAAGTAAACAAAAAAACAAAAAAACAAAAACAAAAAATGTGAAAAATAGAAAAAAATGAGGTAGCCCCCTGTGAGCTAGTCCGGCCCATCTGGCGCTCGCCTTGACGCGAGGGTTCCCAACATCTCGCTATAAGTGAAACATAGGGGCGCCTCCCGCCGGCCCGATTTTCCCAACTCAACTCGGGTCTTCACCGAGTCCGTGGATGCGACCGCCCCTAATTTTCCTATCGGGCGGGTGGGAAGGCCACCTCCACAGCAACCTTGGTAGAAACGCTGTGTAACGGTGAATTCTTGGAAGCTCTGCAGTTGCTTCCTTAGGTGATCGATTGTGTATGCTTATTACAAAGTTATGTACTCCTTCCGGTCAAATATGGGCTTCCTTAGGTAAGCCCAATATGCTTACTAACTTTGTATTAAACCAGCAACAAGTAATATGGATCGGAAGGAGTACTAAGTTATGGGCTTGTTTTGGTGTTCCGTAACAATTGATGGCTTCTGCATTGCAGGTTCAAACTCGACCATTTGTTACCTCATCATTTTCTATATATGTTATGGTAATCTCTTGTTTTACTGTTTCCATACTGTTACTAGGTTCAGTTTATTGTACCTCTTTGGTTGCCACTTCAAAACTGCATGGAGAAAAATGCAGATTTTCCACAAGCAACAAATAATTTTTTGTGAGGACTTGTTAGTTTGAGCTTTTGACTATAAGTTCTTGCAAACACCTATATAATCAGGTTTATAATGATTTACTTTTTTGTTAATGTATGGTGCAATGCTTCGCTTCTGCACCCCCCCCCCCCCCCCAAATTCACGAATGGACCACTAGTTTACATTGCTTCAGCTTGTTGATTAGCAAAGCTTGAAGCTGAACAATCAAAGTTCATAGACGCTTGCAGTTAGGTGTGTTAAACATCACACATATATACGTGACAAGGTTCAGGGGGAGTCCCGCACCATATCCTATAGGTAGTTTCAGGGGCGGAGCCAGAAAATCGAGCCAATGGGTTCATGACTGATTTATTGAGAAAATTTACTATGACATAATTAAGTACAGTGTCCAATTTCACACTATCATATAACGAGAGGCTAGCACCCAAATGCAAATATGATAGCACTTATATTTTATACATTGAAAACAAAACAATATAACATTCGCAAAGGAAAACAGCAAATCATACCAGTTGGATGATATTATAAAAATCTCTTGTTTACATATTGTTAATAGAGTAATTTCAAAAATAACTTCATAGCTTCAGGTGCAGCTTCTCCTTCCCGAAGACCGGCAAAATAGTCAAGTTACATTGAAAGTGTATAGTACCATAAATCAAAAGAAGCACGTACAATCACTCACGTTACAGTGTGCTCCCTTTCGACCATTCCAGTCAATTAATTACCAATGCATCGCTCACAACTTGCCCCTCGTTATGATCTGTGGAAAGGGCGGCAACACAAATAATAGATGGATCAGTTCTTTGTATAGATGGATTTTTATTTTTTCAAAATCTGTAAGAGTACTTACTACATCAACGACGTTTGATGCATTTTACCTGCATCTAACAGGTGGCCTTGAAGTGCCTACATCATAATCTGAATCTGGTGATTGGTTTCTCTTTGAGAAATATTGCTCCACCGCCGAGATCAATAAAAGTTCAGAAAAAAGTTACTCGCCGAAATCTGTAAGAGTAATTAGAAAATTAGGGCAAAGTCTAGGCTAAATATATAGAACATGCATAAGAAGAAGAATATGTGGTGACCTGCTGTTGCTTCCTTGGGGCTGGCTGGCGAAGACTAGGCGATGCGCCGTCGCCGCGATGGGCGAACAAGATGGGGAGAGGCGGAGTAGAGGGAAGACCACGGAGTAGAGCGATGGGCGAGCGAGAGTCGTCGATTCACAACACATCCGACCTGATGCTTTACGAGTCATCTAACGCACGCACGGGACAGTAGCAGTTTATGTATGGGCCTTAGCTGGGCTATTCCCGTGAAGATTTCTGGCCTAAAAGGCTTTCGCTTGTGAATTCCAAATTCCGATGGGTTCAGCCGTGATTTTCTAATGGGTTCACGCACACGATAACCTACACACGCGTACATGGCAGCAGAAAATCGTTGGGTTCACTTGAACCCAATGCCACAACTTTGGCTCCGCCCCTGGGTAGTTTGGGTTCGGTTGTTAGCTAGAGTTTATCTCAATGCATTGTAATCTTATCTCTACCTAGCTTCCTCTCCAAGTTGTAATCTCCTGTAAACAATCTCAACTATATGCGCTATCAGGGAGGTACACCCCTGCCTATAAACACGTACGGCGTCCCCTCGAGTTGAGGTACGACGCTTCCCGCCATCGCACAAGGTGTACAAGTCATTTTTTGTGTTCTCCACAACGTTAACCCCCTGAACATGCTGCACTTACTTTAAATTTAGTATGACTCGTAAAAAGGAGTAATATTTTATTCCTGACATGACCCTGAATGTCAAGGAGCGATATTTTGTAAATTTGGAGACATTGGCTGAGTATTAAGGTCAATATTCTTCTATGGGCATCGATTTCTCTTAGCAGCCAAAAGATATCCTGCACGACCGTTAATATGCCTTAAACTAAAGATCATTTCAGGTTTATGGACTTGTTTTGGTGTTTCAGAACAGTTGATGGCGTCTACATTGCAGGAATATTGTTTTACCTGCAATTGAACTCTGCCATTGTTTTACCTCATCATCTTCTATGCTTCTGTAATTTCTTGTTTTACTGGCCCCATACTGTTATTGAGTTAAGTATACTGCACCCCCTTGGTCGCCACTTCAAAACTGCATGGAGAGATTTGCAGATTTTCCAGAAGCAACCAAAAATAATAATAAATGTGAGGACATTTTAATTTGAGCTTAGTTTTAGCTTTTGACTATAAGTTGTTGCAAACACCTACATAATCTGGTGTATAATGTTTTGCAAACACCTATATCGATCATGTCAGAAACATTTATATCGCTTTTGCACCATCAATGTACATTGCTTCAACTTGTTGATTATTAAAGCTTGAATCTAAACAATGAAGTTCATAAATATTTGCAGTTAGGCGTATAAGTCGCTTTCTGCATTCTCCACAACATATACCCCCTGAACATGATGTGCTTATTTTTAACTGAAAAGATGATGTTGTCCTACCTAAACCATAGATGCATCGGTGTGTATTTGAAATTCTTAGCATAGCAGATTTAATTGTTTGAAATTTAACTAATGGAACACAAAGGATGATTAATACAACTTGTAAAAAGGTACCATAGAGTGTTTCTGACATGATCCTGGATGTCAGCAACAATGTTCTGTAATTTTGGAGATAGTGGCCGAGTACTAAGGTCGGTAGTCTTCTATCGGTGTCGATTTCTCTTAGTAATCAAAAGACATTGTTCAAAGCAGTTAATATGCCTTAAACAAAAGAACATGGCCTTTGGACTGGAAGTCGAAACGCTTTATGTGCTCACCTAGTGAGACCTTTTTATTGTGAAGTTCGCTTGTCCTGATATTCTCATGGTTCATGGACGTTTCCAGTTCTTGCCAATGATATTCTTACCAACATATTGTTCAACAAAGTCAGGCATCAATTCGTCATAATCATGTCAACCGTCATGTTGTAGTATTGTTCTCTCCGCAAAGGGATTACAAAATTGCAGTTACTATTCTCATACCAAACTGAACAGCTAGCAGCTTTGCCTGGGTTGGGCATAACTATCATATGATAGGGCTTAATAGTCTACCTTGGTGTTTAACTAATTCACGGAAATTGAATACAACATCAGTTCTAAGTCACTTAGGGAGTATAAACTTGATGTTAGGTTTTTCCTTCCGCAATGTCCGCCCACCCTGCAGAAAATCACCAAGCTCCAGAAGGCCTTCCTATGGGCGGGAACGGACAAGAAAACTGGTGCCAAGTGCAAGGTTAACTGGGACACGATGTGTAGACCACTAAAATATGGGCGCCTCGGTGTGCTTAACATGAAGAAATTCTGGAGGGTACTAAGATTGAGATGACTATGGTTCGAGTGGAAGGAGCCAGCAAAAATGTGGGTGGGTTTGGGCAACCTGTGTGATGACAAGGACTACGACTTGTTCTACTCCTTCATAACCATGTGACGCCCGATTCAATCGTACACTAATCATACACGCAAATGTGTACGATCAAGATCAGGGACTCACGAGAAGATATCACAACACAACTCTAGACACAAATTAAAATAATACAAGCTTTATATTACAAACCAGGGGCCTCGAGGGCTTGAATACATAAGCTCGAAACGAAACGAGTAAGCGGAAGCAACATTATCTGAGTACAGACATGAGTTAAACAAGTTTGTCTTAAGAAGGCTAGCACAAAAGCAACATCGATCGAAAAGGCAAGGCCTCCTGCCTGGGAGCCTCCTAACTACTTCTGGTCATCGGCGGCCTCCATGTTGTAGTAGGCACCGTTAGTGTAGTAGCAGTCATCGTTGAAAGTGGCGTCTGGATCATGGGCTCCACCATCTAGTTGCAGCGTCCGAGAAGAATGGAAAGAGGTGGAAAAAGGGGGAGCAAAGCAACCGTGAGTACTCATCCAAAGTACTCACAAGGAAGGGTCTACACTATATATGCATCGGTATCAATGAAATGGGTAGTATCTATGGACTGAACTGCAGAATGCCAGAAGAGAAGGGGAAAGCCTAGCCTATCGAAGACTAGCATCTTCAAGCAGCTCCAAGCATCTTGCAGCAATTAAAAGAGTATAGAATAGCAGTTTATATTTAACAAACATGTTGTAGAAATAATGCCTAGAGATCCTCCCCCGATTCCCTGCGGGAAAGCAATCTCAGAGCCACATATCCACTACATGCCTCAGCATTCAGTATCCAGTTCTAGTTGTATCGATCGGGATACAACTCCGAGCGTCCGTTACCGTGGACCCGGCTATTCGAATAGATAATACTTCCCTGCAGTGATGCACAAACCTACCCAACACGCTTGATCAACTCCGTCCGGATGCACCATCAGGTCATGATCGACCTCGGCCGACGTAGTCCTACCTAGGTTCAACAGAGAGGCCAGCACGCTGGTCTACATCCTAAATGCGAAGGGGTCATGGGCCAATCGTCCTTTTCAATCCCGCGCGTTGCGAACGCGGCCGGTGAGCAGACCTAGCCCCCTTATACAAGTGCAGGCTTAACCATTCCAACCCGGCGCACGCCACTCAGTCGCTGACGTCGATGAGCTTTCAGAAGAATCAAACAACGTAGAGTGCCCATACTTATTCTCGCGTGGTGGTTAGTGCAAAAAAGGCCAGAGGCCTACTCGGATCAAATATCCCAACCGTTAGTGTCTTGGTAGTGCGGTAACGATCAATGATCCATGATATGTGATCCCATCGCCCCATGTCATGGACTTGCGGCAAGGGCTAAGAATGCCCAGCCGCGCCGCATGGAAAACTTGCGGGTATCCTCCAGATCAACCCGACTTCACATCACTCGCGGGTACCCCTCGGGGCCGACCCGATGTCAGCATGGTTCTGTGGTAAGTCAAAGTAACCGTGCATCCGAAATAGCAAGGGGGAATCCAAGGAATCACCCTCAGTGGATTCTCACTCAATGTAACCATCAAGGTGGACTTGGAGGAATCACCCTTGATGGTCCGCACTTGAGGGGGTGCACGACAGAGTCGTTATCGGGAGTGGTGAAGGAGGAATCACCCTCCGTGACCATGACCGAATAGCTACACTATAGGGTTAACATCAGAAGTGCTGATGAGGTATCACCCTCGGCACTCGATAATAACTCTGCAGAGTCGTACAACTAAAAGCGGGGGTGATGTGCGGTGTCGGGGCCTGGACGTCGATCACGTTAATCGAGTCACCAGACATAAAGCGAGGCAACTGGGACAAGGTGGGGGGTTCGCTGATGGATCTCTAACCAATCTATACTAAGCAGTTTAGAATAAGCAGGTAAGATACCAAAGTAGGTAAGATACCAAAGCAGGTAACAAAAATAGGCTATGCATCAAAATAGGATCATACAAAAGTAGTAGCAGTTCTAGTGCAAGCAAGAGAGGGAAAGAAATGGGCGATATCGGAATGAACAAGGGGGGTTTGCTTGCGTAGAAGCTCTGCTGAAAAGGAAGAAGTGTCGTTGGTGACGTAGTCGATCACATGGGCATCATCGGTCTCGGGGTCTAACGAAAAGAAGTAATGAAGGGGGGACATAATAAATAACATAGCAAACAGATGCATCACTAAGCATGACATGACGATATGCAGATCTAGGGTTGACCTAACGTAGTGCTACACGTTGTATACGGAGGGGGGAAACATCCGAGGATGATTTCCTGACGTTAGACGGATTTCGGAAGGACGAAAGAGAGGGGACGGTTCCATGTTTAGGTTGCTAGGAGCATGTGACAGATGAATGGACCGCGTTTTCTGATTCGTTGGAATTTTCTGAACAACTTTCATATATAAATCTTTTTCATCGGAGTTACGGTTTAGTTTCTATTAATTTTCAAAGATTTAAACATTTTTTGAAATTATCTAAATTAACAAAAAGGGATTACTGCGTCAGCATGATCTCACTACGACGTCGGTAGTCAACAGACTGGTTGACTGGTCAAAATGACCAGTGGGTCCCATATGTCATACTCAAAGGGACTAACAATAGTTTATTTTAATTAAACAGAGTTAATTAGCAGTAGGGCCTACATGTCAGTGACTGTTTAGGTTAACTAATTAATTTCATTCATAAAAATGTTTAATTAGATTAATTACGCGGTGGGGCCTGCCTGTCAGTGGCACTGGGCTGCCTAGTCAGCATGTTGACCAAGTCAACATGGTCAACAGGGCCCACGGGACCCACCTGTAGCGACCCAGGGTAGGCCCCAGGGCCAGTCATGTCAGCGGCATCGCCGGAGTAACTCCGGCGACCATGTTTTACAGCGGCGCACATCGGGAGGTGATCGGGTGTCGGCTACGGGGTGTTAAAACGAGCGATGTGATGCGCGTTTGAACGAGGGGAGCCGCACGATGTTGTTTTCTCTATGAGTTTTATTTATGGGTCTTTTACATCTGTGTCCCTAACTCAAACCCACTACTCACATTTGCCCCTAATTCGAAAGCCTGCTCAAAAATGCCCCTCCGCCGTTAGGTGCCCTTACAGAAATACCCTTCCGCTCTGTTTCCGTCTGGTCAAAGGGGTTTGACCGTTTACGGGGTGTTTACTGGACATTTTGCCCCTAGCTTCACATGTCACTTACATGTAGGACCCGAACAAAACAGAGAAATAAAAAAGAAAAGGGAAAAATCACCCACCTCTCTCCCCAACCTCACAACCTTTCTCTCTCACCTCTGGCGAGCTCCGACTACCCTGGACTGGGCACTGCCGCTGCTAGCTCCCCACACGCCGCAGCCCTATCTCCATCCCATCCTCCCTCTCCCTCCCCCTCTCCCTCCCTTTCCCTTCCTCCCTCCTTGTGCAGAGATCCGCCGCTGCCGCCTTCTTCTTCGCAGGGCCAATGGCCTCCTCGGGCTCAACCTCCATGTCCAGGAGCTTTGCAAAGATCTCTGTGCCCTCCGTGCAGATCGAATTCATGCGGTGCACCTTCATTAGTCCGCGCCATTGCTGTCTTCCTTGCCTTTGGCCAGCCGCCATCTTGCCCTGATCTGTCACCATGGGCCGCCGTGTTCCCGTGCGCCGACGTGTTCGCCACCGTGCGCCCCCTTTGCCTCGCTCCCATGTGCCGCCATGTTCGCCACCTTGCGTCCCCTCTGCCTCGCTCCCGTGCACTGCCGTGTTCGCCACTGTGCGTCCTCGCTTGGACCAGCGCCGGCGCCGCCCAATTTCTGCCGGCCAAACCGCTGCCAGTGGCCCCACCACCACGTGGGGCTGTTAGATTAGGGTTAATCTTTTTTTGCGAGTTAGATTAGGGTTAATCCATGATGTGGGTATTAATTAGTTAATTAATCTGTTAATGGCATATTAAATCAATCTAAAATAATCAATCCAAAATAACTAACCTATGACAAGTGGACCCATTCCCTTGTTGACCCAGTCAACTGCTAACCATTTGACCATGACAGTGGGTCCTACATGTCGGTGACAAAAGGAGGCAGGGGCAAAATGTCCAGAAAACATCAAGTAAACGATCAAACCCCTTTGACCTAACGGAAACGGAACAGAAGGGCAATTCTGTAAGGGGAACTAACGGCGGAGGGGCATTTTTGAGCAGGCTTTGGAATTAGGGGTAAATCTGAGTAGGTGGTTCGAGTTAGGGACAGAAATGCAAATGGCCCTTTCTTTATTTTTAGGCTTAAGAAAATATAACACTAGCCCTAAATTTGTGTTAATAGTTAGACCACTGCCACAATTAATTTGGCACTAAAATAAATTAGTTTAGAGTTTTTACAAATTTAAAAGCATTTATTTAATTGCTTTAGTCCCTATTTTATTCATTAAAGGGCATTTAAATTCTTTATAAAATATAGGTTTCAACATGACAAACGACCAGAGATTATTTGCCACAAATTGAACATTTTAGTTTTCATGTTTGAGAAATTTGAATTTTGAACTTTAATTTGAATTTGAAATTGAATAGTGATCTGGATCGTGAGGATTAGCAACAGTAATCATGGTGACGTGGCAACATTAGTGGAGGGTTACTGTAGCTCAAATATCCGGGCGTCACAAACCATTACCATTGGCAATGGTGCGCGCATGTCCTTTTGGGAAGCCCCTGGGATGCATGATATGAAGCCCAAGGATACCGCGCCCCTTGATACGTCTCCAACGTATCTATAATTTATGAAGCATTCATGCTATTTTATTATGTGTTTTGAATGATTACGGGCTTTATTATACACTTTTATATTACTTTTGGGACTAACCTATTAACCGGACCCAGCCCATATTGCTGTTTTATTACCTGTTTCAGTATTTCGAAGAAAAGGAATATCAAACGGAGTCCAAACGGAATGAAACCTTCGAAAAAAGTTATTTTTGGAACATAAGCAATCCCAGGAACTTGGAGTGCAAGCCAGGGAAGGCTCGAGGAAGCCATGAGATAGGGGGGCGCGCCCACCCCTAGGCACGCCCTCCACTCTTGTGGGCCACTCGAGGCTCCCCCGACCGACTTCTTTCGCCTATATAAGCCTATGTACCCTAAAAACATAAAAACACAAGATAAATCGGGAGTTCCGCCGCTGCAAGCCTTTGTAGCCACCAAAAACCTCTCGGGAGCCCGTTCCGGTACCCTGCCGGAGGGGGAATCCATCACCGGTGGCCATCTTCATCATCCCGACGCTATCCATGACAAGGAGGGAGTAGTTCACCCTTGGGGCTGAGGGTATGTACCAGTAGCTATGTGTTTGACCTCTCTCTCTCTCTCTCGTGTTCTCTCTATGGCATGATCTTGATGTATCGCGAGCTTTGCTATTATAGTTGGATCTTATGATGTTTCTCCCCCTCTATTCTCTTGTGATGAATTGAGTTTTCCCTTTGAAGTTGTCTTATCGGATTGAGTCTTTAAGGATTTGAGAACACTTGATGTATGTCTTGCCGTGCTTATCTGTGGTGACAATGGGATATCACGTGCCACTTGATGTATGTTTTGGTGACCAACTCGCGGGTTCCACCCATGAACCTATGCATAGGGGTTGGCACACGTTTTCATCTTGACTCTCCGGTAGAAACTTTGGGGCACTCTTTGAAGTACTTTGTGTTGGTTGGATGAATCTGAGATTGTGTGATACATATCGTATAATCATGCCCACGGATACTTGAGGTGACAACGGAGAATCTAGGTGACATTAGGGTTTTGGTTGATTTGTGTCTTAAGGTGTTATTCTAGTACGAACTCTTGAATAGATCGATCCGAAAGAATAACTTTGAGGTGGTTTCGTACCCTACCATAATCTCTTCGTTTGTTCTCCGCTGTTGGTGGCTTTGGAGTGACTCTTTGTTGCATGTTGAGGGATAGTTATATGATCTATCTATGTTATTATTGTTGAGAGAACTTGCACTAGTGAAAGTATGAACCCTATGCCTTGTTTCCTATCATTGCAATACCGTTTACGCTCACTTTTATCATTAGTTACCTTGCTGTTTTTATATTTTCAGATTACAAAAACCTATATCTACCATCCATATTGCACTTGTATCACCATCTCTTCGCCGAACTAGTGTACCTATACAATTTACCATTGTATTGGGTGTGTTGGGGACACAAGAGACTTTCTGTTATTTGGTTGCAGGGTTGTTTGAGAGAGACCATCTTCATCCTACGACTCCCACGGATTGATAAACCTTAGGTCATCCACTTGAGGGGAAATTTGCTACTATCCTACAAACCTGTGCATTTGCAGGCCCAACAACGTCTACAAGAAGAAGGTTGTGTAGTAGACATCAAGCTCTTTTCTGGCGCCGTTGCCGGGGAGGTGAGTGCTTGAAGGTATATCTTTAGATCTTGCAATCGAATCTTTTTGTTTCTTGTATTATCACTAGTTTAGTTTATAAAAGAAAACTACAAAAAAAATGGAGTTAAGTTTGTCTCATACGCTTCGTCTTTTTAATATCTTTCGTGAGAATGATGGAAAGGGAAATTGTGCTCAATTGCTAGAAGAAGAATGCATTAAAATGTTTGGTACTAGATCTTTGTATGATGAGCATGATTGCAATGTTGTTAGTATGAATTCCTTGAATATCCATGATGCTAATGAAATGCAAAGCCACAAGCTTGGGGAAGCTATGTTTGATGAATATGATATTTTTTGTCCCCCTAGTTTTGATGAGAAAATTTATTATGATGAAAGCAAGCCTCCTATTTATAATGATGAAAGTGGGTTCGGAAGAGTGTCAACTTTAGGAAGTAGTGATCCCACTATTTTGGAGGATGATGAATCTTATTGTGATGAATATGAAAGTGGATTTGGAAGAGTGTCAACTTTATTTAGTGATGATTCCACTATTTCGGAAGAGGTTCCAATTGATTATGAGAACAAAGTTGCTATCTATGATGATTATTTGATGACTTGTATGCTATTAAGAATAATGATAACCATGAAACTTTTCATCATGATTTTACTTTTCAATTGGATTATGCCTCACATGATAATTATTTTGTTGAGTTTGCTCCCACTACTATTCATGAGAAGAAATTTGTTTATGTGGAGAGTAGTAAAAATTCTATGCTTGTAGATCATGAAAATAATGCTTTAGATGCTGTTTATATTGTTGAATTCATTCATGATGCTACTGAAAATTATTATGAGGGAGGAACATATGCTTGTAGGAATTGCAATAGTGTCAAGTTTCCTCTCTATGTGCTTAAAATCTTGAAGTTATGCCTGTTTTGCCTTCCTATGCTAGTTGATTATTGTTCCCACAAGTTGTTTGCTCACAAAATCCCTATGCATAGGAAGTGGGTTAGGCTTAAATGTGCTAGTCATATGCTTCATGATGCTCCCGCCATGTTTCAATTCTTATCTTTTATGTGAGCATCATTGCCATCATCACGCCTAGCTAGAAAGGCATTAAAGAAAAGCGCTTGTTGGGAGACAACCCAATATCTATCCTTACTGTTTTTGTGTGACCACATGATTATGCTACTGTAATAATCATGTCTTATAGCTTTTGTTTCAATAAAGTGCCAAGTAAGACCTTTAGGATAGCTTACGGTGATAGTTGTATTGATCCTGCTGAGAATCAGAAACTTTTGCACCCAGTAATTTAGTTTTGTTAATTCACAGGAACGTTCTTATGATCTGATTCTTTTTGCTCTGGATTGGTACACAAATTTATTAGGACTTCCTAATTTGGTAGGATTTTTTTAGTTCCAGAAGTATACGTTTGACATAGATTACTACAGACTGTTCTGTTTTTGACAGGTTCTGTTTTCTATGTGTTGTTTGCTTATTTTGATGAATGAGTAGTATCCGAGGGTATGGACCATAGTTAAGTCAGAGTACAGTAGATATTACACCAATATGAATTTAGAATGAGTTCATTACTGTACCTAAGTGGTGGTTTTATTTTCTTGTACTAACGGAGCTTACGAGTTTTCTGTTGAGTTTTGTGTTGTGGAGTTTTCAAGTTTTGGGTAAAGATTCGATGGACTATGGTATAAGGAGTGGCAAGAGCCTAAGCTTGGGGATGCCCAAGGCACCCCAAGGTAATATTCAAGGACAACCAAGAGCCTAAGCTCGGGGATGCCCCGGAAGGCATCCCCTCTTTCGTCTTCGTTCATCGGTAACTTTACTTGGGCTATATTTTTATTCGCCACATGATATGTGTTTTGCTTGGAGCGTCATTTTATTTTGTTATTATTTGCTTTCTGTTATTTAGATTAATGTTTTGCATCTTTATTTTCAATAAAAATGTCAAGGATAGCCTTTGCCATGCTTATTTTGCTAGTATACATGTTGCTGTTTGAAAACAGAAAGTTTACCACTGTTGCAAAAATTCCCTAGAAAAGTAAGAGAATGGTATAATGTTGAAACTTTTTGCATATTGAGCTCTGATAAATATTCTACAGCATAGTAATTTTCTCATAATTTTTGGAGTTAGGGAAGTATTGATACTCTTGCATTCTTTACAGACTGTACTGTTTTGGCAGATTGCTATTATGTTTGCATTGTTTGCATATGTTTGCTTGTTTAATGATTCTATTTGAGGATAGGAGTATTAAATATGCAGAGGCATTTAGTATGCAATGTTGAATAATAATTTTAGTGATTTTCTGCAGTATAAAATGATAAGGTTTTGCATTGGTTTATACTAACCTATCTCACGAGTTCTTGTTGAGTTTGGTGTGGATGAAGCTTTTGATAAAAAGAGAAACCATGATATGAGAGGAATTAAGGAGACACAAAAGTTCAAGCTTGGGGATGCCCAAGGCACCCCAAGATAATATTTCAAGAAGTCTCAAGCATCTAAGCTTGGGGATGCCCCGATAGGCATCCCACCTTTCTTCTTCAACAACTATCGGTTAGTATCGGTTGAGCCTAAGTTTTTGCTTCTTCACATGAGTTGTGCTATCCTTGCAATGTCATTTTGTTTTGCCTTGCTTGCTGTTTGAATACAATACCAAGATCTGAAATTCTTAAATGAGAGAGAGTCTTCATATAGCTACATAATCATTTAGCTACTCATTGATCTTCACTTATATCTTTTTGGAGTAGTTTGTTGTTTACTCGTGTGCTTCACTTATATCCTATGAGTAAATGGTTGAATGAGTTGAATGTCACAAATCTGAAATTATTTATGTCTTATTTGCTTATCCCATGGGGAGTAATGACTTCACATCTAAGAAGTAGAGGTTGTAGATTTATTGAAGTTTAGTAAGCATTGTATTGGTCATTTGAACAATTCATGAAAGAATATTGAAGGAAGAGAGATTCCACATATAAATATACTGTCTTAGACATCTTCTATAATTGTGAGCACTCATTAAGTATGACATGCTAAAGAGTTGATGTTAGACAAGGAGGACAACGTAATGGGTTATGTTTTCTCACATCTCGGTTAAAGTATATTGTCATGGATCATTCAAACATGTTGAGCTTGCCTTTCCCCCTCATGCTAGCCAAATTCCTTGCACCAAGTAGAGATACTACTTGTGCTTCCAAATATCCTTAAACCCCGTTTTTTCCATGAGTGTCCACCATTCCTACCTATATGCGGTATTTACCTATCGTTCCAAGTAAATTTGCATGTGCCAAACTCTAAACCTTCAAACAATAATCTGTTCTGTATGCCCGAATCGCTCATGTAGCGACTAGGGGCTGTCAGTATCTTCCATGCTAGGTGGGTTATTCTCAAGATGAGTGGACTCCGCTCATCATTCACGAGAAAAATGGCTGGTAACCGGGATGCCCAGTCCCATGATCAAAAGATCAAAATCAAATCAAAAATAATTGCAAACAAAACTCCCCCAGGTTTGATGTTAGTTGGAGGCACCCATTGTTTCGGGCAAGCCATGGATTGATGATTGTTGGTGGAGGGGGAGTAAAAACTTTTACCATTCTGTTTGGGAACCGCCTATAATGTATGTAGTATGGAAGATATTGGGAACTCTTTGTTGTTATGTTGACAATGAGATCATACCTCTCAAAATTATTTATCTCTATTTCAAAATTGAGCTCTGGCACCTCTGCAAATCCCTGCTTCCCTCTGCGAAGGGTCTATCTTTTACTTTATGTTTTTACTTTATGCAAGAGTCAAGGTGATCTTCACCTTTCCCTTTTTCATTTTATCCTTTGGCAAGCACCTCGTGTACACACACACACACACACACAATTGGATTTAAGTTAGCATGAACTATTATTGTTGACATCACCCAAAGGTGAATACGTTGGGAGGCAACACTATAAGCCCCTATCTTTCTCAGTGTCCGATTGAAACTCCATAACCATTAGTATTGCGTGAGTGTTAGCAATTGTAGAAGACTATATGATAGTTGAGTATGTGGAGTTTGTTATTCCTAAAAATAAGATGAATTGCAATTGTTTGATGACTGAGAATGAAGTTTGCTAGTTTTCAAGAAAGTTTATGGTCTATGCTTCGACAATTTCTTGTTACTTTATCGTGAGAAGTTTTATGAGATCAACTACTGTTATGGCATATTATCATGCTAGAAAAGGTGATTGAAATTATCATTGATCAAACTTGTGCACCTTCTAGCATTCACACATCATAAATTCTTTCTTTTATCATTTACCTACTCGAGGACGAGCAGGAATTAAGCTTGGGGATGCTGATACGTCTCCAACGTATCTATAATTTATGAAGCATTCATGCTATTTTATTATGTGTTTTGAATGATTACGGGCTTTATTATACACTTTTATATTACTTTTGGGACTAACCTATTAACCGGAGGCCCAACCCATATTGTTGTTTTATTGCTTGTTTCACTATTTCGAAGAAAACGAATATCAAACGAGTCCAAACAGAATGAAACCTTAGAAAAAGTTATTTTTGGAACAAAAGCAATCCCAGGAACTTGGAGTGCAAGCCAGGAAAGGCTCGAGGAAGCCACGAGATAGGGGGCGCGCCCACCCCCCCTAGGCGCGCCCTCCACTCTCGTGGGCTCCTCGAGGCTCCCCCGACCAACTTCTTTCGCCTATATAAGCCTACGTACCCTAAAAACATAAAAACACAAGATAGATCGGGAGTTCCGCTGCCGCAAGCCTCTGTAGCCACCAAAAACCTCTCAGGAGCCCGTTCCGGCACCCTGCCGGAGGGGGAATCCATCACCGGTGGCCATCTTCATCATCCCGCTATCCATGACGAGGAGGGAGTAGTTCACCCTCGGGGCTGAGGGTATGTACCAGTAGCTATGTGTTTGATCTCTCTCTCATGTTCTCTCTATGGCACGATCTTGATGTATCGCGAGCTTTGCTATTATAGTTGGATCTTATGATGTTTCTCCCCCTCTACTCTCTTGTGATGAATTGAGTTTTCCCTTTGAAGTTGTCTTATCGGATTGAGTCTTTAAGGATTTGAGAACACTTGATGTATGTCTTGCCATGCTTATCTGTGGTGACAATGGGATATCACGTGCCACTTGATGTATGTTTTGGTGACCAACTTGCGGGTTCCACCCAAGAACCTATGCATAGGGGTTGGCACATGTTTTTGTCTTGACTCTCCGGTAGAAACTTTGGGGCACTCTTTGAAGTGCTTTGTGTTGGTTGGATGAATCTGAGATTGTCTGATGCATATCGTATAAACATGCCCACGGATACTTGAGGTGATAATGGAGTATCTAGGTGACATTAGGGTTTTGGTTGATTTGTGTCTTAAGGTGTTATTCTAGTACGAACTCTTGAATAGATCGATCTGAAAGAATAACTTTGAGGTGGTTTCGTACCCTACCATAATCTCTTCGTTTGTTCTCCGCTATTAGTGGCTTTGGAGTGACTCTTTGTTGCATGTTGAGGGATTGTTATATGATCTATCTATGTTATTATTGTTGAGAGAACTTGCACTAGTGAAAGTATGAACCCTATGCCTTGTTTCCTATCATTGCAATACCGTTTACGCTCACTTTTATCATTAGTTACCTTGCTGTTTTTATATTTTCAGATTACAAAAACCTATATCTACCATCCATATTGCACTTGTATCACCATCTCTTCGCCGAACTAGTGTACCTATACAATTTACCATTGTATTGGGTGTGTTGGGGACACAAGAGACTTTCTGTTATTTGGTTGCAGGGTTGTTTGAGAGAGACCATCTTCATCCTACGCCTCCCATGGATTGATAAACCTTAGGTCATCCACTTGAGGGGAAATTTACTACTGTCCTACAAACATGTGCACTTGCAGGCCCAACAACGTCTACAAGATGAAGGTTGTGTAGTATACATCACCCCTCATCTACGAGGCATCCTCGAGGAAAACTGGAAGATGAGAGAAGCTCTACAAGATGCATGGTGCGTGGGTTTCCAAAATAAAGAGACTTGTAACCTTCTTGTTCACACATTTCCACCAATTCATTCAGCTAAGGGCAAGCATCCGTGACCTCCAGCTTCTCGACGACGTGGTGGACGACATCGTCTGGAAACATACCGATAATTGCCTCTACTCGACGGAGTCCACCTACAAGGCATAATTCCTTGGCCTGATCTGATCGCCGATGGAACACATGATTGGGAAGGCTTGGGCCCCACCAAAAGTAAAATTCTTTGCTTGGATTGCCGTGCAAAACAGATTTGGACATTAGATATGCTCGCTAAGAGAGGATGGTGAAATTGCGGTCTCTGCCTTCTCTGCAAGCAAGAGAACAAAACCATCGACCACCTACTCTTCAAGTGCCGGTTCACAATGAGACTCTAGGACATGCTCAAGGCCTGGCTGCAACTTGACTGCATAGATGCATCTTCATGGACCCTTGAACATTCAACAAACGAATGGTGGATTGGACTTGCCGACTGCAGCATCCCCAACAGGAGCGCAATGACATCTCTGGTAGTGTTAACCTCTTGGGTTGTTTGGGGTGAAAGAAACACTGGCGTCTTTTGACACAAAAGTGCACCGCCATCGATTCTTCTAAACATCTTCAAAGAGGAGGTGGCTCACTGGCAACCACCGGCGCAAAAAGTTGAATTCAATTATACCTGAAGAGTAATCCGCTTTGTATTCTTGGGGTGTGTTGTAACACAGATAAACTCTCTATTCTCCTTCTTATTTAATAGATGAGGCAAATCTTTTGCCTTTGTTTAAAAAAATGCTTACTCAGCATGCCATTTTGTCTTGTATAGGTTTGTTTTTTGTGGTGGATGACAATGGCATATATTTTGGATTTGAACTTGTTGGCCACTGTTTTACCTCTTGAGCTCTTTGGATGTAATTTCTTGCTTTTACTAGGACCATAATATGACTGGATTAGGTTTACTGCACCTCACTGGCTGCCACTTCAAAACTGTATGGAGAAAATTGTAGATTTTTCAGAAGCTACCGAACAAACTTGTGAGAGACTTGCTAGTTTGAGCTCAGTTTTAGACTAATTTTTTGCAAACACCATGGATTTTGCTTTGATAATTTTATATTATCGGAAATTGTGTTTTTTTATATTTTTGTAACAACAATCATGTTGACAAACTCATTGTAAGTTGATGAACAGAAATGCAAATGTATGCAGTCAATTCGGTTTTTTTGTTACTCAAGACATGTGATGGCTAATTGGCGAAAAATATTCTTGGCAATGTAACGTCAGAGGCACATTACAACTTTGTATTGTGGATACTCATTTTACTGAATCTGTTTTATATTGGTATACTTGTAGTCCTATCTAGGTGGTTTGCTTAAGCAATGCACTGATGTAGAATGGGCAGCGATCTGTGCCAGCATACCGGCCCAACTGTTGGGCCGGTCAAGCCCCAGCCATTCGATGCGGTTAGTGTGGACCGTCGGATCTGCATGCGAGGCTGTATCAAACGAACCATTGCGGTAAAAAATGAACCTGTTTGTTGCAACCATTCTTCGATCCGCCACAACGAGGAAATAGGGGAGCTGGACCCCCCCACGTCTGCCCGTCCCTAACATGCGGCGGCGACGGCCGGATCCGCCGGTTTTTGTTCCCCACGACCGAATCACCTCGAGGAGGGGCTCCCCCATCTATCAAGCGGCCTTGGATTTGCTTCAACCGTGTCTTACATCCGAATGACCTCCTTGCCGCCATGGATTTGGGCTCGAGCTTCGCTTCTGTTCATGGTCGAAGTCCCCTGAGGCGGCAAGACCCTGGTGTTAGTGGACCGGTGCTGCAACGGTACTACAACCCTGGTGTGGTCTTCCAAGATGCAACACGACATGGCCGGGATGAAATTGATCTGGTATGAATTCCAGTTGCAAACCCTAAATACTTTCGTTCACAAAAAAATGTTGCAACCTTTGATTTCAATTGATGAGAATGAGATTAAAAAGAGATGTTGTCAAAATACTTGTGTTTGATTTTTTCTGAAATATTTCTGAGATGTTGTCAATTAATGCTAGTAAAATGTTTCTTCCTGCTGTCTACTAGTAAAATGTTACAAGTATGTGTTGCACTTGCTACATGCTACTTCCTGGAGGTTACATGCTACACCCTAAATGTTGCATGTAGGAATTGTTTTGGAATTGTGATTGACATGTTGCGTCCACTTTTTTTGTTCACGCTTTTTGCATGGTTTTTCACGCAGCAAAACAAAAAATGACTTGGACGCTGATTTTGTTGCAGAATATTGCTGGGAACCATCGATTTTCCTTGATGATGATCTGCAAAATGTTGCGCACCAAGAAGAAGAGGATGGCATTGATCTGAATGATACTCTGGGAACTATAGGACCTTGAAGTATGTCTAGAGGGGGGTGATTAGACTACTTGACAAATTAAAAACTTAACCTTTTCCCAATTTTAGAGTTTGGCAGATTTTAGCTACTTTAGGACAAGTCAAGCAATCATCACACTATTCAAGCAAGCATGCAAAGAGTATATAGGCAGCGGAAATTAAAGCATGCAACTTGCAAGAAACTAAAGGGAAGGGTTTGGAGGATTCAAACGCAATTGGAGAAACGGATGTTTTTGGCATGGTTCCGATAGGTGGTGCTATCGTACATCCACGTTGATGGAGACTTCAACCCACGAAGGGTAACGGTTGTGCGAGTCCATGGAGGGCTCCACCCACGAAGGGTCTACGAAGAAGCAACCTTGTCTATCCCACCATGGCCGTCGCCCACGAAGGACTTGCCTCACTAGCGGTAGATCTTCACAAAGTAGGCGATCTCCTTGCCCTTACAAACTCCTTGGTTCAACTCCACAATCTTGTCGGAGACTCCCAAGTGACACCTAGCCAATCTAGGAGACACCACTCTCCAAGAAGTAACAAATGGTGCGTTGATGATGAACTCCTTGCTCTTGTGCTTCAAATGATAGTCTCCCCAACACTCAACTCTCTCTCATAGGTTTTGGATCTGGTGGAAAGACGATTTGAGTGGAAAGCAACTTGGGGAAGGCTAGAGATCAAGATTCATATGGTAGGAATGGAATATCTTGGCCTCAACACATGAGTAGGTGGTTCTCTCTCAGAAATGGTAAGTTGGAAGTGTAGGTTTAGTCTGATGGCTCTCTCGACGAATGAAGAGAAGGTGGAGGGGTATATATAGCCTCCACACAAAATCTAACCGTTATACACAATTTACCAAACTCGGTGGGACCGATTCAACAGACTCGGTCGGACCGATTTAGAAAACCTAGTGACCGTTAGGGATTTTCGGTGGGACTGACATGCAAATCGGTGAGACCGATTCGGTTAGGGTTAGGGCATAACGTAATCTCGGTAAGACCGATTACACAAACTCGGTGAGACCGATTTTGGTAATAAGCTTTCCAGAGAGTTGGTCAGGTAAACTCGGTGGGGCCGATTTGCTCTTTTCGGTGAGACCGAAATGTTACAAAAGGGAAACAAAGAGTTTACATTGCAATCTCAGTGGGACCGATCGCTCACTTCGGTTAGACCAAAACGTTACGAAGGGAAACAGAGAGATTACAATCCCATCTCGGTGAGACCGAGATCCCTATCGGTAAGACCGATTTGCTTAGGGTTTGTGGCAGTGGCTATGACCTTTGGAATCGGTGGCACCGGATAGGAAGAATCGGTGTGACCGATTTTGGCTTTGGGTTTAGGTCATTTCTGGACGTGGGAAAGTAGCTGAGGGTTTTGGAGCATATCACAAAGCACATAAAGCAAGAGGCTCATTAAGCAACACCTCATCCCTCCTTGATAGTATTGCCTTTTCCTATAGACTCAATGTGATCTTGGATCACTAAAATGTAAAATGAAGAGTCTTGAGCTTTTGAGCTTGAGCCAATCTGTTGTCCTTAGTATTTTGAGGGATCCACTTCCATCATCCATGCCATGCCATTCATTGAGCTTTCCTGAAATAATAGTCTTGGAATAGCATTAGCTCAATGAGCTATATGTTGTTATGAATTACCAAAACCACCTAGGGATAGTTGCACTTTCAATCTCCCCCCTTTTGGTAATTGATGACAACATATAGATCAAAGCTTCGACAAATGATAATAAGATTGAATAACATCGTCGCTTTGAGAAGTATGTGATAAGCAAGAGCTCCCCCTAAATTTGTGCATAGTTTAAGATTTGCTTTGGACTGCAAATGCACAATGAATTAGGCTCATGGGTTAGTCTTTCATGTCACATACATATTGGTGGAGCGCTCAAAATACTAAACATTGAATACATGCACTCATCACCAAGCAAAGTGAATGATCACATAAGATAGATAGGATAATATCATCAAACATGCATAAGTGTAGCTTATGATCAAACGCATGATCATCAATGTCTCACAAGCATAGTATCTCAAGCAATCAAAAGCAAACAAGTTTTAACCACCAAATAAAGCAAGAGAGGACAAAAGCAACACTCTCTCTCTCTCTCGAAGCCTATGATCTATACATTTTTCTCCCCCTTTGGCAACAAGTTACCAAAAAGTTCATAGAAAATGCATAGTGCTAGATCGGCTCTCAGGCTTGATCTTCTGGTGGTGGTCTCTAGATAACTCCAAGGACGAAGGCTTCCGTTGAAGTGGAGGGTGCTGGAGTTGATGCTGGAGCTGGTTGCACTGGAGCTGAAGGGGCTGTAGCTGGTGCAGATGATGTTGCTCTAGTGTCTGTCACAGGCACTGCAACTGACCTCTAGGCTCTAGGCACTCTGGCAAACACATTAGTTGTAGTCTTGCCCTGCCTCTCCTGCATGTCATCCTGCAGCTGCTCTACCACTGACTGAATCTCAGTTACTTTGACATCAAGGTCATGGAATTTGAGCTCCATGATTCTTTCCAGGCTCTCCTGATTCTGAGTGAGGGTTGCCAGTCCCTTCTCAATCCTCAGTGTTGATGCTATTAAGTAACCAAGCTGCTCCTGCTTGTTCTTCAAGAAATACTCAGATGCCTCCTGTCGGTGTCAAAACCGGCGGATCTCTGGTAGGGGATCCCGAACTGTGCGTCTAGGCGGATGGTAACAGGAGACAAGGGACACGATGTTTTTACCCAGGTTCGGGCCCTCTCGATGGAGGTAAAACCCTACTCCTGCTTGATTGATATTGATGATATGGGTAGTACAAGAGTGGATCTACCACGAGATCAAGGAGGCTAAACCCTAGAAGCTAGCCTATGGTATGATTGTTGTTATGGTTGTTGTTGTTGTGTCCTACGTGTTGGAAATATGCCCTAGAGGAAATAATAAAAGCATTATTATTATATTTCTTTGTTCATGATAATTGTCTTTATTCATGCTATAATTGTGTTATCCGTAAATCATAATACATGTGTGAATAACAGACACCAACATGTCCCTAGTAAGCCTCTAGTTGACTAGCTCATTGATCAATAGATAGTCATGGTTTCCTGGCTATGGACATTGGATGTCATTGATAACGGGATCACATCATTAGGATAATGATGTGATGGACAAGACCCAATCTTAAGCATAGCGTGAGATCGTGTAGTTCGTTTGCTAGAGCTTTTCTAATGTCAAGTATCTTTTCCTTTGACCATGAGATCGTGTAACTCCCGGATACCGTAGGAGTGCTTTGGGTGTATCAAACGTCACAAAGTAACTGGGTGACTATAAAGGTGCATTACAGGTATCTCCGAAAGTGTCTGTTGGGTTTACACGGATCAAGACTGGGATTTCTCACTCCGTATGATGGAGAGGTATCACTGGGCCCACTCGGTAATGCATCATCATAATGAGCTCAAAGTGACCAAGTGTCTGGTCACGGGATCATGCATTACGGTACGAGTAAAGTGACTTGCCGGTAACGAGATTGAACGAGGTATTGGGATACCGACGATCGAATCTCGGGCAAGTAACATATCGATTGACAAAGGGAATTGCATACGGGGTTGATTAAATCCTCGACATCGTGGTTCATCCGATGAGATCATCGTGGAGCATGTGGGAGCCAACATGGGTATCCAGATCCCGCTGTTGGTTATTGACCGGAGAGCGATCTCGGTCATGTCTACATGTCTCCCGAACCCGTAGGGTCTACACACTTAAGGTTCGGTGACGCTAGGGTTGTAGGGATATGTATATGCAGTAACCCGAATGTTGTTCGGAGTCCCGGATGAGATCCCGGACGTCACGAGGAGTTCCGGAATGGTCCGGAGGTAAAGATTTATATATGGGAAGTCCTGTTTCAGGCATCGGGACAAGTTTCGGGGTTATCGGTATTGTACCGGGACCACCGGAAGGGTCCCGGGGGTCCACCGGGTGGGTCCACCTGTCCCGGGGGGCCACATGGGCTGTAGGGGGTGCGCCTTGGCCTACATGGGCCAAGGGCACCAGCCCCACTAGGCCCATGCGCCTAGGGTTTCCATGGGGGAGGAGTCCTACTAGTGGAAGGCACCTCCTAGGTGCCTTGGGGGGGAGGGAAACCTCCCCTTGGCCGCACCCTCCTAGGAGATTGGATCTCCTAGGGCCGGCCACCCCCCCTTGGCCCTCCTATATATAGTGGGGGAAAGGAGGGACTTCACACCTTGGCCTTTGGTTTCCTCCTTCTCCCTCTCCAACACCTCCTCCTCCTCCATAGTGCTTAGCGAAGCTCTGCCGGAGTACTGCAGCTCCATCAACACCACGCCGTCGTGCTGCTGCTGGTGCCATCTCCCTCAACCTCTCCTCCCTCCCTTGCTGGATCAAGAAGGAGGAGACGTGGCTGTTCCGTACGTGTGTTGAACGCGGAGGTGCCGTCCGTTCGGTGCTAGGATCTCCGGTGATTTGGATCAGGTCGTGTTCGACTACATCATCCCCGTTCTTTGAACGCTTCCGCTCGCGATCTACAAGGTACATAGATGCATCTAATGACTCGTTGCTAGATGAACTCATAGATGGATCTTGGTGAAACCGTAGGAAAATTTTTGTTTTCTGCAACGTTCCCCAACAGTGGCATCATGAGCTAGGTCTATGCGTAGTTCTTCTTGCACGAGTAGAACACAATTTGTTGTGGGCGTAGATTTGTCAACTTTCTTGCTGCTACTAGTCTTATCTTGCTTCAGCGGTATTGTGGGATGAAGCGGCCCGGACCAACCTTACACGTACGCTTACGTGAGACCGGTTCCACCGACTAACATGCACAAGTTGCATAAGGTGGCTGGCGGGTGTCTGTCTCTCCTACTTTAGTTGGAGCGGATTCGATGAAAAGGGTCCTTATGAAGGGTAAATAGAAGTTGACAAATCACGTTGTGGCTTTCACGTAGGTAAGAAAACGTTCTTGCTAGAACCCTACTTCAGCCACGTAAAACATGCAACAACAATTAGAGGATGTCTAACTTGTTTTTGCAGCAAGTGCTTTGTGATATGATATGGCCAAAGTTGTGATGAATGATGAATGATCTATATGTCATGTATGAGATGTTCATGCTATTGTAATAGGAATCACGACTTGCATGTCGATGAGTATGACAACCGGCAGGAGCCATAGGAGTTGTCTTTATTTTTTGTATGACCTGCGTGTCATTGAAGAACGCCATGTAAACTACTTTACTTTATTACTAAACACGTTAGTCATAGAAGTAGAAGTAGTCGTTGGCGTGACAACTTCATGAAGACATGATGATGGAGATCATGATGATGGAGATCATGGTGTCATGCCGGTGACAATTTGATCATGGAGCCCCGAAGATGAAGATCAAAGGAGCTATATGATATTGGCCATATCATGTCACTACTTTATATAATTGCATGTGATGTTTATTATGTTTTATGCATCTTGTTTACTTAGGACGACGGTAGTAAATAAGATGATCCCTTACAAAAAAAATTTCAAGAAGTGTTCTCCCCTAACTGTGCACCGTTGCTACAGTTCGTCGCTTCTAAGCACCACGTGATGATCGGGTGTGATGGATTCTTACGTTCGCATACAACGGGTGTAAGACAGTTTTACACAGCGAAAACACTTAGGGTTAACTTGACGAGCCTAGCATGTACAGACATGGCCTCGGAACACGGAGACCGAAAGGTCAAACACGAGTCGTATGGAAGATACGATCAACATGAGAATGTTCACCGACGATGACTAGTCCGTCTCACGTGATGATCGGACACGGCCTAGTCGACTCGGATCGTGTAACACTTAGATGACCAAAGGGATGTCAAATCTGAGTGGGAGTTCATTATAATTTGATTAGATGAACTTAATTATCATGAACTTAGTCTAAATATTTTACAATATGTCTTGTAGATCAAATGGCCAACGTAGTCCTCAACTTCAACGCGTTCCTAGAGAAAACCAAGCTGAAAGACGATGGCAGCAACTATACAGACTGGGTCCGAAACCTG
This sequence comes from Triticum timopheevii, assembly GCA_963921465.1. NCBI lineage: Eukaryota > Viridiplantae > Streptophyta > Magnoliopsida > Poales > Poaceae > Triticum > Triticum timopheevii. The sequence continues at coordinate 547,857,007 of OY997270.1, forward strand.
AGGATCATCCTCATAGCTGCCAAGAAAGATTATGTCCTACAAGCACCGCTAGGTGATGCACCTGTTCTCCCTGCAGAACAAGACGTTATGAACGCTTGACAGGCACGTTCCGATGACTACTCCCTCATTCAGTGCGGCATGCTTTACAGCTTAGAGCCGGGGCTCCAAAAGCGTTTTGAGAGACATGGAGCATATGAGATGTTCGAAGAGCTGAAAATGGTTTTCCAAGCTCATGCCCGGGTCGAGAGATATGAAGTCTCCGACAAATTCTTCAGCTGTAAGATGGAGGAAAATAGTTCTGTCAGTGAGCACATACTCACTATGTCTGGGTTACATAACCGCTTGACTCAGCTGGGAGTTAATCTCCCGGATGATGCGGTCATTGACAGAATCCTCCAGTCGCTTCCACCGAGCTACAAGAGCTTTGTGATGAACTTCAATATGCAGGGGATGGGAAAGACCATTCCTGAAGTATTTGCTATGCTGAAATCAGCAGAGGTAGAAGTCAAGAAGGAACATCAAGTGTTGATGGTCAATAAAACCACTAAGTTCAAGAAGGGCAAGGGTAAAAAGAACTTCAAGAAGGACGGCAAGGTAGTTGCCGCGCCCAGCAAGCAAGCTGCCGGGAAGAAGCCAAAGAATGGACCCAAGCCCGAGACTGGGTGCTTTTATTGCAAGGGAAGTGGTCACTGGAAGCGGAATTGCCCCAAATACTTAGCGGACAAGAAGGCAGGCAACACCAAAGGTATATTTGATATACATGTAATTGATGTGTACCTTACCAGTAATCGTAGTAACTCCTGGGTATTTGATACCGGTGCCGTTGCTCATATTTGTAACACACAGCAGGAGCTGCGGAATAAACGGAGACTGGCGAAGACGAGGTGACGATGCACGTCGGGAATGGTTCCAAGGTCGATGTGATCGCCGTCGGCACGCTACCTCTACATTTACCTACGGGATTAGTTTTGAACCTCAATAATTGTTATTTAGTGCCAAGTTTGAGCATGAACATTGTATCAGGATCTCGTTTAATTCGAGATGGCTACTCATTTAAATCCGAGAATAATGGTTGTTCTATTTATATGAGAGATATGTTTTATGGTCATGCTCCGATGGTGAATGGTTTATTCTTTATGAATCTCGAGCGTAATGCTACACATATTCATAGTGTAAGTACCAAAAGATGTAAGATTGATAGTGATAGTCCCACATACTTGTGGCACTGCCGCCTTGGTCACATAGGTGTCAAACGCATGAAGAAGCTCCATGCTGATGGACTTTTAGAGTCTCTTGATTATGAATCCTTTGACACGTGCGAACCATGCCTCATGGGTAAAATGACCAAGACTCCATTCTCAGGAACAATGGAGCGAGCAACCAACTTATTGGAAATCATACATACTGATGTGTGCGGTCCAATGAGTGTTGAGGCTCGCGGTGGCTATCGTTATGTTCTCACCCTCACTGATGACTTGAGTAGATATGGGTATGTCTACTTAATGAAACACAAGTCTGAGACCTTTGAAAAGTTCAAGGAATTTCAGAGTGAAGTTGAGAATCAACGTGACAGGAAAATCAAGTTTCTACGATCAGATCGTGGAGGAGAATACTTGAGTCACGAGTTTGGTACACACTTAAGAAAATGTGGAATAGTTTCACAACTCACGCCGCCTGGAACACCTCAGCGTAATGGTGTGTCTGAACGTCGTAATCGCACTCTATTAGATATGATGCGATCTATGATGTCTCTTGCCGATTTACCACTATCTTTTTGGGGCTATGCTTTAGAGACTGCCGCATTCACTTTAAATAGGGCACCGTCGAAATCCGTTGAGACGACACCATATGAATTATGGTCTGGGAAGAAACCTAAGCTGTCGTTTCTAAAAGTTTGGGGATGCGATGCTTATGTCAGGAAACTTCAACCTGAAAAGCTCGAACCCAAATCGGAAAAATGCGTCTTCATAGGATACCCTAAAGAAACTATTGGGTATATCTTCTACCTCAGATCCGAAGGCAAGATCTTTGTTGCCAAGAATGGGTCCTTTCTGGAGAAAGAGTTTCTCTCGAAAGAAGTAAGTGGGAGGAAAGTAGAGCTTGATGAAGTATTACCTCTTGAACCGGAAAATGGCGCAACTCAAGAAAATGTTCCTGAGGTGCCTGCACCGACTAGAGAGGAAGTAAATGATAATGATCAAGATACTTCTGATCAAGCTCCTACTGAAATTCGAAGGTCCACAAGGACACGTTCCGCACCAGAGTGGTACGGCAACCCTGTCTTGGAAATCATGTTGTTAGACAACAGTGAACCTTCGAACTATGAAGAAGCGATGGCGGGCCCGGATTCCGACAAATGGCTAGAAGCCATGAAATCCGAGATAGGATCCATGTACGAAAACGAAGTATGGACTTTGACTAACTTGCCCGTTGAGCGGCGAGCCATAGAAAATAAATGGATCTTTAAGAGGAAGACAGACGCGGATGGTAATGTGGCCATCTATAAAGCTCGGCTTGTCGCTAAGGGTTATCGACAAGTTCAAGGGGTTGACTACGATGAGACTTTCTCACCGGTAGCGAAGCTGAAGTCCGTCCGAATCATGTTAGCAATTGCCGCATTCTACGATTATGAAATATGGCAAATGGACGTCAAAACGGCATTCCTTAATGGTTTCCTTAAGGAAGAATTGTATATGATACAGCCGGAAGGTTTTGTCGATCCTAAGAATGCTGACAAGGTGTGCAAGCTCCAATGCTCGATTTATGGGCTGGTGCAAGCATCTCGGAGTTGGAACATTCACTTTGATGAGATGATCAAAGCGTTTGGGTTTACGCAGACTTATGGAGAAGCCTGCGTTTACAAGAAAGTGAGTGGGAGCTCTGTAGCATTTCTCATATTATATGTAGATGACATACTTTTGATGGGAAATGATATAGAACTCTTGGACAGCATTAAGGCCTACTTGAATAAGAGTTTTTCAATGAAGGACCTTGGAGAAGCTGCTTATAAATTAGGCATCAAGATCTGTAGAGATAGATCAAGACGCCTCATAGGTCTTTCACAAAGCACATACCTTGATAAGATATTGAAGAAGTTCAATATGGATCAATCTAAGAAGGGGTTCTTGCCTATTTTGCAAGGTGTGAAATTGAGCTTAGCTCAATGTCCGACCACGGCAGAAGATATAGAAGAGATGAGTGTCATCCCCTATGCCTCAGCCATAGGTTCTATTATGTATTCCATGCTGTGTACCAGACCTGATGTAAACCTTGCCGTAAGTTTGGTAGGAAGGTACCAAAGTAATCCCGGCAAGGAACACTAGACAACGGTCAAGAATATCCTGAAGTACCTGAAAAGGACTAAGGAAATGTTTCTCGTTTATGGAGGTGACGAAGAGCTCGTCATAAAGGGTTACGTCGACGCTAGCTTCGACACAGATCTGGATGACTCTAAGTCACAAACCGGATACGTGTATATTTTGAATGGTGGGGCAGTAAGCTGGTGCAGTTGCAAGCAGAGCGTCGTGACGGGATCTACATGTGAAGCGGAGTACATGGCAGCCTCGGAGGCAGCACATGAAGCAATATGGGTGAAGGAGTTCATCACTGACCTAGGAGTCATACCCAATGCGTCGGGGCCGATCAAGCTCTTCTGTGACAACACTGGAGCTATTGCACTTGCCAAGGAGCCCAAGTTTCACAAGAAGACAAGGCACATCAAGCGTCGCTTCAACTCCATTCGTGAAAATGTTCAAGATGGATACATAGAGATTTGTAAAGTGCATACGGACCTGAATGTAGAGGATCTGTTGACTAAACCTCTCCCTAGAGCAAAACATGATCAACACCAGAATTCCATGGGTGTTCGATTCATCACAATGTAACTAGATTATTGACTCTAGTGCAAGTGGGAGACTGTTGGAAATATGCCCTAGAGGCAATAATAAAAGCATTATTATTATATTTCTTTGTTCATGATAATTGTCTTTATTCATGCTATAATTGTGTTATCCGGAAATTGTAATACATGTGTGAATAACAGACACCAACATGTCCCTAGTAAGCCTCTAGTTGACTAGCTCGTTGATCAATAGATAGTCATGGTTTCCTGGCTATGGACATTGGATGTCATTGATAACGGGATCACATCATTAGGATAATGATGTGATGGACAAGACCCAATCTTAAGCATAGCGTGAGATCGTGTAGTTCGTTTGCTAGAGCTTTTCTAATGTCAAGTATCTTTTCCTTTGACCATGAGATCGTGTAACTCCCGGATACCGTAGGAGTGCTTTGGGTGTATCAAACGTCACAACGTAACTGGGTGACTATAAAGGTGAATTACAGGTATCTCCGAAAGTGTCTGTTGGGTTGACACGGATCGAGACTGGGATTTGTCACTCCGTATGACGGAGAGGTATCACTGGGCCCACTCGGTAATGCATCATCATAATGAGCTCAAAGTGACCAAGTGTCTGGTCACGGGATCATGCATTACGGTACGAGTAAAGTGACTTCCAGTAACGAGATTGAACGAGGTATTGGGATACCGACAATCGAATCTCGGGCAAGTAACATATCGATTGACAAAGGGAATTGCATACGGGGTTGATTAAATCCTCGACATCATGGTTCATTCGATGAGATCATCGTGGAGCATGTGGGAGCCGACATGGGCATCCATATCCCGCTGTTGGTTATTGACCGGAGAGCGATCTCGGTCATGTCTACATGTCTCCCGAACCCGTAGGGTCTACACACTTAAGGTTCGGTGACGCTAGGGTTGTAGGGATATGTATATGCAGTAACCCGAATGTTGTTCGGAGTCCTGGATGAGATCCCGGACGTCACGAGGAGTTCCGGAATGGTCCGGAGGTAAAGATTTATATATGGGAAGTCCTGTTTCGGGCATCGGGACAAGTTTCGGGGTTATCGGTATTGTACCGGGACCACCGGAAGGGTCCCGGGGGTCCACCGGGTGTGTCCACCTGTCCCGGGGGGCCACATGGGCTGTAGGGGGTGCGCCTTGGCCTACATGGGCCAAGGGCACCAGCCCCACTAGGCCCATGCGCCTAGGGTTTCCATGGGGGAGGAGTCCTACTAGTGGAAGGCACCTCCTAGGTGCCTTGGGGGGGGGGGAAACCTCCCCTTGGCCGCACCCCCCTAGGAGATTGGATCTCCTAGGGCCGGACACCCCCCCTTGGCCCTCCTATATATAGTGGGGGAAAGGAGGGACTTCACACCTTGGCCTTTGGTTGCCTCCTTCTCCCTCTCCAACACCTCCTCCTCCTCCATAGTGCTTAGCGAAGCTCTGCCGGAGTACTGCAGCTCCATCAACACCACGCCGTCGTGCTGCTGCTGGTGCCATCTCCCTCAACCTCTCCTCCCTCCCTTGATGGATCAAGAAGGAGGAGACATGGCTGTTCCGTACGTGTGTTGAACGCGGAGGTGCCGTCCGTTCGGTGCTAGGATCTCCGGTGATTTGGATCACGTCGTGTTCGACTACATCATCCCCGTTCTTTGAACGCTTCCGCTCGCGATCTACAAGGTACGTAGATGCATCTAATGACTCGTTGCTAGATGAACTCATAGATGGATCTTGGTGAAACCGTAGGAAAATTTTTGTTTTCTGCAACGTTCCCCAACACTACGGACTAAAACCCTCCGGTTTATATAGACGCTGGAGAGGGCTAGGGTTACACAGAGTCGGTTACAATGGTAGGAGATCTACATATCCATATTGCCAAGCTTGCCTTCCACGCCAAGGAAAGTCCCATCCGGACACGGGACGAAGTCTTCAATCTTGTATCTTCATAGTCTTGGAGTCCGGCCAATGATGATAGTTCGGCTATCCGGACACCCCCTAGTCCAGGACTCCCTCAGTAGCCCCTGAACCAGGCTTCAATGACGACGAGATCTAACCGTTATACACAATTTACCAAACTCGGTGGGACCGATTCAACAGACTCGGTCAGACCGATTTAGTAAACCTAGTGACCGTTAGTGATTTTCGGTGGGACTGACATGCAACTCGGTGAGACCGATTCGGTTAGGGTTAGGGCATAACGTAATCTCAGTAAGACCGATTACACAAACTCGGTGAGACCTATTTTGGTAATAAGCTTTCCAGAGAGTTGGTCAGGTAAACTCGGTGGGGACGATTTGCTCTTTTTGGTGAGACCGAAATGTTACAAAAGGGAAACAGAGAGTTTACATTGCAATCTCGGTGGGACCGATCGCTCACTTCGGTTAGACCAAAACGTTACGAAGGGAAACAGAGAGATTACAATCCCATCTCGGTGAGACCGAGATCCCTATCGGTAAGACCAATTTGCTTAGGGTTTGTGGCAGTGGCTATGACCTTTGGAATCGGTGGCGCCGGATAGGAAGAATCGGTGTGACCGATTTTGGCTTTGGGTTTAGGTCATTTCTGGATGTGGGAAAGTAGCTGAGGGTTTTGGAGCATATCACAAAGCGCATAAAGCAAGAGGCTCATTAAGCAACACCTCATCCCTCCTTGATAGTATTGGCTTTTCCTATAGACTCAATGTGATCTTGGATCACTAAAATGTAAAATGAAGAGTCCTGAGCTTTTGAGCTTGAGCCAATCTGTTGTCCTTAGTATTTTGAGGGATCCGCTTCCATCATCCATGCCATGCCATTCATTGAGCTTTCCTGAAATAATAGTCTTGGAATAGCATTAGCTCAATGAGCTATATGTTGTTATGAATTACCAAAACCACCTAGGGATAGTTGCACTTTCAATCTCCCCCCTTTTGGTAATTGATGACAACATATAGATCAAAACTTCGACAAATGATAATAAGATTGAATAACATCGTCGCTTTGAGAAGTATGTGATAAGCAAGAGCTCCCCCTAAATTTGTGCATAGTTTAAGATTTGCTTTGGACTACAAATGCACAATGAATTAGGCTCATGGGTTAGTCTTCCATGTCACATACATCTTGCTGGAGCGCTCAAAATACTAAACATTGAATACATGCACTCATCACCAAGCAAAGTGAATGATCACATAAGATAGATAGGATAATATCATCAAACATGCATAAGTGTAGCTTATGATCAAACACATGATCATCAATGTCTCACAAGCATAGTATCTCAAGCAATCAAAAGCAAACAAGTTTTAACCACCAAATAAAGCAAGAGAGGACAAAAGCAACACTCTCTCTCTCTCGAAGCCTATGATCTATACATTTTCTCCCCCTTTGGCAACAAGTTACCAAAAAGTTCATAGAAAATGCATAGTGCTAGATCGACTCTCAGGCTTGATCTTCTGGTGGTGGTCTCCACATAACTCCAAGGACGAAGGCTTCAGTTGAAGTAGAGGGTGCTGGAGTTGATGCTGGAGCTGGTTGCACTGGAGCTAAAGGGGCTGTAGCTGGTGCAGATGATGTTGCTCTAGTGTCTGTCACAGGCACTGCAACTGACCTCTAGGCTCTAGGCACTCTGGAAAACACATTAGTTGTAGTCTTGCCATGCCTCTCCTGCATGTCATCCTGCAGCTGCTCTACCACTGACTGAATCGCAGTTACTTTGACATCAAGGTCATGGAATTTGAGCTCCATGATTCTTTCCAGGCTCTCCTGATTCTGAGTGAGGGTGGCCAGTCCCTTCTCAATCCTCAGTGTTGATGCTATTAAGTAACCAAGCTGCTCCTGCTTGTTCTTCAAGAAATACTCAGATGCCTCCTGTCGGTGTCAAAACCGGCGGATCTCGGGTAGGGGGTCCCAAACTGTGCGTCTAGGCGGATGGTAATAGGAGACAAGGGACACGATGTTTTTACCCAGGTTCGGGCCCTCTCGATGGAGGTAAAACCCTACTCCTGCTTGATTGATATTGATGATATGGGTAGTACAAGAGTGGATCTACCACGAGATCAAGGAGGCTAAACCCTAGAAGCTAGCCTATGGTATGATTGTTGTTATGGTTGTTGTTGTTGTGTCCTACGGACTAAAACCCTCCGGTTTATATAGACATCGGAGAGGGCTAGGGTTACACAGAGTCGGTTACAATGGTAGGAGATCTACATATCCGTATTGCCAAGCTTGCCTTCCACGCCAAGGAAAGTCCCATCCGGACACGGGACGAAGTCTTCAATCTTGTATCTTCATAGTCTTGGAGTCCGGCCGATGATGATAGTTCGGCTATCCGGACACCCCCTAGTCCAGGACTCCCTCAGTAGCCCCTGAACCAGGTTTCAATGACGACGAGTCCGGTGCGCATATTGTCTTCGGCATTGCAAGGCGGGTTCGTCCTCCGAATAATTCATGGAAGATTGTGAACACCAGGATAGTGTCCAGCTCTGGAAAATAAATTCCACATACCATCGTAGGGAGAATAATATTTACACAAGTTTAATCTGCTGACATATTTTGTGGCGTGACGTCACACCACTACCAAGCCTTTACTCAAATCGTTTTTATTATACCACCTCAGCGCGTTTAGCGAAGCGGTTTCCTTGGCATGTCTTGTCGAAGCAGAGATCGTGTTCCCCTTATTCCGGGATTCCCATCAATACGGACGTGGGTAACCCAACCGCGCCATTGATTGCGGCGCTTGGGAGATAAGCGAGTTTTATCAGGCCGATGGGGATGCATAGTTTCATCCGCCCATATATAAGGGGATAAGGATCCACCTTTTTAACCTACGCCTTCTTCCTCCTTTGCTTATCCATCTCCGCGCACTCGAGCTCCAGCGCCCAAGTCTGCACATCTCACCTCGACCTTCTCTAGTCATGTCCGGAGTGGGAGGCAAGTGGATGGCCTCCTCTGTTACGGAGGGGCACATTGAGAAGCTGCGCAACGCCGGATATCTGTCCAGCGACATCTCGCATCGGCTGCCCGACGAGGGGCAGCTCATCCCCACCCCCAGGCCCCATGAGAGGGTGGTATTCCTTCCCCATTTCCTCCGTGGACTGGGCTTCCCACTTCACCCCTTTGTCCGGGGGCTCATTTACTATTACGGCCTGGACTTCCACGATCTGGCCCCAAATTTCATCCTCAGTATCTCGGTGTTTATCGTCGTGTGTGAGGCCTTCCTCTGCATCCAGCCCCACTTCAGCTTGTGGCTAAAGACCTTCAATGTCAAGCCTAAGGTTATGAAGGGCAGCCAAGCGGAGTGCGGAGGCGCCATGGTGGGCAAAATGCCCAATGTCACTTGGCTCGAGGGTGCCTTCGTGGAATCTATCAAAGGGTGGCAATCGGGGTGGTTCTACATCACCGAGCCGCGTGACCCTAAATGGGCAGCGGCCCCCGAATTCAGATCTGGCATCCCCATGGAGCTCACCTCCTGGAAAGAGAAGGGCTTGCTTTGGGGTAGTTCGGAGGAGCTGACCGGACTCCAGTCCTGTCTCCAGACCTTGGTGAACAAGAAGCTCAAGCTTGTCAACGTGATCCAGGTCATGCTCGTCCGCCGGATTCTCCCCTGCCAGCAACGGGACTTCAATTTGTGGGAGTTTAATCTCGCACAGCACCAGACCTTGAGTGGCCTCTTCGACACTACGTACAAAGAGGCCTGGAGGGTGCTGTTCAAGGGCGCCGAAGCTCCCGCATCCGCTACCGAAGATCGCGGATTCAGCTTGCAGCGTCCAACTGGCGAGGTAAGCTACGTTATCCTTTATGGGACACTCGCTTTTCATAGTTTGACTCTATGCGGGATCTAAACTCCCAATGCCTTTAACAGGACTGGCAGAAGACGTCCGGACAGGTTAACTGTCCGGCTCCCCTTCCAGAAGACCCAGCGGACGCCCGTTTGACAGGGCTGCTGGTCCCGGCACTTTACGTAGTGCCAAAGAAGAAGGCCACGGGAACCCGAAGGAGTTCCCGGCGTCAGGTGGTATCGGACTCATCGTTCGATGACTCCGAGGTGGACTCCTCCCACGAGGACGAGGAGGAGAAGAAAGAGGCCTCTCCCCCAGCGGGGGGAGAGAAGAAGAGGAAGGCCTCCCCAACGAGGGAGGCCGAAGGGTCCAAGAAGGGAAGGACCCTTCCCCCGTACTGTTCCGCCAACGTCGGCGACAGTGACGGGGAGTGGCCCTCAAGGGCCAAGCCCCTGGCGAGATCGTAAGTATCCGGACTCCTAGATGACTTACAATTTTTATTTTGGTCACATAGTGTCTTTCTAATGCCGCATACAACCCTGTAGTCCGCCCAAGGACGATCTTCCCGCTTCGTCGAGCGGGTCCTTGGGTACATCGGATATGGATTCCCTTCCGACCGCCTCCACTCCCCGTGACGCTGACGACGCCGAGGTGGGATCCCAGGAGGGGACCCACCAGGAGGAGGGGGCTCCAGAGGTGCCGCAGGGCAACCTCTCGGACTTCGCATCGGACTCTGCACCGGAACCTGCAGTGGTTCCGGAGTCCGGTGGGCGGCGCCTTCGTAAGAAGGGCAAGACGGTGACACCGGCGGCCTCCGTCCAACCGGAGGCGCCGGATAACTTGCTGGAGGCGCTCAACGGCGCTTCCATCGAAGAAGAACACCGCACTGTCATGAGTGCGGTGATTCAGAAGGTTCAGCTCACCAAGAGCAGGCTGACCGAAGCCTGCAGCAGCCTTCTAACAGGCTTTGAGGTAAGAATTTTAAGATGTGTAATATAATACCGCATAGACAGTAGCCCCTGATGCTCAGTTCGGTGTTTGGAAAGAAAAGCCGGACTGAGGATCTAAAAAGATATACGTAGGAGTCTAAAAAATATGTCAATATTGGATTGCAGGATGCGCTGCTGACCTCTACCGCACTGACTGCGGAGGTCGATGCTTTGAAGCAGAGCCTCGAGCGGTCCGAGAGCGAGCTCGGCCATGCCAAGAAGCAGATCAAGGACAAGTAAGGTGAGTAACACCGTATTAAAGTTGTACCTTACAGAAAAGGATTTGGTTGCAAGAGAAATAACAAGGATAACATGGGTACTACATGGGCCACGAACGAGGTGGCGACCCTGAAGGAGGCAGTGTCCGCAGCCGAGCGCAATGCGGCCGCGGAACGAGCCGAGCGAGAGAATCAGGAGGCGAGGGTGGCGGAGGTACAACAAGGGCTCCAGGCTTTCGTGGAAAAGCACGAGAGTTTGGAGCGTGACTCGAAGACTCGAGAGTCCGAGCTTGCGTCGTCTCTTGAGAGTGCCAAGGCTGCTAAGGCTGATGCCCACAAGGCCCTCCAGGAAATCGAGGATTTGAAGAAAATAGCGGCGGGTAAGGCATTCTTCATGCAAAGCAAGCATGTTAAAGTGAATTACCTGTTACTTACCCGGATTCGGAGCTCTCCAGGAAAGTTCGCAGATCTGCCCCGCAGCATGTCCGATGCTGCCGCATTCTACTGGGCCGAGGAGGGGAGCTCGACGGAGAAGGTCTTCTGGTCTCAGTATGCTGAGGCCGGACATCCGATGCCCCTTAGCGACCAGCTGAAGCAGCTGGTTGAGCTCCACAAGGTGGTCGAACAGGCCATGAAGGGCCTTATAGTTCGGCTGTGGCCCGAGGAGGCCATGCCTGGGAGCTACTTCGGCCTGGTGCGGCGGTTGGTGGATGTGTGTCCCTGGGTTGAAGTCGTCAAGCACTCCGCCTGCATTGAAGGTGCCCGTCGGGCCCTTGCCCGTGCAAAGGTGCACTGGGGCAGGATGGATGCTGAGAAGCTTGTGACGGACGCGCCACCGGCGGGCAAGGAGTATCGCACGCCCGAAATGTATTATAAGAGTGTCCTGAAGGGTGCCCGCATGATTGCGGGTGAGTGCTCCAAAGATGTTATATTTGAGTAGACTCGCATTGTGTTATCCTGTGCGCTAAAAAGTTTGTTCATATGCACTAAGCAACGCTTATTAATTTAAAATATTACCTTCTATGCAGCCATTTATTAAATTTGAGAGATGGCAAGTCGTCGGCTTCAGCCCCCATGCTACGAGTGCTGGGGTGTTCGGGATAAACTTGAGCGCTCTTGTTCCCATTTTTGGGTCCATCTAGGGAGGCGCTCAACACAACGGACGAGGCAACCGGACTTATAATGCTTGAACACTCTCACTTAGCCATAGAATTCTATAATTTTAAATTTCGGTGAAGCCCCTAGTATTCGGAAGACCGAGTTCGGGGCGCTATCCACGCCTGGGCCGGACAAAGTCGGTTCCTCGCTCTAAGCGGCATAAGTCTTTAGGGACTCGAAAAAACCTCTCGAACAGCGACCAACTCTCGCCTTATCATGACGGTCAGTTTTAGCTTTCTCCACTGAGGCGCTCGCCCAGCTCAACCGGGGCGCAATCGCAGTGGTTCTCCCAGTGCTACCTTAGCCGATACAACGGAATGTAAGGTACCAAAACATGGGAGCCGGGCAAACCCAACTATTGACCCAAGACATGATTCGGAGCCGATGCATATAATGCTATAAGTTCGGGGTGCCGCACTTGTGAAAGTGTTCGGACTTATCACACCATAATGTGGGGAACTTAAGCCCCTGGTGTATTTAGCCGTACCAGAGTGTACGGATGCAACATGTCATAAATTAACATATGTATAAGAAAGGAATGCAATTATAAGCAAAAAGCGATGCATTGTTTATTCAAGAAATACTACCATGAATGCAGAACGATACAAATAGTGCGGTAAGCAAGGGATGGGACTATTAGACATGTCCCCCTCCAGGGGTAGGCTGCGGAATGGTGTATAAAACATGTATAATGCTCGAAATGGAGACCACCTGGATACTCGTCATAGCTTTTCTCCTCCCCTGGCTGTTGCATCGTGAGTTCGGCAGGTCTGCTGCTAGACAGGGCCTCTGGTAAATGGAGTCCTGTTGATAAGAAAAAAGGAAGAAAAGATGACACACTTAGGATCCCCTGGTGTGGTTGAGCCGCACTCTGGGCATGTCGTGGTCGTGCCCCTCCCCTTATGCCCATGGTATCTCCATAGCGTAATGATGTACACGAAGGACCATTCTTGCAATTTTGCAAGGGCTGGGGTTGGGGCCGCATTGCTACGCGTGCTCGGAACGTGCCAGGTGGTCTTGTTGTATGTTACTCCGGGCGCGTTTAGCCGTGTCCGGTCGCTTAACGGCCGGACTCGAGAATTGCCTTAAGAGGCTGCTTTGTACTTCTGCCGCGAGAGCCGCTGTGTGTTCCTCCGTTCGGAGGGAGCGTTCTATGTTTCCGTTGACCGTGATGACTCCTCGAGGGCCTGGCATCTTGAGCTTGAGGTATGCATAGTGTGGCACCACGTTGAACTTTGCAAACGCGGTCCGTCCGAGCAGAGCATGATAGCCGCTGCGGAATGGAACTATGTCGAAGATTAACTCCTCGCTTCAGAAGTTATCCGGGGATCCGAAGACCACTTCAAGTGTGACTGAGCCTGTACATTTGGCCTCTACACCTGGTATGATGCCTTTGAAGGTCGTTATCAGGACCCCGACTCAATGTCACATTGATCTAGCCTGTAACACCTCATATCACTTTGCGGCCTCACGCACGGTATTCCACGGGTGTCGCCTTACCTTTGCCCGGGACCGTTTGCGCCTTTTGGCACACGTATATGATAGTGTCGCTAGCATCCATATGATAAGGAGCCCGGGCTGACATGGCTAGTCGTAAACCCAAAGTGGCACAGACTTACAGGGACAGGCATCCATGACCCAGCATCGAACGTGTCGGTCATCAGCGAATAAGTTCCGGGCTGTAGCACTGGGCTAGCAGGACTCCGGTAAACCGGGCTGTAGCGGGCTAACAGGACTCCGGTACTCAACGCGTGACATTTCCCCGAAGGGACAGACACAGGAGCGAAGAAGGACACATGCCGGCCAGCCTAAGTGTTCCGGAGCAGTAGCAAGCTACCATGGCTCAGTGGAGACACTAGGAGACATTTCCCGGTAAGAGAGGCTACTAAAGATAAACAACTAGATAGTCAGATCCCACACATACCAAGCATTTCAATAACATACACACAATATGCTCGATATGTGCAAATACAACATGGCATCACATCATGACTCTACGACTCAAGTATTTATTCATTAGGCTCCGAGGAGCGAGATATTACAATCATGGGTCTCACGACCCAACATTCAGAGCATACAAGTCAAAGCACAAGCGGAAGCTAGTATGTCTGAGTACAGACATCTACAAATGAAAAAGGCTTGAAAGCCTGACTATCTACTAGATCCTGCCGAGGGCACAAGATCGTAGCTGAGGTAACAAGCTAAACGTCGAAGTCCATGCGGAACTACTATCGAGAGCGAAGTCTCTCTGCAAAAACATAAAATAGGCAAACGTGAGTACAAATGTACCCAGCAAGACTTACATCAGAACTAACTACATATGCATCATTATCAACAAAGGGATGGTGGGGTTTAACTGCAGCAAGCCAGCTTTGACTCGGTGGCTATCCTAAACTACGATTGCAAGTAACTCTTTTGAGGTGGCGCACACGAGTCCACATATTCACCATATCAATACACCACTATGGATCCGCTCCCGTCTCCCTACGAGAACGCCATCCATAGCACTCACGCTTATCTTGCGTATTTTAGAGTATCCACTTTCACTTGTCTATGAACTGATATAGGCAACCCAGAAGTCCTTTTCCGCGGACACGGCTATTCGAATAGATGATGTTAACCCTGTAGGGGTGTACTTCTTCACACACGCTCTCACCACTTACCGCCGTTTACACGACATGTACTCGGCAACCTTCAAGCGGAAGCCCAACGAGGGTGTCGGCCACGACCTACCTAAACACTCAAATCCCTAGTCCAGGTTTATCGCCTATTCGGGTTCCATCCATGAGGAGATCCGGCCGGGGTTTCGCTCACAGCCCCAAACGATGTGAACAGGGTTCCGTGACACCAAACGGGCGCCCGGTTTACCCGGCCACGTGCCTACCGCATCACAGCCCACCCCTACGGTCAGCGCTGCGCACGGCCTCCAGCATACTACAAACACCAGAAACTACTTGCAACTCCTGGACAGAGGACAAGGGTGATTAAGAAGCCGAGAGGGTCCATTGGTTTCGGGCCCAATGCGTGGTAGTAGCTGAATCATGGATCACAAACACAGAACTCAGTTCCTGAGGACGGCTTCAATGAGACAACCCACCATGTACTCCTACATGGCCTCCCACCGATACCTTTACCAAATTGTGTTCACACACTTAGCTCACACACCGTAGGACATGTTCACACACCTCTGATTCATCCTCGATGAATCAGACCCGACTCAACTCTAAGCATAGCAGGCATGACAAACAAGCATGAATGAGTAGGCACAACAGGGCTCAAACAACTCCTACTCATGCTAGTGGGTTTCATCTATTTACTGTGGAATGACAGGTCATGCAAAGGATAAAGGGGTTCAGCTACCGCAGCAAGTAACAGATGAATCGTTGTTGTCCTAATGCAGTAAAAGAGAGCAGGGCGAGAGAGTAGGATTGTATCGGAATGAACAAGGGGGTTTTGCTTGCCTGGCACTTCTGAAGATAACATTGAGTCTTCATCAGTGTCAACGATCACATCGTCGGTACAACGTCTACCCAGGGGGAACAACACCGACAAAACACAGAAGAAACACGATCAATGCAATGCACAATATGATGCATGCTATGACATGGCAATATGAATGTGTTTTGGGCTAATGCACCTAGCTATGATTTAAATGAAGTTGGTTTGAATACAAGATTCAAATTTCAACTCCATATATGATTATTTAAATGCCCTTTATTTGTTTTGTCCAAAACAGAGGACAAACATTGTTCAAACATGCATGAAAATGGTACAGATGGATAGATTGGATTTTTCTGATCATTTTTCATATATAATTTATTTCATTTGGAGTTACGGTTGAATTGATATGAATTTTTTGAAGTTTAAATCATTTTCTGGAATTTCCTGATTTATTTTAAATCCAGAAAATAACTAATTGCGTCAGCATGACGACAGCATGACGTCAGCAAGTCAACCGGGGCTGACCAGGGTCAAACCTGACGTGTGGGGTCCACACGTCAGTGACACGGGGTTAAACAGGGGGTTATTTACTTAATTAAAAGGATTAGGGGGCCGGGGCCCACTGGTCAGTGTCAGTGGTTAATTAGGTTTAGTTAATATTTAACTAAAATTAGCAGGGCCTGGCCCCACTAGTCAGCGACCCTGGGGGGTCAAACCCCAGGTCGATCAGGTCAACCCTGCCGGCGACTTGTCGCCGGCGACGACAGAAACGGCGGGGCGGCTCGGGATTGTGATACAGGGAACCATTCGAGGCGCCGTTGGGCTCTACGGAAAGCTGGCGATCCCGCGCATCCAACGTTGCAACCGGGGCGAGCTGGGGTGGCCGGAGCTCACCGGAATGAAGCTCACGGCGGCGCCGGCGTTTGGGTGAACTGGGTTTCGGGGTTAGGGAGCACGACAGGAGGCAAAGAGGGGTGTTACGACCTCCTGGGGTTGCACTGAGCACGACGGTGGGCTCGGAAACGAGCTTCAGTGGCTGTGGCCACGGCCACGCCATGGCCGGCGGCGAGAAGCTCTCGGCCGCGGTGGAGAAAGAAGCTAGGGGATGAGCGCGAGCTTGAGAGAAGGGGGAAGAGGAAGAGGGGCTCACAGTGGATCGAACGGAGGGGTCGGCGAGCTCGGGGAAGCTTCTGCGACGGCGAATTTACGGCGGCGATCTCCGGGCACCGGGGATGAGGGAGACGGCGTGGGCGGCGATGCAGGGCTCCCGCAGTCGAACGGGCTGGCGTAGACGATGCAGGAGACGATGGCGGTTCTTCTGGGCTTATCGACAGGGCAAGGGGTGGCCGGTGGCCACGGTGGTTGCGAGCGACGTCGGCGGCGGCTCTCGGTCATGGGGGGGGGGGAAGCAGAGGAGCGAGGGGGAGGAAGGTCCAGAGAGCGAGGGAGAAGTGAGAGGGGGTCTGGGAGGCGCGTGGCGTCACCGGGGCGTCGAGGAGGAGCCAAGCAGGCTGGGAGGGAGGAGGTGGCCGGGGCGCGTGGCCTGCGCGCGCCACCGAGCAGCTTCGGGGCGAGGGGAGGAAGACGACGGAGGGGCTGTGGTGGTGGGCTGGGCCAGTTGGCCAGGCCGCCAGCTGGGCCGGCCAGGTGGGCTGCCAGGTAAGGTACAGGTAAGCTCTCTTTTCCTTTTATTTCAGTTTTCTATTTTTCTGCAACTTTGTTGAATTTTTAAAAATACTTAAACAGCCCCAAAATTCACCAAACTGCTCCTGGTCCATAGTTGGAATATTTCCAACATGAAACATTTCAGATTGGGAATATTTGGGCATTTGAAATATTTTATATAATTTTAAATGCCCAAATTCAAATATTTATGATTTAATTCAAAGACCCTAAGATGACCTAGGAAATTGTGCATCATTTTTGGCAGAGGTTTTCACCTTTAACAGAAATCATGAACTTTTCCAAAGGGCATTCTGGGTTATTGAAAATATTTTTATTGAACCTAGTTAAATTTCATTTGGTGCTAGGGTTTCAACAATCCCCATTTCAACTTTCATGAAATTTAAACATGATGACATGGATGAAGATGAAACTAATTACAAACAAAGATCTAGGGCTGTGACAACTCACCCCCACTAAACAAGAATCTCGTCCCGAGATTCAAGACGTGAGGTAAGAAGACAGAGGGGATACTAAGTATCACAAACTTCATGATCCAACTGTCTTCCTGAAGTTGTTGATTTATGCTCCAATTGATCTTGATGTCTTGCCTTCGAGATCTTTGTCCAACATGACGATGACAGAAGGAAACTCTACGGAATCAATCTTTTCAAGGATCGAACAACTCAGGATCAACTCACGGAATGAAACATAGCAACATCTCTCGAGCTGAGACACGAAGCACACATCTAGATGGATGGAGTGGAACAGATGACGAGGGTTCACTAGGTAGACAACAATTCCACACCTAAGAGGGTGGTGAACGGTTGTCAACGTAGCGAGAGTTTGAGTTGCCATGATACCACAGCGAGACATTTTAGAGGAAGGCTATCGTAGATATATCCCCTTAAGTGGCAAAAAGAATTACCTTTGATTCAGAGATCATTTAAACTCTTTATACCAGCCTAAGGCAATTCTCGAGCGATCATTTGGAGGGGTTCGGTAGAATGGCATACTCGAACCAGAATGGATGATGTGGATTACCTTGTTGAAGACAATGTCATAGATGATTTTGCTTACCACCAGAAATGGAAGGGACCCATGGTAGAATGGCACATTGGCGGTGCAAGCTGGGAACAGAATGCAAATGCTGGGAATGATTCTGGTAACTGGGGAGAACCCAACAATAGAGAGTGAGTCCACTGTTTGAAAAGTTATAGCATAATCAAGGAGACTGAGGGCAATCCAGTTAGTGCCGAGGATAACACCTAGCGCTTGTGCGTGCTCTCAAGAACTTGAGCATTTCCATATTCATCAAGGTTTTACCAACATCCGTGTCAAGGGTGCTGACAACACAACATACCACCATGATGAATAGCGATGGACGATGCAGATGCAAAGGAAGATAACACTTTCTCAGATTTCACCTTAGCGAGGCCAAGGAACAGAATCTGGATGATTGACCGAGAGACATTTAGCACTCCACTTCTAATGTTCTCCTTGATGTGCTAGTGTATCCCATTTATAGATATGGTTTGATAACTAGATCATCAAGTAAAAGGTCGGACTTCGGGAGCACAAGAATCCACAAGGAATAACTATGGAGTAAATCCTACGAAATCCTTATGGGGAGGTGGCCAACTTCTTCAATCAAGATACTACAATAATAGGTCTTCCGGCGGGGTGTGTTGGCCATGACATCCTCTTTACCGGTTATCGAGAGACCAATATTATAGTTTGGGAGATGTTCCATCCATCATATCTGCCTGAGATTCAGATCTGGTTGGCGTCAGAGTATTCCAGACTCATCAAGTCTAGAAAGTAAAATGAAAGTTTGCAACACAGGTCGACGAGAAGACGTTGCGAGATTCTCGGGAAATGGACTACGGTAGTAAGTTCCAAAATATGAGCCGGTTCTGCTACAAACATGTGAACACGTTGTCCCAGACAAGCATGACCACATAGTAGTCTTACAACAAAACACTACCGAGTTCTGGTTGGGAATCATCATTGAGGATAGCGAAGTCCTAACATAAGTCATGATTCTTAAGAAGGGACTTCTTCTCCTTAAACAAATCAATCAGTGGCTTGGTGTGCTAGGAATACATATAGAATGAAGGTTGCAAGTCTCCGAACCACAGAATACTTCGCACGTTTGCATGACTGATCTGGAATGATTCCAAGGAAGCAACATTGACTTTATCGAATTCACGGCGGCAACTTACATCGAATGCACATGAATTAGAGGAAGTCACTTCTTACATTCGAACATATGCTTCATGAACGGGACATGAAGATAATGCTTTCAAGTTTCCAGTACTAGCTTAATGTTCAACAAGATTATGGAGAAGACAAGGATGTTGTCGATGGGCTCAACAACAATTCATCCCGATTCCCATGGAGATGGAATTCCATAACTATGTGAGCAAGGTGATAGTATTGGTCAGACCCAAAAGACATAATGGTGTAGACTCGAGGAAAATCCACGAGTAAGACAACATTACGAACATCGTTGGTTCTGATTTAATTTGAGGATAGCCCATACTCAAATCAAAGGTTTGGGGTCAGACAATGGATCCAACAATTGACCACGAAGATCAATCAATGAAGATATCATCTTTCTTCAACATACGCACACAAAAAGATATCCCTTAACATGAGCTAAGCCGGACAAGCTTTTATCTTCCAACTCTCCAAGTTGTTGTTTAGCTTAACCAACTAGCTCAGGGGGGTATGCAACACAGATTCTTGGAGAAGGGGTGGTTTATATGAAACCAACTTGATCACGAACTCAACATAGCGGTCAGGTGACAACCTGGTAATACTTCCGAGAAGGTATTCGGAAAATCACGAACCACCGGTATGTTACTAAGATCGGGAACAACCTTGCTTTTCAGGGAAGATGATATGATCAAAAGAGCGAGGGTTTGACAAGATCCTAACTCATTGATCGGAGAGTGCACCGGAAATAGGGACTAGGTAGCACAATCAACCTTAGGGTGACGATCCAACAATCAACATGCTAAGAATGAGGTTATCGTCCATTCAACTACCAAGCAACGGAGTTGCTAGCAGTAATGATTTCACACATCATGGTTCACTTGTCTGCATTCCGGTTACAATAACAAGGAAACCGAGGAATGAACAATGATGGCGAGAAGTATCACTGTATCAAGAGTTCATAGGATGGCGTGCAATTCCCATGACATTCTTGATATAAAGATGGTAATACTCCAAGGTAGAACAGAACAAAAGCTGGATTAGTATTTGATCTGTGGAGTACGACTGCTTTGACCCAATCCTGGAAATGGACAAGGTACTGGAGTTCATTTCTCCTAGTCATTCCGGATAGAATGGCTTGACGGACCACAAGAATAATAAGCATCGATGAGCTCGAGTGCACAACTACTCTTGTCTATCAATTGATAGACGAGGGTCAGAAGACAACTAAGAGGGACAACTCAAAAGAACATATGATTTCCTGAGTTGTGGATGCATGGATTAGAATGTCGAACGAGTTCAACATATTTCTTCCGGATAATCCATGCGAAAAGGTTAGAACTGGCAGATTCACAATTATGAATGGAGAACTCATCGAGAGCACTCTGATTGTGATCCTTCGGTTCAGCGAGGAACTTTTGCCATAAGCGGTTCATAGTATTTGGAAGGAGGAAATACCACGGACCTCGAGGACTAATGCAAAGGTTACTAATAACCTAAAGGAACTAGCAAACACTATCAACATGAAGTAAGTAGGGTGAATCTCGGGTTCAAGAACCCCGGAATGGAATGCCTACTAACTAATAACATCACGGGATGCTTTCGAGAATGATGGCCAGAATCATCACACTGGAATACAAATCATGGCTAGATTACTAGATGATCCCCTAAGACACCTAGGGTCATAATAATAATTCCAACATATACGTTAAGGCAACAGAGTACCTCAACTCACCGATTGGTGTGGTTAATCTGGCCCAAAGGGACATAAAAACCAGAGGGAAAGGATTTGCAAGCGCATCAGATTGTTTAGAAACCTGGGATGACTCGGACAGCATAACGGCTGTAAATGCTCAAAAGATTGGAGACATGCTACAAAAATGGTGGCATAGCCACTCCGAAGCACAATATCAAGGTTTCGAGATCAACAGTTATGAACATACGGAAGTAGTAAAAATTGAACTGAGAATTGAAACTATCAATTCTATAAGTCTATGGATTAGTAACATGTCATCCTGATAGATAGATGAGAAGGCCTAGTTCTTAATCCCCGTAGAAGAGAAGAGGATGACTCAGATCAGAAGGACATGAGGTATAAGGAGTAAAAAGAGCCTTACGTTCCAACCCACAATCAATTCCCTTACATAACTAAAGCATTTCTAGACACAACTTCGACTAGTTTGGCTTGGTAATCCTACAGGCAGTCAAGCTCTGATAGTCGTCCTTGTGGGTTTAATCCTTGAGGGGTCTATGCCCAACTTGCGCACTGTATCCTGATAAACCAGGTTCAGGCTGCTGCCGCCGTCCATCAGGACTCTGGTGAGGTGAAATCCATCGATGATTGGGTCTAAAACCAATGCGGTGAATCCGCCGTGGCGGATACTGGTGGGGTGGTCCCTTCGATCAAAAGTGATCGGGCAGGAGGACCATGGGTTGAACTTCGGGGCGACTGGCTCCATCGCGTATACGTCCCTGAGTGCACGCTTCCGCTCCCTCTTGGGTATCTGGGTTGCGTATATCATGTTCATCGTCTGCACTTGTGGGGGGAAACCCTTCTGTCCTCTATTGTTCGGCGGTCGGGTCTCTCCCTCGTCATCGCTATGTAGCCCCTTGTCATTGTTTTCGGCAATTAACTTGCCTGCCTGCTTGAATACCCAACAATCCCTGTTGGTGTGATTAGCTGGCTTTTCGAGGGTGCCGTGTATCTGGCAAGAGCGGTCGAGTATTCGGTCCAAATTGGACGGACCCGGAGTAGTTCTTTTGAATGGCTTCTTCCGCTGACCGGGTTTGGAGCCTCTGATTCCGGCGTTGACTGCCGTATCCTCAGTGTTATCGCCATTAACGCGGCGTTTGTTCTTGTTATGACACGACCTGCCATTGTGGTCCTTGGTATCCGGACTGCCAGAATTTTTGCTGAGGTTGTTACTGCGGGCTAGCCAGTTGTCCTCTCCCCCGCAGAAGCGGGTCATGAGTGATGTGGGGGCTGCCATGGATTTCGGCTTTTCCTGTCCTAGGTGCCGGGCTAGCCACTCGTTGTGGATGTTATGTTTGAAGGCTGTGAGGACCTCTGCATCCGGACAGTCGATGATTTGATTTTTCTTTGTTAAGAACCGTGTCCAGAATTGTCTGGCCGATTCGTCTGGCTGCTGAATTATGTGGCTTAGGTCATCGGCGTCTGGTGGTAGCACATATGTGCCCTGGAAGTTGTCAATGAATGCGGCTTCCAGGTCCTCCCAACACCCAATTGATTCTGCTGGCAAGCTGTTAAGCCAATGCCGAGCTGGTCCTTTAAGCTTGAGTGGGAGGTATTTGATGGCGTGAAGATCATCGCCGCGGGCCATGTGGATATGAAGGAGATAGTCTTCGATCCAAACCGCGGGGTCTGTTGTGCCATCGTAGGATTCAATATTCACGGGTTTAAACCCTTCGGGGATTTGATGATCCATTACTTCATCTGTGAAGTATAGTGGGTGTGCGGCGCCTCTATATTAGGCTATATCACGACGTAGCTCAAGCAAGCTTTGTCTACTGTGTTCGGCCCGGACGGAGTTGCTGTATCCGGCGCGACGGTCATCGTTGCGCATCGTGGGGCGCCCACGCGATCCGTAGATCGATCTTGATTGTCTTGCCTTATCCTCCAATATGTCCCGCAAGTCCGACGCATTCCCCCGTGGCTTCGTACTTTTCGAGCGATGCTGGGGTACGGTTCTAGTGGAGGGCCTAGAGGCCTCTCTGTCGCGGCCACGAGGTGGTCGGTCAGCCGTATTGTGCGCTGGTGATGCAGGTTCATATGCCTCCTCCTTTAATCAGGGGAGCAGCTTGCGTTTGGGGTATCTTTTGGAGGGGCGTTCGAGTTCATGCTCTTCGGCCGCAAGGACTTCAGTCCATCTTTCGGCTAGCAAATCTTGATCAGCTCTAAATTGTTGCTGCTTTTTCTTGAGGCTATTTGCCGTGGCCATAAGCCTGCGTTTAAAACGCTCTTGTTCGACGGGATCCTCAGGCACGACGAATTCGTCGTCGTCGAGGCTTGCCTCGTCTCCGGAGGGAGGTATGTAATTATCATCCTCTACATCTTCGTCTGCCGCTCTCTCGTGAGGGCTGGCTTCTCCGCCCTCCTGTGCTGAATCTTGCTGGAGGGGGTTGTCTTTGGTGCTGACCGGGGTGTTATTCTCTCCGGTGCCGGAATCTCCATTCTTGCTGTGGCGGGATTTAGAGCGGCGCCGCTGACGCCGGCGTTTAGGCTGTTTCTTGAAAGGATCCTCCTCCGCTGTTCCATCGCCATTCCCGTCCTTTGGGGTATCCACCATGTATATGTCGTATGACGAGGTGGCTTTCTAGTGCCCCGTAGGCACTGGTTTTTGGTCGTCTCCGGCATCGTCGTCCATACCGTCGATGTCTTCGGAGTCGTAGTCTAGTATGTCGGTTAGATCGTCGACAGTGGCTACAAAGTGGGTGGTGGGTGGGCTTTGAATTTCTTCGTCGTCTGCATCCCAACCGTCCTGACCGTGATCCGGCCAGGGCTCTCCTGATAGTGAGAGATACTTCAGCGAATTCAAAATGTCACCGAAAGGTGAGTGTTGAAAGATGTCCGCGGCGGTGAACTCCATGATCGGCGCCCAATCGGATTCGATTGGTAGGGGCGCAGGAGGTTCGAAGTCCGGCAAGGAGTCCGGCACCTCGGAGTCACGAGCTTTGCAGGGGACAAGGTCAGTATTCGGCTCCATCGCCGTAGAGGTTGCAGCCCCCGAGGCGGTGTCTAGCCACCCATCCTCGATCTGCGCAATCGGCTCCGAATTGGGGATCGGAGCAGACTCGTGTGCGGCCTCCAGGGCACTGTCCGGCAACAGAGCTAAATCATGCCCATCGAGACAGTGCGGCACGCTCGGCTGTGGCTCGAATCCATCGAAGATCAAGTCTCCGTGGATGTTAGCCGTGAAGTTTAGACTTCCAAATCTGACCTGACGGCCAGGGGCGTAGCTTTCGATCTGCTCCAGATGGCCAAGCGAATTGGCCCGCAGTGCAAAGCCGCCAAATACGAAGATCTGTCCGGGGAGAAAAGTCTCACCCTGGACTGCGTCGTTGATGATGATCGAAGGAGCCATCGGGCCTATATGCGATGGCACAAAGGAACTCTCAACGAAAGCACCAATGTCGGTGTCAAAACCGGCGGATCTCGGGTAGGGGGTCCCGAACTGTGCGTCTAGGCGGATGGTAACAGGAGACAAGGGACACGATGTTTTTACCCAGGTTCGGGCCCTCTCGATGGAGGTAAAACCCTACTCCTGCTTGATTGATATTGATGATATGGGTAGTACAAGAGTGGATCTACCACGAGATCAAGGAGGCTAAACCCTAGAAGCTAGCCTATAGTATGATTGTTGTTATGGTTGTTGTTGTTGTGTCATACGGACTAAAACCCTCTGGTTTATATAGACACCGGAGAGGGCTAGGGTTACACAGAGTCAGTTACAATGGTAGGAGATCTACATATCCGTATTGCCAAGCTTGCCTTCCACGCCAAGGAAAGTCCCATCCGGACACGGGGCGAAGTCTTCAATCTTGTATCTTCATAGTCTTGGAGTCCGGCCGATGATGATAGTTCGGCTATCCGAACACCCCCTAGTCCAGGACTCCCTCACCTCCTCTTGGAGTTGGCATCTTGGCAGCCTTCTCCTTCCTTGCCTTCTCCTTCTTCTCTTGAGCTTGAGCTGATGATGGATCATTCTCGTTCATGACAACCTCATTTTCCTCAAAGTCTGGATAAAGTGGAAAATGTTCCTTATCCAATTGATATTTCCCTGTGCCCATCTTTGAGTTTATCAACTCCTGAATCTGAGGGGCATATCCACAGCTCCTCTTCTAATCTGCTGCAGTCTTCTTAATGGTTTCAATCATAAGGCTCATGACTTTAAACTTTTGTGGCACATCAAACACATGCAACATGTTGATGGCATGCCCTCTGATCATGTTGTGGTCACCAGACTTAGGCAACAAGGTATGCCTTAGGATCCAATTGATAGTTGGCAGCCCTGACAGCAGAAAGTGGACTGATCCAAACTTATGTGTCTCAACAGCCTTGTCTGGGATGTCCTTGTACATGTGTGCCATGGAATTGTGATCCATCTTCTTCTTTGCATAAATGTCCAGGTCATTCTCATTTTCCTTTGGGGCATTTATCAGACTTTCCCATTCTCCAACAGTGGACTGGTACCTTGTACCTTCAGACATCCAAACAATTCTTCCATCTGGATAAAAGTGTGCTGTGGAGTAGAATTGCATGATAAGTTCATCATTCTAGTGGGTGAACTTTTGCCCAACAAAATCAGCAACTCCACAAGCAACAAAGTTGTCTTGCACTCCAGGATAGTGCTCTTCATTTTCCTTGATGTAGGTCCAGTCGACCCACCTCATGTCACAAACTATGGGCTTCTTATCCAACAAGATTGTCTCATAGAAGTCCTGTTGTTCCTTTGTACGGAATCTGTAGTCAACATCAGTTCTTCTCCTTGAGGTATATGGATCTTCCATCCTCCATAGCCTCAACCCTGAGTCCTTCCTGATACTCATGTCCTCAGCCACATGATGGGCATCATTGTGGTCTGGTATCTTGGGCTTGAGCTTCCTTAGGACCTGTCCTTCTTCATCTTCTTCATCAGCAACATTTGGCACTGGGGCCTTGTTCTTCTCAGTAGCTGGGATACTCCTAGTATTCCTCTTTGGTATAAGCTTGGCCTTGGAGGCAGCTTTGGGTGCTTCCTTGGGCTTAGATGTTGCAGCCCCTGATCTAATAGCATCACCCATAAGCTTTAGTGCCTTGGGTGCTGGTGCAGCAACCTCTTCTTCCTCTTCAGAATCTCTTCTCATAGAGGGTTTTCCAAGAACCTGGGCAGTTGTGGTTCTTTCTCTCTTCTTCTTCTTGTCCTGAGCACCTTCATTATCTGATTCAATGGTAAACTTCATTGTCTCTCCAGTGGGAACTTTCTTGGGTTTGGAAGATGCGACTTTCTTTTCAGGTGCCTCTTTGGGTTCAGTCTATTCTGGCACTTGAGTGGACCTTCTAGCCTTGGACATTGGTGTCCTCTTGGCAGGAACTTTCTTTTTCAGTCCTGGCTTTGTGCTATGTGCTGAGCCATATTCCTTCTTGAGCACTACTTTCTTGGAAGTAGCCTCATCTTCTTCAGCTTTATAGTCCTCATCCTCTGAGTCTGAAGTTCTCTTCCTCCTTTGCCTGGTAGCAGCCTTAGGCAGGTTGCTAGGAGTGCTTCTGCTCCCTTCATCTGTAGAACTTGAGGGACTAGTGCCCTTGCTCATGTCAATCTGCTCTTCTGACCTGTTCTGGCTGTCACTCTGGTCTGACATGCTGCTAAACATTGACTACTGACCCTGTGAAGAGTTGTAGATGAGATAGAATAGATGAGCATCACAAAATGCAGAGATTTTTGCAAAAGAATGATTCAAAAATTCAGTTTTAGTTTTCCATAGAAAGAATTTCGGATCAACCAATTTTCAAACTCGGTGATACCAAAGCAGTTTTGGAACCTAAACTGATGAACTCAGTTGGACCGAGTCACAGTTCGGTGGCACCGAGACTGCTAGGGTTTCACAAAGTCCTAAAATCGGTCGCACTGATTAGCAATTCTCGGTCAGACCGAGAGTTACTAGTGCAATGGCATAAGCCAAATCGGTGGGACCGAGTTTTTCAACTCGGTGGATACGAGATGGTTTCGGCGGAAACCTAACCCTAAAATTTTGAATCTCATCTAATCTACGGACTATATTGAGTGGATAGGATTGTTTCAATCGTGGCAAGAATCTATAAGAATACAATGTGCTAGGAATCAGACGAGGATAGCACAATGATCGAGTCCATACCCTAGCTTGGTGATGAACTCGCTACGGCGGCAACGGCGGGGGTGAAATCCGTTGACGGCGGCGGAGACCAGCTACTGGAGGCGGCTGGCGACGAGGAGACGATCCGGAGACCTTCGATGGAAGAGCGAGCTATTGCGCGGGCGAAGGGGTTCGGAGAAATTTCCAAAATTTTGCCCGTGACTATATATAGCCCGACCCTATCGGTGTGACAGAGTGGAACAACTCGGTGGCACCGAGATGCATAACTGTGTACAGTTACAGCAACTCGGTGTGACCGAAAAGTTCAAATCGGTTGCACCGAGATTGAAAACTTAGATTAACTTAATAATCTCGGTAGGACCGAAATGGAGGAATCGGTCAGACCGAGAATCACAAAGAGGTTTTGGAAGTTTAAGTCTATGACGAATCGGGGACTTCGAGTGCTCCTCACACAGAGTGGTTCGAATCTGACTTGATCAAATTTTGTGATGTAGCATGAATAGAGTTTGAGACGAGAAAAGCATAGATAGCTAGAGAAAGTTCTTAGGCATTCTTGTCCATCCACTTGGCAAAAAGAAAAGAAGCCAAACAATCAAAACAACAAGTGGATGTCCTTGAATGAGTAAAATATGCATCAACATGCTCACACAACAAGATGGTAAATGAAATATGTGGCAAAGCATGCACAACCAATTCTAGCATCTATCAAGCAATTGGCGATGACTAGGTCATCTATATATGAGTATATTGACTTAGGAGTCAAATGAGAACATTTGATCATAGGTCATACTCATCGTTTATGCTCAAGTGGGGTTACCACTTTTACATAATGCATTGATGTGTTCACACCATTAGAGTTGCTTTGACTCAATTCTTAGAGTTAAGCTCCCCCTAGATGTGAGATCCCCCCTTAGAGGTATGAACTAACCTTGGGTTTTGTCGATGATGTCTTCATGTAGGTGTTGAAGATGTGGATGCTCAATGTTGATGTAGATCATTTGGAGCAATCCTTTGGAGTGAGTTGCACTTTCAACTTACCTACATGGGTGAGTCACACAAGGAACAAACAAGAATATCCATAGACATAGAGTGATGCACACACAAGATGATGTCCATGAAATCATTAGGTTACCTTGTCCCTTGCCTTACCAACATGAGGGTTTGTGACTCCTTGAACTAGTGCAAGATGTGGAAGTTGATCGCACTTGTTCTTGCCATAATGATATGAGTGAAGAATGTTGGCGGAGTCACCCTCAAGAACTCTCTAGTTCTTCTTCTTCGGGATCCACATCATCTTGATGGGAATCCTTGGAGTTGTAGTTGTACTTGATGAAGTAGAACTTGACGTAGTCTTGGGAACCCACTTGAACGAGGCCTTAGGTGCTTCTTCAAATGCATCAATCTCTTCTTGAAGCTTGTCCTTGCCTTTGTTCTTGTGGTCTTGTGGTGGAAGATCATCTTGTGCTTGTGTTCCCTTGAAGGAAGTAGGATCATACTTCTCTTGTTGAGGAACAAACTTTGTCTTGGGGTATTGATCTTCTTCCCACTCAACTCCATTGTCATTGAACTTTCGTTCAAAACCAACACCTTGATTCTTCCGGTGCCTTCCTTGCTTGCGTACAATTTCCTCGAATTGCTTACTCCCGGCAAGGCTCTTGTAAACACCTTTCTCTATAATTCCCTTCAATAAGCTATTTTCTTGCTCAAGTGTAACTTGGCTAAGAGAATCTTTAGTGGAATCAAGAGAACTACTAGAAGCAACAATATTAGATTTGACATTATTATTGTTACTACTAGAGGAAGTATCTTTCTTGTACTTGTTACTAGACTTGACTTGAGGCATGTAAGTAGATAAGAGTAAACACTTGGCAATGTAAGAAGAACTTTTCTTATGGAGATCATCGTTGATTGATTTTAAGAACTCATGCTCTTGCTCAAGATTGAGCTTTTCAAAGCGTAACTTCTCATGAGCCCTTAAAAGTTCCCGATGATCTTCGAAGATAGTTTCATGAGCTAACTTAAGAGTGTTTAGTTCTTTAGTTAGAAGCTCAATCTTCTCCTTATAATTGTCATTCATTTTATCTTGATTAGCATGATTAATTGACGTTTCATCATAGTATTCATCACTAGAGTTGTCAACAAGTAAATCATCATCCACAAGCAAGTCATCTTCATCACTATTGAAATCAACATACTCAGGATGTGTTACCTTTGGACCTTTGGCCATGAAGCATCTTCCAATTCCTTCATTTGGTGAATCAAATATGTCGTAGGAGTTGGCTGACACAAGTGCTAGACCGGCAACACCTTCATCTTGAGTATATTCGGAGTCGGAGTGATAGCTTCTCTCGGAGTGATTGTCGGAGTCGGAGCCGGATACCCATTCACCAACATGAGCTTGATGTCTTCGTTTTGTGTAGCTCCTTGATGACTTGTCCTTCCTTTTCGAATCCTTGCTTCTCCGTGAGGGTCTTCGTTCATAACGATCATCTCTACTCCTCCTCTCTCTTGGTGGTGATTCTTCTCTTTTGCTTCTTCTTCTTGGAGAATCTTCTCTTCTTTTGTAGGGTGCCGTACACTCATTGGAATAGTGTCTGGGTCTCCCACAATTGTAGCAATTGCGCTCTCGACTAGAAGATCTTTTGTCATTGTAAGACCTTGATTTGGAGCTTCTTTCTTTGCTTCTACTCTTGTAGAATTTGATGAAGTTCTTCACCATTAAGCTCAATTCTTCATTGAAGGTTTGTTTCTCACTTGATGATGTGGGGGCTTCACTTGAGGCTTTGTAAGCACCACTTGACTTGTTGTGAAGTTCCTCCTTATCCTTTAGTGACATCTCATGAGCAACAATTCTTCCAATGACTTCCGTTGGCTTGAGATCTTTGTAGTTTGGCATCATTTGAATCAATGTGCACACGGTATCATACTTTCCATCCAATGCTCTTAGGATCTTCTTGATGATGAATTTGTCGGTCATCTCTTCACTCCCTAAGCCGTCAATCTCATTTGTGATAAGAGCAAGCCTAGAGTACATTTCAGCAACACCTTCACCATCCTTCATTTTGAACTTGTCAAGCTGACTTTGGAGCACATCCAACTTGGATTCCTTGACGGATTCGGTACCTTCATGAATATCAATCAAAGTATCCCAAATTTCCTTTGCATTCTCAAGACGGCTGATTTTGTTGAATTCTTCGGGGCACAATCCGTTGAAGATGATATCACAAGCTTGAGCGTTGTATTGCAGCATCTTCAATTCTTCCGCATTAGCTTCACGGTTCGGCTCTCTCCCATCAAAGAATTCACCTTGCAAGCCAATACAAATAATTGCCCAAACGGCGGGGTTATGTCCGAGAATATGCATTTTCATCTTATGTTTCCAACTAGCAAAATTAGTACCATCAAAGTAAGGACCTCTACGGTGATAATTTCCCTCGCTAGACGCCATACTCTCCTAGGTTGTGAAACCAAGGCTATGACCACCAAAAGCTATGGAAATCAAAGCAAATGGAGACCAAAGCACTGATACCACTTGTAGGACCTTGAAGTATGTCTAGAGGAGGGGTGATTAGACTACTTGACCAATTAAAAACTTAACCTTTTCCCAATTTTAGAGTTTGGCAGATTTTAGCTACTTTAGGACAAGTCAAGCAATCATCACACTATTCAAGCAAGCATGCAAAGAGTATATAGGCAGCGAAAATTAAAGCATGCAACTTGCAAGAAAGTAACGGGAAGGGTTTGGAGGATTCAAACGCAATGGAGACACGAATGTTTTTGGTGTGGTTCCGATAGGTGGTTGAGGGAGTCCTGGACTAGGGGGTGTCCGGATAGCCGGACTATCATCATCGGCCGGACTCCAAGACTATGAAGATACAAGATTGAAGACTTCGTCCCGTGTCCGGATGGGACTTTCCTTGGTGTGGAAGGCAAGCTTGGCGATACGGATATGTAGATCTCCTACCATTGTAACCGACTCTGTGTAACCCTAGCCCTCTCCGGTGTCTATATAAACCGGAGGGTTTTAGTCCGTAGGACGAACACAACCATTACAACAATCATACCATAGGCTAGCTCCTAGGGTTTAGCCTCCTTGATCTCGTGGTAGATCCACTCTTGTACTACCCATATCATCAATATCAATCAAGCAGAAGTAGGGTTTTACCTCCATCGAGAGGGCCCGAACCTGGGTAAAAACATCGTGTCCCTTGTCTCCTGTTACCATCCGCCTAGACGCACAGTTCGGGACCCCCTACCCGAGATCCGCCGGTTTCGACACCGACATTGGTGCTTTCATTGAGAGTTCCTCTGTGTCGTCACCGATAGGCTTGATGGCTTCGTCAATCAACAACAACGCGGTCCAGGGTGAGACTTTTCTCCCTGGACAGATATTTGTGTTCGGCGGCTTTGCACTGTGGGCCAATTCACTCGGCCGTCTGGAGCAGATCGAAAGCTACGCCCCTGGCCATCAGGTCAGATTTGGAAGCCTAAACTTCACGGCTGACATCCGCGGAGACTTGATCTTCAATGGATTCGAGCCACAGCCGAGCGTGCCGCACTGTCACGATGGGCATGACTTAGCTCTGCCTCCGGACAGTACCCTGGAGGCCGCACACGAGTCCGCTTTGACCCATAGTTCGGAGCCGACCGCGCAGATCGAGGACAGGTGCCTGGACACCGCTGTTGGGGAACGTAGTAATTTCAAAAAAATTCCTACGCACACGCAAGATCATGGTGATGATATAGCAACGAGAGGGGAGAGTATTCGTCCACGTACCCTCGTAGACCGTAAGCGGAAGCGTTAGCACAACGCGGTTGATGTTGTCGTACGTCTTCACGATCCGACCGATCCAAGCACCGAACGTACGGGGCCTCCGAGTTCAGCACACGTTCAGCTCGATGACGATCTCCGGCCTCCGATCCAGCCGAGCTCCGGAGATGAGTTCCGTCAGCACGACGGTGTGGTGACGATGATGATGTTCTACCGGCGGAGGGCTTCGCCTAAACTCCGCGACGATATGACCGAGGTGGAATATGGTGGAGGGGGGCACCGCACACGGCTAAGGAACGATTCGTAGATCAACTTGTGTGTCATGGGGTGCCCCCTGCCCCCGTATATAAAGGAGCAAGGGGGGAGGAGGCCGGCCCTAGGAGGGGGCGCGCCAAGTGTGGAGTCCTACTAGGACTCCCTAATCCTAGTAGGATTCCACCTCCCTTGTTGGAGTAGGAGAAGGGGAAAGAGGGGGAGAGGAAGAAGGAAAGGGGGGCTGCGCCCCTTGTCCAATTCGGACCAGAGGGGGGGCGCAGGCCTCCTTCCTTTTGGCCTCTCTCCTCTATTCCCGTATGGCCCAATAAGGCCCATATACTCCCCGGCGAATTCCCGTAACTCTTCGGTACTCCGAAAAATACCCGAATCACTCGGAACCTTTCCGAACTCCGAATATAGTCGTCCAATATATCGATCTTTACGTCTCGACCATTTCGAGACTCCTCGTCATGTCCTCGATCTCATCCGGGACTCCGAACTCCTTCGGTACATCAAAACTCATAAACTCATAATATAACTGTCATCGAAACCTTAAGCGTGCGGACCCTACGGGTTCGAGAACTATGTAGACATGACCTAGAACTATTCTTGGTCAATAACCAATAGCGGAACCTGGATGCCCATATTGGTTCCTACATATTCTACGAAGATCTTTATCGGTCAAACCGCATAACAACATACGTTGTTCCCTTTGTCATCGGTATGTTACTTGCCCGAGATTCGATCGTCGGTATCCAATACCTAGTTCAATATCGTTACCGGCAAGTCTCTTTACTCGTTACGTAATGCATCATTCTGTAACTAACTCATTAGCTACATTGCTTGCAAGGCTTATAGTGATGTGCATTACTGAGAGGGCCTAGAGATACCTCTTCGACAATCGGAGTGACAAAACCTAATCTCGAAATACGCCAACCCAACATGTACCTTTGGAGAGACCTGTAGTACTCCTTTATAGTCACCCAGTTACGTTGTGACATTTGGTAGCACCCAAAGTGTTCCTCCGGTAAACGGGAGTTGCATAATCTCATAGTTACAGGAACATGTATAAGTCATGAAGAAAGCAATAGCAACATACCAAACGATCAAGTGCTAGGCTAACGGAATGGGTCATGTCAATCACATCATTCTCCTAATGATGTGATCCCGTTAATCAAATGACAACTCATGTCTATGGCTAGGAAACTTAACCATCTTTGATTCAACGAGCTAGTCAAGTAGAGGCATACTAGTGACACTATGTTTGTCTATGTATTCACACATGTATTATGTTTTCGGTTAATACAATTCTAGCATGAATAATAAACATTTATCATGAAATAAGGAAATAAATAATAACTTTATTATTGCCTCTAGGGCATATTTCTTTCAGTCTCCCACTTGCACTAGAGTCAATAATCTAGTTCACATCACCATGTGATTTAACACCAATATTCATATCTGTATATGATTAACACCCATAGTTCACATCGTCATGTGACCAACACCCAAAGGGTTTACTAGAGTCAATAATCTAGTTCACATCGCTTATGTGATTAACACCCAAAGAGTACTAAGGTGTGATCATGTTTTGCTCGTGAGAAGAGCTTAGTCAACGGGTCTGTCACATTCAGAGCCGTATGTATTTTGCAAATATTCTATGTCTACAATGCTCTGTACGGAGCTACTCTAGCTAATTGCTCCCACTTTTAGTATGTATCCAGATTGAGACTTAGAGTCATCTGGATCGTTGTGAAAGCTTGCACCAATGTAACTCTTTACGACGGGCTCTTTTATAACCTCCATAATCGAGAAATATTTCCTTAGTCCTCACTAAGGATATTCTTGACTGCTGTCCAGTGATCTACTATTAGATCAAAATTGTATTCCTTTGCCAAACTCAGAGCAAGGTATACAATATGTCTGGTTCACAGCATAGCATACTTTATAGAACCTATGACTGAGGCATAGGGAATGACTTTTCATTCTCTTTCTATTTTCTGCCATAGTCGGGTCTTGAGTCTTACTCAACTTCACACCTTGCAACACAGGCAAGAACTCCTTCTTTGACTGTTCCATTTTGAGCTATTTCAAAAATTTATCAAGGTATGTATTCATTGAAAAATCTTATCAAGCGTCTTGATCTATCTATATAGATCTTGATGCTCAATGTGTAAGCAGCTTCACCGAGGTCTTTCTTTGAAAAACTCTTATTCAAGTATCCTTTCATGCTATCCAGAATTTCTATATCATTTCCAATCAAAAATATGTCATCCACATATAATATTAGAAATGCTACAGAGCTCCCACTCACTTTCTTGTAAATACAGGCTTCTCAAAAAGTCTGTATAAAACGATATGTTTTGATCAACTCATCAAAGCGTATATTCCAACTCCGAGAGGCTTGCACCAGTCCATAAATGGATCGCTGGAGCTTGCACACTTTGTTAGCACCTTTAGGGTTGACCAAACCTTCTGGTTGCATCATATACAACTCTTCTTTAATAAATCCATTAAGGAATGCAGTTTTGATATCCTTTTGCCAGATTTCATAAAATGTGGCAATTGCTAACATGATTCGGACAGACTTAAGCATCTCTACAGTTGAGAAAATCTCATTGTAGTCAACACTTTGAACTTTGTCAAAAAACATTTTTCGACAAGTCTAGCTTCGTAGATAGTAACACTACTATTAGCGTCCGTCTTCCTCTTGAAGATCCATTTATTTTCTATGGCTTGCCGATCATCGGGCAAGTCCACCAAAGTCCACACTTTGTTCTCATACATGGATCCCATCTCAGATTTCATGGCCTCAAGCCATTTTGCGGAATCTGGGCTGATCATCGCTTCCTCATAGTTCGTAGGTTTATCATGGTCTAGTAACATGACTTTCAGAACAGGATTACCGTACCACTCTGGTGCGGACCGTACTCTGGAAGACCTACGAGGTTCTGTAGTAACTTGATCTGAAGTTTCATGATCATCATCATTAGCTTCCTCACTAATTGGTGCAGGAATCACTGGAACTGATTTCAGTGATGAACTAATTTCCAATTTGGAGAAGGTACAAATTACCTTATCAAGTTCTACTTTCCTCCCACTCACTTCTTTCGAGAGAAACTCCTTCTCTAGAAAGGATCCATTTTTAGCAACGAATATTTTGCCTTCGGATCTGTGATAGAAGGTTTACCCAACAGTTTCCTTTGGGTATTCTATGAAGACGCACTTCGCTGATTTGGGTTCGAGCTTATCAAGTTGAAAACCTTTTTCATATAAGCATCGCAACTCCAAACTTTAAGAAACGACAGCTTAGGTTTACTGCTAAACCATAGTTCATACGGTGTCGTCTCAACGGATTTAGATGGTGCCCTATTAAACGTGAATGCAGCTTTCTCTAATGCATAACCCCAAAATGATAGTGGTAAACTGATAAGAGATATCATAGATCGCACCATATCTAGTAAAGTACGATTACGACGTTCGGACACACCATTACATTGTGGTGTTCCAGGTGGCGTGAGTTTGTGAAACTATTCCACATTGTTTTAATTGAAGACCAAACTCGTAACTCAAATATTCATCTCCACAATCAGATCGCAGAAACTTTATTTTCTTGTTACGATGATTTTCCACTTCACTCTGAAATTCTTTGAACCTTTCAACTATTTCAGACTTATGTTTCATCAAGTAGATATACCCATATCTGCTCAAATCATCTGTGAAGGTCAGAAAATAACAATACCCGCCACGAGCCTTAATACTCATTGGTCTGCATACATCAGTATGTATTATTTCCAACAAGTTTGTTGCTCGTTCCATTGTTCCAAAGAATGGAGTTTTAGTCATCTCGCCCAAAGGCACGGTTCGCAAGCATCAAATGATTCATAACCAAGTGATTCCGAAAATCCATCTTTATGGAGTTTCTTCATGCACTTTACACCGATATGACCCAAACGGCAGTGCCACAAATAAGTTGCACTATCATTATTAACTTTGCATCTTTTGGCATCAATATTATGAATATGTGTATCACTACGATCGAGATCCAATAAACTATGTTCATTGGGTGTATGACCATCGAAGGTCTTATTCATGTAAACAGAATAACAATTTATTCTCTAACTTTAAATGAATAATTGTATCACAATAAACATGATCAAATCATATTCATGCTCAACGCAAACGCCAAATAACATTTATTTAGGTTTAACACTAATCCCGAAAGTATAGGGAGTGTGCGATGATGATCATATCAATCTTGGAACTACTTCCAACACTCATCGTCACTTCACCCTCAACTAGTCTCTGTTTATTCTGTAACTCCTGTTTCGAGTTACTAATATTAGCAACCGAACAAGTATCAAATACTCAGGGGCTACTATAAACACTAGTACAACACACATCAAACACCTGTATATCAAATATACCCTTGTTCACTTTGCCATCCTTCTTATCCACCAAATATTTAGGGCATTTCCGCTTCCATGACCATTTCCTTTGCAGTGTAAGCACTCAGTTTCAGGCTTTGGTCCAGCTTTGTCTTCTTCATGGGAGTGACAACTTGTTTGCCATTCTACTTGAAGTTTCCCTTTCTTTCCCTTTGCCCTTTTCTTGAAACTAGTGGTCTTGTCAATCATCAACACTTGATGCTCTTTCTTGATTTCTACCTTCGTTGATTTCAACATCACGAAGAGCTTGGGAATCGTTTTCGTCATCCCTTGCATTATAGTTCATCACGAAGTTCCACTAACTTGGTGATGGTGACTAGAGAACTCTGCCAATCACTATCTTATCTGGAAGATTAACTCCCACTTGATTCAAGCGATTGAAGTACCCAGACGATCTGAGCACATGCTCACTAGTTGAGCGATTCTCCTCCATCTTTTAGCTATAGAACTTGTTGGAGACTTCATATCTCTCAACTCGGGTATTTGCTTGAAATATTAACTTCAATTCCTGGAACATCTCATATGGTCCATGACGTTCAAAACATCTTTGAAGTCCCGATTCTAAGCCGTTAAGCATGGTGCACTAAACTATCAAGTAGTCATCATATTGAGCTAGCCAAACGTTCACAACGTCTGCATCTGCTCCTACAATAGGTCTGTCACCTAGCGGTGCATTAAGGACATAATTCTTCTGTGCAGCAATGAGGATAAACCTCAGATCACGGATCCAATCCGCATCATTGCTACTAACATCTTTCAACACAATTTTCTCTAGGAACATATCAAAATAAACATATGAAAGCAACAACGCAAGCTATTGATCTACAACATAATTTGCAAAATACTACCAGGACTAAGTTCATGATAAATTTAAGTTCAATTAATCATATTACTTAAGAACTCCCACTTAGACAGACATCTCTCTAGTCATCTAAGTGATCACGTGATCCAAATCAACTAAACCATGTCCGAAAATCACGTGAGATGGAGTAGTTTTCAATGGTGAACATCACTATGTTGATCATATCTACTATATGATTCACGCTCGACCTTTCGGTCTCCGTGTTCCGAGGCCATATCTGTATATGCTAGGCTCGTCAAGTTTAACCTGAGTATTCCGCGTGTGCAACTGTTTTGCACCCGTTGTATTTGAACGTAGAGCCTATCACACCCGATCATCACGTGGTGTCTCAGCACGAAGAACTTTCGCAACGGTGCATACTCAGGGAGAACACTTCTTGATAATTAGTGAGAGATCATCTTAAAATGCTACCGTCAAACAAAACAGAATAAGATGTATAACAGATAAACATCATATGCAATCAAAATATGTGACATGATATGGCCATGATCATCTTGCGCCTTTGATCTCCATCTCCAAAGTACTGTCATGATCTCTATCGTCACCGGCACGACACCATGATCTTCATCATCTTGATCTATATCAATGTGTCATCACATGGTTGTCTCACCAACTATTGCTCTTGCAACTATTGTTATCGTATAGCGATAAAGTAAAGCAATTATTTGGCACTTGCATCTTATGCAACAAAGAGACATCCATAGGGCTTCTGCCAGTTGCCGATAACTTCAACAAAACATGATCATCTCATACAACAACTTATATCTCATCACGTCTTGACCATATCACATCACAACATGCCCTGCAAAAACAAGTTAGACATCCTCTACTTTGTTGTTGCAAGTTTTACGTGGCTGCTACGGGCTGAGCAAGAACCGTTCTTACCTACGCATCAAAACCACAATGATAGTTCGTCAAGTTAGTGCTGTTTTAACCTTCGCAAGGACCGGGCGTAGCCACACTCGGTTCAACTAAAGTTGGAGAAACTGACACCCGCTAGTCACCTGTGTGCAAAGCACGGCGGTAAAACCAGTCTTGCGTAAGCGTACGCGTAATGTCGGTCCGGGCCGCTTCATCCAACAATACCGCCGAACCAAAGTATGACATGCTGGTAAGCAGTATGACTTGTATCGCCCACAACTCACTTGTGTTCTACTCGTGCATATAACATCAACGCATAAAACCTAGGCTCAGATGCCACTGTTGGGGAACGTAGTAATTTCAAAAAAATTCCTACGCACACGCAAGATCATGGTGATGATATAGCAACGAGAGGGGAGAGTATTCGTCCACGTACCCTCGTAGACCATAAGCGGAAGCGTTAGCACAACGCGGTTGATGTTGTCGTACGTCTTCACGATCCGACCGATCCAAGCACCGAACGTACGGGGCCTCCGAGTTCAGCACACGTTCAGCTCGATGACGATCTCCGGCCTCCGATCCAGCCGAGCTCCGGAGATGAGTTCCGTCAGCACGACGGCGTGGTGACGATGATGATGTTCTACCGGCGCAGGGCTTCGCCTAAACTCCGCGACGATATGACCGAGGTGGAATATGGTGGAGGGGGGCACCGCACACGGCTAAGGAACGATTCGTAGATCAACTTGTGTGTCATGGGGTGCCCCCTGCCCCCGTATATAAAGGAGCAAGGGGGGAGGAGGCCGGCCCTAGGAGGGGGCGCGCCAAGTGTGGAGTCCTACTAGGACTCCCTAATCCTAGTAGGATTCCACCTCCCTTGTTGGAGTAGGAGAAGGGGAAAGAGGGGGAGAGGAAGAAGGAAAGGGGGGCTGCGCCCCTTGTCCAATTCGGACCAGAGGGGGGGCGCAGGCCTCCTTCCTTTTGGCCTCTCTCCTCTATTCCCGTATGGCCCAATAAGGCCCATATACTCCCCGGCGAATTCCCGTAACTCTTCGGTACTCCGAAAAATACCCGAATCACTCGGAACCTTTCCGAACTCCGAATATAGTCGTCCAATATATCGATCTTTACGTCTCGACCATTTCGAGACTCCTCGTCATGTCCTCGATCTCATCCGGGACTCCGAACTCCTTCGGTACATCAAAACTCATAAACTCATAATATAACTGTCATCGAAACCTTAAGCGTGCGGACCCTACGGGTTCGAGAACTATGTAGACATGACCTAGAACTATTCTTGGTCAATAACCAATAGCGGAACCTGGATGCCCATATTGGTTCCTACATATTCTACGAAGATCTTTATCGGTCAAACCGCATAACAACATACGTTGTTCCCTTTGTCATCGGTATGTTACTTGCCCGAGATTCGATCGTCGGTATCCAATACCTAGTTCAATATCGTTACCGGCAAGTCTCTTTACTCGTTACGTAATGCATCATTCTGTAACTAACTCATTAGCTACATTGCTTGCAAGGCTTATAGTGATGTGCATTACTGAGAGGGCCTAGAGATACCTCTTCGACAATCGGAGTGACAAAACCTAATCTCGAAATACGCCAACCCAACATGTACCTTTGGAGATACCTGTAGTACTCCTTTATAGTCACCCAGTTACGTTGTGACATTTGGTAGCACCCAAAGTGTTCCTCCGGTAAACGGGAGTTGCATAATCTCATAGTTACAGGAACATGTATAAGTCATGAAGAAAGCAATAGCAACATACCAAACGATCAAGTGCTAGGCTAACGGAATGGGTCATGTCAATCACATCATTCTCCTAATGATGTGATCCCGTTAATCAAATGACAACTCATGTCTATGGCTAGGAAACTTAACCATCTTTGATTCAACGAGCTAGTCAAGTAGAGGCATACTAGTGACACTATGTTTGTCTATGTATTCACACATGTATTATGTTTCCGGTTAATACAATTCTAGCATGAATAATAAACATTTATCATGAACTAAGGAAATAAATAATAACTTTATTATTGCCTCTAGGGCATATTTCTTTCAACTGCCTCGGGAGCTGCAACTTCTACGGCGATGGAGCCGAATACTGACCTTGTCCCTTGCAAAGCTCGTGACTCCGAGGTGCCGGACTCCTTGCCGGACTCCGAACCTCCTGCGCCCCTGTCAATCGAATCCGATTGGGCGCCTGTCATGGAGTTCACCGCTGCGGACATCTTTCAGCACTCACCCTTTGGCGACATTTTGAATTCGCTAAAGTATCTCTCGCTATCAGGAGAGCCCTGGCCGGACTGCGGTCAGGATGGTTGGGATGCGGACGACGAAGAAATTCAAAGCCCACCCACCACCCATTTTGTCGCCACTATAGACGATCTAACCGACATGCTAGACTATGACTCTGAAGACATCGACGGTATGGACGACGATGCCGGAGACGATCAAGAACCCTCGCCTACGGGGCACCGGAAGACCACCTCGTCATACGACATATACATGGTGGACACCCCAAAGGATGGGGATGGCGAAGAAGCAGTAGAGGCAGATTCCTTTAAGAAACAGCCCAAGCGCCGACGTCAGCGGCGCCGCTCTAAATCCCGCCACAGCAAGAATGGAGATTCCGGCACCAGAGACAATAACACCCCAGAGAGTGCCGAAGACAACCCCCTCCAGCAAGATTCAGCACAGGAGGACGAAGAAGCCAGCCCTCATGAGAGAGCGGCAGACAAGGAGATAGAGGATGACAATTACATGCCTCCCTCCGGAGACGAGGCAAGCCTCAACGACGACGAATTTGTCGTGCCCGAGGATCCCGTCGAACAAAAGCGTTTCAAATGCAGGCTTATGGCCACGACAAATAGCCTAAAGAAAAAGCAGCAACAACTTCAAGCTGATCAAGACCTGCTAGCCGACCGATGGACTGAGGTCCTCGCGGCCGAAGAGTATGAACTCGAACGCCCCTCCAAAAGCTACCCAAAACGCAAGTTGCTCCCCCGACTAGAGGAGGAAGCATATAGACCTTCATCACCAGCGCACAATACGGCAGACCGACCACCTCGTGGCCGCGACAGAGAGGCATCTAGGCCCTCCATCAGGACCGTACCCCGGCATCGCTCGAAAAGTACGAAGCCACGAGGGAATGCGCCGGACTTGCGAGACATATTGGAGGACAAGGCAAAACAATCAAGATCTATCTACAGATCACGCGGGTGCCCCACGACCCACGACGACTACTGTCGCGCTGGATACAGCAACTCCGGCCGGGCCAAACACAGCAGACAAAGCTCTCTTGAGCTACGTCGCGATATTGCTCAATATAGAGGCGCCGCACACCCACTATGCTTCACAGATGAAGTAATGGATCATCAAATCCCTGAAGGGTTTAAACCCGTGAACATTGAATCCTACGATGGCACAACAGACCCCGTGGTTTGGATCGAAGATTATCTCCTTCACATCCACATGGCCCGCGGTGACGATCTCCATGCCATCAAATATCTCCCACTCAAGCTTAAAGGACCAGCTCGGCATTGGCTTAAAAGCTTGCCAGCAGAATCAATTGGGTGTTGGGAGGACCTGGAAGCCGCATTCCTTGACAACTTCTAGGGCACATATGTGCGACCACCAGACGCCGATGACCTAAGCCACATAATTCGGCAGCCAGACGAATCGGCCAGACAGTTCTGGACATGGTTCTTAACAAAGAAAAATCAAATCATCGACTGTCCGGATGCAGAGGCCCTCGCAGCCTTCAAACATAACATCTGCGACGAGTGGCTGGCCCGGCACCTAGGACAGGAAAAGCCGAAATCCATGGTAGCCCTCACATCACTCATGACCCGCTTCTGTGCGGGAGAGGACAGCTGGCTGGCTCGCAGTAACAACCTCAGCAAAAATTCTGGCAGTCCGGACAGCAAGGACCGCAATGGCAGGTCGCGTCGCAACAAAAACAAACGCCGCGTTAACGGCGATAACACTGAGGATACGGCAGTCAACGCCGGATTCAGAGGCTCTAAACCCGGTCAGCGGAAGAAGCCATTCAAAAGAACCACTCCGGGTCCGTCCAATTTGGACCGAATACTCGACCGCTCTTGCCAGATACATGGCACCCCCGAAAAGCCAGCTAATCACACCAACAGAGATTGTTGGGTATTCAAGCAGGCAGGCAAGCTAATTGCCGAAAACAATGACAAGGGGCTGCATAGCGACGACGAGGAAGAGACCCGGCCGCCAAACAATAGAGGACAGAAGGGTTTCCCCCCACAAGTGCGGACGGTAAACATGATATACGCAACCCACATACCCAAGAGGGAGCGGAAGCGTGCACTTAGGGACGTATATGCGATGGAGCCAGTCGCGCCGAAGTTCAATCCATGGTCCTCTTGCCCGATCACTTTCGATCGAAGGGACCACCCCACCAGTATCCGCCATGGCGGATTCGCCGCATTGGTTTTAGACCCAATCGTCGATGGATTTCACCTCACTAGAGTCCTGATGGACGGCGGCAGCAGCCTAAACCTGCTTTATCAGGATACAGTGTGCAAGATGGGCATAGACCCCTCAAGGATTAAACCTACAAAGGCGACCTTCAAAGGCATCATACCAGGTGTTGAGGCCAATTGTACAGGCTCAGTTACACTAGAAGTGGTCTTCGGATCCCCGGATAATTTCCGAAGCGAGGAGTTAATCTTCGACATAGTCCCGTTCCGCAGTGGCTATCACGCTCTGCTCGGACGAACCGCGTTTGCAAAGTTCAACGCGGTGCCGCATTATGCATACCTTAAGTTCAAGATGCCAGGCCCTCGTGGAGTCATCACGGTCAACGGAAACACTGAACGCTCCCTCCGAACGGAGGAACACACAGCGGCTCTCACGGCAGAAGTACAGAGCAGCCTCTTAAGGCAATTATCGAGTCCGGCCGTTAAACAACCGGACATGGCCAAACGCGCCCGGAGTAACGTACGTCAAGACCACCTGGCACGTTCCGAGCACGCGTAGCAATGCAGCCCCAACCCCAGCCCTTGCATGATTGCAAGACTAGCCCTCCGCGTACATCATTATACTCTGGAGATACCTTGGGCACAGGGGGAGGGGCACGACCACGACAGGCCCAGAGTGCGGCTCAACCACACCAGGGGCTCCCAAGTGTGTCGCTCTTTTTCTTTTCCTTTTTTATTTTCTACACAGGACTCCGTTCACCAGAGACCCTGTCCGGCGGTGAATCTGCCAAACTCACGATGCAACAGCCAGGGAAGGACAAAGGCTACGACGAACACTTAGGTGGTCTCCATAATGAGCATTAAAGCTGTTTAAATACACCATTCCGCAGCCTACCCCTGGGGGGAGATATTTCTAATATTCCAAACCCTTGCCTACCACACTATTTGTATCGTTCTGCACTCATGGCAGAATTCCTTGAATAAACAATGCAGCACTTTTTGCCTATAATTGCATTCCTTTTCTTTTTTACATATACGTTCATTTATGACATCTTGCATCCGTACACTTTGGTACGGCCGAATACACCAGGGGCTTATGTTCCCCGCATTATGGTGTGACAAGTCCGAACACTTTCACAAGTGCGGCACCCCGAACTTATAGCACTATATGCATCGGCTCCGAATCATGTCTTGGGTCAATAGTTGGGTTTGCCCGGCTCCCATGTTTTGGTACCTTACGTTCTGTTCTATCGGCTAAGGTAGCATTGGGAGAACCACTGCGATTGCGCCCCGGTTGAGCTGGGCGAGCGCCGCAGTGGAGAAAGCTAAAACTGATTGTCATGATAAGGCGAGAGCTGGTCGCTGTTCAAGAGGTCTTTTCGAGTCCCTAAAGACTTATGCCGCTTAGAGCGAGGAACCGGCTGTGTCCGGCCCAGGCGTGGATAGCGCCCCGAACTCGGTCTTCCGAACACTAGGGGCTTCGCCGAAATTTAAAATTATAGAATCCTATGGCTAAGTGAGAGTGTTCAAGTATTATAAGTCCGGTTGCCTTGTTCGTTGTGTTGAGCGCCTCCCTAGATGGACCCAAAAATGGGAACAAGAGCGCTCAAGTTTATCGCGAAGACCCCGACACTCGTGGCATGGGGGCTGAAGCCGACGACTTGCCATCTCTCAGATTTGATAAACGGCCGCACAGAAGGTAATATTTTAAATCAATAAGCGTTGCTTACGCATATGAACAAAGTTTTCAGCGCACAGGATAACACATTGCGAGTCTACTAAAAAATTACATCTTTGGGGCACTCATCCGCAATCTTGCGGGCACCCTTTAGGACACTCTTATAGTACATTTCGGGCGTACGATACTCCTTGCCTGCCGGCGGCGCATCCATGATAAGCCTCTCAGCATCCAGCCTGCCCCAGTGCACCTTTGCGCGGGCAAGGGCCCGACGGGCACCTTCAATGCAGGCGGAGCGCTTGATGACTTCCACCCAGGGGCACGCATCCACCAGCCGCCGCACGAGGCCGAAGTAGCTCCCAGGCATGGCCTCTTCAGGCCACAGCCGGACTATGAGGCACTTCATGGCCTGCTCG
This sequence comes from Triticum timopheevii, assembly GCA_963921465.1. Classification (NCBI taxonomy): domain Eukaryota; kingdom Viridiplantae; phylum Streptophyta; class Magnoliopsida; order Poales; family Poaceae; genus Triticum; species Triticum timopheevii. Next base: position 547,901,927 of record OY997270.1, read on the forward strand.
GCTACCTTGTGGAGCTCGACCAGCTGCTTCAGCTGGTCGCTAGGGGGCACCGGATGTCCGGCCTCAGCATATTGAGACCAGAAGACCTTCTCCGTCGAACTCCCCTCCTCGGCCCGGTAGAATGCGGCGGCATCGGATACGCTGCGAGGCAGATCTGCAAAAGCTCCTGGAGAGCTCCGAATTCGGGTAAGTAACAGGTAATTTACATTCACATGCTTGCTTTGCATGAAAAATGCCTTACCCGCCGCTATTTTCTTCACCGCCTCAATCTCCTGGAGGGCCTTATGGGCCTCGGCCCTTAGCGGCTTTGGCACTTTCAAGAGCCGAGGCAAGCTCAGACTCTCGAGTCTTCGAGTCGCGCTCCAAACTCTCATGCTTTTCCATGAGAGCCTAGAGCTCCTGCCGCACCTCCGCCACCCACGCCTCCTGCTTCTCTCGCTCCGCTCGTTCCGCGGCCGCATTGCGTTCGGCCGCGGACATGGCCTCCTTCAGGGTCTCCACCTCGTTCGTGGCCCCTACAGTACCCACGTTATCCTTGTTACTTCTATTGCAACCAAAATCCTTTTCTGTAAGGTACAAATTTAATACGGTGGTACTCACCTTCTCTGTCCTCGAGCTGCTTCTTAGCAAGGCCGAGCTCGTTCTCGGACCGCTCGAGGTTCTGCTTCAAAGCATCGACCTCCGCAGTCAGTGCGGCAGAGGTCAGCAGCGCAGCCTGCAAACCCATATTGACATAATTTTTAGAACTCCTGCGTATATCTTTTTTAGATCCTCAGTCCGGTTTTTCTTTCCGAACACCGAACCAAGCATCAGGGGCTACTGTCTATGCGGTATTACATTACATATTTTAAAACTTCTTACCTCAAAGCCTGTTAGAAGGCTGCTGCAAGCTTCGGTCAGCCCGCTCTTGGCAAGCTGAACCTTCTGAATCACCGCACTCATAATAGTGCGGTGTTCTTCCTCGATGGAAGCGCCATTGAGCGCCTCCAACAAGTTGTCCGGCACCTCCGGTTGGACGGAGGCTGCCGGTGTCACGGTATTGCCCTTCTTACGAAGGGGCCGCCTGCCGGACTCCGGAACCACTGCGGATTCCGGCACGGAGTCCGGCACGGAGTCCGGCACGAAGTCCGGGAGGTTGCCTTGTGACACCTCCGGAGCCTCCCCCTCCTGGCGGGTCCCCTCCTGGGATCCCACCTTGGCGTCCTCAGCATCGCGAGGGGTGGAGGCGGTCGGAATGGAATCTACATCCGACGGAGCCAAGGACTCGCTGGATGAAGCGGGAAGATCCTCCTCGGCCGGGCTACAGGTAGTGTGCGGCATTAGAAGGACACTACGTGGCACAAAAGAGAAATTACAAATCACTCAGGAATCCGGATACTTACGATCTTGCCAGGGGCTTGGCCCTTGAGGGCCACTCCTCGTCGCCGTCGTTGGCGTTGGTGGAGCTGTCCGGAGGAAGGGTCCTTCCCCTCTTGGACCCTTCGGCCTCCCCCGTTGGGGAAGCCTTCCTCTTCCTCTCTCCCCCATCCTGGGGAGAGTCTTCTTTCTCCTCCTCGCCTTCGGGGGAGGAGTCCGCCTCGGAGTCATCGAACGATGAGTCCGATACCACCTGGCGCCGGGAACTCCTTTGGGTTCCCGTGGCCTTCTTCTTGGCCTTCTTCTCCGGCACCACATAAAGTGCCGGGACTAGCAGCCCCATTAAACCAGTATCCGCTGGGTCTTCGGGGAGGGGAGCCGGACAGTTAACCTGTCCGGACGTCCTCTGCCAGTCCTGTTAAAGGCATCAGGAGTTTTAGATCCCACAATAGAGTCAAACTATGAAGGAAATAAATGTCCCATAAAGGATAACATATCTTACCACACCGGCCGGGCGTTTCGTGCTGAATCTGCGATCTTCAGTCGCGGATGTGGGGGCTTCTCCCCCTTGAACAGCACCCTCCAGGCAGCTTCGTATGTTGTGTCGAAGAGCCCGCTGAGGGTCCGGTGCTGTGCCGGATCGAACTCCCACAAATTGAAGGCCCGTTGTTGGCAGGGGAGAATCTGGCGGATGAGCATGACCTGGATCACATTGACAAGCTTGAGCTTCTTGTTCACCAGGGTCTGGAGACAGGACTGGAGTCCGGTCAGCTCCTCCGAACTGCCCCATAGCAAGCCCTTCTCTTTCCAGGAGGTGAGCTGCATGGGGGTACCAGATCTGAACTCGGGGGCCGCTGCCCATTTAGGGTCCCGCGGCTCGGTGATATAGAACCACCCCGATTGCCACCCTTTGATGGTTTCCACAAAGGCGCCCTCGAGCCAGAGGACGTTGGGCATTTTGCCCACCATGGCGCCTCCGCACTCCGCTTGGACACCCTTCACTACCTTCGGCTTGACATTGAAGGGTTTTAGCCACAAGCCGAAGTGGGGCTGGATGCAGAGGAAGGCCTCGCACACGACGATAAACGCCGAGATGTTGAGTATGAAGTTTGGTGCCAGATCATGGAAGTCTAGGCTGTAGTAGTACATGAGCCCCCGGACGAAGGGATGAAGTGGGAAGCCCAGTCCGCGGAGGAAGTGGGGAAGGAATACGACCCTCTCATGGGGCCTGGGGGTGGGGATGAGCTGCCCCTTGTCGGGCAACCGGTGCGCGATGTCGCTGGACAGGTATCCGGCACCGCGCAGCTTCTCGATGTGCTCCTCCATAACGGAGGAGGTCATCCACTTGCCTCCCACTCCGGACATGGCTGGAGCAGGTTGAGACGAGGTGTGCGGGCTTGGGCGCTGGAGCTCGAGTGCGCGGAGATGGATAAGCAAAGGAGGAAGAAGGCGTAGGTAAAAAAGGTGGATCCTTATCCCCTTATATATGGGCGGACGAAGACTATGCGTCCCCACCGGCCTGGTAAAACTCGCTTATCTCCCAAGAGCCACCATCAATGGCGTGGTTGGGTTACCCACGTCCGTATTGATGGGAATCCCGGAATAAGGGGAACACGATCTCTGCTTTGACAAGACGTGCCAAGGAAACCGCTTCGCTAAACGCGCTGAGGTGGTATAATAAAAAACGGTTCAAGTAAAGGCTTGGTGGTGGCGTGACGTCATGCCACAAAATACGTCAGCAGATCGAACTTGTGTACATATTATTCTCTCTACGGTGGAATGTGGAATTTATTTTGCAGAGCCGGACACTATCCTGGTGTTCACAATCTTCTATGAATTATTCGGAGGAGGAACCCGCCTTGCAATGCCGAACAATATGCGCGCCGGACTCATCGTCATTGAAGCCTGGTTCAGGGGCTACTTAGGGAGTCCTGGACTAGGGGGTGTCCGGATAGCCGGACTATCATCATCGGCCGGACTCCAAGACTATGAAGATACAAGATTGAAGACTTCGTCCCGTGTCCGGATGGGACTTTCCTTGGCGTGGAAGGCAAGCTTGGCGATACGGATATGTAGATCTCCTACCATTGTAACCGACTCTGTGTAACCCTAGCCCTCTCCGGTGTCTATATAAACCGGAGGGTTTTGGTCCGTAGGACGAACACAACCATTACAACAATCATACCATAGGCTAGCTTCTAGGGTTTAGCCTCCTTGATCTCGTGGTAGATCCACTCTTGTACTACCCATATCATCAATATCAATCAAGCAGGAGTAGGGCTTTACCTCCATCGAGAGGGCCCGAACCTGGTAAAAACATCGTGTCCCTTGTCTCTTGTTACCATCCGCCTAGACGCACAGTTCGGGACCCCCTACCCGAGATCCGCCGGTTTTGACACCAACAGTGGTGCTATCGTACATCCACGTTGATGGAGACTTCAACCCACGAAGGTTAACGGTTGCGCGAGTCCATGGAGGGCTCCACCCATGAAGGGTCCACGAAGAAGCAACCTTGTCTATCCCACCATGGCCGTCGCCCACGAAGGACTTGCCTCACTAGCGGTAGATCTTCACGAAGTAGGCGATCTCCTTGCCCTTACAAACTCCTTGGTTCAACTCCACAATCTTGTCGGAGGCTCCCAAGTGACACCTAGCCAATCTAGGAGACACCACTCTCCAAGAAGTAACAAATGGTGCGTTGATGACGAACTCCTTGCTCTTGTGCTTCAAATGATAGTCTCCCCAACACTCAACTCTCTCTCATAGGTTTTGGATCTGGTGGAAAGAAGATTTGAGTGGAAAGCAACTTGGGGAAGGCTAGAGATCAAGATTCATATGGTAGGAATGGAATATCTTGGCCTCAACACATGAGTAGGTGGTTCTCTCTCAGAAATGGTAAGTTGGAAGTGTAGGTTTAGTCTGATGGCTCTCTCCACGAATGAAGAGGAGGTGGCGGGGTATATATAGCCTCCACACAAAATCTAACCGTTATACACAATTTACCAAACTCAGTGGGACCGATTCAACAGACTCAGTCGGACCGATTTAGTAAACCTAGTGACCGTTAGTGATTTTCGGTGGGACTGACATGCAACTCGGTGAGACCGATTCGGTTAGGGTTAGGTCATAACGTAATCTCGGTAAGACCGATTACACAAACTCGGTGAGACCGATTTTGGTTATAAGCTTTCCAGAGAGTTGGTCAGGTAAACTCGGTGGGACCGATTTGCTCTTTTCGGTGAGACCGAAATGTTACAAAAGGTAAACAGAGAGTTTACATTGCAATCTCGGTGGGACCGATCACTCGCTTCGGTTAGACCGAAATGTTACGAAGGGAAACAGAGAGATTATAATCCCATCTCGGTGAGACCGAGATCCCTATCGGTAAGACCGATTTGCTTAGGGTTTGTGGCAGTGGCTATGACCTTTGGAATCGGTGGCGCCGAATAGGAAGAATTGGTGTGACCAATTTTGGCTTTGGGTTTAGGTCATTTCTAGATGTGAGAAAGTAGCTGAGGGTTTTGGAGCATATCACAAAGCACATGAAGCAAGAGGCTCATTAAGCAACACCTCATCCCTCCTTGATAGTATTGGCTTTTCCTATAGACTCAATGTGATCTTGGATCACTAAAATGTAAAATGAAGAGTCTTGAGCTTTTGAGCTTGAGCCAATCCTTTGTCCTTAGTATTTTGAGGGATCCACTTCCATCATCCATGCCATGCCATTCATTGAGCTTTCCTGAAATAATAGTCTTGGAATAGCATTAGCTCAATGAGCTATATGTTGTTATGAATTACCAAAACCACCTAGGGATAGTTGCACTTTCAGGAACTGATAGTGACGATGCTCCAAATCATGGAAATGCCCATGTTGCCAGTGACAATGCCAATGGAAATGCTACAACACTTGTTGATGAACCAGATGAAGATATATCATCACAGTTGATTGTCCCTTTTGTTGGAATGGTTTCTAAAAATGTTGAAGAAGCTCAACGTGTTTACAATGAATATGCCTCAAAGATGGGCTTTGGAACTCACATTGTGACATCAAAGCATAGTAGGAAAAAAAAGCTTGGAGCAGAAGCGCATTCTAGTCTATAGAGTTTTTGAGTGCATACACTCATGGAAAGATCCTTCGAAGAATGTCGGTGGAAGCATTTTTGACGGTGATGCAACAAATCAATGTGATGATGTTGATATGAGCTATGCTAGTAATAAAAAATTAGCAAGCAAACAAGCTGGCATCTATATGGATGTGAGCAACAAGAGGCGAAGAAACAGATTGGAGCGATATGATTGCAAGGCTCATATGGGTGTTTGCCTCAAAGACGGTAGCTGGGTTGTGACAATTTTTGATGCCGATCACACACACCAGGTGATGTTAAGTAGGGGGCGTTGGAGATTTTGCCGCTCTCATAGAAAGATCCCGCATGCAGACATGCAGTACATCACTTCGCTGCACTACCGCAACATATCAACAGCTAATATGATGGGCTTGCTTGGAGATGCACGGTGTTGCGATCCAAGGAGTTTGCCGTATGTGAAGACTGATGTGACAAATGCAAGAGCAAAGATGTGAAGGGGCCCGTTAGAGCGTGATTTGGAGCTGACAATCGAGTACTTTGAGATAAGACAAGTGGAGAATCCCAACTTCTTTTTCTCGAAGCTAGAAGAAGATGGAGCTGTTAGGGCACTTTTCTGGGTTGATGGGAGAACAAGGGCCTTGTATCCAAAGTACAAAGATTGTGTGTTTTTGACACCACATTCTGCACAAATCGCTACAACTTGCCCTTTGCTCCGATTGTTGGCATTAACAACCACACACACACTGTTTGCTTGGGGTGTGCTTTGCTGCCTAACGAGACCGTTGAAACTTTCAAGTGGGTCTTCCAGCAATGGATGTTGGCAATGAATAATGAGCATCCATTGAACATTATGACTGATCAAGACCAGGCAATGGCTACAACCATCACAGTGGTATTCCCAGATTCAACACACAGATGTTGCATGTAGCACGTCTTCCGGGTTGCAAGGACAAAACTAGGGAAGATGCTGGGCAAGGATGAGCCTTTTGCTGAAGCATTCAATGGTTGCATCAATGGTTCAGATACCATTGAGGAGTTTGAAGAATGGTGGAAGCAGATGGTCGAGTTATTTGGTGTGGATGATAAGAAACACCTCAAAAACATGTGGAATAACAGGGAGATGTGGGCTCCTGTGTACTTTAGGAATAAGTTCTTCCCATTCACAGGAACAACCGGGCGGTCCGAGGGCCTAAATTCCTACTTCAAGACTTTAAATCATCATGGAGACTCGGTTTGGACATTTGTTCAACAGTTTGAGCTTTGCCAGGAGCTAATGCTTGATCATGAAGACAATGTTGGCTTCATCAATGAAGTGACGAGGCCACCACTATAGGGCAAGTAAGTCCAAAGTCATGTAGCATTTTTTTAGTTTCCCAGTATAGTTTGGTTGCAGCATTTCTTTTGAAACATATGTAGCAATTCTTATTGATGTTGGAAGCTTTTTTGTTTCCAGTTACAAAATTGAAAAGCAGGCTGCAGATTTCTATACCATAGAGGTATTTTCCAAGTTTCAAAAACTATTGGCTAAATCAACATGCCTTGAGCTCCAATAGCAGGTGCAAAGGGGTGTTATCTGGTTTCACTTTGTTGCAAATGATGGCATCAACCCTAAAGTGTACACGGTGCGTGTTGCCCCTGAAGATGAGACATACATGTGTAGCTGCAACATGTTTGAGATGTGTGGGCTGATCTGCCCACATATCATTCGTGTCATGGTGCACCTGAACATGCAAACAATACATGTGACTTTCATGCTTCCAAGATGGTCTAAGAGAGCAACCGACCTTGCACCTGAACCGGGCGATGGGCATAGAGCTATGCACTTCGGCATCCCCACAACAAACACCCTAAAGTTTAACTCTCTTTGTCGGAAGTTTGGGAAACTCGCTTCTGATGCATGCTTCAATGATAAAGCTTATAGTTTTGTCTCTGGGCTAATTGATCAGGGCAGTGTTGGGGTTGCTGCAATAAAAGCTAGAGCAACTGATGGGGTTGCATGAGATGAAGAAGCCAAAGGTCATGCAGCAAATGAACAAGTCTCAGGGGGTCCAAGTACATGGTAGTGGGATCCACCCCTCGTAGGACCGCAGAACCCACCAAAGTCAGCAAAGAAGGGGAGGCCAAATGAAAAAGAGAAGCGAAGGAAGCCACTAATTGAGCTTCGAGAAGATGAAATGAAGAAGAAAGCGAAGAAGGATGCAGCAAAAGCGAAGAGATCTCCAAAGCCAAGGGAAAAGAAGACTCAATGCAAATATTGTGAAGATGAGGATCAAAACATGAAGAACTGCCAACTCCCTGCCGCTTTTCTTGCTGCGAGTGCGAGCGCGAAAGATCTGGGTGTCAAAACAATCCTTACCCTTTAGGATGTTTCGTGAGGGAAAAAATGATGAATTGCCTTGTAACACCCCATGACTTATGATAAAAAATTGAGTTGACTAGTTGTGAATGTTTGTTTTGTGGGATTGCAACATATTAAATACATGTGTGATTTGAAAAAGCAGAATGTTGCTTTTTACGAGAGTTGATTTAAAAAGATTATTATTATTATATGTTTGTGAGAGCTTACTTTTGTAGTATGATGGTGCCAAAATTTGTAGAATTTTTTTTAAAAAGCAGAATGTGGGTTTTTTCCTAATTTCTTTTAAAAAGTACTCAATGGTTGTTGTAACCACAGCTTGATCCATTTGAAAGAAAATATGATTTAAGATTTTGAAAAGCATGGTTGCAACTTTTGAAAAACATGGTTGAATCTTCTTGAAAGCATGGTTGCAACTTTTGAAAAACATGGTTGCAACTTTTGAAAAACATGGTTGCAGCTTTTAGGAAACATGGTTGAAGCTTTTTAAAAACATGGTTGAAGCTTCTTGAAAACATGGTTGAAGCAAAATAAGTTGGGAAAGGAAAAGCCTTGAATGTTTTAAAGTGTTGATTTGGCTATCCAGCAAAATTTGGCTATACATGTTTCCATTATATGTGATCTTGTAGCAATTCAATTGCAAAAAAGAATGTAGCAATACAACAAATGTTTGGTAGTTCTATTTTTTGGAAATAACTTTTGAAGCTTTTTTACATTATTCTTCCAGCAAAAATATTGTCGGGATGTAGCTAATTTGTAGGTAAAATGTATATTTTGGCTCTGCAACAAATCTAATAGAAGGTTGTAGCTATTTTCTATGAGCTTCCAACAATTTAAGTGTGACAATGTAGCATTCACATATTATTTCCAGGAAAAAATTAGGAGGGAAAAGTGCACAGAGATTCCCTTGAAACTTCGATGGATGAAGTTTAAAATATTTTCATATTTCAGAACCAACAAAAAAACAAATGTCCTTGCATCAGCATGTTGGCAAATAGAAGAACACATCCATTAAAACAAAAGAAGTGCTTCATCCAAAGATCAAGTTATCATCGGTTTACATACCAAAAGAACACATCTGTTTACCGGAGGTATCATCAGTTTACATACAAACGCGCACTACTCTAATCCTACCAGAACGCTACCACCTCAGACATGATTTAGACCTAACGAAGAAACGAGCTTGTTCGTCTTAAACCTTCTAGAAAATCAAGCCGCCAACTCTTCCTTGAATGCCTGCTCCTTTGGGGCATTGTTCATTGGGTGAATAAGGAGGTTGTGCGCCAGATCCATGCGGTATCATGCCATGTCTTCCTGTAAAAATGAATGCAAAAAGTAAGCAAGTATGTTACTAGTTATTCTTGTGCTGCATGAGTATTGAAAACAAAGAAAGTAGATTGTAACAAAATGACAAGACAAAAAAAATGTGTACCTGCTTGAACTCTCACTGCCTTCCCATCATAGTTCTCCACATATTTGAGCTCAAAAAAGCCACAATCACACCTGTGAGATAAAAAAGTTCTCCATCATAGTTCCCATGCATAGTGGAAACAACCAATTGTTGAAATGGAACACATGATTGAAGAAAAAAAGAAAACTCACAGGTTATTTTGCTTTGGGTAATCCTCTAGGTCAACACGGGCGAAGGATCCAACATCGACATTGAATTCGCTGCACTCTTGTGTGAGAGTTGCAAAGTTGGTGATCTACCACCGAAAACACATACAAAAGTTTGAAAATAAAATGAGGTGTGTAAAGATGACAACAGGGCATTTATGTAGATGAAACAAAAGGAAAACATAAATTAAATAGAGAGCATGAGCCTACCAGGTTATTGGCCTGCTTCTTGAAAGGAGATTGTTTTCCTTTTGAATGGGTTGAGTCAAATACATTCCACTACTTGTGAAGCAAGTTTGCGCAAACAACTATCCAATGGAGATCATGAACAATTGTGAAAAAGAGCTGGAAAAACAAAAGAAAGTGAAAGGATCGATATGGTTGACTAGAGGGGGGGGGGTGAATAGGCAACTAACAATTTTTAAGCTTTTCTTTACCAATTTAAACTTTGCAACAAAATAGGTTGTCTAGATATGCAACTATGTGAGAAACCTATATGATGCAAAAACAACTAGTACATAAGCAAGCAAGGGATACAACACAAGTAGGCTAGCAAAAGTAAAGGCACGAAATAACCAAGAGTGGAGCCGGTGGAGACAAGGATGTGTTACCAAAGTTTCTTCCTTTTAAGGCGAAGTACGTCTCCGTTAGAGCAGTGTGGAGGCACAATGCTCCCCAAGAAGCCACTAGGGCCACCGTATTCTCCTCACGCCCTCACACAATGCGAGATGCCGTGATTCCACTATTGGTGCCCTTGAAGGCGGTGACCGAACCTTTACAAACAAGGTTGGGGCAATCTCCACAACAATTGGAGGCTCCCAACAACACCACGAAGCTTCACCACGATGGAGTATAGCTTCGAGGTGACCTCAACCGTCTAGGGTGCTCAAACACCCAAGAGTAACAAGATCCACTAGGGATAAGAGAGGGAATCAAATTTCTCTTGGTGGAAGTGTAGATCGGGGCCTTCTCAACCAATCCCGAGCAAATCAACAAGTTTGATTGGCTAGGGAGAGAGATCGGGCGAAAATGGAGCTCGGAGCAACTATGGAGCTTTGGGGGAAAGAGGTAGGTCAACTTTGGGGAAGAAGACACCTATATATAGTGGGGGAACCAATCCAACCGTTACCCCACTGAACAGCCACGCACAAAGCAGTACTACCGCTTGGACAGGGCGGTACTACCGCTCCCACCCAGCGGTACTGCCGCGCTGACGAGGTGGTCAGGGTCCTGGCCCCAGAGCGGTACTACCACGGGAGTAGGAGCGGTACTATCGCTTGGAGCGGTACTACTGCCACTACTACCGCACTTAGTACCATAAAACCCGACACGAAAAACATCGGTCTTGAGTCGAGGCAGTAGTAGCCCGGAACCACTGCGGTACTACGGCCGAAGACCACAAGCGGTACTACCGCTCGGGGAGCGGTACTACCGCTTGAGTGCTTCGGCAGTACTACCGCTGAGGACCACGGTACTACCGCTGGGGCAGGTCAGGGCAGGCACAGGGGAAAAGGCAGCTCCAATGAAGCGGAAGGAAAACATCGGGTGTGATATGGATTTGTACGTGTTGATTCCACCCTAGCCTTACCAAAGCGGATCCCCTCTTGATAGTACGGTGACTCCTACGAAACTAGTCCACCAACAACAAAACGAAGGAGCTACACCGTCTTGAATAAAACACCGAGGGGAGGTAATCGTCTCGTGCCAATGGATGAATCTCTGAAAGAACTTAACGCACACGATTAGTCCGCAAAAGCATTGTCATCAATCACCAAAACATCTTGGGGATAAATATGCCCTTACAATCTCCCCCTTTTTGGTGGATTGATGACAATACGGGATTTGCACAAACATGAGAGATATAGGACAAGCGCAAAAACCCCACCGTCCTAAAATGTAGATGGGCTCCCCCTAGATGTGTGCTATCTAGATAAGTGCGTTGGACTGCACGGCACACATACTAGGATCAACGCTCCCCCTACATTTTAGAGACCAACCACCTAAGCAGGTGAAATGAGAGTAGCATAGATAACAGGATAAGCATGCAACTCATAAGCTAGATAGACATAGATAATGATACTTGAAAGATAAGGTAGCATATGTGTCACACCATATGACTGGAACTTAGGTCTCACTAACACAAACCAAACAAAGCAAACTGCGAGGAAAACACAAACACAGAAGTCGGAAGACACAAAGCACAAATCCCTAAACTCTCTCCCCCTTTGGCATCGAGACACCAAAAAGGAGAGGGAGTGTTGCTACGGCTCCAGGTGATAGCAATAGAGGGACACAAACATCAGATCTCAGCAGGATCATCTCCGCCACCGTCGTCGATCGGGAAGTGCTCGGCATCAGAATCGGTCCACAGGCAGTGCTGCTGAATCCACTCCTCCTCCTCAGTAAGCTGGTCCTCAGATCCGCTGTTAACTGTGGCACCCAACTGACGCATGAGCTCCTTGTGGCGACCTCGGGCCTTCTTCTCAGCCACATGAGTCATGTACTGACCATGACACTCCATGCAGAACAACTTCTTCATCTTGAGCTTGAGCTTCTTTTCCCAAGAGGGCTCTGCCTCAGAAGGCACGTAGTCATCATCATCATCCTCAGCCTCAGCCCCAGTCTCCTCCTCGGTCTCCATGGCAGTAGCAGACGAAGGAACTCCAGATTTAGGGACCTGAGTGCCCCAGTTGTCCTTCTTCCTCAGACACTTGATGTCGTGAGAAACCAGCTCTCCAGTCTCCAGCATCACCTTGGGATAGACACGAGCCCAGGCCTTCTCAATAAGCAGCATGATGAACGGACCATATATCATGCACTTGCGCTCGGAGATAGCAGATAACAGCTCAAACCACATAACATGAGAGATATCCAAGGACTCTCCGGTGTTCTGTTCCTTCTGACGCTGGCAGAAGAGAAGCATGTCCACGAGATAAGAATGAACCATATCCAGATTCCCGATACGAGGGAAAAGAGTCTCTCGGAAGACACGATGAAGAATATCCAGAAAGGCAGGCAGCTCATAAGTTTCCTTCTTCGTCTCAGGGTTGATCCTCAAAGTGCAGTAGGGCCATAGAGCTTGCTTGTGAGTGGAGGTGGTGTTGCGGTGTGGGCGAAAGCCGACAGGAGACTCAAGTCCGTGATCTTCCACCCCAATCAAGTCCATGAATGCTTTCCACTTGACTGAAAGCAACTTGCCATTGGTCATCCAAGTCAGTGTCCTGTCCTCATCTGTCCCGAGATGAACCGTGGCATAGAATTGGGCCACAATATCAGCATCATAATCTTTGTTGAATTGCATGACCCTAAGAATGTTCAGTTGAGTGCACATCTGAAGAGCTTCACCAAAGTATTCATGATCCTTCTCCATATGGTCGGTGTCGATGGAGTGCACGTTGACAAAGAGGTTCTTCTTGGCTTTGAGAACATCAAAGAAGATGGCAAACTGAAACCTGTTCCAGAACTGACGGTTGACCAAAGTGGGATCTTGGTCTGCCTCATAGGGGTTGCAGCGACACCTTGCCCAGAACTCCTTGGGTTGTATTTCTGGCAAGGTTTTGCCAGAGTGCTTCGGCTTGACACCAGTCTTCTTTTTGAGTTGAGGTGAAGGTGGAGCACTTGAGGAACCTCCGGCAGACTCAGTGGTGCGGTAATGCTTGGACGTGGCACGACCGGGGTTGACACGACGAGCCTGATGCTCAGGAAGCTCATCACCTGGAACCTCACACAAGAACACGCAAACAACCAGAAAGAACGAGCATAAGCCACAAACACAAGCAAAAAGATCACTGAGAGGTAAGAAAATGGTGGAAACTGGTAGAGGGCGGTAGTACCGCGACCTGTGAGCGGTAGTACCGCTCCAAGCGGTAGTACCGCTCCACAGAGAGCGGTAGTACCGCTCGAGATGGGGAAACAACAGTTTCCTACTGCCGTGGTCAGATCCGGCACTACCGTCCTACCAAATTCAAAAATATTCCTACCAATCATCAATCCAAACTGCCTAGATGCCTTCTCCATCCTACTCAAGCCTAGATTTGGCCAAATATCTAGAGATGCAACCACTATTGCCCCTAAGATGCTAGAATGGAAATCTAGACAAGAAGAGAGAGGGAACGGGGGCAATACCGGCATCCATGGCAAGAGGACAAGGTGGGGATCGTCTCCACCGAAGGAAATGGAGAGGAACGCCCCGGAGAGGGAGATCCGCCGAAGCCCTCCCGCGGCGCCGGTTGCTGGAGAGATGAAAGAGCGAGGGGGTGAGCGAATGGGTATGGGGGAGAAGAAAACTCCCCTGCCCCCGATATAACCCCCTGCCCCCGCCTCGTAGCGGTAGTACCGCGCTGGAGGGCGGTAGTACCGCTTAGAGCGGTAGTACTGCTCACCACCAGCGGTAGTACCGCTCAGTAACCGAAAGGCCTCTAGACACACGGCAAAAGCTCAAAAAGAAACGACAAACACGGCCAAGAAGGAGGAAAGACCAAACACGGCCACAAACACACTGACAACGGTCCAGAACCCACTACTTCAAAACAACCACAAGAAAGCACTGCGAGCTCTGGCCTCTCTCAAGAGAGGGCGGTGGCCGGAGCCACCTATGTTTGAGTCAATTGGTATGGCACCGCGAAGAATTATCCTTGGGCCCATAACCAAAACTCGTCTTTGAAGCACAAGTGCCATCAAAAATGGCTAATGTGAAAGAGTTGATCGTTTTATGCATAATGGGGGGAGGGAGAGTTCATTGAGAGAACAACACTCCCCCTATGTCACTGCCTACATCTAAACTAGACAACAAGTTGAGTGAGGTGGGGTGTGCAAGGGTTCAAGTCACATTGCTTGAATCAATGATATTTAGCTCATGCCTTAACTCGCGAAATCTTGCTTCATCCAAGGGCTTCGTGAAAATATCTGGAAGGTTATCATGAGTGTTGACATACTTGAGCTTGATCTCCCCTCGCCTAATGTGATCCCGGATGAAATGATACCGAATCTCAATATGCTTCGTCTTGAAGTGTTGCACCGGGTTGAGAGAAATCTTGATGGCACTTTCGTTGTCACACTAAAGAGGCACTTTGTCACAAATGACACCGTATTCCTTTAAAGTTTGCCTCATCCATAAGAGTTGTGCACAACAAGTACCGGCCGCCACATATTCCGCTTTGGTGGACGAGAGGGACACACAACTTTGCTTCTTGGAAGACCAACTCACCAAAGAGCACCCAAGAAACTGGCACCCTCTGGAAATGGACTTCCTATCCACTTTGTCTCCCGCCCAATCGGAATCCGTAAATCCTTCAAGCTTGAAGTTTGCCCCTCTTGGGTACCATAAGCCAAAGTTTGGGGTATGAGCCAAATATCGAAAGATTCGCTTGACCGCCATATAGTGACTTTCCTTCGGTGCGGCTTGAAACCGTGCACACATCCCCACACTCAACATGATATCCGGTCTAGATGCACAAAGGTAAAGCAAGGAGCCAATCATGGAGCGATATACCTTTTGATCCACCGCTTTACCATTGGGATCAATGTCAAGTTGGCACTTGGTGGGCATTGGTGTAGTAGCCGGCTTGACATCACTTAGCTTGAATCTTTTTAGCATGTCTTGAGTGTATTTGGCTTGGTTGATGAAGGTTCCTTCTCTTCTTTGTTTTATGTCAAAACCAAGGAAGAACTTCAACTCTCCCATCGAAGACATCTTGAACTTGGAGGTCATGAGAGCGGCAAATTTCTCATTGAAGGCTTTGTTAGGGGAACCAAAGATAATATCATCAACATATAGTTGGCATACAAACAACTCCCCTTTGACCTTCTTAGTAAAAAGAGTGGGATCGATTAGCCCCACCTCAAATCCACGATCTTGTAACAACTCGGTAAGGTGGTCATACCACGCACGTGGGGCTTGTTTAAGGCCATAGAGTGCCTTATCGAGTTGATACACATGATCCAGGAAGTAGGGATCCTCGAACCCGGGGGATTGCTTGACATAGACCAACTCATTAATAGGACCATTAAGAAAAGCACTTTTCACATCCATTTGTTGCAACTTAAAGTTGTGATGGGAAGCATAAGCAATCAACAAACGTATGGATTCAAGACGAGCAACGGGAGCAAAGGTTTCACCATAGTCGATACCCTCGACTTGGGAGTAGCCTTGTGCTACCAATCTTGCCTTGTTGCGAACGATGTTCCCATGAGCATCTTGCTTGTTCTTGAAAATCCACTTGGTTCCAATGACGTTGTGGTCCCGCGATGGCCTTGGCACCAATCTCCACACCTTGTTGTACTCGAAGTTGTTGAGTTCTTCATGCATGGCATTGAGCCAATCCGAGTCTTCGAGCGCCTCATAGGCCTTTTGGGGTTCATCACAAGAGACAAATGCGTGATGTTCACAATAGTTTGCTAATTGTCTACGAGTGCTTACCCCCTTTCTTAGGCTTCCAACCACATTTTCCATGAGATGGCCTTGGGTGGTGAGCTTGGAAGCAATCTTCACGGCACGACGCTCTAATTCCTCGTCGGGTGTGGAAAGAGGAGGGTTAACTTGATCATCTTGAGCGCCGTCTTGAGCTTGTTCTTGATCTTGAGCTTGCTCACGATCTTGAACTTGCTTGAGGGGGAGAACTTGACCTTGGGCATCATTTAGAGGTTCACCACCATCTTGAGGTTGATCTTGCCCTTGGTCTTGTTCACGAGGTTGAGGGCCTTCACTTTGTTCTTCGGAAGCGTGTGGGTCTTAGGGAGGTGATGGCTCCACTTGAGTGGAGCATTGTCCTTCTCCTTCGGCCACAAGGGGTTCCTCAATGGGTAGAATATGACCAATACCCATTCTTCTTATGGCTTGGGGAGGAATTTCATCACCTACATCACAAGTAACACTTTGCTCCACTTGGGAGCCGTTATTTTCATCAAACTCCACGTTATACGTCTCCTCAATGAGTCCGGTGGACTTGTTGAGAACACGGTAAGCATGAGAGTTTGTAGCATAACCAACAAATATGCCCTCATGAGCTCTAGCCTCAAATTTAGACAAACGAACACCTTTCTTGAGAATGAAACACTTACAACCGAACACCCGGAAGTACTTGAGGTTGGGCTTGTTGCCGGTGAGTATCTCATAAGGAGTCTTGTTCAAGCCTTTGCGGAGATAGAGCCGATTGGATGCATGACATGCGGTGTTGATGGCTTCGGCCCAAAAGTTGCATGGAGACTTGAACTCCGCCATCATGGTCCTAGCCGCATCCATCAACGTCCGGTTCTTCCTCTCTGCAACACCATTTTGTTGAGGGGTATATGGAGCAGCATATTGGTGCTTGATCCCCTCATCACTAAGAAACTCATCCAAGGTGTAGTTCTTGAACTCGGTGCCGTTGTCACTTCTGATTGTCAAGATCTTTGCATTATGTTGACGTTGAGCTTCATTTGCAAAGTCGATGACGGTTTGTTGAGTCTCACTCTTCCTCTTGAAGAAGTATACCCAAGTGTATCTTGAATAATCATCCACAATCACCAAGCAATACTTTCTACCTCCAAGACTATCAAAAGATGGAGGCCCAAAGAGATCCATGTGAAGGAGCTCCAAGGGTCTCTTCGAGTAGATGATGGTCGAGGGAGGGTGAGCCTTCTCATGAAGCTTTCCTTTAATACAAGCACTGCAAGCACGATCTTTGGCAAAACTAACATTTGTTAGTCCACGGACATGGTCCCCCTTGAGAAGACTTTGCAAAGATCTCATATTGACGTGGGCCAAACGGTGATGCCAAAGCCATCCCACGTCAACTTTAGCCATTAGGCATGTCGCGGTCTTAGTGGGTCGCTCCGAAAAGTTAATCACATAGAGACTGAGGGAGTCCTAGACTAGGGAGTGTCCGGATAGCCGGACTATCATCATCGGCCGGACTCCAAGACTATCAAGATACAAGATTGAAGACTTCGTCCCGTGTCCGGATGGGACTTTCCTTGGCGTGGAAGGCAAGCTTGGCAATACGGATATGTAGATCTCCTACCATTGTAACCGACTCTGTGTAACCCTAGCCCTCTCTGGTGTCTATATAAACCGGAGGGTTTTAGTCCATAGGACGAACAACAATCATACCATAGGCTAGCTTCTAGGGTTTAGCCTCCTTGATCTCGTGGTAGATCCACTCTTGTACTACCCATATCATCAATATCAATCAAGAAGGAGTAGGGTTTTACCTCCATCGAGAGGGCCCGAACCTGGGTAAAAACATCGTGTCCCTTGTCTCTTGTTACCATCCGCCTAGACGCACAGTTCGGGACCCCCTACCCGAGATCCGCCGGTTTTGACATCGACATTGGTGCTTTCATTGAGAGTTCCTCTGTGTCGTCGCAATCAGGAAGGATGCCTCTTCCCGTCTTTAAAGACGGTACCATCGCCAAAGGAGCTTTCGCCGACGGCCAAACTATCTGGCTAGGTGGTTTTCTTATGACCGCCTGTTCGGCCGCCGCTTCGACGATGGCCTCTCGGGTCATCAAAAGCGATCTTGACATCAACTCGGAATTCACCGAGCAGCTAGATCCGATGGAGCTCTCTTCTGTAAACGAGCTCTTGGATCGCATCACCGCCCTGGGAGTCGCTACAGACTACAATCAGATCGGGCTTAAAACTGATCAGAGAAAGATTAACTCTCCCCAGGTTACCCACCACGTTGCTGTGGTAGAGGAACAACGCGGCGATTCTTCTTCTATATTAAAAACCGTTTATGTCCGGACTCCTGATCCCTCCATGCCGGATTCCCACAGAGGGACGGACGTCAATCAAGTACTGAACCTAAAGTCATGCAGCGGACCAGATTTGTTGGACAACGTCCAGCAATCCAAGCTTCCAAATTCGGAAACTTTTCGGCCCTTGAGCCTCAAGTCGGGCAGGGCTCCGGATTCAATCCCACCCGCCCACCCAAACATAAGCGATCTATCTCAAATCCGGCAAGAGCCCACGGAGACAGTACATCATTACTGGGCCAAATTCCTCCTGGTTATGGACGGGATAAAGGACTGCCGTGAAGAAAGCGCAATCTCAATTTTCTGCAACAATTGCACGGACAAAGGAATCACTAACGCCGTAAGTCGCCGTGAAATCACACGCTTCGCCGATCTGGCGTCCATAGTACGAAAGTACTGTGCGATGGAGAGTGTCTGGAAAACCGAAACTAAGTTTTGGGACAATCCGGCTCCGAACACAACCCTAGTCCGAAACAAAAGGGTGCATCATGCTCAGGCACCCGGGACAAAAACCAAAAAGCAAAAACCCCATAAAGGGCACGGAACCGTACTGGAAGGATGGCTCAGCGGACCCTGTAAAATTCATAGTACAGAGGGTGCCACTCCAACACATAGCCTCCGAGCATGTTGGATACTGCGGCAGGTGGCCAAAAGTGGCGAAGAGCTTCTAGCCCCGGAGAACCACCCCAACAGTACCAGTATGGTATTAACAGTCTTTGAGACTTTCGCATCAAATAATATGCGGAAACGAACAATCCGCAGCCTCGCCGAAGTATACCAAGTAGCAACAACCAATCCATGGAGCGACACGGCTATCACCTTCAACGCCAGTGACGAACCTAAATTCCGAACAGCCCGAGCACCAGCCGCATTGGTCCTCAGTCCAATAGTGGACGACTTTCGTCTCACCAAGGTACTCATGGATGGCGGCAGCGGATTAAACCTCATCTACGAGGAAACTCTTTGAAAAATGGAAATAGACTGGAGCCGCATTAAGCGAAGCAGCACAACCTTTAGAGGAATAATCCCTAGTCGGGAAGCACGCTGCACAGGAAAAATTACACTAGATGTGGTGTTCGGCTCGCCGGACAACTACAGGTCCGAGGAGGTCACGTTCCAAGTGGCCCCGTTCAGCAGCGGATATCACGCTCTATTAGGGCGAGAGGCATTCACAATTTTCCAAGCCATACCCCATTATGGGTACATGAAGCTTAAAATGCCCAGCCCCAATGGAATCATCACTCTTGTCAGTGATCCGAACATAGCACTCCGCGCCGAAAACAAGACGGCCGCACTAGCCCTAGAGGCACTATCCGAAGCCCTAGCGGCAGAGGAACTCACTGCGCTGCGCTCCACGGTGAACAGGGACGATGTAATACTCGATAAAGAGATCAAAGTCCACCTCTTTTAAACCAGCGGACGAAATAGTCAAATTCCAGGTCCATCCAACGGACCCCACAAAGACGGCCTCCATCGGGGCACAATTAAACCCTGATGTAGACATCGCACTACGAGAATTCCTTCGGGAAAATTGGGATATCTTTGCCTGGCACCCTTCAGATATGCCAGGAATCCCACGCAGGCTGGCAGAACACAGCCTAAACATCCTAAAAGGATTCAAGCCAGTTAAACAGGCTCTTCGGCGATTTTCCGAACCAAAAAGACATGCAATGGGAGAGGAGCTAGCCAAACTATTGGAAGCCGGATTCATCACAGACATAAAACATCTAGACTGGCTAGCGAACCTGGTAATGGTACCCAAAAAGGATAAATCCTGGCGCCTATGTGTCGATTTTAAAGACCTTAACAAGGCTTGCCCAAAGGATCCTTTCCCCCTTCCCCGCATCGATCAAATCATTGATGCTACCGCAGGACACGATTCATTGTGCTTCCTCGATGCATACTCCGGATACCATCAAATCAAGATGGCGGAGACAGACCAAGCCGCAACGGCATTCATTACTCCGTATGGACCATTGTGCTTCAACCAAATGCCCTTCGGGCTCAAGAACGCCAGCGCAACATATCAGCGCATGATTCAGGCATGTCTGGCAACCCAGATCGGCAAAACAGTGGAGGCATACGTAGACGACGTGGTCGTCAAGACCAAACACGTCGAAACTCTAGTAGACGATTTGAGGCTCACATTCGACAACCTCCGAGCATATGACATTATGCTCAACCCGGAAAAATGCATTTTCGGCATACCAGCAGGAAAGCTCTTGGGCTTCATTGTATCCGGTAGAGGAATTGAAGCAAACCCAGCCAAGATCCAAGCTCTGTCACAATTGGATATCCCAAAAGACCTCAAACAAATACAAAAATTGACAGGATGCGTGGCGGCCCTAAGCCGCTTCATCTCCCGTTTGGGAGAAAAGGCATTGCCCCTCTATCGCCTCCTCAGGCGCACCGAACACTTCGAATGGACGGATGCTGCCATGGTCGGACTCGAAGAAATAAAGGCCATATTGGCAACAAATCCGGTCCTGGCCGCGCCAACTTGGGCGAACCAATGTTGTTATATATCGCGGCAACACATCAAGTTGTAAGCGCGGTGCTCGTCATCGAACGAGAAACAGAAGGGCACAAATTCCCTCTTCAAAAACCAGTGTACTACGTATCCACTGTCTTAACTCCATGCAAGTCCCGGTACCCGCGTTATCAAAAGATAGCGTACGCGGTGTTCATGGCATCCCGGAAGCTGCGACACTACTTTCAAGAGTGTTCGATAACATTGGCCTCCGAAGTACCCCTCAACGACATTATAAACAACCGTGACGCAACGGGCAGGATTGCAAAATGGGTCATCGAGCTCTTACCATTCGACATAACCTATAAACCACGGCGAGCTATAAAGTCGCAAGTCTTGGCTAACTTCATCGCTGAATGGACCGAAGCCGAACTCCCTAAAGAGTACGGCGCATACTCCAATTGGATCATGCATTTCGACGGCTCCAAAATGTTGGCCGGCTTGGGGGCTGGCGTCGTATTAACGTCCCCAACCAGAGACACAGTCCAATACGTACTTCAGATAATGTACACGGACTCCAACAATGCAGTCGAATATGAGGCCCTCCTACATGGTCTCTGGATGGCAATCTCCATGGGTATTCAACGCCTAGAGGTGCGCGGGGATTCAAACCTTGCAATATCCCAAGTAAATGGAGACTTTGACGCCAAGGATCCGAAAATGGCAGCCTATCGTAACGCTGTCTTAAAAATGTCAGCTCGGTTCGAAGGACTCGAATTCCACCACGTAGCCCGGGATAATAACCAGGCAGCCGATGTGTTGGCACGCATCGGCGCAAAACGCGACGCCGTCCCTCCAAACATCTTCCTGGAGCGGCTCTTTAAGCCATCCGTAGTATGGGAATAGGAGTCCGGAAACAACAATCCGGAACCAGCCGCACTGCCCAACACAGAACAATCTGACATAATTGGCGGCTCATCCAATGAAATAACACCTTCAGCCCACGAAATAATGGCAGTAATTGCCCCGTGGACAGAACCATTCCTAGCATAATTAATTAGGCAGGAACTTCCCGAAGACCAAAATGAGGCCCGCTGCATAGTTCGGCGATCTAAAGCCTACAAGGTCCATGAGGGAGAACTTTATAAGAAAAGCACAACCGGAGTCCTTCAAAGGTGCATCTCCGAAGAGCAAGGGCGAAATCTTCTGGCTGAAATTCACGCCGGACTCGGCGGGCACCACGCCGCAGCCCGGGCCCTCGTAGGCAAGGCCTTCCGTACAAGATTTTATTGGCCTACGGCCCGGGCAGATGCTAAGGACTTAGTCCAACGATGCGTCGGTTGCCAACTCTTTGCTAATCAGAGCCACATGCCACCCACCGCCCTCAAAACTATACCCATCACCTGGCCGTTCGTGGTCTGGGGGCTTGACATGGTTGGACCCCTTAAAGGGGGAACCCACAAGCAAAAATACCTACTAGTCATGGTGGATAAATTCACCAAATGGATAGAGGCCAAGCCAGTTAAAACGGCCAAATCCGGACCTGTGATAGACTTCATATCCGGGGTAGTACACCGTTATGGCGTCCCCCACAGCATCATCACTGATAACGGTACGAATTTCACGGCCGACGAGGTTAAACTCTGGTGCAAAAACATGGGCATCAAGCTCGACTACGCTTTAGTCTATCACCCTCAAACTAACGGTCAAGTCGAACGAGCAAATGGTCTAATCATGAGCGGCATTAAACCCAGGTTAGTGCGGTCCCTCACGGAATCTAACACGCACTGGGTGGAGGAGCTCGACTCCGTACTCTGGGGGCTGCAGACCACGCCAAATAGTACTACTGGATTCACACCATTCTTTATGGTATACGGCGCAGAGGCAGTTTTACCCTGCGATATAATTCATGACTCACCTCGAGTGCGCATGTACGAAGAAAGAGAAGCCGAGTTGGATCGGCAGGACAGTTTGGACGCATTGGAGGCGCGACGTGGCAAAGGCTCGTTCCACATTCTATCAGCAGCAGGCTCGAAGATATCAAAGCAGAGAAGTACGGGCCAAAACTTACAATGTTGGCGAACTAGTTCTATGCCTGCCGGACAAGAAAAAGGACAAACTCAAGCCCAAATGGGAAGGTCCCTTCATCATCGACCAAGTCCTGACCGGCGGAGCATACCATCTGCGAAACGCATCGGACAACCGACTGGAGCCGAACCCATGGAACGCAGCCCGCCTCCGAAGATTCTACGCCTAGCGCTGGACTCAGAGTTCGTCTCCTTCCTCCGCCCAAATTTTATACTTCAGCTGTCTTTTGTTTCTCTCTTTTCCTCCCTTTTTCATAGAGCCTTTTGAGGGCTGATCTGCGCATTGTTCACACATACTTGACGTGCTACCCGCACTCATTATACCTGGGGGCTTCTTTAACAGAAGCTTATTCATACGGGCTTTATGCCCAACACATGCGTCAAACTTCCGCATGAACCTTTTATTCACCATTATATGCATCGATATGACTTAAGTTTTGGCCAAGCTGGGTTGCCTGGCTCCTGTGCTTACCCCTATGTTCCCGATTGTTCGGCTAGGAGGTAAAGGGAGCACCTCTGCGATTGTTACTGCCGGGTCAGCCGGATGTGTACCTCAGACTGGGTGAAGCCGAAAGCTAGCGTTCTTAAGGGAATATTCGGTCGGTGACTTGAAAGATGATTTCTTATTTATTTATTTATCTGCCCCCAGATGCTTTTCTGCTCTTTTCGCAGTCCGGACATGCACTTTAGGGCATGCCTCTCAGGGAAAGGAACCCCTAATGGAACTATTCTCCCTGGAATATGTTTCTTACTAACCATGTAATATAACATAACTAGTTGGGCACTTGTCTGATAAAGCACTAATGACCCCTACGCCTGGTCTCCATGCATGCCCCAGTTTTTTCATAACCGAGAAGGTATTCGGACACACTCCGGACTCTAGGGTCCCGAGGTTGAAGCGAAAAGGTCGGCAAAGACAAACGATCTACAATCCGGCTAGAAGGCATTTACATGTCATTTTAAATACGTCGTCAAATCGACTCACTATACTCCTCTTCAATCCTGTCTAACAGGCTGTCTAATTTACAGTCCCGTTGGGAACACTTAGCGGCCAACTCTACTTGGCCGTACATTAAGCTCACAGGGATCTCCTTCCCATCGGGCCCCACAGGTCTGACCTCAGCCATGTGGTTCGGATCCTCCTTCTTGTACCGCGTCTTCACCATGGCCCAGGCCTCCCTGGCGCCTTGACGGCAGGCCGATATTTTCCACAAACGGAAGCGCTGCCGTGCTCCCTGAAGCTTCTCCGCAAGCTCTCCAAGGCCCTCGGGTAGGGAGACGGACGGCCATAAGGCCTGGGCGACGCCACTCATCGCCTGCTGAACACGTTCGTGCAGTTGCACCAGCTCGGGAAGTTGGTCACCCGTTGAACCGGGCATTTCCCCCGCAGGATGACCTGTGAGCACACCTAAAGACACATTTCTGTCAATTGACTTCCTCGCCGAACTCTTCTTTTCAAAGGAGTTTGCTCAAGCACTTACTATAAATGCCGCGACGAAGCCGCTGATTCTCCTTCACGGAGCCAGACAGCTGGGCCCGAACACCTTTCAGCTCTTCTCCCAGCTGGGTGTTGGCATCTTGGAGTTTGTTCCTCTCCTGCTGCACCTTCATAAGCACCCTCTCGCCGGCCTTCAGCTGGCGCAGTAGCTTTGCTTGTCCGGATCTAGTCCGACGCCCTCTGCAAAATTATTGTCAGACTTATACGCACGCCGCATGCCATAAAACATTCTTGAAATATGTGTTACCTGAGGGGGTCTCTGTGTCTCCTCCTGCGGCGGCTAGTGCGGCCTCAAGTTGGGCCTTGCAATCTTGAAGCTCCCGGGACAATTGGGTATTCTTCTCTGTAAGATCCCGCATATCAAATGATTCTTAAATCAGTTATTCTAACTACTTTAAGTCTCGGGGGCTACTGGCATATACAACTATGAAAATTCCTTACCCGTATGTCTTTCACATACTGCTCTGTGGCTCTGGTTAAACCATCTTGAGCGGCACGGAGGTGCGCGTCTCCCGCATTAAAGGCATTCAACGCCTCTGGGGAGAAACACGCGTCACGAAGAACTGTCCGGCGGCGCCTATGATTCATAGCACTCTCCACCTCAGACCTGGTGGCGGACAGCCTGTCGGCATCCTCCGTTGGAGGAGTATCCGGTTCGCGCCTTGCGCTCGCCCCCCCCCCCCCTCCGGACCTGGTGTTGGAGCCTGGCAGGTAGAGGCTTGGTTGGCAACCTCTCCGGGCACAGTCCGGCGAGCGCTCTTTCTCCTGGAAAAGTCATGAGCATTAATACACCTCCCAGGAATATTTTCCTTAAACAACGGTAGCGAGCTATACCGTTGCGGCGACGTTTCAATTCGCACCGCACCCCTCTTCCGCCTGCTGGGCCAAACTAACCCTTGTTGGTCAGCCGCCGCGGGTTCGGCTTCCCGCCTTGAAGGCACCTCCTGCAAGACACCGTTGGTATACGGTGGTCAGAAATACGCAAGGATGAAGTAATGGTGTCAGGACTCCGGTCATAATTACCTGGGAAGCCGGAGATAAACCGGGGTAGTCAGCCGTAATGGCAACTAGAGCATTGTCCATGCTGAGTTGGTGGAACACCCCATCAATTAGCTCCACCTTTATGTCTAGATCCTCTTCGGAGGCCGGATCAAGGGATCTTCCCGGATCCTCGGGTTGTGGAGCCGGATTGTGTATGCCCTCCACATCCCGGCGCAGTTCCTGCGTCGAAATTATAAAGTGAGACACTCAACTTTGGAAGCACGGATCGGATAGATAAAACGTCTTCTTACCCAACTCCGAGGGTTATTCATGGAGAATCCGTTCAAAGGGTTCGTGCGGAGGAAGTCCTCCTTCTCCCCCTTGTACAAGCCGGACAGGATCTTCACTAGATCTGCGGCTGATCCCGGCCCCTTGTGGCCATGACGGGTGGCGTCATTCTCCCCGTTGAAATCCCACATGGGGTGGCCCCTATATTGGAGCGGCTACACCCCTCGCATAATGCACGTGGCCATGACCAATCATGGTCAATCCGGAATGGGCCAGCAACCTTATCCGGCCCATCAGATAATGGACGCTCCTGTCATCTTCCCGTTGAGGGCTCCGCGGGCGCCAACTCGGGCTTTTCTTCAGCGGAGCATTGCTGAACTCCGGGAGGCCGATCCGAACTGGGTCCGGCAGTGGAGCGTCTTCTATGTAAAACCATTCCGAGGGCCAGTCTTCGGACGCCTTCTTTAGGGTTCCGGATAGATATCCGGTCCCGGCGATGCGCCATATTTTGGCTCCGCCCACTTGATATATCGACCCCTCGTGAGAACGGGGTACGAGGCAAAACAATCTCTTCCACAGTGCGAAATGGGGCTTGATGCCCAAGAATAGCTCCCAAAGAGCTACGAAACCCGCAATGTGCAGAATGGAGGCGGGCGTAAGGTGATGAAGCTGGAGTCCGTAGAACTCCAGAAGCCCCCGGAGAAACGAATGTATGGGAAATCTGAGCCCCCTTATTAAATAAGGGACGAAGCACACCCGCTCTCCTTTGGAGGGACTGGGGGTGTTCTCCGCCTGCTTTCCACCTTTGTAGGTGGCCAGCCCGGCTCGAACCGGGACCATAAAGGCCAGAGGAAGATATCCCTCCGCTTGGAGCGTCACCAACTCGCTGTGCGGGACTGAGCATCTCCTCCAATCTCCTGGTTGAGGGCTGGGAGCGCGAGAGGAGGAGCCGCGTCGGTGATCCATGGTGGAGTGGATTTTTGTCAGAAGCGCTCCGATGAGTACTCGCGGAAGGAGGATGGTGTGATTTGGATCTAAACTCTTGCCTCTCTTATAGGCAACTTATTCGCGCAGCTTGGGGGTAAAACGTAAAAATACCCTGGCTTTTCGCATTCGTACGACACGTGGAAGAGGGACATTATTGGGCGTAGAAGCCAAGGAGCGCAACATTTATAAGGAAGCCAGACACTATTCGGCAAGCACATGGAATTTGGAGGAGAACCCGCCTTGCAACGCCGAAGACAATACACGCGCCAGACTCGTCGTCATTGAAGCCTGGTTCGGGGGCTACTGAGGGAGTCCTGGACTAGGGGGTGTCCAGATAGCTGGACTATCATCATCGGCCGGACTCCAAGACTATGAAGATACAAGATTGAAGACTTCGTCCCGTGTCCGGATGGGACTTTCCTTGGCATGGAAGGCAAGCTTGGCAATACGGATATGTAGATCTCCTACCATTGTAACCGACTCTGTGTAACCCTAGCCCTCTCCGGTGTCTATATAAACCGGAGGGTTTTAGTCCATAGGACAAACAACAATCATACCATAGGCTAGCTTCTAGGGTTTAGCCTCCTTGATCTCGTGGTAGATCCACTCTTGTACTACCCATATCATCAATATCAATCAAGCAGGAGTAGGGTTTTACCTCCATCGAGAGGGCCCGAACCTGGGTAAAAACATCGTGTCCCTTGTCTCCTGTTACCATCCGCCTAGACGCACAGTTCGGGACCCCCTACCCGAGATCCGCCGATTTTGACACCGACAGAGACCGTTCTCGACATGCCCAACAATGGCTACTTTAAGAGTCTTGCTCCACAAGAGGGCCACGGTTTCAATGTCAAAGAAAGTAGCAAATCCCATGAGTGCAAGTTGACGAACGGAAAGCAAATTGTATGCAAGGGACTCAACAAGCATGACTTTCTCGATCGTTAGATCATGAAAAATGACAACCTTGCCAAGACCCAATACCTTAGAATGTGAGGCATCACCCCATTCGACATTGGTGGGCATAGATGGAATCTTTTGCACGTCCACCACCAAGTCCTTGCTTCCGGTCATATGATTTGTTGCTCCACTATCAAGCAACCATGACCCCCCCACCGGAAGCAAACACCTACAAGAGATCAATGCTTGGTTTTAGGTACCCATTTAGTAATGGGTCCTTTGATGTTAGTAACAAGGGTCTTAGGAACCCAAATAGACCACTCAATGTACTCATAAGGAGAACCAACAAATTTAGCATAAACATGTCCATCACTAGCACGGCACAACACATATGACGGGTTAAAGTCGCCGGCTTTGTTGGAGGAAATGCTTTTGCCCTTTTGGACGTCAACTCCCTTCACTTTTTCCTTATTCTCCTTAGGAGCACCCTCTCCCTATTTCACAAAATTTTGCTTGAGAGGAGGAGGACGTTTGGTCTTGTCGTTCTTCTTCTTCTTGCTCTTGGACTTGGGTGCAAACCCAATTCCTTCCTTGGCCACAACTTCCTTTTGATTGCTCAAAAGGTCGTTGAGGTTCTTCTCACCTTGAATGCATGTCACAAGGCCTTTCTCAAGTTGATCCTTCAATTTGGCATTCTCCTCCACAAGATGCACATGCTCACAACATGGGTTAGTAGCACATGCATTATCAATTAATACCATATGAGGGAAGGTGGCCTTTTCCTTGGTTAGCTTAACTTGGAGTTGAGCATGAAACTCCTTGAGGTTAGCGTGAGCACCCTTCAAGACCTTGTGGGCCATGTCAAGTATCTCAAACTCCTCTTTGAGTCTAGCATGATCAACCCCAAGTTTAGCCTTCTCGGAAGTTAGCACACGAGACACGACAAGAGCATGATCAAGATCTTTCTTTAACTTAGCATGGTCATCGTTGTATGACTCCTCAAAAGTCAAACAATGAACACGCTCTTCCTCAAGAGCATTATAGAGATCCGATATCTCATCGGCATAGTCACAACTATGACCTTCCATCTTAGAGATGGTTTCTTCGTGAGCCTCGATCATGTCATTGGCCTCACCAAGTTGTTCCAAGAGAGCAACAAAATGCTTCTTGGACTTGCCCTTGATCTTACTCATAGAAGACTCAAATTCATTCACTTCCTCATTAGACCCATCATGTCTATCAATGCAATCCTCCAAGGAGGGATTAGTGATGATGGTGGTTTTGATGTTGGGCGTTACCTTGTTTGAAGCTTTAGCCATGAGGCACTTGGCGGTGATGTTCTCGCTGGGTGAATCAAAGAGAGACACCCGTGGAGTAGTAGCAATGGCAACGGACGCCATGGCCATCGCTTCTCCATTTTCATCATCGTCGTCATCCTCTTGGTATTCTTCTTGAACCACCAACCCACGAGTGTGAGTCTTCTTGGCGAAGTTATTCTTGTTGGGGAAGGACTTGGCTTTGTCCTTTCGGATGAACTTGCCACCATTGTCTTCCCGCTTCTCGTGAGGACAATCCGCAACGAAATGGCTCACATTGCCACAGTTGAAGCAAGTTCTAACTCGTTGCTTGCCCTTGACGCCGCTTGAGTTGTTCTTGTTGAAGTTGGGTCTTGTATTCTTCTTGCTCCAAAATTGTCTTGAAGCAAGGGCCATGTGCTCATGATAATCATATTTGGTGTCTTCGGGGTTGCTCTCCTCATCTTCCACTTCTTCCTCTTCTTCCATAATAACCTTGGCCTTCAAAGCAAGGTTGGGCTTCTTTGCCCTTTGAGAACGGAGCACTGCATTGTCGGCGGTCTTGTCCAAGATGCTCATTGCAACGAACTCATCCAACACTTCACTTGAGGTCATGGAGTGGAAGTCCGGTCTTTGACGGATGACGGAGGACATGGCTTGTTGTAGGGCATCATGGCCTTGAGGAACTTGCGCTTGATCCAATTGTCATCCGTGTCCTTGCTTCCATGATCTCGGAGTGAGACCGCGAGTTTGGTCACCCTTCAAAAGAGCTCACGAGGTTCTTCATCTTCTTTCATTACAAACTCATCAGCTTCATCTTGCACCACTTCATAGTTGGAGCGTTGGATGCTAGCACTTCCTCGATAGAGAGACACAACACATTTCCATGCGTCTTTAGCCATGGCATGAGGTCGAAGATGAGGGAGATCTTCGGGAAGGATTGCATCTTGGATGATGAAGAGAGCACTCTCATTGAATTGATTATCCACGGCTTCTTGAGGGGTGAAGTTGCTTGGGTCATGAGGATAGAAACCTTCTTCAATGATTCTCCAAAGGTTAGTATTCACATGTTTTAAATGACGCTTGAAGCGATAAACCCAAGAATCAAAATCTTCATTTTTATCATACTTAGGAGGAGGACCGGCATGATTCAAATGAGTAGAGGGAATCGGTCCTCCATAAATTGGGGGTTCCACATGGGCAAAGATGCCGGTGCCATTTTTACTACTAGACATAGGAGCTTTCTCACTAGTAGCTTCCCCCTTGTCGGGGTTAGCATCCGTCACCGTGTTGGCGGGATCACCCACTTTCACGGGCGCGGTGGAAAGTTTAAGCCCTTCTAAGAAATCCTTAAACATGTCCTTGACCTCGGTCGTCATGGAGGTTTTCAATGTGTCCAACACCACGTTGAATTCCTCACGTGAGATTGAGTTACCCCCATCTCCCGTAGATGATATCGAATTTGCACCGGAGTGCTCTCCCACATCATCTACAACGTCAACCATACTCTTCGGATGATAAAGTCTTTAAAAAGAGACGAGGCTCTGATACCAATTGAAAGGATCGATATGGTTGACTAGAGGGGGGTGTGAATAGGCAACTAACAATTTTTAAGCTTTTCTTTACCAATTTAAACTTTGCAACAAAATAGGTTGTCTAGATATGCAACTATGTGAGAAACCTATATGATGCAAAAACAACTAGTACATAAGCAAGCAAGGGATACAACACAAGTAGGCTTGCAAAAGTAAAGGCACGAAATAACCAAGAGTGGAGCCGGTGGAGACGAGGATGTGTTACCGAAGTTCCTTCCTTTTAAGGGGAAGTACGTCTCCGTTAGAGCGGTGTGGAGGCACAATGCTCCCCAAGAAGCCACTAGGGCCACCGTATTCTCCTCACGCCCTCACACAATGCGAGATGCCGTGATTCCACTATTGGTGCCCTTGAAGGCGGCGACCGAACCTTTACAAACAAGGTTGGGGCAATCTCCACAACAATTGGAGGCTCCCAACAACACCATGAAGCTTCACCACAATGGAGTATGGCTTCGAGGTGATCTCAACCATCTAGGGTGCTCAAACACCCAAGAGTAACAAGATCCGCTAGGGATAAGAGAGGGAATCAAATTTCTCTTGGTGGAAGTGTAGATCGGGGCCTTCTCAGCCAATCCCGAGAAAATCAACAAGTTTGATTCGCTAGGGAGAGAGATCGGGCGAAAATGGAGCTTGGAGCAACAATGGAGCTTTGGGGGAAAGAGGTAGGTCAACTTTGGGGAAGAAGACACCTATATATAGTGGGGGAACCAATCCAACCGTTACCCCACTGAACAGCCACGCACAGAGCGGTAGTACCGCTTGGGCAGGGCGGTACAACCGCTGAAGAGCGGTACTACCGCTCCCACCCAGCGGTACTGCCGCGCTGACGAGGAGGTCAGGGTCTTGGCCCCAAAGCGGTACTACCGCGGGAGTAGGAGCGGTACTACCGCTTGGAGCAGTACTACCGCCACTACTGCCGCACTTAGTACCGTAAAACCCGACGCGAAAAACATCGGTCTCGAGTCGAGGCGGTAGTAGCCCGGAACCACTGCGGTACTACGGCCGAAGACCACAAGCGGTACTACCGCTCGGGGAGCGGTACTACCGCTTGGGGAGCGGTACTACCGCTCTGGGAGCGGTACTACCGCTTGAGTGCTTTGGCGGTACTACCGCTGAGGACCGTGGTACTACCGCTGGGGCAGGTCAGGGCAGGCACAGGGGAAAAGGCAGCTCCAATGAAGCGGAAGGAAAACATCGGGTGTGATATGGATGTGTACGTGTTGATTCCACCCTAGCCTTACCAAAGCGGATCCCCTATTGATAGTACGATGACTCCTATGAAACTTGTCCACCAACAACAAAACGAAGGAGCTACACCGTCTTGAATAAAACACCAAGGGGAGGTAATCGTCTCATGCCAATGGATGAATCTCTGAAAGAACTTAACGCACACGATTAGTCCGCAAAAGCATTGTCATCAATCACCAAAACATCTTGGGGATAAATATGCCCTTACAGAAAGGCAAAAGGTACTCATAACATATAAAAAATGTTACAGCCGCGTCGCATCATTGGTTACATATTTGAAAGTATGGATAATTGTATATGTGCCCTTAGTTGTGTCACCCTCGACAGGAATACCCCTAGTTTTGGAAAACACGCGGTCTTGCCCAACTCGGTTAGCTTGGCTTGTGCTTTTGACCTTCCGGCACGGCTTCGTCCAGTCAGCGCCGTTTGACCATAAGCGGCGCTAGATTTTGGACAAGCCTTGCCCCCCGGTCGACGTAACCAGCTCACACTCTCTCATTCCCCACTGTCTCTCATTCTCTCTCACCAACCCTAGCTTGCTCGGCGGCGGCAAAACCCGCACCGCAGATCCATTGCCAGGTAATGGGGGAGACCGGAGAAAGCGAGCGTGGAGAAGGCGGCGGTGCTGGTGGAGCCAATGGCGACAAGTGCAGCGGATCTGCACGGGAGCGCATACAAGGCGAAGGTGGCGGTGCCCACGGTGACAAGGGCAGCGGATCTGCACGGGAGCGCTTACAAGGCGATGGTGGCGGTGCCCACGGCGACAAGCGCAGCGGATCTGCACGGGACCATGTACAAGGTGATGGCGGTGGCGCCCACGGCGACAAGTGAAGCAAATATGCCCTAGAGGCAAGAATAAAGTTATTATTTATTTCCTTATATCATGATAAATGTTTATTATTCATGCTAGAATTGTATTAACCGGAAACATGATACATGTGTGAATACATAGACAAACTTAATGTCACTAGTATGCCTCTAGTTAACTAGCTCATTAATAAAAGATGGTTATGTTTCCTAACCATAGACATGAGTTGTCATTTGATTAACGGGATCACATCATTAGTAGAATGATGTGATTGACATGACCCATTCCGTTAGCTTATTACTTGATCATTTAGTATGTTGCTATTGCTTTCTTCATGACTTATACATGTTCCTACAACTATGAGATTATGCAACTCCCGTTTACCGGAGGAACACTTTGTGTGCTACCAAACTTCACAACGTAATTGGGTGATTATAAACGAGCTCTGCAGGTGTCTCCAAAGGTACATGTTGAGTTGGCATATTTCAAGATTAGGTTTTATCACTCCGATTGTCGGAGAGGTATCTCTGGGCCCTCTCGGTAATGCACATCACTATAAGCCTTGCAAGCAATGTAACTAATGAGTTAGTTACGGAATGATGCATTACATAACGAGTAAAGAGACTTGCCGGTAACGAGATTGAACTAGGTATTGAGATACCGACGATCGAATCTCGGGCAAGTTACATACCGATGACAAAGGGAACAACGTATGTTGTTATGCGGTTTGACCGATAAAGATCTTCGTAGAATATGTAGGAGCCAACATGAGCATCCAGGTTCCGCTATTGTTTATTGACCGGAAACGTGTCTTGGTCATGTCTACATAGTTCTCGAACCCGTAGGGTCCGCACGCTTAAGGTTTCGATGATAGTTATATTATGAGTTTATGAGTTTTGATGTATCGAAGGTTGTTCGGAGATCCGGATGTGATTACGAACATGACGAGGAGTCTCGAAATGGTCGAGACTTGAAGATTGATATATTGGAAGCCTATATTTGGATATCAGAAGTGTTCCGGGTGAAATCGGGATTTTACCGGAGTATCGGGAGGTTACCGGAACCCACCGAGGGCTTAATGGGCCATAGTGGGCCTTAGTGGAGAAGAGGAGAGGCGGCCAGGGCTGGGCCGCGCGCCCCTCCCCCCTAGTCCGAATAGGACAAGGAGAGGGGGGCGGCGCCCCCCCCCCCCCCTTTTCCTTCCTCTCTCTCCCACCTCTTTCCCCCCTTCTCCAAGTCCAACAAGGAAAGGAGGGAGTCCTACTCCTGGTGGGAGTAGGACTCCCCATGGCGCGCCACCTCCTTGGCCGGCCGCTCCCCCCCTCCCTTGCTCCTTCATATACGGGGGCAGGGGGGCACCTCTAGACACAACAATTGATCTCTTGATCTCTTAGCCGTGTGCGGTGCCTCCCTCCACCATATTCCACCTCGATAATATTGTAGCGGTGCTTAGGCGAAGCCCTGCGACAGTAGAACATCAAGATCATCACCACGCCGTCGTGCTGACCGAACTCTCCCTCGACACTCGGCTGGATCGGAGTTCGAGGGACGTCATCGAGTTGAACGTGTGCTAGAACTCGGAGGTGTCGTAATTTCGGTGCTTGATCGGTCGGGCCGTGAAGACGTACGACTACATCAACCGCGTTGTTCTAACGCTTCCGCTTTCGGTCTACGAGGGTACGTGGACAACACTCTCCCCTCTCGTTGCTATGCATCACCATGATCTTGCGTGTGTGTAGGAATTTTTTTGAAATTACTACGTTGCCCAATAGTGGCATCTGAGCCTGGTTTTATGCGTAGATGTTATATGCACGAGTAGAACACAAGTGAGTTGTGGGCGATACAAGTCATACTACTTACCAGCATGTCATACTTTGGTTCGGCGGTATTGTTGGATAAAGCGGCCTGGACCGACATTAAGCGTACGCTTACGCAAGACTGGTTCTACCGACGTGCTTTGCACATAGGTGGCTGGCGGGTGTCGGTTTCTCCAACTTTAGTTGAACCGAGTGTGGCTACGCCAGTCCTTGCGAAGGTTAAAACAACACTAACTTTACGAAATATCGTTGTGGTTTTGATGTGTAGGTAAGAACGGTTCTTGCTCAGCCCGTAGCAGCCACGTAAAATTTGCAACAACAAAGTGTAGGACGTCTAACTTGTTTTTGCAGGGCATGTTGTGATGTGATATGGTCAAGACGTGATGCTATATTTTATTGTATGAGATGATCATGTTTTGTAACCGAGTTATCGGCAACTAGCAGGAGCCATATGGTTGTCGCTTTATTGTATGAAATGCAAGCGCCCTGTAATTGCTTTACTTTATCACTAAGCAGTAGCGATAGTCGTAGAAGCAATAGATGGCGTAACGACAACGATGCTACGATGGAGATCAAGGTGTCGCGCCGGTGACGATGGTGATCACGACGGTGCTTCGGAGATGGAGATCACAAGCACAAGATGATGATGGCCATATCATATCACTTATATTGATTGCATGTGATGTTTATCCTTTATGCATCTTATTTTGCTTTGATTGACAGTAGCATTATAAGATGATCTCTCACTAATTATCAAGAAGTGTTCTCCCTGAGTATGCACCGTTGTGAAAGTTCTTCGTGCTGAGACACCACGTGATGATCTGGTGTGATTGGCTTTATGCTAAAATACAACGGGTGCCAAACAGTTGCACACGCGGAATACTCAGGTTAAACTTGACGAGCCTAGCATATACAAATATGGCCTTGGAACACGGAGACCGAAAGGTTGAACGTGAATCATATAGTAGATATGATCAACATAGTGATGTTCACCATTGAAAACTACTCCATCTCACGTAATGATCGGACATGGTTTAGTTGATTTGGATCACATGATCACTTAGATGACTAGAGGGATGTCTGTCTAAGTGGGAGTTCTTTAGTAATATGATTAATTGAACTTAAATTTATCATGAACTTAGTACCTGATAGTATTTTGCTTGTCTATGTTTGTTGTAGATAGATGGCTCATGCTGTTGTTCCGTTGAATTTTAATGCGTTCCTTGAGAAAGCTACGTTGAAAGATGATGGTAGCAATTACACGGACTGGGTCCGTAACTTGAGGATTATCCTCATTGCTGCACAGAAGAATTACGTCCTGGAAGCACCGCTGGGTGCCAGGCCTGTTGCAGATGCAACTGACGACGTTAAGAACGTCTGGCAGAGCAAAGCTGATGACTACTCGATAGTTCAGTGTGCCATGCTTTACAGCTTAGAACCGGGACTTCAACGATGTTTTGAACGTCATGGAGCATATGAGATGTTCCAGGAGTTGAAGTTAATATTTCAAGCAAATGCCCGGATTGAGAGATATGAAGTCTCCAATAAGTTATATAGCTACAAGATGGAAGAGAATAGTTCTGTCAGTGAACATATACTCAAAATGTCTGGGCATAATAATCACTTGATTCAACTGGGAGT
Source organism: Triticum timopheevii (assembly GCA_963921465.1). Lineage (NCBI taxonomy): Eukaryota > Viridiplantae > Streptophyta > Magnoliopsida > Poales > Poaceae > Triticum > Triticum timopheevii. The sequence continues at coordinate 547,937,689 of OY997270.1, forward strand.
TAATCTTCCTGATGATAGTGTCATTGACAGAATTCTTCAATCACTGCCACCAAGCTACAAGAGCTTCGTGATGAACTATAATATGCAAGGTATGGACAAGACTGTTCCCGAGCTCTTCGCAATGCTAAAGGCTGCGGAGGTAGAAATCAAGAAGGAGCATCAAGTGTTCATGGTCAATAAGACCACCAGTTTCAAGAAAAAGGGCAAAGGGAAGAAGAAGGGGAACTTCAAGAAGAATAGCAAACAAGTTGCTGCTCAAGAGAAGAAACCCAAATCTGGACCTAAGCCTGAGACTGAGTGCTTCTACTACAAGCAGACTGGTCACTTGAAGCGGAACTGCCCCAAGTATTTGGCGGATAAGAAGGATGGCAAGGTGAACAAAAGTATATGTGATATACATGTTATTGATGTGTACCTTACTAATGCTCGTAGTAGCACCTGGGTATTTGATACTGGTTCTGTTGCTAATATTTGCAACTCGAAACAGGGACTATGGATTAAGCGAAGATTGTCTAAGGACGAGGTGACGATGCGTGTGGGAAATGGTTCCAAAGTCGATGTGCTCACGGTCGGCACGCTACATCTACATCTACCTTCGGGATTAGTTTTAGACTTGAATAATTGTTATTTGGTGCCAGCGTTTAGCATGAACATTATATCTGGATCTTGTTTGATGCGAGACGGTTATTCATTTAAATCAGAGAATAATGGTTGTTCTATTTATAGGAGTAATATCTTTTATGGTCATGCACCCTTGAAGAGTGGTCTATTTTTATTAAATCTCGATAGTAGTGATACACATATTCATAATGTTGAAGCCAAAAGATGCAGAGTTGATAATGATAGTGCAACTTATTTGTGGCACTGCCGTTTGGGTCATATTGGTGTAAAGCGCATGAAGAAACTACATACTGATGGACTTCTGGAATCACTTGATTATGAATCACTTGGTACTTGCGAACCGTGCCTCATGGGCAAGATGACTAAAACACCGTTCTCCGGAACTATGGAGCGAGCAACAGACTTGTTGGAAATCATACATATTGATGTATGTGGTCCAATGAATGTTGAGGCTCGCGGCGGATATCGTTATTTTCTCACCTTCACAAATGATTTGAGCAGATATGGGTATATCTACTTAATGAAACACAAGTCTGAAACATTTGAAAAGTTCAAAGAATTTCAGAGTGAAGTGGAAAATCATCGTAACAAGAAAATAAAGTTTCTATGATCTGATCGTGGAGGTGAATATTTGAGTTACGAGTTTGGTTTACATTTGAAACAATGCGGAATAGTTTCGCAACTCACGCCACCTGGAACACCACAAAGAAATGGTGTGTCCGAACGTCGTAATCGTACTTTACTAGATATGGTGCGATCTATGATGTCTCTTACTGATTTACCGCTATCGTTTTGGGGCTATGCTTTAGAGATGGCCGCATTCACGTTAAATAGGGCACCATCAAAATCCGTTGAGATGACGCCTTATGAACTGTGGTTTGGCAAGAAACCAAAGTGGTCGTTTCTTAAAGTTTGGGGCTGCGATGCTTATGTGAAGAAACTTCAGCCAGATAAGCTCGAACCCAAATAGGAGAAATGTGTCTTCATAGGATACCCAAAAGAGACTATTGGGTACACCTTCTATCACAGATCTGAAGGCAAGACTTTTGTTGCTAAATTCGGATCCTTTCTAGAAAAAGAATTTCTATCGAAAGAAGTGAGTGGGAGGAAAGTAGAACTTGATGAGGTAACTGTACCTGCTCCCTTGTTGGAAAGTAGTTCATCACAGAAACCGGTTCCTGTGACAACTGCACCAATCAGTGAGGAAGCTAATGATATTGATCATGAAACTTCAGATCAAGTTACTACATAACCTCGTAGGTCATCCAGAGTAAGATCCGCTCCAGAGTGGTACGGTAATCCTATTCTGGAAGTCATGTTACTTGACCATGGTGAACCTACAAACTATGAGGAAGCGATGATGAGCCCAGATTCCGCAAAATGGCTAGAGGCCATGAAATCTGAGATGGGATCCATGTATGAGAACAAAGTATGGATTTTGGTTGACTTGCCCGATGGTCGGCAAGCCATTGAGAATAAATGGATCTTCAAGAAGAAGACTGACCCTGATGGTATTGTAACTGTCTACAAAGCTTGACTTGTTGCGAAAGGTTTTCGACAAGTTCAAGGAGTTGACTACGATGAGACTTTCTCACCCATAGTGATGCTTAAGTCTGTTCGAATCATGTTAGCAATTGCCGCATTTTATGATTATGAAATATGGCGAATGGATGTCAAAACTGCATTCCTGGATGGATTTCTAGAAGAAGAGTTGTATATGATGCAACCAGAAGGTTTTGTCGATGCAAATGGTGCTAACAAAGTGTGCAAGCTCCAGCGATCCATTTATGGACTGGTGCAAGCCTCTCGGAGTTGGAATAAACGCTTTGATAGTGTGATCAAAGCATATGGTTTTATACAGACTTTTGGAGAAGCCTGTATTTACAAGAAAGTGAGTGGGAGCTCTGTAGCATTTCTAATATTATATGTAGATGACATATTGTTAATTGGAAATGATATAGAATTTCTGGATAACATAAAGGGATACTTGAATAAAAGTTTTTCGATGAAAGACCTCGGTGAAGCTGCTTACATTTTAGGCATCAAGATCTATAGAGATAGATCAAGACGCTTAATTGGACTTTCACAAAGCACATACCTTGATAAAGTTTTGAAAAAGTTCAAAACGGATCAGGCGAAGAAAGGGTTCTTGCCTGTATTACAAGGTGTGAAGTTGAGTCAGACTCAATGCCCGACCACAGCAGAAGATAGAGAGAAAATGAAAGATGTTCCCTATTGCTTCAGCCATAGGCTCTATCATGTATGCAATGTTGTGTACCAGACCTGATGTATGCTTAGCAATAAGTTTAGCAGGGAGGTACCAAAGTAATACAGGAGTGGATCACTGGACAGCGGTCAAGAATATCCTGAAATACCTGAAAAGGACTAAGGATATGTTTCTCGTTTATGGAGGTGACAAAGAGCTGGTCGTAAATGGTTACGTCGATGCAAGCTTTGACACTGATACGGATGATTCTAAATCGCAAACGGGATACGTGTTTATATTGAATGGTGGAGCTGTCAGTTGGTGCAGTTCTAAACAAAGCGTCATGGTGGGATCTACATGTGAAGCGGAGTACATAGCTGCTTCGGAAGCAGCAAATGAAGGAGTCTGGATGAAGGAGTTCATTTCCGATCTAGGTGTCATACCTAGTGCATCGGGACCAATGAAGATCTTCTGTGACAATACTGGTGCAATTGCCTTGGCAAAGGAATCCAGATTTCACAAGAGGTCCAAGCACATCAAGAGACGCTTCAATTCAATCCGGGACCAAGTCCAGGTGGGAGACATAGAGATGTGCAAGATACATACGGATCTGAATGTTGTAGACCCGTTGACTAAGCCTCTTCGACGAGCAAAACATGATCAACACCAAGGCTCCATGGGTGTTAGAATCATTACTGTGTAATCTAGATTATTGACTCTAGTGCAAGTGGGAGACTGAAGGAAATATGCCCTAGAGGCAATAATAAAGTTATTATTTATTTCCTTATATCATGATAAATGTTTATTATTCATGCTAGAATTGTATTAACCAGAAAAAACATGATACATGTGTGAATACATAGACAAACTTAATGTCACTAGTATGCCTCTACTTGACTAGCTCATTAATCAAAGATGGTTATGTTTCCTAACCATAGACATGAGTTGTCATTTGATTAACGGGATCACATCATTAGTAGAATGATGTGATTGACATGACCCATTCCGTTAGCTTAGCACTTGATCGTTTAGTATGTTGCTATTGCTTTCCTCATGACTTATACATGTTCCTACAACTATGAGACTATGCAACTCCCGTTTATCGGAGGAACACTTTATGTGCTACCAAACATCACCACGTAACTGGGTGATTATAAAGGAGCTCTACAGGCGTCTCCAAAGGTACATGTTGAGTTGGCGTATTTCAAGATTAGGTTTTGTCACTCTGATTGTCGGAGAGGTATCTCTGGGCCCTCTCGGTAATGCACATCACCATAAGCCTTGCAAGCAATGTAACTAATGAGTTAGTTACGGAATGATGCATTACATAACGAGTAAGGAGACTTGCCGGTAACGAGATTGAACTAGGTATTGAGATACCAACGATCGAATCTCGGGCAAGTAAAATACCGATGACAAAGGGAACAACGTATGTTGTTATGAGGTTTGACCGATAAAGATCTTCGTAGAATATGTAGGAGCCAATATGAGCATCCAGATTCCGCTATTGGTTATTGACCGGAAACGTGTCTCAGTCATGTCTACATAGTTCTCGAACCCGTAGGGTCCGCACGCTTAAGGTTTCGATGATAGTTATATTATGAGTTTATGAGTTTTGATGTACCTAAGGTTGTTCGGAGTCCTGGATATGATTACAAGCATGACGAGGAGTCTCAAAATGGCTGAGACATGAAGATTGATATATTGGAAGCCTATATTTGGATATCAGAAGTGTTCCGGGTGAAATCGGGATTTTACCGGAGTACCGGGAGGTTACCGGAACCCCCCGGGGGCTTAATAGGCCATAGTGGGCCTTAGTGGAGAAGAGGAGAGGTGGCCAGGGCTGGGCCGCGCGCCCCTCCCCCCTAGTCCGAATAGGATAAGGAGAGGGGGCGGCGCCCCCCTTTCCTTCCTCTCTCTCCCACCTCTTTCCCCCTTCCTCAAGTCCAACAAGGAAAGAAGGGAGTCCTACTCCCGGCGGGAGTAGGACTCCCCATGGCGCGCCCCCTCCTTGGCTGTCCGCCCCCTCCCCCCTTGCTCCTTTATATAATGGGGTAGGGGGGCACCTCTAGACACAACAATTGATCTCTTGATCTCTTAGCCGTGTGCGGTGCCCGCCTCCACCATATTCCACCTCGATAATATTGTGGCGGTGCTTAGGCGAAGCCCTGCGATGGTAGAACATCAAGATCGTCACCACGCCGTCGTGCTGACGGAACTCTCCCTCGACACTCGGCTGCATCGGAGTTCGAGGGACGTCATCGAGCTGAACATGTGCTAGAACTCGGAGGTGTCGTATAGTTTCAGTGCTTGATCGGTCGGGCCATGAAGACGTACGACTACATCAACCGCGTTGTTCTAACGCTTCCGCTTTCGGTCTATGAGGGTACGTGGACAATACTCTCCCCTCTCGTTGCTATGCATCACCATGATCTTGCGTGTGCGTAGGAATTTTTTTTAAATTACTACGTTCCCCAACAACAAGGGCAGCGGATCTACATGGGAAATTCCTGTGGGGTAAGTATCAAACCTAGATATGCTTGTGTTTATTGCCGTAGGATTGATTCAACGATGATTTAGGCTCGGTTTTGTTTGTTTTTTCACGGGAGATGGCATGTTTTTTATCGTAGGATGAATGCAGCAACCTCATTCCATCTTTCTATTAGAATGGAGACCACTATTCTAGTTTTTGCGGGTACTAAAGGAAAGGATTGTGGCTTCACTTTTCCATTGTTTGTGGAAAACACTACTTCGTACCAGGATTTTAGGGCTGCCATTTGTGCTAAGTATCCATGGGGATTGTTTGATGCTGTTGAGATGAGATATTGGGATAGTAACAACCTTTGTTGGGTCCCTGTACAGTGTGATTCAGAGTTAGGTTTGATGTTTGCAAGAAATGCACAAACTATGTCATGCAACTTCGAAATCACAGTGATACAGAGAACTAGACCACAAAGGTTTCAAAACCCATCTACTTCTAGGCCCTCTGCATCTAGGCCCTCTAGTTTTAATCCTACTGCTGGAGGAACAAGGGCTAGAACTAGGGCTAGCAGTAGAAGTAGGGCAGCAAGTGACACCTCTACTGCTCCTGGAACTCCAAGTGTTAATGAAAGTCAAGAACAACCAAACAAAAAGGTGATCCAGTTGTGGAGGAGGCATTGCATGGTGCACCAGGTCTGGAGGATGAGATACTTTATCCTGGATATGTTCAACACAATAATGAAGAAGAAAAAGTAGACAAGGACTATATCCCTGCAGAATTTTCTGATACAGATGCTGACGAGATGCAAGAGGATCATGAAATGGGAGCTTTTGAAGATGCAGATGAGGACAGACCTGTCATGATGTATGATAGGGAAAATCCATCTATTGAGGAAGGTGTGGTCTTCCCTTCTACAGTTGATTGCAGAAATGCAGGTGCAACCTACTCAATCAAAGCTGAAATCGAGTTCTCTATTCTGAAAAGTGGTCCAACTAGGTTTACTGTCAAATGTTCTTATGACAGGTGCAAATGGAGGCTACATGCCTCTTTAATGAGGAGGAGCACAATGTTTCAGGTATTAAATGTTGTGATCTCTTAAATGTTTGTTATATTTTTTGCAATCAAATGTTCTTATGACTGCTGTTATATGTACTTACTGTTTGTCTTATTGTTTGTTGTGCTGTCTTGTTTCAGATTAAAGTGAACCAACACCAGCATACTTGTCCTAGTGTCAACGGATCTCAGAGATTGAGAGCTGCAAAAAGAAGGTGGATTGCATATGCTTCTATGCCTTGGATTAGACAAAACCCATCTATTGGTCCTAAGGAAATTCAAATGAAGTTGTTAGAGAAGTATGGTGTGGAGGTGCCATATGACAGGTGCTACAATGGTAAAGAGATGGCACTTGACAAAATATATGGCAAGCACAGTGAAAGTTTCCAACTTCTTTATTCTTTCAAAGAAGAAGTGGAGAGGGCATCACCAGGCAGTCTTGTTGAAATTGACAGGCACACAGTTGAGTATCAGATTAAAGGCAAGAAGTATTACAAGGAGTGTTTTAGAAGGGTGTTTGTTTGCTTCAAAGCTTGTCAGAAAGGTTTTCTGGAGGGGTGCAGGCCATACCTAGCTGTAGATGCTACAACATTGAATGGTAGGTTTAGAGGTCAGCTTGTAGCAGCTTGTGCACTGGATGGACACAACTGGTTGTTTCCAGTTGCTTATGGTGTTCTAGAAGTGGAGAGTACTGAGAGTTGGACATGGTTTTTCATAAACCTGAAGAAAATGATAGGTCATCCAGAAGGTTTAGTGGTCCATACTGATGCTTGCAAGAGGTTGGAAACTGCTGTTGATGATGTGTACCCTGGAGTGGAACATAGAGAGTGTATGAGACACTTGGCTCAGAATTTCAGTAAGAAATTTAAGGGGAAGTTCTTTGATGATAACTTATGGCCTTGTTCACTAACCTACAATATCAAGAAGCATAATTATCATCTGAACCAGCTCAAAAGCAAACACAAAGTGAAGGAATATCTGGAGGAGCACCACACAAAAATCTGGGCAAGAGCTGATTTCAATGAGATTTCCAAGGTTGACTATGTGAACAACAACCTTGCTGAATCATTCAACTCAAGAATTAGGAAATACAAGAGTCTTCACATAGTTGACCTTCTAGACAATATTAGGCAATACATCATGGAGAAAATTGACTTAAGAAACAGAATTGCCACTGACCATTTCATTGGGCACTACATCATACCAACAGTAATGAAGGTTTTGATGGAGAAGACTAAAGGTTTGAAGATGGGTATAGTTAGGAGAAGCCCAACAGAGGCTGAGGTGACTACTACTGACAGAGAGAAAATTGAATGGAGGTACCCTGTTGAGATGTTTAGAGCAACTTATGCTGACAATCTACCAGCTCTAGAAGGCAAACAACAGGGGGGTTGTGTAGATCCAGGATTCAAGTTGTGTGCTCTTGTTCAGAACAGACCACCAGGCAGACCAAGAAAGCAGAGGATAAGGTCTACTAGTGAAGGAAAGGGCCTTGGTCCTAAGAAGTATAAGTGCAAAAGATGTGGAAGATGTGGACACAAAACCAAAGGCTGCAAATAATCTGTTGATCCAGCCTTTGGAGAAGAAGAACATTGGGGAGCAGATAATGCAGATGATCATCCAACAGCTAATAAGCCAGCAGAAGCAGAAGTAGAAGATGTGGAGGAGGATGAAGAGCTAGAAGTTGATGTTCTTCAGCAGCAGATGCCACCACCAAAGGAAACCTCACATGAGGCATCTACACAAGCTAGTGTAGTCAGGTCTATGCCAGCAACTTGTCTTAGTATTCATTCATATCTTCAACGTGTTTCAGTTCTCATTAGTTCATATCTTAAAAATTGACCTATGTTTGAACTTGTTTTAGTCCTAGAAAGAATTATAAAAGAGGAGCAGAGAGGGGAGCTTCTCCAAGGTATTGCAAGCGGAAGAAAAATGTACTAGCAAGTACATTTTGCTCAGTTACTGGAAGCAGTGTTGACAGCAAGGGTGTCTCTCCAGCCAACAAAGCAGCAACATGAGTTGAAGCTCCACCCACTGCCCCCAATCCAGCAAAGAACACTAGAAGCAAGGCAAATCTGGCTCCAAACCCAGCCCAGAACACCAGGAGCAAGAAACTTCAGTTTTAGTGCTTTATGTTCTTAGTGCTTTAGTGTAAGAAACTATTATGGACTTGATGTTGTTGTGTGAGCACTATGATATCCAGTACTTTTGTGTTCTTAGTGCTTTATGCACTAGTTATGCCCCAGTGTTTGGTACTTCATGTTGTTGATCAACTTCTTAATGCTTTATGCACTAGTTATGCCCAATGTGATGATCAGCTTCTTCTTATTAATGCTTTGTGCTCACTGTTTTGGCATCAGTTTGTTGTTGATCTACTTTGGCATAGTTTTGTCATCGACGTCGTCGACGACAAAAACTACATCTACTTTGGCATAGTTTTGTCATCGACGTCGTCGACGACAAAAAACAACATCTACTTTGGCATAGTTTTGTCATCGACGTCGTCGATGACAAAAACTACATCTACTTTGCCATAGTTTTCTCATCGACATCGTCGACGACAAAAACTTAATCTACTTTGGCACAATTCTGTCTCAAGCAACAACTACTTTGCATCCATCCACACCATCTTCTAGTTTGCAGAAACAAAATAGCATGTTCATCTTGACCACAACAGTGCATCATCATCTTCAAATACATCATACTAGGTTCTCAACAAGCAAGAACTGATACAACTACAAGACAAACAGCAGTACAACACAAATTCCTACAAACAACAATGCTAAAATAAGCATCATCTCATCTCTTCCCCTCAGCTTCTTGTTCAAAACAAGATTCTTTCTTGCCAGCTCTAGGTTTTCCTTCTTCAATTTGTGACCTTTAATCCAGCTCTGTTCTACCTCTGCGTGCAGGTCTTCAAAAGCCAGGGCAACACACAATGGAGGAGGAGGATCAACCCAAACCACCCACTGACACTCTTGTGGTAACTGATTGCACATCACATTAACCAAAAATTTCATATTTCATAAACAAGAACTAAAAGATGAGATACTCAAATTCACAAACTCTTACATCTAAAGGACACCCTAAAAATCGGCGGCCGGTGCTTGCCCCTCCCCATGAAACATGGCGGGCTGGAACAAGGCCGTGACCAGAGCAAGATGCTTTGAAAGATACTCCAATCCACAATATGTGTCATCAGGAGGATAGAACTCAGAGACGAGCTGCACAATCCCGACCCCATCAACCTAAACCAAATGGAAGGGAAGGAAGGTCAAAAATTTCCCCCAAATATCACAAACCCTAGCATGAATTCGGGGTGGAGGAAGGCGTACAAGCTGATGTTCACTTACCTCACCGGTCGCCTGCGAGTAGTTGACGAGCCCGAGCTCGCCGTGTTGCGCCGCTTCATCCTCTTCCTCGTCAGGCCTCGCCTCGCCTCGCTGGCTTTGCTCCTCTGTTTTGTTCAGCGCGAGCTCAATGAGGATGAAAGGGTACTAAGTCTAGCACCGACAAGGGCAAAAATGTCCAAAATCTAGCGCCGCTTACGGTCAAACGGCGCTGACTGGACGGAGCCTTGCCGGAAGGGCAAAAGCAGAAGACAAGCAAACTGAATTGAGCAAGGCCGTGTGTTTTCCAAAACTAGGGGCAATCCTGAAGAGTGGTACCCAACTAAGGGTATAAAACCGATTATCCCTTGAAAGTATTTGTGGTGTGAAACAAAAGAAGGCTCTCGGGAAACTTACGAGGTCAAATTTTTGAACCTTGAACTTTGTGATAGACCTTTCAAGCTCGGGCATGAGATCTGGTGTTTGGAAGGTTGATGGGTCTTGTTTTAGTAGGAGCTACTTGAAAGAAACAACAAAATGGTTAATGTGCGTTGCAAAAAAAATGTGAAGAAAAAAGGAATGAAGCATTCATTGTTTTTACAAAAACTTACCCCCACGTGGACTGAGAACATGTATTTATTCACAACCCTATTGCTTCCTGCACGAGATGCGAGGTTGTTCATCTCGATACATAGTGACATAACCTCATCATTCATATCCCCGCGAGGCTTGAAGCACATAAGAAATTTCTTGTATCCAATGTAAAAACCACCTATCTTGATGAAAGGTGTCATGTTACCATAGTTGCAGCCGAATAAATCATTTGTTTTGAGTAGAAAAAATAAAAAATAAAAATCAAAAAACGGATAGGGTTTAGGTAGCTCACACTTGTTCATTGGGTGGTGATCTCCTCAATGGTTTACCATGCTTAACATACTTCTGATACATAGCTGCAACTTCATCGACCTTTTGCTTCTTTGCCTTGGTATTTTTTACGGCCGGAACTTTGGCCATCCTCTTCTTCCTAGTGTTCTTGTCATGTGTGCTAGGGCCACTGCTTGCATCAACAATTTGCTCTTCTGCAGTGACCATCATATGAGCTGTAGCAAAAAAATGGATGAGTTTGCAAGGGATTGTACAAAAAGAATTTGCTGCAATCACACAAATGCGAAAAAATGACATGGAGAAAAACAAAAAGAAATGATGCGGGAGGAAGGAAGCATACTTGGGCTGTCATCGTCGTCTGAAACAGGAAACACGGGGATGTTTGCGTAGATGGGGCTGACTGTGCTCTTCTTGATTGTAGGCTCATCCGTGCAGTGCATCAACTCATAGTCTTCAGAGCCCTTTGGGAACAACTCACATGATGGCTCGTCGTCCCAAATGCCAGTTGTCGCACTCCTAGGTGCATCATAGAAGAGAGGGGGCTATGAGGTGAGACGTTGCCTTCCATCTCGAAACTCACTCTTTGTTGCTCACGAGTTTCAGTAGCCTCTGTTGCAACTTGTAGGTTCAATCCAGTGACTTCATCCTTGTTCATGCTAGGTGTTGTACCTTCAGCTTGAGCTTGAGCATCAATGTCGGCATTTGTAGCTTTAGCATCATCCTCTTTCCGCGACATTCATCCATGATAGGTGCTTCAAAGCAAAAGTTGGTCTCATTGGTAGTTGTGATGGCGTCTCCAACATCACGAAGGAGAGCAGCCATCCGGTTGCACTGCAATACCTTTAAACAATGTCCAAACTTGCCTACTACATCATCCACCTCCGCTGCAAAAATACCCTTGTGCTTGTCGTACAGCATTTGGAACTGAGTTGGTACCTACAAGAAGGCAAGTGTTGAACATTTTAGTCATCTGTATCCTCCAGATTTTGAAAAGTATGGATGTAAAAAAACAAAAATGTGAGTATAGCACATTAGAGGTATGGATGAAGCGACAAACAAGTAGGTATGTTGTTGTATCACTATGTATCAAATAAAGATAGTGTGATTGTAGCAATTTACTGTCATGGATGAAGTATAAACAAATGATCTATACCTCTAGGTAGCAAATTATTGATATGGATGTAGCAAAATTATGATATGGATGAAGCAAAAATAGAATGTAGTTGTAGCACATTAGACATATGGATGTAGCAAAAGCCTAGTAGGTATGAACTTAAAACCACCTATGAAGCAAAAAACGGAACATGGTTGTAGCACATCAGAATGAAGGATGCATCAAAAAAAGTATACACTTGCAACTGGGTATAAAAAAATAATGCAAAGACAAAGGTAAAAAAGAAGATAGATGAAAATGAATACAAAAAAAAGAGATAATGTAGATGGGGAAAAAGTACCCTTATATCTTGCATGCTAGGGAATGATTGCTGCATCCAAATCGTTGAGCGATGATGATAGGTGTGGTTCAACATCAACATTTGGTTGAGCCTTGTTTGATTGAGATTCCTTTGCTTGAATTTCAGCACCTTAAATTTGGCTTCCTTGGCCACTAGGTGCTTCAGCACCAACTCCCTGCCCACTGGCGGCTTCAGCACCAACTTCATGTCCCATGAGTTGTGCTGCATAGGGGGTGTTGCACAAACTCCGGATCTAGGACAACAAAACATGAGTGGCGGAAATAAGAAGCTTGCCATAACCTAAATGGAAAAGCAAAGATTGCTACATGCAAATTCAATGAGCAAAAAAAACAGGGGATGTTAATACTCCATTGGCAAAGGAAATATATAGATGGGATGCAGCAAAATTACTTGGGTGTGTTTCCTGTAGAAAGGTTGGACAAGAGTGAGCCTGTTCTTGTCAACTTTATCCAACCAATCAAAATCCTTTTGGCAAACAAAACGTATCATCGGCATGGAATAATCAATGACATGATCGTTTGGGAGGCCGGCCGGGATATCAATATGATCCATGTATATGATCTGCATAGAATGAAAAAAGACATTAGCCAACAAAAACATAAATGCGAGCTATAGAAATGTATAAAAGGTTTCATGCAACAAAGAAAAAAGATGGAGGTATTTCATAATGTTGTGTTGCATACCGCTAACATGGGAAGGCATGAAGCGATCTGAAACTCTGCAGCTTTTTCTGTATTTGCTTGCATCCTCTTCTTCTCTTGAAAGATTGCAACCTCCCCCATCGCTCGTGCCAACAAGTGCTCATCCCAAGTGAATCCATGGACCAAAGACATGTCTTCAAAGGAAGCTAGATACTCGAGATTCACCATATTGCCAGTGCCTGGGCACAAAACTGTTGCCAACGCAAGGAGTGCCCAAGTCCTATTTATCATAACCACATCCTCATCGCTGCAGCTATTGAGCAACTTGACAACATAGGCGATTGGAGCCCTGTTCCCCTCCTTGTAGATGGTGCGAAGATCATGTTCATCACTCTTCTTAAGAAGCTTCACGGGTCTATCACTGGATGGCACGTTAAAAATCCTTTTCACCATGAGCTTGCTGAAGATGATGGATTTGTTCTTGTGTTTGAACTCAGAGAGTATGTGATTCGTGTTCATCACAACAAACTCAATGAGCTCATGGGGCACCTTGAAAGGCCGGATGTCCAACAAGTCTCCAAACGGTCCCTTCCTTATGATTCTATGCTTCTCCGGTGATACTTGCTTCCCAATTTCACCCAACCTTTTTGAGTTAAACCTTGACTTAAAGCCACATAGATTGCATTTCTTCTTATTCTTCTTCTTAACCTTCTTACTCCCCTCATTCTTACCAGAGGTGCCTGCAACATCTACAAAAAGGAAAAAAAACAAGTCAATAAAAACCTAAAACTGTATCATCAGTAGCTAGGAAAAAACATACATGCATACATAAAAAATTCTGTAAAACCTATGAAACATAGAATAAACGTTGCTCTCTGAAATTAGCGTGTATTGTAACTTAAATCTACAAAGATCCATCAAACCCAAAAAAAATCAGTTGGGCCGTGCTTAATTTAAGCTACTAACACCACTGAAAAAAGCTACTAACGACAAATTGAACTACTAACAGCAAGTTGGGTGAGCGGCAAACTAGAGCAAGGAACTGTCGCGGCAACACAGCACGGACATGAGAATTAAAAACAGAGTACCAGGAGTAGAAACATGTATGCAGCTACATGCTACTTCCTGGATGCTACATACTACATCCTCCCATGCTTCAAGTAAATCCACACAAGTAGGCAACGGCCGCCCTGCAGTCACCGTAGCAACAAGTGCATTTTACTCACCCTAAAATCATGGAAGAACAGATCCCTCACAAACCCCAAATCTTGGAAGAAACACTAGGCCCTAATCTCTCTGATTCAACCTGACAAATATAGTGGACTCACAGATCCGTCACAAACCCTAGGCCCAAAATCCTCTGCCTGACAAAAACGTGGAGCATGACCGGCATCAATTCCCCCCTGCCGAGACGACCGGTCGGGGGGGGGGGGGGGGGGACGTATCCCGTGCAACGGGATAACTCATGCACCAGATGCATCAGCTGCACATGAGCCGCCAGATCGGAATGGAAGGGACAGGATCTATCTAAGAGGGTGGCTGCTTGTATGTTTTGCAAAGGAGCCCTTGAAGGGTAGCTAAATTGAGGAAACTACATCCAAATCCCAGTTCGTGCCTTCCTCTTCCTGTACCACTCAACTACTGTACTGTACAACCTTATTTAGAAAAATGCAATGCAGCGCAAACTGACTTTAGACCTTGAAACTGCAACAAAATTTTCACAAACTGAATTGTAGTGTTTCTGATTTGGCAAAAAAATGTATGTGGTCTATTCTTCAATCAGTTGTAAAGCTTGAAAGTTTATAACTCGTGTAAATTGTCTAAATAAAGGTATGTAATCGCACACGCTGGGCACAATATTTTGAGCTGGCTCCATGTAAAAACGTCAAAAAATTTACACGGAAACATCACAAGCATTTGATACAAAAAAAATCACATAAACTGTACACAAGCATCTGAACTACAAAAGCCACATAGTGTACATGATTTATTTATTCCTAATCTAAGCGCTACACTTTATGGAGATTGTTGTGACCCCAGCCATGAACATCTTCACCCGCCGACGAAAAAGAAACATGTGTTAATCCTCAATTGCCTCAAACCTGCACAAAAATGAAGTCGCGAACAATAATTGGTTGTAAGTACAGGTTCTATTAGTGAGAATTCTGGCAAGGTATAATCTGGAACAGGAAAATTAGTCAGGGTTTCCTCAGTTGGACATCAAAAATGGCATTCAAAATCAACAAAGTGAATGACAAGAGTTGCGTAGCAAATTATGTACGGCCGACCTGTACCCTAAATCCCAGGTACTAACTTGTTCATATGCAAGTACTAACAGTCATGGAAACTTTCTGTTTACTTGGAAAACATGAAAAATATTTATAATCATAGTGCTCGTTTGTCTATTTCCAATCGTACTGCTCCAGCTGAGGATAAACTTTTACCCTTCCGATTTAGCTATTATGCTGATGCTTCACTTGCAAATGAAGTACCACATTATGAGAGTAATACTTCTGGAAGGTATGGTCCTGAGTACATGTTGACACAACGAGAATTATCGTCTTGTTGGCAGGGTGTCTTGTTTCTTTTATCTAATGAAGGAATTGATCAATCTGCGACAAACAAACCAGTGTCATTATTAGTGTACAGTTGCAGGCGTGGATGATAGGAACAATATGATTAAATTAGCTTTTAGCAACTGATGGCCCCAAACTGATTAAACACTGAACACCGAAACTGAACAAAAATTGAGCAATTGGCAGGCAGTACAACACTTATCTGTGTTCTGCCTGCTAGAACTGAGCTCGAGCAGACGGTTGCTGCTGCATTGGTTTCTTCATGTAAAAGTACTAACTATCTGTAGAAACATTTATAAACATGAGTCGATGCCTGCAGGAGCACTGATTTCTTCATAAAAAGTACTAATTAACTGTCTATTTTCCAATCTTATAGTTGCAACTGAGGATAATTTTTTATCCCTTCTAACTGCAGTTATAGGGACCTCACAATTTATGAGATTTGCAAATGGATTATAAGGAATCCCGACATTCTGCCACTCATGGGTACTACATGTGCATGGAGTATATATGAACTGAAAACACCAGTTTAAGGGAAAGGATGAACGAGATAATAAAATCATGAAGATGAACTTGCAATGCATTCACAAAGTTCAGTTGGACATTGCAAAGTGCACTTTCTATTTAATATTTTTTTACTAACAAAGGATCAAAACAGGGAATCAAACCTTGTACTTGACATACATATTGTACAATCATATTTCCCATTATCTATTTTTCCAGTCGCCTATAATTACTGGTAAAATTATCCATTATAACTGCATGTCGCACATCGATTTGGTGCTCATTACTCAATTTACCAAAGGCCCCTGTATTCAAACAAATTAAATCGGTGAACCGAAGGACCGGGAGCGTGGATAATAGAAGAACCAAAATTAGTCCTCATACCGTTGATCCTTTATCAGTAAAAATATGATGGTTGGCTCCTAATCAGCCCCAACATCGATATCCCCGGAGCTACAGCGGCGCGTCGCTAGGTGGACGCAAACGCGGAGAGCCGCCGATGGACCACATGAGTTAGATTCTGGGCACTGGTGCGTCGACGCCAGAAGGGGGGGGGGGGGGGTGCATCTGGTGAAACGAGGGGCCAGCGCGCGCGCGCGCACACACAGAGAGAGAGAGAGAGAGAGAGAGAGAGAGAGATCACTCAGATTTTGCTTAATCCTAGCTCAAGGCTGCTGCTGCAATTCTACAGAACACATGGCAAGGGGAGGAAGACGATCTGGGTGCCTGCAGGACAATTCGCTGGATTTAGCTGCACTGTGAGGACTGTTTTGCAAATATACCAAGAGCCCAATGTTCGCACGGGATCCTGTCCCTCTCTTACGAATCCAACGGCCCATCAATCACCGGTGTACCTGGTGCACCAATTTGCTCGTTTCACCATATACTCTCTCGGGGGGGGGGGGGGGGGGGGGGGGGGAAGCACGAGCGCAGGGGAAAAATTACCTGCAAAAGGATCCATTAGTCCCAGGGGAAGCGAGATCCGTCCTGGATCCGGTCGACACCGTTGCCCCTCCGGTCCCAGATCTTGGCGCCACTGACGCGTCGCCCCTTCGGTCGCCGGATCCGCCGTCCCTCTGCTCCTCTCTCTCACTGACGCGAAATGAGCCCCTCGTGACCCCCTTCGTTAGCAGTTGCAACAAAAATGGGGGGAGCACCTAATTGGATGGGAAGGTGGACACGTGGCACAACCTCTATCTTTGGATCTAAAGAGATCCAACGTGCAGAGCGCGTCCGGCGGAACGGTTCGGCCGGCGCCCCGGCCAGAAACGTTTCCCATGTAGAATTAGGCCACAACGGTAAGATGATAAAGGAAGAGATTCTGAGTAGTGTTTTAGACGGCGCTTTTAACCATGATTTTTTGTGTGTATCTACACACGTATTTATTTTTGATTAACTTCTCCGATCAACATTCTGTTCCAGGCGCCAAAGTGTTTGGATTCTATCTTACCTGTCAATCTGGAAATGCTACCCTTGGACAAAATTCCTTACCGTGCTTCCCTCGGTTCCTGCAGTCTAGAAGAGAACCAGAGGTTGTTTAACTGTGGATCGAGTTGAGGATGTGAGTAGTGTGATCGATAGTGGGCTGGGGTTTAGTCGCAGTAGCTGAAGTGACTATTCTGTGAGACACTGTAGGCTGTACGTCCGAAAACTACTCCAGATACTTACAACCGAGCCCAGTCTGACACTTACTTCACACTGCCGAATACAACGTCCATTTTACTTGAGTTACTTCCGGTGGCTTCCGCCGTAGTCGATCCGATCGCCGGCATTGAATGGCTGCGGCCGATCCGATCTGGAGCCATACGGCCGGCCAGCCGGCGGGCGTACCGTGTAGTGTACGCGCGCGCGCATAGTCGCATGCTGTGCTGCGTGCGCACGGCACTAAATTCTCCCGGTACGGCGGCGGTTGCGCCCGTACGCGCGTTGCCCCGCGGCGAGGTCTGTCTGGGGGCATCCATTTACTCCGGGTTCCTGGAACACATGACGCCGGCGCGGTTCCTTGATGCCAAGGGAGGGTCACGGTGTCTCGGCGCCAGTAATGGCGGAGGGAAAGCACCAGCTACCACGCTCGGATGAACCAGAGCGAGACGCCCGGCCGGGGGTCAGTGGAGTGAATGCATGCATGGCTTGGGTCGGTCGCGTTGGCGCTACGTCTCCGACGGTCGACAAGACAGTGATCGTCTCTGACACGCGTACCCGTACCATGAGCACGTAGTACACTGGCTCCATCTTTGTCTTTGATTGTTTTTGTTTGGTTGTGGTTAATCGGATTATTGATCGCTTCACAAACTTTGGTGCTGAAGGAGTGAAGGCTGGAGTCGTTTCTGCTTCACGATCTTCTTCGTGAGCTTTCTTTCTGCTGGCAACGGTTGAGCATCCGTGTCCATAGGCACGTGTAAATGTTAGAGGATGTTGAAGGTGAGAGCCTGAGGGGAATCGATTAGCAACGGTGATGAAGACGTGAAAATAGGTGCTAGGGTCAAAAACCTTAGCACTGTCGCAAATAATCTTAGGCGGCTGCTACGTGTCATCAGACTGATTTCCAGGCAAAATCAGTCGTGGATGTTGGTGAAGCACGACCTCCCGTCGCGGTCGTCGCTCGCAGGGCCGGCACCCCTTCATACGCTGCAGCACCGCCGTGCAACCCCATTGCAGCGCCAGTGGTCTCTTGTGGTGGCCGTCCTTGCAACGGGCATCATCTCCCAGCTGGCCATTGCAGCAGTCGGGCGCACCACCAGACTTATCTCCGTTGCAACGCCGATTTGCTGCCTTGTTCAGCAGGGATGAAAATGAAGTAGAAACTTTTCTTTTTTCAAAAAAGAAAAATGAAAATGGAGAGGAAATATGAAGATGGAGACAGAAATTTGCAAAACGGACATGAAAATGGAATTACTTATGCGGAAACAAAAACAAAAATGGAATGGTGTTTTCCGGTGGAAATGAAACTTTCTGTTTCCGTGAATATGAAATTTCCGTTTTTAGTATAGGTCTATGACTGCTTTGTAGCCCAACCACCAAACAACACAATGAGCATAATGAATCATTTGAGCCGCAACTTCTACTACCACATACCTACTCAACTAGACCCTATACACAATTGTCCAATACTACTATAATACTATGCTAAGTTGTTAACATAATCATATTATTTTGTAGCCATGGTAACATTTCATAATATCTGTTTTTTTGTGTTTATTTCTCTATGACTCTAGGGGTTTTAAAGTTCCGATCGACGCCCACTTCTATTTTCGTGTCCGCCCTGTATTTGCTCTGTGTCTGTTTCTGGCAGTATCTACTTCAGTATTCGTTCTGGGTTTCTCTACTTCTACAAAAGAATGAAAACAAATGTGGTAGCACTCAGTTTCGTCCATTTCCTCTCTGTTTTCATGCCTATTCGTCGGTGAAGTAGATTCCTAAGGGAGGAATGAGTGAAATCAAGAAGATGCACGCGGGGATAGGTCAAAACAAGAGTTGGAGAATTGTGTGGTTGGGTGATGCCTTCGTGCGCATGGATAAGGCAGAGATGGGAGAAGCGGTGCGTGGGGCCACCGGGACGCGTGGCAATCACTGGAGGTGGCTGACACCCACGAGTAATCAACCTGTAAATCTCAAGAGTTTTCCATAATCTTAGCACCCACCTAATATATTTACATTATTTGTTTAAATGCTTTATACAGTTCCAAGTCATTAGCACCTACAAGTGGTGCTACAATATATGGCAAAAGATCTGAAGAAGGGCAATTGAGAGAAAATTCAGATATGCTCACCTTAATGTCTAGTTTATAGACATGGTGGAGATTATATGCATCAAATAGTTCAGCTAGTGTGTCTCAGACCCGATCAGTCGTTATTAAGTTCTAGTGATGTTGATGTTGAGAGATAAAACTAAGTGTTGTGTTGCCATTGTAATAGGGCCTCATATAATGTTGATGTTGAAGAATATCAACTTCTTTGAGATGAAAGGGAAATATGAAGCTATTGGGTGTGCGTGACTGTGTTGTGTTGCCATTGTAATAGGGCCTCATATCGTGTTGATGTTGAAGAATATCAGCTTCTTTGAGATGAAAAGGAAATACGAAGCTATTGGGAGTTTGTGACTATGCTATGTTTCCATTGTAATAGGGCCTCGTATCATGTTTGGCTTTTATTCTCTCACGTGCATGGCAGCAAAGGCGCTCGGCGGCGCTCAGCAAGGCTCTTTTCTTTGTAGAGTCCCATTCGTACTTAGGGGAGGGGGCTAAACTTGTTGTGTGATATGGTTGAACAATACCGTGTGCATATGTTTTTAATATGTGTAAAGGGAGTTCTTATTGACTCAATATGTCACCATTAAGTCAATACAACTAACATATCATTTGTTTGAAAGAGTTGTGCATATGTAACTTCTAACATAATGGTTTTCAAGTCAAAAGTCAAGGTACCAGGTACACCATTAAATCCGAAAACATGAAAGACATATTCGGCACTGAAGGACAATTATACAAGCAATGCCAATGAACACGGCCAAATCCTTTGACACAACTTATCTATTATAGAATGCAATCAATTTACATTTACCTAAGATAGATATAATGTATAACCTCTATCAAGATATTTGTTAGACTATGGAGTTCTCTATCAAGATATTTGAGAACACTAATAGAGGCCAACATATACATACACCGATAGTTCATCCAAGCGGCACAAATTAATTTCTAGACACATGACACCTTTTTCATTTAACTTTTATTTAGGGGCAATCGGCTTAACAAATGATGTTGTTAGAGACACGAAGTAACTAACACTACTTTTCTACAATATAGTTTAAATTTAATGCAAGTGTATTAGCAAGCATAGACATCATAATTGTACACATAATTAATTGGATATCTAACAAGATTCCTATGGTTAGTTTCTCTAAACATAATAATGAAATATACCAATATAGGTCATACGGTTAGAGAACGAGTTATATAAAAAGTAAAAGTGTTCAGTATAAATAAATAAAAATTGTATACTTTTATCCGGCTCAGATCGATGATGTAGGATTCATTCATTATATACATTTTCAAGTTATATTTCCTAAATTTGTTTAACTCTCTCACGAGTGAATCGGCTCCGCCATTAATGTCAGCATGTTGATGAAGGTGACGGTGTATCTCCGTATCTCGATGTTTTAATTTACATATTTTTTGCAGTTTAAGAACTCATTTATGTAAGAGCTCAAGTGAATATTAATACAAACTCAACGAGGGATAACAATTCAAATAAGATGGTTGCCATGGAACTCAACGAGAGATAAAAATTCAAATAAAAATTCAGTTATCAAGTTGTCTATCTAAATTTATACAAACAATAAAAAATGTTATACTTATACAATTATATGCCATGGAACTACATATCGATGATAATACTACCTTATAATTAGAGAGAATTACACACGATTAGGTTATAACAAAAAATTATCAACACATAATATATATTGTTTTCATTAGATTCAAAAAGAAATAATTCTTAATCATCCTACTATTAAAATAAGTGGATGTAATTTATCAGCAAGTTTCTCGGTATTTAAGAGAATTCGAGAATTAGGTTTTTCTTAAAGTCTAATGCAGCATGTCTCTTGTATCTCTCTTTCTCTCTTTGTATCAAACAAAACTTGCCAAAAAATATATTTGTGGGGTCCAAATAGCTATGTTGTACCATTTATTTATTTATTTCAACATGGAGGCAAAAGATTGGCCTCATCCACTAATTAAGAAGAGAATAGAGTTGTTTTACAAGCATCACCCCTTTACATCGAATGATCACTCTCCCAGTATTATGACCCCTAGCTAGTTGGCACCTGCAGCGACACAAAGGCTCACGTCGGTCTTTATGATGTTTAGCAAGACTGACAGTGGTACACTCTTGTGCAGGTAGAGCACTGCATTCCTTTCGTTCCAAATTGTCCAAATAATGAGCATCATGAGGGATGCAATAGCTTTTATATTTAGTGTGCTAGAGCTAGCCCGGTTAGTCCACCATTCTTTCACGGAGCGGTCCAAGTGCCAAGAGGAGATACCGACGTCTCGAGATGTAACCAATGTTTTACCAAACTCCAAAGTCTCTTGCTCCCTCTTGCAAAGCGGACAAAGACCACAATTTGGTAACCTCACGTGACCAATCTACTTGTGGTCGACATTCTATCTTGAATGGCCAACCAAGTAAAAAAATGACATTAGGTGGTGCCCAGATCTTCCTAATCATATAGTCCATAGGGGGGATAATTTTGCCCAGGAATTGCGCCTTTTAAGCGGCCCCGGGGGGGGAGCTGAGTACATACCACTGTCGTGTGCTTCCAAATTATGTCGTCCTCCGCGAGGTCGTTGTCGTGGTTCTAAGTCTGACAGTAGAGTGGGGGTAGGTATGGAGAGGCAAGGTCCTAGCTATGGAGAGGTTGTAAACACAAGCGATGTACGAGTTCAGGCCCTTCTCGGAGGAAGTAAAAGCCCTACGTCTCGGAGCCCGGAGGCGGTCGAGTGGATTATGTGTATATGAGTTACAGGGGTGCGAACCCTTCTGCCTGGGGAGGGGGTGGCTTATATAGAGTGCGCCAGGACCCCTGCCAGCCCATGTAATGAAGGGTTTAAAGTACATTAAGTCCGGGGCGTTACTGGTAACGCCCCACATAAAGTGTCTTAACTACCATAAAGTCTACTTAACTACTGACCGTTGCAGTACAGAGTGCTTCTTGACCTTCTGGTGGTCAAGTGAGTCTTCATGGTCGAGTCCTTCAAGTCAGTCGAGTGGAGTCCTCCTTGGTCGACTGGAAGGTGATCTCTTCTAAGGGTGTCCTTGGGTAGGGTACTTAGATCAGGTCTATGACCCTACCCTAGGTACATGAATCCATCATTAGCCCCCGAATGGATTGAGGCTTGAGTGAGGAAGGAGTTGATGCAATTTCCGATTGACTTTTGCATACTGGTCATGCGTTGTTTTGGACTAAGAATCTCTTTGTTGATAACGAGCAACTTTTCTTTAGTCGACTCGATCCATTCTTTTCTTTCGTCGAGTGATCTTTTGGACTTCGCCGATTTCCGAGCGACGGATCGTAGGAAATCCCGCGTCTGACAGACCGATCTACCGTTCGCGGATTCTGCGGGATATGAAATTTGGGGAAGCGCGCGAAGCGGGGCGGACCGCGGCGCTCGGATGGGATAGGGCATAGACGCCTCGATCCTCGCGCCGCTTTTTTCGCCACGTATCGCGTCCGCGCAACTGTTTCGGGATATGATTAGATTGACCGGGCCCACCTGTCATCCACTCGGAAGGGATCTTATAAATGCGCCCGGCGAGGGTTTTTGAACAGTGCCTCAGCATTCCCTCTCTGCTCTCCTCGTCTCCGCCCAACGCGCCCGCTCTCGCCTCCGCACAACTTCTCCTCGCGCGTCTCGCTGGCAGCCATGGTGAAGGAGAAGACGGCGGCGCTGGAACGCGCGAAGAAGGCGTCAGCGACGGAGAAGGCGAAGGGGAGATCCACCAGCCGCGGCGGGTCTTCGTCCAGATCCCGTCTGCCGAACGGCTGGGTCCAGGGAGACTGGATCCGGTCGACCATCACGGAGAAGGATCTCCTCGACATGGCCAACGACGGTCTGATCCCCCACGGAGCTGCAAGACTTCCGGGGAAAGAATGGCAGCCCCAGCCGGCGGAGGGTGAGTGCGTGCTTCTGGCTACCCACGTCGACCGCGGATTTTCTTTGCCACCGAGTGTTTTCTTCCGTGGTTTTTTGAACTTCTTCGGAGCGCAACTCCACCACTTCACCCTGAATTCTATCGCCTATCTTGCCGCGTTTGTGTCCATGTGTGAGAATTTTCTGGGCTGTCGACCGCACTGGGGCTTGTTCAAGCACATATTCACGTGTCGCTCTCAGACCTGAAGAAGGCGAGCCCAGGCGACGAAAAGACCCAAGTTGTCCAGATGTGTGGTGGTCTGGGGATCCAGATGAGGAACAAGAGCACCTTCCCAGCCATGTCGTTTCCCGAGTCAGTCAGGGGCTGGCAGTCGACCTGGTTCTACTGCCCGAATGAGCCGACGCCGGGGCAGTTGAGTGGGCTCCCTGAGTTTACCATGGACCAAGTGAACAAACCTTCTTCACTGAAGGTGATTCCGGAGGAGAAAGCCGACGTGAAGATGCTGATGGAGCGTGTAGTTCAGCTGGTTCGAGATGGAGTAACTGGTATGGATCTCTTGGAGGTTTTCCTTAGACGGCGTATCCAGCCTCTTCAGTTCCGGAGCCACTGCATGTGGTTGTACTGCGGGACCGAAGATGAGACTCGGATCCACCCAAAAGCAGTCGACGATGCCACGTTGGAGAGGTGGATGACTGCGGTCACTGGGAACAAGGATAACCCCCGTGGAGCCAGAAGGATCCCTCCACTCGACCATCACAGCGTTCCAGACAAGGTATGTCCGCTCTACCTTCCATTGTATTCTTGTCATATTTATTTCTATTTCATCTGCAAATTGGTCGATTGATCTTTGTCTTGACGTCTATCAGGCCCTCACCGAGCTGTACTCGATGCCCAATGGAGCTCAGGCTCCAACTGAAGAGGGAGAAGCAAGCAGGGGCGAGAGCCAGGAGGAGTGGGACTCGGACGCCGCCAAAGATGATGATGATGACGATGATGATGAGGAGGAAGAAGAAGAGGAGGAGGAGGAGGTCGCACCACCGCGCTCGGAAAGGCGGTCGAAACTTGCCCATGACCCTGTGACTGAGCGTGGGAAGGGGGTCGCGACTGTCGCGCAGTCGACCAAGCGCCCTCGGACCACTTCTCCGGTGCTGACTGAAAAGGCGCCGAAGCAGTCCAAGGTGGCCCCGTCAAAGCCGACCAAGCTCCTGCCGAAGATGAAGGTGTCCATCCCCACCATATCAAGGTAAACATGTTGCTTAAATCTTCTTGTTTTGTGCGAGCTTTATCTCTGACTGACACTTGAGTTAACCGACTGATTCTTTGGAATTGCAGTGCTGCTACTTCTGAGACTTCAGCCAGGGTTGACGACCATGAGATGGAGGATGCAGCAACCTCAAACCCTGGTACTATACTCTTAATTCCATTTTAGTCGATTGACTGTTTGTCCCTAATTCTGATTCTTTTCTGTAGTCTCATCCAATGTCGTTATCACTCTTCCTGATGATGATGATGACGAGGAACCACTGAAGCATAGGAGGAGCAGGAAAGCGTCTGCCGGCAGGGTGGCCCAGGATGTGACGGCGCCCGAGACTCTGGTCGCGGAGGAGGAGAACACCACTCGACACACCGTGTCTTTCGCGGTGCCGTTGACGAGTGCTCATCCTGCTTCGTCGAGTGCCGCACAACCTTCTCTCTTCACGACGCACCACGTCCCAGAGGACCAAGCCAGTGCTGCGAAGGAAGCGATACGCCAAGCAGGGGTCATGATGGAGCAGGTGAAGGCCATCCGGGAAGCAAGTCAAGCAGCTTACGACGCTAGCTCCGCCCTTCAAAGCAATGTTCAGGTCAGTCGACCATCGCTTGTTCTGTTAGGATATGCTATCAAAAACTTTTCTTTCCGGAATCCATAGCAGTCACCCACTGGGTGTGTCAATTGAAACTCCGTGTTAGCGGGGGCACGCTGAGTGCACCCGCTGGGTGTAGTCCCCAAGGCTAAGGTCGACTGCTGGTAGTCGGCCTTAGGCTTTATAAGTAAAGTCTTTCCGTCATTCGTCTGAGGCGAATGAATTTCCCAAACCGGTGGGGGCACGCTGAGTGCACCCACTGGGTGTAGTCCCCAGACTGTGGTCGACTGCTTGCAGTCGATTACAGTCTAGAGAATACATCTTTTTTTAGGGGGTCGACTGGTCGACTCTGTCGTTAATAGAACTAGTGGGGGCACGCTGAGTGCACCCACTGGGTGTAGTCCCCGAGACTACGGTCGAATGTTTGTATTCGGCTGTAGTCTTAGAAACGCATGATTTTCTCTTATCCACTCGGAAGTGAATTATCCTTGACATTTTGTCGATTGGTGCTCCGCAGAAATCCTGTGACCTTGTGGCTCGTTACACCGAGCTGGAAAACAAGCTCATTCAGCTCGAGCTGGACCTGAAGCTGGTTCAGGAGAATCTGACAAAGGCAAAGGAGGAGACCAAAGGTATGTTTGGTGAGACCTCGACGACTGCTTTTTCCCTTCATTTGTTTCAAAATCTAATCTTGCCGTAATTTGCAGGTAAGGTGAAGGAGGCCCAGAAGAAAAAAGACCTTGAGCTGGCTGAGAAGATCAAGCTTGCTGACGAGAAGCTAGCTTCAGTCACCAAGCTCGAAGAAGAAAATACTAATCTGAAAGCTGCTCTTGGGATTGCCAACAAGGAAGTCAGTCGACTGAAGACTGACAAAACTGCCCTGACCGACAAGATCAGTCAGTTGACTGGGAAGAAAAATGATCTAGAGGCCTTCCTGAGTGGACTTGCCAAGAAGTTGTTCCTTATGCTCGAAGGTAACCCTTTACGCTCGACAATCATTTTCAACTGTGATCTTTCCATTCGACCATTGTCTTGACTCGGTGATTGTCCTTGCAGAATTTTGCCAAAACTTTGAAGAAGAGACTAGCCAGCTGGAACCAAACCTTGACCCCGTCAATTCTCTAGTGAACGATGAAGTTGCCATGAATGTTTTCCGACTGGAGTCCCGTGTTGCAGCTGTCGTGGACTATCTTGCAAGGCTGAAGGTCGCCACTTCTCGCATCGACTCAACGCTCTGGCCCAGGGAGACACTCCAGAACGACCTCGAGTCGCTGATGGCTCGACTGAACACGGTTCCTGATCGAGTGCAGGAGTGGAAAAAGTCCTCGGCTCGGTGCGGTGCAGATGTTGCTCTGTGTCTGGCCCGAGTCCACTGCAAAGATGCGCGAGAAGACAAGCTGGCGGCTCTCCGGGTGGCCAACACCAAGAAACACGACTTCAGGTCCTTCATGGAAACCTTCATCGCTGCTGCCACTCGGATCGCAGACGGAATCGACCTTGATGAGTTCGTTGCACCTTCCAGCCCTCCACAGGAGGGGTAAAAAACTTCATTTAAGCTCGACACTTTAAATTTGCCTCGGTATGCCGAGTGGAGTTGTAACCGAGAAACCTTAACAGGCTTAGCGCCTGAGCACTTTCGGTTCCTTTAGGTATCGATCTGAACTTGGATTTGATGTTTGAATATGATTGCTTTTGGCTCGAGATGTCTTTTGCAGGTTCAAAGCAAGACGCTCACTGTAGTCGACTTATTCCTTAATCCACTTAGGCGAGCGCTGGGCTGTAGCTAAGCCCCCGAGTGAGAGGTTTGCTCTTCACTCGATAGGATTTTTATATCTTAGGCGAGCACTGGGCTGCAGCTAAGCCCCCTAGTGAGAGGTTTGCTCTTCACTCGGTAGGATTTTTATATCTTAGGCGAGCACTGGGCTGCAGCTAAGCCCCCGAGTGAGAGGTTTGCTCTTCACTCGGTAGGATTTTTATATCTTAGGCGAGCACTGGGCTGCAGCTAAGCCCCCGAGTGAGAGGTTTGCTCTTCACTCGGTAGGATTTTTATATCTTAGGCGAGCACTGGGCTGCAGCTAAGCCCCCGAGTGAGAGGTTTGCTCTTCACTCGGTAGGATTTTCACGTTGTACTTGTGGCGAAGCTCAGAGGAGAGGGTCGCAGTCGACCTGCACCTCGTCCTCCTTACGAGCGCACATTGTACTTATGGCGTAGCTCAGAGAAGAGGGTCGCAGTCGACCTGCACCTCGTCCTCCTTTCGAGCGTACATTGTACTTATGGCGTAGCTCAGAGGAGAGGGTCGCAGTCGACCTGCACCTCGTCCTCCTTTCGAGCGTACATTGTACTTATGGCGTAGCTCAGAGGAGAGGGTCGCAGTCGACCTGCCCCTCGTCCTCCTTTCGAGCGTACATTGTATTTGTGGCGTAGCTCAGAGGAGAGGGTCGCAGTCGACCCGCACCTCGTCCTCCTTGCAAGCGTACGTTGTATTTGTGGCGTAGCTCAGAGGAGAGGGTCGCAGTCGACCTGCACCTCATCCTCCTTGCGAGCGCACATCGTACTTAGGCGAGTGTTTAAACTGCAGCTAAGCCCCCCGAGTGGGAGTCTGGCTCGCCACTCGGTAGGATTTATATAACTTAGGCGAGTACTTGGACTGCAGCTAAGCCCCCGAGTGGAAGTCTGGCTTACCACTCGGTAGGATTTTTATAACTTAGGCGAGTACTTAGACTGCAGCTAAGCCCCCGAGTGGAAGTCTGGCTTACCACTCGGTAGGATTTTTATAACTTAGGCGAGTACTTGGACTGCAGCTAAGCCCCCGAGTGGGAGTCTGGCTCACCACTCGGTAAGGGTTTTATTTAAACTTAGGCGAAACGGATTCGCAGCTAAGCCTCCGAGTGGGAGTCTGGCTCACCACTCGGTAAGGATTTTTACAAACTTAGGCGAAACGGATTCGCGGCTAAGTCACCCACTGAGGGGAAAATTTTATTGGACAAATAAAAAGTGACAAAAATTATGGAGGAATTATGACACTATTATTTTGAAATCCATGAACTACAGAAGTACTTTATTACAACTCATCCGAGTGAAAACTTTAAGTGTAAAATGGGCGGAGTAGTTCCGCGTTCCAAGCTCGGGGCTCGTAGATATTGTGTTCGACGTTGTAAAGACGGTACGCCCCATTGTGGAGAACCTTGGTGACGATGAAGGGTCCTTCCCAAGAAGGAGCAAGCTTGTGTTGTTTCTGCTGATCCACTCGGAGAACTAAATCCCCTTCCTGGAAGGCTCGACCCCTCACATTTCTGGCGTGGAAGCGACGCAAGTCTTGTTGGTAGATGGTCGATCGGATCAGAGCCATCTCCCTTTCTTCCTCTAAAAGGTCGACTGCATCCTGTCGCGCTTGTTCAGCTTCTGCTTCGTTGTAAAGTTCAACTCGAGGAGCATTGTGAAGAAGGTCACTTGGCAAGACTGCTTCAGCTCCGTAGACCAAGAAGAATGGAGTTCTTCCGGTCGACCGATTGGGTGTGGTCCGCAGTCCCCAAAGCACCGAGGGAAGTTCGTCGACCCATGCTCCAGCCGCATGCTTGAGATCACGCATCAGTCGGGGTTTCAATCCTTTGAGGATCAGGCCATTGGCTCGCTCTGCTTGTCCATTCGATTGCGGATGGGCGACTGAAGCGTAGTCGACTCGTGTGCCTTGAGAGTTGCAGAAATCCCTGAATTCCTCCGAGTCAAAGTTCGACCCATTATCTGTGATGATACTGTGCGGGACTCCATATCTGAATATCAGTTCCCTGATGAAGCTAACAGCAGTACCGGCGTCAAGGTTTTTGATTGGCTTAGCCTCAATCCATTTGGTGAACTTGTCGACTGCCACCAGTACATGCGTGAAACCACTTCGACCTGTTCTCAAGGGGCCGACCATGTCCAACCCCCATACTGCGAAAGGCCAGACGAGTGGAATGGTCTTCAGAGCTGACGCAGGCTTGTGTGACATATTTGAGTAGAACTGACATCCTTCACACTTGTCCACTATTTCCTTCGCCATCTCATTCGCCTTTGGCCAGTAAAATCTAGCTCGGTATGCTTTGGCCACGATGGTCCGAGACGACGCATGGTGACCATAGGTCCCCGAGTGGATATCATTGAGAATGATTCGACCTTCTTCTGGCGTTATGCACTTTTGACCAACTCCAGTCGCGCTCTCTCTATACAACTGTCCTTTGATAACGGTAAAGGCCTTGGATCGACGGACGATCTGTCGAGCCTCTTCCTCATCCTCTGGGAGCTCTTTTCTCAGGATATATGCGATATATGGTATTGTCCAGTCAGGTATGACTACCAAGATCTCCATAACCAAGTCGACCACTGCTGGGACTTCTACCTCAGTCGGATCCGTGGCACTCTTGGGTTGCGGGGTTTCTTCAGTGAAAGGGTCTTCCTTAACTGACGGAGTATGAATGTGCTCCAAGAACACACCACTCGGAATGGCTTCTCTCTTGGAACCTATCTTTGCTAGATCATCAGCTGCTTGATTTTTCAGTCGGGGTATACGATGGAGCTCTAACCCCTCAAACTTCTTTTCCAGCTTCCTCACTGCATTGCAGTATCCAGTCATGGCTGGGCTTCTCACGTCCCACTCCTTCATCACTTGGTTGACCACTAAATCTGAATCGCCATAGACCATCAGGCGACGGACGCCGAGTGAAATGGCCATGCGTAATCGATATAAGAAGGCCTCATACTCTGCCTCATTGTTGGAGGAATCAAAGTGAATCTGGAGCACATATCTAAGCTTATCTCCTCTGGGGGAAACCAAGACCACCCCAGCACCGGAACCATTCAGCATTTTAGAGCCATCAAAGAACATGGTCCAATGCTCCGAGTGAACTTCAGTCGGCTGCTGTTGTTCAATCCACTCGGCGAGGAAATCTGCTATTGCCTGGGACTTAATGGCTTTCTTTCCCTCAAACTTGATATCAAGGGGAAGAAGTTCAATCGCCCATTTCGCCACTCGACCAGTTGCATCTCTGTTGTGCAGAATCTCTGAAAGTGGAGCGTCGCTGACGACTGTGATGGAATGATCAGAGAAATAATGAGCAACCTTCTTCGTGGTCATGTACATCCCATACACAAGCTTCTGATAATGAGGGTATCTCTGCTTGGATGGAGTCAAAACTTCAGACAAATAATACACTGGGCGCTGAACTTTGAAGGCTTTTCCTTCTTCTTCCCGCTCGACCGTAAGCACTGTACTGACGACTTGTCCTGTGGCTGCGATATAAAGCAACAGAGGCTCTTTGCTGATTGGAGCAGCAAGCACCGGCTGGGTGGAGAGCAGAGCTTTTAGCTCGGCAAACGCTGCATCAGCTTCTGGAGTCCACTCGAACTTGTCTGCCTTCTTCATCAGTCGGTAAAGAGGTAATGCCTTTTCACCGAGTCGTGAGATGAATCAACTTAATGCGGCCAAGCATCCAGTAAGCTTCTGGACATCGTGCACTCGCACAGGGCGTTTCATTCGGAGAATAGTGCCGATCTTCTCTGGATTAACATCGATCCCTCGCTCGGAAACGAGAAAACCGAGTAACTTACCACCAGGAACTCTGAGTGTGCACTTTGATGGATTGAGCTTGATATCATACCTTCTGAGGTTGGCAAATGTTTCGGCGAGGTCAGCGAGTAGGTCGGAACCTTTTGGTGACTTGATGACGATATCATCCATATACGCTTCCACATTCCGACTGATTTGAGTGAGCAGACACTTCTGAATCATTCGCATGAATGTGGCTCCGGCATTCTTGAGGCCGAATGGCATGGTGATATAGCAGAAGCACCCGAATGAAGTGATGAAAGCTGTTTTTATCTCATCGGGTCCGTACAGACGGATCTGGTGGTACCCGGAATAGGCGTCTAGGAAAGACAATCTCTCGCATCCCGCGGTCGAGTCAACAATTTGATCTATGCGAGGGAGAGGAAAATGATCTTTCGGGAAGGCCCGATTGATGTGCTTGAAATCAATGCACATTCGGAGTGATTTGTCCTTCTTAGGGACCATGACGACATTAGCGAGCCACTCGGAGTGGTATATCTCTCGGATAAATCCTGCCGCCAACAGTCGAGCCACTTCCTCACCAATAGCCTTTCTCTTCTGGACGGCGGACCGCCGAAGATGCTCTTTAACTGGTTTTGCTGATGAGTCGACTCTAAGACGATGCTCAGCCAGTCCCCTGGGAACACCTGGCATGTCAGCTGGCTTCCATGCAAAAATGTCCCAGTTCTCACGGAGGAACTGGATGAGCGCTTCTTCCTATTTCGGGTCGAGTGTTGTGGAGATGTGGGTCGGGGCTGCACTGGGGTCGGTCGGCTGAATGTGGACAGGCTTCGTCTCACCGGACGACTGAAATGCAGATTCTGTGGCGGGTTTCTTGGATCGCAGCAAATCAGTCGGATCTGCGCTTTGCTTATACTCTTCAAACTCGACCACTGTCACCTGGGAATCGGCAATCTTCGAGCCCTTCTGAAAGCACTCTTCTGCCTTTTTCCGATCACCGGTGACAGTGATCACTCCTTTGGGGCCGGGCATCTTCAGTTTGAGGTACACGTAACATGGTCGAGCCATGAACCGTGCGTAAGCTGGCCTCCCCAAAATGGCGTGGTACGCGCTCTGAAAATCCACGACCTCAAACGTCAACTTCTCTTTGCGAAAATGTTTTGAATCACCAAACACCACGTCCAGAGCTATTTGGCCGAGTGACTCGGCTTTCTTTCCTGGTATAACTCCATGAAAGCTCATGTTGCTGGTGCTCAGTTGGGACATCGGAATGCCCATTCCTTTCAGTGTGTCTGCATACAACAAATTTAACCCACTACCACCGTCCATCAGCACTTTCGTCAGTCGAGTGCCTTCGACAACTGGGTCGACCACCAAAGCTTGCCTCCCAGGGGTGGCAATATGAGTCGGGTGATCTGACTAGTCGAATGTGATGGGTGTTTGGGACCATCTCAGATAACTTGGTTTCGCTGGGGCAACCATGTTCACCTCACGATTAATGACTTTACTCGGCTCTTGCTTTCCACATCTGCGAAGATCATCAGAGTGGAGTTGACATGCGGATATCCTTCCTCACTGTCCTCCTTGTCTTCGGCCTTGTCCGACTCCTTTTCCTTGTCCTTAGACTGTTTTCCTTGAAACTGCTGGATCAGGAGTCGACATTGGCGAGTGGTATGCTTTGGGTAAATGATATTGCCCTCTTCATCTTTCTTCGTGTGGATGTGACACGGCATATCCATCACGTCGTTCCCTTCTTTATCCTTTACCTTCTTAGGGTTCCAGGATCCTTTTGGCTTTCCTTTGAACTTTCCCTGAGTCACGGCCAGAGCCTCTCCAGGAGCTGCTGGTTCGGCCTTCCGCTTCTGTTTCTGACTGGTGTTTCCCTTCTCCGACTGACTCGGCTTGTACTTGCCGCTTCGGAGTCGGTCTTCTTCTTCACCGTTGGCGTACTTGGTAGCAATCTCCATCATCCGACTCAGGGTCATGTCCCCGGTTCGACTAAATTTCAAACTTAATTCTCTGTTCTTGACACCATCCTTGAAGGCGCAGACTGCCTGATGGTCAGACACGTTCTCCACGGTATGATGCAAAGTGATCCATCTCTGAATATACTCTGTGAGAGTCTCATTCATCTTTTGCACACAAACTTGCAGCTCTGTCAATCCAGCTGGTCGCTTGCAAGTTCCTTCAAATGTCCTGATGAACACTCGGGACAAATCTTCCCAAGTGTAAATGCTGCTAGGAGGTAACTGATTCAACCACGCTCTGGCAGAACCTTCCAACATGAGGGCCAAATGCTTCATGGCCACCTCGTCATTCCCACCACCAATCTGAACCGTCACTCGGTAGTCCTCAAGCCAAGTTTCAGGCTTAGACTCACCAGTGAACTTGCTGACTCCTGTTGCCAACCTGAAATTGGGGGGAATCACTGCGGCTCTGATAGCCCTGCTGAAACACTCTGGACCAGAAACATGCACTCGGCTGCTTGTGGGCGCATCTCTGTCGGGCCCACCCCGATGGGCTCTGTTCCGGTCGACCAAGCCTTGCACGATAATGGATCGCGCGTCGAAGCCTGGTTCCCTGGGGTCGACTGGAGCTCTTCGCCCCACACTGAGCTAACGCCTGTCATCTTGCTGCCGAGGAGCGTAAGACCCACCCCTCGGAGGGGAAGTGGGCACTCGACGCCTATCATCTCGGTCGTGTCGGTCTCCGTACTGGTCTCGCCGATTCTCGCGTCCTTCACGCCGCGGAGGCGATCTGGGACTATGAGCCGATTGAACCGTATTCGTAGCGACGGATCGACTGTGAATTCTGTTGCACGACTGCGACACGGCTGAATTCTGGTCACCTGCTGCCCGGAGCAAATCCTTAATCTGCATCAATCCTCTGCCAGCTTCCGACTGGGAGGGCTGGATGGATTCTGCTATACGGGTCGCAGCTGCTAAATTCTGGATTGGGGTTCGATATACCTGAGTCGGCGGGAAGAGTTGACGTCGATTGGCGTCGGGAACTCGTTGCCGCGCGCGCTCGTTGAGTGCTCGCTGAAGATTCTCCAGACGAGCGCGTTCGGCCAAATTGGCCAAACGTGCCTCCTCCAAGGTGCGAGCCTCGGGGGTTTCTCCCGCGATGGGAGTATGCAGGGCATCCATGTTCCTGCGGCGAAGCTCTTCCCTCTGCAGAGAGTCGAGTGGCTCGGGCTGGTACTCTTCGTGGTCCTATACGGGATCGCCTCCGCCGCCTGCCCCGCCCTCATGGGCGAAGCCAGGTGGACTGCGGGGTCCGTTGACCATCAGGATTTCCGCCGCCGGATCACTGCTATCGCACTCGGATGCAGTCTCTACGGAGCCAGTCGACAGATCGAACAGGCCGTAGAGAGATTCGTCAGGCTCGATTGCCGCAACTTGGGCGGTGGCCGTCTGGCGAGCCACCGCGTGCTTCACCCACCGCTGGAGCCTCGACCGACCAGAGCGCTTGCGCTGGTGGGAGACCGGAAGGGTGACCGATAGGGGAGTCGACCGATACGGGGTCGACGGTTGTCGCAGCAGAACGCCGCGGACACATGCGCGAAAATGCGTCGCACCGCGGGCGGGAAGCGCATCAACGTCGAGTGGAGCCTCCTGGAGCCAAGCGGAGTCGTCGGCGACGAAGGTGAGAGCGCCGAGACGGATCTCGCGACCCTCGACCAAAACTCCAGCAGTCATCATGATGAATATACTCGAAAGAATCGCAACTTCTCCAAAAAAATTGCTAAAACACCTGCCCCAAGGTGGGCGCCAACTGTCGTGGTTCTAAGTCTGACAGTAGAGTGGGGGTAGGTATGGAGAGGCAAGGTCCTAGCTATGGAGAGGTTGTAAACACAAGCGATGTACGAGTTCAGGCCCTTCTCGGAGGAAGTAAAAGCCCTACGTCTCGGAGCCCGGAGGCAGTCGAGTGGATTATGTGTCTATTAGTTACAGGGGTGCCAACCCTTCTGCTTGGGGAGGGGGGTGGCTTATATAGAGTGCGCCAGGACCCCTGCCAGCCCACATAATGAAGGGTTTAAAGTACATTAAGTCCGGGGCATTACTGGTAACGCCCCACATAAAGTGTCTTAACTACCATAAAGTCTACTTAACTACTGACCGTTGCAGTACAGAGTGCTTCTTGACCTTCTGGTGGTCGAGTGAGTCTTCATGGTCGAGTCCTTCAAGTCAGTCGAGTGGATTCCTCCTTGGTCGACTGAAAGGTGATCTCTTCTAAGGGCGTCCTTGGGTAAGGTACTTAGATCAGGTCTATGACCCTACCCTAGGTACATGAATCCATCAGTCGTCGACGTGGAAGTTAATAAGCATCCAAAGGGTGAAGAATTTCTAGATGTGGTGAACGATGTTGTACCATATACGTGTTTCAGATTTCTGTACAAATCCAACAAATATTATATCACCACTTGGTATGAGCGGTTAGCTATCTAAAAAACAATCAACACAAGATATTATATCGTCCTCCAGTTTTCCTGTTTCTATATTTTTCATCTCCTACTTTCCAAACAGTCCATCAATATTATTACGAGAAGTTCTGGATTTGCATCGTACACGGCATTTACGTGTTTCCGGTGTAAAGCATAGTGTGTTGAGTATAATATTTATTAGGAAAGACGAGATAGACTAGGATTTATTTTGGCTTGTCTTGTATTTCAAGTAGATGATTGTACTTCTATATATATGCCCACGAGGCTCAAGCAATACAACAAATATTCCACATATCCTCTCTCCCTTCTAACATGGTATCTATCGCAAGTCGATCCTAAACCCTAGCTGCCGCCGCTTCCGCACCTACGCGCCGCCCCCGGGGCGGTCGGCCTCCATGACCGCCGCTGGGGGCCGCGCCGCCCGTACCTAGGGTTCGTCCGCCGGCCGTGTCGGACGGCTGCCTAGAAAGTCTTTTTTCCCCCGATCTTTGATCCGGGTTTTCTCTCTCGCCGGTCGCTTTGATCAGCGTCTACTTTTTGGTTTTCCGGTCTATGTAATCCGGTTTGCGTCGCCCACCCCCGCCGTCGACCCCGTGCGCCTGTACTCCAACACCGGCGCGATTGGCCAGCTTCTTCACCGACCGGGCGGCCTCGCGCGTCGTCCACGCGTCTGCCCGTCGGTCGCCCCGACGCGGCGGCCTCGCGCGTCGTCCGCGCATCGGCCTGCCGGTCGCCCCGACCCGGCGGCCTCGCGCGTCGTCCACGCGTCTGCCCGTCGGTCGCCCCGACGCGGCGGCCTCGCGCGTCGTCTGCGCATCGGCCTGCTGGTCGCCCCGACCCGGCGGCCTCGCGTCATGCGGCGGCCCTTCACCGCCGCCGTTTGCGTGACGGTCTGCCCGTCGATCTACGCCGGCCATCACCGCCCTGCTCCGACCGGGACTCCTGCATCACCCCGACCCGCGGCCTCGCACCATGCGGCGGCCAATCATAGCCACCCTGCCGCCCGCCGCCGCCGGCTTCATTATGTGTTTGCCTTCCCTTCAAGGCGCACACATACTTTATTTTGACAATAATCCAATTGCATATGCACAGCACATGCGAGGAATTGGGAAAATGGTTGATTTTATGCCAAGTGAATGGAGAGGACATGGAAAGCTAACCGAGAAGAATTTTTTCTGTCCGTGGTCTGAGTAGGACAATTCACTGGCACTTCAGAAAAGGAACAGGTTGGCCGGAGGATGGGCATTTATGATCTCACAAGGTTCGATCGACGCATAAAAATCTCACGGACATCAGAACACTCTACAGTTGGAAGAACTCACCATGGGTGCAAAAAACAACCCCGTGCGGTGCCTCGCTTGCATTCCGTGCTCACCTCTTCTTCAACACAAGAGCCCCTTCTTCCATGCCAGATTGCCAGGAATGGAGGGAATTCTTTGGTTTCCTGCCCCCTCATCATCTTTAACCAAAGCAGAGAGGAGAAATCAAGTGGCCTCTTGTGCTACAAGTGAAAGTAGTCTACCGAAAGGAAAGGGAAGGAACCAACGAATCCAAGGGAAAGCAAGAAAAAGAGGCGAGCCATGTTGATGATACTTGATCACAGTAGCCGGCAGTAGGTGCGGAAAGGGGTGGTCGTATGGAATGGAGGTACTATAGGTACTCATCACTTTGAAAAAAGGTCCATTTGAAGGGCAATGCTAGCCTAGCAGCATACGGTTTACCGTGCAATAATAGAGCATCATGTATGTATGTCCTAACGGCTACTTCTGCCCCGGAAGGCCAGAACTGGCTTGTTAACCAAAGTGTTTGTAGTTTGGTGTGGAGCATCATTAACGTTTAACAAACCCCAAGCATGGCGAATCGGTGCCACTGTTTTCAGAGATGAAAGCCTGTCACGTCCCTGTTAATCGGCAAAATTGTGTAGAAGAAGGTCGAGACATAAAGCAGCGGTATATCTAGGTTGGAGACAGGTAGAGACCAAAATCCAATCCCAAGAAAGCAAAGAAGCACCATACTCCCTTAGAATGGGAAATCGAATCAAAGGCCTGAAAACCGGTGCCCGACTTATATTCCCATCCGAAGGAAGTGCTAAAGTGGCATTATTACCTTTTTTGTTTGGTCATAACTTTTTTTTCGGGGTAAAAAGGAATTTCATTACTCAAGGAGGCCGTTCAGCCATACAAAGATTTACAATGTCGTGCAAGCCAGATCCCAACCACACGGCGGAGCGAGGGGTACTATGACCATAAGCGGCAAGAGCATGACTAACAGTGTTTTGAGAGCGACTAATATGACTAATAGAAATCTTCCGAGGGTCAGCTGCAATTAACCCAAGAATCTCTTGTACGAGTACACGATGGTTCGAGCGATCCAAGGACGGCGAGTTAAGCATCGACACCGCCTCCAAACTATCCATCTCAATGACAATCGGCAACTCAGTACGGTGGAGGGCGAGAGCCAGCCCTTCACTGCACGCAGCTAGTTCCGCCTCTAAACCATTAGCGCATGTACGTAATTGCCTGCAAGCAGTATAAATAATCTCTCCAGCAGCGCCACGCAGCACCATACCTCCGCCAGC
The DNA here is from genome assembly GCA_963921465.1 of Triticum timopheevii. NCBI lineage: Eukaryota > Viridiplantae > Streptophyta > Magnoliopsida > Poales > Poaceae > Triticum > Triticum timopheevii. Next base: position 547,975,529 of record OY997270.1, read on the forward strand.
AGCTCCTGTAGCTGGGATGTAGCTCCCGTCCGTGTTCAGCTTGGCCAAGCCAACTGCTGGTGGCATCCATCGCTTCTCCTCACCACTATGTTTAATTTGTGTAGCAGCCGACCTTTCCAAATGCACCACCGTTTTGCCTTTAACAATATCAGCTCTAGGATGTTGCCGGATACATAGTAGGGAATTAATATACCCATGGAGAAATCTGCAGGAGGCCTCTGTAGGGGGCGGATTCTTCTGATGAGTTATCTCGTTACGGACGTGCCAAATACGCCACATGGTCATCAACACCACCAGCCGTGGCGTATCTGCAAGTGGCTCGAGCAGCGAGAACAACCATTCAGGACCATTTTTGCGGACAAAATCCACATCAGGGATAAGCCAATCCTTCGCCATTGCACACCACAGGTTCTTCGCGAGGGGGCATCTACACATAGCATGGAAGGTATCCTCTCGTTCCACACCACAAATGGGACAAACATCAGTAAGCTCAAGATGACGAGGGAATTTATTAGCCCATGTTGCGAGCGAGTTGGTAACAATCCTCCAGGTGAAGACGCGTACCTTCGAGGGAGCAGGGCACCCCCATATGGTCTTCCAGATGGCGCGACGACCATCCGGTGCCCTACTCGTGGCTGTCGACGATGGACGCTCGTGCTCGTCCATGGCAAGGCGGTAGGCGGAGCGGACGGTGAAGATACCGTTCCTCTCAGGCGCCCAAGCAATGATGTCCTCGGTGATGCGCGACGAAGTGCGGATGCTCGTGATGGTGCTGATGTCCACCGAAAGAAAGTACCGCCGTAGAACGTCGAGGCGCCAAGTGCCGGAGTCATCAAGGAGATCCGCCACCCGCCGTAATCTGCAGGTGCCCTGTTGCGTGATAGGCCGCCACATCGGCTCCGTGGGCACCCTCCAAATACGGATGCTTTGTCCGTTGCCGACGCGCCACACCAAGCCCTTTTTCAAGAGCTCGAGGCCATACTGGATAGCCTGCCATGTAGGAGAGGCATTCCCCGAGAATACTGTGTCCTCGAGACGCCCCTCCGGATAGTATCGGGCTTTTAGTACCTGCGCACATAGACTATTTGGGTTAATTAAAAGTCTCCATGCCTGCCTCGCGAGAAGGGCTTGGTTAAAGAGACGGAAGTCTCTGAACCCAAGCCCACCCTTCATTTTATGAGCCTGAATTTGCGGCCACGCCATCCAATGAGTTTTCCTTTTGCCTTCCGCTGAACCCCACCAAAAGTTCCTTACCATCCTGTTCAAATCATCACAAACTGACATCGGTAGCTTGAACACACCCATAATATAAGTAGGGATGGCCTGCGCCACAGCTTTGATCATGGTTTCCTTGCCAGCAAGTGAAAGGATGTCACCCCAAGCGATAATCCTTTTCAGAAGTCTTGTTTGGTCATAACTAGTGGTATATACTCCCTCCGTTGCATAATGTAAGTGATGAGTACCATTATTACCATTTTTATCATTTTTTAACACTAATGTAATGTCAAAAAAACGTCTTACATTAAGGAACAGAGGAGTACAGTATAAACAGAGCCAGGGAGAGATTGGGAGGGGAAAGTGGGGCATCGGACTGATGCTTGCTGTCGTCCGTTGCCTGCTCCGGCCTTCCAGCTCAGGCACCACCTGTCCGTTGCTCCGGGTTCCCGGTTCCCTGGCGCCTCCGCCGCAGCCCCGTGAGCGGTACTAATCTCCACCGCAGCAGCTACAAGTTGCACCAGTACCATAGCTCAGAGGACACTCGCTCCCTCCACTAGCCACCACACTGCACCACTCCATGCATGTATGACAGCCAAAACGCAATAAGAAACGGAGCTCATAGTCCTGCCCATCACTCACAACTTCTCTTGGCCTCTTCCATGCCTGCTGCTCCCGTGACCGCGCGGTGAAATTCAGTTCATTTTTGTTTAGTTTCCTGTCAGGCAGCTAGCTTTGGCCCCAAAGTGGTAGCTCAGCACGCCGACTCTTGTTTATGTTTCTTTTCGCCAGTGCCCAGTTGTTGAGCGAGTATATATTGTAATGCTGTCGCAAATCTTTCTGCAGCAGGCTTCTCTGCTAATGCCGGGCGGGGATGCATGGGAGGAAGCAGTAATCTAGTCCAGTGCCAACACCTTTGTGACTTGTGATTGTGAGAGACTAATTTGGACGCCATTCTTCTTCTGCATCTCCACGTTGTTGGTGTCCGGTCACCACTCACCAGCACCTGTCCCTCAGGCGGCTTTGCCAAGCCGCTTTACATCCAGGCGAGGCCTCTGAAATTTCCTGTACGTACCCACAACCCACAATCAAAAGCTCCATTCCGCAGCTGCCGGTGCGTACAGTCCCCGATCACCAAAGCCGGAAAGGAATCGCCAAAGCAGATTGGCTTGTGCAGTACACATTCTTAATTTGATCATCTTTTTGCTCCGCCAGTTCTTGCCGATCGAAGGAATCGTCTTCGCCGGCAATGGCGGCGGCTGGTCCGAGCTGCTTGCTGGCGTTGGTGTTCTTGGCGGTGCTGCTCCCGGGGGGCGCGCCGCTGCTGCAGGCCTCCCAGACGTGGACTCTGCTCAAGGTGCAGCAGCTGCTGGGCCGGCCGCCGGCGCTCCGGCACTGGCGCCGCACCACCGACTTCTGCGGCGGCGGCGGCACCGTGCCCCCCTCCGCCTCCGTCGTCTGCTACGGGGACACCGTCACGCAGCTTCACGTCGCTGGCGGCGCCCAGGGCGCTCCGCCGCTCCCGCTCAACTTCTCCCTTGGTGCACTGGTCACCACGCTGTCCAGGCTCCCCGACCTCAAGGTGCTCACGCTCTCCGGCCTCGGCCTCTGGGGCCCCCTGCCGGGGAAGCTGGAGCGGCTCGCCGGGCTGGAGATCGTCAACATGAGCCGCAACTACCTCTACGGGCCCATCCCGAGGGGCCTCTCGCGGCTCCAGGGCCTGCAGACGCTCATCCTCGACGACAACATGATCGGCGGCGAGGTGCCGGGCTGGGTCGGCACCGCGCTGCCGGCGCTGGCCGTGCTCAGCCTGCGGAACAACTCGCTGGCCGGCGCCGTGCCGGAGTCGCTCGGGAGGGCGCCGTCGCTGCGCTCGCTCGTGCTCGCCTCCAACAACCTATCCGGGAACCTCCCCGACATGCGCGGCCTCGCGAACCTCCAGGTGCTCGACGTCGGCGGCAACTCGCTCGGGCCGGCGTTCCCGCGGCTCGGGAGGAAGGTGGCGTCGGTGGTGCTGAGCCGGAACAAGTTCACCGGCGGCCTGCCCGCCGCCGAGCTCAGCTCCTTCTACCTGCTCGAGCATCTGGACGTGTCGCTGAACCGCTTCGTCGGGCCGTTCCCGCCGGCGCTGCTGTCCCTGCCGTCGCTCCAGTACCTGAGCATCGCCGGGAACAGGTTCACCGGGGCGCTGTCCGACAAGGTGCCCTGCGGCGACAACCTCCGGCTCGTCGACCTGTCGTCGAACCTCCTGATGGGGAGCGTGCCGGCCTGCTTGAGGCCGGGCGGGAAGCCGGCAACGGTGGTGCTCTCGTCGGAGAATTGTCTGGACAGGGGCGACGGCTCGCAGCACCCGTCGCCGTTCTGTCAGAACCAGGCATTGGCCGTGGGGATAGTTCCTCGTCACAATGAAAAGAAGAAAGTTAGCCGGCACGCGGGCTTCATCGCCGGCATCGTGATGGCGGTCGTGGTGGCTGTCTCGCTCGTCGGCGCCATGGCCTTCTTCGCCGTCAAGAAGATGACCATGGAAGGGGCGCAGACGAGGCCCTCGGCGACATTGATGGAGGAGCATACTTCTACTTCGAGTGCCTACCCTTCCAAGCTGTTCGCCGATGCACGTATGACTGATCTCTGAATTTCATTTTATGGCTTCTGAAATTAGTCTAAGAGACCCTGAATTTCATTTCTTGAAATCAAACATGTTGAAAAACTCACTAACATTTGCTTCCATTTGGCATTTGGGATGACAAATAAAAAGGTTACATATCACAGACAGTGAAGCTAGGAGCTTTGGGGATCCCACCATATAGATCATTTTCTCTGGTCGAGCTCGAGGCCGCGACGAACAACTTCGCAAACTCTTGCCTGCTCGGGCAAGATTCTTACGGCGAGGTACAGCGTCGCCGATCTCTCCCCTGATTGTTCTTCAGTCTGTTCACAGATGGGGCAAGTGATGCCTGCAATTAACCATGACTTGTTCTAGTTATGCCCCTGACCATGAGTTCATTATGGCAGATGTATCTGGGGAAGCTAAGCAATGGTGCCTCGGTGACAATCAGGAGCCTCAAGGTTAAGAGGAACCAGAGCTCCCAAAGCTTTAACCGACACATCGAAACGATATCCAGGCTCAGGCATCGGCACTTGATCAGCGCTCTAGGGCACTGCTTTGAATATGATCTCGATGATTCCACCGTAACCCAACTCTATCTCGTGTTCGAGTACGTGCAAAATGGGAACCTGAGGAGCAGGATTTCGCGTATGTTATCAGTTCTTATCCCCTCCCTTTTAACTTGTTCTGATAATCCAGTGAAGTCAGTGACTGAATGTTATGTTGCTTGTTGAACTGTTCATTACCAGAAGGAACTGAAGGACGGAAGCTTACCTGGGGGCAGAGGATATCGGCCGCCATCGGCGTCGCGAAGGGCATCCAGTTCTTGCATGGAGGGATCATACCGGGTCTATTCGGGAACAATCTGAGGATCAGCAACATTCTTCTAGACCAGAACCATGTCGCCAAAATCGGCAGTTACAATATCCCAATCCTAGGAGAGGCTGCAAAACCTGAGGTAGATCAGCGAAAAACTAATTTATGATATGAAACATCCAGCTACTATTTGTGATCTGTGGAGTTTTTATGGCTATTTGCTGACCAACAATGTGTGTTGTTTGTCAATCCAAAGCAGGGAGGGGCTGGCAGCAGGCACCAAACTGATAGGTATCTACAAGTTTCAAGCTTCAGATGCATATCATCTACCTAGCAGTTTCAACCGGCACAACTAATATTTTTTCTTCATCCCTTGTCCTGCAATATTGCTTTGCAGCACAATGCTCGGCGACAAGATCGATATATTTGATTTCGGGGTGATCCTGCTTGAGCTTGTGTCCGGAAAGCCCATCACATCCATATATGAGGTGGAAATAATGAAGGAACTGGTATGTATGCTCTATCACTTGTAGTTGTAGCTGGTAGTGCACAAGCACAACCCAACAAACACCTGAACCTCACTGTGCTGCAGCTGCTATGGGCAATGGCGGAGGAGGACAGGGCCAGGAGGAGGAGCTTCGTGGACCCGGCGGTGAGCAAGAGCTGTTCAGAGGAATCACTGAGAACCGTCATGGAGATCTGCCTGAGGTGCCTGGCTAAGGAGGCGGTGCACCGGCCGTCGGTCGAGGACGTGCTCTGGAACCTCCAGTTCGCCACCCAGGTGCAGGACGACTGGGAGGGGGAGATCCGGAGCGGCGACGGCTCCCCGGTGTCATCGTCCCGGACCACCAGATCCTCCAGATTCAGCAGATAGACGATGAACCAGCTGTTTTTCCCGTTCCCGTCCAAACCGTCCAGCTCCCAGGAGGATGGATGAACATGCCGCTGCAGGTGACCGAGTTGTCCTCTCAGGAGCAATTTTTCCTATGTTTTTACTCTATGCTAGTAATAATAATAATAATGTTGGGCAAGCATATCGTTCCTGTTTCTACCAATACCTTGAGAATTATGCCGATCAGTATAAAAACCAGCACAAATACCATCTGTAGGAAGCACAAGGGTTCAAAGACACGCAAGCAGCAACAACTTCTTAGCTATAACATAAAATCTTTACAATGGCTAACATGCCTTAGTTCACCAAACAGGTCACACGCACTGAAAAAAACAACAGGAGATCAAGCACAGGGACACAACGGCCATGGGGTTTTCAATGTTTTGGTTCGGTGGTACAGACCGACAAACACAGAATGGAGATGTTCCAGGCACCGCTTATTAGAATCTGGCGATGCTAGTCCGCCGTCCAGCTCTGCTCCACGACCTCACGAACCTTGCGGTTGTACTCGCGCTTGTTCTCGCTGTACATTCTGGCTGCTTCAGAGTTCGCAGGAGAATTCGGGTTCGGGTCGCACAGCAGGGACTGCAGAGCAAACCACGGCAGGAATAAGTAAACTAAGTAAAGCGTGTGGATTCAGAGACAGCCCACGGCGCCCCAGGCCACTACTTCCGAAGTAAGCGAGGAAAATAATCTTTACATCCACAACAGAATGGAAGAAAAGGCTGTATTTGGTAACTTGCTATTTATGATCAAACTTTAGCAAGCTGTGTCACTGGTAACTATTTATTGGTCGCATGTTACCTATAGGACAGGTGGTTGTTACACAATAAAAGTTGTCAATAAGATCTGGATCTGGCCTCAGTGACAGTACTGTGCAACTCATGTCAATCTATAGGCGAGCACCGTTCTTGTTTCCTCTATACTATTGTAAAAATGAAACAGGTTTTACTTCTGATGACAACAATACGAATTGTGCAAACTTAATAGTAGTTGGTAGGTACCAATGGTTGCATTGTGTAATGAAGTGAACAGCAACCAATAAAGCTAGAAAATTAATTTAATTACAGTAAGAGATGGCCTAAAGAATACCTGGATAGAGGTCAATATTGCTGCAACATCATATATAGGGCTCCACTGGTTCTGTAGGATATCCAAGCAGATGCTTCCATCTGCATAAACTGGACAGATAATAGGAAACATTAAACCAATTTCCAACAGACCTTCAAGGCTTCAATCTCTGAGAGCAGTTTAGTCATTTGAAGAAGTAATCAAGTGACTGAATGGAAGTCATAAAGAAGACATACTGTTTGGGTGAAACATCCTTGAGACAAACCGAACAGTTGGTGGCTTGTTGGGGTAATCTTCTGTAAATTGCAGGGTCAGCTTGAACGTACCTATAATGTGTAACATAATAAATGTTAGCAAACTTATGACTACTTAAAACCACTAGTTTGTTATGGAAAGACATGGTGAGGACCATATTTCACTGGTACCATGTATGTAGTTTCCTTGGATCATGAGCATAAGCTTGCCAAACTAAACTAAGTAGTTTGCGATCTTAACAAACCAGTGACCTCGCCCAACAAAAATACAATGTGCCTCGATAAATTATGCCAGTTGTGCTACAAGAACTAATACCAATAATTAAATAAATCATACTCCAACATGCACAGGCAGGAATAGAGACCCCATCTCAAACGAGGGCTCCCCAATCACCGCTCATATGATGGCTACACACGTACATGACGAACTCATGACTTAAGGCTAAGACTAAGGTAGTACATACTACTGCCTCTGTATCAAAATATAAGACCTTTATTGACACTGTCATAGTGTCAAACAACGTCTTACATTTTGATACAGCGGGAGTACATAATAATTACTAGCTGGCATACACCACAAATAAAAACTCCAGCAGATATAAGTAATGATAGTCGAGGAGACTAACCCACGCACACACTCCATCACTATTATTTCAAGAGCCAAGAGCATGTTCTTTTATGGGCCATATGCTTATTACTGATTTCAGGTATGCCAGGTAGTATGCCAAACTGTAACGTACACTTTAAAGCAATGATAAGAAAAAAGCGCTTCTAAGGGTGCACTTAGGTGTGCTAGGCGACAACGAAATGCCTTGCCTTAAGCGCTGCTAGGTGTGCGCTTAGGCCGGATAGGCACTACACAGAGGCAAGATTAGGAATTAACCTTGCTTGAAAATAGCTGCACTGTGCACATTACTAGACCAAATTTAACATCTGTAAAAGCATGTTTCTTGCTAACTTGTGAGAGGATGACACCCTTTAGCATTAAAGCAGCAATCAAACACGAGATGGAAGCCCTTTCTGTTTACATTAAACAACAGGCATCACAGATGGTACAGCTTCCAGTTTCCTGCCGTAGCAGTGACGTAAACTGACCGGTAAACGACAGGCTTAGTTAGGCAGGTAGCTAATTTGGGGATACCAAAAGAGGAAGACGACAATTTCGCACACGATTACGATTATAAATAGGTCCAACTTCAGTACCAATTAACCAATCGCTATATCACAACAGGCAGCACTTTACATTTCCGTTAAACAACGGACATCACAGATGCTACAGCTTTCGGTTTCCTGTCGTCATACCAGTGACATAAACCGACCGGTAAACGACAGGCTTAGTTAGGCAGGTTGCTATTCTGGGGGCAAAAAGTTAATGTACTTCCCGTTAGCTCTACATCTACACCGTGTATATGAGAAACCAAACGAGAAAAACGACAAATTGTCGAACAGTGATAGGTTACAAATAGGTCCAACAGCGGTACCAATTAACCAATCACTATATTGCAACAGGCAGCCCATTACGTTTCCGTTAAACAACGGACATCACAAATGCTACAGCTTTCGGCTTCCTGCCATACCAGCTACCAGTGACATAATCCGACCGGTAAACGACAGGCTTAGTTAGGCAGGTAGGTATTGGGGGCAGAAAGTTATTGCACTTCCCATTAGCTTTACCTTGTATATGAGAAATCAAACGAGGAAGACGACAATTTCTCACACGATTACAGATTACAAATAAGCTGTACTACCATACCAATTAGCCAATCACTATATCACAACAAGCAGCCCGTGAAGTTCCCGTTAAACAACGGTCATCACGGATGCTACAGCTTTCGGTTTCCTGCCATACCAGTGACGTACACCGACCGGTAAACGACAGGCTTAGTTAGGCCGGTTACTACTTTGGGGGCAAAAGGTTGTTCTACTTCCCATTAGCTCTACATCCACACCGTGTACATGAGAAATCAAACTAGAAAGACGGCAATCTTTCGCGCGCGATTACAGACAGATCATAAATAGGTCCAGCCGCAGTGCCAATCAACCAATCAGTGTATCACACAGCAGGCAAACACTAGTAATCGAGGAGCTACACGCACAAGGATGAATGAATGGATGAAACAAACTGAAACCTAAATCGGGAACCGGCTCACCTCCATCCCACGGCGTGTCATCGGGCCTGCAGAATCACACGAAACAACAACAACATCAGGGAACGACATCAACGACGCACCGAGCTATAACGGAAATCGCGGCCCCGCGAGATCCCCAAGCACCAAAACCTAGGGATGAATAGAAGAGAAAAGGGCAGGATTTGTGCCGTTACCCGAATATGACGGCGTTCCAGAGGGTGATGTTGTTGTCGTGCGGCGCGCCGCTGATGCCGGCGGGCGGGTCCTGCTGCAGGCGCTTGAAGTCGCGCATCAGGCGCTTCCTCGCCGGCGTCGACATCCCGACCGATCCCTCGCTCCCGGCGCCCACGCGCGCGCGCGCGCGCTGTCCTGCCCTGCCTGCGGCCGCCGCCTCTCCCCTCCTCTCGCTGGGGTTGCCCGGCCGGTGGTGCGGGGCGGAGCCGGAGGGAAGCTTCGTCGGTGCGGACGAGCGTGTGCGGGGGGAAGAAAAGGGGGGTGGTATAGGGGGTGCGAGAGGAGCGTGACGTCCCTCGCCCCCCTCGTGAGCCGTGGGCTCGCGTAGCCGCCACGCACTGACGGTGTGGGACCAGCACACCGGGCCTACCTGTCAGTGACGGCGTGATGTGGCAGCACGGGGAATGGGGATGAGGATGGCTGAATCTTGGCCCAAGTGGAAAGGGGGGGCCCAGCTGTCGGTGGCTTGTGGTGGTGGGCGGGCGGTGGCTGGCTGGCTGGCTCAGATTCCGCGAATTGGACACGGGCGGCCGGCGTAGGCGGTGGGAAAGGCGGGCCTGTGGGGCCCGGAGAGAGTGGCGGCCAGCCGAGCCGAGGCCTCTGACATGTGAACATCCCATGTCCGATCGTCCACCGTTGTTTCCCGTTCCTGATCGGATCCTGGCCGTGCAGCGGTGCAGGAAGAAAGAATTCCGTATTTTTTTAAACCTTTTCTAGAATCTGCTTTCTTTGCGAATAAAATCTGCTTCCTTTCTATAGCAATATAAAAGGTTTTTCCTTTCTTTGCTGACACTCAATCTTCACTGTTCCTTGAGTGGTATGGGTGGTTGTGGAAAAACGGCAATGCATTAATGCAAGTGTTTCTTCGTAAAAGGCCAAGAGATGATTTACGGTTCATACGGGCCAAGACTTCAGTGCAACTCAAGTAACCAAACGGCTCAAAGCTGCATTCAGCGGGCATGGCTGGCCATAATGCAGACTACTAAACAAGTTTCCTTTTTTGGTCAGAAACCGTTCCGGGAAAACCTGCCCCCGCGTCGTCTCCCTGGAGGCGACTCGGGCGGACCTCTGCCCCCGCCGCCGAAGCACCCCCTCCTCCCCCTTCCCACCTCGCCGCCGCCGGCACACGTCGCTGGGCGAAGCCCGTTGGCGGCTGGCGGCGGCGGGACCTACTCCCTTTCCGCGCGGGGGCTCCCTGTTGCGCGTGGATCCGCGTTGGTGCGCACGCGGCGGTCCGGCTCGGCGCGTTTTCAAGTTGCTGCGCGCGAGGTTGTCGGTGCTGGCTGCTGTGGGGCGCGGGTGGTGGTGCCGGCGTCGGCCTGGGCTAGTTCGGGGCGCGGGCATCTGCCGCGGATCTGGCTGGTGCTGCCGCCGTCGGGTAGTTCCAGATCTGGGCAGGCGCCGGCGTTTCTACGGCCTCCCTCTCACCACTCTGCGTTCTGCGTCGGTGGTGCCTGCTGCCGGCTTCGGGCCAGGCTAGCTTGTGCGGGGATGGAGGTGGAGGGGGTCCCAGGCTCTACGGCAACGGCTCTTTGTGGCCTTCCTCTTGGTGCTGTGGGGGCTCCTCTCCCCTCATGGGGGCCTGCTGCGGCGGCCGGAGGTGACCCAGTCTTTGGACCTTGAGGCGAGGCTTGGTGTGTGGCTCCGGGTGAAATCCTTGCATATACCTCTGGTTGGTGCCGGTGATGCGCGGCGCCTTTTGGTGTCGTTCCCCTTGTTGGGGCGTTGCTGAGGAGTCCAGTCCACCAAAATCCTTCGAGTTCAGTGTCTCCGGGCAAACGCTCTTGATCTGGTACTGCTAGATCGGGCGACGACGGCGTCATGTACGTCGCTACCTCCTTGGAGGCGTCGTCTTGAAGACTTGTGGGTGGTGACCAATGGCTCATGTGGTTGTCGATGGAGTGTGCCTGATGACGGCGGTGGTGCGGAGGCCTTGCGGTCGGCGGTGGTTCCTTGTCTCTCTTCTTCGGCGGTGTTCGTGCTCGGGTGCTCCTTGGTGTGTCTCTGCTTGGCGATGCCCTGCGTCTTTGTCGGTGGCACACAGGTGCCGTGACGTCGTCTCGGTCTCGCCTGGCCTTTCGAATGCACCCCCGGCACAGGTGGTGTCGTGGCATTGTACTTTCTCGGCTGTGCGGCGCCTTTCGATTGCGTCGACGGTGCAGTGCCGTGGTTTGGTCTGCTAGGCGATGCCCTTCGACTATGCCGGTGACACACAGGCTCCGTGGCGTCGTCTCGTCCCCTCATGACCCTTCGAATGCGCCCCACGACACAGGTGGTGTCGCGGCATTTTGCAGTCTCGGATGCGCGGAGCCTTTCGATTGCGTCGATGGTGCAGTGTCGTGGTTTGGTCTCGGCTGGCTGATGCCGTTCGATTTCACCGGCGGTGCTCTTTGTTTTTTGTGTTGTGTCTTCCTCCTTGCTCCTCCCCTGTTATGTGTGTTGTTTTGTTTTATCTCTTCACTCCTGTGCCCCCTGTACTTCTGGTTCACTTGAACCTATCTTGCATAGGCTGCAAAGCCTTATAGGCAACTGAATACAATTCAGGTGGGGAAATCTCCCCCCGGGTGAAAATTCAAAAAAAAAAGTTTCCTTTTTTACTGGCTCCACTGCTAGCTCATACAAAACCGACGATATTTTTTTATCGGAAAAAGTTTGTTAAACCAAAAGATGTACTCCCTCTGTCCCATAATATAAGAACGTTTTTGACACTAGTGTAGAGTTAAAAACGTTCTTATATTTTGGGACAGAGGGAGTACTAGATAGGTATAAAAAAAATCTGAATTTTATAATTTTGCAAATAAAAAACAATGATTTTTTACATGTTCATATATTTCATAAAATGTTCATGAATATGAAAATAAGGTTAGTAAATTAAATACTATTCATAAATTTAAAGATGTTGGTGAACTTTAAATTATTCACAAATTTAACACCCTGATAGGCGGGGCCCAACGACCCCACATCCCTCGACGCGCCAGGAGGCTCCAAATATAGGGTGCTAAATTACTCAATGAGAGGGTAATGCATGCTTTATCGCGTCGTTCTTCCGTTGTGAAATTAATTCCATTTTTCTCTCCCGATAGTTACTATGGTAGTTTGTAATCCACGCACATCGTTGAAGGGGTTGAGCACATGCGAACCTTGTGGGCGCTATTCGGACGGCCAAGTAGGATGGTTGTTTTTGTTTCGGGAAGGTTTGGTTCCGGCATTTATTTTTTTCCTTTACTTGTACTTTTTTCCCTTTTTCCTTTTTATATTCCTGCTTTGTTTAATACATGTTTTCGTTTCTTTCTTATTTTTAAAATTTTAACCCGTGAATGTTTTTCAAATTTACGAATATATTTTGAAATTTTGGAACATACTTTAAATCAGTGAACATTTCTTCAAATTCATAAAAGTTTTCTAAATATGTGAACAATTTTTTTAAAAAAATCATGACCATATTTTTAGATTTGTGAAGAGTTTTTTTACAACTGGGAACAATTTTTAAATTCCCAAACTTTTCTAAATTCACAAATATTATAAAAAATTATGAGTATTTTTAAAACTCATGAACTATTTTTAAATTCATCATTTTTTTCATATTCATATACAAGTTTAAAATTATGATTATTGTATTTTTCCTCTAGCAGGTTATTATAGTCAACTGTTTCAGTTTGTTTTACATGTGTTGGGGTAGGCTTAAATTATGTTAGGCATGGCCGTGTTTTTCCATTGGTAGTGTTGTTGACATTTTAGTCTTGATGGCCAGTTGTGGTTACGTGAGCTTCTTTACAGCCCATAAAAAAAATCAACCACAAGCAAACGACACACTCGTTGACATGACACAAAGAACACCATACAACCATCACGACAAACCTGCATCCAAACAAACTAAACATGCAAATACCCACTTGAAGGTGGGCTATCAGCGACCTCAAAGCCCCGATGCACCCAGCACCAACATTATTGAAAATAGCGGAGCTCTACGGAAAATGGAGGGTGACCAGAAAGATTCTCCCGGGAGTTCTGCTTTTCAATAATGTCGTTGAGGGCCCTGGCTCTCCGTGAGCAACGATAGAATGCCACTACTCAACCATGTCGGTATGTCTGCGTGTATTTTTATATTGATTGACGCATAATACTTGCATGAGATTCAAGAATAAAAAACAAAGGATCACTACCCAGTTACATAAAATATTATTGTTATAAACAATGTCTAGCAATCTCATGTGTTGTGTAGCATTGGCTACCCGCTAGCAATGCTTTAATTGGACATCACATATTTCCATCACAAACCCATAATCAGCATATGACGCTGCCCCTTTTGGGGGATGTATTCGGTGCAACCACACTTGTGGTACTACCGGTGCACCGGATGCCGTAGAACATTTTAAAAAATCTTTAGAAAGCCTAGCATATTGAAACAACATCATTGTATGTTATCGCAAAAATTCGTATCAAAATTTGATACATTTTCTTGAGATGTAGGAATGACAAATTTGACATTAGTGTGATAATGGGCCAAATTTAAACCCCAACTTATGTTATGTAGTATTCAGTGTTGAATTTGTCATTCTTGTTTGCCGAGCATTATTTCGAATTTTGTGACAACCTACATTAATGTTGTGTGAATATGACAAAAAAATTCAGAGTTTTTTGAACATTTTAAAATATGCAACGTGAATTCGGTGCACTGGTAGCATCACAAGCACCGGTGCACCATATATTCTCCCGCCCCTTTCGGTCCACCATGTGTTCATTCACACGCATGCTTCTATGGTTTGAATGGTTTATGCAACAACTTGAAGTTATCCAAGAGATGCCATCAGGAGCGCTCATTGCCTCGGCCCTGAACCCGGCCCTGCCTGGTCAGGCGAGTGTGCACGTGTGGTGTTCCTTTTCTCTCATTGTACCAATCAGTAAGTGAGTGGAAAGACTGAAGATTAGTCTCACACCACCTCCACTAGGAGTATATGGGACTAAAAATAGCACCTCCACGTCTTGCCATTTATACATAAGCCACTGAGATTTATTAGAAATTTCCGACGAGGCACATGGGCCAAGCCCATGTATTCTAACACTCTACGCGTTACTGTTAAAAGAGAAAGAACAACTTTGACTTGCTCCAAGATGCCCACTTTGCTTATCAAAATATGTGCAGTTTCAAGTGAAATCCAATCAATTGAGTTGCTCAACATTAATATTCCCAGTGCACTCAATGATAAAAAAGATCGAACGTTGGGCATCAACCGACGGAAAACATCTCACGCGCCGGTCACCTACTATGGTTGCCACATGCCCCATGGACCCCACCCACCCCTATCTGTTTTACCTTATCTCCAACCAAATCGAGCATGACCACATGTTCCCCGATCCCTCTTCTCCTACCTCCTTATTCCTGGCATGGATCCTCTTTTCTTACCATCGATGAACTTGCTAAGGACCCCCTCTTCTCCTACCTCCTGATTCCGCCATGGATGTGCCTCCTCGATGCACCCAAATCGACCACACTGATAACCCGCAAGTATACGGGATAGTTGTAGCCTCTTTCGATAAGTAAGAGTGTCGAACCCAACGAGGAGCTAAAGGTAGAACAAATACTCTCTCAAGTCCTATCGGCCACTGATACGACTCTACGCACACTTGACGTTCGCTTTACCTAGAACAAGTATGAAACTAGAAGTACTTTGTAGGTGTTGTTGGATAGGTTTGCAAGATAATAAAGAGCACATAAATATAAACTAGGGGCTGTTTAGATAAAGATGCAATAAAGTAAATATTAGTAGAGAGCTTTTTGTTACGAGAACGTTATTTGTCCCTAGGCAATCGATAACTAGACCGGTAATCACTATTGCAATTCTATTTGAGGGAGATGAAGGAAATATGCCCTAGAGGCAATAATAAAGTTATTATTTATTTCCTTATTTCAAGATAAATGTTTATTATTCATGCTAGAATTGTATTAACCGGAAACATAATACATGTGTGAATACATAGACAAACATAGCGTCACTAGTATGCCTCTACTTGACTAGCTCGTGAATCAAAGATGGTTAAGTTTCCTAGCCATGGACAAAAGAGTTGTCGTTTGATTAATGGGATCACATCATTAGGAGAATGATGTGATTGACATGACCCATTCCGTTAGCCTAGCACTTGATCGTTTAGTATGTTGCTATTGCTTTCTTCATGACTTATACATGTTCCTGTAACTATGAGATTATGCAACTCCCGTTTACCGGAGGAACACTTTGGGTGCTACCAAACGTCATAACGTAACTGGGTGATTATAAAGGAGTACTACAGGTGTCTCCAAAGGTACATGTTGGGTTGGCGTATTTCGAGATTAGGTTTTGTCACTCCGATTGTCGGAGGGGTATCTCTGGGCCCTCTCGGTAATGCACATCACTACAAGCCTTGCAAGCAATGTAGCTAATGAGTTAGTTACGGAATGATGCATTACGTAACGAGTAAAGAGACTTGCCGGTAACGAGATTGAACTAGGTATTGGATACCGACGATCGAATCTCGGGCAAGTAACATACCGATGAAAAAGGGAACAACGTATGTTATGCGGTTTGACCGATAAAGATCTTCGTAGAATATGTAGGAGCCAATATGGGCATCCAGGTCCCGCTATTGGTTATTGACCAAGAATAGTTCTAGGTCATGTCTACATAGTTCTCGAACCCGTAGGGTCCGCACGCTTAAGGTTTCGATGACAGTTATATTATGAGTTTATGAGTTTTGATGTACCGAAGGAGTTCGGAGTCCGGATGAGATCGGGGACATGACGAGGAGTCTCGAAATGGTCGAGACGTAAAGATCGATATATTGGACGACTATATTCGGATTTCGGAAAGGTTCCGAGTGATTCGGGTATTTTCGGGGGTACAGGAGAGTTACGGGAATACGAGGAAGAAGCAATGGGCCTCATGGGCCAAGTGGTGGAAGAGAGGAGGCAGGGCGTGCGGCCCCCTAGCCCAAACCGAATTGGACTAGGGGGCCGGCCCCCCTTTCCTACTCTTCCTCCCTCTCCTTCCTTCTCCTTCTCTTTCCCTTCCTTCCCCTCTCCTAGTTGGACTAGGAAAGGAGGGAGTCCTACTCCCGGTGGGAGTAGGACTCCTCCCTGGCGCGCCCTCCCTTGGCCGGCCGCCCCCTCCCCCTTGCTCCTTTATATACGGGGGCGGGGGGCACCCCATGACACACAAGTTGATCTACGGATCGTTCCTTAGCCGTGTGCGGTGCCCCCCTCCACCATATTCCACCTCGGTCATATCGTCGCGGAGTTTAGGCGAAGCCCTGCGCCGGTAAAACATCATCATCGTCACCACGCCGTCGTCCTGACGGAACTCATCCCCGAAGCTTTGCTGGATCGGAGCCCGGGGATCGTCATCGAGATGAATGTTTGCTGAACTCGGAGGTGCCGTACGTTCGGTGCTTGGATCGGTCGGATCGTGAAGACGTACGACTACATCAACCGCGTTGTCATAACGCTTCCGCTTACGGTCTACGAGGGTACGTGGACAACACTCTCCCGTCTCGTTGCTATGCCATCACCATGATCTTGCGTGTGCGTAGGAAATTTTTGAAATTACTACGTTCCCTAACAGTGGCATCCGAGCCAGGTTTTATGCGTAGATGTCATATGCACGAGTAGAACACAAGTGAGTTGTGGGCGATACAAGTCATACTGCTTACCAGCATGTCATACTTTGGTTCGGCGGTATTGTGAGATGAAGCGGCCCGGACCGACATTACGTGTACGCTTACGCGAGACTGGTTTCACCGTTACGAGCACTCGTGCTTAAAGGTGGCTGGCGGGTGTCTGTCTCTCTCACTTTAGCTGAATCGAGTGTGGCTACGCCCGGTCCTTGCGAAGGTTAAAACAACACTAACTTGACGAACTATCGTTGTGGTTTTGATGCGTAGGTAAGAACGGTTCTTGCTCAGCCCGTAGCAGCCACGTAAAATTTGCAACAACAAAGTAGAGGACATCTAACTTGTTTTTGCAGGGCATGTTGTGATGTGATATGGTCAAGACGTGATGAGATATAAGTAGTTGTATGAGATGATCATGTTTTGTTGAAGTTATCGGCAACTAGCAGAAGCCCTATGGTTGTCTCTTTGTTGCATAAGATGCAAGTGCCAAATAATTGCTTTACTTTATCGCTGTGCGATAGCAATAGTTGCAAGAGCAATAGTTGGCGAGACGACCATGTGATGACACATTGATATAGATCAAGATGATGAAGATCATGGTGTCGTGCCGGTGACGATAGAGATCATGACAGTACTTTGGAGATGGAGATCAAAGGCGCAAGATGATCATGGCCATATCATGTCACATATTTTGATTGCATATGATCTTTATCTGTTATACATCTTATTATGTTTTGTTTGACGGTAGCATTTTAAGATGATCTCTCACTAATTATCAAGAAGTGTTCTCCCTGAGTATGCACCGTTGCGAAAGTTCTTCGTGCTGAGACACCACGTGATGATCGGGTGTGATAGGCTCTACGTTCAAATACAACGGGTGCAAAACAGTTGCACACGCGGAATACTCAGGTTAAACTTGACGAGCCTAGCATATACAGACATGGCCTCGGAACACGGAGACCGAAAGGTCGAGCGTGAATCATATAGTAGATATGATCAACATAGTGATGTTCACCATTGAAAACTACTCCATCTCACGTGATGATCGGACATGGTTTAGTTGATTTGGATCACGTGATCACTTAGATGACTAGAGAGATGTCTGTCTAAGTGGGAGTTCTTAAGTAATATGATTAATTGAACTTAAATTTATCATGAACTTAGTCCTGGTAGTATTTTGCAAATTATGTTGTAGATCAATAGCTTGCGTTGTTGCTTTCATATGTTTATTTTGATATGTTCCTAGAGAAAATTGTGTTGAAAGATGTTAGTAGAAATGATGCGGATTGGATCCGTGATCTGAGGTTTATCCTCATTGCTGCACAGAAGAATTATGTCCTTGATGCACCGCTAGGTGACAAACCTATTGTAGGAGCAAATGCAGACGTTATGAACGTTTGGCTAGCTCAATATCATGACTACTTGATAGTTTAGTGCACCATGCTTAACGGCTTAGAATCGGGACTTCAAAGATGTTTTGAATGTCATGGACCATATGAGATGTTCCAGTATTTGAAGTTAATATTTCAAGCAAATACCCGAGTTGAGAGATATGAAGTCTCCAACAAGTTCTATAGCTAAAAGATGGAGGAGAATCGCTCAACTAGTGAGCATGTGCTCAAATTGTCTCGGTACTTCAATCGCTTGAATCAAGTGGGAGTTAATCTTCCAGATAAGATAGTGATTGACAGATTTCTCTAGTCACCATCACTGAGTTACTAGAACTTCGTGATGAACTATAGTATGCAAGGGATGACGAAAACAATTCCTGAGCTCTTCGTGATGTTGAAACCGACGAAGATAGAAATCAAGAAAGAGCATCAAGTGTTGATGATTGACAAGACCACTAGTTTCAAGAAAAGGGCAAAGGGAAAGAAAGGGAAACTTCAAGTAGAATGGCAAACAAGCTGTCACTCCCATGAAGAAGACCAAAGCTGGACCAAAGCCTGAAACTGAGTGTTTACACTGCAAAGGAAATGGTCACTAGAAGCGGAAATGCCCTGAATATTTGGTGGATAAGAAGGATGGAAAAGTGAACAAGGGTATATTTGATATACAGATTATTGATGTGTGCCTTACTAGTGTTTATAGTAGTCCCTGAGTATTTGATACTTGTTCGGTTGCTAAAATTAGTAACTCGAAACAGGAGTTACATAATAAACAGAGACTAGTTGAAGGGGAAGTGACGATGAGTGTTGGAAGTAGTTCCAAGATTGATATGATCATCATCGCACACTCCCTATACTTTTGGGATTAGTGTTAAACCTAAATAAATGTTATTTGGCGTTTGCGTTGAGCATGAATATGATTTGATCATGTTTATTGCAAAACGGTTATTCATTTAAAATCAGAGAATAATTGTTGTTCTGTTTACATGAATAAATCCTTCAATGGTCATACACCCAATGAAAATAGTTTGTTGGATCTCGATCGTAGTGATACACATATTCATAATATTGATGCCAAAAGATGCAAAGTTAATAATGATAGTGCAACTTATTTGTGGCACTGCCGTTTGGGTCATATCGGTGTAAAGCGCATGAAGAAACTCCATAAAAGATGGATTTTCGGAATCACTTGGTTATGAATCATTTGATGCTTGCGAACTGTGCCTTTTGGGCAAGATGACTAAAACTCCGTTCTCCGGAACAATGGAACAAGCTACTGACTTATTGGAAATAATACATACCGATGTATGTGATCCAATGAGTGTTGATGCTCGTGGCAAGTATCGTTATTTTCTGACCTTCACAAGATGATTTGAGCAGATATGGGTATATCTACTTGATGAAACATAAGTCTGAAATAGTTGAAAGGTTCAAAGAATTTCAGAGTGAATTGGAAAGATCATCGTAACAAGAAAATAAAGTTTCTGCAATCTGATCGCGGAGACGAATATTCGAGTTACGAGTTTGGTCTTCAATTAAAACAATGTGGAATAGTTTCATAGCTCACGCCACCTGGAACACCACAACGTTATGGTGTGTCCGAACGTCGTAACCGCACTTTGGATATAGTGCGATCTATGATGTCTCTTACTGATTTACCACTATTCTTTTGGGGTTATGCATTAGAGACAGTTGCATTCACGTTAAAAGGGCACCATCTAAATCCGTTGAGACGACAGCATATGAACTGTGGTTTAGCAGAAACCCAAGTTGTCGTTTCTTAAAGTTTGAGGCTGCGATGCTTGTGTGAAAAAGTTTCATCCTGATAAGCTCAAACCCAAATCGGAGAAGTGCGTCTTCATAGAATACCCAAAGGAAACTGTTGGGTACACCTTCTATCACAGATCCGAAGGCAAAATATTCGTTGCTAAGAATGGATCCTTTCTAGAGAAGGAGTTTCTCTCAAAAGAAGTGAGTGGGAGGAAAGTAGAACTTGATGAGGTAACTGTACCTTATCCTGAATTGGAAAATAGTTCATCACTGAAATCAGCTCCAGTGATTCCTACACCAATTAGTGAGGAAGCTAATGATGATGATCATGAAACTTCTGATCAAGTTACTACAAAACCTCGTAGGTCTTCCAGAGTACGGTCTGCACCAGAGTGGTACGGTAATCCTATTCTGGAAATCATGTTACTAGACCAGGATGAACCTACGAACTATGAGGAAGCGATGATGAGCCCATATTCCGTAAAATGGTTTGAGGCCATGAAATCTGAGATGGGATCCATGTATGAGAACAAAGTGTGGACTTTGGTGGACTTGCCCGATGATCGGCAAGCCATAGAAAATAAATGGATCTTCATGAGGAAGACGGACGCTGATAGTAGTGTTACTATCTACAAAGCTAGACTTGTCGGAAAAGGTTTTTGACAAAGTTCAAGGTGTTGAATACAATGAGATTTTCTCACTCGTATCAATGCTTAAAAGTCTGTCCGAATCATGTTAGCAATTGCCACATTTTTTGAAATTTGGCAAATGGATGTCAAAACTACATTCCTTAATGGATTTATTAAAGAAGAGTTGTATATGATACAACCAGAAGGTTTTGTCAATCCTAAAGGTGCTAACAAAATGTGCAAGCTCCAGCGATCCATCTATGGACTGATGCAAGCATCTCAGAGTTGGAATATACGCTTTGATAAGTTGATCAAAGCATATAGTTTTATATAGACTTGCGGTGAAGCCTGTATTTACAATGAAGTGAGTGGGAGCACTATCGCCTTTCTGATAAATATATGTGAGTAACATATGGTTGATCAGAAATGATGTAGATTTTTTCTGGAAAGCATAAAGGAGTATTTGAAAGGAGTTCTTTAAAAGAAAGACCTCAGTAAAGCTACTTACATATTGAGCATCAAGATCTATTGAGATAGATCAAGACGCTTGATAAGATTTTCAATGAGTACATACCTTGTCAAGATTTTGAAATAGTTTAAAATGGAACAGTCAAAGAAAGAGTTCTTGCCTGTGTTGCAAAGGTGTGAAATTGAGTAAGACTTAAATCCCGACCACGGCAGAAAATAGAAAAGAGAATGAAAGTCATTCCCTATGCCTCAGTCATAGGTTCTATAAAGTATGCTATGCTATGTGCCAGACCTATTGTATACCTTGCTCTGAATTTGGCAAGGGAGTACAATAGTGATCTAGGAGTAGATCCCTGGAAATTGTTCAAGAATATCCTTAGTAAGGACTAAGGAAATATTTCTCGATTATGGAGGTGATAAAAGAGCCCGTCGTAAAAGTTACATCGGTGCAAGCTTTTACACTGAGCCAGATGACTCTAAGTCTCAATCTGGATACATATTGAAAGTGGGAGCAATTAGCTAGAGTAGCTCCGTGAAGAGCATTGTAGACATAGAATATTTGCAAAATATATACGGCTCTGAATATGACAGACCCGTTGACTAAGCTTCTCTCACGAGCAAAACATGATCACACCTTAGTACTCTTTGGGTGTTAATCACATAACGATGTGAACTAGATTATTGACTCTAGTAAACCCTTTGGGTGTTGGTCACATGACGATGTGGACTATGGGTGTTAATCATATACAGATATGAATATTGGTGTTAAATCACATGGCGATGTGAACAAGATTATTGACTCTAGTGCAAGTGGGAGACTGAAGGAATATGCCCTAGAGGCAATAATAAAGTTATTATTTATTTCCTTATTTCATGATAAATGTTTATTATTCATGCTAGAATTGTATTAACCGGAAACATAATACATGTGTGAATACATAGACAAACATAGCGTCACTAGTATGCCTCTACTTGACTAGCTCGTGAATCAAAGATGGTTAAGTTTCCTAGCCATGGACAAAAGAGTTGTTGTTTGATTAACGGGATCACATCATTAGGAGAATGATGTGATTGACATGACCCATTCCGTTAGCCTAGCACTTGATCGTTTAGTATGTTGCTATTGCTTTCTTCATGACTTATACATATTCCTGTAACTATGATATTATGCAACTCCCGTTTACCGTAGGAATACTTTGGGTGCTACCAAACGTCACAACGTAACTGGGTGATTATAAAGGAGTACTACAGGTGTCTCCAAAGGTACATGTTGGGTTGGCGTATTTCGAGATTAGGTTTTGTCACTCCGATTGTCGGAGAGGTATCTCTGGGCCCTCTCGGTAATGCACATCACTATAAGCCTTGCAAGCAATGTAGCTAATGAGTTAGTTACGGAATGATGCATTACGTAACGAGTAAAGAGACTTGCTGGTAACGAGATTGAACTAGGTATTGGATACTGACGATCGAATCTCGGGCAAGTAACATACCGATGAAAAAAGGAACAGCGTATGTTGTTATGCGGTTTGACCGATAAAGATCTTCGTAGAATATGTAGGAGCCAATATGGGCATCCAGGTCCCGCTATTGGTTATTGACCGAGAATAGTTCTAGGTCATGTCTACATAGTTCTCGAACCCGTAGGGTCCGCACGCTTAAGGTTTCCATGACAGTTATATTATGAGTTTATGAGTTTTGATGTACCGAAGGAGTTCGGAGTCCCGGATGAGATTGGGGACATGACGAGGAGTCTCGAAATGGTCGAGACGTAAAGATCGATATATTGGACGACTATATTCGGAGTTCGGAAAGGTTCCGAGTGATTCGGGTATTTTCGGGGGTACAGGGGAGTTTCGGGAATACGAGGAAGAAGTAATGGGCCTCATGGGCCAAGTGGTGGAAGAGAGGAGGCAGGGCGCGTGGCCCCCCTAGCCCAAACCGAATTGGACTAGGGGGCCGGCCCCCCTTTCCAACTCTTCCTCCCTCTCCTTCCTTCTCCTTCTCTTTCCCTTCCTTCCCCTCTCCTAGTTGGACTAGGAAAGGAGGGAGTCCTACTCCCGGTGGGAGTAGGACTCCTCCCTGGCGCGCCCTCCCTTGGCCGGCCGCCCCCTCCCCCTTGCTCCTTTATATACGGGGGCGGGGGGCACCCCATGACACACAAGTTGATCTACGGATCGTTCCTTAGCCGTGTGCGGTGCCCCCCTCCACCATATTCCACCTCGGTCATATCGTCGCGGAGTTTAGGCGAAGCCCTGCGCCGGTAAAACATCATCATCGTCACCACGCCGTCTTGTTGACGGAACTCATCCCCGAAGCTTTGCTGGACCGGAGCCCGGGGATCGTCATCGAGCTGAACGTGTGCTGAACTCGGAGGTGCCGTACGTTCGGTGCTTGGATCAGTCAGATCATGAAGACGTACGACTACATCAATCGCGTTGTCATAACGCTTCCGCTTATAGTCTATGAGGGTACGTGGACAACACTCTCCCGTCTCGTTGCTATGCCATCACCATGATCTTGCGTGTGCGTAGGAAATTTTTGAAATTACTACGTTCCCTAACAGTGGCATCCGAGCCAGGTTTTATTCGTAGATGTCATATGCATGAGTAGAACACAAGTGAGTTGTGGGCGATACAAGTCATACTGCTTACCAGCATGTCATACTTTGGTTCGGCGGTATTGTGAGATGAAGCGGCCCGGACCGACATTACGCGTACATGTGATTTAACACATCGCCATGTGATTTAACACCAATATTCACATATGTATGTGATTAATACCCATAGTTCACATCGTCATGTGATCAACACCCAAAGGGTTTACTAGAGTCAATAATCTAGTTCACATCGCTATGTGATTAACACCCAAAGAGTACTAAGGTATGATCATGTTTTGCTCGTGAGAGAAGTTTAGTCTCCGGGTCTGTCACATTCAGAGCCGTATGTATTTTGCAAATATTCTATGTCTACAATGCTCTGCACAGAGCTACTCTAGCTAATTGCTCCCACTTTCAATATGTATCCAGATTAAGACTTAGAGTCATCTGGATCAGTGCCAAAACTTGTATCGACGTAACCCTTTACGACGAACCTTTTGTTACCTCCATAATTGAGAAACATATCCTTATTCCACTAAGGATAATTTTGACCAATGTCCAGTGATCTACTTCTAGATCACTATTGTACTCCCTTGCCAAACCAGGGCAGAGTATACAATAGGTCCGGTCCATAGCATGGCATACTTTTATAGAACCTATGACTGATGCATAGGGAATGACTTTCATTCTCTTTCTATTTTCTGATGTGGTCGGGATTTGAGTCTTACTCAATTTCATACCTTTGCAACACAGGCAAGAACTCTTTCTTTGACTGTTCTATTTTGAACTATTTCAAAATCTTGTCAAGGTATGTACTCATTGAAAATCTTATCAATCGTCTTGATCTATCTCAATAGATCTTGATGCTCAATATGTAAGTAGCTTTACCGAGGTCTTTCTTTGAAAAAAAAACTCCTTTCAAACACTCCTTTATGCTTTCCAGAATAATTCTACATTATTTCCGATCAACAATATGTCATTCACATATACTTATCAGAAATGTTGTAGTGCTCCCACTCACTTTCTTGTAAATACAGGCTTCACCGCAAGTCTGTATAAAACTATATGCTTTGATCAACTTATCAAAGTGTATATTCCAACTCCGAGATGCTTGCACCAGTCCATAGATGGATCGCTGGAGCATGCACATTTTGTTAGCACCTTTAGGATTGACAAAACCTTCTGGTTGCATCATATACAACTCTTCTTTAAGAAAACCATTAAGGAATGCAGTTTTTACATCCATTTGCCAGATTTCATAAAATGTGGCAATTGC
Source organism: Triticum timopheevii (assembly GCA_963921465.1). NCBI lineage: Eukaryota > Viridiplantae > Streptophyta > Magnoliopsida > Poales > Poaceae > Triticum > Triticum timopheevii. Next base: position 548,000,516 of record OY997270.1, read on the forward strand.
TAACATGATTCGGACAGACTTAAGCATCACTACAGTTGAGAAAATCTCATTGTAGTCAACACCTTGAACTTGTCAAAAACCTTTTTGCGACAAGTCGAGCTTTGTAGATAGTAACACTACTATCAATGTCCGTCTTCCTCTTGAAGATCCATTTATTTTCTATGGCTTGCCAATCATTGGGCAAGTCCACCAAAGTCCACACTTTCTTCTCATACATGGATCCTATCTCAGATTTCATGGCCTCCAGCCATTTTGCGGAATCTGGGCTCATCATCGCTTCCTCATAGTTCGTAGGTTTATCATGGTCTAGTAACATGACTTTCAGAACAGGATTACCGTACCAGTCTGGTGTGGACCGTACTCTGGAAGACCTACGAGGTTCCACAGCAACTTGATCAGAAGTTTCATGATCATCATCATTAGCTTCCTCACTAATTGGTGTAGGAATCACTGGAACTGATTTCAGTGATGAACTATTTTCCAATTCAGGAGAAGGTACAATTACCTTATCAAGTTCTATTTTCCTCCCACTCACTTCTTCCGAGAGAAACTCCTTCTCTAGAAAGGATCCATTTTTAGCAACGAATATCTTGCCTTCAGATCTGTGATAGAAGGTGTACCCAACAATTTCCTTTGGGTATTCTATGAAGACGCACTTCTCCGATTTGGGTTTAAGCTTATCAGGTTGAAACTTTTTCACATAAGAATCGCAGCCCCAAACTTTAAGAAACGACAACTTGGGTTTCTTGCTAAACCACAGTTCATATGGTGTCATCTCAACGGATTTAGATGGTGCCCTTTTAACGTGAATGCAGTTGTCTCTAATGCATAACCCCAAAACAATAGTGGTAAATCAGTAAGAGACATCATAGATCGCACCATATCCAATAAAGTGCGGTTACGACGTTCGGACACACCATAACGTTGTGGTGTTCCAGGTGGCGTGAGCTGTGAAACTATTCCACATAGTTTTAATTGAAGACCAAACTCGTAACTCAAATATTCGTCTCTGCGATCAGATCGCAGAAATTTTATTTTCTTGTTACGATGATTTTTCCACTTCACTCTGAAATTCTTTGAACCTTTCAACTATTTCAGACTTATGTTTCATCAAGTAGATATACCGATATCTGCTCAAATCATCTTGTGAAGGTCAGAAAATAACGATACTTGCCACAAGCATCAACACTCATTGGATCGCATACATCGGTATGTATTATTTCCAATAAGTCAGTAGCTTGTTCCATTTTTCCGGAGAACGGAGTTTTAGTCATCTTGCCCAAAAGGCACGGTTCGCAAGCATCAAATGATTCATAACCAAGTGATTCCGAAAATCCATCTTTATGGAGTTTCTTCATGCGCTTTACACCGATATGACCCAAACGGCAGTGCCACAAATAAGTTGCACTATCATTATTAACTTTGCATCTTTTGGCATCAATATTATGAATATGTGTATCACTACGATCGAGATCCAACAAACTATTTTCATTGGGTGTATGACCATTTGAAGGTTTTATTCATGTAAACAGAACAACAATTATTCTCTGATTTTAAATGAATAAACGTATTGCAATAAACATGATTAAATCATATTCATGCTCAACGCAAACGCCAAATAACATTTATTTAGGTTTCACACTAATCCCGAAATGTATAGGGAGTGTGCGATGATGATCGTATCAATCTTGGAACTACTTCCAACACTCATCGTCACTTCCCCTTCAACTAGTCTCTGTTTATTCTGTAACTCCTGTTTCGAGTTACTAATCTTAGCAACCGAACAAGTATCAAATACTCAGGGGCTACTATAAACACTAGTAAGGAACATATCAATAACCTGTATATCAAATATACCCTTGTTCAATTTGCCATCCTTCTTATCCACCAAATATTCAAGGCTTCTCCGCTTCCAGTGACCATTTCCTTTGCAGTGTAATCACTCAGTTTCAGGCTTTGGTCCAGCTTTGGGCTTCTTCGCGGGAGTGACAACATGCTTGTCATTCTACTTGAAGTTCCCTTTCTTTTCCTTTGCCCTTTTCTTGAAACTAGTGGTCTTGTCAATCATCAACACTTGATGCTCTTTCTTGATTTCTACCTTCGTCGATTTCAACATCACGAAGAGCTCGGGAACCGTTTCCGTCATCCCTTGCATACTATAGTTCATCACGAAGTTCTAGTAACTCGGTGATGGTGACTAGAGAATTCTGTCAATCACTATCTTATCTGGAAGATTAACTCCCAATTGATTCAAGTGATTGAAGTACCCATACAATCTGAGCACATGCTCACTAGTTGAGCGATTCTCCTCCAACTTTTAGCTATAGAACTTGTTGGAGACTTCATATCTCTCAACTCGGGTATTTGCTTGAAATATTAACTTCAAATACTGGAACATCTCATATGGTCCATGACATTCAAAACATCTTTGAAGTCCCGATTCTAAGCCGTTAAGCATGGTGCACTAAACTATCAAGTAGTCATGATATTGAGCTAGCCAAACGTTCATAACGTCTGCATTTGCTCCTACAATAGGTTTGTCACCTAGCGGTGCATCAAGGACATAATTCTTCTGTGCAGCAATGAGGATAAACCTCAGATCATGGATCCAATCCGCATCATTGCTACTAACATCTTTCAACACAATTTTCTCTAGGAACATATCAAAATAAACATATGAAAGCAACAACGCGAGCTATTGATCTACAACATAATTTGCAAAATACTACCAGGACTAAGTTCATGATAAATTTAAGTTCAATTAATCATATTACTTAAGAACTCCCACTTAGACAGACATCTCTCTAGTCATCTAAGTGATCACGTGATCCAAATCAACTAAACCATGTCCGATCATCACGTGAGATGGAGTAGTTTTCAATGGTGAACATCACTATGTTGATCATATCTACTATATGATTCACGCTCGACCTTTCGATCTCCGTGTTCCGAGGCCATATCTGTATATGCTAGGCTCGTCAAGTTTAACCTGAGTATTCCGCGTGTGCAACTGTTTTGCACCTGTTGTATTTGAACGTAGAGCCTATCACACCCGATCATCACGTGGTGTCTCAGCACGAAGAACTTTCGCAACGGTGCATACTCAGGGAGAACACTTCTTGATAATTAGTGAGAGATCATCTTAAAATGCTACCGCCAATCAAAACAGAATAAGATGTATAACAGATAAACATCATATGCAATCAAAATATGTGACATGATATGGCCATGATCATCTTGCGCCTTTGATCTCTATCTCCAAAGTACTGTCATGATCTCTATCGTCACTGGCACGACACCATGATCTTCATCATCTTGATCTATATCAATGTGTCGTTACATGGTCGTCTCATCAACTATTGCTCTTGCAACTATTGCTATCGCATAGCGATAAAGTAAAGCAATTATTTGGCACTTGCATCTTATGCAACAAAGAGACAACCATAGGGCTTCTGCTAGTTGCCGATAACTTCAACAAAACATGATCATCTCATACAACAACTTATATTTCATCACGTCTTGACCATATCACATCACAACATGCCCTGCAAAAACAAGTTAGACGTCCTCTACTTTGTTGTTGCAAGTTTTACGTGGCTGCTACGGGCTGAGCAAGAACCGTTCTTACCTACGCATCAAAACCACAACGGCAGTTCGTCAAGTTGGTGCTGTTTTAACCTTCGCAAGGACCGGGCGTAGCCACACTCGGTTCAACTAAAGTTGGAGAAACTGACACCCGCTAGTCACCTGTGTGCAAAGCACGGCGGTAAAACCAGTCTCGCGTAAGCGTACGCGTAATGTCGGTCCGGGCCGCTTCATCCAACAATACCGCCGAACCAAAGTATGACATGCTGGTAAGCAGTATGACTTGTATCGCCCACAACTCACTTGTGTTCTACTCATGCATATAACATCAACGTATAAAACCTAGGCTCGGATGCCACTGTTGGGGAACGTAGTAATTTCAAAAAATTTCCTACGCACATGCAAGATCATGGTGATGCATAGCAACGAGAGGGGAGAGTGTGTCCACGTACCCTCGTAGACCGAAGGCGGAAGCGTTAGAACAACGCGGTTGATGTAGTCGTACGTGTTCACGGCCCGACCGATCAAGCACCGAAACTACGGCACCTCCGAGTTCTAGCACACGTTCAGCTCGATGATGTCCCTCGAACTCCGATCCAGCCGAGTGTCGAGGGAGAGTTCCGTCAGCACGACGGCGTGGTGACGATCTTGATATACTACCGACGCAGGGCTTCGCCTAAGCACCGTTACGATATTATCGAGGTGGATTATGGTGGAGGGGGGCACCGCACACGGCTAAGAGATCCAAGGGATCAATTGTTGTTGTGCCTAGAGGTGCCCCCTGCCCCCGTATATAAAGGAGCAAGGGGGGAGGGGGCGGCCGTCCTAGGAGGGGCGCGCCAAGGGGAGTCCTACTCCCACCGGGAGTAGGACTCCCTCCTTCCTTGTTGGAGTAGGAGAAGGGGGAAAGAGGGGGAGAGGAGGAAGGAAAAGGGGCCCGCACCCCTTGTCCAATTCGGACCAGAGGGGGGCTGCGCGCCTCCTTCCTTTCGGCCTCTCTCCTCTAATCCCGTATGGCCCAATAAGGCCCATATACTCCCCAGCGAATTCCCGTAACTCTCCGGTACTCCGAAAAATACCCGAATCACTCGAAACCTTTCCGAACTCCGAATATAGTCGTCCAATATATCGATCTTTACGTCTCGACCATTTCGAGACTCCTCGTCATGTCCCCGATCTCATCTGGTACTCCGAACTCTTTCGGTACATCAAAACTCATAAACTCATAATATAACTATCATCGAAACCTTAAGCGTGCGAACCCTACGGGTTCGAGAACAATGTAGACATGACCTAGAACTATTCTTGGCCAATAACCAATAGCGAAACCTGGATGCTCATATTGGCTCCCACATATTCTACGAAGATCTTTATCGGTCAAACCGCATAACAACATACGTTGTTCCCTTTGTCATCGGTATGTTACTTGCCCGAGATTCGATCGTCGGTATCCAATACCTAGTTCAATCTCGTTACCGGCAAGTCTCTTTACTCGTTACGTAATGCATCATTCCGTAACAAACTTATTAGCTACATTGCTTGCAAGGCTTATAGTGATGTGCATTACCGAGAGGGCCCAGAGATACCTCTCCGACAATCGGAGTGACAAAACCTAATCTCGAAATACGCCAACCCAACATGTACCTTTGGAGACACCTGTAGTACTCCTTTATAATCGCCCAGTTACCTTGTGACGTTTGGTAGTACCCAAAGTGTTCCTCCGGTAAACGGGAGTTGCATAATCTCATAGTTACAGGAACATGTATAAGTCATGAAGAAAGCAATAGCAATATACTAAACGATCAAGTGCTAGGCTAACAGAATGGGTGAGGGAGTCCTGGACTAGGGGGTGTCCGGACAGCCGGACTATCATCGTCCGCCGGACTCCAAGACTACGAAGATACAAGGTTGAAGACTCCGTCCCGTGTCCGGATGGGACTCTCCTTGGTGTGGAAGGCAAGCTTGGCGATACGGATATGTAGATCTCCTACCATTGTAACCGACTCTGTGTAACCCTAGCCCTCTCCGGTGTCTATATAAACCGGAGGGTTTTAGTCCGTAGGACATAACATCCATTACAACAATCATACCATAGGCTAGCTTCTAGGGTTTAGCCTCCTTGATCTCGTGGTAGATCCACTCTTGTAATACACATCATCAATATTAATCAAGCAGGACGTAGGGTTTTACCTCCATCAAGAGGGCCCGAACCTGGGTAAAACATCGTGTCCCTCGTCTCCTGTTACCATCCGCCTAGACGCACAGTTCGGGACCCCCTACCCGAGATCCGCCGGTTTTGACACCGACATTGGTGCTTTCATTGAGAGTTCCTCTGTGTCGTCACCGATAGGCTTGATGGCTTCTCCAATCAACAACACTGTCCAGGGTGAGACTTTTCTCCCCGGACAGATCTTCCTATTCGGCGGCTTCGCACTGCGGGCCAATTCACTTGGCCATCTGGAGCAGATCGAAAGCTACGCCCCTGGCCGTCAGGTCAGATTTGGAAGCTTAAACTTCACGGCAGATATCCACGGAGAGTTGATCTTCGATGGATCCGAGCCACAGCTGTGCGTGCCGCACTGTCACGATGGACATGATCTAACTCTGCCGCCGGACAGCGCCTTGGAGGCCGCACATGAATCCGCTCCGACCCATAGTTCGGAGCCGATCGCGCAGATCGAGGACGAGTGGCTGGACACCGCCTCGGGAGCTGCAACATCCGCGGCGATGGAGCCGAACACTAACCTTGTCCCCTATAAAACTCGTGACTCCGAGGTGCCGGACTCCCTGCCGGACTCCGAACCTCCTGCGCCCCTGCCAATCGAATCCGATTGGACGCTGATCATGGAGTTCACCGCTGCGGGCATCTTTCAGCACTCGCCCTTTGGCGACATCCTAAATTCGCTAAAGCATCTCTCGCTATCCGGAGAGCCCTGGCCGGATTATGGCCAGGATGGTTGGGATGCGGACGACGAAGAAATTCAAAGCCCACCCACCACCCACTTTGTAGCCACTGTCGATGATCTAACCGACATGCTAGACTATGACCCCGAAGACATCGACGGTATGGACGACGATGCCGGAGACGATCAAGAACCAGTGCTCACAGAGCACTGGAAAGCCACCCCGACCCATGATGTATATATGGTGGATACCCCAAAAGGAAGCGATAACGAGGACCAACGGGGCGCGGCAAAGGATAATCCCGCCGATAAACAACCAAAACGGTGACACAGACGCTGCCCTAAGTCCCGCCTCGACAACAACAGTGCTCCTAATGACCCAGCAGTAGAGCAGGCCAAACCAGTGGACGACGAACATGCAGCCAAGCAACTGTCCGAACAGGACGAATCGGATAATCAATCCATGCCCGGCGAAACCAACAGTCCAGACGACCTCACACCGGACACACCACCGGAGAATAAGAGCCTTCGCAAAAGACTCGTCGCCACTACAAGAAGTCTGAAGAAGGAAAAACGGAAGCTCAAAACAGCAGAAGACATACTCAGAATGAGGTAGAGCAAAGTGCTCAAAACCGCAGACAAATACGGCAATGGCCATCAATCAAAGAGCTACCCGAAGCGCAAGCTGCTGCCAGAATTTGACGAGGAAGCCGTAGAGCCCCCACAGTCAAAAAACAAAGATGCCGCCTGGCCGGATAGACAGCCAGATGATAGGCCAAAAACTACAAGCGGCGCCGCACACAAGCCGACTCATGATCCTGGAAAAACAGATGGCCCAGCCAGGTCCATTTACGGGCCAAAAAAGAGGGCCCCAGGAAGCAACACAACACGCCAAGTGTTCGAAGACAATGGTACACCCAAATACAGGGGCGCCGCACACCCACTATGTTTCACCAATGAGGTGCTGGATCATGAATTCCCAGCAGGGTTTAAACCCATAAACATAGAGGCTTATGACGGAACAACAGACCCTGGAGTCTAGATAGAGGATTATATACTACACATACACATGGCTAGAGGAGATGATCTCCACACCATAAAATATCTACCCCTCAAGCTCAAAGTGCCAGCTCGGCATTGGCTCAAAAGCCTCCCAGAAAACACTGTTGGAAGTTGGGAAGAGCTTGAGGACGCATTTAGAGCAAATTTTCAAGGGACTTATGTCCGCCCTCCGGATGCAGACGATCTAAGTCATATAACTCAACAGCCCGGAGAGTCAGCGCGCAAATTCTGGAACAGGTTCCTTACTAAAAAGAACCAAATAGTTGACTGCCCGGACGCCGAAGCCTTAGCAGCTTTTAAACACAACGTCCGAGACGAATGGCTCGCCAGACACCTCGGCCAAGAGAAGCCGAGGACAATGTCCGCGCTAACAAGCCTCATGACCCGCTTTTGCGCGGGGGAGGACAGCTGGCTAGCAAGATGCAGCACCAGAGACCCAAGTACATCCGAGATCAGAGATGGAAACGGAAAATCACGGCGCAGAAAAGATCAGCGCTGGAATAAAGAGAAAATCCCAAAGAACACGACAGTCAACGCCGGATTCAAAAGCTCGCGGCCAAACAACAAAACACTGCCTCTTAAGGACAACAGTGATGAGCTATCCAATTTAAACAATTTTGGATGGGATATGTCAAACCCACAGTACCTCCGGAAGGCCTGCAAACCACACCCACTGAGATTGTTGGGTTTTCAAACAGTCCGGCCGACTCAACGCCGAACACAAGGGGCTTGACGCACCAAGCGAAGACGACGAACCCCACCAGCAGGGCACCGGAAAACAAAAGACTTTCCCACAAGAAGTCAAAGCAGTAAACTCACTTTATGTGATAATACGGAATAACAATGCGGCACCCGCTACGACGGGTCTCGCACGGTCCACCCCAGCGGAACCTCGAGATTGGATGTCAAAACCAATCACTTTTGACCACCTGGATTATTCCAGAGGTGTTCGAAATGCAGGATGGACTGCTCTGACATTGGATCCTATAATCGACGGACTACAATTTACACAAGTCCTGATGGACGGCGGCAGCGATTTAAACCTGCTATATCCGAACACAATCTGCAAGTTGGGGATAGACCTTACTACAATTCAACATAGCCGCACTTCCTTTAAAGGAGTGGTGCCAGGCCCTCACGCCAAATGCACAGGCTCCTTACTACTAGAAGTTGTGTTCGGATCACCGAACAACCTCCGACGCGAAAAACTAATCTTTCATATCGCCCCATTCAAAAGTAGCTATCAAGCACTATTGGGACGTGAAGCTTTTGTCCGCTTTACGCCATACCACATTACGTGTCTTTTACATTTAAAATGCCCGGTCCACGCGGCATCATTTCATTAAGAGGGTCATTCAGAGACCCCAGACACGGCTAGACGAGTCCGGTAGAAATAAGCTAGGGGCTCCCTAGCCACACAGCCCTTCACAAGGGGCTGTGCGTATAAGCAATAATGAGCTAATATAGACTCCGCTTTATTCCTTTATTAAAAAATTTTATGCATTTTTTAACACGATTTCCTTTCAAACTAAGTTCCTCTCTTTTACAGATGAACAACGTGCATACCCGTCCAGGATAACGGCACAACGGAGATACAGGCGCAGACTTGCAGTAGGGACCCGTCGCAAGGATTCTTTTCAGATTAAGACCCTACGTAAACCTTTTTTACTATCTCTTGTTGCTATAATCCCCTGGTTTCTCATTATAACCAGAGTGGAAACTGACATTTTGGCATCGGCCGCGTCAGAGGACCTCGCCCGTACCTGGACACTAGGGGGCATTGTTCTGCCCATTATTATAAAGACCGAACACCTTAGGGAGTGTTCGGCATCTCGAGTTAGGCCTTATATGCATCAGCTCCGAATCATGTCTTTGGTCAAATGTTGGGTTTGCCCAGCTCCTGTGTTTTGCTGCCTTACGTTCCGTATCATCGGCTAACGCGGCACCAGGAGAACTGCTGCGATTGTGCCCCAGTTCGGCTGGGCGAGCACCTCAGTAGAGAAAGCCGAAAACTGACTGTCATGATACAGCGAGAGACTGGTCAACCACTCGATCGACCACCGGAATGTTTAGAATTCCTCCGCTTTGACGAAGGACCATTTCCCGGTCAGGCACACACGCGCGGCGAATTCGGAGAGCGCGGTGCCCCCAGGGGCTATATCTTAGTCCCACCCTCGAACTCCAATGGCTAAGTGAAAGTGATAAAGCATTATAGTCCGGTTGCCTCGCTCGCTACGCTACCACCTCCTCAACAGGACCGAGACGTCGGATTAAGTGTGAAAATGCGCTATTTTTGCGAACACCCCCGCACCTTGTGCGTGGGGGCTGAAGCCCAAGACTGCCATCTTTCAGGTTATACACACGTATACATAAACGACCGCATAGGAGATATTTCAATACTTGAACGCACAAGTATAAAAAGCGATTACATCATAACCATCATTTTACAAAATAAAACGTTCATTTGAATGTGACATTTTTCGAGCACTGCGACTCTATTACACGAGCACCACGCATAACTTCCCCAAAATAGTGCTCGGCGGGTAACCGGCTTTCGTCCGAACCCTGGGTGGCAACAGCGGTGGCATCCATGTCTGTCCAATGTGTCTTCACACGGGCGAGGGCCATCCGCGTACCCTCTATGCAGGCCGATCGCTTCATTGCCTTGATATGCGGCACCGCCCCAAGAAACTGCTGCAATAAGCCAAAATAGCTCTTTGGCTTGGGCCTCTCCGGCCAGACATGAGTCACGATATCCGTCATGGCAAGTCCGGACAACCTATTCAGCTCAGCCCATTCGGCCAACCGATCGGTCAGCGGAAGTGAACGATCCGGACTATGGAATTGAGACCAAAACATCTCTTCCGTCTTGTGATCCTTCTGACTTCGGAAGTGCACAACGGCATCTGCCGCACTCGCCGCTAAGTCCATATATGGATCCTCCGGACCCCACAGCTGGCCAAGCTGGGCATATTTTGGATCCGTAAACCTGCGACGCAGCAGAAAAGCTTGCCAGCCACAATGTCTCCGGCCTGACGCAGCTCCTCCTTTATAGCCCATATTGCAGAACAGGCATCCTTGGCTTCGGCGGTGGCCTTTCCCAGGTCTTCTCGCTCCGATAGGCGCTCCTTTTCAAGAGCCTCATTGCGGTCAGTAGCATCCTTCAAATTAACGGCCAGTTCGGCCATCTCTTCCCTGCTTCGGCAGTGTGCAGCCCTTTCGGCTTCTAAATCCTCGGCCGCCCTCGAGGCAGCCGCATTACTTCTCCTGGCTTGCTCCTTGGCTTGAGCAAGTTCTGCTCGAAGGCTCTCCACAGCAGCAGCACCATCTGCGTCAAGCACAAATATTGTTAGAGGTGGGTTTTGGCTCCCTTAATAGGTGATTGCGGAGAGACAACTTACCTTGCAACTCGTCAAGTCGCTTGTTGACTAGCACGATGTCTGCATCCGCAACATCGAGTTGCCGCATTAATTCAGCAACTCCATCAGTCCGGCTAGCCCCCGGACTATCCGCCACCTGCATAGGAAAGGCAACACTCAATACCTGCGATTTGATCCTCGGTACGCTGTCGCTTTCGACAACCTACCGAGTCTCAGGGGCTACTATCTATACAGGGCGCACTTTCATGTGCAAAACTGTCAAAAAGGTGTGTCGTTTTTACGTACCTCAAACCCCGCCAGCAAACTCCTGATGGCATTATGCAATCCGCTTTCGGCGGACGAAATCCTTCCAATCACCGTACTCATCAATGCACGGTGATCTTTTGAGATGGACGCCCTCTCAAGCAGATCCTTCAGCTCTCCCGGCCGAACACTAGTCGGCGCCGAACTCTTCGGCTCTGTCGGGCTCGGGGATACCCTCCGTGACGACACTTTAGGCTCGTCCGCCCTATCCGACGGTGCAGCAGACGGAGGCGTCTCGCTCTCCATCATCTCCGGACGAAGATCCCCCGAAGACGAGCTCATCTGAGAAGGTCGCAGATCCGAACTACAAGCTCGCTGGAGGGCTGATTCTTTAGAGAAGACTGTGCGGCCGGGACCTCCCCGGACGCAGGACCCTCTGGTGAAGATTTCTTCCCCCGCTTAGGGGCTTTGGCCTCCGGGTCTTCGGAAGCGGTCCTCTTCTCCCCCTGGAGGGGGGGGGGATTCTTGATCCCCCCTTCTTCAAGCGCCCCCTTGGGCGAGGCGGTAGCTCCTCTATTTTCCCCTTCGCCTTCTTCTGAAGGCGCAACCTCCAACATCCTGACCAGCACGGGATCAGGCGCGGTCTTCCGGAGGGGGCCCGGACATCGTATCAGCTTTGCTTGCGCTATCCACTCCTGTTGCGGGATAACGGGTTAAAAGGCGAATTATATAAAAGCAAACAAATGGTACGTCCGAACACTGGGCTACTTACTTGAGTATCCGGGCGATTGCAGCTTAGGCCGGCATCCTCAGTCAATTCCGGACACGCCGCTTGTGGTCCGAAGAACAACTTGTACATCTCCACAGGTGTCGTACCCATAAAGTGTTGGAGAATCCGTGGTCCCTCCGGATTGAACTCCCATAGCCGGAGAGGACGGCGTTTGCAGGGCAGGAGACGCCTAATTAGCATAACCTGCATCGCCACGACCAGATCAATCTCCCTCGCTTGGAGGTCTCGAATCCGGCCCTGCAATAGGGGCACGTCTTTTGACGGCCCCCAGTTGAGCCCTTGGTTGACCCACGACATCAACCGTTGAGGAGGTCCCGAGCGGAATATGGGCGGCGGCTTCTGCCTGCTGCCCTTCGGAGCGGTGATATAGAACCACTCCTGCTGCCACAAGCCGAGCTCCTCTTGGAAGGAGCCCTCGGGCCACGGGGCATCGGCCCTCCTGCTTATGGCCGCCCCGCCGCACTCTGCTTGACGCCCCCCAATCATCTTCGGCTCCACATTGAAGGTCTTCAGCCACATGTCTATGGTTAGGAAACATAACCATCTTTGATTAATGAGCTAGTCAAGTAGAGGCATACTACTATGTTTGTCTATGTATTCACACATGTATTATGTTTCCGGTTTAATACAATTCTAGCATGAATAATAAACATTTATCATGAAATAAGGAAATAAATAATAAATTTATTATTGCCTCTAGGGCATATTTCCTTCAGCCCCCCTCCACCATATTCCACCTCGGTCATATCATCGCGGAGTTTAGGCGAAGCCCTGCGCCGGTAAAACATCATCATCGTCACCACGCCGTCGTGCTGACGGAACTCATCCCCGAAGCTTTGCTGGATCGGAGCTCGGGGATCGTCATCGAGCTGAACGTGTGCTGAACTCGGAGGTGCCGTACGTTCGGTGCTTGGATCGGTCGGATCGTGAAGACGTACGACTACATCAACCGCGTTGTCATAATGCTTCCGCTTATGGTCTACGAGGGTACGTGGACAACACTCTCCCCTCTCGTTGCTATGCCATCACCATGATCTTGCGTGTGCGTAGGAAATTTTTGAAATTACTACGTTCCCCAACAGGAGAGGCATAAGCTAACATACTTTCTCTTCTTGGATCATATGCACTTATGATTGGAACTCTAGCAAGCATCTGCAACTACTAAAGATTCATTAAGGTAAAACCCAACCATAGCATTAAAGCATCAAGTCCCCTTTATCCCATACGCAAACAACCTACTTACTCGGGTCTGTGCTTCTGTTCACTCACGCCACCCACCATAAGCAAATCATGAACATATTGCAAACCCTACAACAGGAATCCCTCATGCTTGTGCGACACAAAGAGCACCATATGACAGAACCAATAATAAAACATGCAACTCAAAACAATCACGATCATTAATTAACCCATAGGACAAAACGGATCTAGTCAAACATCATAAGATAGCCATACATCATTAGGAAATAATATATAGCATTGAGCACCATGTTTAAGTAGAGATTACAGCGGGTAAGAGAGGGGTTACACCGCTGTATAGAGGGGGGAAGAGTTGGTGATGAAGGCGGTGAAGTTGTTGATGAAGATCGCGGTGATGATGATGTCCCCCGGCGGTGTTCTGGCGCCACCGGAAGCAAGGGGGAGAGAGCCCCCCTTCTTCTTCTTCTTCCTTGACCTTCTCCCTAGATGGGAGAAGGGTTTCCCCTCTGGTCCTTGGCTCCCATGGCGTGGGAGGGGCGAGAGCCCCTCCGAGATTGGATCTGTCTCTTGTTGGAAATATGCCCTAGAGGCAATAACAAATTAGTTATTATATTTCCTTGTTCATGATAATCGTTTATTATCCATGCTATAATTGTATTGATAGGAAACTCAGATACATGTGTGGATACATAGACAACACCATGTCCCTAGTAAGCCTCTAGTTGACTAGCTCGTTGATCAATAGATGGTTACGGTTTCCTGACCATGGACATTGGATGTCGTTGATAACGGGATCACATCATTAGGAGAATGATGTGATGGACAAGACCCAATCCTAAGCCTAGCACAAAGATCGTGTAGTTCGTATGCTAAAGCTTTTCTAATGTCAAGTATCATTTCCTTAGACCATGAGATTGTGCAACTCCCGGATACCGTAGGAATGCTTTGGGTGTACCAAACATCACAATGTAACTGGGTGGCTATAAAGGTACACCACGGGTATCTCCGAAAGTGTCTGTTGGGTTGGCACGAATCGATACAGGGATTTGTCACTCCGTGTGACGGAGAGGTATCTCTGGGCCCACTCGGTAGGACATCATCATAATGTGCACAGTGTGACCAAGGGGTTGATCACGGGATGATGTGTTATGGAATGAGTAAATAGACTTGCCGGTAACGAGATTGAACAAGGTATCAGGATACCGACGATCGAATCTCGACAAGTACTATACCGCTAGACAAAGGGAATTGAATACGGGATTGATTGAATCCTCGACATCGTGGTTCATCCGATGAGATCATCATGGAACATGTGGGAGCCAACATGGGTATCCAGATCCTGCTGTTGGTTATTGGCCGTAGAGTTGTCTCGGTCATGTCTACGTGTCTCTCGAACCCGTAGGGTCTACACACTTAAGGTTCGATGACGCTAGGGTTATAGGGAATAGATGTATGTGGTTACTGAATGTTGTTCGGAGTCCCGGATGAGATCCCGGACGTCACGAGGAGTTTTGGAATGGTCCGGAGGTAAAGATTTATATATGGGAAGTCCTATTTTGGTCACCGGAAAGGTTTCGGGTGCTATCGGTAATGTACCGGGACCACCGGGAGGGTCCCGGGGGTCCACCAAGTGGGGCCACCGGCCCCAGAGGGCAGCATGGGCCAAGTGTGGGAGGGGACAAGCCCCAAGTGGGCTGGTGCGCCCCCACCAGGGCCCAAGGCGCCTAGGGTTTGGGGAGGGGGCACCTCCACCTTACTTGGGGGGCAAGTTTCCCCCCTCCCCCCCTTGGCCGCCACCCTAGATGGGTTTTAGGGCTGCCGCACCCCTTGGGGTGGGAACCCTAGAGGGGGCGTAGCCCCTTCCCTCTCCCCTATATATAGTTGAGGTCTTTGGGGCCGCAAACACAAGAGTTTTGACCTCTCCCTGGCGCAGCCCTACCTCTCTCCCTCCTCGTCTCTTGCGGTGCTTGGCGAAGCCCTGCTGGAGTGCCATGCTCCTCCACCACCACCACGCCGCCGTGTTGCTGATGGACGGAGTCTTCCCCAACCTCTCCCTCTCTCCTTGCTGGATCAAGGCATGGGAGACGTCACCGGGCTGCATGTGTGTTGAACGCAGAGGTGCCGTCCGTTCGGCACTAGGATCATCGGTGATTTGGATCACGACGAGTACGACTCCATCAACCCCGTTCACTTGAACGCTTCCGCTTAGCAATCTACAAGGGTATGTAGATGCACTCTCCTTCCCTTCGTTGCTAGATTACTCCATAGATTGATCTTGGTGATGCGTAGAAAATTTTGAATTTCTGCTACGTTCCCCAACAGTGGCATCATGAGCTAGGTCTATGCGTAGTTTCTATGCACGAGTAGAACACAAGTTGTTGTGGGCGTTGATTTTGTTCAATATGCTTACCGTTACTAGTCCAATCTTGTTTCGACGGTATTGTGGGATGAAGCGGCCTGGACCGACCTTCACTTACGTGAGACAGGTTCCACCGACTGACATGCACTTGTTGCATAAGGTGGCTAGCGGGTGCCAGTCTCTCCCACTTTAGTCGGATCGGATTCGATGAAAAGGGTCCTTATGAAGGGTAAATAGCAATTGACATATCACGTTGTGGTTTTTGCGTAGGTAAGAAACGTTCTTGCTAGAAACCCATAGCAGCCACGTAAAATATGCAAACAACAATTAGAGGACGTCTAACTTGTTTTTGCAGGGTATGCTATGTGATGTGATATGGCCAAAAGAATGTGATGAATGATATGTGATGTATGAGATTGATCATGTTCTTGTAATAGGAATCACGACTTGCATTTCGATGAGTATGACAACCGGCAGGAGCCATAGGAGTTGTCTTAATTTATTGTATGACCTGCGTGTCAATGAACAACGCCATGTAATTACTTCACTTTATTGCTAAACCGTTAGCCATAGTAGTAGAAGTAATAGTTGGCGAGACAACTTCATGGAGACACGATGATGGAGATCATGATGATGGAGATCATGGTGTCGTGCCGGTGACGATGATGATCATGGAGCCCCGAAGATGGAGATCAAAAGGAGCAAAATGATATTGGCCATATCATGTCACTTTTTGATTGCATGTGATGTTTATCATGTTTATGCATCTTATTTGCTTAGAACGACGGTAGTAAATAAAATGATCCCTCATTAAAATTTCAAGAAAGTGTTCCCCCTAACTGTGCACCGTTGCGAAAGTTCGTTGTTTTGAAGCACCACGTGATGATCGGGTGTGATAGATTCTAACGTTCACATACAACGGGTGTAAGCCAGATTTACACACGCGAAACACTTAGGTTAACTTGACGAGCCTAGCATGTACAGACATGGCCTCGGAACACAAGAGACCGAAAGGTCGAGCATGAGTCGTATGGTAGATACGATCAACATGAAGATGTTCACCGATGATGACTAGTCCATCTCACGTGATGATCGGACACGGCCTAGTTGACTCGGATCATGTAATCCCTTAGATGACTAGAGGGATGTCTATCTGAGTGGGAGTTCATAAGATGAACCTAATTATCCTGAACATAGTCAAAAGATCTTTGGAAATTATGTCGCAAGCTCGCGCTTTAGTTCTACTGTTTAGATATGTTCCTAGAGAAAATTCAGTTGAAAGTTGATAGTAGTGATTATGCGGACTAGGTCCGTAAACTGAGGATTGTCCTCGTTGCTTCGAAGAAGGCTTATGTCCTTAATGCAACGCTCAGTGTGCTGAACCTCGAACGTCGTCTGTGGATGTTGCGAACATCTGACACACACGTTTTGAAAACTACGTGATAGTCCAGTAATGTTATACGGTTTAGAGTTGAGGCACCGAAGACGATTTCGAAATGTCGCGAAACATATGAGATGTTTCAAGGGCTGAAATTGGGATTTCAGGATCGTGCCCACGTCAAGAGGTATAAGACCTCCGACGAGTTTCTTAGCCTACAAAGTAAGGGGGAAAAGCTCAATCGTTGAGCTTGTGCTCTGATTGTCTGAGTACCACAATCACTTGAATCGAGTGGGAGTTAATCTTCTAGATGAGATAGTGATGTTTTTTCAAAGTCATTGCCACCAAGATGCTAGAGCTTCGTGATGAACTATAACATATCAGGGTTAGATATGATGATCCTTGAGAGATTCGCGATGTTTGACACCGCGAAAGTAGAAATCAAGAAGGAGCATCAATTGTTGATGGTTGGTGAAACCACTAGTTTCAAGAAGGGCAAGGGCAAGAAGGGATACTTCATGAAACGGCAAATCAGCTACTGCTCTAGTGAAGAAACCCAAGGTTGAACCCAAACCCGAGACTAAGTGCTTCTGTAATAAGGGGAACAGTCACTAGAGCAGAATTACCCTAGATACTTGGTAGATGAGTAGGCTGGCAAGGTCGATAGAAGTATATTGGATATACATGTGTACTTTACTAGTACTCCTAGTAGCACCAGGGTATTAGATACCGGTTCGGTTGCTAAGTGTTAGTAACTCGAAATAAAAGGCTGCGGAGTAAACGGAGACTAGCTAAAGGTGAGCTGGCGATATGTGTTGGAAGTGTTTTCCAATCTTGATGTGATCAAGCATCGCACGCTCCCTCTACCATCGAGATTGATGTTAAACCTAAATAATTGTTATTTGGTGTTTGCGTTGAGCATAGACATGATTAGATTATGTCTATCGCAATACGGTTATTCATTTAAGGAGAATAATGGTTACTTTGTTTGTTTGAATAATACCTTCAATGGTCTTGCACCCAAAATGAATGGTTTATTGAATCTCGATCGTAGTGATACACATGTTCATGCCAAAAATATAAGATAGTAATGATAGTACCACCTACTTGTGGCACTGCCATGTAAGTCATATTGGTATAAAACACATGAAGAAGCTCCATGTTGATGGATCCTTGGACTCACTCGTTTTTTAAAAGTTTGAGACATGCGAACCATTTCTATTGGTATGCACGCATGAAGAAACTCCATGCAGATGGATCGTTTAGGACTCACTTGATTTTGAATCACTTGAGACATGCAAATCATACCACATGGGAAAGATGACTGAAAAAGCCTCGTGTTTCAGTAAGATGGAACAAGAAAGCAGCTTGTTGGAAGTAACACATTTTGATGTGTGCAGTCCGATGAGTGCTGAGGCATACAATGGACATCGTTATGTTCTTACTTCACAGATGATTTGAGTAGATTCTGAGTATGTTTACTTGATGAAACACAAATCTGAATTATTGAAAGGTTCAAGTAATTTCAGATTGAAGTTGAAGATCGTCGTGACAAGAGGATAAAATGTCTATGATATGATCATAGAGATGAGTATCTGAGTTGCGAGTTTGGTACACAATTAAGACATTGTGGAAATTGTTTCACAACTAACACCGCTTGGAACACCATAGTGTGATGGTGTGTTCGAACATCATAGTTGCACCCTATTGGATATGGTGCGTACCATGATGTCTCTTATCGAATTACCACTATCGTTTATGGGTTAGGCATTAGAGACAACCGCACTCACTTTAAATAGGGCACCACGTAATTCCGTTGAGACGACACCATATGAACTATGGTTTGGAGAAACCTAAGTTGTCGTTTCTTAAAAGTTTGGGGCAACAACGCTTATGTGAAAAGGTTTCAGGCTGATAAGCTCGAACCCAAAGCGGATAAATACATCTTCATAGGACACCCAAAACAGTTGGGTATACCTCCTGTCTCAGATCCGGAAGCAAAAGGGATTGTTTCTAGAATCGGGTCCTTTCTCGAGGAAAAGTTTCTCTCGAAAGAATTGAGTGGGAGGATAGTGGAGACTTGATGAGGTTATTGAACCGTCACTTCAACTAGTGTGTAGCAGGGTACAGGAAGTTGTTCCTGTGGTACCTATACCAATTGAAGTGGAAGCTTATGATAATGATCATGAAACTTCGGATCAAGTCACTACCAAACCTCGTAGGTCGACAAGGATGCGTACTGCTTCAGAGTGGTACATAATCCTATCTTAGGAGGTCATGTTGCTAGACAACAATGAACCTACGAGCTATGGAGAAGCGATGGTGGGCCCGGATTCCGGCAAATGGCTCGAGGCCATAAAATCCGAGAGAGGATCCATGTATGAAAACAAAGTGTAGACTTTGGAAGAACTACTTGATGGTCGTAAGGCTGTTGGGTACAAATGGATTTTAAAAGGAAGACGGACAAAGATGGTATGTGTCACCATTAAGAAAGCTCAGCTTGTCACTAAGATGTTTCCGACAAGTTCAAGGAGTTGACTATGATGAGACTTTCTCACTCGTAGTGATGCTAAGAGTCTGTTGAAATCTTATTAGCAGTTACTGCATTATTTATGAAATCTTGCAGATAGGATGTCAAAACATTATTTCCTCGAAAATTTTCTTGAGGAAAGGTTGCATGTGATACAACCAGAAGGTTTCTGTCAATCCTAAAATATGCTAACAAGTATGCAAAGCTCCAGCAATCCTTCTAAGGACTGGAGTAAGCATCTCGGAGTTGGAATATACACTTTGATGAGATGATCAAAGATTTTGGGTTTATACAAAGTTTATGAGAAACTTGTATTTCCAAAGAAGTAAGTGGGAGAACTATAGAATTTCTGATGAGTATATGTTGCTAACATATTGTTGATCAGAAATGTTGTAGAGTTTCTGGAAAGCATATAGGGTTGTTTGAAAAGTGTTTTTCAATAGAAAACCTGGATTAAGCTGCTTGAACATTGAGCATCAAGATCTATGAGGATAGATCAAAAACGCTTAATGGTACTTTCAAATGAGCACATACCTTGACATGATCTTGAAGGTGTTCAAGATGGATCAGTCAAAGAAGGAGTTCTTGCCTGAGTTGTAAGGTATGAAGTTAAGACTTAAAGTTAAGACTTAAAGTTCGACCACGGCAGAATAGAGAGAAAGGACGAAGGTCGTCCCCTATGCTTAACGTAGGCTCCATAGTATGCTATGCTGTGTACCGCACCTGATGGGTGCCTTGACACATGTCTGGCAAGAGGGTACAAAGGTGATCAAGGTAAGGATCACCAGATAGCGGTCAAAATTGTCCTTGGAGTAATAAGGACATGTTTCTCGATTATGGAGGTGATAAAGAGTTCGGCGTAAAGGGTTACGTCGATGCAAGCTTTAACACCTATCCGAATGACTATGAGTAGCAAACCGGATACGTATAGTGGAGCAACCATTTGGAATAGCTCCAAGTGGAGCGTGGAAGCAGCATTTACAATATGGCCTAGAGATTTGCGAAGTACATACGGATTTGAATGTTGCAGACTCGTTGACTTAAACCTCTCTCACAAGAAAAACATGATCAAACCCCAGAACTCATTGAGTCGTAATCACATGATGATGTGAACTAGTTTAGTGACACTAGTAAACTCTTTGGATGTTGGTCACATGGCGATGTGACCTGTGAGTGTTAATCACATGGCGATGTGAACTAGATTATTGACTCTAGTGCAAGTGGGAGACTATTGGAAATATGCCCTAGAGGCAATAACAAATTAGTTATTATATTTCCTTGTTCATGATAATCGTTTATTATCCATGCTATAATTGTATTGATAGGAAACTCAGATACATGTGTGGATACATAGACAACACCATGTCCCTAGTAAGCCTCTAGTTGACTAGCTCGTTGATCAATAGATGGTTACGGTTTCCTGACCATGGACATTGGATGTCGTTGATAACGGGATCACATCATTAGGAGAATGATGTGATGGACAAGACCCAATCCTAAGCCTAGCACAAAGATCGTGTAGTTCGTATGCTAAAGCTTTTCTAATGTCAAGTATCATTTCCTCAGACCATGAGATTGTGCAACTCCCGGATACCGTAGGAATGCTTTGGGTGTACCAAACGTCACAACGTAACTGGGTGGCTATAAAGGTACACTACGGGTATCTCTGAAAGTGTCTGTTGGGTTGGCACGAATCGATACTGGGATTTATCACTCCTTGTGACGGAGAGGTATCTCTGGGCCCACTCGGTAGGACATCATCATAATGTGCACAATGTGACCAAGGGGTTGATCACGGGATGATGTGTTACGGAACGAGCAAAGAGACTTGCCAGTAACAAGATTGAACAAGGTACCAGGATACCGACGATCGAATCTCGGGCAAGTACTATACCGCTAGACAAAGGGAATTGAATACGGGATTGATTGAATTCATCCGACGAGATCATCATGGAACATGTGGGAGCCAACATGGGTATCCAGATCCCGCTGTTGGTTATTGGCCGGAGAGTTGTCTCGGTCATGTCTACGTGTCTCTCGAACCCGTAGGGTCTACACACTTAAGGTTCAATGACGCTAGGGTTATAGGGAATAGATGTACGTGGTTACCGAATGTTGTTCAGAGTCTCGGATGAGATCTCGGACGTCACGAGGAGTTCCGGAATGGTTCGGAGGTAAAGATTTATATATGGGAAGTCCTATTTTGGTCACCGGAAAGGTTTCGGGTGCTATCGGTAATGTACCGGGACCACCGGGAGGGTCCCGAGGGTCCACCAAGTGGGGCACCGGCCCCAGAGGGCAGCATGGGCCAAGTGTGGGAGAGGACAAGCCCCAGGTGGGCTGGTGCGCCCCCACCAGGGCCCAAGGCGCCTAGGGTTTGGGGAGGGGGCGCCTCCACCTTACTTGGGGGGCAAGTTTCCCCCCTCCCCCCCTTGGCCGCCACCCTAGATGGGTTTTGGGGCTGCCGCACCCCTTGGGGTGGGAACCCTAGAGGGGGCGCAGCCCCCTCCCTCTCCCCTATATATAGTTGAGGTCTTTGGGGCCGCAAACACAAGAGTTTTGACCTCTCCCTGGCGCAGCCCTACCTCTCTCCCTCCTCGTCTCTTGCGGTGCTTGGCAAAGCCCTGCTGGAGTGCCACGCTCCTCCACCACCACCACGCCACCGTGTTGCTGATGGATGGAGTCTTCCCCAACCTCTCCCTCTCTCCTTGCTGGATCAAGGCATGGGAGACGTCACCGGGCTGCATCTGTGTTGAACGCGGAGGTGCCGTCCGTTCGGCACTAGGATCATCGGTGATTTGGATCACGACGAGTACGACTCCATCAACCCCGTTCACTTGAGCGCTTCCGCTTAGCGATCTACAAGGGTATGTAGATGCACTCTCCTTCCCTTCGTTGCGAGATTACTCCATAGATTGATCTTGGTGATGCGTAGAAAATTTTGAATTTCTGCTACGTTCCCCAACATCTCTCTGTCTCTCTTTGTTTCTGTGTTCTCCTATTCTGCCCCTTCACCGTTTCTTTTATATCCAGAGATCTGTAACTTCGATTTGGGGTGAATCTTTCGCCCAGATTTGTCTCATAAAATTTGCTTTCTTGCGGCAAAAGAAGAGCGTCAACCGCCTTACGGGTGGCCCATGAGAGTGCCAGGCGCGCTCAGGGGGGAGGGCGCGCCCCCTGTCTCGTGGCCACCTCGGGCACCGTTTCGCGTTGATTCTTCCTCTGAAAAATCCCAAATATTCCAAAATAATTCTCCGTCCGTTTTTATCCCGTTTGGATTCCGTTTGATATTGGGTTTCTGCGAAACATAAAACATGCAACAAATAGGAACTGGCACTAGGCACTGGATCAATATGTTAGTCCCAAAGATAGTATAAAAAGTTGTCAAAAGTATATGAAAGTTGAAGAATATTGGCATGGAACAATCAAAAATTACAGATACGACGGAGACATATCAGCATCCCCAAGCTTAATTCCTGCTCGTCCTCGAGTAGGTAAATGATAAAAAAATAATTTTTGATGTGTAATGCTACCTAGCATAATCTTGATCATTTGTCTAATCATGGCATGAATATTAAGATACGAGTGATTCAAAGCAATAGTCTATCATTTGACATAAAAACAGTAATACTTCGAGTGTACCAATAAAGCAATCATGTCTTTTCAAAACAACATGGCCAAAGCAAGCTTATCCCTACAAAATCATATAGTTTGGCCATGCTTCATTTTCATCACACAAAATGCTCCCATCATGCACGACCCCGATAACAAGCCGAGCAGTTGGTTCATACTTTTTAACGTGCTTCAGCTTTTTCAACCCTCATCCAATATATGAGCGCAAGCCATGGATATAGCACTATAGGTGGAATAGAATATGATGGTGGGGTTTATGTGGAGAAGACAAAAAGGGAGAAAGTCTCACATCGACGCGGCTAATCAATGGGCTATGGAGATGCCCATCAATTGATGTCAATGCAAGGAGTAGGGATTGCCATGCAACAGATGCACTAGAGCTATAAGTGTATGAAAGCTCAAACTAAAAACTAAGTGGGTGTGAATCCAACTTGCTTGCTCATGAAGACCTAGGGCATTTGAGGAAGCCCATCATTGGAATATACAAGCCAAGTTCTATAATGAAAATTCCCACTAGTATATGAAAGTGATAACATAGGAGACTCTCTATATGAAGAACATGGTGCTACTCTGAAGCACAAGTGTGGTAAAAGGATAGTAACATTGCCCCTTTTCTTTTCTTTTTTTCTATTTTTTCTTTTTCTTCGGTGGGCTTCTTTGGCCCCTTTTTTTATTTAGGCTTCTTTTTTTTCCTCTTTTTTCTTTTTTTCTTTTTTTGCTGGGGCAATGCTCTATAATGATGATCATCACACTTTTATTTACTTACAACTCGACATTACAACTCGATACTAGAACAAATATATGACTCTATATGAATGCCTCCGGCGGTGTACCGGGATGTGCAATGATCTAGTGTAGCAATGACATCAAAAAACAAACAAGCCATGAAAACATCATGCTAGCTATCTTATGATCATGCAAGGCAATATGACAATGAATGCTCAAGTCATGTATATGATGATGATGGAAGTTGCATGGCAATATATCTCGGAATGGCTATGGAAATGCCATGATAGGTAGGTATGGTGGCTATTTTGAGGAAGATATAACGAGGTTTATGTGTGATAGAGCGTATCGTATCACGGGGTTTGGATGCACCGGCGAAGTTTGCACCAACTCCCAAGGTGAGAAAGGGCAATGCACGGTACCGAAGAGGCTAGCAATGATGGAAAGGTAAAAGTGCGTATAATCCATGGACTCACATTAGTCATAAAGAACTCATATACTTATTGCAAAAGTTTATTAGCCCTCAAAGCAAAGTACTACTACGCATGCCCCTAGGGGGATAGATTGGTAGGAAAATACCATCGCTCGTCCCCTACCGCCACTCATAAGGAAGACAATCAAAGAAACACCCCATGCTTCAAATTTGTCACACAATGGTTACCATACGTGCATGCTACGGGACTTGCAAACCTCAACACAAGTGTCTCTACAATCCATAACCACCCACTAGCCTGACTCTAATATCACCATCTTTATATCGCAAAACTACTACAAGGAATCGAACATATCATATTCAGCGATCTACAAGTTTTATGTAGGATTTTATGACTAACCACGTGAATGACCGATTCCTGTCACCTCTCTAAATAGATATAAGTGAAGCAAGAGAGTTTAATTCTTTCTACAAAAGATATGCCCACTCTCTAACAAATATAAGTGAAGCAAAAGAGCATTCTACAAATGGCGGTTTTCTATGTGAAGAGAAACATGCAATCTAAACTTCAAATGATATAAGTGAAGCACATGAAGCATTCTATAAAGCCATACTCAAAAGATTTAAGTGAAGTGCAATGAGCATTCGATAAATCAACCAAGGACTATATCATACCAGCATGGTGCATAAAAGAAAAGTGAAAACTAAATGCAAAAGATGCTCCAAGACTTGCACATATCGCATGAACGAAACGAATCCGAAAACATACCGATACTTGTTGAAGAAAGAGGGGATGCCTTCCGGGGCATCCCCAAGCTTAGACGCTTGAGTCTCCTTGAATATTTACTTGGGTGCCTTGGGCATCCCCAAGCTTGAGCTCTTGCCTCTCTTCCTTTTCCTCATATCGAGACCTCCTCGATTAGACACTTCATCCACACAAAACTTCTACAGAAACTCGGTAAGATCCGTTAGTATAATAAAGCAAATCACTACTCTAAGTACTGTTGCAAACCAATTCATATTTTGTTTTTGCATTGTGTCTACTGTAATATAACTTTTCCATGGCTTAATCCACTAGTAGAAATTGATAGTTTCATCAAAACAAGCAAACTGTGCATCAAAAATAGAATCTGTCAAAAACAGAACAGTCTGTAGAAATTTGAACATTCACCATACTTATGTTACCCCAAAAATTCTACCAAAATTAGGAAAAATAAAAACTTTGTACAGAAAGACAGTGCAAAAAGAATCAGAACCATTTGACATTCCAGTTAAAACTGTAAAATCTCGCACTACAGCCAAAGTTTCTGTCCTACACCGTACAAACCAACAAGCATTGTAAACATCCTAAAGGCAAACCTTGGCACATTATTTTTATGATACAATGGAATTGTACAAGGGGATAATTATTTTTGATGAAAAGTTTCTGCAATCAAGATTCACAAAGTTTCCGTGAGCATGAACAAAGTTCAAGGAGCTCTCCCACTTCAACAATGCTTGTCTCTCTCACTTTCACTTTCCTTTTTGAAAAGTTTTTAGGTTCCCCTCTTTATTTTTTTGTTTTTAAACTATATAAAAGCACTCAACAGAAATAAATGACTCTCTAAAACTTCTGGGTTGTCTCCCTGGCAGCGCTTTCTTTAAAGCCATTAAGCTAGGCATATAGTGCTCAAGTAATGAATCCACCCGGATCCCAAGGTATATCAAAGCCAATTTTAATTAACAATGATTTGTAATTTAGTAGTGAGCACAAAGTAGCATATGTCAAGCAACAACGAAGTCTAACTCTCTTCCTATGCATCGGCATGTCATAAAAGAACAATTCATGCACACATAGTAAAGGCCAATGCATAGTATAAGCAGTTTCTTGCAATTCTATCATATTCGAAACATAGAGAGGTGGAGATATAATTCCTCTCTAATAATAATTGCAAGTAGGAGCAGCAAGCACATGCATATTATATCTATCAAAATTATCATGTGCAATGGTAAAAGGCAACCCATCAATATAATCCTTAATAAGCACAAACTTCTCCGATATAGTGTAGCTTGGAGAATTCAAAGGGATAATAGGACTATCATGCGTGGGTGCAATAGCAACAATTTCATGTTTAACATAAGGAACTATAGCAAGTTCATCTCCATAAGCATAATTCATATGGCATCTTGGCCACAAGCATAGCAAGCATCATCAAAAAGGGATATTTCAAGAGAATCAACGGGATCATAGCAATCATCCTTCGGTAAGCACGAAGGGGAATTAAAAAATGTATGAGTTGAAGAGTTACTCTCATTAGAATGTGGGCACGGGTGATCAATCCGCTCTTCCTCCTTTTGTTCTTCGCTCTCCTCATCATCTTTTTCATCCAATGAGCTCACAGTTTCATCAATTTCTTCTTCCATAGCTTCCTGCAAAATATTAGTATCTTCTTGGACAGCGAAGACTTCCTCAATAAAAGCGTTAATATCGGAATTATATTCATAATTCCCATAGCAATATTTCAATATAGAAAAATTTTCAGGCCTATAAACATCATCATCAAAAGCTTCATACTTTTCAAACAAAGATTCAATTTCATAAGCAGCCTTAAAAGCAACAAATTCTTCAATTTGTTCAACATCATAGTAATC
Source organism: Triticum timopheevii (assembly GCA_963921465.1). Lineage (NCBI taxonomy): Eukaryota > Viridiplantae > Streptophyta > Magnoliopsida > Poales > Poaceae > Triticum > Triticum timopheevii. The sequence continues at coordinate 548,027,369 of OY997270.1, forward strand.
ATATATACCATTATCATAAGAAGCTAAGGTTTTATTATCATTAAATTTGCATGAAAACGGAAGGTATGGAGCCTTTATCCTAGAGCAACAATTATAATCATATCTCAAGCATAGATCCCGAGCATACCAACACAACATATAAATTTGATCCCATAATAGTTTCCCTTTTTGTGTCAAGCGATAATCCCTAAAGTATTCACGTTGATCCAACGTTACTCCCATTATAAAGTTGAATGGGGTTTTCTCAGGATTATCAAAGTAGTACATAATATCTTGAACATAATGAGCATCGAGGGTTTTAGGAGGTTCCTCGTCTCCATGAGTAGCAAGTACACCTAATTTTTTTGGTATTTCGTGTTCCATATCCATAACTAAAGATAGAGAACAACTTAGAACAGCAAATAAAAATTACTTAGTGATAAAGCAAACAAGCACACACGAGAATATTCACCCCATGCTATGACTCCCCGGCAACGGCGCCAGAAAAAGGTCTTGATAACCCGCAAGTATACGGGATAGTTGTAGCCTCTTTCGATAAGTAAGAGTGTCGAACCCAACGAGGAGCTAAAGGTAGAACAAATACTCTCTCAAGTCCTATCGGCACTGATACGACTCTACGCACGCTTGACATTCGCTTTACCTAGAACAAGTATGAAACTAGAAGTACTTTTTAGGTGTTGTTGGATAGGTTTGAAAGATAATAAAGAGCACGTAAATATAAACTAGGGGCTGTTTAGATAAAGATGCAATAAAGTAAATATTAGTAGAGAGCTTTTTGTTACGAGAAAGTTATTTGTCCCTAGGCAATCGATAACTAGACCGGTAATCACTATTGCAATTCTATTTGAGGGAGAGGCATAAGCTAACATACTTTCTCTTCTTGGATCATATGCACTTATGATTGGAACTCTAGCAAGCATCCTCAACTACTAAAGATTCATTAAGGTAAAACCCAACCATAGCATTAAAGCATCAAGTCCCCTTTATCCCATAAGCAAACAATCTACTTACTCGGGGTCTGTGCTTCTGTTCACTCACGCCACCCACCGTAAGCAAATCATGAACATATTGCAAACCCTACAGCGGGAATCCCTCACACTTGCGCGACACGGAGAGCACCATAGGACAGCACCAATAATAAAACATGCAACTCAAACCAATCACGATCATCAATTAACCCATAGGACAAAACGGATCTACTCTAACATCATAAGATAGCCATACATCATTGGGAAATAATATATAGCGTTGAGCACCATGTTTAAGTAGAGATTACAGCGGGTAAGAGAGGGGTTACACCGCTGTATAGAGGGGGGAAGAGTTGGTGATGAAGGCGGTGAAGTTGTTGATGAAGATCGCCGTGATGATGATTGCCCCCAGCGGCGTTCTGACGCCACCGGAAGTAAGGGGGAGAGAGCCCCCTTCTTATTCTTCTTCCTTGACCTTCTCCCTAGATGGGAGAAGGGTTTCCCCTCTGGTCCTTGGCTCCCATGGCGTGGGAGGGGCGAGAGCCCCTCCGAGATTGGATCTGTCTCTTTGTCTTTCTCTGTTTCTGCGTTCTCCTATTCTGCCCCTTCACCATTTCTTTTATATCCGAAGATCCGTAACTCTTATTGGGGTGAATCTTTCGCCCAGATTTTTTCATAAAATTAGCTTTCTTGCGGCAAAATAAGAGCGTCAACCGCCTTACGGGTGGCCCACAAGAGTTCCAGGCGTGCCCAGGGGGAGGGCGCGTCCCTTGTCTCGTGGCCACCTCGGGCACCGTTTCGCGTTGATTCTTCCTCCGGAAAATTCCAAATATTCCAAAATAATTCTCCGTCCGTTTTTATCCCGTTTGGATTCCGTTTGATATCGGGTTTCTACGAAACATAAGACATGCAACAAACAGGAACTGGTACTGGGCACTGGATCAATATGTTAGTCCCAAAAATAGTATAAAAAGTTGCCAAAAGTATATGAAAGTTGAAGAATATTGGCATGGAACAATCAAAAATTATAGAAACGACGGAGACGTATCACACACCCATGTCCCCCCCTAGGCAAAGTGAGGAAGAGAGTGTCCCCATGGCTGGATATTGCTATTGCAAATCGCCATGGTCCTGTTGCTGGTGGTCATGCTATGAGCCTTGGGCAGCGGAGCTGCGACCATAGGCGTCGACCAACAGCGAGATGTTGTGATCATGGGACACCAGAGATGACTGCAACATGGATGATGTTGCGGCTAGGAGAGGCTTCGTTGATTTTTTTGAGACAAACTCCGAAGCTTTTTATTAATTCATCACAATGTTTACATGGACGAAAGAAAGTTCTACTGGCTCACCCAACCAAACATGTTGGCTAGGCGGAAGGGATAAAGCGTGCTTCGCGAGCTTGTGAGCCTCAACATTCGAGCTCCTAAACTCATGTCCAATATTACAAAACTGAAAAGTAGATTTATGTTCGATGATTTCATGGATGATAGCTCTGTATAACGTAGGGCTTCTATCCCGGATGTCCTCCATTACCACCTTGCAGTCTGAAGCTACTTGGATTCTCCTTTCATAAATATCATCTGCTATGGCAAGGGCCTCTCTGATCGCCATACATTCAAGTGTCACCGGGTCCGAAATTTGCTGATAAACTATGGTCGAAGCACCAAGATAGAGCCCTATGTTATCATGACAGATCGCTCCTACTGCTCCGTATCGTCCGCCCCTCCCAACTGCAGCATCAACGTTGATCTTTGCTGTGTCTACTGGTGGTGCAATCCACTGTGTTGGGTGCACAACAGGGGGTCTTGTCAAGTTGGAGGACTGTCCTTGGATTACATACAAATCTCGCAGATAAGATTGCACGAATGAATTTATCACAAAGGGGCTTTGGTGTATCTACTCGTGGACTGCTTTGCGCCTCGCGCTCTAGAGTGCCCATAGGGTGACCACAAACTTAGTGAAATCCCCTGATGGCAGTGACTCATGCATGGAGAATAGACATCTCTTGGCTTTGTCATCCACATTCGTACTCAGCAGATCCACTATTACTTCAGAGGATAATGCCCATGTACTCCTTGACACGGCACAGTTGAGAAGTGTGTGTCTCCACGTGTCCTCAGCGCCGCATAGACAGCAAATGCTAGTGGTAGACATGTTACGATGGTTCTAGAGAGCCGCCGTCGGAATGGATTGCTGCGCCAACCTCCATACAAAGTTTTTTCACCTTTGATGGTAGTTGGATGCCCCAAAGTTTCGTCCATCCTTGGCTATCAGAGTCTGAATGTGATGACCCCCCTGCTCATACAGCCACGCCTCCCGGTTTAGTCTCGTGCTTTGTATCATTCTATATGCAGAATGGACTGTAAAATTACCTTTCCTCTCTTCATTCCAAGCCCAGAAATCCTCTGTTTGTCTAGTACACAACGGGATTTTCAGAATTGCTTCATCGTATATCGGAATAAAAACAGCTCAAACTAGTTGTTCATTCCAGGATGTTGTGGTTTGGTTGATTAGCTCACAAACCTTCACCGGTGGCTGAGGTAACAGAGAGGAGATCGGCCTCCTCATATGAGCTCTTGGAATCCAGTTGGTGCCCCAAATATCAGTGGTCTCCCCATTGCCAATTCTCCATATCATACCTTGCACTATAATGTCGCGCCCATCAATAACAACCAGCCAAATTTGGGATGGATGTGAGCCCAAAGTTGCATCATGAAGGCTTGCTTCCGGATAATGAAATCGCTTTAATTATCCGAGCACTCAAAGAATTAGGATTCTGCAGCAACCTCCACGCTTGTCGGGCTAGCAATGAAAGATTGAAAATTTCCAAATCTTGAAATCCAAGACCCCCCATATGTTTTGGTTTTGTCATGACATCCCATGCTACCCAGCTCGGTTTTCTTTTTCCTTGCTTACTTCCCCACCAAAACCGCCTGATCAATGAATTGACGCCGTCGCATAGGCCTCGCGGTAAGTGGAAACATGACATAGAATATACTGGGATTGCCTATGCAACAGATTCGATCAACACTTCCTTTCCATCCGCCGATAATAGTTTCTCCATCCATCCCCTGACCTTTTCCCATACCCTGTCTTGAAGATATTTGAAAGTGCCATTCTTCGAATGTCCCACGTCAGTTGGCATTCCCAACTACCTGTCACTCAAGGATTCATTATGGACATTCAAAATATTTTTGATGACTTCTCTTACCGCCTGTGGGCATCCCCGGCTGAAGAAAATATATGATTTGTCATAGTTTATGCGCTGTCCCGAAGCCATACAATAGCAATTCAGCAGGCTTCGTTGATGGGAAGGTGGGTTTGCAACATCGTCCATGTTGCAGTGGGTCAGCACAACATGGCCCATGTTGCATTGGATGACAAAAGGCCCAAGTAATGCAGTGTCATGCAAGCCAAAGGTGACCAGAACATGGTCCATGTTGCAATGGTTACCCGTAACATCATTCGTGTTGCAATGATCCTACAATTGTCTAGGACACTACCCGGCCGGGCGACGCGTGGCGTGCACCTAAATTGAGCCACTCAACATAAAACAGCAAATGCCTACGATTTGCAATTACTTCCCAAAGCTACTTCCACTTCACAAATCGGCACAAGAACGTAGAATGTCTACTCTACACTCGACATGAAATGGGTTCAGTGGTCGTGCAGGGCACAGATGGACCCAAGCAGGATGTACGGATTTCGGGTGCCGCGCAACAACAAAAATTGGTCGGTGAACCAACCCAACAGAGTGGAAGAGAGGATGCGCTAGCCTAAAATGCACACTGACTACCGTAAGAGAATGAATGAATAACGAAGTCTCCGGAGAAGGAAACGAACTCGTTTACAACCGGAAGGGGTGATAAATCAGCCAGAGCGATGCAGATGGCGCCGTGAGTTCTGACCCTGTGCATGCTCCCGCTGCTGCTGTGGCCATGGTGACCGCCTGCAGTTGAGCCGTTGAGGGTGGCGGCCACGCACAGTAGCGGAGCAGAATATGACAAGCGGTGCCGATTTCCTACGTGATGAAAGAGGCAGATGCTCTAACCATCTAACTAGTGTGTCTAGTCAACGGCGGTGCCTGACAGGCACTAAACCCATTTCCTGTCGTGGGGCGATGATGGGAGGACCTGGAGCAGAAATCCACCTGAGAATCAAGGATCGGGCCGAGCACGGCAAGGCATTAGCGTGGGGACACGGGTGGGGCGCACCCAGGCGGCGGTGCGGAGATTTTTCTTTCCGTCTGCACCACGCCTCCTCTTCTTCTGGTCGCCAACCCCCTCAGAGCATCTCTAGCAGACCCGCATCCCTCCGACCCGCATTTCATGTTTGCATTCGCGGAAAAGTTGTTTTGCAATCCGCAGCGAAAGGCCATAGAGGCATACCTCGCAAAGCCGACCCGCATCCTATTTTATTGGATGCTTTGTGGGGTCTTCCTATGCGGCCGTCCTCCCCCCGACCCGCAAAATGTAAATTTGCACTCAATTTGCACCTCAATTTGCATTTCTTTGCATTTTCAACCGCACTGGATACATAGGACATCACCAAATTTTTGCTAGAAAAGCAAGCCCAAAGAAAACAAGAACCACAAGTATGCATTTTAGAAGATTTCCAACTTCCATAACTGCTCCCACGAGTTGAAGCAATATCTTCTCCATGCACTCATTGTTGATCTGTGGATTCTTGATCTTTACTTCTTCATTGTTCTTCTTTGGTGAAGATGTAGCCGTTGCTTCCCCTCTAGTTGCGCATGCATGCGGTTCGTTGCCTTCGATTGCATTAAGGATTGCATGAACGTCTATCAACTTTCTTTCTATCAATAGATCAATGTATTCGCCTTCCCAAAACCAAAATGAGCATCCATTTTCCTACACATATGATGATGTTCCAAATGAGCAAACATAATGAGCTATCCAAATGAGCCGAATGTAAAACAACACGTACCCCGTCGTTTTCGCATTTGAAGAACACCCATCTAGGGTGCTTCGGCGTGCCCGAAGTCAGCTGCAGCACTGTCTATGGGCAGTCGTCGCACTGTATGAGCGGCATCGGCGAGCCACAGAGCCGTTGCGCGAGGGCCGAGCCCGGCGGACGGCCGGCCGAATCCATGCCGGCAAACCGGCAACGGCGGCGAGCAGACGAACCCACACCTGCATGCGCCGATGCGCCTTTGTCGGGGCTGCATGAGGTGCTTCCTGACAATTCCATAGCTTGGCGCAGCCGCTAGCAGCCGGGAAAGCCAAATCCGGCCGCCCATGATAAAAAGGCCGCAGATCCGCAAGGTCCTGGCCCGCTGACGCAGGAGCAGGGGGGAGGGGGCGGAGGGCTACCTTGTGCGTCTGGAGACCTTCCCGCGTGCTCCCGTCGACCACTTTCGCCAGAATCTTGGGCGGCGGCGGGGCGGTGGGGCAAGGGGGAGAGGGAAGGTGGTTGGTGGGGGAAAAGCGCGAGATGAAATGCCCCCCACCAACCGCTCCCGCTATATGCAGGGCACCGACGGGCCAGGGGGACCCGCGAATAAGCTGGTTGGGGCCAAACTTTTGCCGTGCCCCTCAAAATTTTTTATGGGCCAGCCACGTTTGCGGTGTCTGTTCGGGCGGGGTTTTCGCCGCCAGCCCGCATTTTGGCAGTTATTTTGCGGGTCGGGGGCTTTTGCGGGGTCTGCTAGAGCTGCTCTCAAAGCATATCTAGCAGACCCCGCATCCCACCGACCCGCATTTCATGTTTGCAGTTTGCAGAAAAGCTGTTTTACAGTCCACAGCGAAAAGCCGCAGAGGCAGACCCTGCAAAGCCGACCCGCATCCTGTTTTACGGGTCGCTTTGCGGGGTCTGCCTGTGCGGCCGTCCTCACCCCAACCCGCAAAATGTAAATTTGTACTCAATTTGCATTTCTTTCCATTTTCAACCACATTGGATACACAGGACATCACCAAATTTTTGCTAGAAAAGCAAGCAAAAAAAAAACAAGAACCACAAGTATGCATTTTAGAATATTTCCAACTTCCATAACTGCTCTCACGAGTTGAAGCAATATCTTCTCCATGCACTCATTGTTGTTGTGCGGATTCTTGATCTTTACTTCTTCATTGTTCTTCTTTGGTGAAGATGTAGTCGTTGCTTCCCCTCTAGTTGCGCATGCATGCGGTTCATTGCCTTCGATTGCATTAAGGAGTGCATGAACGTCTATCAATTTTCTTTCTATCAATAGATCAATGTATTCGCCTTCTCAAAACCAAAATGAGCATCCATTTTCCTACACGCATGATGATGTTCCAAATGAGAAAACTTAATGAGCTATCCAAATGAGCCGAATGCAAAACAGCATGTACCCCGTCGTTTTCGCATTTGAAGAACACCCATCCGGGGTGCTTCGGCATGCCCGAAGTCAGCCGCAACACTATCCGCGGGCAGTCGTCACACTGTATGAGCGGCATCGGCGAGCCACAGAGCCGCTGCCAGAGGGCCGAGCCCGGCGGACGGCCGGCCGAATCCATGCTGGCAAACCGGCGGCGGTGGCGAGCGAACGAACCCTAGCTTGGCGCAGCCGGCGGAGACCGGGAAAGCCAAATCCGGCCGCCCGCAATGAAAACGCCGCAGATCCACAAGGTCCCGGCCCGTCGACGCAGGAGGAGGGGGGAGGGGGTGGAGGGCTACCTTGTGCGTCTGGAGACCTTCCCGCGTAATCCCGCCGGCCACTTTCGCCGGAATCTTGGGCGGCGGTGGGGCGGCGGGGTGAGGGGGAGAGGGGAGGTGGTTGGTGGGGGAAAAGCGCGGGTTGAAATGGTTGGTGGGGGAAAAGCGTTGGTTGGGGCCAAAATTTTGCCGCGCCCCTCAAATTTTTTTACGGGCCGGCTTTGTTTGCGGTGTCTGTTTGGGCGGGGTTTTCGCCACCAGCCCGCATTTTGGCAGTTATTTTGCGGGTCGGGGGCTTTTGCGGGGTCTGCTAGAGTTGCTCTCACGCACCGATCTTGTCGAGCCAGAACGGGGCAGACCAGAGCCAAAGGACCGGAGGGCATTCACGACCAAAAAAGAAACGACAGGTGGGCCCAGACCTCTAAAAGGAGGAAAATAATAATCAAACTGGGTCATTTAATTTAAAATTGCCACTCAAAGATATGAGTGAAACACGAAACAAAAGATTATCATTTTACCAAATTCCTTGATATGTCCCCCACAAAAAAAATCCTTGATATGTACATACATAATAGTATATATATTGTAGTTTTGCAACATCAAAATTAGCCAATAGTCTTACAATCCCAATATGACCGGGTTCTACACTGACTCGGCAGTTTCCACGACATTCTTTCTACTTTGTACTTGCAACAAATACCAATACAATGCATAAGGTAGAGAAGTGCCTGCAAAAACCAAGAAAAAAAAAACCAAAGTCCCGAAAGAAACACCTTCTTCACGACGCCATCACAAACTTTGTGTATTGCTTCCTTCCACATCGTCGAAAATAGATGTGTCGTTGCTGCAATGGTCAGATTCAACATCCACTTCCATGGGAACCCCATCGCTGCCGAAGATAATGAGATGAAGCGAAAACATATCTAGGAGCACCTCATTCGTCATCGGTGTTGTCGTTGCTGCCTTGGCCTCAACGACATGAAACCGAGACAAAACCCTATCAAAACTACCCTAAAGCCACCAGCCAATATTTTCCTTCCAATTGAATCTTGCAAAAATTCTTCTTTGGGTGGCGCACAAAATTACTTGACAAAAGGGATCGTCCTATCCTCACTTGCTACATGTCAGTTTTCCAAATACCCAAAAATGTACTTTTTTGACAAGGTGGATGTACCCCCGATCTCTGCATCTGGGCGAACATGCAACCATTTTATTAATTATTCACAAAGCCCTTATAAGATAATACATCAGTAAGCCTGAAGTCACCATCTTGGCAACACCTGTTGCTACTCTTATCCCCGTGATGAAGGGGTGCCAAATGTCCGAGCCTAATACCAAATAGACATCGCACCAACACCTAATTTAATGCCAGATGCCCCATCCAAGCCACAATACCTGTACTGGGTTACTGATAACCCACAGGTATAGGGGATCGCAACAGCTTTCGAGGGTAGAGTATTCAACCCAAATTTATTGATTCGACACAAGGGGAGCCAAAGAGTATTCTTGAGTATTAGCAGTTGAGTTGTCAATTCAACCACACCTGGATAACTTAGTATCTGCCGCAAAGTGTTTAGTAGCAAAAGTGGTATGATAATAAAGGTAGCGGTAGCAAAAGTAAAGATAAATGTTTTTGGGTTTTTGTAGTAGTTGTAACAGTACCAACGGAAAAGTAAATAAGCGAAGAACAATATGTGAAAAGCTCGTAGGCAATGGATCAGTGATGGATAATTATGCCAGATGCGATTCCTCATGCAATAGTTATAACAAAGGGTGATATAGAACTAGCTCCAATTCATCAATGTAATGTAGGCATGTATTCTGTAAATAGTCATACGTGCTTATGGAAAAGAACTTGTATGACGTATTCTGTCCTACCCTCCCGTTGAAGCGGGGTCCTAGCGGAAACTAAGGGATATTAAGGCCACCTTTTAATAGAGAACCGGACCAAAGCATTAACACATAGTGAATACATGAACTCCTCAAACTACGGTCATCACCGAGAAGTATCCCAATTATTGTCACTTCGGGGTTGTCGAATCATAACACATAATAGGTGACTATAGACTTGCAAGATAGGATCAAGAACACACATATATTCATGAAAACATAATAGTTTCAGATCTGAAATCATGGCACTCGGGCACTAGTGACAAGCATTAAGCATAGCAAAGTCATAGCAACATCAATCTCAGAACATAGTGGATACTAGGGATCAAACCCTAACAAAACTAACTTGATTACATGGTAAATCTCATCCAACCCATCACCGTCCAGCAAGCCTACGATGGAATTACTCACGCACGGCGGTGAGCATCATGAAATTGGTGATGGAGGATGGTTGATGATGACGACGACGACGAATCCCCCTCTCCGGAGCCCCGAACGGACTCCAGATCAGCCCTCCTGAGAGAGATTAGGGCTTGGCGGCGGCTCCGCGTCGTAAAACGCGATGAAACTTTCTCTCTGATTTTTTTCTCCCCGAGGCGGAATATATGGAGTTGTAGTTGAGGTCGGAGGAGGTCCAGGGGGCCCACAAGATAGGAGGCTGCGCCCTAGGGGGGGGGCACCCCCTGTCTCGTGGACAGGACATGGCCCCCCTGGCATTAATCCTTTCGCCAAAAATTCTTATTAATTCCAAAAAGTGCCTCCGTGGATTTCCAGGACATTCCGAGAACTTTTCTTTTCTACATATAAAACAACATCATGGCAGTTCTGTTGAAAACAGCGTCAGTCCGGGTTAGTTTCATTCAAATCATGCAAGTTAGAGTCCAAAACAAGGGAAGAAGTGTTTGGAAAAGTAGATACGTTGGAGACGTATCAACTCCCCCAAGCTTAAACCTTTGCTTGTCCTCAAGCAATTCAGTCGATAAATTGAAAGTGATAAAGAAAAACTTTTAAAAACACTGTTTGCTCTTGTTGTTGTAACATGAAAAGCCAACATTCAAGTTTCAGCAAATATTACGAACTAACCATACTCACAATAACACATAGGTCTCACAATTACTCATATCAATAGCATAATCAGCTAGCGAGCCATAATAATAGAACTCGGATGACAACACTTCCTCAAAACAATCATAACATGATATAACAAAATGGCATCTCGCTAGCCCTTTCTGAGACCGCAAAACATAAATGCAGAGCACCTTTAAAGATCAAGGACTGACTAAACATTGTAATTCATGGTAAAAGAGATCCAGTCAAGTCATATCCAATATAAACCAATAATAATGAATGCAAATGACAGTGTGCTCTCCAGCGGGTGCTTTTTAATAAGAAGGGTGATGACTCAACATAAAAGTAAATAGATAGCCTCTTCGCAGAGGGAAGCAGGGATTTGTAGAGGTGCCAGAGCTCAATTTTTAAAATAGAGAGTGAATAACATTTTGAGCGGCATACTTTTGCTGTCAACGCAACAACTATGAGATGGCTGTATCTTCCATACTACATGCATTATAGGTAGTTCCCAAACAGAATGGTAAAGGTTTATACTCCCCCAACCAGCAACAAGCATCAATCCATGGCTTGCTCGAAACAACGAGTGCCTCCAACATACAACAGCCCTGGGGAGTTTTGTTTAATTATTTTGATTTGCTTTGATCTTTTTGGATCATGGGACTGGGCATCCCGGTTACCGGCCCTTTCTCATGAATGAGGAGCGGAGTCAACTCCTCTTGAGAATAACCCACCTAGCATGGAAGATATAGGCAGCCCTAGTTGAAACATGAGCTGCTCGAGCATACAAAACAGAATTTTATTTCAAGGTTTGGAGTTTGGCACATACAAATTTACTTGGAACGACAGGTAAATACCGCATATAGGAAGGTATAGTGGACTCATATGGAACAACTTTGGGGTTTAAGGAGTTTGGATGCACAAGCAGTATTCCCGCTTAGTACAGGTGAAGGCTAGCAAAAGACTGGGAAGCGACCAACTGAGAGAGCGACAACAGTCATGAACATGCATTAAAATTAATTCACACTGAGCACACACATGAGTATGATATAATCCACCACGAACATAAATATCTTGAAGGCTATGCTGATTTGTTTCAACTACATGCGTGAACATGTGCCAAGTCGAGTCACTTAATACATTCAAAGGAGGATACCATCCCATCATATCACGTCATAATCATTCTAATAGCATGTTGGCACGCAAGGTAAACCATTATAACTCATAGCTAATCAAGCATGGCACAAGTAACTATAATCTCTAAATGTCATTGCAAATATGTTTACTTCATAATAGCTGACTCAGGAACGATGAACTCATCATATTTACAAAAACAAGAGAGGTCGAGTTCATACCGGTTTTTCTCATCCCAATAAGTCCATCATATATCGTCATTATTGCCTTTCACTCGCACGACCGAACGATGTGTATAATAACAAGAGTGCACGTGCATTGGACTAAGCTATAGAATCTGCAAGCATTCAACTCAAGAAAGAAGACAAGTAATATGGGCTCTAAATTAAATAAACAATCATGCATATAAGAGCCACTAAACATTTTCAATATAGTCTTCTCGACCCTTAAAGGAAAGAAAAGAAAATAGAACTATTTACACGGGAAAGCTCCCAACAAATAAGAAGAAGAACTAGAAATCTTTTTGGGTTTTCATTTTAATTTCTACTACAAGCATGGAAATTAAACTAACTATTTTTTTTGGTTTTTGTCAAGGTTTATCAAACACACAAGAAGAAAACTAGAAAAAGAAATTTAAACTAGCATGGATAATACAATGAAAGAGTATGAGCACCGACGACTAGTGTGTGAACATGAATGTAAAGTCGGTGAGAAATACGTACTCCCCCAAGCTTAGGCTTTTGGCCTAAGTTTGTTTAATACCAAGGACCGCCGCTACTCTCCCCGGTGTAGTGGGAGGTGTAATCAGGATACCACTGGCTGGTCATCTCCGGATCCCACTAGACAGATGATGCACGCTAAGGGTCCATCTCAGGTTCAGGTTGTGGAGTAAAAGCTTGAGCTAGATGTTTGTTCACCACTTTCGGCATGACAAGACAATTTTCTGCAAGCAAATCAAACAACAGAGGCGCAGGCAAAATAATAATCTCAATGTGTTTCTTATTAAATCTAAGTTTATACAAGAGCATCTTCTCTTCGTTGTCAACAATAAACTTATGTGCTACCATGCTCTTGTAATCTAAAATATGAGGATCCAATTTTATCTCATCCTCATGGTGCCTAATGGGTATCTGAAAATGTTCAGCAAGACGTGCAACATAGATACCTCCAAATATGGGGCCTTTTGTATGATTCAGGGCTAGCCGTTTAGCAACGACGGCACCCATACCAAAAGTGTTGTCTCCCAGCAAAGCATGTTGAAGAATAATAATATCTAGAATGCTCAAATTTCCACTATTTCCACGACCAATCAAGCATCTACTAGCAAATATGGCAAAGTAGCGTAAAACAGGAAAGTGTATGCTAGAGACTTTTGCCTCAGAGCCCTTCTTTGGCTCATCTACAGCAATAGTTTTAACGAAGCCATCCACATCTTCACGATGGGGTTCCTCTAATTCTCCCTCATAAGGTATCCTACATACCGCACAAAAATGACGTAAAGACATTTCTTTGAATTCATCATATAAATGAAATGATACTGCAGGCGGTGACTTCTTAGGATAATAATAAAAGTTTTGCACGAAAGTATTGGTAAGTAAGAGATACTGATCGATTCGGTCGTTGATGAAGCTGGTGAGGCCTGCGGTTTCGATTATAGTATAAAAGTCTTCATGAATTCCGACTTCTTTCAAGAAATCCTCACACGGCCATTCACACGACCGTACTTCCGCTAAGCGAGGAAGATTATATTTGGGGTTTTCCTTCTCTTTTTCTTGTTTTTCCTTAGAGCTTTGGCTAGAAGAGCCTTTAAAGAGCCTCCTTAACATTTTCTGAAAGTTTCTGAAATTTTAGTAACTTCAAAATAAAAGTGGATAAAACTAAACAAGATTGATAGCAACTACTCCTACAAATGCCTAGAGCCTATATCATGCATCAAAATTGCTTGGGACCTCAAAAGTTTAACATGCAAGCTCAAGAACATGGTCACCTATGCAGCAAAAATTTGCAATGAATAAAGCACTAGAACAAAAACTAATTGGACTAATGGAGGAGTCACATACCAAGCAACAATCTCCCAAAGCAGTTTTGCGAATGGAGCTTTGAGCTAAGAGATCGAAAATCACAGCAAAACGAGCTAGAACTCGTGCTTGAGCTGGATGGGGATTTTTCTGGGTAGAAGATCAAGTGTGTGGGTGCTGGCATAAGTGGAGGGGAGCCACCAGGGGCCCATGAGATAGGGGGCGCCCCCTACAGGGGGGCGCCCTCCTCTCTCGTGGCCTGGTGCTTGCCCCGCTTGCAGTGTTTTCAGTGCCTAAAATCCTCAAATATTCCAAAAAAAATCATACTAAATTTGCAGGGCATTTGGAGCACTTTTATTTTCTGACTATTTTTTAATGCACAGATAAATCAGAAAACAGACGGATAATACTATTTTTGCTTTATTTAAACTAAATAACAAAAAGTACAGAGAGGGTACAAAAGGTTGTGCCTTCTAGTTTCATCCATCTCGTGATCATCAAAATGAATCCACTAACAAGGTTGATCAAGTCTTGTTAACAAACTCATTCCGAATAACACGGAACCGGAGAAATTTCGAATAACACTAAGTTACCTCAACGGGGATATGAAGATCCCCAATAATAAGAATATCATACTTTTTCTTGACAGTAGGGAGAGGAAATTCAAAACCTCCAAAAATGATAGTTGGAAAATTTTCAATTGAATTGATGCTATGAACTTGAGATTGTTTCCTCGGAAAGTGTACCATATGCTCAATACCATTAACATGAAAAGTGACATTGGCTTTGTTGCAATCAATAAGAGCCCCTGCAGTATTAAAAATGGTCTACCAAGGATAATAGACATACTATCGTCCTCGGGAATATCAAGAATAAAAAAGTCCGTTAAGATAGTGACATTTGCAACCACAACAGGCACATCCTCACAAATACCAACAGGTATAGCAGTTGATTTATCAGCCATTTGCAAAGATATTTCAATAGGTGTCAACTTATTCAATTCAAGTCTACGATATAAAGAGAGAGGTATAACACTAACACCGGCTCCAAGATCACATAAAGAAGTTCTAACATCATTTCTTTTAATAGAGCATGGTATAGTTGGTACACCTGGATCTCCAAGTTACTTTGGTATTCCACCCTTAAAAGTGTAATTAGCAAGCATGGTGGAAATTTCAGCTTCCGGTATCTTTGTTTTATTTGTGATGATATCCTTCATATACTTAGCATAAGGATTTACTTTCAGCATTTCAGTTAAGCACATACGTAAGAAAATAGGTCTACTCATTTCAGCAAAGCGCTCAAAATCCTCATCATCCTTTGACTTGGATGGTTTAGGAGGAAAGGGCATGGGTTTCTGAACCCATGGTTCTCTTTCTTTACCGTGCTTCCTAGCAACAAAATCTCTCTTATCATAACGTTGATTCTTTGATTGTGGGTTATCAAGATCAACAACAGGTTCAATCTCTACATCATTGTCTTTGCTAGGTTGAGCATCAACATGAACATTATCATTAACATTATCACTAGGTTCATGTTCATCACCTGATTGTGTTTCAGCATCAGAAATAGAAATATCATTGGGATTCTCAGGTGTGTCTATAGTAGGTTCACTAGAAGCATGCAAAGTTCTATCATTTTTCTTTTTCTTCTTTTTAGAAGAACTAGGTGCCTCTAAATTATATCTCTGAGAATCTTGCTTGATTCAATTAGGGTGGCCTTCAGGATACAAAGGTTCCTGAGTCATTCTACCAGTTATAGTAGCCACTCTAACGGCAAAGTCATTTTTATTATTTAATTCATCAAGCAAATCATTTTGAGCTTTAAGTACTTGCTCGGCTTGAGTAGCAACCATAGAAGCATATTTGCTAACGCGGTGAAGTTCATCTTTAACTCTAGCCAGATTATCACCTATGCGTCCTATCTCGAAAGCATTATTCTTTAACTCTCTACCAACATAAGCATTAAAACTTTCTTGTCTAGCCATAAAGTCATCAAATTCATCTAAGCACGAGCTATGAAATTTAGTAGAGGGTACTTCCACTTTATCATATCTATAGAGAGAATTTACCTTTACTACCTGTGTCGGGTTATCAAGACAATGTGGTTCTTCAGGCGGTATATTAAGACCATGTATTTCTTCAATAGGTGGTAAATTCTTAACATCTTCAGCTTTAATAACTTTTTCTTTCATTGATTTCTTTGCCTGTTGCATATCTTCAAGAGTGAGAAATAAAACACCTCTCTTCTTCGGAGTGGGTTTAGGAATAGGCTTAGGAGTTGGCTCAATTAGTTCAGGGATTACTTCAGGAATTGGCTCAGGAAGAGTCCAATTATTTTCATTAGTCAACATATTATTCAATAATATTTCAGCTTCGTTGGCTGTTCTTTCCCTGAAAACACAACCAGCACAACTATCCAAGTAGTCCTTGGAAGCATCGGTTAGTCCATTATAAAAGATGTCAAGTATTTCATTTTTCTTAAGAGGATGATCAGGCAAAGCATTAAGTAACCGGAGAAGCCTCCCCAAGCTTGTGGGAGACTCTCTTCTTTGATTTGCACAAAATTATATATTTCCCGCAAGGCAGCTTGTTTCTTATGAGCAGGGAAATATTTAGCAGAGAAGTAATAAATCATATCCTGGGGACTACACACACAACCAGGAGGAAGAGAATTATAGCAAGTCTTAGCATCACCCTTTAATGAGAACGGAAAATCTTAAGGATATATAAATAGCGAGTCTTCTCATCATTAGTAAATAGGGTGGCTATATCATTCAACTTGGTAAGATGTGCCACAACAGTTTCAGATTCAAGGCCATAAAAAGCATCAGATTCAACTAAAGTAATAATATCAGGATCAACAGAGAATTCATAATCCTTATCAGTAACACAGATAGGTGAAGTAGCAAAAGCAGGATCGGGTTTCATTCTAGCATTAAGAGACTGCTGCTTCCATTTAGCTAATAATTTCTTAAGATCATTTCTATCATTGCAAGCAAGAATTTCCATAGCAGCTTTTTCATTCATAACACAACCCTTAGGAACAACAGGTAATACATAATCATTGGGTGGACCTTCATCATCACTATCATCAGTAATATCATTCCCCCTAACTCTAGCAAGTTGTTCCTCTAGAAATTCACCTAATGGCAAAGTAGTATCAAGCACAGAAGTAGTCTCATCATGCATAGCAGAAGTGGCATCATCAATAACATGCGACATATCAGAATTCATAGCAGTAGCAGGTTTAGGTGTCGCAAGCTTACTAATAACGGAAGGAGAATCTAGTGCAGAGCTAGACGGCAGTTCCTTACCTCCCCTCGTAGTTGAGGGCAAAATATTGGTTTTAGCGTCTTTCAAGTTCTTCATAGTGATCAACAGATATAAATCCCAAGTGACTCAGAGAATAGAGCTATGCTCCCCGGCAACGGCGCCAGAAATTAGTCTTGATAACCCACAAGTATAGGGGATCGCAACAGCTTTCGAGGGTAGAGTATTCAACCCAAATTTATTGATTCGACACAAGGGGAGCCAAAGAATATTCTTGAGTATTAGCAGTTGAGTTGTCAATTCAACCACACCTGGATAACTTAGTATCTGCAGCAAAGTGTTTAGTAGCAAAAGTGGTATGATAATAAAGGTAGCGGTAGAAAAAGTAAAGATAAATGTTTTTGGGTTTTTGTAGTAGTTGTAACAGTAGCAACGGAAAAGTAAATAAGCGAAGAACAATATGTGAAAAGCTCGTAGGCAATGGATCAATGATGGATAATTATGCCCGATGCGATTCCTCATGCAATAGTTATAACAAAGGGTGATATAGAACTAGCTCCAATTCATCAATGTAATGTAGGCATGTATTCCATAAATAGTCATACGTGCTTATGGAAAAGAACTTGTATGACATCTTCTGTCCTACCCTCCCGTTGAAGTGGGGTCCTAGCGGAAACTAAGGGATATTAAGGCCTCCTTTTAATAGAGAACCGGACCAAAGCATTAGCACATAGTGAATACATGAACTCCTCAACTATTGACACTTCGGGGTTGTCGGATCATAACACATAATAGGTGACTATAGACTTGCAAGATAGGATCAAGAACACACATATATTCATGAAAACATAATAGGTTCAGATCTGAAATCATGGCACTCGGGCACTAGTGACAAGCATTAAGCATAGCAAATTCATAGCAACATCAATCTCAGAACATAGTGGATACTAGGGATCAAACCCTAACAAAACTAACTTGATTACATGGTAAATCTCATCCAACCCATCACCGTCCAGCAAGCCTATGATGGAATTACTCACGCACGGCGGTGAGCATCATGAAATTGGTGATGGAGGATGGTTGATGATGACGACGATGACGAATCCCCCTCTCCGGAGCCCCGAACGGACTCCAGATCAGCCCTCCCGAGAGAGATTAGGGCTTGGCGGCGGCTCCGCGTCGTAAAAGCTGAGTCCCAGAGGCGACTCCCAGGAGGCCGACTATGGGGAGTCGGCCCGCGACTTCCAACCACCCAATAACTATGGGCAGGTATGGCCACATTGCGCCGTACCTACGGAGATCTCCACCCGGCGCGGCAGTGTGGCCATGCCAGCCCTGACATCAGGCCTTGGGGCGGGGCCCTGTACCCACGACCACTTGTCTGTACGGCCCAGAGACGGCAGGGCCTACCAGTCAACGAGAGTATTGAAGACGGCGAGAGCACCGAGAATCGGACATGTTGGGAGTCGGCCCCCTGGAGTTGGCCGGCCCCTCCCACGGGCCCCACACGCCATTAACCGGACGCGACAGGGGAATGGCAACAGTAATCGCCCGTCAGGCGGCGACACTGTTGCCATGACCCCATGACCAGGCCCGCGTCATTAGAAGCACGGTTACAGTAATCTGCAGCCGGCAAGACCCGCCCGCGGCGGACACGGGCTGACGCCCTCGTAACAGGCCAGTCGGCGGGACCCACCAGTCGGCGGGCCCCAGGAGTCGGCGGAGAAGACGGCGCCTGAGAGACAGACGGCTGGGACCCGCCCCCGCCAGTTTTACTATTGTAACCCTGGGGGGTAGGCCTATATAAACCCCCCAGGGCACCCATGCAAAGGGTTCGCATCCATTAGCATTAGACAGACCACATAGGAAGGAGAGAGCTAGCCTTGCCTTCTCCTACCTCCAGAAACAGCTCTAGGAGCACCCTTTGTATTCACTTTGCCTTAGTGACCATGCGGAGACCCCACAGAGAAGCAGTAGGGGTGTTATCTCCTCGGAGAGCCCTGAAGCTGGGTAAGATCCGCTGGCGTGCATGTCTTCGCCTCATCCCGTTTCCAGGCACCGGCGACATTCTACTCGCCCCCACCATGATAAGCCATCCTTTGGCATATGTCGCACCCAACCCCCGACATTTGGCGCCCAGCATGGGGCCTGGTGCATCGTCATCCGGAGATCTGTTCTGGACGGGAACCCTCTTCCTCCCTGGCAAGCGCAGCCAGCCAGGCTCGCCAGATGGAGTCTACATCGACGCGCTGCGCGGTGCTGAGGCCGCCTGTGCAGTGAGCTGCCTCGCTGAATTTATCGTTGAGGTTCGCCTCTCCGACGAGCCTGCATCCGACGCAGGCACGGGTGGCCCCGAGAGCCTCCTCGCGGGCCTCCTCGACCAACTCCACGTCACCGGCGAGCCTGCCGTGGACTTGGGGTCCGTAGGCTCCACCAACCCGATGCTGGTCGACTCCGACGCCGTGTCGCTTGACACTTTCTCCACCAACGTGGTGGTCTACGACGAGCTGCTTCCTCACGAGGAGAGCGGCGGAAGCGCCGTCATGGAGGTGCTCGTCATCAGTCACGATGAGTGTTCCAGTGAGGGAGCTTAGGACCCGCTCGACGCGGCTCTGCAGGACCTGACTGCGCCTATTCCAGAGGACGCAGATGCCGAGACGCTGGAGACACGCCGCCTTCAGATCATCGAAGGCGCCAAGAAGCTGGCGAGCATGAGGCGCTTGTCAGAAGCCTACCAGCACGAAATGGATCGCGCCGTGGGCGGCTCGCCGGCTCCGACTGGGCCTAGCCGCCTAGGCGCGGTCCGACAGCGCGGCGCGACCATCGCAGACTTGTTCGGGGCAAATCGCCCCGTATACGCCACCCCTGCGGAGAACATCCGCGCTGCCCAAGCGGCCACCGACGAGCTGAAGAACTTCGAAGGCGAAGAGCGCCGCATGATGACGGAGTGAGTCCAGCAGCTCCTCGACGCGGTCACTGGGCAGAACGCGGCCGGCGGCCGCACTAAGGCGCCACGACAGCTAAACGACGACTTGCCTCCCCGCCGAGATCAGGGCGCAACGTCTCGGATGCCAACTGGTGGAGTCCGCGGAAGAAAAGACAAAGAGCCGGCTGTCAGTCGCAGTCGGACTCGCATCACCATCGAACGTGACCAAGACGGCCGTCCGAGAGCAGTGGAGCGGCAGGACGACTACCTGCCTCCCCCACCAAGAAGAGAACGGCGAGTTTCCCCGCCGCCTGTTGAGCATCCGACTCTCGGTGGCCGCCTTGGCCACCGAGAGGGAGTCGGAGAAAACGACGCTCGCCACCGGATCGACCGACTCCACCGATCCCTGGCGCTGGAAGAAGAAGATGAGCTAGGTCCGCCTTGCTTTGGACCCCGCATCCGAGACGAGCCTTTTCCCAAAGGGTTCACACTCCCCCGAGACACACCCAAATACACCGGCTCCGTGAAGCCGGAAGACTGGCTAATTGATTACTCCACGGCCGTCAACATGGCAAACGGCAACAAGCGAGTTGCCGTGAAGTATGTTCCACTCATGCTCCAGGGCACGGCCCGGACATGGTTGAACAGTCTGAAGCCCCGCAGCATCAACAGCTGGGTCGACTTCACCGAGGCCTTCATCCGCAACTTCACGAGCACGTACAAGCGACCTCCCAAGCCGCGCCAGCTTTCCTTGTGCGTGCAAGGCCCTGACGAGTCGACACGTGACTACCTCACGCGTTGGGGCGAGCTTCGGAACTCCTGCGAGGGCGTGCACGAGGTGCAGGCTATCGAGTACTTCACCGCCGGGTGCCGAGAAGGCACCCTCCTCAAGCACAAGCTCCTCTGCGACGAGCCAGAAACCCTCGACGAACTGCTGGTCATAGCAGACAAGTACGCCACCGCCGACTCCTCCATGAAGACGGAAATTCAAGTTAATGCGGCTGGCAAAGTGGCCCCTTAGGCTCCCAGAACTCCGGCTGGAGACACCAGTCGGCGACAACAATAGAACGACAACAAACGCAAGGCCCAACAGCCGACTTCCAGCAGTCGGCAGGTTGCGACAGTCGAAGATCAACAGCCGGAGGGGCAGCCTCCGGCCAAACGACAGAAAGGCGGCAAGTCCAACTGGTTGCCGGCCTTCTCTTACGAGCAGACTCTGGATGGTCCCTGCAAGTTCCACAGTGGCGCGAAGCCGTCAAACCATACCACCCGAAAGTGCCACTGGCTTACTAGAATCGCCAAGGGAGACGGCCTCTTTCCTCCGCCGCCTGCTGGGCCGCCACCTCCACCGCCGCCCCAGCAGCCGGCTGCACGGCCAGTCGGCGAAGTACAAGACGAGTAACCAGAAGAGCATGGAACCTATGTGGTGTTCACCAGTGTGGCTGATGATCGGCGCAGCAGACGGATACATCAGCAAGAGGTGAACGTTGTGGCGTCCAATACCCCAGAGTTCATGCATTGGTCCGAGAAGCCTATTAGTTGGAGCAGAGAAGATCACCCAGAGGTGATGCCGAATCCGGGCTCCTATGCCCTGGTCCTAGGTGCCACCTTGGCCACTGATAGGCGGGCCACCAGCTTTTCGAGAGTGCTGATAGACGGAGGCAGTAGCATCAACATCCTGTACAAGGACGCTATGGAGAAGTTAGGAATCAAGCAAAGACAGCTGCAGAGCAGCCGGACTGTGTTCCACGGCATCGTACCTGGCCTTTCCTGCTCACCAATCGGCAAGATCCTGATAGAAGTTCTCTTCGGAGACAAAGATCATTTCCGCCGAGAGCCAGTCTGGTTTGAAGTAGTGGACCTTGAAAGCCCATACCATGCGTTACTTGGCCGACCTGCACTGTCCAAGTTCATGGCGGTTCCGCATTACGCCTACCTCAAGATGAAGATGTCGAGTTCCAAGGGGATTCTGACCGTTGCTGGCGACTATAGGAAGTCGTCCGCTTGCACAGCGGAGAGCAGTCGGCTGGCCGAGTCCCTGGTGATCGCAGCTGAGAAGCGGCTCCTTGATCGGGTCGTGGCGATGGCCGGGAAGCAGCCAGAGATGTCGCTCGATCCCAAGGAGTTGGAAGCTGAAGGTTCGTTCAAGCCGGCCAAAGAGACTAAGAAGATACCCTTGGACCCGAAGCACCAAGAGAGGTACGCCGTCATGGGTACAAACCTTGACAGCAAATAGGAAGGCGAGCTCGTCGATTTCCTCCGTGAGAATCGAGACATCTTCGCATGGTCCCCTAAAGACATGCCAGGTGTACCGACGGAATTCGCCGAGCACAAGTTACATGTCAGACCTGATGTGAAGCCCGTCAGGCAGCCCTTGCGCCGCCTGTCAGAAGAGAAGAGAAGAGTTGTTGGAGAAGAGATAGCCCGGCTCCTGGCGACCGGCTTCATTATGGAGGTGTTTTTTCCAGAGTGGTTGGCAAACCCGGTCTTGGTACTGAAGAAAAATAAGCAGTGGCGGATGTGCA
Source organism: Triticum timopheevii (assembly GCA_963921465.1). Classification (NCBI taxonomy): domain Eukaryota; kingdom Viridiplantae; phylum Streptophyta; class Magnoliopsida; order Poales; family Poaceae; genus Triticum; species Triticum timopheevii. The sequence continues at coordinate 548,049,809 of OY997270.1, forward strand.
TTGATTACACAAGCCTCAACAAAGCCTGCCCGAAGGACCCATTTGCCCTGCCGAGAATCGATCAGGTGATAGACTCCACAGCCGGATGCGAGCTATTGAGCTTCTTAGATGCATATTTAGGATATCACCAGATCAAGCTGAACCCGGCAGACAGACTGAAGACCGCCTTCATCACGCTGTTCGGAGCCATCTGCTACCTGACCATGACGTTCGGCTTGAGGAATGCCGGCGCCACCTTTCAGCATTGCATGCAGAAGTGCCTCCTCAAGCAACTCGACAGAAATGCCCACGTCTACGTGGATGATGTAGTGGTGAAGACGGAGAAGCGCGGGACGCTGTTGGAAGACCTCAAGGAAACTTTTGAGAACCTGCGCCGATTCCAGATCAAGCTCAACCCTGAGAAGTGCATTTTCGGAGTACCAGCCGGCCAACTCCTTGGCTTCCTGGTCTCTGAACGCGGCAGAGAGTGCAATCCCGTGAAGATCAAGGCCATCGAGAGAATGGAGGTACCCAGCCGACTGTTAGATGTGTAGTTCACCGGCTGCTTGGCGTCCATCAGTCGATTCATCAGCCGGCTGGGCGAGAAATCTCTCCCTTTGTATCAATTAATGAAGAAGACCACCTTCTTTGAATGGAACCACAAGGCGGATGAAGCATTTCTCCAGCTGAAGAAGATGTTGACTACTCCCCCTGTGTTGGCGGCTCCGACTCCCAAAGAGCCCATGCTCCTGTACATCGCCGCCACCAGCCGAGTAGTCAGCACAGTTATGTAGTCGAACGCAAAGAGGAAGGCAAGGCGCTCCCTGTCCAGAGACCGGTATATTACCTGAGCGAGGTACTGTCAACCTCCAAGCAGAACTACCCCCACTACCAGAAGATGTGCTACGGTGTGCATTTTGCCGCCAAGAAGCTGAAGCCTTACTTTCAAGAGCATCCAATTACGGTGGTTTGCACAGCCCCGCTGGCCGAGATCATCGGAAGCCGAGATGCTTCCAGCCGAGTAGCCAAATGGGCCATAGATTTGGCTCCCTACACCATCTACTAGCAGCCCCGCACCGCCATCAAGTCGCAAGCGCTAGCCGACTTCCTCGTCGACTGGGCCGAGACCCAGTACCTGCCGCCAGCGCCTGACTCCACCCATTGGCGGATGCATTTCGACGGTTCCAAGATGCGCACCGGCCTGGGAGCCGGCGTCGTCCTCACCTCCCCTAAAGGCGACAAGCTCAAGTATGTGCTGCAGATCCATTTTGCCGCCTCCAACAACGTCGCCGAATATGAGGCGCTCATTCACGGGCTCCAGCTTGCCAAAGAACTCGGCATTCGCTGGATCCTGTGCTATGGCGACTCCGATTTGGTGATCCAACAGTCATCTGGCGATTGGGACACCAAAGATGCAAACATGGTGAGCTACCGCTTCCTGGTGCAGCAACTCAGCGGATACTTCGAGGGGTGCGAGTTCCTTCACGTGCCAAGAAATGACAACGACCAAGCAGATGCCTTGGCACAAGTCGGCTCCACCCGCCAAGCAATACCATCCGGCGTCGCTCTTCAGCGCCTCCTTAAGCCGTCTATCAAGCCTTCACCAGAATCAGACTCCATCTTTGTGGCGGCTCCCCCCGAAGAAGTCGGATCCGACTCACGAGCCCCAGCAGACGGCCCCAAGAAAATCATAGTTGAAGACGGCCCGGGGACTTTAGAGCCCGGCCCGGGGACTGCGCCAGTCGGCCCGGGGACTTCAGAACCCAGCCCGGGGACTGCGCCAGTCGGCCCGGGGACTTCGTCAATCCAGCAAGCGGCCGCAGACTCCAGCCCGCCGCCTCCCAGCCCAGCTGCCCTTGTCCAAGTCGCTGTGGTGGCGGTTGAAGAAATAGCGGCACCCTCATGGGCGCAGCCCATCCTCAAGTTTCTAGTGAACAGAGAGCTGCAACTGATGAAATCTTGGCTCGGCAAGTGCAACGCCAAGCGGCAGCCTACACCATAATCAACAGAGAGCTGGTCAGGCGCAGCATTACTGGTGTCTACCAGCGCTGCGTAGAGCCAGAGCAAGGCCAAGCAATTCTCAGAGACATCCCGCAGGGCGAGTGCGGCCACCATGCAGCTTCAAGAGCACTCGTCGCCAAAGCCTTTCGGCACGGTTTCTTCTGGCCGACTGCCCTGGAAGAGGCCAAAGAGTTAGTCCAAAAATGCAAGGGGTGCCAGAAGTTCCGCTCCAAGCCGCTTCAGCCGGCTTCCGCGCTAAAGACAATCCCCATCACCTGGCCCTTTGCAGTTTGGGGCCTGGACATGGTGGGACCATTCAAGACGGCCCGAGGCGGCCTAACTCATCTGCTCGTCGCGGTGGACAAGTTCACCAAGTGGATAGAAGCAAAGCCCATCAAAAAGTTGAACGGTCCGACTACAGTGAATTTCATCGCCGACATCACGGTGCGGTACGGCATACCGCACAATATCATCACCGACAATGGCACAAATTTTGCCAAAGGCGCCTTGGCCCGTTTCTACGCGACGCAGGGCATCCGACTGGACTTAGCGTCCGTTGCCCATCCGCAGTGAAACGGCCAGGTGGAGCGAGCAAACGGCCTCATTTTGTCTGGCATCAAGCCTCGACTGGTCGAACCACTCGAGCGTTCGGCCGGCTGTTGGCTTGAGGAGCTGCCAGCCATCCTTTGGAGTCTGCGCACGACTCCAAACAAGTCAACCGGCTTCACACCATTCTTCCTCATCTACGGTGCCGAAGCCGTCATCCCGACCGACATAGAGTTCGACTCTCCGCGAGTCACCATGTACACCGAAGAAGAAGCTGAAGAAGCACGTCAAGACAGCGTCGACCTGCTGGAAGATGGCTGGCTGTTGGCACTCAGCCGGTCCGGCATCTACCAGCAGAGTCTGCGCCGATACTACAACCGGAAGGTCAAGCCGAGATCGTTCCAAGAGGGCGACCTTGTGCTCCGGCTGATTCAGCGAACAGCTGGCCATCACAAGTTGTCGGCGCCTTGGGAAGGCCCCTTCATCATCAGCAAAGTGCTGGGCAACGGCTCCTACTACCTAATCGACGCCCAGAAGCCTCGAGCGCGCAAGAGGGACGACTCCGGCAAGGAGTCAGAACGACCATGGAACGCAAATCTTCTCCGAAGATTTTACAATTAATGCAGTATGTACCACGCTATCCTTTGTATTAAAGTACCAAGACTATTGGGCCCCCGAGACGAGCTCGGGGACTGCCCTTTTTTGTTATCTGTGTGATAAGAATTATGCCTCCGAGTATGCTACTCTTTGTTATGCCGCTTGGCACCGGGTTCGACTAGTCGGCCTGGGGACTCGCCGTCTTGCGCTATGAAATGCTTCCTGCAGTCGGACAAGTAGTGTGCAACGCTTAAGCCGTCTCCTATGGAAAGCCGCAGCTCGCAGAGCGACTGTTGGTAGGCAGAGAGTAAGCAAGAACAAGCGCACACACGAAAAAAGGCTAAGGACTCAAAGCATATGCATAGCCCAAGCCGGCTTCCAGCCTCTCTCTGCAGAGCCGACTCTCGAATAGTCAGCTCGCCGCCTTCTATCCAACTTGTTAAAAAACTCTAAAAAGGCCAAATACTTGCCTTCCCTAAAGTAGCCAAGCATTTGACCTGCGGCAGTCCGCGAAGCGGCTGTTCGTCTGGCAAAGCGGCGACTATGGAAAGGCGGCAAAGGAAAAAGCCAAAAAGAGCAATGAGCAAGGAAGGATAGAAGGCAGATAGATATTTACATAACAAAGGCCTCTGGCCAAGTTCAAGATACACCCCGCGGGTGGAATTGTGCAAATTAACAAGTTCTTCAAAGACTATGAAAGCAGATAAATAAAGGCAAGATGGCAGCCTAAGGAGCGGCAGACGGGTTCGGAGGGTCGGCGGAGACGGCGGTGTCAGGCGCCGGAGCGGCCAGCTCGGCAGTCTCGGCTTCATTGTCTCCGGCGGCAGCCGGCCCGGTCGGACGCGGCTGGTTGCTGGAGGCGCGATTGAGCTGAGGCTGGTCGTCCGCTCTGTCTTCTGGTGCCTCCGTCTCGTCTCCGTCCCCTGCCTCGTCTTCCTCCTCGGTGCTGGAGCCGATCACCTCCGCCGAGTCCTCGTCGTAGTCCGGATTCATCCCGAACCAGTCCGGCGGCACCTCTTCGCCGTTCGCGGCCCGTTCAGGAACGAAGACGCTGGTGTCGGTGTAGTCGGCGATCGCCACCGCACGCTCGACGAGGGCGCCTTCCACAGCCGCCAGTTCTGCCCGGGCCTCTAACCGGAACGCGGCCAGCCGGCCAGGTCCAGCCCTGGATACCAAGTCTTGACGAATTCCAAGGCCCGGCGCGCTCCAGCCCGGGCCGAGGAACCCTTCCAAGCCTCAAGACGGCCGGCCGCGACCTCCAGCCAGTCGGCAGTCCGACTGGTAGTGCGCAGAGCCGGCATGCCTGGCCACAGGGCGGAGATCGCTTGGGCCCCGGCGCGTTGAAGCCGGCGCATCAGCTGATGGGCCGGCCGCAGACGGGTCTCGATGCTTAGGAGCTATTCATCGACGGTCAGGGGGGCGTTGGCAGCGATCTCCTCGCCATTCGCCCTTCGCGCCTCGCGATCAGCCTCAATGGCTTGGGTAACTACCTGCGAGTGGCCGGGGAAGAAGTCTGCCAAGACAAGAAGAAACAAAGGAAAGAATCAGCAGTCGGCCTGACTTATAGTCGGCAGCCCGAAGAAAGAAAACAAAGAAACTTAAAGTCGACAATGTCTTCAATCTTGTGGAAGGCGGAGGTCAGCATCGCCTCCTTGTCAGTCCAGGAGGAGCGCTCGATCTCGAACTCGGCCAGGAGAGCGGTCTCTTTCTTCTCCGCCTCGTCCTGAGCCGCCCTGAGCAGCTCCTTCTGCTCCGCCAACTGTGCGGCCAGCAAGTCGCGCTCTGTGGCGAGCTTGCCGCACTCCTCCTCCTTGGCACGAAGGGCCGTGCTGACTTCGCCCAACCGTTCTTGAAGAGGGGCATTGGCCTCTGAAAAAAAAAGAGAAAAGACGTTAAGTCGTCAACAAGGAAGGTCGCCAGGAAGATCCGGCCCGACTGCTCAGCAGTCGGCCCGAATCTCGGGGACTACAGCCCGCTGGTGCGCCAGCGCGCCCCCGCGAAAAAAGAAGAACTTACTCCAGCTCTCCGACAAGTCGGTAGTCCGCTTCCCCAGCTGCTCAATGTTGCGGTTGAAGGCAGTGGCACGAAGGTTGTGATACTCCTGTGATAAACAAACAGACAAAGACAAAAAATGAGGAACTCGCCAGATTGAGTGCCGGGCCACCTGCGCAGCAGCCGGCCCGAAACTCGGGGACTACACCCAGTGGGTGTGCTGGCGCGCCCCCACAGAGAAGAGTGAGAAAAGACAAAGTCAAAAAAGAAAACATACCCGGCTAGATGCTCGCGACGCCAGATGCGCCTTGGTGCAGCTCTGGATGGCTTCACCCTCAGCTTGCAGCTTCGCCTGCACGTCCAGGAGCGCCTGGTTTAGCGGACCGTTGCCGCCTCCTCGCACCCATCCAGTAGGCGCAGCACTTGATGCCTCAGCATCTGGAATGGCCGAGCTGGCGGCGCCGGCTTCCAAGGGGCGTGGCACCGAAACCGCCTTCTCGAGGCGGCGGCGTGCTGGTGAGGCGACTTGAAGGAGTAGCCTCCTCACGACCTTGTCCTCTGTTGGCGGCACTGGCGGGCCCGCCGGCTGCTTGCCATGCGGCGAAGGCGGCGGTGGCGGCGTGGCCGTGCCCGATGCGGAGGCTTCGCCACCGTCCTTCTCCATGATGGAGTCCTCCCCGCCGACTTCTCCAGTCTGCCCCGTGAACTCCGGGGGCGGCGGCGCGGAGTTCAGCGGGACGAAAGGAACGCCGACTGGCGGCGTGCGGTCTCCTCCGCCCGCTGCTTTGCTGCAGCGGCGGCTTTGGCCTCCTCCAGCTTCTTAGGGCGGAGGCCGCCGCTTTCTCGTCCTCCGCCTTCTCCAGACGGTCGGCCTCTTCCTCGTCGTGCTTCTCCCGCGCGTTGCGCTCCGTCGCCTCCCGGAGGTCGGCGGCGGGGTCAATCCGCCGAGTGTTGGCGGACGTTTCGGCCGACCCCATGACATAGGGGACGGCGACCCTCTCAAGAGAAAGAGGGGACCTGAAGCAAAAAAAGAATGAAAAAGACTCGGAAAAGATCCGTCAAAGAAAATAAGACAAAGGCAGCCAACACTTACACAGAGACTAGCGGCGGCTTCTTCACTTCCTTGCGGAAGCGGTTGGCCTTCGCGATCGCCTCCTCCCGCTTGGTCGTGGCGGCCGCCCCCTTGAACTTTTTTCGGCCGACCGCCGAGCGAACTCAGCGCGGCTCGGCGCTTCTTCGCGCCGACTTGACCGGCCAAGCCGGCGGAGGAACTCGCGCCTGGATGGCCGGCTTTCGGTTGGCGGCGCGGGACGACTTCGCCGTCGGCCTCGTCCTCTTGCCAGTCGACGAAGGTCGCCGAGGGCCGGAAGCCGCCTTCCGCTCCTCCTCCTCCGCCTTCGGTGTCGGCCTCCATCGCCGCCGCCCCCAAGTCGGGGTCGTCGATGTCACTCTCCGCTCGATCTGGAGCGAACTCACGGGGCGGCCCCGTGGCGCCGGCTGCAGGCTGGATGAGGGGGTTCTGACTCGAAGAAACAAGAAGATCAGAAGTCGGATTCGGCTACAAAGAAAAACAGAAGACAAAAGATTTGACTTACCATAGGTGGAGGGTTGGCACGTGAGTACGGCTCCTTGCCGAACTGCCAGTCCTCCGTAAGCTCGCAGTTCGCGATGTGATTCACCATGTTCGCCACCTCCGCGTGGGGCATCTCCCTGGTGCACATCCGGCTCGGGTCCCGGTGATCGCTCATCTGACAGATCAGATGAGGTCGGCCTTGGAGTGGGAGGACTCGGCGCGCCATGAAGGCGGCCAGCAAGTCGGCTCCGACCAGGCCTTCCGACTGCGTCAGCACTCGGAGTCGCGCGACGGCGGCGGCGCCGGCAGGGGTCAGCGTCTTGGCCCGATTTGTTCCAGCTGGGAAGCCGCCCAGCCGGCGCGCCGGCTTCATAGTGCGGCAGGTTGACCCAGTCACCTTCCGTGGCGACGTTCTTCACATAGAAGTACGACTGCTGCCACATCTTCACCGACTTGATCAGCGCGATGGAGGGGAATGGATTGTCGGCGGTCGACCTTCGCATTGCGATGAAGGCGCCGCACTGAGCCGGTATGCCGGCGACGTGTGTGCCGAGCTTCGACTGGAAGAACTCTCCCCACAGCTTGAGGGTGGGGAGAACGCCGAGAAAGCCCTCGCACAGGGTGGCGGAGGCGGCCAGCAGCACCATCGTGTTCGGGGTGAGGTGGTGCAGCTGGAGTCCATTGAACTCCAAGAAAGAATGGAGGAAGCCGCTCGCCGGCAGGTCCATGCCTCGCATGAGGTGCGAGCGGAATATGACCCGCTCGCCCTTCTCCGGCGCCGGCCTTATCTCCCCCTCGGGCGCGGCGCGGGCTCGCACCAGGTTCGCGCCGGGGAGCCGGCGCGTTCTGCGGAGGTGCTCGATGGTGTCGTCATCCACCGTAGAGCCGTCCCACACGCCGGAGCGAATGGCAGGAGCCTCGACGGAGTAGGAGCTCATCGCTGCGGTGCGGTGCGGCGTGGTGCGGCGAAGGCAGGAAGAAGAAGAAGAAGAAGGGGGAAGCGGGGGAAGCAGGGAAGAACGAGCGTGCGCTTCGCCGTCCCGCTCCCCCCGCCTATTTATAAGCCCGTAGGCTGAGAAGCCGATGGGGCGGCGTGGGATTAACTGCGCACGAGACCCCACGCCCCCCACGATTAAACCCATGAAGTTACTGCGTGCAGTAACGACGTGGGGAACCCAACCGCCCACACGGCCGCAGCGGATCCGTTCGCGTGCCGAGGCGCGGTAGTGGCGGGCCCCGCCTGACGTGCCGTCCTGTCGCGTGCGTGGGCAGGCAGACTGCCCCTGCCACATGACGCCGCACGACGGGGCCGCGGCGGGCGACCGCGGGAAGCGTATCAGACACGCCGCCTGGTTCCCGCGGCGACGTTCGAAACTCCTCGAGAGGCAAGACGGCCTTCGGTGGATCCGACTCCATCCAGCCGGCCCGAAGGAAGACGGCCATCAAGGCCTACATTCCCCCACCAGAAGGATGAAACTGTTGAGGCGCACGACATATCACCCTTGGAGCCTCACCAGCTTCAGGGACTACTGTCAGAGTAATGAGCCACGGGTAGGCTAACCCGAGCCCCAGAACCTTTCAAGACATCGGGGCAGACTGCGCCCCTCAAGTACCCGCGGCGACTCCAAGACAAGCCGAGTCACAGAGGCGACTCCAAGACAAGCCGAGTCCCTAGAGGCGACTTCAAGACAAGCCGAGTCCCCAGAGGCGACTTCCAGTTAAGCCAAAACCCAGAAGCGACTCTCATTCAAGCCGAGTCCCAGAGGCGACTCCCAGGAGGCCGACTATGGGGAGTCGGCCCGCGACTTCCAACCACCCGATAACTATGGGCAGGTATGGCCACAGTGCGCCGTACCCACGGAGATCTCCGCCCGGCGCGGCACTGTGGCCATGCCAGCCCTAACATCAACCCTTGGGGCGGGGCCCTGTACCCATGACCACCTGTCTGTACGGCCCAGAGACGGCGGTGCCTACCAGTCAACGAGAGTATTGAAGACGGCGAGAGCACCAAAAATCGGACACGTTGGGAGTCGGCCCCCTGGAGTCGGCCGGCCCCTCCCACGGGCCCCACACGCCATTAACCAGACGCGACAGGGGAATGGCAACAGTAATCGCCCGTCAGGCGGCGGCACTGTTGCCATGACCCCATGACCAGGCCTGCGTCATTAGAAGCACGGCTAGAGTAATCTGCAGCCGGCAAGACCCGCCCGCGGCGGACACGGGCTGACGCCCTCTTACCAGGCCAGTCGGCGGGACCCACCAGTCGGCGGAGAAGACGGCGCCTGAGAGACAGACGGCTGGGACCCGCCCCCGCCGGTTTTACTATTGTAACCCTGGGGGTAGGCCTATATAAACCCCCAGGGCACCCATGCAAAGGTGTCACGCCCAATATGCGACCCTATCCAAAAGGAACTCGAAGGTCCCACCAAGGATAGACCCGCATATTGAAACGCTTTTGCAAGGTGGATATCATTACATCAACATTACATAATAGATGGGGATACATACAAGAGGCATACAATGCCACACAAATACGACATCACAATACATAAGAGCAACATCCGGCTACGGATGAAACACAAACGGAAGCTCAAACGGCATCCACCCTGCTAGCCCAGGCTGCCGACCTGGAACCTATCCCCTGATCGAAGAAGAAGCAGAAGCAGAACTCCAAAACAAGCAAACATCGCTCTCGCGTCAAGATCATTGCAAAACCTGTACCTGCAACTGTTGTTGTAGTAATCTGTGAGCCACAAGGACCCAGCAATCCCATTACCATGGGTATCAAGACTAGCAAAGCTTAATGGGAAAGGAAGGGGTAAAGTGGTGAGGTTGCAGCAGCGGCTAAGCAAGTATGGTGGCTAGCATACGCAAATGAGAGCGAGAAGAGAAACAAGCGGAACGGTCGTCAACTAGTAATGATCAAGAAGTGATCCTGAGCTCCTACTTACGTCAAACATAACCCAAAGACCGTGTTCACTTCCCGGACTCCGCCGAGAAGAGACCATCACGGCTACACACACGGTTGATGCGTTTTAATTCGGATCTGGTGTCAAGTTATCTACAACCGGACATTAACAAATTCCCATCTGCCACATAACCGTGGCCACGGCTCTCGAATGTTTATACCCTGCAGGGGTGTCCCAACTTAGCCCATGATAAGCTCTCGCGATCAACGAAGGATATTCCTTCTCCCAGGAAGACCCGATCAGTCTCGGAATACCGGTTTACAAGACATTTCGACAATGGTAAAACAAGACCAGCAAGACCGCCCGATGCACCGACATCCCGATAGGAGCTGCACATATCTCGTTCTCAGGGCAACACCGGATAAGCGAAGCGTACAGGTACCGACGAATCCAAGTTGCCAAGGAATGGTCCCGCACGGTGCTCTAGTTTGGACCAACACTTAGACATGCATTGGCCCGGGGGGGCTATAATAAAGATGACCCTCGAGAGAGCGACTCCCAAGGGAAAAGTAGGTGGTGGTGAAGCAAATGGTAAAACCAAGGTTGGGCCTTGCTGGAGGAGTTTTATTCAAAGCGAACTATTTAGGGGGTCCCATAAGTCACCCGACCGCGTAAGGAACGCAAAATCCGGGAACATAACACCGGTATGACAGAAACTAGGGCGGCAAGAGTGGAACAAAACACCAGGCATAAGGCCGAGCCTTCCACCCTTTACCAAATATATTGATGCATTAATAATATAAGAGATATTGTGATATCCCAACATAAACATAATCCAACATGGAGCAATCTTCATCTTCACCTGCAACTAGCAACGCTATAAGAGGGGCTGAGCAAAGCGGTAACATAGCCAAACAACGGTTTGCTAGGAAGGGTGTCAAAGGTTAGAGGTTCATGGCAATTTGGGAGGCTTGATGAGCAAAAGATAGGTAATGCAGCATAGGGATAGAATGAAGAAACTAGCATAGCAATGATAGTAGTGAGATCCAGGGTAGTGGTCATCTTGCCTGAAATCCCGCAAGTAAGAAGAACGAGTCCATGAAGAAGACGAACGGATGAAGCCGAACCAACCGTAGACGAACGAATCCTCACGATCGCAACGAAACAGGAACTAAAAAGAAGAAGCACACAACATCGTATACACACCACACATAGACAAGACATGATGCACAACAAGGATGATGCATGACAAAGCTACATGAAGCTACTCATGGCAAGAGATGATGCAAACAAGAACAACACATCAAAGCAAGTTTAAATGAGGCCGGAAACTACATATAACAATTCCGGTAAGTCCTCATATGCAAATTTCGAAATTGGTCCAGAACTGAACAAACATTATGTTCAAGTTGTTAAACAGCAAGTTAAGATGCACCAAGATGATCTACACGAGATTCTAGTAAAGTTACATATAAAGTTCATTAGATTCGGAGCTACGGCCTAGAAGATATGAGCAAAACAAGTCAAACATGGCATTGATGCAAAATGCATACAAACATCAAGCAAACACACCAAAACAAGGATGCAACATGATAATATGGAAATACATGCAATTCGAAGAAAGTTTCATATAGAGCACACTCAAAACGAAGCATCAGTGCAACACATACACACTATACAAGTCATAGCAACAATCTGTCCATAACAGCAACTAGGCATATTGCAAGCATCAAAACAACATGCTACAACACCCCAACATAATAACAAAAGGCATGGGAATGAAGTACAGGTAAAGCATAACAAGATATGAACACTGAGCTATCTCCAAAAACAACTAGAACATGCTCAAAAACACATGGTAAGATTGCAAATAACAACAGTTTCAGACTTTAGCAGAAATAACATCAGGTTGCAATGTTTAGAGCAAGCAAATAACACGTTATAGGAAGCTATCATGGCAAACAAAGACATGGCATGATACTACTAATAGCATAGATCAAAAGTCCCTTACTGACCATGAGCCGAAAAGGATCAGAAAATATGATGGCACCCACGTAAACATGGCAAGTTATATTATAGATTCATACTTGGCAGGAACAACAATAAGTAGGCATGTTGGTGAGCTTGAACCGCTCACCACAGAGCAATACATGGCATGGCAAGGCAACCAACAGTAAGAAGGCATGTTTATGAAGCTAAGCATGGAAAGAACAAGTTCATAGGGTGCATGGATCACTAGGAAAACACATGGAAACAACTGAACTTAATGTAAACAAGCTGACAGCAACATTATGAAGCAAATTTAGAGCAAGATAACAACATGTTCCAGCAGGCTATAATTGCAACCAAGGGCATGAATGGATAGAGCAAGACATGTATATCAAAACATGTTTACAGAGCATCTCCAGATTATGCATAGAATGATTAGTAGCAACATGTTTACATAGCAACAAAATATAACAGAAACAGTCAGGAAAACAGCAACAGCAAGTGCCCTACTTAACAAGCTCGATGCACTCAGCACACAACTCACAAAAATACACGGTTGGCACCACTGGAAAGATGGCATGGCATAGATCAAAACACATGTAGAGCTCATACTCATAGGATGCACACATCAATCATGGCAAAAATGACAAAACAGCAAGTTATAATAGTTTCAGCAGATTAACAGCAACATGCACTCTTCCAATAGCATTTCGGGCATCAAGATCAGCTCAAATGAAAATGATGCAATGGAATGAAATGAAGTACTCGTTGAGGCGAACAATTTGACATATTACACGCACGAAACGGAGCTACGGATGCAAAGATACAATGTGATGAACATGTCATGAAAATGTTTGAAAACAAGGACTTAGGCATTTTCAGGAAAAAAACATGGATGAGCGTCAAATAACTAAGATGCGCGCGGGGCGGGGCTTAGCGGGTCGCTCACTATTGGGCTCGGCCCAGGTCGCGGGGAGACTGGAGGCAGGCCGGCTTGGGCCTGGGAGGCGTGCTGGGCCGGAAGGGAGGCCGGATCTGGGCCGTGGAAGGTCGCGGGGCCCACGGGTGACGACGCGCGAGGCACGAGCGGGCGGCGCGGCTCGGCCGGGCAACGGCGACGAGGGCCACTCCGGCGAGGCGCGGGAGGGAGCCGGGGGCGCGGATCCGGTCAGGGACGAGCGGATCTGAGCGTGGGGAGCTCGGATCCGGCGACGGGCGAGGCCGAGGTGGCTGGCAACGAGCTCGACGGCGGCTCCTGGACAGGGCTCGGCGAACTCCGGCAACGCGGGGTTTGTCTCCGACGAGCTCTGACCGGCGGGGAGATAGCGGGCGGAGGTGCGGCCCGGAGACGGGCGGAGGCGGCTCCCGGCGGGCGCGGGCGGCGGCGCCGGATGGGCCTGGGCGGCGGCGGCGAACGGGCCCCGCGGGCCTGCGCTGGGCTCAGCGGGCCTCGGCGGCTGCGGGCGCGAGGTGGGAGGCCGGCGGGACACGTGGCGGGCTTCCATTGGCACGGGGCGGCGGCGCGGGACGTCCGGCGGGCGCCGGACATGTCCGGAGGCGGCGAGGGAGATTTGATCTAGGGTTTGCCCGAGATTTCGGGGGAGGGGGCTAATTTATAGGTAGAGGGAGCTAGGAGTGTCCAAATGTGGAGCGGTTTTCGGCCACGCGATCGTGATCGAACGAACGAGAGCATGGAGGAGGTTTGGATGGGTTTTGGGCCACTTTGGAAGGGGTGTTGGCCTGCAACAAAAGAGGCCTTTACGGTTACCTGGTTAACCATTGGAGTATCAAATGACCTCCAAATGGCACGAAACTTGACAGGCGGTCTACCGGTGCTATACCAAGGCCGCTTGGCAAACCTCGGGCCATTCCGAGAAAGTTTAACACCCGCACACAACGAGGGACAAAAAGGGACGCCGGGGGACATAGGAGTGCCGGATTGCAAAACGGACAACGGGGAAAAGGCTGGGATGCATGAGACGAACACGTATGCAAAATGAAATGCACATGATGAAATGATATGAAATGCATATGATGACATGGCAAAGAAGGCGAATAACCGGAAGACACCTGGCGCAACGAATCCGGGGCGTTACAACACTCCTCCACTAACAAGAGATCTCGTCCCGAGATCTTAGGACCGAGACGGAAGGGAAAAGGGATGAGGTGAAACAAAAACTCAAGAGAAGAAGCAAAGAATCGAGAGCACTCGAGAAGAAGAGAGGACCGACGAGAATGATGAGAATCGAAAGCTCACAGAATAAGATAGGTTAAGAAATGACTCGTTCTAACCGGAGTGGTTAGAATGAGAAAAGAAATGAATATGATTGAAAGGGATTTAGGCAGCAGTCCGGCTAAAAATGGGAGGATTAGAATGAACTTGAGAGGATGGAATGATACTTGATGAAGACATGACACAAGACCTCCGGAAAGAATTGAAAGAGTTGAATGAAAAGAACGGAGAAGAAAATAACAACTTGTACCACGAATGAAATTGAAAGCATCTTTAGAAGGAAGTATTGAACGGAGTTGTTGAGAAAATCAACAACGAAAAGAATAAACTTGTTGTGGACTTATGGATAACATCTCAGAAATTATGAGGTGATAACCGACCACAAACGGAAATGATTAAATAGCTAAGAGGAACGAAGAAATGCAAAACTCCACTTCAAAAGTATACGGAGAATTAATTGCACTTCGAGACGTGAGAAAGAAAGCTTCCTGAGCTCCACCAAAAGAACCTTGATGAACACTTGAAGAATGAATTAAATCATGAAGAACCACCATGAAGAACTCCGGTGACAAAAGGAAGATGAGATAGAAATGAAGGATGAAAGAATAAGATTAAAGCTTACGGTGATTTAGATGGAGGTTTCGACGAGATGGCTGAGGAAAATGAACTCCGGAAAAGAAAAGTTGAAGCACTTGAAACTAGAATTTATTCACCAAGAACAAACTCCAAAGGAAGGGATTACTCACTTGGATGGAATAAGAATAAGATTTATTGTATGCTTATCCTTCATCAAATTAAATTGATGACAAGATGGATGCATATTACTTATTCTTCTTGAACAGGATTAAGGGAAATAAGGCGCAAAACTTGAGAAGGTCTTCATGAACCACCGGTAGAATTGAAAAGAAAGTATGAATTGATATGATAATCAAAGAAAAAGAATCTTGAATGAACCACCGTAAGAATTTGAAAATGACTGATGAAAGAGACTTAATCACCGGGAAGAATTAGAAGACAAATATGTTAGAGGGGATTTAGATGCAAAAGAACGAAGAGATCATGAGCTGATTAAAGAACACTTGAACGAAGCACCGGAAGAATACTGAGATGAACGAAGGGGCACGGATATAGAATAATTGGAGAATGAATTTGAAAACTTATAACAAAGAAATCTTCCGAAAAGATGGCCTCCGGATGATCGAGAGGGAAAGCAACTCCTGAAATGCTCCGGATGGATGAAAAGAATTTGCATGACTTGAAACAATTGATAGGATAACATCGAGCTAGCACCGCGAATCTCCGGGAGAACGGACAAGATTTAGAGGAAAAACTCTTCTTCAATCTTCAAATGATGATGAGAAACACCACGAAATTACTGAGATACTCCGGGAGAATGAAAAAAAACGAAGAGGTTAAGCCAACAATGAAAAGAATTTGAAAGCGATCTTGGAGAAGGCATGTGACTGATGGAATTCATTCTTACGTCACACTTGAAAAGAAATGAGAAATAACTCCGGGGGAATTAGAAGAGTCAGGTAAGATCCTGGGAAAAGACCTGTGGGTTAGGGCCCACTTAAGAGATAACACCGTTGGAAAGGGATGTTGAGCAGATAGATGATGCACCAGAACAATTGAAATATTTGAATGAGGTGACAACCTCGAATTAATTAGAACACAGACGAATCTCCTGAGATGTCCTGCACACTCCGGAAGGATAAACTGGCGAGAGGTGAACGAGCAAGGAAAACACTTGATCCAAGGAAAAGAATGTGATCAACCCGAAAAACTTGAATTGGGTCCACCGAAAAAGAAAAAGAGATAAAGAATGACGAACGAGACGAGAATTCACCGGTTGAAATAATCGAGGGAAAACCTGAAGAGGTTCCGCACGAATGGAATAGATGGTCGAGAGAGAGTCAGACTCCGGGAAGAGAAAGGGTGGGAGGGCGGGAAAACAAAGGCAACTTGGAAGGGGAAGCGACTAATATCTAGAAGAGAAAACCCTGGTTGAAATCATTTAGGAAAGAAAGCAACGATTTCGCACGAGTAGGATGGATACTCGATTACGGACTCCGGATTCGAGAAGAAGAAGGGACGGCGGGTGGGAAAATAAAACAACTGAGGATTGAACTCAAAGATGAAGAGGCTCGAGTCAACTTGACGAGAAATGCACCGGACAAAAGAGGATGGACAACGAACGAAAACTAACCGCGTGTTCCTAAAGAAAAAATTTGAAGGGGAAGAGGAGTAGTTCAAAACACCTACGTCAAGATTCCTGACCAGAGCGACGAAGGGGATGAGGAGTAAAAGAATTCCTACTCTCCGATATAACTAGACTCCGAAAACAGTTTTCTTCTAGACTCAACAACGGCCAAACTACACGATCAATCAAGGGGGCTCCTAAGGTCGGTTGAGGCTCTGATACCAACTTGTCATGCCCAATATGCGACCCTATCGAAAAGGAACTCGAAGGTCCCACCAAGGATAGACCCGCATATTGAAACGCTTTTGCAAGGTGGATATCATTACATCAACATTACATAATAGATGGGGATACATACAAGAGACATAAAATGCCACACAAATACAACATCACAATACATAAGAGCAACATCCGGCTACGGATGAAACACAAACAGAAGCTCAAACGACATCCACCCTGCTAGCCTAGGCTGCCGACCAGGAACCTATCCCCTGATCGAAGAAGAAGCAGAAGCAGAACTCCAAAACAAGCAAACATCGCTCTCGCGTCAAGATCATCGCAAAACCTGTACCTGCAACTGTTGTTGTAGTAATCTGTGAGTCACGAGGACTCAACAATCCCATTACCATGGGTATCAAGACTAGCAAAGCTTAATGGGAAAGGAAGGGGTAAAGTGGTGAGGTTGCAGCAGCGGCTAAGCAAGTATGGTGGCTAGCATACGCAAATGAGAGCGAGAAGAGAAACAAGCGGAACGGTCGTCAACTAGTAATGATCAAGAAGTGATCCTGAGCTCCTACTTACGTCAAACATAACCCAAAGACCGTGTTCACTTCCCGGACTCCGCCGAGAAGAGACCATCACGGCTACACACACGGTTGATGCGTTTTAATTCGGATCTGGTGTCAAGTTATCGACAACCGGACATTAACAAATTCCCATCTGCCACATAACCGCGGCCACGGCTCTCGAAAGTTTATACCCTGCAGGGGTGTCCCAACTTAGCCCATGATAAGCTCTCGCAATCAACGAAGGATATTCCTTCTCCCAGGAAGACCCGATCAGTCTCGGAATCCCGGTTGACAAGACATTTCGACAATGGTAAAACAAGACCAGCAAGACCGCCCGATGCGCCGACATCCCGATAGGAGCTGCACATATCTCGTTCTCAGGGCAACACCGGCTAAGCGAAGCGTACAGGTACCGACGAATCCAAGTTGCCAAGGAATGGTCACGCACGGTGCTCTAGTTTGGACCAACACTTAGACAAGCATTGGCCCGGGGGGGCTATAATAAAGATGACCCTCGAGAGAGCGACTCCCAAGGGAAAAGTAGGTGGTGGTGAAGCAAATGGTAAAACCAAGGTTGGGCCTTGCTGGAGGAGTTTTATTCAAAGCGAACTGTCTAGGGGGTCCCATAAATCACCCGACCGCGTAAGGAACGCAAAATCTGGGAACATAACACCGGTATGACGGAAACTAGGGCGGCAAGAGTGGAACAAAACACCAGGCATAAGGCCGAGCCTTCCACCCTTTACCAAATATATAGATGCATTAATAATATAAGAGATATTGTGATATCCCAACATAAACATAATCCAACATGGAGCAATCTTCATCTTCACCTTCAACTAGCAACGCTATAAGAGGGGCTGAGCAAAGCGGTAACATAGCCAAACAACGGTTTGCTAGGAAGGGTGTCAAAGGTTAGAGGTTCATGGCAATTTGGGAGGCTTGATGAGCAAAAGATAGGTAACACAGCATAGCGATAGAACGAAGCAACTAGCATAGCAATGATAGTAGTGAGATCCAGGGTAGCGGTCATCTTGCCTGAAATCCCGCTAGGAAGAAGAACGAGTCCATGAAGAAGACGAACGGATGAAGCCGGACCAACCGTAGACGAACGAATCCTCACGATCGCAACGAAACAGGAACTAACAAGAAGAAGCACACAACATGGTAAACACACCACACATAGACAAGACATGATGTACAACAAGGATGATGCATGACAAAGCTACATGAAGCTACTCATGGCAAGAGATGATGCAAATAAGAACAACACATCAAAGCAAGTTTAAATGAGGCCGGGAACTACATATAACAATTCCGGTAAGTCCTCATATGCAAATTTCGAAATTGGTCCAGAACTGAACAAACATTATGTTCAAGTTGTTAAACAGCAAGTTAAGATGCACCAAGATGATCTACACGAGATTCTAGTCAAGTTACATATAAAGTTCATTAGATTCGGAGCTACGGCCTAGAAGATATGAGCAAAACAAGTCAAACATGGCATTGATGCAAAATGCATACAAACATCAAGCAAACACACCAAAACAAGGATGCAACATGATAATATGGAACTACATGCAATTCTAAGCAAGTTTTATATAGAGCACACTCAAAATGAAGCATCGGTGCAACACATACACACTATACAAGTCATAGCAACAATCTGTCCATAACAGCAACTAGGCATATTGCAAGCATCAAAACAACATGCTACATCACCCCAACATAATAACAAAAGGCATGGCCATGAAGTACAGGTAAAGCATAACAAGATATGAACACTGAGCTATCTCCAGAAACAACTAGAACATGCTCAAAAACACATGGTAAGATTGCAAATAACAACAGTTTTAGACTTTAGCAGAAATAACATCAGGTTGCAATGTTTAGAGCAAGCAAATAACATGTTACAGGAAGCTATCATGGCAAACAAAGACATGGCATGATACTACTAATAGCATAGATCAAAAGTCCCTTACTGACCATGAGCCAAAAAGGATCAGAAAATATGATGGCACCCACGTAAACATGGCAAGTTATATTACAGATTCATACTTGGCAGGAACAACAATAAGTAGGCATGTTGGTGAGCTTGAACCGCTCACCACAGAGCAATACATGGCATGGCAAGGCAACCAACAGTAAGAAGGCATGTTTATGAAGCTAAGCATGGCAAGAACAAGTTCATAGGGTGCATGGATCACTAGGAAAACACATGGAAACAACTGAACTTAATGTAAACAGGCTGACAGCAACATTATGAAGCAACTTTAGAGCAAGATAACAACATGGTCAAGCAGGCTATAATTGCAACCAAGGGCATGAATGGATAGATCAAGACATGTAGATCAAAACATGTTTATAGAACATCTCCAGATTATGCATAGAATGATTAGTAGCAACATGTTTACATAGCAACAAAATATAACAGAAACAGTCAGGAAAACAGCAACAGCAAGTGCCCTACTTAACAAGCTCGATGCACTCAGCACACAACTCACAAAAATACATGGTTGGCACCACTGGAAAGATGGCATGGCATAGATCAAAACACATGTAGAGCTCATACTCATAGGATGCACACATCAATCATGGCAAAAATGACAAAACAGCAAGTTATAACAGTTTCAGCAGATTAACAGCAACATACACTCTTCCAACAGCATTTCGGGCATAAAGATCAGCTCAAATGAAAATGATGCAATGGAGTGAAATGAAGTACTCATTGAGGCGAACAATTTGACATATTGCACGCACGAAACGGAGCTACGGATGCAAAGATACAATGCGATGAACATGGCATGAAAATGTTTGAAAACAAGGACTTGGGCATTTTTAGGAAAAAAAACATGGATGAGCGTCAAAAAACTAAGATGCGCGCGGGGCGGGGCTTAGCGGGTCGCTCACCATTGGGCTCGGCCCAGGTCGCGGGGAGATTGGAGGCAGGCCGGCTTGGGCCTGGGAGGCGTGCTGGGCCGGAGGGGAGGCCGGATCTGGGCCGTGGAAGGTCGCCGGGCCCACGGGCGACGACGCGCGAGGCACGAGCGGGCGGCGCGGCTCGGCTGGGCAACGGCGACGAGGGCCACTCCGGCGAGGCCCGGGAGGGAGCCGGGGGCGCGGATCCGGTCGGGGACGAGCGGATCTGAGCGTGGGGTGCTCGGATCCGGCGACGGGCGAGGCCGAGGTGGCTGGCAACGAGCTCGACGGCGGCTCCTGGACGGGGCTCGGCGAACTCCGGCAACGCGGGGTTTGTCTCCGGCGAGCTCTGACCGGCAGGGAGATCGCGGGCGGAGGCGCGGCGCGGAGACGGGCGGAGGCGGCTCCCGGCGGGCGTGGGCGGTGGCGCCGGATGGGCCTGGGCGGCGGTGGCGAACGGGCCCCGCGGGCCTGCGCTGGGCTCAGCGGGCCTCGGCGGCTGCGGGCGCGAGGTGGGTGGCCGGCGGGACACGTGGCGGGCTGCCATTGGCGCGGGGCGGCGGCGCGGGACGTCCGGCGGGCGCCGGACATGTCCGGAGGCGGCGAGGGAGATTTGATCTAGGGTTTGCCCGAGATTTCGGGGGAGGGGGCTAATTTATAGGTAGAGGGAGCTAGGAGTGTCGAAATGAGGAGCGGTTTTCGGCCACGCGATCGTGATCGAACGACCGAGAGCATGGAGGAGGTTTGGATGGGTTTTGGGCCACTTTGGAAGGGGTGTTGGGCTGCAACAAAAGAGGCCTTTACGGTTACCCGGTTAACCGTTGGAGTATCAAACGACCTCCAAATGGCACGAAACTTGACAGGCGGTCTACCGGTGCTATACCAAGGCTGCCTGGCAAACCTCGGGCCATT
The DNA here is from genome assembly GCA_963921465.1 of Triticum timopheevii. NCBI lineage: Eukaryota > Viridiplantae > Streptophyta > Magnoliopsida > Poales > Poaceae > Triticum > Triticum timopheevii. The sequence continues at coordinate 548,070,450 of OY997270.1, forward strand.
CTGAGAAAGTTTAACACCCGCACACAACGAGAGACAAAAAGGTACACCGGGGGACATAGGAGTGCCGGATTGCAAAACGGACAACGGGGAAACGGCTCGGATGCATGAGACGAACACGTATGCAAAATGAAATGCACATGATGACATGATATGAAATGCATATGATGACATGGCAAAGAAGGCGAATAACTAGAAGACACCTGGCGCAACGAATCCGGGGCATCCATTAGCATTAGACAGACCACATAGGAAGGAGAGAGCTAGCCTTGCCTTCTCCTACCTCCAGAAACAGCTCTAGGAGCACCCTTTGTATTCACTTTGCCTTAGTGACCATGCGGAGACCCCGCAGAGCAGCAGTAGGGGTGTTATCTCCTCGGAGAGCCCTGAAGCTGGGTAAGATCCGCCGGCGTGCATGTCTTCGCCTCATCCCATTTCCAGGCACCGGCGACGTTCTACTCGCCCCCAACATGATAAGCCATCCTTTGGCATATGTCGCACCCAACCCCGACATATAGACTTGCAAGATAGGATCAAGAACACACATATATTCATGAAAAGATAATAGGTTCAGATCTGAAATCATGGCACTCGGGCCCTAGTGACAAGCATGAAGCATAGCAAAGTCATAGCAACATCAATCTCAGAACATAGTGGATACTAGGGATCAAATCCTAACAAAACTAACTTGATTACATGGTAAATCTCATCCAACCCATCACCATCCAGCAAGCCTATGATGGAATTACTCACGCACGGCTGTGAGCATCATGAAATTGGTGATGGAGGATGGTTGATGATGACGACGGCGACGAATCCCCCTCTCTGGAGCCCCAAACGGACTCCAGATCAGCCCTCCCGGGAGAGATTAGGGCTTGGCGGTGGCTCCGTGTCGTAAAACGCGATGAAACTTTCTCTCTGATATTTTTCTCCCTGAGACGGAATATATGGAGTTGGAGTTGAGGTCGGAGGAGGTCCAGGGGGCCCACGAGATAGGAGGCAGCGCCCTTGGGGGGGCGCCCCCTGTCTCGTGGACATGCCGTGGGCCCCCTCGCATTAATTATTTCACCAAAAATTCTTATTAATTCCAAAAAGTGCCTCCGTGGATTTCCAAGACATTCCGAGAACTTTTCTTTTCTACACATAAAACAACATCATGGTAGTTCTGCTGAAAACAGCGTCAGTCCGGGTTAGTTTCATTCAAATCATGCAAGTTAGAGTCCAAAACAAGGGCAAAAGTGTTTGGAAAAGTAGATACGTTGGAGACGTATCAGTTACACATCGCTCCGGCCCACTCTCAATGGGCACCACATGCACACGCTGCAAGGTCTGTCACCTCCTTCATCCATCGATCCATCCACAGATCAGATACTGACGCATCGACCTTGCTAGGCTTCTCTGCCATCGACGCCACCACCAGCAGACAACATCATCCTCTTGCATGAGTCCATCGCCACCTATCGGACACTGAGTCTCCACTGCGCCACGCCACCGAGATCCGCCACCATCGATGTGTAGGATGAAGCATCACTCCACCACCTACCAACGCCCAACCACCAAGCCGTCCACATGTCTGTCCAGTCTATGAATGTCTCCATAGATGATGCCCCCACACGGGGGCGATGACTAAAACATCGCCATCATCCGATCCAGGAGGCCCCTCAACGCCTCTAGCAAGGGCTACTGTAGGATCGAAGTATGTCTAGAGGGGGGGTGATTAGACTACTTGACCAAATAAAAACTTAACCTTTTCCCAATTTTAATTCTTGGCAGATTTTAGCAACTTAGCACAAGTCAAGAAATCTCAATACAATTCAAGCAAGCATGCAAAGAGTATATGAGCAGCGGAAAGTTAAGCATGCAAATTGTGAGAAAGTAAACTGGAGGAGTTTGGAGGGAGCAAACGCAATGTAGACACGGAGATTTTTGGCGTGGTTCTGATAGGTGGTGTTATCGTACATCCACGTTGATGGAGACTTCACCCCACGAAGGGTAATAGCTGCGAGAGTCTACGAAGAGCTACAACCACGAAGGGTCCATGAAGAAGCAACCTTGTCTATCCCACCATGGCCATCGCCCACGAAGGACTTGCCTAACTTGGGTAGATCTTCAGAAAGTAGGCGATCTCCTTGCCCTTACAAACTCCTTGGTTCAACTCCACAATCTTGACGGAGGCTCCCAAGTGACACCTAACCAATCTAGGAGACACCACTCTCCAAAAGGTAATAGATGGTGTGTTGATGATGAACTCCTTGCTCTTGTGGTTCAAATGATAGTCTCCCCAACACTCAACTCTCTCTCACAGATTTGGCTATGGTGGAAAGATGATTTGAGTGGAAAGCAACTTGGGGAAGGCTAGAGATCAAGATTCTTGTGGTTGGAATGGAATATCTTGGTCTCAACACATGAGTAGGTGGTTCTCTCTCAGAAAATGAATAGTGGAAGTGTAGGCACATTCTGATGGCTCTCTCCACGAATGAAGAGTGGGTGGAGGGGTATATATAGCCTCCACACAAAATCTGGCTGTTACACACAGATTCCCAAACTCGGTGAGACCGGATAGTGAAACTCGGTCAGACCGATTCAGGTCAAAATATGAACGTTAGGCTTTTCGGTGGGACCGATACAGTCAACTCGATGAGACCAATGTGCTAGGGTTAGGGCATAACATAATCTCGGTGTGACCGATCACATGAACTCGGTGGGACCGATTTCAATAATATGCACATAGAAAGTTGGTCAGACAAACTCGGTGGGACCGATTCGCTCACTTCGGTGAGATGGAAGTGTTACGAAAAGGAAACAGTGAATTTGCATTGCAGACTTGGTGGGACCGGTTCGCTCATTTCGGTGGGACTGAAACATTATTAAAAGGAAACAGGGAGTTTGCAATCCCATCTCGGTGAGACCGAGATTCCTATCAGTGAAACGAAGTGACTAGGGTTTGTGGCAGAGGCTATGTCAAATGAACTCGGTGGCGCCGAATAGATCAAATCGGTGGGGCCGATGTCGGTGTCAAAACCGGCGGATCTCGGGTAGGGGGTCTCGATCTGTGCGTCTTAGGCTGATGGTAACAGGAAGCAAGGGACACAATGTTTACCCAGGTTCGGGCCCTCTCGATTGAGGTAAAACCCTACTTCCTGCTTGATTAATATTGATGATATGAGTAGTACAAGAGTAGATCTACCACGAGATCGTAGAGGCTAAACCCTAGAAGCTAGCCTATGATGATTATGATTGTAATTGTGATCGGCCTTCTAAGGACCAACCTCTCCGGTTTATATTGACACCGGAGAGGGCTAGGGTTTACACGGAGTCGGTTACAAGGAAGGAAATAGAATATCCGGATCGCCAAGCTTGTCTTCCACGCAAGAGAGTCCCATCCGGACACGGGACGGAGTCTTGAGTCTTGTATCTTCACGCTCCAATAGTCCGGACAAAGTATAGAGTCCGGCTGTCCGGATACCCCCTAATCCAGGACTCCCTCAGTAGCCCCTGAACAAGGCTTCAATGACGATGAGTCCGGCACGCAGTCTTGTCTTCGGCATTGCAAGGCGGGTTCCTTCTCTGAATACTCCAAGGTAATCATCGAACACGTAAACCATGTCCGGATCTGCAAAATGATCTTCACATACCATCGTAGAGAGAATGATATTTCAGCTGACAACTTTTAGACGACGTGATATGTCATTACGGTCGGGTCATTATTCGAACCGTTTCCCACAACCAGCCACAACGCATATTGCAAGGCGGTTTCCTTGACACGTCTTGTCAAAGCAGAGATCATGTCCCCTTATCACGGGATTATCATCAATACGGGTATGGGTAATCCCACCACGCCATCAATCGTGGAGCTTGGGAAGTAAGCGATTCTCAACGGGCGAGCGAGGAGGCGCACCTCTTTCGTCGCCTTTATAAAGGGATAAGGGCTCCCCATTTTCACCCACGCCTTCCCCCTCCTTTGCTCATCCTTACCTCCTCGAGCTCCAGCGCCCTAGTCCAAGTCTTCTCCGCACAGCTAAATATGTCCGGAGCAGGAGGCAAGTGGGTGGATTCCACCGTGAAGGAGAAGCATATCGCGGATCTTCGGGCGGCCAGATACTTGGCCGCAGACATAGCGCACCGGTTAACAGACGACGGGCAGGTCATTCCGACCCTGGGACTCCATGAGAGGGTCGTGTTTCTCGCCCATTTCGTCCTTGGACTGGGGTTTCCACTTCATCCCTTCGTCCGCGGGCTCATGTTCTACTATGGGCTAGATTTCCATGATCTAGCCCCGAACTTCGTCCTCAACATCTCGGCGTTCATCGTCGTATGCGAGGCCTTCCTCCGCATCAAGCCTCACTTCGGACTATGGCTGCATATCTTCTGCGTGAAGCCGAAGATCGTGAGCGGCCAGCAAGCGGAGTGCGGAGGGGCCATGGTGGGCAAGATGCCTAACGTCACCTGGCTTGACGGCTCCTTTGCGGAGACCATGAAAGGATGGCAGTCGGGGTGGTTTTACATCACCGAGCCGCGCGGTGCCAACTGGGCAGCGGCCCCCAAGTTCTGATCCAGAACCCCCATGCGGCTCACCTCCTGGGAAAAGAAGGGCCTGGCCTGGGGCGAACCTACAGAGCTGACCGGGCTCCAAAACTGCATCAAGAGCATGAAGGACAAGAACATCAAGCTTGTCAACGTGATCCAGGTCATGCTCGTTTGTCGGATTCTTCCGTGCCAAAGGCGGGCATTTAATTTGTTGGAGTTCGTCCCGGCCGAACACCAGACGCTTCGGAGCCTCTACGACATGACACATAAAGACGCATGGAAGGCGCTGTTCAAGGCCTCCGAAGTACCTCCTCCCACATCCGAGGACCGTGGACTTCATGCCACGCGTCCTCCTAGTCCGTTTAGTTTTCTGACTACCACCGGATTCAGCTCTTCCCAATATATTCATGGGGGAGTCTTAAGTAATTGTGCATGTTTAATCAGGATTATGTGGAGACAGTGGAGCGGATTGACTGTCCGGCTCCACTGCCAGAAGGCCCAGCTGATGCTCTCCTGACGGAGATGCTAGTCCCGACGCCCTACAAGGCACCGGAGAAGAAGGCCGAAAAGAAGGCCCTGGGGACTAGGAAGGGTCTCCGGTGTAAGGTTGTACCGGAAGCCTCGTTCGAAGATGACGAGGCGCACTCCTCCCCCAAAGGGTAGGAAGAAGAAGGGGCCACCCCATCCAGAGAGGATGAGGGGCCTGAGAAGGCGGACCAGGGGGCCGGGAAAGGCCCCCGGCGCAAGGTCGTCATACCCTCGTCGTCCGACGACGACGAGGCAGATTCCTCCCGCGGAGGCGGGGGGAAGCAAGAAGAAACTCTACCTCCCCGCACTGGGGAGGAGAAAAAGAGGAAAGCCAGCCCGGAGGACGAGGCTAGGACGTCCAAGAAGGGAAAGGTGTCCCTTCTGGACTACTCCGCCACGGCCGCCCATAGCGAGGAGGGGTGGCTGCCCAGGGGGAAGCCCCTAGCGCGATCGTAAGTATCCACTCTCTATCGTGATTTTACTTCATAGTCTTTTTATAACGCCGAACATATATGCAGTCCAGCCAAGGTTCATCCCGAGTTATCGTCTTCGGATGGGTCCCTGAGCGATTCAGCGATGAACTCGCTCCTGACGGAACTACTCCTCAGCCCGCGGATGACACGGAGGTGTTGTCCCGAAGGCTCCCAGAGCGGGAGGAGGTGACTCTGGACGCGCCCCAAGGCGGAATTCCAGATGTCGGACATGCCGGGTTCAAGATCCCCGCGGATCGTGTCGATGAGAGCCGCAGTGGGCCGGGCTCTCAGACGAATACTGTTCCCGACCTCCAACGGTTCCGGACTCAGGCAGGCAGCCCCTCGTTAGGGAGGGTGAGCCGGCCATGCCGAGGACTTCCGTTACACCCGAGGCGTCGGATTATCTGCTCGAAGCGCTTCGCGGCACTTCCATGGATGAAGAGCACCGTACTCTTATGAGTGCGGTGATTCAGAAGGTTTTGTCCGCCAAGAGCGGACTAACCGAAGCTTGCACCAGCCTCCTGACAGGCTTTGAGGTGAGTAATCAAAATGTGTGAAATTACCACCCGATAGGTAGTAGCCCCTGATACTCTATTTGGTGTTCGGAAAGAAAAGCCAAACGAAGGGTCAATTATAATCCGCAGGAGTCTAATAATAAGCAGGCTGTGCTGCTTGCCGCTGCTGTCCGCACAGCCGAGGTTGCCGGACTAAAGCGGGACCTGTAGCAGGCGCAGGGGGAGCTCGACCTCACGAAGAGGCAACTCGAAGAGAACAAGGGTGAGTGATTCCCCGCTCTCATATAATGAAGGATAGATAAAATTGGTTATTCTAACGACGAAGCGTCGTGACTGTGTAACAGGGGCCACCACCGAAGTGGCGTCTCTGAGGAAAGTGCTATCCGAGGCCGAAGACAGGGAGGCCTTGGAATGCAAGGAGCGCGAAAAGCAAGATGCTAGGTTGAGTGAGGTACAGCAAGAGCTCCAGGAGCTCGGCAAGAAGTTCGAGTCCGTGGAGCATGATCTTAAGATGAAAGAGGTCGAGCTTGCGAAGGCCCTTGCGAGTATGAAAGACACCAAGGCCGAAGCCGACAATGCATAGCGGGAAATCCAGGCGGACAAGAAGATAGCAGCGGGTTAGACATTCTTTATGCAAAGCAAACATGTGGAGGAGGCGTTTCTTTTACTTACCCGAATTCGGAGCTCTCCATGGGCATTCGTAGATCTGCCACGCAGCGTATCAGATGCCGTGGAGTTCTACCGTGCCAAGGAGGGGAGCTCAATGGAGAAGTTGTTCTGGTCCCAGTATGCTGGGGCCGAACACCCAATGCCTCTGATTGACCAACTGAAGCAGTTGGTCGAACTCCACAGGGCGGCCAAAGTGTCTATGAAAGATTTCATAGTCCGGATGTGGCCTGGTGAGCCCCTGCCCACTAGCTACTTCGGCCTGATCAAGCGGATGGTGAATGCCTGTCCGCGGCTTGAAGTTATCAAGTGCTCCGTTTGTATTGAGGGTGCCTGCCGGGCCTTTGCCTGCGCGAAGGTGCATTGGGGCAAGCTGGATGCGGAGAAGCTGGTGAAGGACGGGCAGCTGGAGGGCAAGGCACATCGCTATCCCGAGAAGTATTACGATGGCATTATCAAGGGCGCTTGTCTCATGGCCGATGAATGTACCAAGGACACGATCCTTGAGTAAATGTACCTCTGTCATTGTTGTAATATTAAGACGAAGTTACTTGCGCTATGTAGCGCTGTTTGATTTAAAATATTACCTTCCTTGCGGCTGTTTATGAAATTCTGAAAGTAGATCAGTCGTTGGCTTTTGCCCCCACATAACTAGTACCGGGGTGTTCCTGGAAAAACCTAGATACTCTTTACCCAAAATTTTGGTCCCTTAAGGAGGTATCCGGCGCAGCAAACAAGGCAATCGGACTACGTGACTTTATAACTTTCACTTAGCCATAGAAGTCTACAATTTTAAATTTTGGCGAAGCCCCTAGAATTCGGAAGGCCGAATTGGGGCGCTATATACGCCTAGATCGGACGAAGTCGATTCCTCGCCTAAAGTGGAAAAATCTTTAAGGATTTTAAGACCTCTCGAACAGCGACCAGCTCTCGCCGCATCATGCTGGTCAGTTTTCGGCTTTATCTACTGAGGTGCTCGTCCGGAAGAACCGGGACACAATCGCAGTAGTTCTCCCTGCGCTACCTTAGCCGATATAACGGAACGTAAGGTACCAAAACAAGGGAGCCGGGCAAACCCAACTATTGACCCAAGACGTGATTCAGAGCTGATGCATATAGTGCTATAAGTTGGGGGTGCCGCACTATTGAAAGTGTTCGGACTTGTTTTGCCGTATTATGAGGTGCCATGAGAAGCCCCTGGCAAAATTGATCGTACCGAGGTGCACGGATGCAATATGAAATAAACATCTGTAAGAAAAAAAAATGCTCAAATGATGATAAGAAGCTGACGCTATATATGATCTCCCATTGATGAATAATATGTTTAAGCATATGTTTACAATGGGTGTGTTTAAGTGGGAGTAAATAGGACTATTTAACATGTCCTATCCAAGGGCAGGTTGCATGTAGGTATATAAAACAGGTATAACGATCGTGAACAGATTCCACCTGGGTATTTCCTTTTGTGCGCAAAGCCTGTTGCCTCCTTGGTTTTATGTCCTATGTAAGTCCGACAATCCAGCTCTTCTAAAGAGGCTGCCCTAAAGCAATGTCCTGAAAGATAAAAAAGGGAAGGTTATGAAGGTATGTTGCGGTGATACCGCACTATTGACCGAGTCACTGCTGCGCCTCCGCCTGTGCCCATGGTATTTTGAGTACGTAATTGTGTACGCGTGGCATGCATGCTGCTTTGATGGGTCTTAAGCGGAGGCGGGACTGCTAGTCGCGCTCTTTGCATGCCTGGTGATCCTATTGCGGGGCGCTCCAGACTCGCTTGACGGTGCTCGAGGTTGTCGTCGCCGGATTGGTGGTTTGTCGCAGGAGGCCGCATTGTACTTCCGCCGCGAGGGCTGCAGTATGCTCTTCTGTACGGAGAGAGCGGTCCATATTTCCATTGACTGTTATGACCCTGCACGGTCCTGGCATCTTGAGCTTGAGGTATGCATAGTGTGGTACCACATTGAATCTAGCGAATGCGGTTCGTTCGAGCAGTGCGTGGTAACCAGTACGGAAAGGGACGATATCGAAGAATAACTCTTCGCTTCGGAAGTTATCCAGAGATCTGAAGACCACTTCCAATGTTATAGAGCCCGTACAACGGGCCTCTACTCCAGGAATTACACCTTTAAAGGTGGTTTTGGTGGGCTTGATCCTTGAAGGGTCGATGCCCATTTTGCGCACTGTGTCCTGATAAAGCAGGTTCAGGCTGCTGCCGCAGTCCATAAGGACTCGCGTGAGGTGGAATCCATCGATGATTGGGTCTAGGACCAATGCGGCTGAGCCGCCGTGATGGATGCTAGTAGGGTGATCCCTACGATCAAAGGTGATCGGACAAGATGACCATGGGTTGAATTTGGGGGCGACTGGCTCCATCTCATAGACGTCCCGTAGTGCTCCCTTCCGTTCCCGCTTGGGAATGTGAGTGGCGTAGATCATGTTGACCGTTTTCACCTGGGGGGGGGGGGGTTTCTTCTGTCCCCCCGTGTTCGGACGCCGGGGCTCCTCGTCATCGTTGCTGTGCAGCCCCTTGTCCTTGTTTTCGGCGTTTATTTTGCCGCCTGTTTGAACACCCAACAGTCTCTGTTGGTGTGGTTGGCTGGCTTGTCCGGAGTGCCATGAATTTGGCACGAGCATTCCAGTATGCGGTCCAGACTGGACGGTCCCTGATTGTTTCTTTTGAACGTCTTCTTCCGCTGACTGGATTTGGATCCGCTGAATCCGGCGTTGACTGTCGTGTCTTCGGTGCTATCGCTGTTGTTCTGTCGCTTGTGTCTGTTGCACCGTGGCTTGCCGTTATTATCACAGACGTCCGAAGTTCCAGAATGTGGCATGGTGCTGCTGCGAGCCAACCAGCTGTCCTCGCCCGCGTAGAAGCGGGTCATTAGTGTCGTGAGGGCTGCCATGGACTTGGGTTTTTCCTGGCCGAGGTGTCGGGCGAGCCACTCGTCATGGATATTATGCTTAAAAGCCGCCAGTGCGTCGGCGTCCGGACAGTCGACTATTTGGTTCTTTTTAGTTAGGAACCGAGTCCAGAATTTCCTGGCTGACTCTCTGGGCTGTTGAGTAATGTGTCTCAAATCATGGCATCTGGTGGTCGCACGTATGTGCCCTGGAAGTTGTCGAGGAACGCGTCTTCCAGGTTTTCCCAACTGCCAATGGAATTTGCGGGCAGGCTGTTAAGCCAGTGCCGGGCGGGTCCTTTGAGCTTAAGGGGAAGATACTTGACGGCGTGTAGGTCATCTCCGCGGGCCATGTGAATATGGAGAAGGAAATATTCAATCCATACCGCGGGGTCTGTTGTGCCATCATATGATTCAATGTTTACGGGTTTGAACCCTTCTGGGAATTTGTGATCCATCACTTCATCGGTGAAGCAGAGGGGGTGTGCGGCGCCTCTGTGCCGGGCTATGTGGCTACATAGTTTGAATTGGTCTGGGTGGCTGTGTTCGGCCCGACCCAATTTGTTTATGGTGTATCCGTCGCGACGGTCATCATCGCATGCTGGGGCACGCCCCCGCGATCCGTAGATCGATCTTGTCTGTCCTGCTTTGTTTTCCAGTATAACTTGCAGGTCTTGCCTGTTGCCCCGGGCCGTAGTGTATTGGCGTGCGGGTGCGGGCTAGTATTCGGGCTGATATGCCGTTTTGTCCCGGCCGCAGGGTGGCCGGTCAGCCGTGTGGTGCTCGAGTCTGTATTCCTCGGCTGCCAGGACCTCAGTTCACCTATATGTGAGCAGGTCTTGATCAGCTTGGAGTTGCTGCTGTTTCTTTTTCGGGCTCCTCGCAGTGGCCATAAGCCGACGCTTGAAGCGCTCCTGCTCCATAGGATCCTCAGGCACGCCGAACTCGTCGTCGCCGAGGCTAATCTCGTCTTCGGAGGGGGCATGTAGTTGTCCTCCTCCGGATATCCGTCCGTCGCCTGTTCGTCTGGGCTGGCATGCTCATCTTCCTGCTCGGCCTGCTCGAAGGCGGGCTGATCAGGGTTGTATTCCTCTTCAGCACCATCCGGATTGTTTTCGTCTTCTGGGCCCGTATTGCTGTGGCGGGGCTTGGAGCGGCGTCGATGACGCCCATGCTTTGTTTTTCTCCCTGAGGGGTTATCCGCCATTGCCTCATCGCCATTGGTTTCCTTCGGGCTGTCCACCATATATATATCATATGAGGAGGTGGTTGTCCACCGCCCTATGAGCGGTGGTTCATGTATTTCTCCTGCATCGTCGTCCATACCGTCGATGTCTTTGGAATCAAAGTCAAGCACATCGGTTAGATCATCGACCGTGGCAATGAAGTGGGTGGTGTGTGGGCAGTGAATTCCTTCGTCGCCTGCTTCCCACTCGAGCCGGACATAGTTCGGCCAAGAGCCTCCTAACAAAGAGAGAGACATTAATGAGTTCAGCATGTCGCCAAAGGGCGAGTGCTGGAAGATATCCGCAGCGGTAAACTCCATTACCGGAGCCCAACCAGGCTCGGCGGGCTCAGGAGCGCACGGACTGGAACCTACAACCGGATACGAATCCGGGGGTCCGGAATCACAGGCTTCCTTAGAAGTGAGGCATGTGTTCGGCTCTACCACCGATGAGTGTGCGGCCTGCGGGGCGGGGTCCATCCACCCATCCTTGGGCCACGCAGTCAGCTCCGGATTTAGGTCTGGGACTACTGCAGGGGTAATATCCCGAGCATTGTCCGACAGCAGGTCTATGCCGTGCTCATCGTGACTGTCCGGTGCTCCGGGCACAGGCCCGAATCCATCGAAGATCAAGTCTCCGCAAACGTCCGCCGTGTAGTTCAGGTTTCCAAACCTGATCTGGTGGCCAGGGCCGTAGCTGTCGATCTACTCCAGATGGCCAAGCAAATTAGCCCGCAGTGCGAAGCCGCCGAACACAAAGATCTGTCTGGGGAGAAAAGTTTCACCCTGGACCATGTCGTTGACGATGATCGAAGGAGCCATCGAGTCTTGCAGCGACGACATAGAGGAACTCGCAATGAAAGCACCAATGTTGGTGTCAGAACCGGCGGATCTCGGGTAGGGGGTCCCGATCTGTGCGTCTTAGGCTGATGGTAACATGAAGCAAGGGACACAACGTTTACCCAGGTTCGGGCCCTCTCGATGGAGGTAAAACCCTACTTCCTGCTTGATTAATGTTGACGATATGAGTAGTACAAGAGTAGATCTACCACAAGATCGTAGAGGCTAAACCCTAAAAGCTAGCCTATGATGATTATGATTTTAATTGTGATCGGCCTTCTAAGGACCAACCTCTCCGGTTTATATAGACACCTAAGAGGGCTAGGGTTTACACGGAGTCGGTTACAAGGAAGGAAATACAATATCCGGATCGCCAAGCTTGTCTTCCACGCAAAGGAGAGTCCCATCCGGACACGGGACGGAGTCTTGAGTCTTGTATCTTCACGCTCCAATAGTCCGGACAAAGTATAGAGTCCGGCTGTCCAGATACCCCCTAATCCAGGACTCCCTTAGCCGAGTTTGACTTTTAGGTTTAGGACATATGTGGAAATGAGAAAGTGGTTGAGGGTTTTGGAGCATATCACTAAGCATTTGAGCAAGTAAGCCATTAAGCAACACCTCATCCCCTTTTAATAGTATTGGCTTTCCTATGGACTCAATGTGATCTTGGATCACTTAAATAAAAATGTAGAGTCTTGAGCTTGTTGCCAATATGTGTCCTTAGCATTTTGAGGGGTCCACATCTCTATTCCATGCCATGCCAATCATTGAACTTTCTGAAATGATCATCTTGAAAGAGCATTAGTTCAATGAGCTATATGTTGTTAAGAATCACCAAAACCACCCAGGGATCAGTTGCACTTTCAATCTCCCCCTTTATGGTAATTGATGACAACATATAGATTAAAGCTTCGATAAATCATAATAAGAAGGAAATACATCGTCGCTTTGAGAAGTATGTGACAAGCAGGAGCTCCCCCTAAATTTGTGCATTATTTTAAGTTTGCTTTTGAATGAAAATGCATAATCAATTCGGATCATGGGTTACTCTTCCATGTCACATACATCTTGGTGGAGCGCTCAAAATGATAAAAAAATAGGAACAAGCACTCATCACGAAGGCAAAGTGAATGATCATACATAAAGAATAAATAATGTCATCATCCAAGCACAAGCATTAAGGATGATATGATCAAACACATGACCATACAAAGTATCTCACACACATAAGCATAAAGTATCTCAACCAAGCAAGCAAAGCAAATAAGTAGCAAAAGAAGCAAAGCTCTCTCTCTCTCTCTCTCTGAAGCCTATGATCTATACACTTTCTCCCCCTTTGGCAACAAGTTACCAAAAAGCTTGAAAATGCATAGTGCTATGCGACTCTCTAGGCTTGATATTCACAAGGAGGTGTTGAGAGAACTCCAAGGATGAAATCATCAGTAGAAGTTGATGGAGCTGGTGGAGTTGCCACTGGAGGGGCAACTAGAGCTGTGGCTGCAGGTGCTGAAGCTGTTGCTCTTGTGTCTGGCACTGGCACTGTTGCAAACCTCTGTGCCCTAGGCACTCTCTGGAAGACTTCTGTAGTTGCTTTCCCCTTCTTCTCCTATGCTTCTTCCTGGAGCTACTCAACTGCTGTCTGAATTTCAGTCACCTTCAAGTCAAGACCATAGAATTTGGTTTCAATGATCCTCTCCAAGCTCTCCTGGTTCTGAGACAGGGTGGCCAGTCCTTTCTCAATTCTCAAGGTTGCTTGAATAAGATGTCCAAGCTGGTCTTGCTTTAACTTGAGGAACACTTCTGAAGCTTCTTCAGCACTTGGCATCTTTGCTGCCTTCTCAGCTTTAGCTTTTTGTCTCTTCTCTTGAGCCTCTAGAGATGTTGGATCTTCAGCAGTCATGACAACAATGTTGTCCTAAAAATCAAGCTTCAAGGGAAGATGCTCCTTGTCCAGCAAATACACTCCTTTGGGCATCTTGGAGTTAATCAACATCTGTATGTGTAGAGCATACCCACATGACCTTTTCTGGTCAGCAGCTATTCTCTTGATTGTCTCAACAATCAAACTCATGACTTTGAACTTCTGGGGTAAATCAAACATCTGAAGCAAATTAATGGAATGTCCTCTGATCATCCTGTGATCTCCTGATTTGGGAAACAAGGTGGGCCTCAATATAGTGTTCATTGTGTCCAATCCAGACATCAAGAAATACACTAAGCCTAGCTTGTGAGTCTCCAAAGCTTTGTCAGGTATCTCATTGTACATATTTGCCATGGAATTGTGATCCTTCTTCTTCTCAGCATAGACATCAATATCTTTCTCATGCTCCTTGGGGGTTTTATGAGCTTGGCCCACTCATCAACAGTAGACTGGTATCTTGTACCTTCAGTCATCCACACAATCTTCCCATCAGGATAGAAATGAGCTGTAGAGTAAAACTGCATAATGAGCTCATCATTCCATTTGGTCAACTTTTGACCCACAAACTTGTCAACACCATTGAGCTTGAAGCTCTCATGCACTCGTGGAAAATGGTCTTCATTCTCATCAATATACTCCCAATCAACCCACTTCATATCACTGACAATGGGCTTCTTGTCAAGCAACACTGTTCCATAGAAATCTTGTTGTTCTTTGGTGTGGAATCTATATTGCACAGCAGTCCTTCTTCTCATAGCATATGGATCAGCTTGTCTCCACAATCTGAGACCTGCATCTTTTCTTTCTTTCATATTCTCAGCCACTGGATGATTGTCATCATGGTCTGGAATCTTTGGCTTGAGTTTCCTAAGCACTTGGGCTTCATCATCTTCTTCTTCAACCTCAGGCACTGGGGCCTTGTTCTTCTCTGCAGCAGGAATGTTCTTGGTGCTTCTCTTGGGTGCAGTCTTGGAGGCTTGAGCTAGAGCTTTGGGGGCTGTCTTGGGCTTTGAAGGTGTAGCCCCATAGTTGATGGCATCCCCCATCAGCTTTTGTGTCTTGGGAGGAGGTGCAACATCCTATTCTTACTCCTCACTAGCAGAATCTCTCCTCATAGATGGATTTCCAAGCACTCTAGCAGTAGTTTTCTTGACCCTTTTCTTGCCCTCATCACCTTTTCTTGGCTCAAGTGTAAATACCATAGTCTCTTGAGTTGATGCCCTTGCCTTAGACATTGGCACTCTCCTGGCAGGTGCCTTCTTGTGCTATCCTGGCTTGGTGGAGGCAGCAGTAGCAGACTCTTTCTTTAGCACTTTCTTCTTTGAGCTGACTTCTTCAACCTCAAAGTCCTCATCCTCAGAATCTGAGGTTTTCTTCTTCCTCTGCCTAGTTTGAGCCTTAGGTAGGTTGCTTGGTGTGCTCCTGCTACCCTCATCAAAGCTGTTAGAGGGACTAGTGCCCTCACTCAATACCATTTGCTCCTCTGACTTGTTCTGACTATCACTTTGATTAGACATACTGCACTGCAAACTGAGAGCTGACCCTGTGAATAGTTGTAGATGAGATAGAGTAGATGAGCATCACAAAGTGCAGAGTTTTTGCAAAAATAATGAGTCAAAAACTTAGTTTTAGTTTTCTACAGGAAGAATTTCGGAGCTACCGATTTGTAAAACTCGGTGACACCGAAGCAACTTCAGAGTCTAAACTAGTGGAATTGGTCAGACCGAGACACAGTTCGGTGACTCCGAGTTTGCTACGGTTTCACAAAGTCCTGATCTCGGTCACACCGATTAATAATTTTTGGTCAGGCCGAATATCACATGTGCAATGGCCTAAGACAAATTGGTGAGACCGATTCCTACAATTCCGTCGGTCTGAGATGAGTCCGGCGGAAACCTAACCCTAAATTTCAAATCAAAACTAATCTAAAGGATGTTTTCTGTGGATAGATTGATCTCATACTTGGAAAGAAACATGGCATAGCCTTTGTGCTAATAATCGGAGTTAAAAGAATGCAGAATGTGTCGAACTCATACCCTAACTTGGAGATAAGCTCGCTATGGCGGCAACAGAGGTGAAGAATTTCGTTGATAGCTGCAGAGACCAGCGGCGGGAGGTCGCTGGCAACAAGAGGACAATTCGGAGACCCGAGGCAGCAGAGCAGGACATGCGCGGGCAAAGATGTTTTGGAGGAATTTCCAAAATTTGACCCATCAGTATATATATCCTGGCACTGTCGGTGTGACCGAGTGGAACAACTTAGTGGCACCAAGATGCAGAATCGCAAGCGGTTGCTGCAACTCGGTGAGACCGAAGAGTTCTAATCGGTTGCACCGAGATTGAAAACTAGATCAACCCAATGAACTCGGTGTAACCGAAATGGATGAATCGGTCAAACTGAAATGCACAGAGAGGTTTTGGAAGTCTAAGTCTATGACAAATCGGGACCCCGAGTGCTCCTCACCCAGAGGGTTTGAATTTGACTTAGATCAAACTTTGTGATGTAGCATGAAAAGAGTTTGAGACGAGAAAAGCATAGATAGCTAGAGGAAGTTCTTAGGCATTCTTGTCCATCCATTTGGCAAAAAGAAGAAAAAGCCAAACAATCAAAGCAACAAATGGATGTCCTTGAATGAGAAAAATATGCAATCAACATGCTCACACAATAAAATGGCAAATGAAATATGTGGCAAAGCATGCACAATCACTTTAGTATCTATCAAGCAATTGGCAATAACTAGGTCATCTATATATGAGTATATTGACTTAGGAGTCAAACGAGAACATTTGATCATAGGTCATACTCATCGTTTAAGAACAAGTGGGGTTACCACTTTTACATAAAGCATTGTTGTGTTCACACCATTAGAGTTGCTTTAGCCCAATTCTTAGAGTAAAGCTCCCCCTAGGTGTGATATCCCCCCTAGGAGGGATGAACTAACCTTGGGTTTTGTCAATGATGACTTCATGTAGATGTTGAAGATGTGGATGCTCATTGTTGATGTAGATCATTTGAAGCAATCCATTGGAGTGAGTTGCACTTTCAATACCTACATGGGTTAGTCCCACAAGGAACAAATAGGGATATCCATAGACATAGAGTGAAGCACACACATGATGATGTCCATGAAAGCATTAGGTTACCTTGTCCCTTGTCTTACCAACAAGAGGGTTTATGACTCCTTGAACTAGTGCAAGATGTGGAAGTTGTTTGCACTTGTTCTTTGCCAAAATGAATATGAGTGAAGTATGTTGGCGGAGTCACCCTCAAGAACTCTCTAGTTCTTCTTCTTCGGGATCCACATCATCTTGATGGTAATCCTTGGGGTTGTAGATGTACTTGATGAAGAAAAACTTGATGTAGTCTTGGGAACCCACTTGACCAAGGCCTTTGGAGCATCTTCAAATGCATCAATCTCCTCTTGAAGCTTGTCCTTGCCTTTTAGCTTGTGGTCTTGCGGTGGAAGATCATCTTGATCTTGTGTCCCCTTGAAGGAAGTAGGATCATACTTATCTTGTTGAGGAACAAACTTCGTCTTGGGGTATTGATCTTCTTCCCACTCAACTCCATTGGCATTGAACTTTCGTTCAAAATGAACACCTTGATTCTTCCGGTGCCTTCCTTGCTTGCGTACAATTTCCTCAAATTGCTTACTTCCGGCAAGGCTCTTGTAGACACCTTTCTCTATAATTCCATTCGGTAAGCTATTTTCTTGCTCAAGTGTAACTTGGCTAAGAGAATCATTAGTGTAATCAAGAGAAATACTAGAAGCAATATTATTGGATTTAGCATGATTATTGTTACTACTAGAAGAAGAATCTTTCTTGTTCTTTGTTGCTAGATTTTACTTGTGGCATGTAAGTAGACAAGAGTAAATGCTTGGCAATGTAAGAAGAACTTTTCTTCCGAAGATCATCATTGATGGCTTTTAAGAACCCATGTTCTTGCTCAAGATTGAGCTTCTTGAGGCGTAGCTTCTCATGAGTTTTTAAAAGTTCTCAATGATCTTCTAAAGTAGTTTCATGAGCTAACTTAAGAGTGTTTAGTTCTTTAGTTAGAAGCTCAATCTCCTTCTTAACATTGTCATTCATTTCATCTTGATTAGCATGATTAATAGCATTTTCATCATAGTATTCATCACTAGAGTTGTCAACAAGTAAATCATCGTCACCTAGCAAGTCATCTTCATCACTATTGAAATCAACAAACTCGGGGTGTGTTACCTTGGGGCCTTTAGCCATGAAGCATCTCCCAATACCTTCATTTGGTGAATCAAATATGTCATAGGAGTTGGTTGACACAAGTGCTAGACGACTGGCAACACCTTCATATTGAGTATATTCGGAGTCGGAGTGATAACTTCTCTCGGAGTGGTGGTCGGAGTAGGAGCCGGATACCCATTCACCATCATGATCTAGATGTCTTTGTTTTGTGTAGCTCCTTGATGACTTGTCCTTCCTTTTCAAATCCTTGCTTCTTTGAGAGGTTCTTTGTTCATAGCGATCATCTCTACTCCTTCTCTCTCTTGGAGGTGATTCTTCCCTTTTGCTTCTCCTTTTAGGTGAGTCTTCTCTTCTTTTGTAGGGAGCCATACACTCATTGGAGTAGTGTCCGGGTCTTCCACAATTGTAGCAATTTCGCTCACGACTAGAAGATCTTTTGTCATTGTAGGACCTTGACTTGGAATTTCTTTCCTTGCTTCTACTCTTGTAGAATTTGTTGAAGTTCTCCACCATTAAGGTCAATTCTTCATTGAAGGCTTGTTTATCATTTTATGATGTAGGAGCATCACATGAGGCTTTGTAAGAACCACTAGACTGTTGGGGAACACGGTAATTTAAAAAAAAATCCTACAATCACGCAAGATCTATCTAGGTGACGCATAGCAATGAGAGGGGAGAGTGTGTCCACGTACCCTAGTAGACCGAAAGTGGAAGCGTTATGACAACGCGGTTGATGTAGTCGTACATCTTCACGATCTGACCGGTCCAAGTACCGAACGTACGGCACCTCCGCGTTTAGCACACGTTCAACTCGATGACGTCCCTCGTACTCTTGATCCAGTTGAGGCCGAGGGTGAGTTCCATCAGCACGACAGCGTGGTGACGGTGATGATGATGCTACCGGCACAGGGCTTCACCTAAGCTCCGCAGCGGTATGATCGAGGTGTGTAACTGTGGAGGGGTGCACCGCACACGGCTAAAAGATCAACTTGTGTTGTCCGTTGTGCTATTGGGGTGACCCCTGGCCACGTATATAAAGGAGGGATGCAGAGAGGAGGCCGGCCATGTTTGGGCGCGCTAGGGGGAGTCCTACTTGAACTCCTAGTCCAAGTAGGATTCGCCCCCCCCCCCCTTTTCCTTTCTTCCAGTGGAGGGAAAGGTAAGGGAGAGAGAGGGGGAAGGAAAGAGGGGTCCGGCCCCTCCCTTAGTCCAATTCGGTTTGGGCAAGGGGTGGGACGCCCCTCTCACGTGGCCCTTTCTTCTCTCCTCCAATAAGGCTCACTAGGCCCAATACTTCTCCCGGGGGGTTCCAGTAACCTCCCCGTACTCCGGAAAAATGCCCGAACCACTCAGAACCATTCCGATGTCCAAATGCGACCTTCCAATATATGAATCTTTACCTCTCGACCATTTCAAGACTCCTCATCACGACTGTGATCTTATCCGGGACTCCGAATAAACTTCAGTCATCAAATCACATAAACTCATAATACAAATCGTCATCAAATGTTAAGCGTGCGGACCCTACGGGTTTGAGAACTATGTAGACATGACCGAGACACATCTCTGATCAACAACCAATAGTGGAACCTGGATGCTGATATTGGCTCCTACATATTCTACGAAGATCTTTATCGGTCAAACCGCATAACAACATATGTTGTTCTCTTTGTCATTGGTATGTTACTTGCCCGAGATTCGATCGTCGGTATCTCAATACCTAGTTCAATCTCATTACCGGCAAGTCTCTTTACTCGTTCCGTAATACTTCATCCTGCAACTAACTCATTAGTTACAATGCTTGCAATGCTTATAGTGATGAGTATTACCGAGAGGGCCCAGAGATACCTCTCCGAAACACGGAGTGACAGATCCTAATCTCGATCTATGCCAACCCAACAAACACCTTTGGAGACACCTGTAGAGCACCTTTAGAATCACCCTTTTACGTTGTGACGTTTGGTAGCACATAAAGTGTTCCTCTGGTATTCAGGAGTTGCATAATCTCATAGTCTGAGGAACTTGTATAAGTCTTGAAGAAAGCAGTAGCAATGAAACTAACACGATCATAATGCTAAGCTGACGGATGGGTCATGTCCATCACGTCATTCTCCTAATGATGTGATCTCGTTCATCAGATGACAACACATGTCTATGGTTAGGAAACATAAACATCTTTGATTAACGAGCTAGTCAAGTAGAGGCATACTAGGGACTATATGTTTTGTCTATGTATTCACACATGTACTAAGTTTCCGGTTAATACAATTCTAGCATGAATAATAAACATTTATCATGAATTAAGGAAATAAATTATAACTTTATTATTGCCTCTAGGGAATATTTCCTTCAGTCTCCCACTTGCACTAGAGTCAATAATCTAGTTCACATCACCATGTGATTTAACACAAATATTCACATCTGTATGTGATTAATACCCATAGCTCACATCGTCATGTGACCAACACCCAAAGGGTTTACTTGAGTCAATAATCTAGTTCACATTTCTATGTGATTAACACCCAAGGAGTACTAATGTGTGATCATGTTTTTCTCGCGAGAGAAGTTTAGTCAACGGGTCTTTAACATTCAGAGCCGTATGTATTTTGCAAATATTCTATGTCTACAATGCTCTGCACGGAGCTACTCTAGCTAATTGCTCCCACTTTCAATATGTATCCAGATTGAGACTTAGAGTCATCTGGATCGGTGTAAAAGCTTGCATCGACGTAACTCTTTACGATGAGCTCTTTTATCACCTCCATAATCGGGAAATATTTCCTTAGTCCTCACTAAGGATAATTTTGACCGCTGTCCAGTGATCTACTCTTAGATCACTATTGTACCCCCTTGCCAAAACTCATGGCAAGGTACAAAATAGGTCTGGTACACATCACAACATACTTTATAGGACCTATGACTATGGCATATGTAATGACTTTCATTCTCTTTCTATTTTCTACCGTGGTCGGGCTTTGAGTCTTACTCAACTTTTACACCTTGTAATACAGGCAAGAACCCTTTCTTTGACTGATCCATTTTTGAACTTTTTCAAAACTTTATCAAGGTATGTGTTTTTATGAAAGTCCAATTAAGCGTCTTTATCTCTATAGATCTTGATGCCCAATATGTAAGCAGCTTCACCGAGGTCTTTCATTGAAAAACTCTTATTCAAGTATCCCTTTATGCTATCCAAAAATTCTATATCATTTCCAATCAACAATATGTCATCCATATATAATATTAGAAATGCTACAGAGCCCCCACTCACTTTCTTGTAAATACAGGTTTCTCCAAAAGTCTGTATAAAACCGTATGCTTTGATCACACTATCAAAACGTTTATTCCAACTCTGAGAGGCTTGCACCAGTCCATAAATGGATCGCTAGAGCTTGTACACTTTGTAAGCACCCTTTGGGTCGACAAAACCTTCTGGTTGTATCATATACAACTCTTCTTCCAGAAATCTATTCAGGAATACAGTTTTGACATCCATCTGCCAGATTTCATAAAATATGGCAACTGCTAACATGATTCGGACAGATTTAAGCATCGCTATAGTTGAGAAAATCTCATTGTAGTCAACACCTTGAACTTGTCGAAAACCTTTTGCGACAAATCAAGCTTTGTAGATAGTAACACTACTATCAGTGTCCGTCTTCCTCTTGAAGATCCATTTATTTTCTATGGATTGCTGATCATCGGGCAAGTCCACCAAAGTCCACACTTTATTCTCATATATGGATCCCATCTCAGATTTCATGGCCTCAAGCCATTTCATGAAATTTGGGCTCATCATCGCTTCCTCATAGTTCGTAGGTTCATCATGGTCTATTAACATTATTTCCAGAATAGGATAACTGTACCACTTTGGTGCGGATCTTAACCTGGAAGATCTATGAAATACGGTAGTAACTTGATCTGAAGCTTCATGATCATCATCATTAGCTTCCTCACTAATTGGTGTCGGAATCACTAGAACTGATTTCTGTGATAAACTACTTTCCAATCGTGGAGAAGGTACAATTACCTCATCAAGTTCTACTTTCCTCCCACTCACTTCTTTCGAGAGAAACTCCTTCTCTAGAAAGGATCCATTCTTAGCAACGATCTTGCCTTCGGATCTGTGATAGAAGGTTTACCCAATAGTTTCCTTTGGGTATCCTATGAAGACGCATTTCGCCGATTTGGGTTCGAGCTTATCATGTTGAAGCTTTTTCACATAAGCATCGCAGCCTCAAACTTTAAGAAACGACAACTTTGGTTTCTTGCTAAACCATAGTTCACAAGGCGTCATCTCAACGGATTTTGATGGTGCCCTATTTAAAGTGAATGCAGCTGTCTCTAATGCATAACCCTAAAACAATAGTGGTAACCTAGTAAGAGGCATCATAGATCGCACCATATCCAATAAAGTGTGGTTACGACGTTCGGACACACTATTACACTGTGGTGTTCCATGTGGCGTGAGCTGTGAAACTATTCCACATTGTTTTAAATGAAGGCCAAACTCGTAACTCAAATATTCTCCTCTATGTACAAATCGTAGAAACTTTATTTTCTTGTTACAATAATTCTCCACTTCACTCTGAAATTCTTTGAACTTTTCAAATGTTTCAGACTTGTGTTTCATTAAGTAGATATACCCATATCTACTCAAATCATCTGTGAAGGTCATAAAATAACGATACCTGCCACGAGCATGAATACTCATCGCACCGTATACATTGGTATGTATTATTTCCAGTAAGTCACTAGCTCGTTCCATTGTTCCGGAGAACGGAGTTTTAGTCATCTTGCCCATAAGGCACGGTTCACAAGTATCAAATAATTCATAATCAAGTGATTCCAAGAGTCCATCTTTATGGAGTTTCTTCATGCGCTTTACACTGATATGACCCAAACGACAGTGCCACAAATAAGTTGCGCTTATCATTATCAAGTTTGCATCTTTTGGCATCAATATTATGAATATGTGTATCATTACGATTGAGATTCAATAAACCATCCGCATTGGGTGTATGACCATAGAAGGTTTTATTCATGTAAGCAAAATAACAATTATCCTTTG
This sequence comes from Triticum timopheevii, assembly GCA_963921465.1. NCBI lineage: Eukaryota > Viridiplantae > Streptophyta > Magnoliopsida > Poales > Poaceae > Triticum > Triticum timopheevii. Next base: position 548,093,337 of record OY997270.1, read on the forward strand.
TCTTAAATGAATAACCGTATTGCAATAAACATGATCTAATCATATTCATGCTCAACGCAAACACCAAATAACATTTATTTAGGTTCAACACTAATCTCGAAAGTATAGGGAGTGTGCGATGATGATCATATCAATCTTGGAACCACTTCCAACACACATCATCACTTCACCCTCAACCAGTCTCTGTTTATTCTGTAACTCCTGTTTCGAGTTACTAATCTTAGCAATCGAACAAGTATCAAATACCCAGGGGCTACTATAAACACTAGTAAGGTACACATCAATAACCTGTATATCAAATATACCCTTGTTCACTTTTGCCATCCTTCTTATCCACCAAATATTCAGGAAATTTCCACTTCCAGTGACCATTTCCTTTGCAGTAGAATCACTCAGTTTCAGGCTTTGGTCCAGCTTTGGGCTTCTTCACGGGAGTGACAACTTGCTTTCCATTCTACTTGAAGTTCCCTTTCTTTCCCTTTGCCCTTTTCTTGAAATTAGTGGTCTTGTCAAACATCAACACTTGATGCTCTTTCTTGATTTCTACCTTCGTCGATTTCAGCATCACGAAGAGCTCGGGAATCGTTTTCGTCATCCCTTGCATACTATAGTTCATCACGAAGTTCCAGTAACTTGGTGATGGTGACCAGAGAACTCTGTCAATCACTATCTTATCTAGAAGATTAACTCCCACTTGACTCAAGTGATTGTAGTACCCACACAATCTGAGCACATGCTCACTGCTTGAGCTATTCTCCTCCATCTTTTAGCTATAGAACTTGTTGGAGACTTAATATCTCTCAACTCGGGATTTGCTTGAAATATTAACTTCAACTCCTGGAACATCTCATATGGTCCATGACGTTCAAAATGTCTTTGAAGTCCTGATTCTAAGCCGTAAAGCATGGTGCACTAAACTATCAAGTAGTCATCATATTAAGCTAGCCAAACATTCATAACGTCTGCATCTGCTCCTGCAATAGTTTTGTCACCTAATGGTGCATCAAGGACATAACTCTTCTGTGCAGCAATGAGGATAAACCTTAGATCACGGACTCAGTCCGCATCATTGCTACTATCATCTTTCAACTTAGTTTTCTGTAGGAACATATAAAAACATAGGGAAGCTACAACATGAGCTATTGATCTACAACATAATTTGCAAAATACTATCAGGACTAAGTTCATGATAAATTAAAGTTCAATTAGTCATATTACTTAAGAACTCCCACTTAGATATACATCCCTCTAATCATGTAAGTGATCACATGATCCAAATCAACTAAACCATGTCCGATCATCACGTGAGATGGAGTAGTTTTTCAGTGGCGAACATCACTATGTTGATCATATCTACTATATGATTCATGCTCGACCTTTCGGTCTCTAGTGTTCCGAGGCCATATCTGCATATGCTAGGCTCGTCAAGTTTAACCCGAGTATTCTGCGTGTGCTAAACTGGCTTGCACCCATTGTATGTGAACGTAGAGCTTATCACACCTGATCATCACATGGTGCCTCGGCACGACGAACTATAGCATACTCAGGGAGAACACTTATACCTTGAAATTTAGTAAGGGATCATCTTATAATGCTACCGCCGTACTAAGCAAAATAAGATGCATAAAAGATAAACATCACATGCAATCAAAATATGTGACTTGATATGGCCATCATCATCTTGTGCTCATGATCTCCATCACCGAAGCATCATCTTGATCTCCAACGTCACCGGCGCGACACCTTGATCTCCATCGTAGCATCGTTGTCGTCTCCCCAACTATTGTTACAATGACTATCGCTACCGTTTAGTGATAAAGTAAAACAATTACATGGCGATTGCATTGCATACAATAAAGCGACAACCGTATGGCTCCTGCCAGTTGCCGATAACTTTGTTACAAAACATGATCATCTCATACAACAATTTATATCACATCATGCTTGACCATATAACATCACAGCAAGCCCTGCAAAAACAAGTTAGACATCCTCTAGTTTGTTGTTGAAAGTTTTACGTGGCTTCTACGGGCTTCTAGCAAGAACCGTTCTTACCTACACATCAAAACCACAACGATTTTTCGTCAAGTGTGCTGTTTTAACCTTCAATAAGGACCGGGCATAGCCACACTCGATTCAACTAAAGTTGGAGAAACAGACACTCACTAGCCACCTATGTGCAAAGCACGTTGGTAGAACCAGTCTCGCGTAAGCGTACGCGTAATGTCGGTCTGAACCGCTTCATCCAACAATACTGCCGAATCAGAGTATGACATTGCTGGTAAGCAGTATGACTACTATTACCCACAACTCTTTGTGTTCTACTCGTGCATATAACATCTACGCATAGACCTGGCTCTAATACCACTGTTGGGGAGCGCGGTAATTTCAAAAAATTCCTACGATCACGCAAGATCTATCTAGGTGATGCATAGCAATGAGAGGGCAGAGTGTGTCCACGTACCCTCGTAGATCGAAAGCGGAAGCGTTATGACAACGTGGTTGATGTAGTCGTACGTCTTCGCGATCCGACTGATCCAAGTACCAAACGTATGGCACCTCCGCGTTCAGTACACGTTCAGCTCGATGACGTCCCTCGTACTCTTGATCCAATTGAGGCCGAGGGTGAGTTCCGTCAGTACAATGGCGTGGTGACGGTGATGATGATGCTACTAGAGCAGGGCTTCGCCTAAGTTCCGCAATGGTATGATCGAGGTGTGTAACTGTTGAGGTGGGCACCACACACGGCTAAAAGATCAACTTGTGTTGTCTGTTGTGCTATTGGGGTGTCCCCTGGCCACGTATATAAAGGAGGGAGGGAGAGAAGAGGCCGGCCAGGTTTGTGCACGCAAGAGGGGGGTCCTACTTGGACTCCTAGTCCAAGTAGGATTCGTCCCCCCCTTTTTCCTTTCTTCCACCAGAGGGAAAGGTAAGGGAGAGAGAGGGGGAAGGAAAGAGGGGGCCCGGCCCCCTCCCCTAGTTCAATTCGGTTTGGGCAAGGGGAGGGGTGTTCGGTAACGTAGTAATTTCAAAAAAATTCCTACGCACACTCAAGATCATGGTGATGCATAGCAACAAGAGGGGAGAGGGTTGTCCACGTACCCTCGTAGATCGAAAGCGGAAGCGTTAGAACAACGCGGTTGATGTAGTCGTACGTCTTCACGGCCCGACCAATCAAGCACTGAAACTACGGCACCTCCGAGTTCTAGCACACGTTCAACTCGATGACGATCCGCGTACTCCGATCCATCAGAATGTCGGGGAAGAGTTCCGTCAGCACGACATCCTGGTGATGATCTTGATGTTCTACCGTCGTAGGGCTTCGCCTAAGCACCGTTACAATATTATCAAGGAGGACTATGGTGGAGGGGGGCACCGCACACGGCTAAGAGATCAAGAGATCAATTGCTGTTTCTAGAGGTGCCCCCCTGACCCCGTATATAAAGGAGCAAGGGGGGAGGGGGCGGCCGGCCTATAAGGGGGCGCACCAAGGGGAGTCCTACTCCCACCGGGAGTAGGACTCCCTCCTTCCTTGTTGGACTAGGAGAAGGGGGACACAGGAGGGAGAGAGAGGAAGGAAAGGGGGGGCGCCGCCCCCCTCTCCTTGTCCTATTTGGACTAGGGGGAGGGGCGCGCGGCCCAGCCCTTGCCTCCTCTCCTCTTCTCCACTAAGGCCCATGTAGGCCCATTAAGCCCCCGGGGTGTTCCGGTAACCCCCCGGTACTCCGGTAAAATCCTGATTTCACCCGGAACACTTCCGACATCCAAATATAGGCTTCCAATATATCATTCGTCATGTCTCAACCATTTAGAGACTCCTCGTCATGTCCGTAATCACATCCGGGACTCCGAACAAACTTTGGTACATCAAAACTCATAAACTCATAATATAACTGTCATCGAAACCTTAAGCGTGCGGACCTTGCGGGTTCGAGAACTATGTAGACATGACCGAGAACCGTTTCCGGTCAATAACCAATAGCGGAACCTGGATGCTCATATTGGCTCCTACATATTCTACGAAGATCTTTATCGGTCAAACCCCATAACAACATACATTGTTCCCTTCGTCATCGGTATGTTACTTGCCCGAAATTCGATCGTCGATATCCTAATACCTAGTTCAATCTCGTTACCGGCAAGTCTCTTTACTCGTTATGTAATGCATCATTCCATAACTAACTCATTAGCTACATTGCTTGCAAGGCTTATAGTGATGTGCATTACCGAGAGGGCCCAGAGATACCTCTCCGACAATCGGAGTGACAAAACCTAATCTCGAAATACGCCTACTCAACATGTACCTTTGAAGACACCTATAGAGCTCCTTTATAATCACCCAGTTACGTTGTGACATTTGGTAGCACACAAAGTGTTCCTCCGGTAAACGGGAGTTGCATAATCTAATAGTTGTAGGAACTTGTATAAGTCATGAAGAAAGCAATAGCAACATACTAAATGATCAAGTGCTAAGCTAACGGAATGGGTCAAGTCAATCACATCATTCTCCTAATGATGTGATCCCGTTAATCAGATGACAACACATGTCTATGGTTAGAAAACATAACCATCTTTGATTAATGAGCTAGTCAAGTAGAGGCATACTAGTGACATTAAGTTTGTCTATGTATTCACACATGTATCATGTTTCCGGTTAATACAATTCTAGCATGAATAATAAACATTTATCATGATATGAGGAAATAAATAATAACTTTTTTATTGCCTCTAGGGCATATTTCCTTCAGTCTCCCACTTGCACTAGAGTCAATAATCTAGATTACACAGTAATGATTCTAACACCCATGGAGTCTTGGTGCTGATCATGTTTTGCTCGTGGAAGAGGCTTAGTCAACGGGTCTGCAACATTCAGATCCGTATGTATCGTGCAAATCTCTATGTCTCCCATCTGGACTTGGTCCCGGATGGAATTGAAGCGTCTCTTGATGTGCTTGGTCCTCTTGTGAAATCTGGATTCCTTTGCCAAGGCAATTGCACCAGTATTGTCACAGAAGATCTTCATTGGTCCCGATGCACTAGGTATGACACCTAGATCAGAAATGAACTCCTTCATCCAGACTCCTTCATTTGCTGCTTCTGAAGCAGCTATGTACTCCGCTTCGCATGTAGATCCTGCCACGGCGCTTTGTTTAGAACTGCACCAACTGACAGCTCCACCGTTCAATATAAACACGTATCCGGTTTGCGATTTAGAATCATCCAGATCAGTGTCAAAGCTTGCATCGACGTAACCATTTACAACTAGCTCTTTATCACCTCCATAAACGAGAAACATATCCTTAGTCCTTTTCAGCTATTTTAGGATATTCTTGACCACTTTCCAGTGATCCACTCCTGGATTACTTTGGTACCTCCCTGCTAAACTTATTGCTAACCATACATCAGTTCTGGTACACAACATTGCATACATGATAGAGCGTATGGCTGAAGCATAGGGAACATCTTTCATTTTCTCTCTATTTTCTGGTGTGCTCAGGTATTGAGTCTGACTCAACTTCGCACCTTGTAATACAGGCAAGAACCCTTTCTTTGCCTGATCCATTTTGAACTTTTTCAAAACTTTAACAAGGTATGTGCTTTGTGAAAGTCCAATTAAGCGTCTTGATCTATCTCTATAGATCTTTATGCCCAATATGTAAGCAGCTTCACCGAGGTCTTTCATCGAAAAACTTTTATTCAATTATCCCTTTATGCTATCCAGAAATTCTATATCATTTCCAATTAACAATATGTCATCTACATATAATATCAGAAATGCTACAGAGCTCCCACTCACTTTCTTGTAAATACAGGCTTCTCCAAAAGTCTGTATAAAACTATATGCTTTGATCACACTATCAAAGCATTTATTCCAACTCCGAGAGGCTTGCACTAGTCCATAAATGGATCGCTGGAACTTGCACACTTTGTTAGCACCTTTTGGATCGACAAAACCTTTCGGTTGCATCATATACAACTCTTCTTCCAGAAATCCATTCACGAATGCAATTTTGACATCCATTTGCCATATTTCATAATCATAAAATGCGGCAATTGCTAACATGATTCGGACAGACTTTAGCATCGCTACGGGTGAGAAAGTCTCATTGTAGTCAACCCCTTGAACTTGTAGAAAACCTTTCGCAACAAGTCGAGCTTTGTAGACAGTTACATTACCATCAGCGTCAGTCTTCTTCTTGAAGATCCATTTATTCTCGATGGTTTGCCGATCATCGGGCAAGTCAACCAAAGTCCATACTTTGTTCTCATACATGGATCCCATCTCAGATTTCATGGCCTCAAGCCATTTTGCGGAATCTGGGCTCATCATCGCTTCCTCATAGTTCGTAGGTTCTCCATGGTCAAGTAACATGACTTCCATAATAGGATTACTGTACCACTCTGGTGTGGATCTTACTCTGGTTGACCTACGAGGTTCGGTAGTAACTTGATCTGAAGTTTCATGATCAATATCATTAGCTTCCTCACTGATTGGTGTAGTTGTCACAGGAACCCGTTCTTGTGATGAACTACTTTCCAATAAGGGAGCAGGTACAATTACCTCATCAAGTTCTACTTTCCTCCCACTCACTTCTTTCGAGAGAAACTCCTTCTCTAGAAAGGATCCGAATTTAGCAACAAAAATCTTGCCCTCAGATCTGCGATAGAAGGTGTACCCAATAGTCTCTTTCGGGTATCCTATGAAGACAAATTTCTCCGATTTGGGTTCGAGCTTATCTGGTTGAAGTTTCTTCACATAAGCGTCGCAGCCCCAAACTTTAAGAAATGACAACTTTGGTTTCTTGCCAAACCATAGTTCATAAGGTGTCGTCTCAATGGATTTTGATGGTGCCCTATTTAATGTGAATGCGGTCGTCTCTAAAGCATAACCCCAAAATGATAGCGGTAAATCAGTAAGAGACATCATAGATCGCACCATATCTAGTAAAGTACGATTACGATGTTCGGACACACCATTTCGTTGTGGTGTTCCGGGTGGCGTGAGTTGGGAAACTATTCCGCATTGCTTCAAATGTAAACCAAACTCGTAACTCAAATATTCTCCTCCATGATCAGATCGTAGAAATTTTATTTTCTTGTTATGATGATTTTCCACTTCACTCTGAAATTCTTTGAACTTTTCGAATGTTTCAGACTTGTGTTTCATCAAGTAGATATACCCATATCTGCTCAAATCATCTGTGAAGGTGAGAAAATAACGATACCCGCCGCGAGCCTCAATATTCATTGGACCATATACATCAGTATGTATGATTTCCAACAAATCAGTTGCTCGCTCCATAGTTCCGGAGAACGTCGTTTTAGTCATCTTGCCCATGAGGCACGGTTCTCACGTACCAAGTGATTCGTAATCAAGTGATTCCAGAAGTCCATCAGTATGGAGTTTCTTCATGCGCTTTACACCAATATGATCCAAACGGCAGTGCCACAAATAAGTTGCACTATCATTATCAACTCTGCATCTTTTGGCTTCAACATTATGAATATGTGTATCACTACTATCGAGATTTAATAAAAATAGACCACTCTTCAAGGGTGCATTACCATAAAAGATATTACTCATATAAATAGAACAACCATTATTTTCTGATTTAAATGAATAACCGTCTCGCATCAAACAAGATCCAGATATAATGTTCATGCTCAACGCTGGCATCAAATAACAATTATTCAGGTCTAAAACTAATCCCGATGGTAGATGTAGAGGTAGTGTGCCGACCGCGATCACATCGACTTTGGAACCATTTCCCACGTGCATCGTCACCTCGTCCTTAGCCAATCTTTGCTTAATCCATAGTCCCTGTTTCGAGTTGCAAATATTAGCAACAGAACCAGTATCAAATACCTAGGTGCTACTATGAGCATTAGTAAGGTACACATCAATAACATGTATATCACATATACCTTTGTTCACCTTGCCATCCTTCTTATCCGCCAAATACTTGGGGCAGTTCCGCTTCTAGTGTCTAGTCTGCTTACAGTAGAAGCACTCAATCTCAGGCTTAGGTCCAGATTTGGGTTTCTTCTCTTGAGCAGCAACTTGCTTGTTTTTCTTCTTGAAGTTCCCCTTCTTCTTCCCTTTACCCTTTTTCTTGAAACTGGTGGTCTTATTGACCATCAACACTTGATGGTCCTTCTTGATTTCTACCTCCGCAGCCTTTTGATACGTCTCCAATGTATCTATAATTTTTGACTGTTCCATGCTATTATATTACCCATTTTGGATGTTTATGGGCTTTATTTTACACATTTATATCATTTTTGGGACTAACCTACTAACCGAAGGCCTAGCCCATATCGCTGTTTCTTTGCCTATTTCCGTATTTCGAAGAAAAGGAATATCAAATGGAGTCCAAACGGAATGAAACCTTCGGGAGCGTGATTTTTGGAACAAACGTGATCCGGAGAGCTTGGAGTGCAAGTCAAGAAGCTTCCGAGGGCCCCACGAGATAGCCCCAGTGACAGAAAGGGTTGCAAGACACGTATTGTATTGTTGACATCGAGGATAACAAGATGGGGTTTATATCATATTGCATGTGTTTATCCCTCTACATCATGTCATCTTGCTTAATGTGTTACTCTGTTCTTATGAACTTAATACTCTAGATGCAGGCAGGAGTCGGTCTACTTGTTATGGACGTGATGCCTATATACATGATCATGCTTAGATAATCTCATAACTATGCGCTTTTCTATCAATTGCTCGACAGTAATTTGTTCACCCACCGTAATACTCATGCTATCTTGAGAGAAGCCTCTAGTGAAACCTATGGCCCCCGGGTATATCTCTTATCATATTTGCTTTCAATCTACCTTTATTTGCATCTTTACTTTTTGCATCTATATTACAATATACCAAAAATATATTTATCTTATCATACTATCTTTATTAGATCTCACTTTCGCAAGTGGCCGTGAAGGGATTGACAACCCCTTTATTGCGTTGGTTGCGAGTTCTCAGTTTGTTTGTGTAGTTGCGTGGGACTTTTGAGGAGCCTCCTACTGGATTGATACCTTGGTTCTCAAAACTGAGGGAAATACTTACACTACACTTTGCTGCATCACCCTCTCCTCTTCGAGGAAAACCAACGCAAGCTCAAGATGTAGCAAGAAGGATTTCTAGTGCCGTTGCCGGGGAGGTCTTCGCTCAAGTCAAGACATACCAAGTACCCATCACAAACCCATCTCCCTCACATTGACATTATTTTCCATTTGCCTCTCGTTTTCCTCTCCCCCACTTCACCCTTGCCGTTTTATTCGCCCTCTCTTTCCTAATCTCCTCCTCTCTTTTCGCTTGCCTTTTTCTGTTTGCTCGTGTGTTAGTTCGTTTACCTTGTCATCATGGCTAGTCCTCCTATCCTTATTCTCACTCCCAAACAAGAAATTCACAATTTTAAGAAAAGGGAGAGGGAAAGTTTAAAAGATGCTTGGCATAGAATTTGCAATGCCCAATATAAAGCTACTAGGAAGCTTGCCACTTCCGTTCTTCTCCGCAATTTTTATGTAGGCATTACTCCTTGGAATAGATGTGTTCTTGATATTGCTACCGGAGGTGATTTTATGAGTAGCCATACTTTTGATGCTTATAATGCTATGATAGATTTGTTTGGCCCACCACCTCTTTTGGTTAATGGAACGATTTTAACTCTAGAACATGTGATGCAATGACTTGATATTATTGAAAATAAAATTGCCACTGTTGAGTTGATTGAAAATTTGGATAAAAAGATTCATGATCACCTTAACCAATTTGGATCTAGGGTTGGAGTTACTTTTAAAAATCTTAAAGAAAAAGAACCTATAGTCAATGAGAAAATAGATCTAGACTCTACTAGAATCAGTAAACTTGAGGATATCATTACAAACTTAGGTTCCGCGTTTCCCCCCATGAAAAACACTCCAAATCCCCTACTAAAATTGCCAAGTTTATTTATGTTGCTAAAAATAAGGGTGAATCTTCTAAAGGAGACGCGGATCTCAAATCCATAAGTGTTCTCCCCAATTGTCTCTCTATCATTAAGGAACCTTTTGCTACCAATGAACTCCTTGAATTTTTGCCTAAAGGTTTAGCCGTTACTAAAAAGGGAGAGATTCCTAGAGATCACAATTTCTCTACTTATGAATTTAGTGCCAAAGATGGCACTCGTTAGATCTATCTTTGTTTTTATGCCTAGCTAGGAGAGTTAAACAATAGCGCTAGTTGGGAGGCAACTCAATTTTTCTTTATGTTTTTGTTTTTGCTCCTGCTTAGTAATAAATCTTGCATCTACCTTCTGGATAGATGTGTTTTTATCTTTTAATTAGTGTTTGTGCCAAGTAGAACCTATAGGATAACCTACGATGATAGTTGATTTGATTCTGCTGAAAAACAGAAACTTTGCGTGCACGAATATAATTTTGTTAAATCACAGGAACGTGATTTTGCGTTGATTCTTTTTGCTTCTGTTCAATAAACAAATTTTCCAGTACTTACTATTTTGGTAGGATTTTTAGAGTTCCAGAAGTTTGCGTTAGTTACAGATTGCTACAGACTGTTCTGTTTTTGACAGATTCTGTTTTTCGTGTGTTGTTTGCTTATGTCAATGCATCTATGGCTAGTAATTCAGTCTATGAACCATAAAGAAGTTGGAATACAGTAGGTTTAACACCAAAATAGATAAAGAATGAGTTCATGGCAGTACCTTATGTGGTGGTTTTGTTTTCTTTCACTAACGGAGCTTATAAGATTTCCTGTTGAGTTTTGTGTTGTGAAGTTTTCAAGTTTTGGGTAAAGCTTTTGTGGACTATGGAATAAGGAGTGGAAAGAGCCTAAGCTTGGGGATGCCCATGGAACCCCAAGTTATTCAAGGATATCCAAAAGCCTAAGCTTGGGGATGCCCCGGTAAGGCATCCCCTCTTTTGTCTTTGTTCATTGGTAACTTTACTTGGAGCTATATTTTTATTCGCCACATGATATGTGTTTTGCTTGGAGCGTCGTGTATTATATTAGTCTTTGCTTTTTAGTTTACCACAATCATCCTTGCTGTACACACCTTTTGGGAGAAGCCTATTTGATTAGAATTTGCTAGAATACTCTATGTGCTTCACTTATATCTTTTGAGCTTGATAGTTTTTGCTCTAGTGCTTCACTTATATCTTTTAGAGCACGGTGGTGTCTTAATTTTGAAGAAATTTCTAGTCTCTCATGCTTCACTTATATTATTTTGAGAGTATTTTAGAACAGCATGGTATTTTCTATGATCATAAAGTTGGTCCTAGAATGATGAGCATCCAAGTTGGGTATAATAAAAAACTATCATAGAAAGTGAATTGGATGCTATGATCAATTTGATGCTTGATAATTGTTTTGAGATATGGAGGTAGTGATATTAAAGTCATGCTAGTTGGGTGATTTTGAATTTAAATAATGCTTGTGTTGAAGTTTGTGATTCCCGTAGCATGCACGTATGGTGAACCGCTTTGTGATGAAGTTGGAGAACAATTTTATTTATTGATTGTCTTCCTTATGAGTGGCGGTCGGGGACGAGCGATGGTCTTTTCCTACCAATCTATCCCCCTAGGAGCATGCGCGTAGTACTTTGGTTTTTGATGACTTCTAAATTTTTGCAACAAGTATATGAGTTCTTTTGATTAATGTTGTGTCCATGGATTATATGCACTCTTTCACCCTTCCACCATTGCTAGCCTCTCTTGTATCGTGCAATTTTCGCCGGTACCATACACTCACCATTTACCTTCCTCAAAATAGCCACCATACCTACCTATTATGGCATTTCCATAGCCATTCTGAGATATATTGCCATGCAACTTTCCACCGTTCCGTTCATATGACACACATTACTTTTGTCATATTGCTTTTTGCATGATCATGTAGTTGACATTGTATTTGTGGCAAGGCCACCTTCACAATTATCATACATGTCACTCTTGATTCATTGCATATCCCGGTACACCACCAGAAGCACTCATATAGAGTCATATCTTGTTCTAGCTTTGAGTTGTAAATCCATTAAAGTGTGATGATCTTCATTATTAGAGCATTGTCCTAGTGAGGAAAGGATGATGAAGACTATGATTCCCCCACAAGTCAGGATGAGACTTCGGACTTTACAAAAAAAAATAGAAAGGCCAAAAATAAAAAAAGGATAGGCCAAAGAAAAAAAGGGAAAGAAAAAAAGAAAAAAAGAAAATGAGAGAAAAAGAGAGAAGGGACAATGCTACTATCTTTTTTTTCCACACTTGTGCTTCAAAATAGCACCATGATCTTCATGATAGAGAGTCTCATATGTTGTCACTTTCATATACTAGTGGGAATTTTTCATTATAGAACTTGGCTTGTATATTCCAATGATGGGATTCCTCAAAGTGCCCTAGGTCTTCGTGAGCAAGCAAGTTGGATGCACCCCACTTAGTTTCTTTTATTGAGCTTTCATATATTTACAGCTCTAGTGCATCCGTTGCATGGCAATCCCTACTCACTCACATTGATATCTATTAATGGGCATCTCCATAGCCCGTTGATACGCCTAGTTGATGTGAGACTATCTTCTACTTTTTGTCTTCTCCACAACCACCATTCTATTCCACATATAGTGCTATGTCCATGGCTCACGCTCATGTATTGCGTGAAAGTCGAAAAAGTTTGAGATCATTAAAGTATGAAACAATTGCTTGGCTTGTCATCGGGGTTGTGCATGATTAAATACTTTGTGTAATGAAGATAGAGCATAGCCAGATTATATGATTTTGTAGGGATAACTTTCTTTAGCCATGTTATTTTGAGAAGACATGATTACTTTGATTAGTATGCTTGAAGTATTACTATTTCTTATGTCAATATGAATTTTTATTTTGTATTCATTTGGGTCTGAACATTCATGCCACAATAAAGAAAATTACATTGAGAAATATGCTAGGTAGCATTCCACATCAAAAATTTCTTTTTTATCATTTACCTACTCGAGGACGAGCAGGAATTAAGCTTGGGGATGCTTGATACGTCTCCAACGTATCTATAATTTTTTATTGTTCCATGCTATTATATTACCCCTTTTGGATGTTTATGGGCTTTATTTTACACATTTATATCATTTTTGGGACTACCCTACTAACCGGAGGCCCAACCCATATTGCTGTTTTTTTTTGCCTATTTCAGTATTTCAAAGAAAAGGGATATCAAATGGAGTCCAAACGGAATGAAACCTTCGGGAGCGTGATTTTTGGAACGAACGTGATCCGAAGAGCTTGGAGTGCAAGTCAAGAAGCTTACGAGGAAGCCACGAGATAGGAGGCCGCGCCCCCTGTCTCGTTGGCCCCTCAGGCGGCCACCGATGTACTTCTTCCTCCTATATATACCTACGTACCCAGAAAACATCCAGGAGCACCACGAAACACAATTTCCACCGTCGTAACCTTCTGTATCCGCGAGATCCCATCTTGGAGCCTTCGCCGACACTCTGCTGGAGGGGGAATCAACCATGGAGGGCCTCTACATCAACATCCTTGCCCCTCCGATGAGTTGTGAGTAGTTTACGACAGACCTACGGGTCCATAGTTATTAGCTAGATGGCTTCTTCTCTCTTTTTGGATCTCAATACAATGTTCTCCCCACTCTCTTGTGGAGATCTATTCGATGTAAACTCTTTTTGCGGTGTGTTTGTCGAGATCCGATGAATTGTGGGTTTATGATCAAGTTTATCTATGAATAATATTTGAATCTTCTCTGAATTCTTTTATGTATGATTGAGTTATCTTTCCAAGTCTCTTCGAATTATCAGTTTGGTTTGGCCTACTAGATTGATCTTTCTTGCCATGGGAGAAGTGCTTAGCTTTGGGTTCAATCTTGCGGTGTCCTTACCCAGTGACAAAAAGGGTTGCAAGGCACGTATTATATTGTTGCCATCGAGGATAACAAGATGGGATTTATATCATATTGCATGTGTTTATCCCTCTACATCATGTCATCTTGCTTAATGCGTTACTCTGTTCTTATGAACTTAATACTCTAGATGCAGGCATGAGTCGGTCGATGTGTGGAGTAATAGTAGTAGATGCAGGTAGGAGTCGGTCTACTTGTTATGGACGTGATGCCTATATACATGATCATGCCTAGATAATCTTATAACTATGCGCTTTTCTATCAATTGCTCGACAGTAATTTGTTCACCCATCGTAATACTCATGATATCTTGAGAGAAGCCTCTAGTGAAACCTATGGCCCCCGGGTCTATCTCTTATCATATTTGCTTTCAATCTACCTTTATTTGCATCTTTACTTTTTGCGTCTATATTACAAAATACCAAAAATATATTTATCTTATCATACTATCTTTATTGGATCTCACTTTCGCAAGTGGCCGTGAAGGGATTGACAACCCCTTTATTGCATTGGTTGCGAGTTCTCAGTTTGTTTGTGTAGGTGCGTGGGACTTTTGAGGAGCCTCCTACTGGATTGATACCTTGGTTCTCAAAACTGAGGGAAATACTTACGCTACACTTTGCTGCATCGCCCTCTCCTCTTCGAGGAAAACCACAGCAAGCTCAAGACGTAGCACCTTTAGCATTGCGAAGAGCTCAGGAATAGTCTTGTCCATCCCTTGCATATTATAGTTCATCACGAAGCTCTTCTAGATTGGTGGCAATGATTGAAGAATTCTGTCAATGACACTATCATCAGGAAGATTAACTCCCAGTTGAATCAAATGATTATTATACCAAGACATTTTGAGTATATGTTCACTGACAGAACTATTCTCCTCCATCTTACAGCTATAGAACTTATTGGAGACTTCATATCTCTCAATCCGTGCATTTGCTTGAAATATTAACTTCAACTCCTAGAACATCTCATATGCTCCATGACGTTCAAAACGCCGTTGAATCCCGGTTCTAAGCCGTAAAGCATGGCACACTGAACTATCGAGTACTCATCAGCTTTTCTCTGCCAGACATTCTTAACATCATCAGTTGCATCTGCAGCAAGCCTGGCACCCAGCGGTGCTTCCAGGACGTAATTCTTCTGTGCAGCAATGAGGATAATCCTCAAGTTACAGACCTAGTCCGTGTAATTGCTACCATCATCTTTCAACTTAGCTTTCTCAAGGAATGCATTAAAATTCAATGGAACAATAGCACGAGCCATCTATCTACAACAAACATAAACAAGCAAAATACTATCAGGTACTAAGTTCATGATAAATTTAAGTTCAGTTAATCATATTACTAAAGAACTCCCACTTAGTCAGACATCTCTCTAGTCATCTAAGTGATCACGTGATCCAAATCAACTAAACCATGTCCGATCATCACGTGAGATGGAGTAGTTTTGAATGGTGAACATCACTATGTTGATCATATCTACTATATGATTCACGTTCAGCCTTTCAGTCTCTGTGTTCCAAGGCCATATCTGTATATGCTAGGCTCGTCAAGTTTAACCTGAGTATTCCATGTGTGCAACTGTTTTGTACCCTTTGTATTTGAACGTAGAGCCTATCACACCCAATCATCACGTGGTGTCTCAGCACGAAGAACTTTCGCAACGGTGCCTACTCAGGGAGAACACTTCTTGATAATTAGTGAGAGATCATCTTAAAATGCTACCATCAATCAAAGCAAGATAAGATGCATAAAGGATAAACATCACATGCAATCAATATAAGAGATATGATATGGCCATCATCATCTTGTGCTCGTGATCTCCATCTCCGAAGCACCGTCGTGATCACCATTGTCACCGGCGCGACACCTTGATCTCCATCATAGCATCATTATCGTTTACACCATCTATTGCTTCTACGACTATCGCTACCGCTTAGTGATAAAGTAAAGTAATTACAGGGCATTTGCATTTCATACAATAAAGCGACAACCATATGGCTCCTGCCAGTTGCCGATAACTTTGATTAAAAAACATGATCATCTCATACAATAAAATATAGCATCACGTCTTGACCATATCACAACACAACATGCCCTGCAAAAACAAGTTAGACGTCCTCTACTTTGTTGTTGCAAATTTTACATGGCTGCTACGGGCTGAGCAAGAACCGTTCTTACCTACGCATCAAAACCACAACGATAGTTCGTCAAGTTAGTGCTGTTTTAACCTTCGTAAGGACCGGGCGTAGCCACACTCGGTTCAACTAAAGTTGGAGAAACAGACACCCGCCAGCCACCTGTGTGCAAAGCACGTCGGTAGAACCAGTCTCGCGTAAGCGTACGCGTAATGTCGGTCCGGGCCGCTTCATCCAACAATACCGCCGAACCAAAGTATGACATGATGATAAGCAGTATGACTTGTATCGCCCACAACTCACTTGTGTTCCACTCGTCCATATAACATCTACGCATAAAACCAGGCTCGGATGCCACTGTTGGGTAACGTAGTAATTTCAACAAAATTCCTACGCACACGCAAGATCATGGTGATGCATATCAACAAGAGGGGAGAGTGTTGTCCACATACCCTCGTAGACCGAAAGCGGAAGCGTTAGAAAAACACGGTCGATGTAGTCGTACATCTTCATGGCCCGACCGATCAAGCACCGAAACTACGGCACCCCCGAGTTCTAGCACACGTTCAGCTCGATGATGATCCCCGTACTCCGATGCAGCAGAATGTCGGGGAAGAGTTCCGTCAGCACGACGGCATGGTGACGATCTTGATGTTCTACCGTCGTAGGGCTTCGCCTAAGCACCGTTACAATATTATCGAGGAGGACTATGGTGGAGGGGGGCACCGCACACGGCTAAGAGATCAAGAGATCAATTGTTGTTTCTAGAGGTGCCCCCTGCCCCCATATATAAACAAGCAAGAGGGGAGGGGGCGGCCAGCCTAGGAGGGGGCGCGCCAAGGGGAGTCCTACTACCACCGGGAGTAGGACTCCCTCCTTCCTTGTTGGACTAGGAGAAGGGGGGAAAGAGGAGGGAGAGAGAGGAATGAAGGGGGGGCGCCGCCCCCCTCTCCTTGTCCTATTCAGACTAGGGGGGAGGGGCATGTGGCCCAGTCCTTGCCTCCTCTCCTCTTCTCCACTAAGGCCCATGTAGGCCCATTAAGCCCCCGGGGGGTTCCGGTAACCCCCCGGTACTCCGGTAAAATCCCGATTTCACCCGGAACACTTCCGACATCCAAATATAGGCTTCCAATATATCAATCTTCATGTCTCGACCATTTTGAGACTCCTCGTCATGTTCGTAATCACATCCGGGACTTCGGTACATCAAAACTCATGAATTCATAATATAATTTTCATCGAAACCTTAAGCGTGCGGACCCTACGGGTTCGAGAACTATGTAGACATGACCGAGAACCTTTTCCGGTCAATAACCAATAGCGGAACCTGGATGCTCATATTGGCTCCTTCATATTCTACGAAGATCTTTATCGGTCAAACCCCATAACAACATACATTGTTCCCTTTGTCATCGATATGTTACTTGCCCGAGATTCGATCGTCGGTATCCTCATACCTAGTTCAATCTTGTTACCGGAAAGTCTCTTCACTCGTTACGTAATGCATCATTCCATAACTAACTCATTAGCTACATTGCTGCCAAGGCTTATAGTGATGTGCTTTACCGAGAGGGCCCAGAGATACCTCTCCGACAATCGGAGTGACAAAACCTAATCTCGAATACGCCAACTCAACATGTACCTTTGAAGACACCTGTAGAGCTCCTTTATAATCACCCAGTTATGTTGTGACGTTTGGTAGCACACAAAGTGTTCCTCCGGTAAACGGGAGTTGCATAATCTCATAGTTGTAGGAACTTGTATAAGTCTGTTGGAAATATGCCCTAGAGACAATAATAAATTAGTTATTATTATATTTCCTTGTTCATGATAATCGTTTATTATCCATGCTATAATTGTATTGATAGGAAACTCAGATACATGTGTGGGTACATAGACAACACCATGTCCCTAGTAAGCCTCTAATTGACTAGTTCGTTGATCAATAGATGGTTACGGTTTCCTGACCATGTACATTGGATGTCGTTGATAATGGGGTCACATCATTAGGAGAATGATGTGATGGACAAGACCCAATCCTAAGCCTAGCACAAAGATCGTAGTTCGTATGCTAAAGCTTTTCTAATGTCAAGTATCATTTCCTTAGACCATGAGATTGTGCAACTCCCGGATACCGTAGGAATGCTTTGGGTGTACCAAACATCACAACCTAACTGGGTGGCTATAAAGGTGCACTACAGGTATCTCTGAAAGTGTCTGTTGGGTTGGCACGAATCGAGACTGGGATTTGTCACTCCGGTAAACGGAGAGGTATCTCTTGGCCCACTCGATAGGACATCATCATAATGTGCACAATGTGATCAAAGAGTTGATCGCGGGATGATGTGTTATGGAACGAGTGAAGAGACTTGCCGGTAATGAGATTGAACAAGGTATCGGTATACCGACGATCGAATCTCGGGCAAGTACAATACCGCTAGACAAAGGGAATTGTATACGGGATCGATTGAGTCCTTGACATCGTGGTTCATCCGATGAGATCATCGTGGAACATGTGGGAGCCAACATGGGTATCCAGATCCCGCTGTTGGTTATTGACCGGAGAACGTCTCGGTCATGTCTACATGTCTCCCGAACCCGTAGGGTCTACACACTTAAGGTTCGATGACACTAGGGTTATAAAGGAAGTTTGTATGTGGTTACCGAAAGTTGTTTGGAGTCCCAGATGAGATCCTGGGCGTCACGAGGAGTTCCGGAATGGTCCGGAGGTAAAGATTTATATATGGGAAGTCCTATTTTGGTCACCGGAAAAGTTTCGGGGTTTATCGGTAAAGTACCGGGACCACCGGGAGGGTCCCGGGGGTCCACCAAGTGGGGCCACCAACCCCGGAGGGATACATGGGCCAAGTGTGGGAGGGGACCAGCCCCAGGTGGGCTGGTGCGCCCCCTCCCCCACAAGGGCCCAAGGCGCCTAGGGTTTGGGGAGGGGGTGCTTCCACCTAACTTGGGGGGCAAGTTTCCCCTCTTCCCCCCCTTGGCCGCCACCCTTAGATGGGATTGGGGCTGCCGCACCCCTTGGGGTGGAAACCCTAAAGGGGGCGCAACCCCCTCCCTCTCCCCTATATATAGTTGAGGTCTTGAGGGCTGCCAACACATGAGTTTGGACCTCTCCCTGGCGCAGCCCTACCTCTCTCCCTTCTCCTCTCCCGCGGTGCTTGGCGAAGCCCTGCTAGATCACCACGCTCCTCCACCACCACCATGCCGTTGTGCTGCTGCTGGATGGAGTCTTCCTCAACCTCTCCCTCTCTCCTTGCTGGATCAAGGCATGGGAGACATCACCGGGCTGTACGTGTGTTGAACGCGGAAGTGCCGCCGTTCGGCACTAGGATCTCTGGTGATTTGGATCACGACGAGTACGACTCCTTCAACCCCGTTCTCTTGAACGCTTCCGCTTAGCGATCTACAAGGGTATGTAGATGCACTCTCCTTCCCCTCGTTGCTGGTTTCTCCATAGATAGATCTTGGTGACACGTAGGAAAATTTTGAATTTCTGCTATGTTCCCCAACAGTGGCATCATGAGCTAGGTCTATTGCGTAGATTCTTTGCACGAGTATAACACAAAGTAGTTGTGGGCGTTGATTTTGTTCAATATGCTTACCGTTACTAGTCCAATCTTGATTCGGTGCATCATGGGATGAAGCGGCCCGGACCGACCTTACACGTACTCTTACGTGAGACAGGTGGCTAGCGGGTGCCAGTCTCTCCCACTTTAGTCGGATCGGATTCGATGAAAAGGGTCCTTATGAAGGGTAAATAGCAATTGGCATATCACGTTGTGGCTTTTGCGTAGGTAAGAAATGTTCTTACTAGAAACCCATAGCAGCCACGTAAAACATGCAAACAACAATTAGAGGACGTCTAACTTGTTTTTGCAGGGTATGCTATGTGATGTGATATGGCCAAGAAGAATGTGATGAATGATATGTGATGTATGAGATTGATCATGTTCTTGTAATAGGAATCACGACTTGCATGTCGATGAGTATGACAACCGGCAGGAGCCATAGGAGTTGTCTTTATTTATTGTATGACCTGCGTGTCATTGAACAACGCCATGTAATTACTTTACTTTATTGCTAACCGGTAGCCATAGTGGTAGAAGTAATAAGTTGGCGAGACAACTTCATGGAGACACGATGATGGAGATCATGATGATGGAGATCATGGTGTCATGCCGGTGACGATGATGATCATGGAGCCCCGAAGATGGAGATCAAAAGGAGCAAAATGATATTGGCCATATCATGTCACTTTTTGATTGCATGTGATGTTTGTCATGTTTATGCATCTTATTTGCTTAGAACGACGGTAGTAAATAAGATGATCCCTCATTAAAATTTCAAGAAAGTGTTCCCCCAAACTGTGCACCGTTGCGAAAGTTCGTCGTTTCGAAGCACCACGTGATGATCGGGTGTGATAGATTCTTACGTTCACATACAACGGGTGTAAGCCAGATTTACACACGCGAAACACTTAGGTTGACTTGACGAGCCTAGCATGTACATACATGGCCTCGGAACACAAGAGACCGAAAGGTCGAGCATGAGTCGTATAGTAGATACGATCAACATGAAGATGTTCACCGACGTTGAGAAGTCCGTCTCACGTGATGATCGGACACGGCCTAGTTGACTCGGATCATGTAATCACTTAGATGACTAGAGGGATGTCTATCTGAGTGGGAGTTCATAAGATGAACTTAATTATCCTAAACATAGTCAAAAGAACTTTGCAAATTATGTCGTAAGCTCCCGCTTTAGTTCCACTGTTTAGATATGTTCCTAGAGAAAATATAGTTGAAACTTGACAGTAGCGATTATGCGGACAGTAGAAAGCTTATGTCCTTAATGCACCGCTCAGTGTGCTGAACCCCAAACATCGTTTGTGGATGTTGCGAACATCGGACATACACGTTTTGATAACTACGTGATAGTTCAGTTAAACGGTTTAGAGTTGAGGCACCAAAGACATTTTCTCGAAACGTCGCGGAACATATGAGATGTTTCGAGGGCTAAAACTGGGATTTCAGGCTCGTGCCCACGTCAAGAGGTATAAGACCTCCGAAGATTTTCTTAACCTGCAAACTAAGGGAGAAAAGCTCAATCGTTGAGCTTGTGCTCAGATTGTCTGAGTGCAACAATCACTTGAATCGAGTGGGAGTTGATCTTCCAGATGAGATAGTGATGTTTCTCCAAAGTCATTGCCACCAAGCTGCTAGAGCTTTGTGATGAACTATAACATATCAGGGATAGATATGATGATCCTTGAGGTATTCACGATGTTTGACACCGCGAAAGTAGAAATCAAGAAGGAGCATCAATTGTTGATGGTTGGTGAAACCACTAGTTTCAAGAAGGGCAAGGGCAAGAAGGGATACTTCATGAAACAGCAAATCAGCTGCTGCTCTAGTGAAGAAACCCAAGGTTGAACCCAAACCCGAGACTAAGTGCTTCTGTAATAAGGAGAACAACCACTGGAGCAAAAATTACCCTAGATACTTGGTAGATAAGAAGGCTGGCAAGGTCGATAGAAGTATATTGGATATACATTATGTTAATGTGTACTTTACTAGTACTCCTAGTAGCACCAGGGTATTAGATACCGGTTCGGTTACTAAGTGTTAGTAACTCGAAATAAAAGAGCTACAGAATAAACGGAGGACTAGCTAAAGGTGAGCTGACGATATGTGTTGGAAGTGTTTCCAAGTTTGATGTGATCAAACATCGCACGCTCCCTCTACCATCAAGATTAGTATTAAACCTAAATAATTGTCATTTGGTGTTTGTGTTGAGCATGGACATGATTGGATTATGTCTATCGCAATACGATTATTCATTTAAGGAGAATAATGGTTACTCTATTTTATTTGAATAATACCTTTAGTGGTCTTGCACCTAAAGGAATGGTTTATTGAATCTCGATCGTAGTGATACACATTTTCATGTCAAAAGATATAAGATAGTAATGATAGTACCACTTACTTGTGGCACTGCCATGTAAGTCATATTGGTATAACACGCATGAAGAAGCTCCATATTGATGGATCTTTGGACTCACTCGTTTTTTGAAAAGTTTGAGACATGCAAACCATGTCTATTGGTGTATACGCATGAAGAAACTCCATGCAGATGGATCGTTTGGACTCACTTGATTTTGAATCACTTGAGATATGCAAATCATACCACATGGGCAAGATGACTGAAAAGCCTCGTTTTCAGTAAGATGGAACAAGATAGCAACTTGTTAGAAGTAACACATTTTTGATGTGTGCAGTCCAATGAGTGCTGAGGCATGCAGTGAATATCGTTATGTTCTTACTTCACAGATGATTCGAGTAGATGTTGAGTATATTTACTTGATGAAACACAAGTCTGAATTATTGAATGGTTCAAGTAATTTCAGAGTGAAGTTGAAGATCATCATGACAAGAGGATAAAATGTCTATGATATGATCATAGAGATGAGTATCTGAGTTACGAGCTTTGGCACGCAATTAAGACATTGTGGAAATTGTTTCACAATTAATACCGCCTGGAACACCATAGTTTGATGGTGTGTCCGAACATCATAGTTGCACCCTATTGGATATGGTGCGTACCATGATGTCTCTTATCGAATTACCACTATCGTTTATGGGTTAGGTATTAGAGACAACCGCACTCACTTTAATAGGGCACCATGTAATTCCATCGAGATGACACGTATGAACTATGGTTTGGAGAAACCTAAGTTGTCGTTTCTTAAAAGTTTGGGGCTGCGACGCTTATGTGAAAAAGTTTAAGGTTGGTAAGCTCTAACCCAAAGCGGATAAAATGCATCTTCATAAGACACCCAAAATAGTTGGGTATACCTCCTAATTCAGATCTGAAACCAATAGGGATTGTTTCTTGAATCGGGTCCTTTCTCGAGGAAAAGTTTGTCTCGGAAAGTTGAGTGGGAGCATGGTGGAGACTTGATGAGGTTATTGAACCGTCACTTCAACTACTGTGTAGCAGGGCACAGGAAGTTGTTCCTGTGGCGCCCACACCAATTGAAGTAGAAGCTTATGATAGTGATCATGAAGTTTCGGATCAAGTCACTACCGTACCTCGTAGGGTGACAAGGATGCGTACTACTTCAGAGTGGTACAGTAATCCTTTCTTGAAGGTCATGTTGCTAGACAACAATGAACCTGCGAGCTATGGAGAAGCGACGGTGGGCCCATATTCTGACAAATGGTTAGAAGCCATGAAATCCGAGATAGGATCCATGTATCAGAACAAAGCATAGACTTTGGTGGACTTGCCCGATGATCGGCAAGCCATTGAGATAAATGGATCTTTAAGAAGAAGACGGACATGCACGGTAATGTCACCGTCTATGAAGCTCGACTTGTGGCAAAGAGTTTTTCACAAGTTCAAGGAGTTGACTACAATGAGATTTTCTCATCCGTAGCGATGCTCAAGTCCGTCGGAATCATGTTAGCATTAGCTGCATTTATGAAATCTGGCAGATGGATGTCAAAACGAGTTTCCTTACCAGTTTTTGTAAGGAAAGATTGTATATGATACAATCAGAAAGGTTTTGTCGATCCTAAGGATGCTAAAAGGTATGCTAGCTCCAGCGATCCTTCCATGGACTGGAGTAAGCATCTCGGAGTTGGAATATGCACTTTGATAAGATGATCAAAGATTTTGGTTTATACAAAGTTTATGAGAAACTTGTATTTCCAAAGAAGTGAGTGGGAGCACTATAGAATTTCTGATAAGTATATGTTGTAAACATATTGTTGATCAGAAATGATGAGGAATTTCTAGAGAGCATATAGGGTTATTTGAAAAGTGTTTTTCAATAGAAAACCTGGATTAAGCTGCTTGAACATTGAGCATCAAGATCTATGAGGATAGATCAAAAACCGCTCAATAGTACTTTCAAATGAGCACATACCTTGACATGATCTTGAAGGTGTTCAAGATGGATCAGTCAAAGAAGGAGTTCTTGCCTGAGTAGTAAGGTACGAAGTTGAGACTTAAAGCTCGACCACGGCAGAAAAGAGAGAAAGGACGAAGGTCGTCCCCTATGCTTTAGACGTAGGATCTACAGTATGCTATGCTAAGTACCGCACCTGATGTGTGCCTTGCCACATGTCTGGCAAGAGAGTACAAAGGTGATCAAGGAGTGGGTCACCAGATAGCGGTCAAAATTATCCTTAGAGGAATAAGGATATGTTTCTCGATTATGGAGGTGATAAAGAGTTCGACGTAAAGATTTGCGTCGATGCAAGCTTAACACCTATCCGAGTGACTCTGAGTAGCAAACCGGATACGTATAGTGGAGCAACCATTTGGAATAGCTCCAAGTGGAGCGTGGAAGCAGCATTTACAGAATGACCTAGAGATTTGCAAAGTACATACGGATCTGAAAGTTGCAGACCCGTTGACTAAAACCTCTCTCACAAGCAAAACATGATCAAACCCCAGAACTCATTGAGTCTTAATCACATGATGATGTGAACTAGTTTAATGACACTAGTAAACTCTTTGGATGTTGGTCACATGGCGATGTGATGTGTGAATGTTAATCACATGACGATGTGAACTATATTATTGAGTCTAGTGCAAGTGGGAGACTGTTGGAAATATGCCCTAGAGACAATAATAAATTAGTTATTATTATATTTCCTTGTTCATGATAATCGTTTATTATCCATGCTATAATTGTATTGATAGGAAACTCAGATACATGTGTGGGTACATAGACAACACCATGTCCCTAGTAAGCCTCTAATTGACTAGCTCGTTGATCAATAGATGGTTACGGTTTCCTGACCATGGACATTGGATGTCGTTGATAACGGGATCACATCATTAGGAGAATGATGTGATGGACAATACCCAATCCTAAGCCTGGCACAAAGATCGTAGTTCGTATGCTAAAGCTTTTCTAATGTCAAGTATCATTTCCATAGACCATGAGATTGTGCAACTCCCGGATACCGTAGGAATGCTTTGGGTGTACCAAATGTCACAACGTAATTGGGTGGCTATAAAGGTGCACTACAGGTATCTCCGAAAGTGTCTGTTGGGTTGGCACTAATCGAGACTGGGATTTGTCACTCCGGTAAACGGAGAGGTATCTCTGGGCCCACTCGGTAGGACATCACCATAATGTGCACAATGTGATCAAAGAGTTGATCGCGGGATGATGTGTTACGGAATGAGTAAAGAGACTTGCCGGTAACGAGATTGAACAAGGTATCGGTATACCGACGATCGAATCTCGGGCAAGTACAATACCGCTAGACAAAGGGAATTGTATACGGGATCGATTGAGTCCTTGACATCGTGGTTCATCCGATGAGATCATCGTGGAACATGTGGGAGCCAACATGGGTATCCAGATCCCGCTGTTGGTTATTGACCGGAGAACGTCTCGGTCATGTCTACATGTCTCCCGAACCCGTAGGGTCTACACACTTAAGGTTCGATGACGCTAGGGTTATAAAGGAAGTTTGTATGTGGTTACCGAAAGTTGTTCGGAGTCCCGGATGAGATCCCGGGCGTCACGAGGAGTTCCGGAATGGTCTGGAGGTAAAGATTTATATATGGGAAGTCCTGTTTTGGTCACCGGAAAAGTTTTGGGGTTTATCGGTAATTACCGGGACCACCGGGAGGGTCCCGGGGGTCCACCAAGTGGGGCCACCACCCCCGGAGGGCTACATGGGCCAAGTGTGGGAGGGGACCAGCCCCAGGTGGGCTGGTGCGCCCCCTCCCCCACAAGGGCCCAAGGCGCCTAGGGTTTGGGGAGGGGGTGCTTCCACCTAACTTGGGGGGCAAGTTTCCCCTCTTCCCCCCCTTGGCCGCCACCCTTAGATGGGATTGGGGCTGCCGCACCCCTTGGGGTGGAAACCCTAAAGGGGGCGCAACCCCCTCCCTCTCCCCTATATATAGTTGAGGTCTTGAGGGCTGCCAACACATGAGTTTGGACCTCTCCCTGGCGCAGCCCTACCTCTCTCCCTTCTCCCCTCCCGCGGTGCTTGGCGAAGCCCTGCTGGATCACCACGCTCCTCCACCACCACCACGCCGTTGTGCTGCTGCTGGATGGAGTCTTCCTCAACCTCTCCCTCTCTCCTTGCTGGATCAAGGCATGGGAGACGTCACCGGGTTGTACGTGTGTTGAACGCGGAGGTGCCATCCGTTCGGCACTAGGATCTCCGGTGATTTGGATCACGACGAGTACGACTCCTTCAACCCCGTTCTCTTGAACGCTTCCGCTTAGCGATCTACAAGGGTATGTAGATGCACTCTCCTTCCCCTCGTTGCTGGTTTCTCCATAGATAGATCTTGGTGACACGTAGGAAAATTTTGAATTTCTGCTACGTTCCCCAACAAAGTCATGAAGAAAGCAATAGCAACATACTAAACGATCAAGTGCTAAGCTAACGGATGGGTCAAGTCAATCACATCATTCTCCTAATGATGTGATCCCATTAATCAAATGACAACACATGTCTTTGGTTAGGAAACATAACCATCTTTGATTAATGAGCTAGTCAAGTAGAGGCATACTAGTGACATTAAGTTTGTCTATGTATTCACACATGTATCATGTTTCCGGTTAATACAATTCTAGCATGAATAATAAACAATTATCATGATATGAGGAAATAAATAATAACTTTATTATTGCCTCTAGAGCATATTTCCTTCAAGGGGAGCCCCTCTCACGTGGCCCTTTCTCCTCTCCTCCAGTAAGGCCCACTAGGCCCAATCCTTCTCCCGGGGGGTTCCGGTAACCTCCCAGTACTCCGGAAAAATGCCCGAACCACTCGGAACCATTCCGATGTCCAAACGCAACCTTCCAATATATGAATCTTTACCTCTTGACCATTTCGAGACTGCTTGTCACCTCCGTGATCTCATTCGGGACTCCGAGCAAACTTCGGTCATCAAATCACATAAACTCATAATATAAATCGTCATCGAATGTTAAGCACACAGACCCTACTGGTTCGAGAACTATGTAGACATAACCGAGACACATCTCCGGTCAATAACCAATAGCGGAACCTAGATGTTCATATTGGCTCCTACTACCTCTTGAGCACTGCATTGGTTTTCCCTTGAAGAGGAAAGGGTGATGAAGCGAAGAAGCGTAAGTATTTCCCTTAGTTTTTGAGAACCAAGGTATCAATCCAGTAGGAGGCTCCAAACAAGTCCCTCATACCTACACAAACGAACAAGAACCTCGCAACCAATGCAATATAGGGGTTGTCAATCCCTTCATGGTAACTTGCAAAAGTGAGATCTGATAGAGATAATAAGATAAGATAAATATTTTTGGTATTTTTATGATATAGATTGGAAACTAAAGATGCAAATAAAAGTAGATCGGAAACTTATATGATAAAAGATAGACCCGGGGGCCATAGGTTTCACTAGTGGCTTCTCTCAAGATAGCATAAGTATTACGGTGGGTGAACAATTTACTGTCGAGCAATTGATAGAAAAGTGCATAATTATGAGAATATCTAGGCATGATCATGTATATAGGCATCACGTTCGAGACAAGTAGACCGAAACGATCCTCCATCTACTATTATTACTCCATACATCGATCAACTCCTGCCTGCATCTAGAGTATTAAGTTCATAAGAACAGAGTAACGCATTAAGAAAGATGACATGATGTAGAGGGATAAACTCAAGCAATATGATATAAACCCCATATTTTTATCCTCGGTGGCAACAATACAATACGTGCCTTGCTGCCTGTCGGTGTCAAAACCGGCGGATCTCGGGTAGGGGGTCCTGAACTGTGCATTTAGGCGGATGGTAACAAGAGACAAGGGACACGATGTTTTTACCCAGGTTTGGGCCCTCTCGATGGAGGTAAAACCCTACTCCTGCTTGATTGATATTGATGATATGGGTAGTACAAGAGTGGATCTACCACGAGATCAAGGAGGCTAAACCCTAGAAGCTAGCCTATGGTATGATTGTTGTAATGGTTGTGTGTCCTACGGACTAAAACACTCCGGTTTATATAGACACCGGAGAGGGCTAGGGTTACACAGAGTCGGTTACAATGGTAGGAGATCTACATATCCATATCGCCAAGCTTGCCTTCCACGCCAAGGAAAGTCCCGTCCGGACACGGGACGAAGTCTTCAATCTTGTATCTTCATAGTCTTGGAGTCCGGCCGACGATGATAGTCCGGCTGTCCGGACACCCCATGGTCCAGGACTCCCTCAGTAGCCCCTGAACCAGGCTTCAATGACGATGAGTCCGGCGCGCATATTGTTCGGCATTGCAAGGCGGGTTCCTCCTCCGAATAATTCATAGAAGATTGCGAACACCAGGATAGTGTCCGGCTCTGCAAAATAAATTCCACATTCCACCGTAGAGAGAATAATATGTACACAAGTTCAATCTGCTGACGTATTTTGTGGCATGACGTCACGCCACTACCAAGCCTTTACTTGAATCGTTTTTTATTATACCACCTCACCGCGTTTAGCGAAGCGGTTTCCTTGGCACGTCTTGTCGAAGCAGAGATCGTGTTCCCCTTATTCCGGGATTCCCATCAATACGGACGGGGGTAACCCAACCGCGCCATTGATGGTGGCGCTTGGGAGATAAGCGAGTTTTACCAGGCCGGTGGGGACGCATAGTCTTCGTCCGCCTATATATAAGGGGATAAGGATCCACCTTTTTACCTACGCATTCTTCCTCCTTTGCTTATCCATCTCCGCGCACTCGAGCTCCAGCGCCCAAGCCCGCACATCTCGTCTCGACCTTCTCCAGCCATGTCTGGAGCGGGAGGCAAGTGGTTGGCCTCCTTCGTTATGGAGGAGCACATCGAAAAGCTGCACGGCGCCGGATACCTTTCCAGCGACATCGCGCACCGGCTGCCCGACGAGGGGCAGCTCATCCCCACCCCCAGGCCCCATGAGAGGGTCGTATTCCTCCCCCACTTCCTCCGTGGACTGGGCTTCCCACTTCATCCCTTCGTCCGGGGGCTCATGTACTACTACGGCCTGGACTTCCACGATCTGGCGCCGAACTTCATCCTCAACATCTCGGCGTTTATCGTCGTGTGCGAGGCCTTCCTCTGCATCCGGCCTCACTTCGGCTTGTGGCTCAGGACCTTCAACATCAAGCCGAAGGTGGTGAAGGGCGCTCAAGCGGAGTGCGGAGGCGCCATGGTGGGCAAGATGCCCAACGTCACCTGGCTCGAGGGGGCCTTCGTGGAGTCCATCAAGGGATGGCAATCGGGGTGGTTCTACATCACCGAGTTGCGTGACCCTAAATGGGCAGCGGCCCCCGAGTTCAGATCTGGTATCCCTATGCAGCTCACCTCCTGGAAAGAGAAGGGCTTGCTATGGGGCAGTCTGGAGGAGCTGACAGGACTCCAGTCCTGTCTCCAGACCTTGGTGAACAAGAAGCTTAGGCTTGTCAATGTGATCCAGGTCATGCTCATCCGCCGGATTCTCCCCTGCCAACAATGGGCCTTCAACTTGTGGGGGTTCGATCCGGCACAGCACCGGACCCTCAGCAGGCTCTTCAACACAACGTACGAAGCTGCCTAGAGGGTGCTGTTCAAGGGCGGAGAAGCCCCCGCGTCCGCGACCGAATATCGCGGATTCAGCACCAAACGCCCGGCCGGCGAGGTAAGCTTTGTTATCCTCTATGGGACAGTTATTTTCTTTCACAGTTTAATTCTATGTGGGATCTAAAACTCCCAATGCCTTTGACAGGACTGGCAGAGGACGTCCGGACAGGTAGACTGTCCGGCTCCCCTTCCCGAAGACCCAGCGGACGCCCGTTTAACGGGGCTGCTGGTCCCGGCACTCTATGTGGTGCCAGAGAAGAAGGCCACGGGAACTCGAAGAAGTTCCCGGTGCCAGGTGATATTGGACTCATCGTCCGATGGCTCCGAGGCGGACTCCTCCCCCGAAGACGAGGAGGAGAAAGAGGACTCTCTCCCGGAGGAGGGAGAGAGGAAGAGGAAGGCTTCCCCAACGGGGGAGGCCGAAGGGTCCAAGAGGGGAAGGACTCTTCCCCCGGACAGCTCCGCCAACGCCAACGTTGGCGACGAAGAGTGGCACTCAAGGGCCAGGCCTCCGGCAAGATCGTAAGTATCCGGATTCTTGAATGGTTTAAATATCTCTTTTGTGTCACATAGTGTCCTTCTAATGCCGCACACTGCCTGTAGTCCAGCCGATGATGATCTTCCCGCTTCGTCCAGTGGGTCCTTGGCTCCGTCGGACGTGGATTCCATTCCGACCGCCTCCACCCCTTGTGATGCTGACGACGCCGAGGTGGGATCCCAGGAGGGGACCCATCAGGAGGAGGCTCCGAAGGTGCCGCAAGGCAACCTCCCGGACTTTGCACCGGACTCCATGCTGGAACCCGTAGTGGTTCCGGAGTCCGGCAGGCGGCCCCTCCGTAAGAAGGGCAAGACCGTGACGCCGGCAGCCTCCGTCCAACCGGAGGCGCCGGACAACTTGTTGGAGGCGCTTAACGGCGCTTCCATCGAGGAAGAACACCGCACTATCATGAGTGCGGTGATTCAGAAGTTTCAGCTCGCCAAGAGCGGGCTGACCGAAGCCTGTAGTAGCCTTCTAACAGGCTTTGAGGTAAGAAGTTTGAAATATGTAATGTAATACCGCATAGACAGTAGCCCCTGATGCTCGGTTCGGTGTTCGGAAAGAAAAACCGGATTGAGGATCTAAAAAAGATATATGCAGGAGTGCTAAAAATTATGTCAATATGGGTTTGCAGGCTGCGCTGCTGACCTCTGCCGCACTGACTGCGGAGGTCGGTGCTTTGAAGCAGGACCTCGTGCGGTCCGAGCAAGAGCTCGGCCTTGCCAAGAAGCAGCTCGAGGACAAAGAAGGTGAGTAACACCACTTTTAAGTTTGTACCTTACAGAAAAGGATTTTGGTTGCGATAGAAATAACAAGGATAACGTGGGTACTGCAGGGGCCACGAGCGAGGTGGCGACCCTGAAGGAGGCCGTGTCCGCGGCCGAACGCAATGCGGCCACGGAACGGGCGGAGCGAGAGAAGCAGGAGGCGCGGGTGGCGGAGGTGCGGCAAGAGCTCCAGGCTCTCATGGAAAAGCATGAGAGTTTGGAGCGCGACTCAAAGACTCGAGAGTCCGAGCTTGCCTCGGCTCTTGAAAGTGCCAAAGCCGCTAAGGCCGAGGCCCATAAGGCCCTCCAGGAGATTGAGGCGGTGAAGAAAATAGCGGCGGGTAAGGCATTTTTCATGCAAAGCAAGAATGTGAATGTAAATTACCTGATACTTACCCGAATTCGGAGCTCTCCAGGGGCGTTTGCAGATCTGCCTCGCAGCATGTCCGATGGCGCCGCATTCTACCGGGCTGAGGAGGGGAGCTCAACGGAGAAGGTCTTCTGGTCTCAGTATGCTGAGGCCGGACATCCGGTGCCCCCTAGCGACCAGCTGAAGCAGCTGGTCGAGCTCCACAAGGTAGCCGAGCAGGCCATGAAGGCCTCATAGTCCGGCTGTGGCCTGGAGAGGCCATGCCTGGGAGCTACTTCGGCCTCGTGTGGCGGCTGGTGGATGCGTGCCCTTGGGTGGAGGTCATCAAGCGCTCCGCCTGCATTGAAGGTGCCCGTCGGGCCCTTGCCCGCGCAAAGGTGCATTGGGGCAGGCTGGATGCTGAGAAGCTTATCACGGACGCGCTGCCAGCGGGCAAGGAGTATCGTACGCCCGAAATGTACTATAAGAGTGTCCTGAAGGGTGCCCGCAAGATTGCGGATGAGTGCCCTAGAGATGTAATTTTTGAATAGACTCGCAATGTGTTATCCTGTGCGCTGAAAACTTTGTTCATATGCGCTAAGCAACGCTTATTGATTTAAAATATTACCTTCTGTGCGGCCGTTTATAAAATCTGAGAGATGGCAAGTCGTCGGCTTCAGCCCCCATGCCACGAGTGCTAGGGTGTTCGGGATAAACTTGAGCACTCTTGTTCCCATTTTTGGGTCCATCTAGGGAGGCGCCCAACACAACGAACAAGGCAACCGGACTTATAATGCTTGAACACTCTCACTTAGCCATAGAATTCTATAATTTTAAATTTCAGCGAAGCCCCTAGTATTCAGAAGACCGAGTTCGGGGCGCTATCCACGCCTGGGCCGGACACAGCCGGTTCCTCGCTCGAAGCGGCATAAGTCTTTAGGGACTCAAAAAGACCTCTCGAACAGCGACCAGTCTCTCGCCTTATCATGACAATCAGTTTTAGCTTTCTCCACTGAGGCGCTCGCCCAGCTCAACCGGGGCGCAATCGCAGTGGTTCTCCCAGTGCTACCTTAGCCGACAGAACGGAACGTAAGGCACCAAAACATGGGAGCCGGGAAAACCCAACTATTGACCCAAGACATGATTCGGAGCCGATGCATATAATGCTATAAGTTCGGGGTGCCGCACTTGTGAAAGTGTTCGGACTTATCTCACCATAATGCGGGGAACATAAGCCCCTGGTGTATTCGGCCGTACCAAAGTGTACTGATGCAAGATGTCATAGATGAACATATAATAAAAAGAAAGGAATGCAATTATAAACAGAAAGTATTGCATTGTTTATTCCAGGAATTCTTCTGTGAATGCAGAACGATACAAATGGTGCGGTAAGCAAGGGTTTGGACTAATTAATCATGTTCCCCTCCAGGGATAGGCTGCGGACTGGTGTATTTTAACAAATTTAATGCTCATAATGGAGACCACCTGAGTGTTCGTCGTAGCCTTTGTCCCTCCCTGGCTGTTGCATCGGGAGTTCGGCAGATCTACTGCCGGACAGGGCCTCTGGTGAACGGAGTCCTGTGAAAAAAAAGGAGTGACACACTTGGGAGCCCCTGGTGTGGTTAAGCCGCACTCTGGGCCTGTCGTGGTCGTGCCCCTCCCCCTATGCCCATGGTATCTCTAGAGCGTAATGATGTACGCGAAGAGCTGGTCTTGCAATCATGCAAGGGCTGGGGTTGGGGCCGCACTGCTACGCGTGCTCAGAACGTGCCAGGTGGTCTTGGTTGATGTTACTCCGGGCGTGTTTGGCCATGTCCCGTTAGGAGGGAGCGTTCAGTATTTCCGTTGACCGTGATGACTCCACGAGGGCCTGGCATCTTGAGCTTGAGGTATGCATAATGCGGCACTGCGTTGAACTTTGCAAACGCGGTTCGTCCGAGCAGAGCGTGATAGCCGCTGCGGAACGGGACTATGTCGAAGATTAACTCCTTGATTCGGAAGTTATCCGGGGATCCGAAGACCACTTCTAGTGTGACTGAGCCTGTACAATTGGCCTCAACACCTGGTATGATGCCTTTGAAGGTCGTCTTTGTAGGTTTAATCCTTGAGGGGTCTATGCCCATTTTGCGCACTGAATCCTGATAAAGCAGGTTCAGGCTGCTGCCGCCCTCCATAAGGACTCTAGTGAGGTGAAATCCATCGACGATTGGGTCTAAAACCAATGCGGCGAATCCACCATGACGGATACTGGTAGGGTGGTCCCTTCGACCGAAGGTGATCGGGCAAGAGGACCATGGATTGAACTTTGGGGCGACTGGCTCCATCGCATATACGTCCCTAAGTGCACGCTTCCGCTCCCTCTTGGGTATATGGGTTGCGTATATCATGTTTACCGTCCGCACTTGTGGGGGGAAACCCTTCTGTCCTCTACTGTTCGGCGGCCGAGTCTCTTCCTCGTCGTTGTTGTGCAGCCCCTTGTCATTGTTTTCGGCAATTAACTTGCCTGCCTGCTTGAATACCCAACAATCTCTGTTGGTGTGATTAGCTGGCTTTTCGGGGGTGCCATGTATCTGGCAAGAGCGGTCGAGTATTCGGTCCAAATTGGACGGACCCGGAGTAGTTCTTTTGAATGGCTTCTTCCGCTAACCGGGTTTAGAGCCTCTGAATCCGGCGTTGACTGCCGTATCCTCATTGTTATCACTGTTAACGCGGCGTTTGTTTTTGTTTCGACGCGACCTGCCATTGTGGTCCTTAGTATCCGGACTGCCAGCGTTTTTGCTGAGGTTGTTGCTGCGAGCTAGCCAGCTGTCCTCTCCCGCACAGAAGCGGGTCATGAGTGATGTCAGGGCTGCCATTGATTTCGGCTTTTCCTGTCCTAGGTGCTGGGCCAGCAACTCGTCGCGGATGTTGTGTTTGAAGGCTGCAAGGGCCTCTGCATCAGGACAGTCGACGATTTGATTTTTCTTTGTTAAGAACCGTGTCCGGAACTGTCTGGCCGATTCGTCTGGCTACTGAATTATATGGCTTAGGTCATCGGCGTCTGGTGGTCGCACATATGTGCCCTGGAAGTTGTCGAGGAATGCGGCTTCCAGGTCCTCCCAACACCCAATTGACTCTGCGGGCAAGCTGTTAAGCCAATGCCGAGCTGGTCCTTTAAGCTTGAGTGGGAGATACTTGATGGCGTGGAGATCGTCGCCGCGGGCCATGTGGATATGAAGGAGATAATCTTCGATCCAAACCGCGGGGTCTGTTGTGCCATCGTAGGATTCAATGTTCACGGGTTTAAACCCTTCAGGGATTTGATGATCCATTACTTCGTCAGTGAAGCATAGTGGGTGTACGGCGCCTCTATATTGAGCAATATCACGACGTAGCTCAAGAGAGCGCTGTTTGTTGTGTTCGGCCCGGCCGGAGTTGCTGTATCCGGCGCGACGGTAGTCGTCGTGGGTCGTGGGGAGCCCACGTGATCCGTAGATAGATCTGGATTGTCTTGCCTTGTCTTCCAATATATCCCGCAAGTCCGGCGCATTTCCTCGTGGCTTCGTACTTTTCGAGCGATGCCGGGGTACGATCCTGATGGAGGGCCTAGATGCCTCTCTGTCGCGGCCACGGGGTGGTCGATCTGCCGTATTGTGCGCTGGTGATGAAGGTTTGTATGCTTCCTCCTCTAGTCGGGGGAGCAACTTGCGTTTTGGGTAACTTTTGGAGGGGCGTTCGAGTTCATACTCTTCGGCCGCGAGGACCTCGGTCCATCTGTCGGCCAGCTGGTCTTGATCAGCTTGAAGTTGTTGCTGCTTTTTCTTTAGGCTATTTGCCGTGGCTATGAGCCTGCGTTTAAAACGCTCTTGTTCGACGGGATCCTCTGGCACGACGAATTCGTCGTTGTTGAGGCTTGCCTTGTCTCCGGAGGGAGGCATGTAGTTTTCATCCTCCTCGTCTGCCGCTCTCTCTCGGGGGCTGGCTTCCCCGTCCTCCTGTGTTGAATCTTGCTGGAGGGGGTTATCTTCGGCACTCTCTAGGGTGTTATTATCTCCGATGCCGGAATCTCCATTCTTACTGTGGCGGGATTTAGAGCGGCGCCGCTGACATCGGCGCTTGGGTTGTTTCTTAGAAGAATCTACCTCCGCTGCTTCTTCATCGTCCCCATCCTTTGGGGTGTCCACCATGTATATGTCGTATGACGAGGTGGTCTTCCAGTGCCCTGTAGGCGCTGGTTCTTGATCGTCTCCGGCATCGTCGTCCATAATGTCGATGTCTTCGGAGTCGTAGTCTAGCATGTCGGTTAGATCGTCAAAAGTGGCTACAAAGTGGGTGGTGGGTGGGCTTTGAGTTTCTTCGTCGTCTGCATCCCAACCATCCTGACCGCAGTCCGGCCAGGGTTCTCCTGATAGCGGGAGATGCTTTAGCGAATTTAGAATGTCGCCAAAGGGTGAGTGCTGAAAGATGTCCGTGGCGGTGAACTCCATGATCGGCGCCCAATCGGATTCGATTGGCAAGGGCGCAGGAGGTTCGGAGTCCGGCAAGGAGTTCGGCACCTCGGAGTCACGAGCTTTATAAGGGACAAGGTTAGTATTCGGCTCCATCGCCGTAGAAGTTGCAGCTCCCGAGGCGGTGTCCAGCCACCCGTCCTCGATGCTGCGCATTCTGCTCCGAACTATGGGTCAGAGCGGACTCGTGTGCGGCCTCCAGGGCACTGGCCGGCGGCAGAGCTAAATCATGCCCATCGTGACAGCGCGGCACGTTCGGCTGTGGCTCAAATCCGTCGAAGATCAAGTCTCCGCGGATATCGGCCGTGAAGTTTAGGCTTCCAAACCTGACCTGATGGCCAGGGGCGTAGCTTTTGATCTGCTCCATATGGCCAAGTGAATTGGCCCGCAGCGCAAAGCCGCCGAACACGAAGATCTGTCCGGGGAGAAAAGTCTCCCCCTGTACGGCGTTGTTGTTGATTGAAGAAGCCATCAAGCCTATTGGTGACGACACAGAGGAACTCTCAATGAAAGCACCAATGTCGGTGTCAAAACCGGCGGATCTCGGGTAGGGGGTCCCGAACTATGCGTCTAGGCGGATGGTAACAGGAGACAAGGGACACGATGTTTTTACCCAGGTTCGGGCCCTCTCGATGGAGGTAAAACCCTACTCCTGCTTGATTGATATTGATGATATGGGTAGTACAAGAGTGGATCTACCACGAGATCAAGGAGGCTAAACCCTAGAAGCTAGCCTATGGTATGATTGTTGTAATGGTTGTGTGTCCTACGGACTAAAACTCTCCGGTTTATATAGACACCGGAGAGGGCTAGGGTTACACAGAGTCGGTTACAATGGTAGGAGATCTACATATCCGTATCGCCAAGCTTTCCTTCCACGCCAAGGAAAGTCCCATCCGGACACGGGACGAAGTCTTCAATCTTGTATCTTCATAGTCTTGGAGTCCGGCCGACGATGATAGTCCGGCTGTCCGGACACCCCCTAGTCCAGGACTCCCTCAGTAGCCCCTGAACCAGGCTTCAATGACGATGAGTCCGGCGCGCATATTGTTCGGCATTGCAAGGCGGGTTCCTCCTCCGAATAATTCATAGAAGATTGTGAACGCCAGGATAGTGTCCGGCTCTGCAAAATAAATTCCACATTCCACCGTAGAGAGAATAATATGTACACAAGTTCAATCTGCTGACATATTCGGTGGCATGACATCATACTGCCACCAAGCCTTTACTTGAATCGTTTTTTATTATACCACCTCAGCGCGTTTAGCGAAGCGGTTTCCTTGGCACATCTTGTCGAAGCAGAGATCGTGTTCCCCTTATTCCGGGATTCCCATCAATACGGACGTGGGTAACCCAACCGCGCCCGTCACCACGCCCCCTCTATCGGAGGCGAATCCCGAACGGTCACGGGGACGGCTCTTGGTATTTTCCCTCTTTATAATGGGACCAAGGCTCATTTCTTTTCTTCAATCCTCCATCGAATCCTCTCCTTGCCCCGAGTTCCAACACCCAGAGCCCCAGATTCGAGCGCTTCGGACCTTCAACAATGTCCGGCTCCGGCCTACAGGGCCGGTGGATGCCCTCCTCCGTCACGGAAGAAGACGTGCTGAAGCTGCGATAGGCCAAGTACCTGTCTTATGAGATTTCGCATAGGTTGCCCGCCGAAGGGCAAGTCATTCCCACCCCCGAGCCCGGCGAGTACGTCGTTTTTGTATCCCACCTCCGTCGGGGTTTAGGCTTCCCGATGGATCCTTTTATGAGAGGGCTCATGTTTTACTATGGGTTGCAATTCCACGACTTGGCTCCGGAGTCCATGCTCCATATTTCTGCATTCCACGATGATAGTCCGGCTGTCCGGACACCCCCTAGTCCAGGACTCCCTCACAACCCTACTGTCACTGGGAAAGGACACCACAAGATTGAACCCAAAGCTAAGCACTTCTCCCATTGCAAGAAAGATCAATCTAGTAGGCCAAACCAAATTGATAATTCGAAGAGACTTGCAAAGATAACCAATCATACATAAAAGAATTCAGAGGAGATTCAAATATTTCTCATAGATAAACTTGATCATAAACCCACAATTTATCGGATCTCGACAAACACACCGCAAAAAGAGTTACATCGAATAGACCTCCAAGAAGATCAAGGAGAACTTTGTATTGAGATTCAAAGAGAGAGAAGAAGCCATCTAGCTAATAACTATGGACCCGAAGGTCCATGGTAAACTACTCACAACTCATCGGAGAGGCTATGGTGTTGATGTAGAAGCCCTCCGTGGTCGATTCCCCCTCCGGCGGAGCACCGACAAAGGCTCCAAGATGGGATCTCGCGGATACAGAAGGTTGCGGCGGTGGAAATAGTTTTACGTGGTGCTCCTGGATGTTTTCAGGGTATGGAGGTATATATAGGCGAAGGAGGTAGGTCAGGGGAGCCACGAGGGGCCCACAAGGGTGGGGGCGCGCCCACCCCCCAGGGCGCGCCCTCCTGCCTCGTGGCCGCCTCGGCTGCTTCTTGACATCCACTCCAAGTCTCCTGGATTGCGTTTGTTCCAAAAAGATCACTCCCAAAGGTTTCATTCCGTTTGGACTCCGTTTGATATTCCTTTTCTTTGAAACACTAAAATAGGCAAAAAAAACAGCAATTCGGGCTGGGCCTCCGGTTAGTAGTTTAGTCCCAAAAATGATATAAAAGTGTAAAGTAAAGCTCATAAACATCCAAAAGGGTAATATAATAGCATGGAACAATAAAAAATTATGGATAAGTTGGATACGTATCAAGCATCCCCAAGCTTAATTCCCGCTCGTCCTCGAGTAGGTAAATGATAAAAACAGAATTTTTGATATGGAATGCCACCTAGCATATTTCTCAATGTAATTTTCTTTATTGTGGCATGAATGTTCAGATCCAAATGATTCAAAATAAAAGTTCATATTGACATAAGAAATAGTAATACTTCAAGCATACCAACAAGGCAATCATGTCTTCTCAAAATAACATGGCTAAAGAAAGTACATCCCTACAAAATCAAATAGTTAGGCTATGTTTCATTTTGATCACACAAAATACTCCCATCATGCACAATCCCGGTTTCAGCCAAGCAATTGGTTCATACTTTTTAACGCGTTCAGCCTTTTTCAACTCTCACGCAATACATGAGCGTGAGCCATGGATATAGCACTATGGGTGGAATAGAATATGATGATGGAGGTTGTGTGGAGAAGACAAAAAAGGAGAAAGTCTCACATTGACGAGGCTAATCAACGGGCTATGGAGATGCCCATCAATTGATGTCAACATGAGGAGTAGAGATTTCCATGCAACGGATGCACTAGAGCTACAAATGTATGAAAGCTCAACAAAAGAAACTAAGTGGGTGTGCATCCAACTTGCTTGCTCACGAAGACCTAGGGCATTTTGAGGAAGCCCATCGTTGGAATATACAAGCCAAGTTCTATAATGAAAAATTCCCACTAGTATATGAAAGTGACAACATAAAAGAATCTCTATCATGAAGATCATGGTGCTACTTTGAAGCACAAGTGTGGAAAAGGATAGTAACATTGTCCCCCTTTTTTTGGGCCTTTCTCTTTTCTCTTTATTTATTTGGCCTTTCCTTTTTTTTCATTGGCCTTTTTTATTTGGCCTTTCTTTTTTTTGTAAGGGACAATGCTCTAATAATGATGATCATCACACTTCTATTTATTTACAACTCAAGAATTACAACTCGATACTAGAACAAGATATGACTCTATATGAATGCTTCCGGCGGTGTACCGGGATGGGCAATGAATCAAAAGTGACATGTATGAAAAATTATGTATGGTGGCTTTGCCACAAATACAATGTCAACTACATGATCATGCAAGGCAATATGACAATGATGATGCGTGTCATGATAAACGGAACGATGGAAAGTTGCATGGCAATATATCTCGGAATGGCTATGGAAATGCCATAATAGATAGGTATGGTGGCTGTTTTGAGGAAGATATAAGGAGGTTTATGTGTGATAGAGCGTATCGTATCACGGGGTTTGGATGCACCAGCAAAGTTTGCACCAACTCTCAAGGTGAGAAAGGGCAATTCACGGTACCGAAGAGGCTAGCAATGATGGAAGGGTAAGAGTGCATATAATCCATGGACTCACATTAGTCATAAAGAACTCATATACTTATTGCAAAAGTTTTATTAGCCCTTGAAGCAAAGTACTACTACGCATGCTCCTGGGGGAGGTTGGTAGGAGTTAACCATCGCGCGCCCCCGACCAGACTCTAATATTACCACCTTTATATCTCAAAACAATTATCAAGCATCAAATTGATCATAGCATCCAATTCACTTCCTATGATAGTTTTTATTATACCCAACTTGGATGCCCATCATTCTAGGACCAATTTTATAACCATAGCAAATACCATGCTGTTCTAAAAGACTCTCAAAATAATATAAGTGAAGCATGAGAGATCAATAATTTCTACAAAATAAAACCACTCCGTGCTCTAAAAAGTATAAGTGAAGCACATAGAGCAAAACTGTCTAGCTCAAAAGATATAAGTGAAGCACATAGAGTATTCTAATAAATTCCAAATCATGTGTGTCTCTCCCAAAAGGTGTGTACAGCAAGGATGATTGTGGTAAACTGAAAAGCAAAGAGTCATATCATACAAGACGCTCCAAGAAAAACACATATCATGTGGCAAATAAAAATATAGCTCCAAGTAAAGTAACCGATAGACGAAGACGAAAGAGGGGATGCCTTCCGGGGCATCCCCAAGCTTAGGCTTTTGTTTGTCCTTGAATTTTACCTTGGGGTGCCTTGGGAGTCCCCAAGCTTAGGCTCTTGCCACTCCTTATTCCAAAATCTACCAAATCTTTACCCAAAACTTGAAAACTTCACAACACAAAACTTCAACAGAAAATCTCATGAGCTCTGTTAGTATAAGAAAATAAACCACCACTTTAAGGTACTGTAATGAACTCATTCTTTATTTATATTGGTGTTAAACCTACTGTATTACAACTTCTCTATAGTTCATACCCCCCGATACTAGCCATAGATTCATCAAAATAAGCAAACAACACACGAAAAACAGAATCTGTCAAAAACAGAACAGTCTGTAGCAATCTGTAACTTTCGATTACTGATGGAACTCCAAAAACCCTACAAAAATAGGAAGTCCTAGGAAATTTGTCTATTGATCTACTTCAAGAAAAATCAACTAAAAATCACGTTTCTGTGATTTATTAAATTATTCTCGCGCATGCAAAAGTTTCTGTTTTTCAGCAGAATCAAATTAACTATCACCCAAGATGATCCTATAGGTTCTACTTGGCACAAACACTAACTAAAACATAAAACCACATCAAAACAGAGGCTAGATGATTTATTTATGGCATAACAGCAAGGAGAAATATTGGGTTGTCTCCCAACAAGCGCTTTTCTTTAAAGCCTTTTTAGCTAGGCATTGAGATTTCAATGATGCTCACATGAAAGACAAGAATTGAAGCATAAAGAGAGCATCATAAAACATGTGACAAACACACGTAAGTCTAACTACTTCCTATGCATAGGTTTTTTATAAGCCAACAAATTATCAAGGCAAGTAAAAACTAGCATATGCAAGGAAGAAGACGATAGCAATCTCAACATGAAGAGAGGTAATTTAGTAACATGAATATTTCTACAACCATATTTTCCTCTCTCATAATAATTATATGTAGGATCGGAAGCAAATTCAACAAAATAGCTATCACATAACATATTCTCAACACGATCCACATGCATGCAAAGTTGACACTCTTCCAAAATAGTGGGATTAACATTAACTAAAGTCATGACCTCTCCAAACCCACTTTTATCAAAAATAACACAAGATTGAACATACTCCAAATATGTGGGATCTAAAGTTGACAATCTTCCAAACCCACTTTCAATATTATTGCAAACACTATTATCAATCTTATATTCATCATGGGGCTTAAATAAATTTTCAAGATTATAAGAAGAATCACCCCAATCATGATCATTGCAACAAGTAGTAGACATAGCAAAACTAGCATCCCCAAGCTTAGGGTTTTGCATATTATTAGCACAATTGACATCAAGAAAATTTATAGTAAAATCATTGCAATCATGCTTTTTATTCAAGGAGTTATTGTGAATCTCTTCATAAATTTATTCATCATAATTTTCAGATTCACAAATTTCGAGCAAAGCTTCATAAAGATAATCCAGTGCACAAAACATACTAGCAATAGGTTCATCATAATTGGATCTCTTAAAATATTAGCAAGCGGATGAGGATCCATAGATCTTAGGTTTTCTGTTTAGCAATAAATAAACAAATATTCCAACCAAACGAGCAAACGAGCCAAGTAAGACATCAAAGCAAACGAAAAGATGAACATAAGAAGGGAGAATAAATAATGTAATGCGAGGGAGATGAGTTTGTGATGGGTACTTGGTATGTCTTGACTTGAGCGAAGACCTCCCCGGAAACGGCGCCAGAAATCCTTCTTGCTACCTCTTGAGCACTGCGTTGGTTTTCCCTTGAAGAGGAAAGAGTGATGCAGCAAATTAGTGTAAATATTTCCCTCAGTTTTTGAGAACCAAGGTATCAATCCAGTAGGAGGCTCCAAACAAGTCCCTCGTACCTACACAAACGAACAAGAACCTTGCAACCAATGCGATAAAGGGGTTGTCAATCCCTTCACGGTAACTTGCGAAAGTGAGATCTGATAGAGATAATAAGATAAGATAAATATTTTTTGTATTTTTATGATATAGATTGGAAAGTAAAGATGCAAATAAAAGTAGATCGGAAACTTATATCCTAAAAGATAGACCCGGGGCCATAGGTTTCACTAGTGGCTTCTCTCAAGATATCATAAGTGTTACGGTGGGTGAACAAATTACTGTCGAGCAATTGATAGAAAAGTGCATAGTTATGAGAATATTTAGGCATGATCATGTATATAGGCATTACGTCTGAGACATGTAGACCGAAACGATTCTGCATCTACTACTATTACTCCACAAATCGACGGACTCCTGCCTGCATCTAGAGTATTAAGTTCATAAGAACAGAGTAACGCATTAAGAAAGATGACATGATGTAAAGGGATAAACTCAAGCAATATGGTATAAACCCCATATTTTTATCCTCCATGGCAACAATACAATACGTGCCTTGCTGCTCCTGCTGTCACTAGGAAAGGACGCCGCAAGATTGAACCCAAAGCTAAGCACTTCTCACATTGCAAGAAAGATCAATCTAGTAGGCCAAACCAAACTGATAATTCGAAGAGACTTGCAAAGATAACCAATCATACATAAAAGAATTCAGAGGAGATTCAAATATTTCTCATAGATAAACTTGATCATAAACCCACAATTCATCGGATCTCGACAAACACACCGCAAAAAGAGTTACATCGAATAGATCTCCAAGAAGATCGAGAAGAACTTTGTATTGAGATTCAAAGAGAGAGAAGAAGCCATCTAGCTAATAACTATGGACCCGAAGGTCTGTGGTAAACTACTCACAACTCATCAGAGAGGCTATGGTGTTGATGTTGAAGCCCTCCGTGGTCGATTCCCCCTCTGGCGGAGCGCCGACGAAGGCTCCAAGATGGGATCTCGCGGATACAGAAGGTTGTGGCGGTGGAAATAGTTTTTCGTGGTGCTCCTGGATGTTTTCAGGGTATGGAGGTATATATAGGCGAAGGATGTAGGTCAGGGGGGCCACGAGGGGCGCACGAGGGTGGGGGCGCGCCCTCCTGCCTTGTGGCCGCCTCAGCTGCTTCTTGACGCCCACTCCAAGTTTCCTGGATTGCGTTTGTTCCAAAAAGATCGCTCCCGAAGGTTTAATTCCGTTTGGACTCCGTTTAATATTCCTTTTCTTCGAAACACTGAAATAGGCAAAAAAAACAACAATTCGGGTTGGGTCTCCGGTTAGTAGGTTAGTCCCAAAAATGATATAGAAGTGTAAAGTAAAGCCCATAAACATCCAAAACGGGTAATATAATAGCATGGAACAATAAAAAATTATAGATACGTTGGAGATGTATCAGCTCCTACATATTCTACGAAGATCTTTATCGATCAAACCGCATAATAATATATGTTGTTCCCTTTGTCATCGGTATGTTACTTGCCCGAGATTTAATCGTCGGTATCTCAATACCTAGTTCAATCTCGTTGCCGGCAAGTCTCTTTACTCGTTCTGTAATACTTCATCCTGCAACTAACTCATTAGTGACAATTCTTGCAAGGCTTATAGTGATGAGTATTACCGAGAGGGCCCAGAGATACCTCTCCGAAACACGGAGTGACAAATCCTAATCTCGATCTATGCCAACCCAACAAACACCTTCGGAGACACCTGTAGAGCACCTTTATAATCACCCTTTTACGTTGTGACGTTTGGTAGCACACAAAGTGTTCCTCCGGTATTCGGGAGTTGCATAATCTCATAGTCCGAGGAACTTGTATAAGTCATGAAGAAAGCAGTAGCAATGAAACTAACACGATCATAATGCTAAGCTAACGGATGGGTCATGTCCATCACATCATTCTCCTAATGATGTGACCCCCTTCATCAAATGAAAACACATGTCTATGGTTAGGAGACATAACCATCTTTGATTAACGAGCTAGTCAAGTAGAGGCATACTAGGGACTATATATTTTGTCTATGTATTTACGCATGTACTAAGTTTCCGGTTAATACAATTCTAGCATGAATAATAAAC
The DNA here is from genome assembly GCA_963921465.1 of Triticum timopheevii. Taxonomy (NCBI): domain Eukaryota; kingdom Viridiplantae; phylum Streptophyta; class Magnoliopsida; order Poales; family Poaceae; genus Triticum; species Triticum timopheevii. The sequence continues at coordinate 548,137,887 of OY997270.1, forward strand.
ATTTATCATGAATTAAGGAAATAAATAATAACTTTATTATTGCCTCTAGGGCATATTTCCTTCGTAGACTTGTTGTGAAGCTCTTCTTTATCCTTGAGTGACATCTCACGAGCAACAATTCTTCCAGTGACTTTGGTTGGCTTGAGATCTTTGTTGTTGGGCATCATTTGGATCAAGGTGCACACAATATCATATTTTCCATCCAAGGCTCTCAAGATCTTCTTAATGATGAATTTGTTGGTCATCTCTTCACTTCCTAAGCCGACAATCTCATTTGTGATGAGAGCAAGCCTAAAGTACATTTCAGCGACACCCTTCACCATCCTTCATTTTAAACTTGTGAAGTTGACTTTGAAGCACATCCAACTTGGATTCCTTGACAGCGTCGTTACCTTTGTGCATATCAATCAAAGTATCCCAAATTTCCTTTGCATTCTCAAGACGGCTGATTTTGTTGAATTCTTTGGAGCACAATCCCTTGAAGAGGATATCGCAAGCTTGAGCATTGTATTGCAACATCTTAAATTCTTCTACGGTAGCTTCACGATTCGGTTCTCTCCTATCAAAGAATTCACCTTGCAAACCAATACACACAATAGCACAAATGGCAGGGTTATGTCCAAGAATATGCATTTTCATCTTATGTTTCCAACTAGCAAAATTAGTACCATCAAAGTAAGGACCTTTACGGTGATAATTTCCCTCGCTAGACGCCATAATCTCCTAGGTTGTGAAACCAAGGCTATGATCACCAAAGCTATGGAAATTAAGGCAAATGGATACCAAGGCTCTGATACCACTTGTAGGATCGAAAGTATGTCTGGAGGGGGGTGATTGGACTACTTGACCAAATAAAAACTAAACCTTTTCCCAATTTTAATTCTTGGCAGATTTTAGCAACTTAGCACAAGTCAATCAATCTCAATACAATTCAAGCAAGCATGCAAATAGTATATGAGCAGCAGAAAGTAAAGCATGCAACTTGAAGAAAGTAAATGGGAGGAGTTTGGAGGGAGCAAACGCAATGTGGACACAAAGATTTTTGGCGTGGTTCTGATAGGTGGTGCTATCGTACATCCACGTTGATGGAGACTTCAACCCACGAAGGGTAACGGCTGCGAGAGTCCATGGAGGGTTCCACCCACGAAGGGTCCACGAAGAAGCAACCTTGTCTATCCCACCATGACCATCGCTCACGAAGGACTTGCCTCACTTGGGTAGATCTTCACGAAGTAGGCATCTCCTTGCCCTTACAAACTCCTTGGTTCAACTCCATAATCTTGACGGAGGCTCCCAAGTGACACCTCACCAATCTAGGAGACACCACTCTCCAAAAGGTAATAGATGGTGTGTTGATGATGAACTCCTTGCTCTTGTGCTTCAAATTATAGTCTCCCCAACACTCATATCTCTCTCACAGATTTGGTTATGGTGGAAATATGATTTGAGTGGAAAGCAACTTGGGGAAGGCTAGAGAGGATTCTTGTGGTTGGAATGGAATATCTTGGTCTCAACACATGAGTAGGTGGTTCTCTCTCAGAAAATGAATAGTGGAAGTGTAGGCACGTTCTGATGGCTCTCTCCACGAATGAAGAGTGGGTGGAGGGGTATATATAATCTCCACACAAAATCTAACTGTTACACACATATTCCCAAACTCAGTGAGACTGAATAGTGAAACTCGGTCAGACCGATTCAGGTCAAAATATGAACGTTAGGCTTTTCGATGGGACCGATACAGTCAACTCGATGAGACCAATGTGCTAGCGTTAGGCCATAACGTAATCTCGGTGTGACCGATCACATGAACTTGGTCAGACCGATTTCAGTAATATGCACATAGAGAGTTGGTCAGGCAAACTCGATGGGACCGATTCGCTCACCAAAGTGTTACGAAAAGGAAACAGTGAATTTGCATTGCAGACTTGGTGGGACCGGTTCGCTCATTTCAGTGGGACCGAAACATTATGAAAAGGAAACAGGGAGTTTGCAATCCCATCTCGGTGAGACCGAGATCCCTATCAGTGAAAAAGAAGTGACTAGGGTTTGTGGCAGAGGCTATGTCAAATGAACTCGGTGGCGCCGGATACATCAAATCGGTGGGGCCGAGTTTGAATTTTAGGTTTAGGACATATGTGAAAATGAGAAAGTGGTTGAGGGTTTTGGAGCATATCACTAAGCATTTTGAGCAAGTAAGCCATTAAGCAACACCTCATCCCCTTTTAATAGTATTGGCTTTCCTATGGACTCAATGTGATCTTGGATCACTTAAATAAAAATGTAGAGTCTTGAGCTTGTTGCCAATATGTGTCCTTAGTATTTTGAGGGGTCCACATCTGTAGTCCATGCCATGCCAATCATTGAACTTCCTGAAATGATCATCTTGAAAGAGCATTAGTTCAATGAGCTATATGTTGTTAAGAATCACCAAAATCACCCAGGGATTAGTTGCACTTTCAGCTACGACACCCATGGGCGCCGCCGTCAATGGTATCCTCCTCCAGATATGAGGTTTCCCCCGAAACAATGGAGCGAGGGACGCCCGCACCATCGCCTCCAACGAGGAAAACGACAACCACGAGTGTCGCAGACGCTGGTGGCATCCTCACCCACTTCAGCAGCTAGGCCACCATCTCCTCCTCCACTTGATTCGCCGTCGGGAAGCCACCGCGAGGCAACACCCACCGACCAGATCCTTTTGGACCGACATTGAAGACATCCAAAGTTAGAGGAGGTCACATCACTGCATGACTGGTGCCATAGCCACACACACGTCGTCCCGAGGCGCCCACTCAAGATCCACCATCATAGCCACACCTCCATGCCGCGACGGAGGGAGACCCCGCCGCTGCCATCATCCCCCCGCATGGGCTTTGCCCAGCCGGGATCCGGCTGTGGTGGGAGGGGAGGCAGAGGGGAGGGGAGGCAGAGGGGAGGGGAGGCAGAGGGAGGGGAGGTACTTGAAAATACTTTTTTTATAGGCAACAATAGGAGCACTTCTAATTTGATAAAAAAAGGTGGGAGGGTAGGGACCAAAGCCCCAAGCATCAGTACAAAACAATGTCGCTGAACCACACAAGATCAGGCAAAGCACACGAAACTAAAATTCAAACAAAACAGGGAAAGGCCCAGGAAAGTAGGAAGAATAGAAAAAAAACACAGATGGGCAGGCCTCAATGAGCAGGGTGACACAAGAACTTAAAACTATTAATGATCTAGGTAGAGCTTTATTTTGTATCATGGAGGAAACTTGCTCTGGAGCTCAGTGCCTTATCGCTTGGAACAATGTGTGCTTGCCCAGAAAATTTGGTGGGTCTTGGGCTAAAAAAACTTGCTTGTTCAAAACAACTGTTGTTTGCTGTCAAAACTTTGTCTTGTTCTTCTTCCCATGTTAGATTAGCTTAGTCTGCAACACCCAAACACTCTTGTGTCACACTCCCACCACACCTCTTTCCTATGTAGAACCATCTCCCATCAAATGCCAGTTTGCAAAAAAATAGTTCCGTGCTTACAAATTGCGGTTCCAACACTTACTTTGGGCTTGGCACTAGGTTAACTAACTCGCCACTTTATTGCTTACCTACACCTTTTCTCCCACTCTTTCGTTCTGCTTGTTCGAGTGGCCAATATTATGCGTTTCGGTTTGGATTCTAACTTGCGGAATCGTCTTACCCTTGTTGCCCAACAAGAACTTGTTTCACTTTTGGCTGTTTTGCAGGATTTCTTGCCATCGGCGTATGAAGAGCAAAGATTTCTTGTTGGCTGCCAAGACTTCTCCATCAAGCAAGCATATGATGTGCTCACACGCAAACCTGAGCTCAACCTGACCACTCCACTCATCTGGAGAACACATGTACCCGGGAAACTAAACGTTTTTGCTTGCCTACTCTTACATGACATGCTCAATACACGGGCCAACCTGGCTCACAAGCACATCATCACCAACAATTTGTGCCCACAGTGCCACCAACAATGTGAGGACACGGCACATCTATTCATCTCCCGCCCTCTTGCTGACATTGCACCCATGACCGATGATGTCAATGACTTATGGGATGTCGCTCGGTCTTCGGTTCAAAAAAAAATGTTGCTCTGTCGTGCCAAATGCCAGCCAAAATGTGGCCTAGGGTCTTGCTCACGTCCCTGTGGAAGACCTGGGCTGCTTGCAATGACATGCTATTCAGGTCCATTGACCAACACTCTATAACAACCCTTAGGCTTATTATCTCTGATTTAGACTTATGGTTGCACAACTCCATGAAGGCGGATGACAAGAAGGACATCTTCTCATGGCGTTCCTACCTCTCTGCACGGTCTCTCGTGCCTTTGTAATTCAGCAACTCATTGTTCTTGACGGCCTTTGAGTAATATATTCAGGTGCACAGTTCGCAGTGCCTACCATCTACCTCCGCTTGCTCATCGTACAATACTTCGGTAGAGAACAAATACAACAATCAACCGGAGGAAGACATAAGGATTTGAAACTTAACAAGCATCACAAAATGGACCAATATTTCCATGTGGAGGATGACGAATGAATCACTGCCGCCAACTTGTTATTTTGCATGCAACACATGTACAGCCCGGCTAGCTAAAACGTACTAGCAATCTCGTGCGCTACCAGCTTGTTATTTATTATTCATTTCAAAAAGCTTTGCTCAGGCTCAGCGATGCACAGTCGCTTTCAGCTACAACTGGTCTGTCACTCTGTCAGTCTGTTTGAGTCCTTCGCCCCAGCAGGCCACCTGCCCGACGAAATGACCAGCCATGCGCGGAGGTCGGACGAACTGATTTTTGCGTGAGTTCATCCAACAAATCAGTTGATTTTTTTTTTATAAATCTCACAACGAAGCCTACTTGAACATATGTATTTTATCCAGAATCAGTTGAAACTAGTAGAAAATACGGGTGTGACTAGACAACAGACATCTGTTTTTAAATTAGCATCAGGTCGCTTTTTTGTTCCTATCATGGGTTGACAGCTGTGTGTGCAAAGTACTCAGTCTAAACTTCAGTTTTCAAAAAAGCGTCTGTTTCCTTCCTCGTTTCAGGTTGAAAAAATGTGCGTCAACCTTTTTGGCCTTTGAATGGCCGAAATCACTCTGGGAGTTTGGCCCTACCGAGATCACTCCAACTTCTTCAGGTTGTGACAAGTGGCGCGCTGCTTGTGCGCCACTTGTCGCAACCTGAGAGTTTCCCTTTTTTTCGTAAATCCGTTTATCCAAAATGTTTTAACTCTTAAACCGTGCGTCCAAATCTCGAACCGCTTTCGTCGTTGGATTCCTCGCGTCGTGATCTTCAAAACTAGATTCCATGTTGATAGGTTTTGACGAACCTTTTTCTTCACGAAAAAAACCGACGAAAAAACCAAACCGGGGACATGGGTTTTTTCATTTTTGAAAGAGGCACGCCCGTGCCTCTGACGAAATCACAACCGTGCCTCTCGCGGAAGCAAAAGCATGCCTCTCGCGGAAGAAAAAAAAATAGAAAACGCGTTGTTTTTTCCTTTCCGAAAGAGGCACGCCTGTGCCTCTCGCGAAAGCACAACCGTGCCTCTCGCGGAAGCAAAACCGTGCCTCTCGCAAAAGAGAAAAAAAATAAAAAACACGTATTTTTTCCTTTCCGAAAGAGGCACGCCCGTGCCTCTCGCGAAAGCACAACCTTGCCTCTCGCGGAAGCAAAACCGTGCCTCTCGCGGAAGAAAAAAAAACAAAAAAGGTGTTTTTTTCGTTTCCGAGGAGGCACGGCCGTGACTCTCGCGAAAGCACAACCGTGCCTCTCGCGGAAGCAAAACCGTGCCTCTCGCGAAAGGAAAAAAAAACAAAAAACATATTTTTTTTCGTTTCCAAGAAGCACGGCCGTGCCTCTCGCGGGAAAAAAATGCGGTTTTTTGCGCAAACAAACAAATTCAAAACTTTTTTTTGTCGAAAAGCTAGGGAAGACCGGGGGAAAACCAAAACGTCAAAAAACCCCAAAAAACATTTAAAAAGCCGAAAACGCGTGCGAAAAAAAAATCCAGAGGGAGCGCCCAAAGCGCGACACGTGGCGAATGGCTGAGAGCGCGCCAAATGGCTGATCGTTGCGAGGCTCCCTTAATTAGTTGCTCCCTTGAACGGAGTGCCATCCTGTACCCCTAACGGGCCCGCCTAACCAACCAGTTAACAAACGGGAGCTCCTAGACCTCCTGTCCCGTGTTACAACATGCGAACCACTCGGCCACAACGGCATATCCGGTATGTTACATCACTTCTTTTCTTTTTTAAGTTCTCCTCTCCTTTTTCCTTTTTCCTTTTTCCTTTTTCTTTTCTGTTTTGTCTTTTTTTTCTTCCTTATATGATGAATTTTTCCAAACTCGTGAACTCTTTTCAAATCGATGAACTTTTTTCATTTTTTGATTGAAGAAAAGTTCATCAGATTTGAAAAAAGTTCACAAATTTGAAAAAGAAATTCATCAGATTTGAAAAAAGTTCATGGGATTCGAGAAAAAGTTCATCACATATGAAAAAAGTTCATCGATTCTGAAAAGCGAGTTCATCAAAAATGATAAAAAGTTCATCAAATTTTTTAAAAGTTCATCATCATTGAAAAGAGTTCATGGATTTTCAAAAAAATATAAAATGTTCATCAAATTTTTTAAAAAAGTTCATTGAATTGAATGAAAAATCAATCAGTTTTGAGAAAAAAGTTCATCGAATTTAAAAAAAGTTCATCAAAATTGAAAAGAGTTCATGGATTTTAAATTTTTTAAAAATAATTAGAAAAAGTTCATCAAATTTGAAAATAGTTCATTGAATTGAACAAAAAAACAATTAGTTTCGAGAAAAAAATACTCATCCATTTTAAGAAAAGTTCACGAATTTGAAAGAAATCACCAAACCAGGGAAAAAGAAACAGAAAAAGACGAAAAACAAAAAAGGAAAAAGGAAAGAGGAAATAGGACATAAAAAAAGTCGGAAGAAGATGTTAGCACGTCGGGCGTGGTGGCGTGGTGGTTATTGCGGTTCACTCTGTGCATTTTAAAACCGAACCGAAAAACCATACCGAAAATAAACCGAACCGAACCGATTTTTTTGTTTTTATGGTTTCTGGTTTCGGTATGGTGTGAACTTTTCATACCGATTTGAACTTTGGTTTTTATGGTATATACCGAAAAATTGAATGGTTAACCGAATAAACCGAAGTAAAAGATAAATTTATATTTTTTAAGATGAACAACCGTACAAGTTGTCATTTTTCTTGTACATGAGTCAAATTCACTACTAAGCACCTACATTTTTCTTGTAACATTGTCATTTTTCTCTTTTTAAAATGCTAAGCACGTCCATAACCATCAACAGATGAATCAATGCATGCATATATACTTATATATATAGTCATATACTATTTGTGTAAAATAGAATGTGTTTTGAGTCATAAATTTGCAAATTATTATTACGTCATTTTCAAATTCGCGTCAACTTTGGTTTTTATGGTATATACCGAAACCATACCGAAATAATTTGGTATATACCGAAACCGAACCGTATTTTAATTTCATACCGTATTTACCGAAGTATTAATACCATACATACCGAAAAACCGTATAAACCGAATCATGTAAACCGAATAAACCGAACGCACAAGGCTAATTGCGGTGTGGCTCGATCTTTGGGTTCCCAGGTTCGATTTTCTTCGCCCGCGCTAATTTTGCTTTTTCAGCAGAAAGAGGGAGTTGAGATGGGCCGGCCGGCGAGTAGCCGCTGCAGGCGCCAGTTAGCAAAAACAGTAGAAACCGACGCCTGCAACGCCAAATAGGAAATGCCTTAACAAACACACACACAGAAAAAAGTATCCCCTGAGGGTGGGCTGGGCTATGGCCCCCGACCTTCGCTGGTACCCCAGTCCAAATAAAACTTTGCCCCCGAGCTTCAGTTTTACCTGTGTGCTTGATTCAACAAATAATGCTTATTTATGTTAGTGTGCTTGAATTGCAAAAAAAAGTGAAGAAATTAACATATAGCAGTGCCTTTTAGTCTAGAGGGAACCTTACTTAAGTCTTTTGACAGTGTACTGAATTTCAGATAGTTGAAAAACTAATAAGAAAACCTATGTGCAGAATCTTTGCATCAGTTTGTAACAGAGAAGGAAAGGGGGGACTAAGCAACCACTAACTAATACGTAAAAAATAGTACTAAGCAGCCATGACAGTACGCACTGATGTACCCGCTATGTACCTAATAAAAGCACAGAGTGTTCTGGGTCCGGTAGTCCGTCACTCCTTTTTGCAAAAAAGTCCCTATAATTTGTTGAAATCAACCCACAGTCCATCTTTAAGTTATACCGAACGTCCGAACCTTTTTTATTTTTTCTCAAAAAAACCCCTGTCGTTTCAGGTAATCAACCCACCGTCCATATTTAAGTCATACAAATCGACTTTTTGTGTTTTAACAGAAAACCCCCCTGATCTTTCGGTTAATCAATCCACATTTTATCTAAAACAAAATTATCCATATCTTTTAAACCGTAACTTCAATTTTAACGTGTTATATATGAAATTTGATTAGAAAAATGTGTAGAATCTAAATATGTTGTTAGTTTTAGATGTTAAATATTTCTAAACTATTAATTTGGATGCAAACTTAATCTATAGTGCACAATCCATTTTTCTTTCGCACTAGCGGCGATCCAAATTGCAAATAAGCACACATTAAAACTAGATTGAGAGGAAAGAAAACATTGATAACCATGCATGCACAACTCTGAAAAACCTCACAGGAAAAAACACCATTTTTCTCATCTTATTCTGAGCGATTGTGTGCGTGCGAGCGCGCGCGCGCGCGCACGTGTGTGTGTGTGTGTGTGTGTGTGTGTGTGTGTGTGTGCGCGCGTGAGAGAGAGAGAGAGAGAGAGAGAGAGGCCTTAGGACCGACCACATTCAAATGCGTTTTCCTCGTGTGAGCATTGAGACCATCATCGGGAACACAAATGTGATGCCATGTTAAATAAAGAACGTCTACCTATCAGGGGCTCGAGTCGTGGTTATTGGGTTAAGAGCGTGTGTTTTTTCTGTCCCGTTGCAACGTACGGGCTCTTTTGGCTAGTAACTCTGAAAATCGGAAAAAGAACACTAGAAATCTGTAAACTGAGGCTAACAAAATATGAAGGGAGTAGATATATTTACCAGCATAGCCAGATAAAACAGAGCATTGGCACAGGCATTGGCGGAGCCTCTTGGAGGCCAAACGGGGTCACGACCCCCCCTTCCAAAATTGCAAATGATTTTCACTAGGTATACTATAAGTGTTCTGTCTAGTGTCTAGCCCATCAATACACTTCTCTCCAGCTGAATTACGCCGATGGACTCTAAAGCTCTCGTCCCTCATTTACATGTCAGTCGTTTAATCCTGTTGTACAGTCTAGCTGCTAGCTAGATGCTAGTTTTTGTGAGTGTTGTCAGAGAATAAAAAAGCACGCAGCGTGATACTAGTTGGTGCATGAGCTAGTTTCTCTTTTTTGCATGTAGCTAGCTTGTTGCTCGTTGCTGTGTTACAGTCCAGCCTCCATGCCTTCCCTCCGATGAGTTCCTGTCCAAGCAGATGTCGTTACGAAAAAACACCCGAAGATGTCAATTATCAAACCCTGCGACTTTCCTCCGCGTGCAACCCAATGGCAAGCCACATCATCGTTGCGGGCTACGTTCCACTGCTCTCCACTCGCAATGGATTTGACACATAAAAAAATGAGTTGCCTAAGAATTAGCAAAATTGTTTGCTTTTAGTTTGAAATTGGCCCCCCCTTGATTACTTGTCACGCTCCGCCACTGGGCACAGGGCCATCCAACTTTCTTCACTTCAAACGTGAGAAATGACAACAAATGACTATAGAAGGAAAATCTGGACACTTTTACATAACTCCAAAAAAAGAATAACTGAAAAGATAACGTTTAAAATTGTCCAGACTCAATCGCGGCTAGCATAACACTAATACTGACAAGTTTTGGCGATGTTACCTAAAAAATACAGATCTGAACAAATACTCCTAGATAGCGACAGAACGTCGAAAAACAAACAATGGAAAAACAAATCCCCAGTTACCTTCGTCTCCATCCCTTCCTTGCGCAATCATGGCCTGATCGCATAGTGTGACACAATGCGTCGCCGTGTCAGCCAACAAGCAGACAAGCAGAAAGTTTGGGATCTATCAGTCGATATTCAATGAATACTCAAAAAGATCGAAAAAAGGTAGGGCTGAATCTAGATGCATTTTGAAGTATAGATTCACTCATTTTGTTCCGTATGTGGTCCATAGTGGAATCTCCTCAAAGACTTATATTTAGGAACGGAGGAAGTAATAATTATGAGAGAGCAGGTAACAAACATTTCGGGTCCATTCTAATTTAGCTGAAAATCGCACTAAAAATCTCCATAAGCCTACTCCAAGCTCAGGCCTGATAACTGATGCTGAACGCACAACAGGGGCGTTTCACAGTGAAGTACTCCTACTCAAAAGCGCATGAATATGTGACCACCCCTCATGCTGAACAATGCTACGCATGAAAAATGATAGTGCCACCCCAATGGATAAACAAACCCTGCGGCGTGGATCTCTGACCGGTGACCATGACAATGAAGTGAATCGAGAGCGCGAAGGCACAAGCCAGCTAAGGACAAAAGATTGGACAGAGGGAGAGGGGAGACGAAATACATTGCGCCCGACCGGCGCCGTCGACTACAAGTCTACAACCTCCCCCACCGACAAGCGCATGCTGATGGCGAGCACGATGGGAGGTCCGCCGAGCTCCTCTCCAGCCCGACATCTCTCCAACCTACAGCCGTCCCAGTGAAGCGCATCTCCCGCCTACAAGCGCTGCTAGCAGGAGGCCCGCCGGACGCCACCTCCTCCCAGCCGGCCCTGCCGCTAATCACCGACAAGGAGTCCCCCTTCCCTCTGCGTCTCCGCCCGCCTCGGCCAACCCCATCCCATCCCTCCTCGTCTAGACTGAAGCAATTGCCCACCGACTGAATATATTTTTTTTTCAAAAAAAGCCAATGATGCATGCGGGTCCAAAGAGACCCAATGAAACCTGTGACAGATGACCACCCGTTACCCGTGGCTGAGGACATGCGATGCGCAGAGATTCGTGACGGATCGGACGGACAGAAAAACTACCTGAAGCGAATTTAAAAACACACGTGTGAAAAAAAGTAAATGTGTAAATCGAATAGATTTTGTACTATAATATCATAAGTACCAGATGCCATGGCTAATTCGATTTTAAACCTAAATGCTTCAAAGTGCGGCTGCGCTATTTGGTTGTTGCGAGTCCTCCCGCTATCCGACGAGCCTCCAATGGTCTGGAAAAAAGAAAGAAAGAAAGAAAAAAGATAACGCTAAAGAAAAAAGAAAAAAAGAAAGAAAAAAGATAACGTTAAAGGCCCAATGGTCTACACACCAACGTACGTACCCCTCAACACAATGATCACGCTGTGATCTCGGGGCACCCTAACCAACAAGTGGTTTTGGTCCCTTGTCGCCAGCGCACATATAAGATGGGGGAGCAGTTGGCACCTGCGATCTGACTAGTTCACATAAGGTTTCCTCCTACTCCCCACATCCCTGAAACCCTAACCGATCTAAGGGGAGCGCTGCACGACGGGAAGATCATCTCCAAGCTCTGCCCCCATCCCAGGGTAGTGCTGGTGGCGCCCAGAGAGACGCCGGCACGCCGCTACCCGCTGCGACCGTCTGCCCCGAGCCTGCATCAAGCCCGCATCGAGGAGTCACGGGACTTCGCATCGCCTACACCAATGGTTGCTTTCATTGGTGGTAAGACCCCATCTATCTCCCTGATCTGTGCAATTAGGTGATCTAATGACTAGGCTTGTGATCAAATCATGTCAATCCTACTGGATTAGGTCTAACACAAGTTGCTAAAAAAACACCGCTACCTAATCCCTTGGTTATCACTCTGCAAAAAAGAATGCCGTATCCCAATCCCTTTTCATCTTCTCACTGACGGTAAGGTCGACGGGGATCCAGGCTAGCCGGTCGGCCGGAGCAACAGTGCCATCATCTCCTCCGGTCCTCCCCTCCCTCATCTTTCTATGAGCTGGAGGTACATCTGCCTGGCCGCCGTGGCCACCAGCGCTCTGGGTCATCCACGAACCCGCAACACTGCAGAACTGATGCTACTCAGGAGACGAGGCTATGTAAGCTCTAGGTCACGTACCTGGTGCTCAGGTCAGCCCACGACGACGTGTTCGTGTTGCCTGGGGTGCCACCACAACACTGCTGATACTGCCGCTGTTGGGAGGAGCTGCGCAATCAATTGGCATGCACCAGCTGCTGCTCATGCTGCTCGGCGCCGTCTACACACAGCCATCGTATGGTTGTACCTGCTGCTCACCAGGCCACGCGGCAACGTCGTCGGGTTTAGCACCATCAAGGACATGCAAATCGTTGGAAACCTCGAATGCCCCACTGCAGGTGCTAGTTAATTTTACTCTTTTTTGCGAATCGCTAGTTAAGAGGGTGCTTGTATATGTTTTAGTCCCATGACTAAAAATAGTGGGACTAAAACTTGCTAGCCTCACACATGCTTGGATTCAAATAGTAAAGAGACTAAAATCAAGTTATTGAGCATTTATTATCCTTCAAACCCTTCAATCCAGAACTCGCATGTGTTAAATGAGAGGAATTAAATGAGAGAGAGGACTAATACATATTTTAGTAGGTTTCCTATGACTAAATTTTTTTAGCCTCAAGACTAGTTCTAACCTCTCTTTAGTCAGGGGTGCTTGAAACTTTAGCCTCTAAAAGAGACTATTTTTAGTCAGACTAAAAATAGTCTCTTAGATCCAAGCACCCTCTAAATTTACTTCATTGTAGTTCCTACACAACGACCAAGCATTTGGGCTATGGGAAAATACTCTCGTAGTGAATCCTATTTCTTCTCTTCACATGATGCAAGTTTTGTGGTTGGTAAGAGCATCTCCAACAGCCGCTCCAAACTAGTGTCGCGCCGTAAAAGTGGACGTTTTAGCGTGCGCGCAACCGTTGTAGTTGCTCCAGCGGGTGCGCAAAAACAGCGCGCGCGGCATATGTTGTTCAGCGCGCTGGCCGAAACGCAACCGCGCGCCGTTTATTTGCTGCGCCCGCTACCGCGCGCTGGACTCTCGCGTGCTTGCTCTCCCACTTCCACCCCCATCCGGCCGTGCCGCCGCCGCAGCCCGCGCCCTCCAGCGACCGTTCCGGCGCTTCCCCCGCCTATCCCCGCCCCGTCGCGCTTCCGCCCCCCTCCTAGCCCCGCCGGCCCTCGCGCGCCCCCGTCGTACGAGGAACAGCGCCCGAGCGCTCGCTGCCGCGCCACGCCCGCAAGGTGTTCGACAAAACGCCTAGAAGGTATGTATTGCTCATACTTCATGAATTTGGTGCATGTTTTTAATTGTAGTTTTTATAGTATAGTATTGAACATTGTAGATGAGTTCGTCGTATGATTCTTCCGAAGAAGAATTTGATATGGAAGAGGAGGAGGATCTTGCAATGATCCTGGCTATGCATATCAATAAAAAAACCGAAGCACGGTGGTTCGGTTATGGGTCGGCAGAAAATTTGGAGAGATAGGATTGATGCCCATAACAGATTGATTAGGCACTATTTTGTGGAGAATCCCACATACCCGGAGTCGTATTTTTGTCGCCAGTTTAGGATGAGCACCGACTTGTTCAGGCGCATTGCAGAGAAACTAGCGAGCCATGACCGGTTTTTTCAGCAAAGGAGGAATGCCGCCGGAGAGCTCGGGCATAGCACCTTTCAGAAGGTGACAGCCGCTTTGCGTATGTTGGCATACGGTATCCCGACCGATCTAGTTGATGATCTTTTGGCTATGGGTGAGAGTCAAGCCATCATGTGTGTCAAGCGCTTTGCAATGGGAATTGTGCAAGTGTTTGGCGAGGAGTATTTGAGATCTTCCAATGCTGAAGACGTCGCAAGGCTATTGGCGATGAACAAAGCTCGCGGCTTTCCTGGCATGCTTGGCTCAATAGATTGCATGCATTGGAGTTGGAAGAATTGTCCAAAGGCATGGCATGGGCAATTCCATGGCCAAAAAAAGGGTTCCACTATAATCCTTGAAGCGGTGGCCGATCAGGAGACTTGGATTTGGCATGCATTCTTTGGAATGCCTGGATCTTTGAATGACATCAATGTTGTCAACCGGTCACCACTGATGAATAAGATTGCAAATGGCGAGTTGCCACCGGTGCAGTTTGTAGCAAATGGCCGTACGTACAACTATGGCTATTATCTAGCGGATGGCATCTATCCAAAGTGGCAAACTTCGTGAAGCCGTTGAAAAAGCCAGAAGGTAAGAAAAATCTTGATTTCCACAATGCTCAGGCGGTGGCTAGAAAATATGTGGAGAGAGCATTTGAGATTTTGCAAGCCCAATTTGCTATTGTAAGAGGACCGGCTAGATTTTGGGATCAAAAAATGCTTTCGTACATCATGCACGCTTGTGTGATCATGCACAACATGATCATCGAGAATGAGCGTGGCCAAGATTTAGACTACTCACAATATGAGCTCTTGGGACATCCCGTGCGAGTGCGACGGAGGGCTGAAAGGGTAGCCCGTTTTGTTGCCTCCTATCATGACATTCGGCATACCGCAACGCACAATGAACTTCAGAAGGACCTGATTGAAGAGTGGTGGGCATGGCATGGACGACAAAGAGCATGGTTTCTGCATTCGACATTGTATTGTTCATGAACTATTTGTTGTGTTTATTGCAGTATTTGTTGTACTGAACGATAAACTATTTGTTTGGGTTGTAATGATAATGAAATTGAACTATTTATTGTTGATTTATTTTGTTTGTCTGATCATTTTTGCATCTATTTGAAATGTATGTTGAGAAACTAAGCAATTGTTCGATTAATTTAATCCAATAATTAATCATGAACATGACATAGGCAGTGCTAATGACATACTGAATTTTGATGATGTACGCACGTACTAGGCAGATAGTAGAAACATCTATGCAAACCACTAGTACTGCACACATGAAAATAAACAGGAGCAATGTAAATGTGTTATACCCTCGAGTAGGCCAGTCGGCCGTAGCAGCAGCGGAGGCATCGGCCTCGTCTGCGATCCTCTTGTCCGCAACAGCCTTCTCGGCAGCCGCACGATCGGAGTCAGTGCTCATGGTGAAGACGAAGGTGATGCAGAAGTAGTGGACGTAGATGAAGTAGTTGAACCGAGGCGAGCAGTCGCGTAGGAGACGCTCCCCAAAAACCTAGTCGCCTCTCTCCCGTACAGGATCTGGAGAAGCGGGGTTTCGGAGGCCTGCTCTCCCGTCAGCGCAGTGTACGCGGGAGACGGGATGGGATCACCGAGGGCAGCAGCAGTGAAAGGAACCACCAAGGAGCAGTGGAGGTGTGAAGCACCAGGAGTTGAGCTGCGATGCCTCATATATATAGCCAGTCGGGTAGGAGAACGGTCCAGCAATAAAACCATTTAATTACAGACGTTTCATCTCCATAAAAACGCGTTTAATTACAGACGTTTCCATCTCCACAATTAAATGTTTTCATTTCCGCAATGAATATGACGTCTCACATTCATTTTGTGTCTGTAATGGACTCTCCAATTTTGACCGGCAAAACATTGCATTGGCTCGGCTCATTCCCGGCGAAGGAGGAGCGCGCGTGTGGAACACCTCTCCTTCCTTCACATCAACTCATACTAGTGGGAGAAGAACTCACCTTATAAGTTGGTGTACATCTCTCTCAACTAACCATGTGGGACTAAACTTCCCACCACTCAATTGACAGCATGGGCCCTTAGGGATTTTTCTGAAATTGTTAAGTGGGCCTGTAGCCCAACTAATATTCAGCAATGTATATGTGGTTTGTGCGTGCTGCGCGCGCTGATAGCGCGGCTGTTGGAGCCAGCGCTGGCGGCCGTGCTAAACCGGCGGAAGCGCGCGCGACATACTAGTTTTTAGCACGTGGCGCGAAGCGCAGCTGTTGGAGATGCTCTAAGGATCAAAGGGTATACTGGAAATTCAGTTTAAATTCTGAACATTTCAGTCCGTTGAATGTTGGTTGGTTAACATGTGAAGTGTGTAGTAGGATGTGTTGGGAAACGTAGCAGAAATTCAAAATTTTCCTACGTGTCACCAAGATCTATCTATGGAGAAACTAGCAACGAGGGGAAGGAGAGTGCATCTACATATCCTTGTAGATCGCTAAGCGGAAGCGTTCAAGAGAACGGGGTTGAAGGAGTCATACTCGTCGTGATCCAAATCACCGGAGATCCTAGTGTCGAACGGACGGCACCTCCGCGTTCAACACACGTACAGCCCGGTGACGTCTCTCATGCCTTGATCCAGCAAGGAGAGAGTGAGAGGTTGAGGAAGACTCCATCCAGCAGCAGCACAACGGCGTGGTGGTGGTGGAGGAGCGTGGCAATCCTGCAGGACTTCGCCAAGCACCGCGGGAGAGCAGGAGTGCTTGGGAGAGGGGGAGGGCTGCGCCAGAACTTGTGGTGCGGCTGCCCTCCCACCCCCCACATATATATAGGAGCAAGGGAGAGGGGGGCCGGCCCCCTCAGATCCAATCTGAGGAGGGGGCGGCGACCAAGGGGGGAGGAGTGCCTCCCAAGTCAAGTGGAGGCCCTCCCCCTTTAGGCCTCGTTTGGTTCCATAGGACCCCGGAGGGATCCCCGCTATTTCCCTGGGAGGGAGAACCATGGGCTGAGTTGGCCCGAGGGAGCGGACGGCACCATTTGGTGACACGCGAAGGGGAAAGACCCCTGGCCTTTCCGCGGCCCGTCCTGGGATAGATCGCCCGGTGTCGATAGGTCAGGAAAGAAAACCCTCGACTCAGCTCGCTCTCTCGCGACCGACAAGAGCCATCGACCAAGATCCTCCTCCGCCTCCGAGCTCCTCCGCCGGCGACCGAAGCGACGTCCCTCGACCTCCTCCGCCCGGTGCTCAGCATCGACGCTCCGCCCCTCCATTGTCAGCGGCGGCGATGGGTCGCGACCATCACCCTCCTCCTTCCCCGGATTACCCTCCGCCTCGAAGCTCCTGACCCATCTGGCAACGGCAACGGCGGCGGCAACGACGACGGCGGCAGCGGCAAACACCTACTTCGACCAAGGTTACTCCCTCGTCTTCCAGCTCATATTTTGTTCTCCAATCGATGCACTCAGGGTCCATGAACTGATGCTTGAACTTGTTGGTTCCAGATCCAAGAACACGAGCACTGGCCATCTTAAAGCCCACCATCAACAATCTCGATTAAGCACAAACCGCCTCCTTTTAGTTGGTAGTAGATCTGTATACTACTGCTGCAAAATCAGGCTTTACCTCTTTCTTTCTAGCTGCTATTTATTTAGTTTAAGCCATTGTTTCTGATGGATTACTGAAAAATCCTCCTGCTTTGTTTGTGCTCTGAGGCTTGGTCCTACTGCGAGTATTCTAGCATTTGGATATGTACCGTAATTTAACTTGGACTACAACTGATTGATGTAGATTGGTGCATTGAAGGGGATCAATTTGTAGTAACGGGTATCATCAATGTTTCATCGTACCAATTTATTTCAGCAATTAAATCTAAAGTATCGGCATCAGTATCTACGGACGACGGCTTCTTGGCCTGGGTTTAGTCTGTACAAAAAAAACAGGATGCGTGTGCAGCAGCTCCATCCAAGACACATATGTGCCATCCAGGGGAAATACCTTCATACCTTGTTTGGTTTAAATCCCTGTCAATTGATATTTGCTACTCCCTCCGTTCCTAAATAATTGTCTTTCTAGAGATTTCGACAAGTGACTACATACGGAGCAAAATGAGTGAACCTACACTCTAAAACATGTCTACATACATCCGTATGTTGTAGTCCATTTGAGATGGCTAGAAAGACAATTATTTGGAAACGGAGGGAGTAGTACACTAGAAATTCCTCATCCAATTCTTATGCTATTGTAATGTTACTTTATGTTAAGACCAGATGTGAATAATCTGCTAAGTGATTCGTGTTTTGGTATATGCAGATGGACGGTGTTTGGTTTGTTCTTTCAACTCTTGATTCCTGAGCTACTACTGGATCCTGCATCTGTGTTTAGCTAGTAGAGTATAAAATCCAAATTCTTATGACCCGAACTATGAATGATTGTTTTAATGTTGCACTGCGTCAATACCAGAGGAGGATAATTTGTTACTGAATCTGTTGCAATGATTGTCTAAGCTCAAAATAGTAATCATTGTTGTCTCTTGCTTTAGTATATACATATGGAATTTGTTGCACTGACATTATAGTTTAAGCTCCAAATATACATGATGTACATAATTTATTTTCTGTTGGCAAATATGGAATGACTGTCCAGATTAAAAATAACATTGCTCGATAATGATTTGTGGTTTGTCTGAATCTGATAAGTGACAATATGTCATTCTTCATGTTGTGAGATAGTCTTATCTTTGCAAAGAAACAAACTGCTTCTAGACTATGTAATCATGTTTGGTGGAGTGAAGGGTTTTTCCCTAACTACAGTTATCACAAGTGAACCTTCATGATTTAATCTTCCAAGGCTTGTTTTCTAGCACATGTGTTTTTTAAGGCTGTTGCAGCCAATGTTATTGCTGCACGTATTACACATACTTTTTTCTTTGTCTTTTTTTTATACAGTATATACCTTTTACTTCTGCAATGAAGAAAAACTACCTTGCCTATAGTCTAAAAATGTCTGCCCAATAATGATTTATTTGTTAACTTACATCAATCTATTCACATTTCTTATCTGAAAAGGATAAGCGAGCTGGTAGGTGGATCAGTGATAGGATAAACCAATTGCATTTTTCTATGCTCGATTAACCTTCTACAGTTGTATTTGTGCCTTTCTTTCCATCCAGTAGAGAAGGGGTTAGATAGGAGATAGGATAAACCATGGTCATGTACTATTCTCAAATGCAACATAGAATCAGCGTATTGGTCGAGTACTACTCAGAATGGTGAGCCTTTTCACTAGTTTTGCCATCTCTTGCTGATCTATTTATGCTTGAAACAGTGCAATGAAACTGTGTTCTAGTATTGAATGATTTACTAAACTGTTGTATTCTGGAACAGTTGCTGACTTCCAAAAAAATACTTATAATTCAGTCGGCGTCGAGCTGCGGTTCTCAGCTGACGCGGAGTAGAGGAAGACCTTACAACAACTTGCATCTTCAGAAGTGTGGTTGTCCTGGACATGGTTTTTGATAATTTAGCACTTTTGGTACAGGGGTAAAGGTCTAGGACAAGCCCGCAACTATCATGTTTCTAGTAGATGAAATCTATTTGTCCGTATTGGTGTTGGCCTCATTGTTCTAAAACTCAGAACCTGTTGAGTAATGATGTTCTTATTTGTAATGATAACACGAGAGGAGGAAGATCTGATTTCTGGTTCTGTATTAACTTCCTAAGCAATGCACCTCTAGATGATTTTCTCAAAAGTGTGTCGAGATTATATTCTCAATATATTATTATTTATCAGTTTGCAAGTTCATTGATTTCCTCAGATTATTTTCAAATTCTGGAATTAGTTGTAATGTCATGGGCATTCATATGCATTTTGCAGAATTATTTGTGGTTTTTGTTTAAACTTTTTTGGAAATTACTTGTGGAATTGGCCTGTTTTCTAATGTTTATTAATAAAAAAATTATCTGCTATGTGATTCAGACGCTAGAACGTTTCAGCTTTTCCCCATCCACCTGTTACCAAATGGCAAAGGAAATATCCCCCGTGGTGGTAGGAGGGATCCCACCTACCAGGGAAATCCCCCCGTTGGGATTTTGCTGCCCTGGGAATGCTCCTGCTGCAACCAAACGAGGCCTTAGGGTTTTCCCTCCCCATGCGCATGGGCCTTGGGGGGGCTGGTGCCCCTGGCCCATCAAGGCTAGTCTCCGTTTATCTAGTCTCCGTTTATTCCGTAGCTCACCTTTATCGTCAGCTCACCTTTAGCTAGTCTCCGTTTATTCCGTAGCTCTTTTATTTCGAGTTACTAACACTTAGCAAGCGAACCGGTATCTAATACCCTGGTGCTACTAGGAGTACTAGTAAAGTACACATTAACATAATGTATATCCAATATACTTCTATCGACCTTGCCAGCCTTCTCATCTACCAAGAATCTAGGGTAATTCCGCTCTAGTGACTATTCCCCTAATCACAGAAGCACTTAGTCTCGGGTTTGGGTTCAACCTTGGGTTTCTTCACTGGAGCAGCAACTGATTTGCCGTTTCATAAAGTATCCCTTCTTGCCCTTGCCCTTCTTGAAACTAGTGGTTTCACCAACCATCAACAATTGATGCTCCTTCTTGATTTCTACTTTCGTGGTGTCAAACATCGTGAATACCTCAAGGATCATCATATCTATCCCTGATATGTTATAGTTCATCACGAAGCTCTAGCAGCTTGGTGGCAATGACTTTGGAGAAACATCACTATCTCATCTGGAAGATCAACTCCCACTCGATTCAAGTGATTGTTGCACTTAGACAATCTGAGCACAAGCTCAACGATTGAGCTTTTCTCCCTTAGTTTGCAGGCTAAGAAAATTGTCGGAGGTCTTATACCTCTTGACGTGGGCACGAGCCTGAAATCTCAATTTCAGCCCTCAAAACATCTCATATGTTCCGCGACGTTTCAAAAACGTCTTTGGTTCCTCAACTCTAAACCGTTTAACTGAACTATCACGTAGTTATCAAAACGTGCATGTCTGATGTTCGCAACATTCACAAACGACGTTTGGGGTTCAGCACACTGAGCGGTGCATTAAGGACATAAGCTTTCTACTGTCCGCATAATCGCTATTGTCAACTTTCAACTATATTTTCTCTAGGAACATATCTAAACAGTGGAACTAAAGCGCGAGCTTACGACATAATATTCAAAGATCTTTTGACTATGTTCAGGATAATTAAGTTCATCTTATGAACTCCCACTCAGATAGACATCCCTCTAGTCATCTAAGTGATTACATGATCCGAGTCAACTAGGTCGTGTCCGATCATCACGTGAGACGGACTAGTCATCATCGGTGAACATCTTCATGTTGATCGTATCCTCCATACGACTCATGCTCGACGTTTCGGTCTCTGTGTTCCGAGGCCATGTCTGTACATGCTAGGCTCGTCAAGTTAACCCTAAGTGTTTTGCATGTGTAAAACTGTCTTACACCCGTTGTATGTGAACGTAAGGATCTATCACACCCGATCATCACGTGGTGCTTCGAAACGACGAACTTTAGCAACGGTGCACAGTTAGGGGAGAACACTTCTTGAAATTGTTGTAAGGGATCATCTTATTTACTACCGACGTTCTAAGTAAACAAGATGCATAAACATGATAAACATCACATGCAATCAAATAGTGACATGATATGGCCAATATCATTTTGCTCCTTCTGATCTCCATCTTCGGGGCTCCATGATCATCATCGTCACTGGCATGACACCATGATCTCCATCATCATGATCTCCATCATCGTGTCTCCATGAAGTTGTCTCGCCAACTTATTACTTCTACTACTATGGCTACCGGTTAGCAATAAAGTAAAGTAATTACATGGCGTTGTTCAATGACACGCAGGTCATACAATAAATAAAGACAACTCCTATGGCTCCTGTCGGTTGTCATACTCATCGACATGCAAGTCGTGATTCCTATTACAAGAACATGATCAATTTCCTACATCACATATCATTCATCACATTCTTCTTGGCCATATCACATCACATAGCATACCCTGCAAAAACAAGTTAGACGTCCTCTAATTGTTGTTGCATGTTTTACGTGGCTGCTATGGGTTTCTAGCAAGAACGTTTCTTACCTATGCAAAACCACAACGTGATATGCCAATTGCTATTTACCCTTCATAAGGACCCTTTTCATCGAATCCGTTCCGACTAAAGTGGGAGAGACTGGCACCCGCTAGCCACCTTATGCACCAAGTGCATGTCAATCGGTGGAACCTGTCTCACGTAAGAGTACGTGTAAGGTCGGTCCGGGCCGCTTCATCCCACAATACCGTCGAAACAAGATTGGACTAGTAACGGTAAGCATATTGAACAAAGTCAACGCCCACAACTACTTTGTGTTTCTACTCGTGCAAAGAATCTACGCAATAGACCTAGCTCATGATGCCACTGTTGGGGAACGTAGCAGAAATTCAAAATTTTCCTACGTGTCACCAAGATCTATGGAGACACCGGCAACGAGGGGAAGGAGAGTGCATCTACATACCCTTGTAGATCGCTAAGCGGAAGCATTCAAGAGAACGGGGTTGAAGGAGTCATACTCGTCGTGATCCAAATCACCGGAGATCCTAGTGCCGAACGGACGGCACCTCCGCGTTCAACACACGTACAACCCGGTGACGTCTCCCATGCCTTGATCCAGCAAAAAGAGAGGGAGAGGTTGAGGAAGACTCCATCCAGCAGCAGCACAACGGCGTGGTGGTGGTGGAGGAGCGTGGCAATCCTGCAGGGCTTCGCCAAGCACCGCGGGAGAGGAGGAGTGCTTGGGAGAGGGGGAGGGCTGCGCCAGAACTTGTGGTGCGGCTGCCCTCCCACCCCCCACATATATATAGGGGCAAGGGAGAGGGGGGCCGGCCCCCTCAGATCCAATCTGAGGAGGGGGTGGCGGCCAAGGGGGGGAGGAGTGCCTCCCAAGTCAAGTGGAGGCCCTCCCCCTTTAGGGTTTTCCCTCCCCATGCGCATGGGCCTTGGGGGGGCTGGTGCCCCTGGTCCATTAAGGCTAGGGCGCCCCCCTACAGCCCATGCTACTGTATTGGACGTGGTGGAACAATTTCCGGACCTCCGGACCCCTCCGGAATCCTCCGGAACCTTCTGGAAGCTTCTCAGTACAATACCGAAAAAACCCGAACTTTTCCCGGAACCCGAACAACAACTTTCCATATATAAATCTTTACCTCCGGACCATTCCGGAACTCCTCGTGACGTCCGGGATCTCATCCGAGACTCCGAACAACATTCGGTAACCACATACAAACTTCCTTTATAACCCTAGCGTCATCGAACCTTAAGTGTGTAGACCCTACGGGTTCGGGAGACATGTAGACATGACCGAGACGTTCTCTGGTCAATAACCAACAGCGGGATCTGGATACCCATGTTGGCTCCCACATGTTCCACGATGATCTCATCGGATGAACCACGATGTCAAGGACTCAATTGATCCCGTATACAATTCCCTTTGTCTAACGGTATTGTACTTGCCCGACATTCGATCGTCGGTATACTAATACCTTGTTCAATCTCGTTACCGGCAAGTCTCTTTACTCATTCTGTAACACATCATCCCGTGATCAACCCCTTGGTCACATTGTGCACATTATGATGATGTCCTACCGAGTGGGCCCAGAGATACCTCTCCGTTTACACGGAGTGACAAATCCCAGTCTCGATTCATGCCAACCCAACAGACACTTTCGGAGATACCTGTAGTGCACCTTTATAGCCACCCAGTTACGTTATGACGTTTGGTACACCCAAAGCATTCCTACGGTATCCGGGAGTTGCACAATCTCATGGTCTAAGGAAAAGATACTTGACATTAGAAAAGCTTTAGCATACGAACTACGATCTTTGTGCTAGGCTTAGGATTGGGTCTTGTCCATCACATCATTCTCCTAATGATGTGATCCCGTTATCAACGAGATCCAATGTCCATGGTCAGGAAACCATAACCATCTATTGATCAACGAGCTAGTCAACTAGAGGCTTACTAGGGACATGGTGTTGTCTATGTATCCACACATGTATCTGAGTTTCCTATCAATACAATTATAGCATGGATAATAAACGATTATCATGAACAAGGAAATATAATAATAACTAATTTATTATTGCCTCTAGGGCATATTTCCAACAGTCTCCCACTTGCACTAGAGTCAATAATCTAGTTCACATCGCCATGTGATTAACACTCACAGGTCACATCCCCATGTGACCAACATCCAAAGAGTTTACTGGTGTCATTAAACTAGTTCACATCATCATGTGATCAAGACTCAATGAGTTCTGGGGTTTGATCATGTTTTGCTTGTGAGAGAGGTTTTAGTCAACGGGTCTGCAACTTTCAGATCCGTATGTACTTCGCAAATCTCTAGGTCATTCTGTAAATGCTGCTTCCACGCTCCACTTGGAGCTAATCCAAATGGTTGCTCCACTATACGTATCCGGTTTGCTACTCAGAGTCACTCGGATAGGTGTTAAAGCTTGCATCGACGTAACCCTTTACGCCGAACTCTTTATCACCTCCATAATCGAGAAACATGTCCTTATTTACTCCAAGGACAATTTTGACCGCCGTCCAATGATCCATTCCTGGATCATTCTTGTACCCCTTGACTGACTCATGGCAAGGCACACTTCCGGTGCGGTACACAGCATAGCATACTATAGAGCCTACGTCTGAAGTATAGGGGACGACCTTCGTCCTTTCTCTCTATTCTGCCGTGGTCGAGCTTTTAAGTCTTAACTTCATACCTTACATCTCAGGCAAGAACTCCTTCTTTGACTGATCCATCTTGAACACCTTCAAGATCATGTCAAGGTACGTGCTCATTTGAAAGTACCATTAAGCGTTTTTGATCTATCATTATAAATCTTGATGCTCAATGTTCAAGTAGCTTAATCCAGGTTTTCCATTGAAAAACACTTTTCAAATAACCCTATATGCTTTCCAGAAATTCTACATCATTTCTAATCAACAATATGTCAATAACATATACTCATCAGAAATTCTATAGTGCTCCCACTCACTTCTTTGGAAATACAAGTTTCTCATAAACTTTTGTATAAACCCAAAATCTTTGATCATCTCATCAAAACGTACATTCCAACTCCGAGATGCTTACTCCAGTCCTTAGAAGGATCGCTGGAGCCAGCATACATTTTAGCATCCTTAGGATCGACAAAAACTTTCGGATTGTATCACATACAACCTTTCCTTACGAAGACTGGTAAGGAAACTCGTTTTGACATCCATCTGCCAGATTTCATAAATGCAGCTAATGCTAACATGATTCCGACGGACTTAAGCAACGCTACGGATGAGAAAATCTCATCGTAGTCAACTCCTTGAACTTGTGAAAAACTCTTCGCCACAAGTCGAGCTTCATAGACGGTGACATCACCATCCACGTCCGTCTTCTTCTTAAAGATCCATTTATCTCAATGGCTTGCCGATCATCGGGCAAGTCCACCAAAGTCCATGCTTTGTTCTAATACATGGATCCTATCTCGGATTTCATGGCTTCTAACCATTTGTCGGAATTTGGGCCCACCATTGCTTCTCCATAGCTCGTAGGTTCATTGTTGTCTAGCAACATGACCTTCAAGACAAGATTACTGTACCACTCTGAAGCAGTACGCATCCTTGTCACCCTACGAGGTACGGTAGTGACTTGATCCGAAGTTTCATGATCACTATCATAAGCTTCTACTTCAATTGGTGTAGGTGCCACAGGAACAACTTCCTGTGCCCTGCTACTCACTAGTTGTAGTGTCGGTTCAATAACCATATCAAGTCTCCACCATCCTCCCACTCAACTTTTCGAGACAAACTTTTCCTCGAGAAAGGACCCGATTCAAGAAACAATCCCTATTGATTTCGGACCTGAATTAGGAGGTATACCCAATTGTTTTGGGTGTCCTATGAAGATGCATTTTATCCGCTTTGGGTTCGAGCTTATCAACCTGAAACTTTTTCACATAAACATCGCAGCCCCAAACCTTTAAGAAATGACAGCTTAGGTTTCTCTAAACCATAGTTCATACGGTGTCATCTCAACGGAATTACGTGGTGCCCTATTTAAAGTGAATGTGGTTGTCTCTAATGCCTAACCCATAAACGATAGTGGTAATTTGATAAGAGACATCATGATACGCACCATATCCAATAGGGTGCAACTATGATGTTCGGACACACCATCAAACTATGGTGTTCCAGGTGGTATTAACTGTGAAACAATTTCCACAACGTCTTAATTGCATGCCAAAGCTCGTAACTCAGATACTCATCTCTATGATCATATCATAGACATTTCATCCTCTTGTCATGATGATCTTCAACTTCACTCTGAAATTACTTGAACCATTCAATAATTCAGACTTGTGTTTCATCAAGTAAATATACTCTACATCTACTCGAATCATCTGTGAAGTAAGAACATAACGATATTCATTGCATGCCTCAGCACTCATTGGACTGCACACATCAAAATGTGTTACTTCCAACAAGTTGCTATCTTGTTCCATCTTACTGAAAACGAGGCTTTTCAGTCATCTTGCCCATGTGGTATGATTTGCATATCTCAAGTGATTCAAAAACAAGTGAGTCCAAACGATCCATCTGCATGGAGTTTCTTCATGCGTATACACCAATAGACGTGGTTCGCATGTCTCAAACTTTTCAAAAACGAGTGAGTCCAAAGATCCATCAACATGGAGCTTCTTCATGCGTTTTATACCAATATGACTTACATGGCAGTGCCACAAGTAAGTGGTACTATCTTATATCTTTTGGCATGAAAATGTGTATCACTACGATCGAGATTCAATAAACCATTCGTTTCAGGTGCAAGACCATTGAAGGTATTATTCAAATAAACAGAGTAACCATTATTCTCCTTAAATGAAAAACAGTATTGTGATAGACATAATCCAATCATGTCTATGCTTAACGCAAACACCAAATGACAATTATTCAGGTTTAATACTAATCTTGATGGTAGAGGGAGCGTGCGATGTTTGATCACATCAAACTTGGAAATACTTCCAACACATATCGTCAGCTCACCTTTAGCTAGTCTCCGTTTATTCCGTAGCTCTTTTATTTCGAGTTACTAACACTTAGCAACCGAACCGGTATCTAATACCCTGGTGCTACTAGGAGTACTAGTAAAGTACACATTAACATAATGTATATCCAATATACTTCTATCGACCTTGCCAGCCTTCTCATCTACCAAGTATCTAGGGTAATTCCGCTCTAGTGACTATTCCCCTTATCACAGAAGCACTTAGTCTCGGGTTTGGGTTCAACCTTGGGTTTCTTCACTGGAGCAGTAGCTGATTTGCCGTTTCATGAAGTATCCCTTCTTGCCCTTGCCCTTCTTGAAACTAGTGGTTTCACCAACCATCAACAATTGATGCTCCTTCTTGATTTCTACTTTCGCGGTGTCAAACATCGTGAATACCTCAAGGATCATCATATCTATCCCTGATATGTTATAGTTCATCACGAAGCTCTAGCAGCTTGGTGGCAATGACTTTGGAGAAACATCACTATCTCATCTGGAAGATCAACTCCCACTCGATTCAAGTGATTGTTGCACTCAGACAATCTTAGCACAAGCTCAACGATTGAGCTTTTCTCCCTTAGTTTGCAGGCTAAGAAAATTGTCGGAGGTCTTATACCTCTTGACGTGGGCATGAGCCTGAAATCTCAATTTCAGCCCTCGAAACATCTCATATGTTCCGCGACGTTTCGAAAACGCCTTTGGTGCCTCAACTCTAAACCGTTTAACTGAACTATCACGTAGTTATCAAAACGTGCATGTCTGATGTTTGCAACATCCACAAACGACGTTTGGGGTTCAGCACACTGAGCGGTGCATTAAGGACATAAGCTTTCTACTGTCCGCATAATCGCTATTGTCAACTTTCAACTATATTTTCTCTAGGAACATATCTAAACAGTGGAACTAAAGCGCGAGCTTACGACATAATATTCAAAGATCTTTTGACTATGTTCAGGATAATTAAGTTCATCTTATGAACTCCCACTCAGATAGACATCCCTCTAGTCATCTAAGTGATTACATGATCCGAGTCAACTAGGTCGTGTCCGATCATCACGTGAGACGGACTAGTCATCATCGGTGAACATCTTCATGTTGATCGTATCCTCCATACGACTCATGCTCGACGTTTCGGTCTCTGTGTTCCGAGGCCATGTCTGTACATGCTAGGCTCGTCAAGTTAACCCTAAGTGTTTTGCATGTGTAAAACTGTCTTACACCCGTTGTATGTGAACGTAAGGATCTATCACACCCGATCATCACGTGGTGCTTCGAAACGATGAACTTTAGCAACGGTGCACAGTTAGGGGAGAACACTTCTTGAAATTGTTGTAAGGGATCATCTTATTTACTACCGACGTTCTAAGTAAACAAGATGCATAAACATGATAAACATCACATGCAATCAAATAGTGACATGATATGGCCAATATCATTTTGCTCCTTCTGATCTCCATCTTCGGGGCTCCATGATCATCATCGTCACTGGCATGACACCATGATCTCCATCATCATGATCTCCATCATCGTGTCTCCATGAAGTTGTCTCGCCAACTTATTACTTCTACTACTATGGCTACCGGTTAGCAATAAAGTAAAGTAATTACATGGCGTTGTTCAATGACACGCAGGTCATACAATAAATAAAGACAACTCCTATGGCTCCTGTCGGTTGTCATACTCATCGACATGCAAGTCGTGATTCCTATTACAAGAACATGATCAATTTCCTACATCACATATCATTCATCACATTCTTCTTGGCCATATCACATCACATAGCATACCCTGCAAAAACAAGTTAGACGTCCTCTAATTGTTGTTGCATGTTTTACGTGGCTGCTATGGGTTTCTAGCAAGAACGTTTCTTACCTACGCAAAACCACAACGTGATATGCCAATTGCTATTTACCCTTCATAAGGACCCTTTTCATCGAATCCGTTCCGACTAAAGTGGGAGAGACTGGCACCCGCTAGCCACCTTATGCACCAAGTGCATGTCAATCGGTGGAACCTGTCTCACGTAAGAGTACGTGTAAGGTCGGTCCGGGCCGCTTCATCCCACAATACCGTCGAAACAAGATTGGACTAGTAACGGTAAGCATATTGAACAAAGTCAACGCCCACAACTACTTTGTGTTTCTACTCGTGCAAAGAATCTACGCAATAGACCTAGCTCATGATGCCACTGTTGGGGAACGTAGCAGAAATTCAAAATTTTCCTACGTGTC
This sequence comes from Triticum timopheevii, assembly GCA_963921465.1. Lineage (NCBI taxonomy): Eukaryota > Viridiplantae > Streptophyta > Magnoliopsida > Poales > Poaceae > Triticum > Triticum timopheevii. Next base: position 548,166,976 of record OY997270.1, read on the forward strand.
ACCAAGATCTATGGAGACACCGGCAACGAGGGGAAGGAGAGTGCATCTACATACCCTTGTAGATCGCTAAGCGGAAGCATTCAAGAGAACGGGGTTGAAGGAGTCATACTCGTCGTGATCCAAATCACCGGAGATCCTAGTGCCGAACGGACGGCACCTCCGCGTTCAACACACGTACAACCCGGTGACGTCTCCCATGCCTTGATCCAGCAAAAAGAGAGGGAGAGGTTGAGGAAGACTCCATCCAGCAGCAGCACAACGGCGTGGTGGTGGTGGAGGAGCGTGGCAATCCTGCAGGGCTTCGCCAAGCACCGCGGGAGAGGAGGAGTGCTTGGGAGAGGGGGAGGGCTGCGCCAGAACTTGTGGTGCGGCTGCCCTCCCACCCCCCACATATATATAGGGGCAAGGGAGAGGGGGGCCGGCCCCCTCAGATCCAATCTGAGGAGGGGGCGGCGGCCAAGGGGGGGAGGAGTGCCTCCCAAGTCAAGTGGAGGCCCTCCCCCTTTAGGGTTTTCCCTCCCCATGCGCATGGGCCTTGGGGGGGCTGGTGCCCCTGGCCCATTAAGGCTAGGGCGCCCCCCTACAGCCCATGCTACTGTATTGGACGTGGTGGAACAATTTCTGGACCTCCGGACCCCTCCGGAACCCTCCGGAACCTTCTGGAAGCTTCCCGGTACAATACCGAAAAAACCCGAACTTTTCCCGGAACCCGAACAACAACTTTCCATATATAAATCTTTACCTCCGGACCATTCCGGAACTCCTCGTGACGTCCGGGATCTCATCCGAGACTCCGAACAACATTCGGTAACCAGATACAAACTTCCTTTATAACCCTAGCGTCATCGAACCTTAAGTGTGTACACCCTACGGGTTCGGGAGACATGTAGACATGACCGAGACATTCTCTGGTCAATAACCAACAGCGGGATCTGGATACCCATGTTGGCTCCCTCATGTTCCACGATGATCTCATCGGATGAACCACGATGTCAAGGACTCAATCGATCCCGTATACAATTCCCTTTGTCTAACGGTATTGTACTTGCCCGAGATTCGATCGTCGGTATACCGATACCTTGTTCAATCTCGTTACCAGCAAGTCTCTTTACTCGTTCTGTAACACATCATCCCGTGATCAACCCCTTTGTCACATTGTGCACATTATGATGATGTCCTACCGAGTGGGCCCAGAGATACCTCTCCGTTTACACGGAGTGACAAATCCCAGTCTCGATTCGTGCCAACCCAACAGACACTTTCGGAGATACCTGTAGTGCACCTTTATAGCCACCCAGTTACGTTGTGACGTTTGGTACACCCAAAGCATTCCTACGGTATCCGGGAGTTGCACAATCTCATGGTCTAAGAAAAAGATACTTGACATTAGAAAAGCTTTAGCATACGAACTACGATCTTTGTGCTAGGCTTAGGATTGGTTCTTGTCCATCACATCATTCTCCTAATGATGTGATCCCATTATCAACGACATCCAATGTCCATGGTCAGGAAACCGTAACCATCTATTGATCAACGAGCTAGTCAACTAGAGGCTTAGTAGGGACATGGTGTTGTCTATGTATCCACACATGTATCTGAGTTTCCTATCAATACAATTATAGCATGGATAATAAACGATTATCATGAACAAGGAAATATAATAATAACTAATTTATTATTGCCTCTAAGGCATATTTCCAACAGGATGTCGATGGATGGAGGAGGTAGCTAACTAATTATCTTCGGGCAGCTATGACGTTTGAAAGCACATTTACTTTCTTGATGGTTTAGGTAATTAGTGTCAACATGCATATTGTTGGACTAATAGTTTTACCTAGAATATTTCAGATAAGTATAACGGTGGCATGACAGAAGGACTATGACCACTATTGACTATGACACATGCCTCATGACGGCCGAATACGCCGCCAAGAATCAGCCCAGAACGTCGCTTAAGTTGCTGAGGACGCCGCCCCGGGAGTAAAACACCTGATGACGGTGGACTGTCACAGAAAATGATTTTAGGCGACTTTTCATGCTTCGTCGCTAGGGTTTTTGACACTGACTAGAGCAGATTGTGTAGTGGTAGCCCCCCGCCGTAGCATACAACCTCTGCTTCTCCTTGCGATTTACCAACTCCTGACCGCCATGGCAGGCGAATTAGTCCTCCATAGGGACTGAATGTCGAGCCGCGAGCCGCGTTCGTCACCAGAGCTCTTTATGCGGCGCGCCACTGATGAATTTGAGGGCTGTCTCGCCAGATCCTTCGATTCCTCGCCTCGCGAGCTCGGCCGCCGGCCGGTCTATCTCACTGTCATATGGGTGGGTTAATAGAAAGAGAGTGACCAGGGGAGTAGAGAGAGTGACGTGGTTCGGTGAACGAGACGTGCGACGTGGGAGCAAAATTTGCTCTAAGATTCAAGATTGGACTAACAGCTTAGGAGGCGGCGTTCGGGACGAGATGATAAAATTCTGATGTTCGGAGTTTATCTTTTCCGATTAATAAAGTAGAGCCCTCTTTGAGGGGGGAGCTTCAGTTTGCAAAAGAAGGCCATCACTGTGTATGAACGTACAAAATTGGGTATTAAAAACTTACATAGTTTCGGCAACGATTCGAATATCACCTGTTCCTGAATGAGCCGGGTGTTGCTTGGGGCTTAAGCACTCTATTCCCACAACGGGAAAAAAATAATGCAGTAAAATGGAATTAACAAAGCAGCACCTACATATGTTCAGAAATACTTCATGGCTTGAAGCAAAGAGACCAAATCCTCCTCGTGCCAGAACAAAAACGGGTACGTGACCGACGCATTAATATTTCCTGAGCTATGGAGCCTGGTGACAACCTTGGTTCCTAGATCGACGCGGATGAGCTCGCTTCTGTCCCGATCCCGCACGATAACCGTGCCGCTCCTCTCTCCGAACCCCTCAATAACATGGGAGCGTCTAGTGGGCGGCCGGCTGCCCACTAGCGCGATGGAGCGGCCAGCCATAAAAGGCAACTTCCTGTCCCCCTTGGTCCCAGGAAGGAAAGTTCCTTCCTACCCGACTGCCCACGCTCCCAACAAAACAGAAAATCTCCCCCATCGCTGTCACGTGATAACCACATCCCCACGCCTCCCACGCACAGCTCGCCCACACTTCCTCCCCCCACGGGTCGCCCTTTTGATTCTCCACGAAAGAAGTGTATCCCAGGCCTAGATCCAAACCGTACAGAGCTGCCATGGCAGAGCAAAACTAGGTGAAGAAATTGGCCAGAAAAGCTTCAATTCTAAGAAGAGGGAGTACAAAGCCATAGCAGGTAGCAGCATCAGGTAACTTTCCTCTAGCCTCCAGATCATCCTTCTTCACTTTCCCCTTCCCTTTCCCTCTGGATCTGCCACAAATCTTCTCCGGTCTTCTCCATAGTTGAAGGAAGAAGGAACATGAAGCAGCAAATAGAGTTGAATATGATCTCTGCACAATAGAACACTTTCCTGTGTAACTAAACATGGATCCAAGCCAACTTTTGCCTGGATGCGTGCAAATAAACCTACCATTATGCAAAAATAGACAGGGTGAAGTGCCTATGCAAAAAAACCATCTATTTGTGCAACTAAACATGAATCCAAGCCAACTTTTGCCTGGATGTGTGCATATAAAAAAAAGGAGTAGTTGCATATGCAAAAATAGACAGGATGTAGTGCCTGTGCAAAAAAAAACCCATCTATTTGTGTAACTAAACATGAATGTAAGCCAACTTTTGCCTGGATATGTGCAAATAAACACAATGTGTAGTTGCAGATAGAACAATAAAACTGCATGTAGTGTCTCTGCAAAAGAAATGATATTTGTGCAACCACACATGGATCCATGCCAACTTTTGCTGCAATCTGTGCAACAAAAACAAAGCAGACTAATAAAGCACAAAACATAGTAACATCAAGCGTATATAGTCTTGTCACATAGAAAATGCAGTAGGGAAAATATGTTCAATATACTAAAGAAAAAACAGAAAAAGATGAAAACTATTTTTTGCCATCTGAATCTTCTTTCTTCGTCCAAATAGCAGTGTATAAGAATTGTAGCATTGAATTATGTGCAGAATCTACGTCAGGTCCTTGACAAATAAACCTGCACATCATTAGAACAACAAATTTGTGAGAAAAATACTGAACAAATCTCCTGTTTTGTATCTGTGCAACCTATTTACTGCAAACTGTGCAACATACATAACCACTCTGTGCAAAAGAAGTGCCAGAAAATATTGTAAACGGATTGTGAAAATTAGTAAGTTAAAAGAAGTAAAAAAAGGTGTGTCAAATACATTGTGAAACTAGTGTGCAACTACTTAGGGTTCTGCATTGCAAAACATCTTGTTTGTAACACATTTTGAGAATACAGAAAAAATAACTTGTGACTATCCTGTTTGTTCTCTAGAAAAGGTAGAGGTGATTAATTATCATTACATACAAATATTTGTTCTCTGGAAAACTAGATTAAAAAGTTGAGGATGGCAATTTGATATCCTGTTTGTTCTGCAACTAGAAATGTTGGTGATGACAACTAATGAGATATTCTGGTGCGACTAGAAATGCTGATGATGCCAACTAATCAGATATTCTTGTGCGACTAGAAATGCTGATGGTGCCAACTAATGAGATATTCTTGTGCAACTAGAGAGGTTGAAGATGTCAACTACTACTTAGATAATGTTGTCCAACTAAAATTGCAGAGGGTGCCAACTAAATAGATACTCTTCTGCAACTAGAAAGCCTGAGGGTGCCAAGTCATTAGATACTATTGGGCAATCCTCAAAAAAATTAAGATGGGATTAATCTGAATTCTTGTGCAACTAGAGAGGCTGAAGATGTCAACTACTTGGATAATGTTGTCCAATGAGAATTGCAGAGGGTGCCAACTAAATAGATACTCTTCTGCAACTAGAAAACATGAGGGTGCCAAGTCGTTAGATACTGTTGGGCAATCCTCAATTTTTTTTAGATGGGACTAATCTGAGTTCTTGTGCAACTAGAGAAGCTGAGGATGTCAACTAGTTGTATATTGTTGTGCAACTAGAATTACCGAGGTTGCCAACTAATTAGATACTATTCTGCAACTAGAAAGCCTGAGGATGCCATGTCGTTACATACTCTTGGGCAATCCTCAATTTTTTTAAGATGGGACTAATCTGAGTTCTTGTGCAACTAGAGAAGCTGAGGACGTCAACTAGTTGTATATTGTTGTGCAACTAGAATTACTGAGGTTGCCAACTAATTAGATACTATTCTGCAACTAGAAAGCCTGAGGATGCCAAGTCGTTACATACTCTTGGGACAATTCTAAAAAACTTGAAGATGGCAACGTTGAGCAACTGAGAAAGTTGAGCATGCCAATGCTTGTTTAGTCCTTCTGCAACTATGTATGAAAATTAATACACTTGGCTGACTGTATGTGGAGTAAAAAATCACCAAGAAAAAAGGGATTGGAGGAGGTAGTGGAGGTGCTACTCTGACTCCACGACCAAGGACTCCCTTGGCGACCTACTAACCCAGCCACAATGGATCTTGTAGTCAGACCTTGACCACCTCTGCAGGCGTGTTGTAGACACCTGCTCACCAACTACCCCTACCAATAGGATGTGCGACTTCGGCGGCTGGTTGTCGATGTGCAACTACGAAAGCATGGTTGTGCGATTTTGCGTGGCTTCCTAACGACCACAGCGGTCCAGCTCCGTCACTGAGAAAAAAAGGGATTGGAGGAGGTAGTGGAGGTGCTACTCCGACTCCACGACCAAGGACTCACCTGGCGACCTACTAACCCTGCCACAATCGATCTGGCAGTCAGACCTTGACCGCCGCTGTAGGCGTGCTGTCGACACCCGCTCACCAACTACCCCTACCAGTAGGATGTGCGACTTCGGCGGCTGCCCTGACCAATTGTCTGGTTGTCGATGTGCAACTACGAAAGCATGGTTGTGCGACTTTGCGTGGCTTCCTAACGACCATAGCGGTCCAGCTCCATCACCAGAAAAAAGGAATTGGAGGAGGTAGTGGAGGCGCTACTCCGACTCCACGACCAAGGACTCCCCTGGTGACCAACTAACCCAGCCACAATGGATCTAGCAGTCAGACCTTGACCACCGCTGTAGGCGTGTTGTGGACACCTGCTCACAAACTACCCATACGAGTAGGATGTGCAACTTCGGCGGCTGCCCTGACCAACTACTTGGCAGTCAATGTGCTACTATGTATGCTTAGGTGTGCAACTATGTACTGCTTTCTGTGAAGCTTGTAATTCCTCTCTGTGCAACTATATATAACAAGTGTGCAAACTATTCTAACTTGCATATCTTTCGATTAGAAAAGAGAGGAAACGGACAAAATTGAGCTCTACTGAGTAGCAGTTCCAACGAGCGGTATCGTAATGATAAATGCAGTCTAAGCAAGAAATAGATGGATCAAGTTGCATCAACTACAGATCCATGGAGTTTTGAAAAGTAGGATCCTAAATTCATACCATTAGTGACAAAAAAATCTTTAGAACTTCAATTATTTTCATTGATTCAACTAGATGTAATGAGCACCAACCAAAACCAAGAGGAACTAGTAACTATACCAAGTAGTCTTCAGTAATTCTTACTTACAAGAACTAGAAATTCCTTTGATTCAACCCAACCAAACACATCTCATAATTCAACAAGCGCAGGAAGCCATTGGTACTCAAGGGACCAACTAATCAGGGAAACCCCTGATCCCATCAAAGTCCATTAGCCTCAGCGTTGAAGTCATACCTGGCAGCAAACCTCCATTGAGGATGGATCTGGATGCAGCAGCGCATATGCACAACTCAAATGGGAACATAGCAACGACCACACACGCGCACAGGCTTCCTTCTCACTGAAATTTCTTCAGTTCCTCGAACATCAGAGGAAAAACAAAACTCAGGGCCGCATCCCACTTCAAATTACATAGCTCCATGGATGGGCTCAATTTTTTTCTCACTAAATTCCATAGAAGGCAGACACATACCATGAAAGGATGTAGGAGTACGGAGCATCGGCTGTACGGATGAGCTTGTAGATTAAGTGCTTGCTGAAATTCGTGGATAGGGGAGACACCTTCTTCGCTCTCGCACGGACTAATTAGCAAGGAGGTGAGGGAAGGGCCGTTCGCGGAGGACCGACGGCTAGATGCAGAAGAAAAGGCGAGGCGGCGGACGGGAGACGGCGGCGTGGAGGTGTGGCAGGCGAGATGCCGCAACCATGGTGGGCCGCGTCGGCCGAGGCGAGGTGGATCGGCAGCGGCGGCCGGCACAAGTTGGGGCGGACCGGCGGAGGCGGCGACAAATGCGAGGGAGGTGGGGAGGCGAGTGGATAGCGATGGGTGCGGACGGAAGTGGTCTACTATTTCGCCTCAGTCAGTCGTGTGAGCGTCCCGACCATCTGGCACCTGGCCCACGCGCACGACAATTCGAGCGAGATCGGACGGCCACAAGTCGGCCGCCCGGTTCGTTTAGTTAGTGCGCGGCCACTTTTTAGATTTTAGGCAATAACATATGGAGGACTCGAGCCGACCAGATCCACCTGCTTCTCAAACTCCACCCTACCGATCACCAGCTTCCAGTACTAGGTCGCCGTGGACTCAGGCGACGAGGCCGGCGTCAAAGTCCACATCGATATCCCACCTCTCACGGCGACGAGCAAGCTCAGACGGCCACGCACGGAGGCCAAGAGGAGGTGCTCGTCTTGGCGACGAAAGATCGTTGTGGTTGTGGAGTTGCAGCCTGGAGGGAGCTTCATGGTCGTCGCCTCTGCCGCGTCGACGTCCAGAGCGACGATGCCGTCCGGGCGGTGCCGAGCGCGGGCTTTCAGGAGGCAGAGCCAGAAGACGGTGCGGCCGATAACAGCGGGACGGGAGACAAACAGCTGTTTCGGTCTTCGGTGGTGCTCGGCGACGGAGGCTTGGCGGATGACGCCCCATTGGCCATGCTTCGAGGAGAAGGTCTGGAACCGCATGTTCATGCGGGAGATGAACAGCTCGTAGGAGCCACCGGCGTCGCCGACGCTGAGGAAGACGGGCGCGTAGGACACGTCGATTTGGGGCAAGAAGGATACGTGTCCGGTGAAGGTGTTGCAGACGCGCAGCCGGAGGTCAGCTGACCGGTACGGGCGGAGGAGGGTCAGGCCGTCGCGAGACGTCAGGGGCTGGAACGAGCCCTGGACGCTGTGGTTGCCCAGGCGGACGCGGATCTGGGGTGGCGTTGGGGTGTGGATCGCACGAGGGATGCGTGGTCGTCGCAGGTAGGAAACACCGAGGAGGAGGGAGGGGTCGAAGCCGCGGCCATCGGTCGCAGATAGGAGCGCGAGGGGGCGGCGGAAGGCCAGGTCGAGGATGGCGCGGCGGAGGATCCTGCTGGTGGCGGCGCAGCGGACGACGGTTATCGCGTCGGAGCGGAGGATTATCTCGAGCAGGAGATCGGCCGGGAGGGGTTCCCTCGCCGGCGCTGTCGCCGTCGCGATCCTGCTGCACTTGCGAGCACGTCGCTTCGTCGACATCATCGGCCTGTTGTAATCCCGGCTAGATAGGTAGGGTATTTGGAGAATCTAATCTAGGTATAGTAGGTTTTTATATTATTTTTTGACGGAAGTGAATTGGGGTTTCTTAATTATCTAGAGTATATCGTTATGGAAAACAACTCTTTGTTCGGAGTAAATTGCAGAAAACCACCAGTTTGAAGGCTAGGTTAGCATAAATCACTACGTTACAGTTTCTTGGCAAAAAACATCACCTCTCTCGTAAACAATTTGCAAAAATCACTGATCGGCGAATTTGGCTCAGTTAAGCACGTTTATGACAGATGGGGCCATTTTTTTGCCTACGTGGCGTAACATTTCGTGCCAGGTCAATTTTAATATAATTTTACAAACTAGTCCATAGATTTTACATAGACACCCCTAAATCAAAAAAAATGCAATCAACCCACGTGCATCCGCCACTAGTTGGGTCGGTCAACGCAGCCGGCGTCGGGCGCCTCCTCCGCCGGATCCTGCGGCACCCCTTGCCGGATCCTGCGGCCGGCGTTGGGCGGCTCCTCGCCCTGGAGGCCAAATCGGGGCCGCGGTGCGGCACCCCTCGCCGGATCCGGCAACCGGCGTTGGGCGGCTCCTCGCCTGGAGGCCAAATCGGGGCCGTGGTGCGGCATCCTTCGCCGGATCCGGCAACCCGCGCTGGGTGTCTCCTTGCGCGTGAGGCCAAATTGGCGCGGCGGGGCGGCATCCCTCACCGGATCCGGATGAGGTGGCGGAACTAGGGGGCAAATCGGGGCGGCAGCGCAGCTTCCCTCACCGGAGGTGGCGGCGGTTCACGTGGTGGTGCACGACTGCGTGGTTTATTGAGGGCACCACCACCGTGGTGGAGTGGAGCGGGGAGCGCTGGGGCTGGCTCGAGGTGGGCCCTTACCCGCCTGGTCTCGAGGCCGGCACGGGGTGCGCAGTCGAGCGGCGATAGCGGCGGGCGCGTGGTGGTGATTGGCGCCATCGAGTTCGAGGAACGCTCCGGCGGGCACACGTTGTGGGTGTTCGACTTCAAGTCCAAGAACTGGACCGTGGTGCACCCTCCTCCGCAGTTTGCCGGCTTCGTCTGCTCCGGCGAGCTACTACTTGCAGCGACGTGCGGATCCTCTCCTCGGGCTGCTGCGGGAGCGAGGCTGACGAAGTCCAGGGAGACGGGGGAAGGGCCTGGGCGGTTAGGGGAAAGAATGTTGGGGGTGTTTTTGCTTTTTGACCCATCCAGCGCAGTTTTTGCAAAACGTCATGCCACGTCAGCGAAAAAGGATCCCATCTGTCATAAACGCACTTAACCGAGCCAAATCCGTCGATAAGTGGTTTTTGCAGAACAATTACGCAAGATGTGGTGTTTTCTGCAGAGAAACTGTATCCTAGTGTTTTTCACAAAACTAGCCCTCAAACTGATGGTTTTATGCAATTTACTCCTTTGTTCGTGCACAAGTTAGGACTTGTAAAATAAGTTGGACGCGGTAATTAGCAATTTTAATTACAACAAATTCCTCGAAACAAAAACTATATTACTTCAACTGTAGCCAATAAGTAACCAATATGTGATGGAATGGTTATGAGTTAGGAGGATAGTGTTATCTGAGATGACCTACGTCCAAATTCTAGACATTGACATTGGTGCTCGCCTTTTCCTGAATTTATTTTAGGCTTCTGGCAAAAAATCACAAGATGTACTGATTGATGGCAACGTTTTTGAGGAATGAGTAGTTTCTTTAGGAATATCGCGCTTTATTGATCAAAGATAATCAAAGAGAGAGTACCTCCCGAATACGATGGTTACACGAAAAGTAAAGTCATTTGAAGACTCAGATGAACTAGGTAGAAAATTGTCCGCGACATTCGACAAACGATTTACATGACTAAAGCGAACGGACAAGAAGAACGAAAACTTCTTCTTGATATCAGCAGTGATGAGCCCCACCGGCGAGCGATCAATCATTGAAGCATTGATTCTTTGGACGACAGACAAATAATCTGACTAAAAGACAGCACTTGAAGATCCGTCTTGATGGGTGAGAGCCACTGCACGTCGTAGCGCTAGTGCTTCAGCTAAATATGAGGCGGTAACCTCGTCAACGTGCTCGAGGCAAGCCAGCAAGTAATCTCCGATGTGGTTCCTGGTCACCACGCCAATTCCACATCCGTCGAGACTCCTTGAAGAGTGCAACATCCACATTAACCGCCACTGCATCTGCCAGCTACGAAACTTATTAGCAGGAGATAGTGGTGTATCATGCCTTGAAGAAATTGTAGTCTTACCACGGTTATGCACAATGAAAACAACATAATCCAAAGCTTTCGCAGCCACTCTGCGAGGATGCATCCTTTTTTTCCGATCATAGTACAATCGAGCTTCCAGGAAGATGTAGCAACGTAGATGCCACAGTCGCCCACTACGAGGGAGCTTGAGTTTTCACTCGGATACCAAGACGATGATGGGAGTAGGAACAAGCTCACGGCCACGCCTCTGACAAATGACACACAAGGTTTCTTCATGGCCGGCATCAATCAACGCGGGTGCTAGGCTTTCGCCCGGAGTTCCAACACCATGATAAGCTCCATGGGAAGCAACCTGCTGCACAAACCCAACTATGTCGTTCACCACCATGCAAAATCACTCCCCGTTTCAGCCGCGACAAGCAGCACACGTGCTGGGAGGGTCAGATCCACACTCAGGCTAAAGTGTGCGGATAATGTTAAGAGAGGTCGGGGTAGACCAAATTAAACATGGGAGGAGTCCGTAAAAAGAGATATGAAGGATCGGAGTACCATCAAAGAACTAGTTATGAACATGTGTGCGTTGAGGCTTGTTATCCATGTGGCAGAACCATGAGTTGTTCACGAGATCTTATGGGATTTACCTATAGCCCACCCAACTTGTTTGAGATTAAAGACTTTGGTGTAGTATATATTTGTTGTTGTAGTATATATTTCCTTCATCCGAAATTAGTTGACGCTCAAACAGATATATGCTAAGGGTCAACTAAATCCTAAAAAAGAGAGTAATTACATATACTATACCCTCTGTTTCTAAATGTAATATGGTTTGTCAGTTCAACTCGCATTTAGGGCCCAAGTTCCTAGAAGAATTAATAGCATTCACATGACTTGGGCCCTGTTTTTCTCGAATTCTAGGACCAGATTCAACTTTGCCAGTGAAGCTGAATTTGGAATCTGAAACAAACAGCTTTTTGAAATCAGTTTTGCCAGTGAAGCTGAATCCGGATTTGGGTCATTTTTAATGTAATTTCCTGAAGCACATCAAAGTGTAATTCGGTGGCCAAGCTGAGCAAATCCATAGGTGATTAAAATTCAAAAGAAGCTGAAACAAGCAGGGCCTTGTTTTCTCGATCAATACTTGAAAGCGCGTTATATCGACTAGAGGGGGGTGAATAGGCGATTTTTACAAATTCGTCACTGAGGAAATTCAAGGTGAGGAATTTCCTAAGTCATGAATAACTAGCAGCGCAATAAGTACTCAGGTGCAAGCGTAACAGAGCAGTAACACAGTCATCATGATGAAATAAAACAAGCACAAAGTACAAGTAGCATGTAACCAGGATAAGCAGACTGAAGACAAAGTGACTGAAGAATTAGGAATGAGGAAATTGAGAAAGTCTTCAGTCAAATTCTTCAAACAGTAACGATCAAGTTCATCAACACATGAATGAGGAAATGAACGAGTTGAGGAAATAGAACCAGTAGCTTGGTGAAGACGATGATTTGGTAGGCCAGTTCCAATTGCTGTGACAGTCGTATGTTTGGTTGGAGCGGCTAGGTATTTAAACCTGAGGACACACAGTCCTCACGTTGATACGTCTCCAACGTATCTATAATTTTTTATTGTTCCATGCTGTTATATTATTATTCTTGAATGTTTACAATCATTTTAGTCATTTTTGGTACTAACCTATTGACATGGTGCCCAGTGCCAGTTGTTGTTTTCTGCAAGTTTTTTAAATCACAGGAAATCAATACCAAATGGAGTCCAAACGCAGCGAAACTTTTTGTGGATTTTTTGGACCAGAAGACATCCAGTGGACCAGGAAAGCCTCTGGGGGGTGCTCCGAGGGGAGCACAACCCACCAGGGCACGCCTGGGGGCCCAGGCACGCCTCGGTGGGTTGTGCCCACCTCGGGTGCCCCCTGAACCGCCTCTTTGCTCTATAAATACCCCAATATTCCAGAAACCCTAGGGGAGTCGACGAAAATCAATTCCAGCTGCCGTAGAGTCCAGAAACACCAGATCCAATCTAGACACCATCTCGGAGGGGTGCATCATGTCCATTGATGCCTCTCCGATGATGCGTGAGTAGTTCTTTGTAGACATACGGGTCCGTAGTTAGTAGCTAGATGGCTTCCTCTCTCTCTTGATTATCAATACAATGGTCTCTTGGAGATCTATATGATGTAAGCCTTTTTGCAGCGTGTTTGTTGGGATCCGATGAACTTTGAGTTTATGATCAGATCTATGTTTTTATCCATGAAAGTTATTTGATTCTTCTTTGATCTCTTATATGCATGATTGATTATAGCCTCGTACTTCTTCTCCGATATTTGGGTTTTGTTTGACCAATTTGATCTATTTATCTTGCAATGGGAAGAGGTGCTTTGTGATGGGTTCGATCTTACGGTGCTTGATCCCAGTGACAGAAAGGAAAACGACATGTATGTACCGTTGCTATTAAGGATAACAAGATGGGGTTTATTTCTACATAAATAGATCTTGTCTACATCATGTCATCGTTCTTATTGCATTACTCTGTTTTTCCATGAACTTAATACACTAGATGCATACTGGATAGCGGTCGATGTGTGGAGTAGCAGTAGTAGATGTAGGAAGGAGTCAGTCTACTAATCTTGGACGTGATGCCTATACAATGATCATTGCCTGGATATCTTCATGATTATTTGAAGTTCTATCAATTGCCAACAGTAATTGTTTTCCCACTGTTGGCTATTTTTCTTGAGAGAAGCCACTAGTGAAACCAACGGCCCCCGGGTCTCTTTTCATCATATTTGCCTTTGCGATCTATTTTCCTTTGCATTTATTTTTCAGATCTATTAAGCCAAAAATACAAAAATACCTTGCTGCAATTTATTTGTTCCGTGATCTATTTATCCTATCTACCACTTTTATCTCACGTTATTTGCCTATCTTGAGGCGCCATACCCGAAAAGGGATTGACAACCCCTTTAACACGTCGGGTTGCGAGTATTTATTATTTGTGTGTAGGGGCTGTTTACATGGTGTGAGGAGGTTCTCCTACTGGTTCGATAACCTTGGTCTCATCACTGAGGTAAATACCTACCGTCGCTATACTGCATCATCCCTTTCTCTTTGGGGAAATACTGACGTAGTTCTAGCAGACATCAAAATGAATTTCTAGCGATGTTGCCAGAGAGGATCTTCAACATCAATCAGGTTCCTAATCACAAATCTCATCTCCTCGCAACTTACATTATTTTCCATTTGCCTCTCGTTTTCCTCTCCCTCACTTCAGAAAACATTTGCCATTTTATTCGCCCTCTTTTTCGTTCGCCGTTTTCTCGTCGATCTGTTTTTGTGTGCGTTCTTGTTTGTGTAGTCATGATGCCTCAAAGAAGATATTATGATGTTCCTTATTGAAATATTTTGCTTGAAATTGAGAAAAGTAATAAGGAATATATGACTACACAATTTGAGCATAATAAAAATTTTACTGAAGAACTTAAGGAACACTCCGTTGTGTTAGAAGCCATAATGAAACAACTTGATGATATTAGTAGAGAAGTTTGCAATCTCCAATCTAAGTATGCTTTTGCTGAAAGTTTTTGGGAAAAATATCCAATGCACAAGCTACTTTAGTGAATCAAATGGCTGCCAAACCAATCTCGTTAGAAAATAAAAATGATGATCTCAAAATGATTGGTGTTTCTTCTATTGACTCTTTGTATAGTAAATTTAAGATTGATGAAAAAGAGACTGGAGAAGAGTCAACTTTAGCTAGAAGGCGTCCTTATGATTCGGAGGGTGACAATCTTGTCGAAAATTTTGATAAAAGTGGGTTTGAAGAGGTCAAGACTTTAACTAGTGATGTGCCCACAATTTTGGATTACAAAGACTTTAATTATGATAGTTGCTTTTTGGTTGATTGTATTTCTTTGTTGCAATACATGATAAATTCACCCCATGCTTATGAACAAAGTAAAGCTTCTACTAAACATATTATTGATGCCATGATGAAAGCTTTTGAAGAAAAGTTGGAATTAGAAGTTTCAATTCCTAGAAAATTGCATGATGAGTGGGAACCTACTATAAAAGTCAAGATTAAAAAATATGAGTTTTTGCTTTATGTGACTTGGGTGTTAGTGTTTCTACAATTCCGAAATCTTTATATGATGTGCTTGGTCTTACCGATATTGAAGAATGCTCTTTAAATTTGCACTTGGCGGATTCTACTATTAAAAAGCCTATGAAAAGAATTTATGATGTTCTTATTCTTGCAAATATGAATTATGTGCCCATAGATTTTATTGTTCTTAATATTGATTGCAATCTGTCTTGTCCAATTATACTTGGTTGTTGATAGGATTTGTTTAACTTTTTTTATGAAAAAACAGAAAAAGGACAAAAAACCGACCAAGAGCATGTTTTTTTCCTTTCCTAGAGCCGTTTCGTCGTGCCTCTCGCGAAAGAAAAAAAAACAGGTTCATGAGAATAAAGAAATGTCTGCAAATTTAAAGTGAAAAGGGAAATTTTAAAAAGAAAAGGAAATTTGTAAATAAAAAATCGGAAAAGACAAAAAGGAAAAGTTGGGTTTTGTTTTTCATTGTCCCACCAGTTTTTGCGTATTTTTTCACCTATTTTGGGGAGCTTCTAGAACCTTCAAATTCTAGTTTTTCCTTTCTTTTTCTGGTTTTCTTCTTTTTTTTATTTTAAACTTGTGTAACATTCTTTTGGATTCACAAATAATTTTTCAAATTCACAAGTAGTTTCCGTTTTGAGCATTTTTGAAAGCCGAGAACATTTTCAAATTCAATGTTTTTGAAAATTTTGCAATATTTTCAAATTCATAAAAAAAATTGAATTCATGAACTGTTTTGAAATTAGAATATTTTCAAATTTTCATTAAATTTTTAAAATTCAATTGTTTTGAAGCTGTGTAAATCAGTATATATTTTTCAAATTCAGAATTTTTATAAATTCATTTTTTGATAAATTTAGAACATTTTTTAATCAGGAAAACATATTTTTAATTTATAATATTTGTTGGAAATTTGATTTTTTTTTCCAAAATTTAGATCTTGCAAACAATTTTAGAAGTTAGAAAAGCAAAAGAACAAAAATTATCATGGAATCTGATAGCATGAACGCTTTGGAGATATTTGCGCATCCAGAAACATATATGGGTCCTGATACTCCGATAATTATAGAAGCCACTATCTTAGCCTTGGAGTTTTCTGACATTACTTTTGTCCACTGCCACAGGGAAGCAAATCTAGTGGCGGATAGTTTAGCTAAGCATTGCTTTAGTTTAAATGCTTCAGAATATTGGGAGGGGGATTCCCCTGACTTTATTCTTCCCCAGATTGTAAACGACATGGCTATTATTTAAGGAATAAAGTTTGATATGTTCAAAAAAAAGAACAAAAATGAACAAAAAGGGTTTCGCCGGCTTTGAGAGTGAGCGGCGATGACGGCGACGGTGGGGCACCCTCATCCCGCGTTGGATGTGTCTAGATGCTTCACGAGGGTGATGTTTGTAATGTCTTATTTTACTGTGGTTGTGTTGCACCACTACTTATTTTCAATATAATATGGGTCCTTCTCTCTCAAAAAAAGGAAAAAAAGAAGCCCGGCACCGTTCCCTGTCGGGGGAGCTGTGGCAAGCCTCGATCAGTTTAGAGCAAATACAATACTGAGCTAGAAGCCTGCTTACATGACATTTTTGCCTATGTGAAAGAGAGAGACAAGGAAAAAGTGAAGTAGTGGGCTCTCATGCAAGAGCGAGCCTATACGCATGCTCCTACGTAGAAGCATTTAATGAGAGGAAAGAGATGTAGAAATTGCCTCAAAAAAATTAAATGAGAGGAAAGAGATAGAGAGAAGGTGAAAAAAAAAAACTATATCCTTGTGGCCAACCTTATAGCCAGCACTATTATATAAGTAATTAATAATGCTATCTCTTAATGACATGGCATGTTAAATACTCTTAAGCCTTGTTTGGTTGTGGGGGAGATGTACTCGCGGTCAAGCTGCCCCGGACTGAAAATTCCTGGCAAAACGAAAAGCCCAGGGAAATTTTGCATCGCCATTTGAGAGGAACGGGGGAAATTTTGCTCAGATTCATCTTCATATTGATACGTAAAGCAGTCACCAGCACACCAGACCTCACCGCCAGAGCTAGCAGCCGCCATAGATGTTGTATCACCAAACAGTATATACATGATCCAATCCATCGGATGCCACAGAGGGGCTTGTGCAGGTCCTCACCTTCTTGTTCCTTGGCAAGGAGAGGTTTTTTTTTTTGGGTAGAAATTTGTATTACTCATCCACCAAAGTCCTCACAATCAATCGTAGCTAGTTCCAAAGCCTCAGGAGGGCCAGAACCTAACCAAGTCATGGTTCTACCCTCAGAATGAGCAAATTTAGCTAAGCTATCACTAACTTTATTTTGGCTACAACTTACATGAGTAATACAATTTTCACGTAGAGACATAAGATATCAAATCTCCTTGATGATGGACGAATATACCGATCTGTCAACCTCTGAAGCCTGGATTAATTTCACTGCAATTATAGAATCCATGTTGATCTGCACTGGTAACTCACTTCTCTGGATGGGAAAGATAAAGCTTCCATGTATGCACATAATTCAGCTTCAAGTGCATCCCGGCAAGAAAATAATTGCCTACAAGAAGAGAAGATGATGGCCCCCTTGTCTTCTCTTAACACCATTCCGGCACCGGCCGATCCATCAACAGCAAATGAACCATCAGTACACAACTTAACCCAGCCGGGCTTAGGAGCAGACCACCTGGGGTCTGCTACGACCATTACCGCTTGTGACCGAACTGGAGAGGTTGGAACCAAAGGGAGAGGAGGGGGTCGACTGATCGAGGTGGGCGGCATAGGTAACAAGGAAAGATCTGCGAGACGGCGGCGTGGTTTGTGAACAGAGACGGATCGACGAAACAGGAGGACTTCTCATGTGAGTTGTGACTTGTGTTTTCTCATCCCGGGGATTCAGCCGGGGAGCCGCGGAGGGCCAAAGTTTCCCTGACTTGGGCCTCGACCAAATGGCCTTTCAGAATTCCCTGGGAGAGGTTAGCACGTGCCTTTCTATCCCCGGGAATGGGCCGGGATCCCGGGGTTTTCCCCGTGAACCAAACGAGCCTAGGAGATGCATCACGACCAAGTTGGCACCATCCTGATCCCCGATTGGCTTGCATGCGTCGTGTTTGGCGTGGGCGACCACATCGGCTTCTCCAGCGACCAGCGATGATGATCTTCAGCTTTGTCGATGTGCCGGTGAGAAACATCTCATCTCTTTTCCGTTTCTTCCAGTGGCGGAGTCAGTGGGGGGGCGAGCGGGGGCCAGGCCCCCGCCAACGATCGGCCGCCCCCATTAACTTACAGCGGGCTGTGCTATTAGCTGTACAAGATTAGGCAGGCCATGGTAATTTAGTTACGGTCATTAGAGTAGTGGCCTTACTGTCGCGTGGCCCAAGCCTAACAGGCACAATAATTTATGGCCTAACTGTCGCATTATCCTGATGGAATCATCCTCGAGCAGCCTAACCCTAGATGACTCGATCCTAACATCGCCACCGCCACGCCGCCGGCTCCTTGTTCCATGGCATGTTCGTCAGCCACCGCCCGGAAGCAGCACCTGGTGCTAGTTGTGTCTCCTCCGTATCCAAATTTGGACATTCGCCGGCACCGCTGATCGCCGTTGCCAGCTTCCTCAGCGCAAATCATGGATCATTAATCTGGACTATATAAAGGTCCGCTGATCGCCTCTGATGTTGGACGAAACTCATCGCTGGATCATTTCTCAAGGTATGTAAATACCATTAATCTCCTCTGCGGTAGTGCCTGATGCATTAGTAGGCGTACTAGTATGTGCTTAGTCAGATGATAGACAGAAATCTAATTGTCTTTCGTTTCGGTTTCGATATACTTCTGTTATAGATAAAAACAAAGAGAAATTCTATAACATGATATTGCTTTTTCCAATCCACTTGCTTCATAAACCTTTGTGCCAAAATTCAGATCAACCTGATAAATGTATGATCTTGTAAATAATCATAGTGCTAAATTTAAATAGGCAGTTGCAAAACATGCAATGTGTTGTCAACTTATCATACACAAATTATAATGTTATATTGTGCATACAGTTCTTACAAAAGATTTATTGGGATACCACTTTATATGGGACTTAATTTATATCATCCCACATATATGTTTTCCTGGCTCTGCCCTTGGTTTCTTCGTTTGGTTTTCCGAGTCTGCGTGTGTAACCAAGCAGAGCGCATATAACGTGCCAGCGACAATACCATCGATTTTTAACTACAACAATGTTGTTGGAACTTGGAACTCAAAATCCGTACTGCTACTTCACACTGACAGGAGTAGCATGTATGTGAGGGCTAACTGTTGGCGACTTCTCTAACAGGATGGCTCATGTACCGATGTGAGGGCATGTTCAAAATGGACCCGAAAACTCCCCGCAACCATCTGAACCGGGCTGCAAACCAGAGACAAGCGTGGGGAGGTTTGCGGGAGTCCAAACCGATTCCAAGCCCGTTTTCTACCGCCCTGGCCACCAAAAAACCATCCTCTCTCGCACGCGCTCCCGCCCGGCGCCAGCTGCCCGCATTCATGGTGCCGTAGAGTGCGCCGCTCAACATTAATGACTGCTAAGGGTGGACGAGACCTCTCACTATCTCCGCCATTGAAGCGGCGCGCTGGCTGAGGGCGCCACAAGCGACGCGTCTCCGATGTCCGCGCCTGTTCAATGCCGGAGACTTGTGACTAGATGGGACGGTACCAATATCTACAACGCCCGTTCAATGCCGCTGTCCGTCCGTCTGCCGCCATTAAGTGGGCTCGCATGCTGATAACCCACTCTGGCGCCGCACATTGATGCACCAGACGCCTGGCCTCACCGGAATCCGCTATATTAAGGCAACCACACTTGGCTACTACACACCACAACACCAGCCCCTTCACATCCTCCTGCCTTGCACTGCATCAGACATGATCGCCAGCAGGAAAGCATCAGACATCCTCCTGCCTTGCATTGTGGGACAGTTTGTCGCCGGAGATGAAGCACGCCGTGGCCGCCCTTGCCGCCATCTGGCATAGCCGCTCGAGGTATCCGACGACAAGGACGATACCGCGATGGAGATGGGCTTCGACGACTCCGCCTCGGCTCCCGCGCCTCCGGTGCACGCCGTCTTCACCATGGAGCAGGTGCAGGCGCACTTCAACGTCGCCATGGCGGAGGTGCAGCCTGCGCCGGCGCCTTTGTCGGCGTTCCAGCAGGTGCAGGAGGAACAACGGTACAACTGTTCCTCCTGGAGCAGCACCGGCTGGCACAGGGCCCGATCTATGGCGAGCGCGCGAGCGAGGAGGCTGTGGCGGCCATGGCCGCGACCAACCCAAATTTCATCGCGGAGCAGCGTGTCATCGATCTATGATGTCGTCTGCGCTCAAGCCGCCACTCGGCAGGAAGCGGCGGCCGCGTCCACCAGCGACGGACAAGGAGCGGAATCCTCCGAGGATGAGTAGGCCACGGGAGGCAGCGGGGCCTGGTATCCCATGTGGGCCGGTCCGTCTCCCATGTTCTAATCTTCCTCACCGGAGACCGCACCTTCATTTCATCAGTCTTATCGCAAGTGCTTATGGAGACAGCGAAAGGAGGACGACATGGACTTCGATGCCGGGCGCCGTCGTAGGATAGGTTTAGGGGCGGTTGTTTTTTTGTTCTAAATGTAGTTAAATCCGTCTTGTTTGTATGAAATCTGTCATGTTTGCATGAAATTCGTTCGTGTTTGCATGCATTTCATCCGGTTTGTTGAAAAATAGTTTGTAATGTACGCGGCTAGCGTTGGATGGCTCCGGACTGGCCCCCCTGTCCGCGGACAGATGCATGAGGTTTTTTGCGAGTTGCCATTGAAGATGACCTAAGGAGATCACGTTTGCATATCCAAGATGTGCGAATAAAATTACTTTAAAATTAAACAAATAAAGTTATTTACTACACCTTTGCCGGTCAAATTTATGTTTTTCAGGAGCTACGGAGCCGCCTCCTCAAATAGTTAGGATTCCTCTGCCTCCTGTCGGCGCCGCCGCCGTATGCATCGTTTCCGCTGGCCTTAGGGTCATGGGGGTGCGGTGGATTCTAGCCCTTGCCAGTGGGAGGGCTCCGCCTTTTTATGTTCCTTCGAGTTTCTTTTTAGGTGAGACGACGGCGGCTCTCTGAAGTTGGAATAAGGTTCTCCTCTCCTAGCCCGTCCTGGTGGTACATCTGAAGGAAATATGCCCTAGAGGCAATAATAAAGTTATTATTTATTTCCTTAATTCATGCCAAATGTTTATTATTCATGCTAGAATTGTATTAACCAGAAACTTAGCACATGTGTGAATACATAGACAAAACATATAGTCCCTAGTATGCCTCTACTTACTAGCTCGTTAATCAAAGATAGTTATGTTTCCTAACCATAGACATGTGTTGTCATTTGATGAACGGGATCACATCATTAGGAGAATGATGTGATGGACATGACCCATCCATTAGCTTAGCATTATGATCGTTTTAGTTTCATTGCTACTGCTTTCTTCATGACTTATACAAGTTCCTCAGAATATGAGATTATGCAACTCCTGAATACCGGAGGAACACTTTGTGTGCTACCAAACGTCAAAACGTAAAGGGTGATTATAAAGGTGCTCTACAGGTGTCTCCGAAGGTGTTTTTTGGGTTGGCATATAACGAGATTAGGATTTGTCACTCCGTGTTTCGGAGAGGTATCTCTGGGCCCTCTCGGTAATACTCATCACTATAAGCCTTGCAAGCATTGTGACTAATGAGTTAGTTGCGGGATGAAGTATTACGGAACGAGTAAAGAGACTTGCCGGTAACGAGATTGAAGTAGGTATGATGATACCGACGGTCGAATCTCGGGCAAGTAACATACCGATGACAAAGGGAACAACGTATTTTGTTATGCGGTTTGACCGATAAAGATCTTCGTAGAATATGTAGGAACCAATATGAGCATCCAGGTTCTGCTATTGGTTATTGACCGGAGACGTGTCTCGGTCATGTCTACATAGTTCTCGAACCCGTATGGTCCACACGCTTAACTTTCGATGACGATTGGTATTATGAGTTTATGTGATATGATGTACCGACGGTTGTTCGGAGTCCAGGATGTGATGATGGACATGACGAGGAGTCTCAAAATGGTTGAGACATAAAGGTTGATATATTGGACGGCCATATTCGGACACCGGAAGTGTTCCGGATAAGTTTCGGCTAAAACTGGAGTAATAGAGGGTTACCGGAACCCCCCCGGGGGCTTAATGGGCCTACATAGGCTTTAGTGAAAGAGAGGGGAGGCGGCCAAGAGGTGCCCCCCAAGCCCAATCCGAATTGGGAGGGGGGCCGACCCCCCTTTCCTTCTTCTTCTCTTCCCTTCCTTCCCCTCCTAGTTGGACTAGGAAAGGGGGGAAACCTACTCCTAGTAGGAGTAGGAATCCCCCCTTGGGGGCGCACCATGAGGCTGGCCGGCCCCCTCCTCCCCTCCTTTATATACGGGGGAGGGGGGCACTCCATAGACACACAAGTTGATCTTTTAGCCGTGCGCGGTGGCCCCCTCCATAGATTTCCACCTCGGTCATATCGCGTAGTGCTTAGGCGAAGCCCTGCGCCGATAACTTCATCATCACCCACTAGTGCAGAACCGGGATTTAGCGACACCAACCGGTACTAAATGTTTGGGGGGGGGGTTGGTTTTATTTTTTATTTTACATTAATTTTGTGTTTTCCATTTAATTCTTTTTTGTTTGCTGGTATTTTAGATGCTACAAATTGTACACGTTATGCATATATATAAATAGTTTTTCTCATACGTAATATATATACACACACACACACACACAACCAACACCATTAATTATTCAAACATACACATGTATATATATATATATATACAATTTCTCCTACATGTTGCCTTGGTGCCTTCGGAGCACGATGACAAGTGGTTCATGGGGGCGGTAGCGGGTAATAGTATTCTCCTTTGGGATCTATGACCTGGTCGAGCAAAATTCCCGCTATTTCCTCTTAAAGTGCTAGTATGCAGTCCGCTGGTAGGAGCTGCTCCCGCACCTCTCTGAACTGTTAAGAAGGAGATCAATATGCATGTGTATTAGTTGTGTGACTAGATATCGATAATGGTGTGAATAGTGTTCTAACAAACGTACCCAGTCCTGTCTTTGAGATCTGCTCCTTTCGTACGCCATCATGCGAATGTTCTCGCAAACGTAGAATGCACATAGATCATTCCCCTGCGCCTACTTCAGGTCCTTTACGAGAATGGAATTGAATCAGATAATGATTAATCAAGCATGATAGTTAATTAATGGCATTGAAACAAGAATTAAAGAGATGGTGGCTAGCTAGCTAGCTAGTACTACTTAATTACTTACCTTTGGACGATACCAAAACAACTTTTTTGCCCATTTGCCTGGAGTCACCTTGATGAACTTTGCCCAAGCCCTGCCCGCCGGCAAAGAAAATTAATAAAGGGGTTGTTAAATAGTTCATATCAGGAAATGACGAACTAAATATGCCGAGATATAGTTAATAATGATTGAAATTGCCTGTTGACTATCACCTTCACGATGGTGTAGTCTTTTTCTTCTTTAAGTAGTGAGTCCAGTACTTCAACTGTTCATTTGTCAACCTTAATGTCTAACAAGATCCTGTGGAAACTGCATGCGCACACGTTTGTATGTCTTAATTAAGCGGGCATGTGCATAACACTAATCAACTACCGTAAACCCTATACACTTAATTATTAACATCTAGCTAGCTAGTAAGCAAAAACAGAATTTGTAGTACAAGACAGTGTGACTCACAGGAAGTTGTAAGGAAGTAGTATATCTTCATTGGTATTGAGGCGCTTGAAGAACTCTAGCATGCTTTCCTCTAAACTTATTCAAGAAGTTGGAAGATTCCATGTGTACTCATTAATGGTATTTGGGTCAATGAACCCAATGCCATAGCGTCCAGATTTTTTCATTTCATACATCTTCATCCTGCATATAATACCACAGAAAAGAATATATAATGAGAATAATTACATGTAATGATTGATCAAAATGATCACTACTGCTAGCTTGAGACTTAAATTACAGAAAGAAATCACTTACAGACAATAGCAACCGACGATAGATTTGTCGAGTGCGTCTTGATTGTATAACTGAAATAGTTCTGAATACTCAACGGACAGAGCGTTCTCATGGAAGTAATGCTCCTCGTTGACATTCACCATGAGGGACTCTCGATTGGAAATCTTGGTAATGTTCATGTACCATTGATGCAATTCATACATTCTCGTTGGGAGGTTCTTGACCTTGTCTGGGTCGACCAAAGGTCGGCCTCGGGCATATTTCCTTTTTATTTCCTCCTCTCTAAGCGGAGACATGGGCTCGATTTCGAGGAGTTGTCCAACAATGATCTTTAGCATTTCAGCCTGCATTATATGCTCCTCCGTTATTACCACATCGCCCTGTTGGGGAACGTAGTAATTTCAAAAAAAATCCTACGCACACGCAAGATCATGGTGATGGCATAGCAATGAGAGGGGAGAGTATTGTCCATGTACCCTCGTAGACCGTAAGCGGAAGCATTATGACAACGCGGTTGATGTAGTCGTACGTCTTCACGATCCAACCGATCCAAGTACCGAACGTACGGCACCTCCGAGTTCAGCACACGTTCAGCTCGATGATGATCCCCGGGCTCCGATCCAGCAAAGCGTCGGGGATGAGTTCCGTCAGCACAACGGCGTGGTGACGATGATGATGTTCTACCGGCGCAGGGCTTCGCCTAAACTCCGCGACGATATGACCAAGGTGGAATATGGTGGAGGGGGCACCGCACACGGCTAAGGAACGATCCGTAGATCAACTTGTGTGTCCTAGGGTGCCCCCCTGCCCCCGTATATAAAGGATCAAGGGGGGAGGCCGGCCGGCCCTAGAGGGCGCGCCAAGGAGGAGGAGTCCTCCTCCTAGTAGGAGTAGGACTCCCTCTTTCCTACTCCTACTAGGAGGGGGGAAGGAAGGGGGAGAGGGAGAGGGAAAGAGGGGGGCGCCGCCCCCCCCCCCCCCCTCCTAGTCCAATTCGGACCAGAGGGGGAGGGGGCGCGCGGCCCATGCTGGCTGTCCCTCTCTCTCTCTACACTAAGGCCCATAGGGCCCATTACTTCTCCCGGGGGGGTTCCGGTAACCCTCCGGCACTCCGGTTTTCTCCTAAAACGTCCGGAACACTTTCGGTGTCCGAATATAGTCGTCCAATATATCAATCTTTATGTCTCGACCATTTTGAGACTCCTCGTCATGTCGTGATCACAACCGGGACTCCGAACAAACTTTGGTACATCAAAACTTATAACCTCATAATAAAACTTTCATCGAAACGTTAAGCGTGCGGACCCTACGGGTTCGAGAACTATGTAGACATGACCTAGAACTATTCTCGGTCAATAACCAATAGCGGAACCTGGATGGCCATATTGGTTCCTACATATTCTACGAAGATCTTTATCGGTCAAACCGCATAACAACATACGTTGTTCCCTTTGTCATCGGTATGTTACTTGCCCGAGATTCGATCGTCGGTATCCAATACCTAGTTCAATCTCATTACCGGCAAGTCTCTTTACTCGTTACGTAATGCATCATTCCGTAACTAACTCATTAGCTACATTGCTTGCAAGGCTTATAGTGATGTGCATTACCGAGAGGGCCCAGAGATACCTTTCCGACAATCGGAGTGACAAAACCTAATCTCGAAATACGCCAACCCAACATGTACCTTTGGAGACACCTGTAGTACTCCTTTATAATCACCCAGTTACGTTGTGACATTTGGTAGCACCCAAAGTGTTCCTCCGGTAAACGGGATTTGCATAATCTCATAGTTACAGGAACATGTATAAGTCATGAAGAAAGCAATAGCAATATACTAAACGATCAAGTACTAGGCTAACGGAATGGGTCATGTCAATCACATCATTCTCCTAATGATGTGATCCCATTAATCAAATGACAACACATGTCTATGGTTAGGAAACATAACCATCTTTGATTAATGAGCTAGTCAAGTAGAGGCATACTAGTGACGTTGTGTTTGTCTATGTATTCACACATGTATCATGTTTCCGGTTAATACAATTCTAGCATGAATAATAAACATTTATCATGATATGAGGAAAAAAATAATAACTTTATTATTGCCTCTAGGGCATATTTCCTTCAGTTCCCACTTGCACTAAAGCCAATAATTTAGATTACATAGTAATGATTCTAACACCCATGGAGTCTTGGTGCTGATCATGTTTTGCTCGTGAGAGAGGCTTAGTTAACGGGTCTGCAACATTCAGATCCGTATGTATATTGCAAATTTCTATGTCTCCCACTTAGACTTGGTCCCGGATGGAATTGAAGCGTCTCTTGATGTGCTTGGTCCTCTTGTGAAATCTGGATTCCTTTGCCAAGGCAATTGCACCAGTATTGTCACAGAAGATCTTCATTGGTCCCGATGCACTAGGTATGACACCTAGATCGGAAATGAACTCCTTCATCCAGACTCCTTCATTTGTTGCTTCCGAAGCAGCTATGTACTCCGCTTCACATCTAGATCCCGCCACGACGCTTTGTTTAGAACTGCACCAACTTACAGCTCCACCGTTTAATAAAAACATGTATCCGGTTTGCAATTTAGAATCATCCGGATCAGTGTCAAAGCTTGCATCGATGTAACCATTTACGACAAGCTCTTTGTCACCTCCATATACGAGAAACATATCCTTAGTCCTTTTCAGGTATTTCAGGATGTTCTTGATCGCTGTCCAGTGATCCACTCCTGGATTACTTTGGTACCTTCCTGCCAAGCTTATTGCTAAGCATACGTCAGGTCTGGTACACAGCATTGCATACATGATAGAGCCTATGGCTGAAGCATAGGGAACATCTTTCATTTTCTCTCTATCTTCTGCTGTGGTCGGGCATTGAGTCTGACTCAACTTCACACCTTGTAGTACGGGCAAGAACCCTTTCTTAGCCTGATCCATTTTGAACTTTTTCAAAATTTTATCAAGGTATGTGCTTTGTGAAAGTCCTATTAAGCGTCTTGATTTATCTCTATAAATCTTGATGCCCAAAATTTAAGCAGCTTCACCGAGGTCTTTCATTGAAAAACTTTTATTCAAGTATCACTTTATGCTATCCAGAAATTCTATATCATTTTCAATTAATAATATGTCATCTACATATAATATCAGAAATGCTACAGAGCTCCCACTCACTTTCTTGTAAATACAGGCTTCTCCAAAAGTCTGTATAAAACCATATGCTTTGATCACACTGTCAAAGCGTTTATTCCAACTCCGAGATGCTTGCACCAGTCCATAAATGGATCGCTAGAGCTTGCCCACTTTGTTAGCACCTTTTGGATCAACAAAACCTTCTGGCTGCATCATATACAACTCTTCTTCCAGAAATCCATTCAAGAATGCAGTTTTGACATCCATTTGCCAAGTTTCATAATCATAAAATGCAGCAATAGCTAACATGATTCAGACAGACTTAAGCATCGCAACGGGTGAGAAAGTCTCATCGTAGTCAACCCCTTGAACTTGTCGAAAACCTTTCGCAACAAGTCAAGCTTTATAGACAGTTACACTACCATCAGCGTCAGTCTTCTTCTTAAAGATCCATTTATTCTCAATGGCTTGCCGATCATTGGGCAAGTCAACCAAAGTCCATACTTTGTTCTCATAAATGGATCCCATCACAGATTTCATGGCCTCTAGCCATTTTGCGGAATCTGGGCTCATCATCGCTTCCTCATAGTTCGTAGGTTCATCATGGTCAAGTAACATGACTTCCAGAATAGGATTACCGTACCACTCTGGTGCGGATCTTGGTAGACCTACGAGGTTCTGTAGAAACTTGATCTGAAGTTTCATGATCAATATCATTAGCTTCCTCACTAATTGGTGTAGGTGTCACAGGAACCGATTTCTGTGATGAACTACTTTCCAATAAGGGAGCAGGTACAGTTAGCTCATCAACTTCTACTTTCCTCCCACTCACTTCTTTCGAGAGAAACTCCTTCTCTAGAAAGGATCCATTCTTAGCAACGAATGTCTTGACTTCGGATCTGTGATAGAAGGTGTACCCAACTGTCTCCTTTTGGTATCCTATGAAGACACATTTCTCCGATTTAGGTTCGAGCTTATCTGGTTGAAGTTTCTTCACATAAGCATCGCAGCCCCAAACTTTAAGAAACGACAACTTTGGTTTCTAGCCAAACCATAGTTCATAAGGTGTCGTCTCAACGGATTTTGATGGTGCCCTATTCAACGTGAATGCGGCCGTCTCTAAAGCATAACCCCAAAACAATAGCGGTAAATCAGTAAGAGACATCATAGATCGCACCATATCTAGTAAAGTACGATTACGACGTTCGGACACACCATTTCTTTGTGGTGTTCCAGGTGACGTGAGTTGCGAAACTATTCCGCATTGTTTCAAATGTAAACCAAACTCGTAACTCAAATATTCTCCTCCACGATCAGATCGTAGAAACTTTATTTTCTTGTTACGATGATTTTCCACTTCACTCTGAAATTCTTTGAACTTTTCAAATGTTTTAGACTTGTGTTTCATTAAGTAGATATACCCATATCTGCTCAAATCATCTGTGAAGCTGAGAAAATAACGATGTCCGCCACGAGCTTCAACATTCATCGGACCACATACATCTGTATGTATGATTTCCAACAAATCTGTTGCTCTCTCCATAGTACTGGAGAACGGTGTTTTAGTCATCTTGCCCATGAGGCACGGTTCGCAAGTACCAAGTGATTCATAATCAAGTGATTCCAAAAGTCCATCAGTATGGAGTTTCTTCATGCGCTTTACACCGATATGACCTAAACGGCAGTGCCACAAATAAGTTGCAATATCATTATCAACTCTGCATCTTTTGGCTTCAACATTATGAATATGTGTATCACTACTATCGAGATTCAATAAAAATAGACCACTCTTCAAGGGTGCATGACCATAAAAGATATTACTCATATAAATAGAACAACCATTATTCTCTGATTTAAATGAATAACCGTCTCGCATCAAACAAGATCCAGATATAATCTTCATGCTCAACGCTGGCACCAAATAACAATTATTCAGGTCTAAAACTAATCCCGAAGGTAGATGTAGAGGTAGCGTGCCGACCGCGATCACATCGACTTTGGAACCATTTCCCACACGCATCGTCACCTCGTCCTTGGCCAGTGCTCGCTTATTCTGTAGTGTCTGTTTTGAGTTGCAAATATTAGCAACAGAACCAGTATCAAATACCCAGGTGCTACTGCGAGCTCTAGTAAGGTACACATCAATAACATGTATATCACATATACCTTTGTTCACCTTGCCATCCTTCTTATCCGCCAAATAATTGGGGCAGTTCCGCTTCCAGTGTCCAGTCTGCTTGCAGTAGAAGCACTCAGTTTCAGGCTTAGGTCCAGACTTGGGTTTCTTCTCTTGAGCAGCAACTTGCTTGCTGTTCTTCTTGAAGTTCCCTTTCTTCTTTCCTTTGCCCTTTTTCTTGAAACTAGTGGTCTTGTTAACCATCAACACTTGATGCTCCTTCTTGATTTCTACCTCCGCAGCTTTTAGCATTGCGAAGAGCTCGGGAATTGTCTTGTTCATCCCTTGCATATTATAGTTCATCACGAAGCTCTTGTAGCTTGGTGGCACTGATTGGAGAATTCTGTCAATGACGCTATCATCCGGAAGATTAACTCCTAGTTGAATCAAGTGATTATTATACCCAGACATTTTGAGTATATGCTCACTGACAGAACTATTCTCCTCCATCTTGTAGCTGTAGAACTTATTGGAGACTTCATATCTCTCAATCCGGGCATTTGCTTGAAATATTAACTTCAACTCCTGGAACATCTCATATGCTCCATGACGTTCAAAACATCGTTGAAGACACGGTTCTAAGCCGTAAAGCATGGCACATTGAACTATCGAGTAGTCATCAGGTTTGCTCTGCCAAACGTTCTTAACGTCGTCAGTTGCATCAGCAGCAGGCCTGACACCCAGCGGTGCTTCCAGGACGTAATTCTTCTGTGCAGCAATGAGGATAATCCTCAGGTTACGGACCCAGTCCGTGTAATTGCTACCATCATCTTTTAACTTTGCTTTCTCAAGGAACGCATTAAAATTCAACGGAACAACAGCACGAGCCATCTATCTACAACAAACATAGACAAGCAAAATACTATCAGGTACTAAGTTCATGATAAATTTAAGTTCAATTAATCATATTACTTAAGAACTCCCACTTAGACAGACATCTCTCGAGTCATCTAAGTGATCACGTGATCCAAATCAACTAAACCATAACCGATCATCACGTGAGATGGAGTAGTTTTCAATGGTGAACATCACTATGTTGATCATATCTACTATATGATTCACGCTCAACCTTTTGGTCTCTGTGTTCCGAGGCCATATCTGCATATGCTAGGCTCGTCAAGTTTAACCTGAGTATTCTGCGTGTGCAAAACTGGCTTGCACCGTTGTAGATGGACGTAGAGCTTATCACACCCGATCATCACGTGGTGTCTGGGCACGACGAACTTTGGCAACGGTGCATGCTCAGGGAGAACACTTCTCGATAATTTTTAGTGAGAGATCATCTTAAAATGCTACCATCAATCAAAGCAAGATAAGATGCATAAAGGATAAACATCACATGCAATCAATATAAGTGATATGATATGGCCATCATCATCTTGTGCTTGTGATCTCCATCTCCGAAGCACCATCGTGATCACCATCGTCACCGGCACGACACCTTGATCTCCATCGTAGCATCGTTGTCGTTTACGCCATCTATTGCTTCTACGACTATCGCTACCGCTAAGTGATAAAGTAAAGCAATTACAGGGCGTTTGCATTTCATACAGTAAAGCGACAACCATATGGCTCCTGCCAGTTGCCGATAACTTCGGTTACAAAACATGATCATCTCATACAATAAAATATAGCATCACGTCTTGACCATATCACATCATAACATGCCCTGCAAAAACAAGTTAGACGTCCTCTACTTTGTTGTTGCAAGTTTTACGTGGCTGCTACGGGCTTAGCAAGAACCGTTCTTACCTACGCATCAAAACCACAACGATAGTTCGTCAAGTTAGTGTTGTTTTAACCTTCGCAAGGACCGGGCGTAGCCACACTCGATTCAGCTAAAGTGAGAGAGACAGGCACCCGCCAGCCACCTTTAAGCACGAGTGCTCGTAACGGTGAAACCAGTCTCGCGTAAGCGTACGCGTAATGTCGGTCCGGGCCGCTTCATCTCACAATACCACCGAACCAAAGTATGACATGCTGGTAAGCAGTATGACTTGTATCGCCCACAACTCACTTGTGTTCTACTCGTGCATATGAGATCTACGCATAAAACCATGCTCGGATGCCACTGTTGGGGAACGTAGTAATTTCAAAAAAATTCCTACGCACACGCACGATCATGGTGATGGCATAGCAACGAGAGGGGAGAGTATTGTCCACGTACCCTCGTAGACCGTAAGCGGAAGCGTTATGACAACGCGGTTGATGTAGTCGTACGTCTTCACGATCCGACCGATCCAAGTACCGAACGTACGGCACCTCCGAGTTCAGCACACGTTCAGCTCGATGATGATCCCCGGGCTCCGATCCAGCAAAGCGTCGGGGATGAGTTCCGTCAGCACGACGGCATGGTGACGATGATGATGTTCTACCGACGCAGGGCTTCGCCTAAACTCCGCGATGATATGACCGAGGTGGAATATGGTGGAGGGGGGCACCGCACACGGCTAAGAAACGATCCGTAGATCAACTTGTGTGTCCTAGGGTGCCCCCTGCCCCCGTATATAAAGGAGCAAGGGGGAGGCCGGCCGGCCCTAGAGGGCGCGCCAAGGAGGAGTCCTCCTCCTAGTAGGAGTAGGACTCCCTCTTTCCTACTCCTACTAGGAGGGGGAAAGGAAGGGGGAGAGGGAGAGGGAAAGAGGGGGGCGCCGCCCCCCCTCCTAGTCCAATTCGGACCAGAGGGGGAGGGGTGCGTGGCCCATGCAGGCTGCCCCTCTCTCTCTACACTAAGGCCCATAGGGCCCATTACTTCTCCCGGGGGGGGGGTTCTGGTAACCCTCCGGCACTCCGGTTTTCTCCGAAAACGTCCGAAACACTTCCGGTGTCCGAATATAGTCGTCCAATATATCAATCTTAATGTCTCGACCATTTCGAGACTCCTCGTCATGTCCATGATCACATCCGGGACTCCGAACAAACTTTGGTACGTCAAAACTTATAAACTCATATTAAAACTGTCATCGAAACGTTAAGCGTGCGGACCCTACGGGTTCGAGAACTATGTAGACATGACCTAGAACTATTCTCGGTCAATAACCAATAGCGGAACCTGGATGCCCATATTGGTTCCAACATATTCTACGAAGATCTTTATCGGTCAAACCGCATAACAACATACGTTGTTCCCTTTGTCATCAGTATGTTACTTGCCCGAGATTCGATCGTCGGTATCCAATACCTAGTTCAATCTCGTTACCGGCAAGTCTCTTTACTCGTTACGTAATGCATCATTCCGTAACTAACTCATTAGCTACATTGCTTGCAAGGCTTATAGTGATGTGCATTACCGAGAGGGCCCAGAGATACCTCTCCGACAATCGGAGTGACAAAACCTAATCTCGAAATACGCCAACCCAACATGTACCTTTGGAGACACCTGTAGTACTCCTTTATAATCACCCAGTTACGTTGTGACGTTTGGTAGCACCCAAAGTGTTCCTCCGGTAAACGGGAGTTGCATAATCTCATAGTTACAGGAACATGTATAAGTCATGAATAAAGCAATAGCAATATACTAAACGATCAAGTGCTAGGCTAACGGAATGGGTCATGTCAATCACATCATTCTCCTAATGATGTGATCCCATTAATCAAATGACAACACATGTCTATGGTTAGGAAACATAACCATCTTTGATTAATGCGCTAGTCAAGTAGAGGCATACTAGTGACGTTGTGTTTGTCTATGTATTCACACATGTATCATGTTTCCGGTTAATACAATTCTAGCATGAATAATAAACATTTATCATGATATGAGGAAATAAATAATAACTTTATTATTGCCTCTAGGGCATATTTCCTTCACGCCCAGCTGGGGAACGTTAACGGTTTGCCCATAATAATATCGGGCACGCGTACTCCTCTCATGTGTTGTTGGCACAACAAGCGGGGGGGTCGATTGCGCCGCCTGTTCTCCCAGCTGGGGAACGGTTTTCCCGCATTTTTTGCCAGCTGCTTGTTGGCTTGAGCTCGAGCTCGCTTCCTTCTGTAGTCGTGCTCGATGTGACTTCCTAATTTGGCGCTCATAGTCAGAGTCAACAGGCTTGGGAGCTGGTGCTCTAGCCATACGAATGAAGTGGTCAATCTTTTCCTCAGGCACTTTCTCCCTTGGCGGCGGTGCCGGTTTCGGTCCAAAATGGGCGTACACTTGGGCCTGCACTATGGCTGCGTTTTGCTCCTCGGTCATGTCGTAAGGCCTCTGAGGAAGAGGGGAGAGGCTTGGACCATATTTATATCGCTTGTCTCCGCCTGTACTTCCTGTACTACCTCGACTCGTATCGCTACGCACCATAGTTGCAGTGTGTCTCTTCTGC
The DNA here is from genome assembly GCA_963921465.1 of Triticum timopheevii. NCBI lineage: Eukaryota > Viridiplantae > Streptophyta > Magnoliopsida > Poales > Poaceae > Triticum > Triticum timopheevii. The sequence continues at coordinate 548,200,573 of OY997270.1, forward strand.
GATTGCTGAGAGGCGGAGACGGCTGACGTGGCTGAGTTGGAGCAGGAGGAGTGGCCTGACGATGTGCCGGACTTAAAGCAGGAGGTGTGGCCTGACACGGTGTCGGACTTGAAACCGGAGGAGTGGCCTGACGCTGTGCTGGACTTGAAGCAGGAGTCTGCTCACGCGTTCGGGGACTTGGAGGAGGTGGCGGACTTCGAGGAGGAGTTGGCTCACGCGTTCGTGGACTTGGAGGAGCGGGAGTCTGCCGACTCGGTGGCGGACTTCGAGGAGGAGTCGGCAGACGATGCGGTGTCGGTGGACTTCGAAAGATGATGCAATCCTTTCTCTATAGGATGATATGATGTATGGCCTCTCCCAGTGTGCGCTCGTCGTCACCTCCAGGAATGTCAAGCTGTAGCCCTGAATATTGGTCCACCACTTCATCAACCAAGACACGAGCATAGCCCTCGGGAATCGGGATGCAATGGAAGGTTGCTTCGGGGGTAATTGTAAAAGCAACGGCGTCCACCACCTTCATGGATATGTTCTTCATTTTGGAGTGTAGCTCACAGTTAGTGTTCTCTATGATGTCATCCACAGGGTATGTATCCAACAGTGTGTTGCCCGGAGCGGAACCAACGCTGCTTCTCAGCATGGATGGGACAGTGCTATCCAATGCTGGACGATCATCCGCTTGCTGTTGCCGCTGCTGAGACCCCCTTTCCTGGCTAAGTGAGTCGATCTGCTGCTGCTGCTCGAATTTGAGTGCCAAGTCCGCGTGCCTTGCTTCTAGGCCTTGAAGGCGTTCTGCGTCCTACTTCCTCGCTCCTCCTCCAGCTTCCTCTTCTTCTCATCCTCCATCTTCTTTCTTGCACAGGACCTGTAGTCGCCGTTCCATTCCGAAAAGCCCTCATACCAGGGAATAACGCCCTTGCCTCGTGTTGTTCCCAGGTGTTCAGGATTTCCCAGGGCGCGCGTAAGCTCGTCGTTCTCTCTGTTGGGCATGAACACCCCCGTTCGAGCTTCTTCTATTGCGTCAAGTATCTTTTGTTCGGCTCCTTTTAGACTTGCCTTCTGCGAAACCAGGCCTGTCTTCGGGTCCAACGCCCCCCATGCGCATAGAACCAAAGTTCTGCACCTGGGGGGCCAACTCCTAGTAACCGGAGTGACCCCTGCATCCTCCATCTCTTGCTCAGACTTATCCCACTTAGGCATTCCCACTGCGTAGCCACCTGGACCCAGCCTATGGAACTGCGTCTTTTTTGCGTCATTGGCCTTGTTTTTTATCGACCGTTCCTTAGATAATTCTGATTCCTTGAATTTCACAAAATCGGTCCAGTGTTCTCTTTGCTTCTCCAGTGTTCCCGTGAATTCTGGAGTCTTCCTTTCTGTAGTGAGGTAGTTGGCCCATACAGTTTTCTTGTGGGTGTTGAATGCAATTGCCATCTTCTTAAGAGCAGCGCCCTTGACTTTCTCCACATCTGCTTCAGTGAAATAATCTGGTAGGGGTGAAATGCTCCATCAGAGATTCCCAAAGGTTTTTTTTGCTCTGTCGTCGACCCAAGTAACACCTGGACGTTTAGTTTTTGCCTCTTTCCATTCTTGAGTGGAGATCGGGAGTTGGTCCTTCACAAGAACTCCGCACTGACGTGTCCACTTGTTCGCAATGTTCTTAGGCCTGAGGGGTTCGCCACTAGGTTTGATGGAGTCAATGTTGTACTTTACACCCTCCTTCAACTTTTTGCCTGGGCCTCGCTTTGTCCTGCTGTCTGTAGAAGCAGATTTGCTCGATCCGGAGGGCTGAAAGAAGAAAGATCGATTCGTTAATATATCTTCAAATGAAAAAACATGTGATGATCACCAGATGCCTGCTTATATAAATATACCTCGCCAGTAGTATTTGTTATTTGAAGATCAGCATTGTTTGTGTCATCATAAACATTGTCTGTGTCATCATAATCATAATCATAGTTCATGACTTCATCAGCTGGGTTGTCGAGATCGAATATCTTTTCATCACCCTCTCCGGTATTATTCAGATATTGGGAGCCGTCAGCTGCTTCATTCAGATCATCTACCCTGCGAGGGCTGCGTATGATATCAAACAATTCCTCTTCTCTCTCTACCGGTATTGTCCGCCATAGCTTTTACTTAACTAATATAGAAGAAATATAAAACAATTTAGTATTCAAATTACAATGCATGGATGCAATCAATAAGGAAAACCTGAATCATATAGTACATAATATGCATCGTCTCGATTAATATATAATCTCGAATACATCATCGTCTCGAATAATATATATAATCTCGAATACATCATCTCGAATATTATATATCGAATACATCAATGGCTAGGTACCTAATAAAGATCGAGTACTACAGAAGAATCTAGGCCACTCGCGGTTCCTGGGGCGCGGGCGGTGGACACCCAAAGAGAAGGAACCATCACAGGATCATATCTCCGGTCATCTGCCCAAAGAACGTGCCAAGTATTGGAGAACCTGACGTCCATAGCAGCCATGTAGCAATGGACATGCTCGTCCTCCTCCCTGACACGGCGACGAATCACCTCCGGCGGGGCCGGCTCCCTCTGCACTGAATGTGGCCCACACGAACGCCACCAAAGGAGATCAGGGTCGACGACGGGACCCGAGGCCGGGTTCCTCACCAAGCTGTGCGCCCCTCCAGGTAGCACCTCTCAGTGCCAGCCCGGCGGAGCCCAGTCCTGCACATGGGTCAGCCGGACGTTGTCACGAATAGGTCGACGACGAGGATGCGGGCCGGGCATATCGTCGAGAATAAATACTATATGCCAGTAAAAAGTAACATTTTTTAAATGATTGGATTGTGATAACTAAAATTCTATATGCAAATTCTAACAATTTGACATTAATCTAATTCATCTAACTAAAACTAATTCTAAAATTTCTAACATTTCTATATATATAACTAACATTTCTATAGCATTTCTAATATTTCTATAACTAAAAAACAGAAAAATTTCTAACATTTCTATAAATATTTCTATAACTAAAAAACAGAAAAAAATTATAACATTTCTATATAACTAACATTTCTATGACATTTCTAATATTTCTATAACTAAAAAACAGAAAAAATTTCTAACATTTCTATAGATATTTCTATAACTAAAAAACAGAAAAAAAATCTATAACTAAAAACTAATGTGTGTGTGTGTGTGTGTGTGTGTGTGTGTGGACATGGTGGCCGGGGCATGAGCTCACCGGCGAGGCGCGGCGACGGGAGGCGGCGAAGGGGACGGAGACGGGCGGTGACGACGGGGATGGGGACGGGGCGGCGACGACGGGGACGGGGACGGGCCGGGCGGGGATGACGGGACGACGGGACGGGGCGGCGACGACGGGGCGGGGCGCGACGACGGGGCGGGGCGCGGCGACAGGGACGACGGGGACGGGGACGGCTGGGGCGGCGACGGCGACGGGGGCGACGACGAGGGGCGGGGATGGCCGGGGCGGCGACAACAACGCGGACGGCGACGGGGGCGGCGACGAGGGGCGGCGGCGATGGGGCAGAGGAGAAAGAAGGTGAGGGAGAGATGATAAATGATTTTTTGAAGCAGTTTCTTATATACAACACCCCTTTAGTACCGGTTGGGGCCACCAACCGGTACTAAAGGTCTGTTTTGGCCAGGCCAAGCGGCGGGAAGCGCCCCCTTTAGTACCGGGTGGTGGCACCAACCGGTACTAAAGACCTCATCTTTAGTACCGGTTGTAGCCACCACCCGGTACTAAAGGCGGTGCGCTGGCGCAGGTACGGTACGGCAAGTTTAGTCCCACCTCGCTAGCCGAGGGGCGTTCGCACTGGTTTATAAGCCCCAGTGTGGTAGCTCTCTCGAGCTCCTCTCCAAAGCAGACCTACTGGGCCTACCTGTTCTGTGATGCCCTGTGGGCCTATTGGGCCTTTGCGGGCCTGCATCCTGGCCAAACAAAAGTTGTGTTTCTAGTCGTATGCAGGCCGCTCTGGCCCAGTAGGCGGGCTTTTTTATTTCCTTATTTTTTTTCTTTATTTATTTTTGTTTTATTTATTTTTGAGTTGTTTTTTGCTGTATTTAGAGTTTCTTTGTGAATAGTTTAAATTTTGAATCATTTGAAATTTGTGTGAATCACTAGTTTGTGAATAACTTAACTTTGAAAATAGATTTTTCAGTGATTCTTTTTTCTTATGTTTAATATTAGTGTGTTTTATCATTATATTCAATTAGGTAATGCTTAGGTTATTTAAAAAATGAAATGCCTTTGTAACAGATGAGTTTTCGTCCGAAACCCTGATACTTCGAAAGGGATTGTCCATTTTGTACACGAAGTGCATCCAGTTTTTTCCGTAACCCTCTCTACTTCTTTGCAGATGCTATGTGGGTGAAATTATGATATCATGCCAACTTTTAACCTTTTCTGAGTTCATTTGAAATGCTTTTCAATTTCAGGGTCATTTAGCTGAAAAAATCAGTAAATGCATGAAAGAATTTGTTTGCACAGAAAATTTCTTCGCGTTTCAAATGCCAAAACACATAACTACCCTAACTATTACAGAGATTCCCTCATGGGTGTGAAACACAGAAGAAAGTGATGATAGTGAAGCCGATCGCATCCCAGATCTTTGGGTGTGAAACTTTTTCTTCGCGTGTGTCCCTTTGCTCCATAGCCATGGAAAATCTTCATCATTTAACTGGATGCTCGGGTCAATATTCACTGTGAATGGAGCAATTTCATCAAACTTTTCATAATCTTCTGACATGTCTGTCTTGTCATCCACTCCCACGATGTTTCTTTTCCCTGAAAGAACTATGTGGCGCTTTGGCTCGTCGTATGATCCATTCGCTTCCTTATCTTTTCTTTTTCTCGGCCCGGTAGACATGTATTTCACATAAAAAACCTGCGCCACATCATCGGCTAGGACGAATGGTTTGTTTGCATACGCAAGATTGTTGAGATCCACTGTTGTCATTCCGTACTGCTGGTCTTCCGTTACCCCGCCTCGTGTCATATTGACCCATTTGCACCGAAACAAAGGGACCTTCAAACCACCTCCATAGTTAAGTTCCCATATGTCCTCTATGTAACCATAATATGTTTCCTTTCCCGTGTTGGTTGTTGCATCAAAGTGGACACCACTGTTTTGGTTGGTGCTCTTCTTATCTTGGGCGATCGTGTAAAATGTATTCCCATTTATCTGGTACCCTTTGAAAGTCATTATATTTGAAGATGGTAACTCGGAAGCGAGTATAGGTCATCTTCAATATCGCCATCATGCATGGCACGTTTCTGCAACCAACCGGCGAAAGTCCTCGTTTGTTCACGTGTAATCCAGTTGTCAGACTTCTCTGGGTGTTTGGAGTGTAGAAAATTCTTGTGTTCCTCCATATACGGAGCCACCAAAAGTGTTTTTAGACCCAAAAGACGTAGTAAAGGATCCTATACTATTTCTTGTATTACCTTGAATTTTGGCATTTTTTGTGAAAAAAGGCGGAATTCTGTAGAACTGTGTAGTGTGCTTCAGTGAGAGAATGCACGTCCATACATATTATTTGGTAAGAGCGTAGCTGGGCTGACCCTGATGTATGCCGTCTTTTCCGTGCATACGTTGCTGGTTCTCCTGTGCCTCTGGTGTATCTTTTGTCTTCCCATACACGCCCAAGAAGCCAAGCAGGGTCACGCAAAGATTCTTCGTCACATGCATCACGTAGATTGCGGAGCAGACCTCTAGGTCTTTCCAATATGGCAAGTCCCAAAATATAGATTTCTTCTTCCACATGGGTGCGCGTCCGTCAGCGTCCTTCGGAACAGGTTGTCCGCCAGGACCCTTTCCAAAGATTACCTTCAAATCCTTGACCATATCATGTACATCAGCACCAGTACGGTGGCGAGGCTTCGTCCGGTGATCCGCCTCACCTTTGAAATGCTTGCCTTTCTTACGGGATGCCTGCTCGGAAGAAATCGACGATGTCCCAGGTACACATTCTTCCTACAACTATCCAAATATATACTGTCGGTATCATCCAAACAGTGCGTGCATCCACGGTATCCCTTGTTTGTCTGTCCTGAAAGGTTACTGTGAGCAGGCCAATCATTGATGGTCACGAACAGCAACGCCTTTAGGTCAAATTCTTCCTGTTCGTGCTCATCCCATGCATGTACACCTGTTCCATTCCACAACTGTAATAGTTCTTCAACTAATGGCCTTAGGTACACATCAATGTCGTTGCCGGGTTGCTTAGGGCCTTGGATGAGCATTGGCATCATAATGAACTTCCGCTTCATGCACAACCAAGGAGGAAGGTTATACAAACATAGAGTCACAGGCCATGTGCTACGGTTGCTGCTCTGCTCCCCAAAAGGATTAATGCCATCTGCGCTTAGACCAAACCATACGTTCCTTGGGTCACCTGCAAACTCCTCCTTGTACTTTCTCTCGATTTTTCTCCACTACGACCCGTCAGCGGGTATTCTCAACTTTCCGTCTTTCTTACGGTCTTCTCCGTGCCACCGCATCGCCTTCGCATGCTCTTTGATTTGGAACAAACGTTTCAACCATGGTATTATAGGAGCATACCACATCACCTTGGCAGGAATCTTCTTCCTGGGGCGCTCGCCCTCGACATCACCAGGGTCATCGTGACTGATCTTATAACGCAATGCACCGCATATCGGGCAAGCGTTCAAATCCTCGTACTCACCGCGGTAGAGGATGCAGTCATTAGGGCATGCATGTATCTTCTGCACCTCTAACCCTAGAGGGCAGACAGCCTTCTTTGCTTCATACGTACTCTCGGGAAATTCGTTGTCCTTTGGAAGCATATTCTTTATCATTACCAGCAACTTTCCAAATCCCTTGTCAGATAGACCATTCTCTCCCTTCCATTGCAGCAATTCCAGTGTGGTGCCCAACTTTTTTTTGTCAGCTTCGCAATTTGGGTACAACAATTTCTTGTGATCCTCTAACATGTGTTGCAACTTCTTCTTCTCCAAATCACTTGCACAGTTTCTCTTTGCATCGGTAATGGCTCGACCTAGATCATCAGCGGGCTCATATGATGCCTCTTCTTCAGCTTCTTCCCGCATTGCCGGCTCAGCTTCTTCCCTCATTGTTATATCATCGTATTCAGGGAACCCATGGCCAGGATAGCTGTCGTCGTCCTCTTCTTCTTCATTGTCTTCCATCATAACCCCTCTTTCTCCGTGCTTGGTCCAAACATTATAGTGGGACATGAAACCGGACTCAAATAGGTGGACGTGAATGGTTCTTGACGTAGAGTAATTGTGACCATTCTTACAGCCAGCACATGGACAAGGCATAAAACCATCCGCCCGCTTGTTTGCCTCAGCGTCAAGCAGAAGAGTATGCACGCCATTAATGAACTCGGGAGAGCATCGGTCATCATACATCCATTGTCGGCTCATCTTCATTACACAATACCGAATAGACCAAATTAATACAAGTTCATACATAAAGTTCATATACAACACTTAATTAAATGCAACATACAAATAACTCTCTAGCTAAAGAATTTAAATGCAACAACAAATGCGATCAAGATCGCAACTAAGGTAACAATTGATCCAACAGCATAATGATACCAAGCCACACTATCAATGGCATATTTTTTAATCTTTCTAATCTTCAAGCGCATTTTCTCCATCTTGATCTTGTGATCGTCGACGACATCGGCAACATGCAACTCCAATTCCATCTTCTCCCCCTAAATTCTTTTCAATTTTTCTTTCAAATACTCATTTTCTCTTTCAACTAAATTTAACCTCTCGACAATAGGGTCGGTTGGAATTTCCGGTTCACATACCTCCTAGATAAAAATATCTATGTCAACTTGATGGGCATAATTTGTCATAAACACGAAATGCAACAACTAGTTTTAAAAGAGAATATACCACATCTGAATCATAACAAGGACGAGGGCCGACGGGGACGGATATCAAAACCATGGCACTATGTATAACAAACAACGTACGAGTAAGATAATTATACGAGTAACTATATATCCAAATCACACAAAGATCAATTTGGTAATGTAAAACATTCATGAACAAGAGCCTCACCACAAAGTGGTGCTGGCGACGGGACGGTGCGGCCGATCAACGGTGGTTACGACAGAGATTTAGAAGGCACTAAGTAAACCACACCTACATATGCAAACTAAGTGTTATTTTTGACCTCAAATTGCATATAAATCAAATACTAGCACATATAATTCCTCCCAAATTACTAAACTCACAAATTAACCACTATATAAAGCATTCCAAGAGCTAATCTAGCAATGAGAGATGAAAGGACAAAGTTGCTAACCTTTGTGATCATTTGAATGGATGTGGCCCTTCAAATCTTGACAAATTTTGGGCAAAATGTGTGATGAGCTCGAGGAAGAGAGGGGAAGAACAGAGGAGGAGAGGGGAAAGGGGAAGAACAGAGCGAGCTCGGGTGGATGAAGGGTTTATGTATGACGACCTTTAGTACCGGTTCGTGCCACGAACCGGTACTAAAGGTGCTGGAGGGGCCCCAGACTGACAACATCCTGCCACCACTCTCTTTAGTACCGGTTTGTGGCATGAACCGGTGCTAAAGGTTCACCACGAACCAGTACTAATGAGAGCGGCCGGCTAGCCGTTGGAACCGTCAATAATGGACACATTAGTGCCGTCTCAGAATCAAACTGGCACTAATGTGCTTCACATTTGACCCTTTTTCTACTAGTGACCGTCATCACGCCGTCGTGCTAACCAAACTCTTCCTCGTCCTCAGCTGTATCTAGAGTTCGTGGGACGTCATCGACCTGAACGTGTGCAGATCGGGGAGGTGTCGTACCTTCGGTGCTAGGATCGGTCGGATCGTGAAGACGTACGACTACATCACCCGTGTTGTCATAAAGCTTCTGCTTTCGGTCTACGAGGGTACGTGGACACACTCTCCCCTCTCGTTGCTATGCATCACCTAGATAGATGTTGCGTGATCGTAGGAATTTTTTTGAAATTACAGCGTTCCCCAACAGTGGCTTCCGAGCCAGGTCTATGCGTAGATGTTATATGCACGAGTAGAACACAAAGAGTTGTAGGCGATAATAGTCATACTGCTTACCAACATGTCATACTTTGATTTGACGGTATTGTTGGATGAAACGGCTCAGATCGACATTACGCGTACGCTTACACGAGACTGGTTCTACCGATGTGCTTCGCACACAGGTGGCTAGTGAGTGTTTGTTTCTCCAACTTTAGTTGAATCGTGTGTGGCTACGCCCGGTCCTTGTTGAAGGTTAAAACAGCACACTTGACGAAAAATCGTTGTGGTTTTGATGCGTAGGTAAGAACGGTTCTTGCTAGAAGCCCGTAGCAGCCATGTAAAACTTGCAACAACAAAGTAGAGGATGTCTAACTTGTTTTTGCAGGGCTTGCTATGATGTGATATGGTCAAGGCATGATGTGATATAAATTGTTGTATGAGATGATCATGTTTTGTAGCAAAGTTATCGGCAACTGGCAGGAGCCATATGGTTGTCGCTTTATTGTATGCAATGCAATCGCCATGTAATTGTTTTACTTTATCACTAAGCGGTAGCGATAGTCGTAGTAACAATAGTTGGCGAGACGACAACGATGCTATGATGGAGATGAACGTGTCGCGCCGGTGACGATGGAAATCATGACGATGCTTCGGTGATTGAGATCATGAGCACAAGATGATGATGGCCATATCATGTCACATATTTTGATTGCATGTGATGTTTATTTTTTATGCATCTTATTTTACTTAGTACGGCGGTAGCATTATAAGATGATCCCTTACTAAATTTCAAGGTACAAGTGTTCTCCCTGAGTATGCACCATTGCGAAAGTTCTTCGTGCCGAGACACCATGTGATGATCGGGTGTGATAAGCTCTACATTCACATACAATGGGTGCAAGCCAGTTTTGCACATGCGGAATACTCGGGTTAAACTTGACGAGTCAAGCATATGTAGATATGGCCTCGGAACACTGGAGACCGAAAGGTCGAGCGTGAATCATATATAGATATGATCAACTTAGTGATGTTCACCATTGAAAACTACTCCATCTCACATAATGATCGGACATGGTTTAGTTGATTTGGATCATGTGATCATTTAGATGACTAGAGGGATGCTATCTAAGTGGTAGTTCTTAAGTAATATGAATAATTGAACTTTAATTTATCATGAACTTAGTACCTGATAGTATTTTGCATGTCTATGTTGTTGTAGATCAATGGCCCGTGCTACCGTTCCTTTGAATTTTGATGCGTTCCTAGAGAAAGCTAAGTTGAAAGATGATGGCAGCAACTACATGGACTGGGTCCATAACTTGAGGATTATCCTCATTGCTGCACAGAAGAATTATATCCTTGATGCGCCGCTAGGTGCCAGACCTATTGTAGGAGCAGATGCAGACGTTATGAACGTTTGGCTAGCTCAGTATGATGACTACTTAATAGTTTAATGCACCATGCTTTACGGCTTAGAACCGGGACTTCAAAAATGTTTTTGAAACATCACGGAGCGTATGAGATGTTCCGAGAGCTGAAATTGGTATTTCAGACTCATGCCCGTGTCAAGAAGTATGAGACCTCTGACAAGTACTTTGCCTAAAAGATGGAGGAGAATTGCTCAACTAGTGAGCATGTGCTCAGAATGTCTTGGTACTACAATCACTTGAATCAAGTGGGAGTTAATCTTCGAGATAAGATAGTGATTGACGGAGTTCTCTAGTCACCATCACCAAGTTATAGGAACTTCGTGATGAACTATAGTATGAAATGGATGACGAAAACGATTCCCGAGCTCTTCGTGATGCTGAAATCGACGAAGGTAGAAATCAAGAAAGAACATCAAGTGTTGATGATTAAACAAGACCACTAGCTTCAAGAAAAGGGCAAAGGTAAATAAAGGGAACTTCAAGAAGAATGGCAAGCAAGTTGTCACTCCCGTGAAGAAGCCCAAAGCTGGACCTAAGCCTGAAACTGAGTGCTTCTACTGCAAAGGAAATGGTCACTGGAAGTGGAACTGCCCAAAATATTTGACGGATAAGAAGGATGGCAAAGTGAACAAAGGTATATTTGATATACATATTATTGATGTGTACATTACTAGTGCTTGTAGTAATCCCTGGGTATTTGATACTTGTTCGGTTGCTAAGATTAGTAACTCGAAACAGGAGTTGTAGAATAAATAGAGACTAGTTGAGGATGAAGTGATGATGTATGTTGGAAGTGGTTCCAAGATTGATACGATCATCATTGAGCACTCCCTATACTTTCAGGATTAGTGTTGAACTTAAATAAATGTTATTTGGTTCTGCGTTGAGCATGAATATGATTAGATCATGTTAATTGCAATACGGTTATGCATTTAAGATAGAAAATAATTGTTATTCTGTTTACATGAATAAAACCTTCTATGCTAATACACCCAATGTTGATGGTTTATTGAATCTCGATCATGGTAATACACATATTCATAGTATTGATGCCAAAAGATGCAAAGTTGATAATGATAGCGCAACTTATTTGTGGCACTGTCGTTTGGGTCATATCAGTGTAAAGCGCGTAAAGAAACTCCATAAATATGGACTTTTGGAATCACTTGATTATGAATCATTTGATGCTTGCGAACCGTGTCTTATGGGCAAGATGACTAAAACTCCGTTCTCTGGAACAATGGAACAAGCTAGTGACTTATTGGAAATAATACATATCGATGTCTGCGGTCTAATGAGTGTTGATGCTCGTGGCGGGTATCATTATTTTCTGACCTTCACAGATGATTTGAGCAGATATGGGTATATCTACTTAATGAAACACAAGTCTGAAACATTTGAAAAGTTCAAAGAATTTCAGAGTGGAGTGGAGAATCATCGTAATAAGAAAATAAAGTCTCTACGATCTGATCATGGAGGAGAATATTTGAGTTACGAGTTTGGCCTTCATTTAAAACAATGTGGAATAGTTTCACAGCTCACGCCACCTGGAACACCATAGCGTAATGGTGTGTCCAAACATCATAACTGCACTTTATAGGATATGGTGCGATCTATGATGTCTCTTATCGAATTACCAGTATCGTTTTGGGGTTATGCATTAGAGACAGCTACATTCACGTTAAACCGGGTACCATCAAGATCTGTTCAGACGACGCCTTATGAACTGTGGTTTGGCAAAAAAAAAACAAAGTTGTCGTTTCTTAAAGTTTGGGGCTGCGATGCTTATGTGAAAAAGCTTCAAACTAATAAGCTCGAACCCAAATCAGAGAAGTGCATCTTCATAGGATACCCAAAGGAAATTGTTCGGTACACCTTCTATCACAGATCTGGAGGCAAGATATCCGTTGCTAAGAATGAATCCTTTCTAGAGAAGGAGTTTCTCTCGAAATAAGTGAGTGGGAGGAAAGTAGAGCTTGATGAGGTAATTGTACCTTCTCCCGAATTGGAAAGTAGTTCATCACATAAATCAGTTCCAGTGATTCCTACACCAATTAGTGAGGAAGCGAATGATGATGATCATGAAACTTTAGATCAAGTTACTACAAAACCTCGTAGGTCTTCTAGAGTACAGTCCCCACCAGAGTGGTACGGTAATCCTATTCTGGAAGTCATGTTACTAGACCATGATGAACCTACGAACTACGAGGAAGCGATGGTGAGCCCAGATTCCGTGAAATGGCCCCAGGCCATGAAATCTGAGATGGTATCCGTGTATGAGAACAAAGTGTGGACTTTAGTGGACTTGCTCGATGATCGACAAGCCATAAAAACTAAATGGATCTTTAAGAAGAAGACCGACGCAGACGGTAATGTTAATGTTTACGAAGCTCGACTTGTTGCGTAAGGTTTTCGACAAGTTCAAGGAGGTGACTACGATGAGACTTTCTCATCCGTAGCGATTCTTAAGTCTGTTCGAATCATGTTAGCAATTGCTGCATTTTATGATTATGAAATTTGGCAAATGGATGTCAAAACTACATTCCTGAATGGATTTCTGGAAGAAGAGTTGTATATGATGCAACCATAAGGTTTCATCGATCCAAAGGGTGCTAACAAAGTGTGCAAGCTCCAGTGTTCCATTTATGGACTGGTGCAAGCCTCTCGGAGTTGGAATAAACGCTTTGATAGTGTGATCAAAGCATATGGTTTTATACAGACTTTTGGAGAAGCCGGTATTTACAAGAAAGTGAGTGGGAGCTCTGTAGCATTTCTAATCTTATATGTAGACTACATATTGTTGATTGGAAATAATATAGAATTTCTGGATAGCATAAAGGATACATGAATAAGAGTTTTTCTATGAAATACCTCGGAGAATCTGCTTACATATTGGGCATCAAGATCTATAGAGATAGATTAAGACGCTTAATTGGACTTTCACAAAGCACATACCTTGATAAAGTTTTGAAGAAGTTCAAAATGGATCAGTCAAAGAAAGGGTTCTTGCCTATGTTACAAGGTGTGAAGTTGAGTCAGACTCAATGCCCGACCACTACATAAGATAGAGAGAAAATGAAAGTCATTCCCTATTCTTCAGCCATAGGTTCTATCATGTATGCAATGTTGTGTACCAGACCTGATGTGTGCCTTGCTATAAGCATAGCAGGGAGGTACCAAAGTAATCCTGAAGTGGAGCACTGGACAGCGGTCAAGAACATCCTGAAATACCTGAAAAGGACTAAGGATATGTTTCTCGTATATGGAGGTGAAAAAGAGCTTGTCGTAAACGGTTACGTCGATGCAAGCTTTGACACTGATCCGGATGACTCTAAGTCGCAAACCGGATACGTATTTTTATTGAATGGAGGAGTTGTCAGTTGGTGCAGTTCCAAGCAGAGCGTCGTGACGGGATCTACCTGTGAAGCGGAGTACATTGCTGCCTCGGAAGCAGCAAATGAAGGAGTTTGGATAAAAGAGTTCATATCCGATCTAGGTGTCATACCTAGTGCATCGGGTCCAAGGAAAATCTTTTGTGACAATACTGGTGCAATTGCCTTGGCAAAGGAATCTAGATTTCACAAGAGAACCAAGCACATCAAGATACGCTTCAATTCCATCCGTCAGCAACTGTCGAAATGGGACACAGAGATTCGCAAGATACACACGGATCTGAATGTTGCAGACCCATTGACTAAGCCTCTTCCACGAGCAAAACATGATCAACACCAAAGCTCCATGGGTGTTAGAATCATTACTATGTAATCTAGATTATTGACTCTAGTGCAAGTGGGAGACTGAAGGAAATATGCCCTAGAGGCAATAATAAAGTTATTATTTATTTCCTTAATTCATGCCAAATGTTCATTACTCATGCTAGAATTGTATTAACTGGAAACTTAGCACATGTGTGAATACATAGACAAAACATATAGCCCCTAGTATGCCTCTACATGACTAGCTCGTTAATCAAATATGGTTATGTTTCCTAACCATAGACATGTGTTGTCATTTGATGAACGGGATCACATCATTAGGAGAATGATGTGATGGACATGACCCATCCGTTAGCTTAGCATTATGATTGTTTCAATTTCATTGCTACTGCTTTCTTCATGACTTATACAAGTTCCTCAGACTATGAGATTATGCAACTCCCGAATACCGGAGGAACACTTTTCTGTGCTACCAAACGTCACAACGTAAAAGGGTGATTATAAAGGTGCTCTACAGGTGTCTCCGAAGGTGTTTGTTGGGTTGGCATATATCGACATTAGGATTTGTCACTCCGTGTTTCGGAGAGGTATCTCTGGGCCCTCTCGGTAATACTCATCACTATAAGCCTTGCAAGCATTGTGACTAATGAGTTGGTTGTGGGATGAAGTATTATGGAACGAGTAAAGAGACTTGCCGGTAATGATATTGAAGTAGGTATGATGATACCGACGATCGAATCTCGGGCAAGTAACATACCGATGACAAAGGGAATAACGTATGTTGTTATGCGGTTTGACCAATAAAGATCTTCATAGAATATGTAGGAACAAATATGAGCATCCAGGTTCTGCTATTGGTTATTGACCGGAGACGTGTCTCAGTCATGTCTACATAGTTCTTGAACCTATAGGGTCCGCATGCTTAACGTTCGATGATGATTGGTATTATGAGTTTATGTGATATGATGTACCGAAGGTTGTTCGGAGTCCCAGATGTGATCACGGACATGACAAGGAGTCTCGAAATGGTCGAGACATAAAGATTGATATATTGGACGGCCATATTCAGACACCGGAAGTGTTCTGGATAAGTTTCGGATAAAATCGGAGCACCGGAGGGTTACCGGAACCCCCCGGGGGCTTAATGGGCCTACATGGGCTTTAGTGAAAGAGAGAGGAGGTGGCCAAGAGGTATGGCACCCCCCAAGTCCAATCCGAATTGGGAGGAGGGCCGGCCCCCCTTTCCTTCTTCTTCTCTTCCCCTTCCTTCCCCTCGTAGTTGGACTAGGAAAGGGGGGAAACCTACTCCTAGTAGGAGTAGGAATTCCCCCCTTGGGGGCGCACCATGAGGCCGGCCGCCCCCCTCCTCCCCTCCTTTATATACGGGGGAGGGAGGCACCTCATGGACACACAAGTTGATCTTTTAGCCATGTGCGGTGCCCCCTCCACAGATTTCCACCTCGGTCATATCGTCGTAGTGCTTAGGCGAAGCCCTGCGCCGGTAACTTCATCATCACCGTCATCACGCCGTCGTGCTAACGAAACTCTCCCTCGACCTCAGCTGGATCTAGAGTTCGTGGGACGTCACCGAGCTGAACGTGTGCAGATCGCGGAGGTGCCGTACCTTCGGTGCTAGGATCGGTCAGATCGTGAAGACGTACATCTACATCAACCGTGTTGTCATAACGCTTCCACTTTTGGTCTACGAGGGTACGTGGACACACTCTTCCCTCTTATTGCTATGCATCACCTAGATAGATCTTGCGTGATCGTAGGATTTTTTTTTGAAATTACCGCGTTCCCCAACAACATCTAGCATCATTGGTGGGCACGTGGAGGTGTTTCTCCGGCGGATCTGTCGCTAGTGAATTTCCTCAGATCTGGTCGTTGTTTGTCTACATTCATGTGCCTTCAAGTTGAATCCTTCTGATCTACGCTACTTTGCATCAACTGCGGTTGCTATTCTGCTGCGTTGATCCTATGAACCCTAGCACGATGACTTCCCGACTGTCTACTAGAACAAGTTTTGCTCGGCTCCGACGAGGGACAGCGATGATGGTGACGCGCCTTGGCTCGCTTCAGTGCTTGTAGTCCGTCGCTACGTGGTCTATGGATCTGGATTTTTTTCGCGAATACGCAAAGTGTGTGTATCATTTCATTAATAGAAGGAATAGAAGAAGTACAATGAGTGGTACAACACATGAAACGAATGCAGACATGCATGAATATGGTGCCCAGAGCAGAGAAATAAGGGATGCTCAGCCCAAACAGACGAAGCAACAGAATTAAAACCAAGAGCGGCAAAACACATTGCCAAGGCCAACACCGGGGACACCGTGAGCAAGCAAGAATATAACGTCTTCAAGAAGGAAGACAATGCCGTCGCGAACCGGTCCGGAGGAGCCAGGCCTAGGGTTTACTCTGAGCTCGAAGAGGGGCACTACTAAAGGCCGTGGCAGTGTCTCCAAGAAGGAAAACCGATGTACAACTGAGGTACAATCATATTGCATGTTGTGCCATGGCAAATTTATTTTCACACATCGTGGCTAATTAAAGTTTTCATTATTGGCAAATAATTCCTATACACCGTGGCGATTCCCTTTTTGGTTTTGGGTTACTTTAAACTTTTTTGCCATGTCAAATGTGTCATGTTATTTCTGGATTTGCCATCAATTAGGAGAACAAAGAATCAGAATTTTCCATGGCATGTTTTTTTCCTACATTTTCCATGAATCAAATCTCATTCTTTTCCTACCCATGGCAAATTTTAGAGATTTTTTGCCATGAATAATACTCCCTCCGTTTCATAATGTAGTGCATATATATTTTCTAAAAAGTCAAACTTTACAAACTTCGACCAAGTTTATAGAGGAAACTATTTATATCTATAATACAAAATATATACAATATAAAAATACATCTTGTGATGTATCTAGTGATATTTATTTGGTATTCTGAATGTATATATTTTTCTTTACAAATTTTGTCAAACTTTGTAAAGTTTGACTTTTCAAAAAATCTATATGCACTACATTGTGGAACGGAGGGAATAGTTAGTTTGCCATTTCATGTACTATGTTCATAGTATTTTTTTTAAAATTAACATGTCTATATATTTGTCATGTCTCCAATTTTGTTTCCCATGGCACAAATTGCCATTTTTTTAGTTGAAAACAGCTTGTACAATTTTCGTTTTTTTTTGCCATGTGTCAACGTGTTCCATGTATCCATTTTTTCACATGTCTTCACATTTTTGCCATGGCAAATTCCTTTTTTTTGTGAATGCAAATTAACACCTTTTTCTCATGGCAATTTTTACCATGCTTTGATTCCTAAAATCAAAATAAATGC
Source organism: Triticum timopheevii (assembly GCA_963921465.1). Lineage (NCBI taxonomy): Eukaryota > Viridiplantae > Streptophyta > Magnoliopsida > Poales > Poaceae > Triticum > Triticum timopheevii. Next base: position 548,218,106 of record OY997270.1, read on the forward strand.
ATGTGTTGTCATGGTTAACTTTGTGTATTCATGTGTTTGAATGTATGACAATAGCTTACCAAATCAATCAAATTGGGGTTGGCAAATATTGTCACTCGTAGCTTCCTGGCATTATACAAGTGTTGGACCATCAAAAATTCACTTTTATAGACCATGGCAAATTCACTTTTTATGGAACCATGGCAAATTTCTATTTAAAAAAAACATAGCATTTTTTTAAAATTTGCTATGATTTTTTCTGGACCATTATAACTTCACTTTATGGACCATGGCAAATTCACTTTTTATGGACAATGGCAAAATTGTTTTTCTTTATCTACCATGTCAATTTGTTTCTTCCATGGACTATGGCCAATTCACTTTGTGGACCATGGCAAGCTTCTTTTCTTTATGTACCATGTCAATTTTCTTTCTTTTTGTATACCTTGGCAAATTCAATCTATGGACCACGTCAAATTACTTCATGGACCATGCCAAATTCACTTCATGCACCATGGCAAATTTCTTTTTTGTATGTACCATGTCTTTCTTTCTTTCTAGACCATGTCAAATCTCATTCTTTTATGGACCTTGGAAAATTCAGTTTATGGACCATGGCAAATTCACTTCATGGTGCATGTGCAAATTTACTTTATAGACTATGGCAAATTCACTTGTATGGAACCATAACAAATTTATAATTTTCATAAACTTACCATGTTTTTTATCGAACAAACTTCCCAAATTTGCCATCTTTTCCAAACAACAAAGCTCCTACTTTGTGCATGTACCCATTTCAAATTCCCCCAAAAAAATCATGTTTATTAGTCAACACTTTTTCCCCTAAATTTTGTCATGTGCAATTTTACATGTTTACTATAGGTCATGGCAGCTACATTATTTTGACCATGGCCTTTTTATTAGTTAGACAATGATAATTTTTTTCATAGGTAGTTTGGAAATTTGATTACCTGGAGGATGACAATTTCATTTTAATTAGACCATGTTGATATTATTGTGTTCCCTCCATTTCACATTAATTGTCGTTGAAAAGGATGTATCTAGACGTATTTCAGTATTACATACATCCGTTTGAATGACAACTAATATAGGACGGAGCGAGCAGATAGGATGGCAGTTTCATTAGACCATGGCAATATTTATTTTCTCTTACAACTATAATTTTCTTTTTTGGACCATGGCAATTTTATTGAGCACACTATGGTAATTTTGTTTACATACTATCAGATTTTTTTAAAGGTGTTTTTTTGCCTTCTTACAAGCACAAAACCTTTTTTGCAACGTTGAATTTTCCGTGTCAACACTTCAGATTTCTTAAATAAATTTGCCATGTTTTCTAAAGAACAAAAATTACCTTTTTTCACGAGACTTTTTTGTTTGAAACAATCCTGTCATTTTTTTTGTTTTTACATATGACTTTTTGTATTTTAATATGCAGCATTTTTTATGCTCTTTAACATGGAAAATTTGTTTTTGTACCTACATGATGGAATTTTTAGCTACACCATGAGAAATCTGTTTTAACAAAAAAAATCTGCACAGGGAAATGATGATTGGGCCAAGAGGCTACCAAATAACATGTACGCTTTTGGGTTCGCGCGGGAGCTTAACCGAAGCAGACATAAACGTTCGACATTTCCCTAAAGAAAAAAGAATCAGATAAATACTGAACGTGAGGTACGATCATATGACAACTCTGGACATTTTTTACGACAAGTTTAACTAACTTGCCATCTTCGCGTCACTAGCCAACGAGAACGTTCAGAGTTTGGCATGTACTCGTGTTCCGAAGAAAAAAAAAGTTCACGCCGAGAGGTCTCGTGAGAACCATTCCTTCACGCTGGGTTCCTACAAATCTGTCCTTGGGTTGTTATGCGGGTTCCCGAAAAATGAATCTGCCTGCAATCTGATCTGATGCACTAGCAATCGCCCCGATTTGCTTCCCCTAAAAAATCGCTGATCAGTTGAAGAGCAGCCAAAAGACAGCCGTGTTGGCACGCCGCGGGCGTCGGCGTCGATGAGTGAGAACCTCTCGGTCGATCTCCTGCTCGAGATCGTCGCCTGCTCTGACGTCACAACCATCGTCCACTGCGCCGCAACCGGCAGGGTCCTCCGCCGCGCCATCCTCGAGCCGGCCTTCCGCCGCCGCCTCTCAGCGGCCGGCTTCCAGTTCGACCCCGCCCTCCTCCTCGCCGTCTCGTACCTGCCAAAGGGCTACATCAATGGAAACACCGTCACCACCCTCCGCGTCGTACATGCCCGCCGAGAACCAACCCGGCGTAGCGCTCTCCAGGACGCCGTCAACAGACATCACCATCAGTGGTTCAAGTCCTGGACCGCCCGAGATGTCCTGCTGCTCCGCTGGTGCGATTCGTTTCGCGTTTCTTCCCAGGTCGACCACCTGCACGTCTGCAACATCCTCACCGGCCAAGTCAGAAAGCTGTGTCGCGCCACCGTGACCTTCTCCGACGTGTACCGGTACGTCTTGCTCAGCGTCGCCGACATCGGCGGTTCATTCGAGGTGCTCGTCGCGGACGACAACACGCGGTTCCAGATCTACTCATCCAAATGCCCTGTTTGGATCCATGGGTTAGAGTTAGTTTGGGTTAGTTTGGACTCAACTAACCCAAAAATATCCTAGCAGGTGAGTTAGTTTGGGTCAGATGCATCTAACCCACCAAAAAAATCTAACCCACCCAAGAGGTGCTTATTTGGGTTAGTTCTTCTCAGGACCACTAAAAAACACATTTTTCTCTCGCTCTCCCGCAGCAGATCCTTCCCCACTTTCTCGAAGCTTCTCGTCCTCTTCCCCCCTCCCTCTCGCACCGTCCGTGAAGGCGTCTCGCCGTATGCGCGCTTCATCTAACCCTGTCACCCAAACACCTCATTGGCTAGAGTTAGTGTAGGGTTAGTTCAGGGTTAGAATCTAACTCTAACATCTAACTGAGTTAGAGTATCCAAACAGGGACAAACACTGCAAATGGGGCGTCGTCCGCCAAGCCTCCGTCACCCTCAGCCGGCACTGCTTAATAAGAAGCTCCTCCCACCCGGCCATCATCGGTCGCACCGTCTACTGGCTCATTCGTCTGAACGCCTGGCAACACTACCCGAGCGAGGCCGGCCTAGAGAAGATCCTCGCTCTAGATGTCGACGCGGCGAAGGCAACGATGATGGAACTCCCGCAGGGCTGCGTCTCCGGCCTGATACCCTGCCATCACAACGACAAAGCACCTCCTCCTGGCATTGGTCCGTGGCCAGCTGAGCTTGCTCGTCACGGAGAGCCTTGGGATATCGGTGTGGACGTTGACCTCTGGCTCGGCGGCGACATGGAACCGGCAGCTGGTGATCGGGGCGAGGGAGATCTTGAGGCAGGCGGAGATAGAGGTTAGCAGCGATCTCACGAGCATGCCCTTTAACCTAGAGGGTCTTGGGGAAAAAAGCGGCTCCTTGATCCTGTCTCTTCCGACTTGACCTTGGAATCAACGAGGCACACATCTTCAAGGGGCTCGGTAGCGTGGATAGTTGGGTTGTCAAGGGCGTCGTGTTCTTGCACGAGATAGATCGGATCTCTTTGCTGCAGGCCATGAAATCCTTCTGAGCGTGCACTGCACTGTCTTGCTTTCTTTCTCTTGTCTTATTATGCAAATCTTTTCAGCGCACGGCAACATGTGGCTAATTAGTGTGGTAATTTTGCGAATGATATCTTCTAGACCTCGTCATCAGTTAACCTGATCGTGTTTCATAGTCCCTTGCTGCAACATACACATGTAGCATAGGATGCTGATGAGTTGTTCTATCAACGGAATTCTTTCTTTTGGGGGGTAAAAGGAGTTTTATTCCATGATTATACAGTTACAATCGAGACGCAAAAGATTCTCGATACATGGAGGTCCTTGGTGAAGCCACACTGAGGTGGTACATTCAGTACGACTATAATTTGCCAAATGATCGCTACTCTATTTTGTTCCCGACTAACCTTCCGTGGAAAAAGCTCCCTCTTCATCATCAAAGTTTTGATCTCGGCCACAAGATGTCCGTATGCTGAATGGGCTAAACCATCAAATGACAATATGGATAGAGCCTCCGTGCAATCCGATTGGACAATGATAGAGCCTCCTCCCCGCCGGCTTTAGGTGCAGTAGCATCATAAGGCGACGGGTTCGTCCCCGCCGCTCCCTCCGTCTCCCTCAAGCTCTCGACTGACCGCTCTAAGCGCCACCCCAACCTGACAACGACAACACCCGAAGGTTATGCGGGAGGTGGGAGAGAGGCTGGTGCACCGGTCTGGTTCGAGTTTCTTAATAAAACCGAAGTCAAACCAAAGAAAAAAAAACTGCCTATGTGGCAAGACTAGTCAGCACCAAATTGAGGAAAAACACAAGGGGGGTGTGGCACAACTTTGACAAAATGGGGTATGGATAGAGATTTTTACTAAAAAATAAGGTTCTATCACAAAGCTAAAACTTAGGGGTAAATGTTTTTTTTTTTTGAAATTGACTCTTTTTTATATTGATCATCACGTAATATTTACATGAGATTCAGGAATAAAAAATCATGAAGGATCATCTACCCAATTACATAAAATATTACTCTTATAAACAATGTCTAGCAATCTCATGTGTTGTACCAGTAGCTACCTGCAAGCAATGCTTGAATTGGACATCACCTATTTCCTTCACAAGGTCCACACAATCAGCATACATCACCAATTCAACTGAATCATAGATGCATGCAGAGGTCATGTGACAAGCTCTGGGCAGCGGAGCTGGGAGCATAGAAGCCGACTATCGACGTGATGTTGTGATCATGGGACGCCGAAGACTGCAACATAGATGATATTGTGATGGCAAAAACATCAACATGGATGATGTTGTGGTAAGGAGAGGCCCCGATAATGGGATGGTGAGTTCACAACATCGTCAATGTTGCAACGGGCCATCACAACATGGACAATCTTGCATTGGATTAGCAAAGGCCCAAGTAATGCAATGTCACATAGGCCAAAGGTGCCCGCAACATGGTTCATGTTGCAATGGGTGCACGCGACATGTTCCGTGTTGTGATGATCCTACGCCTATCTAGGACAGATCGAACAGTTGCCGATCCGGCCAATCTTTACAAAAGATGAGCCAGGTGACGTGTAAGCACGTGCCTAAATTGAGCCTCGCAACATAAACAGTGAATGCCTACAACTTGCAATAACTTCCGAACTTGGAAGGAAGTGAAACACACTAAACTGTTTCTACTTTGATGAGAAAGCTGAAGCAACAGCTAGGGCCTTTTGGATCGAAACTTTTCCACTTCACAAATCGGCACAAGAACGCAGAATGTCTACTCTACATTCGACAGGGAATGGGGTTTGGGCGCCGAAGAAGTAACCTATGGGGGCACGGATCAGAGCCGCAGGGCACCGCGCAGCAACAAAATCGGTCGGCGAACCAACCTAGCGGAGAGGAAGGGAGGAAGAAGTCCCCGGAGAAGGAAACGAACTCGTACAAGGGGTCGAGATGGGCCGGAAAGGATCCGTTCGAGGGGATGAATCGGCCAGAATGATGCAGGTGGCGCCGTGAGTTGTGACTCTGTGCGTGCTCCCGTACAAGAGGACGCCGCTGTGGCCATCAGGCCATGGTGACCGCTTGCAGTTGCACAGAGGGCGGCGGCCGCCGCCGCGCACGGCAGCGGAGCAGAATGTGACAAACGATGCCGTTTTCCTATGTGAAGAAAGAGACAGATACCTTAACCGTCTAACGAGGCCTAGCACGGCGAAGCAGCGGCACGGGGACACGGGTGGAGCACGTCTGCACCGCTCCTCTGCTTCTGGTCGCCAGCCTCCTCATGCACGCGGACACAAAAATCGATCGATCTGATCGAGCCAGACCGGGAGCCAGACCGGGAGTATTGACCAAAAAACCGATGGGGTAAGCCCAAACGTCTAAAAGAACGGAAATAAGCAAACTGTGTCATTTGATCTCTTGTCTTTTTTTCTTGAGGAAACTTATGATCTATTCATTTCCAATCATGACAATATAACGAATACTAGAAATAATAAAAATTACATCCAGATCCATAGACCACCTAGCAGCGACTATAAGCACTGAAGCGAGTCAAATGAGCCGAAGGCGCGCCGCCGTCATCGCCCCTCCCTTGCCGGAGCCGGGCAAAATTTGGTGTAGTAGACAATCGGAAAGTCGTCATAGGACCAACACAGCAGAACAGTAACCACCGCCGATGAAGAGTGGCGTAGATCGGAAGAATCTAGCCTGTAGACATACGAACGTAGATGAACTACGATCAGATCTGAGCAAATCCACCAAGGATAGATCCATCGGAGACACACCTCCACATGCCAACCGATGATGCTAGACACACCATCGGGATGGGCCTAGGCGGGGAGGACTTTATTCCATCTTCAAGGAGCCGCCGCCATCTTTGTCTTCCTGTGCAGGACACAAACCTTAACAAAACTCGAAGAAACATCTGAAAACAGAGCCCTCCTGCTAGCAAGGGCCGGGATCCACCGCGTCGCCATGGCCCCAAGGCGGACGGAGACGAAACGGACGGGCGGTGGCGCTGACGGGAGGCATAGGAACCCTAGTCTTTTCTTAGGGTATTGTCACTCAAAGATAGGAGTGAAACACGAAATAAAAGAGTAGCACTTTATTCAATTCCTTTGGTAGTACATACTCCCTCTATTTTGTACTAAATCAACTGAAAGTGCTAATTATCGACTAGAGGGGGTGAATAGGCGATTTTTAGGAAAGTCTTCAAAACGTGGAAGTTTCGAAGACAAACAATAGAAATGATCTAATTGATATGCAGCGGAAGATAAACTACAACAAGCAAACCATAGTCAAGTAAGCAATAATGTGAAAGTACAGGACTAATAGCAGCTCAGTAGTAAGGATCAGGATGGAAGATAGTATGAAGCCAATCAATAATAGTAGTCGAGCAATGAAGTCAAACATGTATGACAAATAGGCAATGACTTCACGAAGACAAACTCTAAGCAAAGGGAGGTAGAGGATAGAACCAGTCACTTGTTGAAGACACAGGATTTGTTGGACCAGTTCCAGTTGCTGTGACAACTATACGTTTGGTTAGGGAGGCTGAGATTCAACTCAGAAGACCGTGTCTTCACCTTATTCCCCTTGAGCTAAGGACACACAGTCCTCGCCCAATCACTCTGGTAAGTCTTCAAGGTAGACTTCCGAACCTTCACAGACTTCGTTCACCGGCAATCCACAATGACTCTTGGATGCTCAGAACGCGACGCCTAACCGGCTGGAGGATTCACAGTCCTCAAGTGTAATAAGTCTTCAGGTCACACAGACAGAAAGACTTCAGTGATGCCTAACACTCTTTGGCTCTGGGTGTTTGGGCTTTGTCCTCGCAAGGATTTCTCTCTCTCAAAGGCTTCGAGGTGGGTTGCTCTCAAACGACAAAAGCCGTGCACTAACTCTGAGCAGCCACCAATTTATGGTGTTATAGCCACAGGCAACCTGACCTGATATGTCCGAAATTACCCTGGGTCACTAAGGAACTGACACGTGTTCCAACGGTCAGATTTCAAACACACACGGCAACTTTACTTGGGCTACAAGCAAAGCTGACTCATCCAGCTCTGGATAAGATTTGCTCTCATTGTCTTCGCTCGAAGACATAGGATTTGGGTTGAGCATCACTTCAGTCATTCTGACTTTGTTCACTTGGACCCACTTAACAGTACGGTGGTTCCTATGACTCAACAAAGAAGAAAAAGGAAACAACGAGACGACACAGTCTTCGCGCTCCATAGTCTTCACTTAATGTCTTCTCATGTCATAGTCTTCAATATGAATATCTTCACATGCCACAATTGTCGTCAATGTCTTCATACATTTTTAGGGGTCATCTCCGGTAGGTAAACCGAATCAATGAGGGGCACTACCTGCGTTATCCTGCAATTCTCACAAACGCATTAGTCCCTCAACCAACTTTGTCGTCAATACTCCAAAACCAACTAGGGGTGGCACTAGATGCACTTACAATCTCCCCCTTTTTGGTGATTGATGACAAACTGGTTGAAGTTTTCAACGGGGATAAAGTATGTGAAATTGTAAAGGATAGGGTATTGTCTTCATAAGTGGCAAAGGCTCCCCCTAAAGATGTGCATATAAGTAATTTGCTTTTGGAATGCAAATGCACATGGCAGGTTGTACTTGTGGAGATCCTCTTCAACTTATGAAGATAATTCATCATGCATGAAATGATATAACTAAGAGAATGACATGCATAATGAAAAATGGACGTCTGTAGAATGATCTAAGTGCGGAAGTTATCATCGCACATGCGGAATTTATTATCGCATCACAGTAAAGAAAATAAGTAGTAGACGACCAACGAGTTTAAGTGTTACAACTCAAAGAACCAAATGTATCAAAAACGAGAATTGTAAACACTAGGAAAAATATAAAGCAACCGCCCACATGAACCCGCTTGAAGACTATCAAACTCATACGCTTCTCCCCCTTTTGTCAGTAAGGACCAAAAAGGTTTGAAGACATAGAGCATCTACTCGTTCTCATGAGTAGGTGAAGCAGCAGGGTTGTCGTTGTTGTTTGGCGGCGCAGACGTACTTGGTGCAGTGTCGATGCGTGCAGAAGTAGGGGGCGGTGAAGTAGCATCGTCTTCATCATCGATCACTCTGGCATTCACAGTTGCCGTGGAGGAAGAATAGTCAGAGTCTTCAAGGGATGGAGTTCGACATAGGACAGCATTCCATGGAGGAGTGGAGTCAAACTTGAATCTTTCAGTGAAGCCATCGTCTTGAAGATCTGCTTCAGCACTAAGCAACGTCAAACTCTTCCATGATCGCCAACAGGTCTCGTGAGTGACAAAAGCATTCTTGGTGGCAAGATTTCGAATGCGATTGACGTCCACCAAGAGGCTTTGCATCTGTCGCTTTAGCCAAAAGTGATGCTTGTCTTGTTTCTGATGCAGTGCCACAAGAAGTTCTCGGTCATTTAGGACACGAGAGCGCTTCTTAGGCCTTTGGGCAATTGTGCTTTCAGTAGCTTCAATTTGTGCGCGATGAGGCAGACGAGTGTTCCCAACCATTGGATAGATACGAGTTACGGCTTGGACACCTTCCATGGACTGAGTGAAGCTTTGGTGATCAGCATTTTGAAGACAAAGAGGCTTCTTGGCAGGCTCAGGGTATATGGCTTCAACTGACATATCAACCTCTGGTAGAAAGATCAGATGATTGCAAGCAGAGGGCTGATAGTTGACAGAGGAGTGTAGCTTGATGAGGCGCATGACCCATGGAGCATAAAATTTCAAGCCAAAGAGGTCAGATCCAGACGCAGCAAGTTGCCGGATGAAGAATTCTTGTGTATTGAAGTTGATGCCATTGAGGATGTAAAAGACCAATGTCTTCATGGCTCCTTCAAGTTTGGTCGCTGATGAATGCCCTTTGATAGGCCATAGAGTTCGCCTAATGATGTGATATATTGTGCAAGGCAGATACTCTAGGTCATCAACAAAGAACTCCTTTGGGTATTCAGCGTCAGATGGCAGAGGCTTCATCATGCTCAACATCTGGCTCATGTTGGGCTCTGGCTTATGGAAGATGCTCTCCAGTGCATTGCGGTGGAGTTGACAATCAGGTTCGTACAGCTCTCCGGGAGTGGGTAGGACTGTAAGCTCAATGACATCAAGAGCTTTGGCTTCATGATGAACATTTCCTGTCATCCACTCGAGAACCCATGTCTTGATATCCCTGTTGTAGTCGCGAATGTGGAGGGTAACATAGAATTGAAGCAAAAGTTCCTCATTCCAATGTTCTTTGTCTGTCACAAAGCTGAGCAGACCTGCATCACGAAAGCAGTCAAGTGCTTCTTCTAAGCATGGTATTCCTGCAATGGCTTCAGTGTCGAGGCGCATATGAGGGAAAATGCGCCCTTGATCATACAGAACGCAGGAGTAATAGCTTCTCTGTTGATAGCTCCAAAACCGATCAAATGATATTCTTGGCCTTGAGTAGGGGTTCTTTGCATTGTCAAAGAAGGTGTTGTGGCTTTTGAAGCCATTTGCATTGAAGGACCCTGTGGAGGTGGCAGTACCTGGGAACCTTGGCAGTCTTGGCTTTGGTTTCTGGACCTGAGGCCTATGCTCAACATGATAATCAAACTGAGGACCAGAGGCAGTAGGCGGAGGAACCAGAACAGGCCATCAGACAGTGGTTAGCTGACCATGATTGTATGCTTGCTCAATTGTATAGGGCCTTGGTGGCGGAACAGGAGCAGTGGCAACAGCTGAGGCTTCAGGCTGCACAACAGGTGCTTCAGGAGCAGTTGCATCATTGGCTTCGGGCACATTGGTTGGTGCAGGCTCCACATTTACTTCAGCCATGACTACATCATTGGCTTCATTTGTGTTGGTGGTGGCAGCCTCAAGATTTTCAACCTCCACTTAACGAGCTGGAGGGTCGGGCACAGGCACGTTCACATCAGGAACAGCTTCTTCAGTATTGGGGGGAGTAGGGACACGTTCGTCTTCTTGAGTGTCATCGGCTGATGCAGCCGGATTGTCTTCAGCAGCTTGGGCTTCAGACACGGAGACATTCACAGTCGGAGTGACTTCTGGAAACACTTGACGTGCAACAGATGGCTGGTGCACTTCTCCTTCTGGAATGCTCGAAAGAGGGACTTGAGGCCTTTGTCCTTTGCGAAGCCTGCGTAATGCTGGAGACGCCTTTGGAGATGGAGTTGGCTGGGCCTCAAAGTCTTCTTGTTCTTCTTGCACAGGTGGTGTGACTTGTGGTTGTTGTTGGGGAGTACTCGGGGAGTCTTGTTGCCGTGGGTGATCAGCCCATGATGCATCCTGAGCAATTGGCATCAGAGGACGACCAATGCTGATGAGTTTGCTGTTCGTGAGAACAGGCGATGATACCAATTTGTGTTCGATCTGAGGAAGAACTTCATCATCTTCAACATTGTCATTGTGACCAATGTCTTCAACAGCGGTGGGTTCAACTGCTGGAATGTCTTCAGCTTCATGAGCCTCTGTGGAAGCAGGTTCATGAATTATCATCCGTCGTTCTTGGTGTTCAGATGCAGGGCGAACCACTGAGATAGGTTCAACAACTAAGGGCTCTGTGGGAGCAGCCCGATTCTTCTTGGTTTTGCGCTTCTTCTTGGAGGGAGCAGCATCAGAGGCTTCTGTATTTTTCTTTTTTCTGGCTTCAGCCTCGGCAGCCCTCGTCTTCTTCTGTTCTGAAGCGGTTGACATGACATTTGGCTTCGAGCCAGTCATGCTGCTTGGGAAGATTATGCGAGGTGCTTCCTGCCTAGAAGGTGCAGTTTGGGCAGTTGATAGCTTCTTCTTCTTTGCAACCATTCTGGGGTCAATGCTAGGACGACAAAGAGACTTGCGCTTCTCAGCCTCATTGTAGGCTAGCACACACTTGTCAACCAAACTCTTCATACGCTCACGAGAGCCTTGAGCTTCTTCGCACTTCTTGAGAAAGGCTTATTTGAGCTCGTGCAGCATGATCTTGAAGTTTCTGACATCTTGCACGCTGAGTTTTGCCACATGCTTCTTGAACTGAGCTTTCTGATAGTCGATCTTGTGCTTCAGCTCAACGATGCACTGAGCAAGAGCTAGCTCAGACGCAACGGCGCCATTGAAGGAGACGCTGAGGCCAATGGGAAGTTGCAGATCTTCAAAGCTGAGATTTGGGGTGTCAAACCACTCATCAATGAAGTTATCGATGATTGCCACATCAAAAAGAGGCAAATTATTGAAGATCTCTGCTTCTTCCTTGCTCTTGATCAGTTGCTCAAGGGCATCATCTGCAAGATCTTCATCGCTGGACAGATCAATGTGCTCTTCTCGTAGAATGGCAGCAGGAGTCAAGGTCTGATCAGTATGCTTGACGATTTTCTCTTTCTTCTCCGTCTTCTTGGAGATGCGTGAGAGATCTTCAGACTGCACACTGTCTTCAGGAGGTGCAGTGGCCAGTGGCTTCGCACATGAAGCTTTTGGAGGAGCAGCTGATTTTGAAGCCTTAGTCTTCTTTAGCTTCTGGGGCTTTGGAGGAGGAGCTAGGGCTTCATCAGTGTCAGCATCACTATCAGAATGATCCACTTTGGCACCTTGGACCAAGATGTAAGTGATGAGGCCATCAAGGTTGGAGAAGGGGCCGATGACATTGGGTTTTGCATCACGTGATCCGTCAGCACGGGGAGCAGAGGGACCAGGGTTGAAGTCTAATCCCAATGACTTCTTGTTTTCCTTGGCCAATGCCTTTGCGTGCTGGAAGTTGCGCTTGAAGAGAGTATCGTCATGACACCAGAGCAATGATGATGGGTCGGCATTTTCAGGCTGAGGTCCACGGACCATACAAGGATAGAAACCCTGTGCAATAGCTTCAGCTCTGTTCTTGGGTTGAAGGCCTCGATAGAGAATATCACCCCAAGGACTTTTGATAGCATTCTTCTCAGCGTATTCCTGGGTCACGAACTTGTATTTGAACCATTGTTCAGCCCAATATCGTCGAATCCATTGGATTCGTGTCTTGCGCTGATGATAATTCTCTTCAGGATCTGTCTTGTAAAGTTCTGCGAGGTCATTAGGCAAATCTTTTGATGTTCCCCCACGATGCTATCTGCCACCCTTCCTTACTGATTTCTCTGCAGCCATGAACTTCAAACTGAATGGCTTCAACACGTTCAAAGGCTTCAAAGACTTTCGCTTGCTGGACAAACAGGAACTGGCTTCGGGAGAGTTAATATGATGCTCTAAGAATTCTGCAAACGAATGCAGACTATGAGAACCAAGGGATTCTCCCACTGACATGTACCTGTGACAGCATTAGAGATGCGAGGGAAGGGGAAGAGGTCATATGCATTCTCAGAAGATTTTGAAGATAAATCAGTTTGAAGACATTGACCTCATGATGCAAAGACATTCACTTATATGTTGAGAGTTGGTTCCAGATTTGTACGAATCCGTGGATAAGTACAAGTGAGGAATCAAACTAGACATGAAGTTTAAGTGAATAGACTAGGTAGTATGAGATGCAGACAGAATAGATCTAACATTGTGTAGGCAGAAACCAATTTTGGTAAAAAAGGATGAGTCTTTGAAGATCAAAAAGATGGTAAAAATAGAGTTATATTTACCACACGAAGAACTGCTAGATGGGATGAACGGGAGACCGAGCAGTTCAATCCACGATGCCCTAACTTGGCGACGGAGGACACCTACGGCGACGGCGGAGAGGACGATGTCCGCGGCCGGCGTGAGGACGGCGTCGGAGAAGTCGCGGCAGCTAAGCGCTTCGTCGCCGGCGTCGTCGAGAGCTAGCGGTGGCGCTAGGGTTTTGACGAGGTGGAGAGGTGGAAGAAGGTTTTCTTTACCGCAGGGGACATGTATTTATAAGGAAGTGTGCGGCACTGCGCAATTACGCAGGTGCCCCTGACGGTTCACATCTGAGGGGCACGTGGGAAGCATGTAACATACTCAGAGTTGTCCCACGTTCCCACGCCCGCCAGGCATGTCGGATGGTTGTTCCGGCTTCTCCGGATTTTAAACAATAAGGATGAATCATTTAAAATAGACTTAATGTTTGTCTCTGTGTCTTCTGTTGACTAGGACGCAGAGAAGACATTCGACAATTTCAATAGAATGCATATGATTTGGACAGATAGAGTTTGAGATAGAAAGCATAGAGGGATTAGGGTCCGATCACATTCACTTAGTTCAAAAGATTCAACTAGGAAGACATAGCAATAAGTGAATGTTGTAGAGGACAGAACACTAGTATATATATCAGAAAGCAATCAAATCATCATAGTGAAGGAAATCATGAAGATAAATTGAAATTGAAGACAAACCAAATGCGAAGACATTGCAAAAATAACGCCATGAGTGAAACACTTCAAACAGAGAAATTTGGTGGTGGCGTTACCCACCGTATAGGAAGTGTTAGACCCAGACACGGCGCACAATTATCGTGGCGCTCCGAAGTCAAATTCCACGTTAATGTATTCACACTCAGAATGTAAGTCTTCATTGATTGAAGATATACTTTACTTCGTGTGTTGCACATCTAAGTCGTCAACATGCATAAGTGTTAGGATGTATGCCTGATCACGGGACATTTGAGGATTCCAAGATATTTAGCTCACACCGTAACTTGCAAAACCTTTTCTCATCCAAGGGCTTTGTGAAGATATCTGCCAGTTGCTCTTTAGTGTTGACATGAATGATGTCAATATCTTTCTTCATGACATGATCTCTGAGAAAGTGATGACGAATTTCAATGTGATTTGTCTTCGAGTGCTCGATTGGATTGTTGGCAATCTTGATGGCGCTTTCGTTGTCGCAGAAGAGAGGCACTTGTTTCAGATTGATGCCATAGTCCTTGAGAGTTTGCTTCATCCATAGGAGCTGAGCGCAACAAGATCCAGCAGCAATGTATTCAGATTCAGCAGTTGAGAGTGATACACAGTTTTGCTTCTTTGAAGACCAACAGACAAGTGATCGACCCAGAAAGTGACATGTGCCTGATGTAGACTTGCGATCCACCTTGTCACCAGCATAATCAGCATCCGAGAATCCAACCAAATCAAATTTTGAGACCTTTGGATACCATAATCTGAGTGTTGGGGTGTAAGCCAAATATCGAAGAATTCGCTTCACAGCTAAGTGATGTGATTCCTTTGGTGCCGCTTGGAATCGTGCACACATGCAAACACTAAGCATAATATCTAGCCTAGATGCACATAGGTAAAGTAAGGAACCAATCATGGAGCGGTATACCTTTTGATCGAACTCTTTACCATTGTCGTCGGGACCAAGATGGTGTTTGGCTGGCATTGGCGTCGTGTAACCTTTGCAATCTTCCATTCCAAACTTCTTCAGACAATCTTTGAGGTATTTTTCTTGAGATATGAAGATGCCATTCCTTTGCTGACGAATTTGAAGACCAAGGAAGAACTTCAGCTCACCCATCATGGACATCTGATATAGCTCTGGCATCATGTATCCAAACTCATCAATATACTTCTGGTTGGTGCAGCCGAAGATAATGTCATCCAAATATATTTGGCACACAAACAGTTCACCATCATATGTCTTCGTGAAGAGTGTGGGATCGAGGGATCCAGGTTTGAAGCCTTTGCTCTTCAGGAAGTCTTTGATTGTATCATACCATGCGCGAGGGGCTTGTTTGAGGCCATACAGTGCTTTGTTTAGCTTGTACACCATATCAGGATGTTTTGGATCTTCAAAGCCAGGAGGTTGAGCGACATATACTTCTTCTTCAATCTTTCCGTTGAGAAATGCACTCTTCACATCCATTTGATGTAGCAAGATGTTGTGGTGATTAGCGTAGGCTAGCAGTATGCGAATAGCTTCAAGCCTAGCCACAGGAGCAAATGTTTCATCGAAGTCAATTCCTTCTACTTGAGTATATCCTTGAGCCACAAGACGTGCTTTGTTTCTGACGACTTGACCATGCTCATCTTGCTTGTTTCGATATATCCATTTTGTGCCAATAATGTTGTGCTTGCGAGGGTCAGGACGCTTGACAAGTTCCCAAACACTGTTTAGTTTGAACTGTTGAAGTTCTTCTTGCATGGCTTGTATCCATTCAGGTTCCATAAAGGCTTCAGCAACTTTCTTGGGTTCTGATATTGACACAAATGAAAAGTGTCCACAGAAATTTGCTAGATGTGTTGTTCTTGAGCGAGTAAGTGGACCGGGTGCATTGATGCTATCAATTATCTTCTCAATTTGTACTTCATTTGCAACTCGAGGATGAACTGGACGAAGACTTTGCTCTTGCTGATCATTGTCATCATTGGAAGGATTGTCTTTAGTCTGAGCATTGTCTTCAGGTTGGTTAGGTGCAGAAATGATAAGTTCCTCTTCAGGCTATGCTTCTGAAGGCATCATTTCACCAGTTCCCGTCAGCTTGATAGATTCGCTGGGCGGAGCTTCATTTAGTGTACTTGGCAGGAGTTCTCTTTGTGAACCATTGGTTTCATCAAATCTCACATCCACAGTTTCGACGATTTTGTAGAGATAGAGGTTGAAGACTCCGTATGAGTGCGAGTCCTTTCCGTAACCGAGCATGAAGCCATCGTGAGCTTTAGGTGCAAATTTTGACTTGTGATGGGGATCCTTGATCCAACACCTAGCTCCAAATACTTTGAAGTAGCTGACATTTGGCTTCTTGCCAGTAAGGAGCTCATAGGCTGTTTTGTTCAGAAGCTTATGGATGTAAACACGGTTAATGATGTGACATGATGTATCAATAGCTTCAGGCCAGAACTTTCTTGGTGTCTTGTACTCGTCGAGCATTGTTCAAGCCATCTCAATGAGGGTTCTGTTCTTGCGCTCAACGATGCCATTTTGCTGAGGTGTGTATGGAGCAGAGAACTCATGAGTGATTCCCATTGTATCCAGATAAAGATCAAGTCCGGTGTTCTTGAACTCAGTGCCATTGTCACTTCTGATATGCTTGATCTTCATGCCATAATTGTTCATTGCTCGATTGGCGAAGCGTCTGAAGACATCTTGCACTTCAGTCTTGTAGAGAATTATGTGCACCCATGTATATCTTGAGTAGTCATCAACAATGACGAAGCCATAGAGACAAGCAGTTGTTGTGAGGGTGGAGTAGTGAGTAGGTCCAAATAAGTCCATGTGTAACAGCTCGAAGGGTTGAGATGTCGTCATGATTGTCTTCGAGGGGTGTTTTGCCCTAGTCATCTTTCCAGCTTCGCAGGCACCACACAAGTGATCCTTCTTGAACTTGACACCCTCGATGCCTATGACATGCTTCTTCTTGACGAGTGTGTGTAAGTTCCTCATGCCAGCATGCCCCAGCCTCCTGTGCCAGAGCCAGCACTCTGAAGCTTTTGCAAGAAGACATATGGCAAGCTGTGGACCTGCTGAGAAATTTACCATGTATAGATCATCTTTCTGATACCCTTCAAAGACTAGAGACTTGTCAGATTCCATTAGTACAATGCAACGATATTTTCCGAATAGCACAATCATGTTTAAGTCAGAAAGCATTGAGACAGACATTAAGTTGAAACCAAGGGATTCAACAAGCATCACTTAATCCATGTGTTCATCCTTTGAGATTGCAACTCTACCTAGACCCAATACCTTGCTTTTACTAGTGTCAGCAAATGTGATGTGACTCTTGTCAGATGGACGTAAGGTTGAGTCCATGAGAAGACTTCGATCACCAGTCATATGATTAGTGCATCCGCTGTCCATAATCCATTCTGAAGCTTTTGGTGTCATGCCCTACAGTGCAGTTAGGAGGATAGGCTTCACAAAGAGCGTTGTGAAGCATAAGAATTTGACGCACACAAGGATTATCACAACATAGATCAAGGTTAGGACACATAGTATGACTGAAGCGATTTAGATGTGAAATACATAGTAAGATCATTTTATCATGCGTCCCGTAATGTGTTTTAGGTCCCCAGCAATAGCATCGGACGCCTTTGATTTCAGGCTGGAGACCTTTCCCTGCAGAAAAGAGTTAATTCTTCTTAACCACCCACATCTTCAGGGGTGGCTTACAAGCAATGAGTCTAAGTGCAGCATCTGAGAATTTCGGCTTTGGAGCCCTAGCAAATAGCCTTGCAGGAGATGAATGATACTCATATGAATAAGCAGAAAAGTTTTTAGTTCTATGAACATAGCGGTTTGAAGACACACGCTCATATTCATAAGTCTGAGTATGATTTCCCTGCAAAACATTGGCGTTAGGGTGACTCAGGTGAGTCATGTATCTGTATGAAGCCTTTGGGCCATATGAAGCCATAGGTCTGGGGTTTGTCTTCTTCCTGGGTGGTGTCATGATGGCATTCACAGGAAGATTCTCAATGCACTGCTTAGGTACCCAGATCTTCTTCATAGGTGGTCCATTCCTGCAGTTAGTACCAATATACCTGGCAAACACTTCACCATTCTGATTCTTAAAAAGCTTATAGTTTGCATCAAAGGATTCGTCAATGATAATAGGATTAGCACAGGTAAAGCCAGATAAGGTGGATGGATCCACTGAAGGTTCCTTTGCAGCAACCCATGTGGTTTTGGGATACTGCTCAGGCTTCCAGTAGGAGCCATCAACATTCATTTTCCTCTCGAACCCAACACCCTCTTTCCTAGGGTTTCGGTTCAGAATCTGCTTTTTGAGGACATCGCAAAGTGTCTGATGTCCTTTCAGACTTTTATACATCCCTGTTTCAAGCAATGTCTTCAACCTAGCATTTTCATCAGCAATAGTAGTGGTATCCTCCGCAGAGGGGTTAGTAACCACATCAGTAGTTGAAGACAATGCAACAGTAGCAGCAGTGGAACATTCAGCAACAGATGTAGCGTTATCATGCTCAATGCATTTTAGACATGGTGGTTTAAATTCATCCTGCGTAGCGCTGATTTGTTGAGCAAGTAATGAATCGTGCTCCTTCTGAAGATTTTCATAATCCACTCTTATCTTTTCAAGATCTTGCTTTCTTTGTAGACATTCAGAAGAAAGCTTCTCGTGATCAGACAAGAGAGCATTATGTTGATCTTGAAGGGCGTCAAACTCGGAATGAAGTCTCTGAAGACTCTCAACCAATGCTTTTGACTGATCCATTTCTTCACCCAACATATCATCGCTCTTACTAAGCATGTTTTGAACCTTTTCCAAGACTCTTTGTTGTTTAGTGGCAAGGGAAGCAAGTTTGACATAGCTGGGGCCAAATTCATCACCTGATTCATCATCACTAGTTTCAGAGAGGTAGCATTCAGTTACCTTATCACCCCTTGTCATGAGGCATGATGAAGATTATGGTGATTCAGGTGCAAAAGTCATCTCTTTAAGAGACTCCTTGTATCCTCAAACCAAGGATCATGACGAGTACGATGACCTTCATAGACCTCAGAAAGCCGGTCCCAGATTAGCTTCGCGTGATTGAGGTGCATGACGTTCCTGAACTGATTTCGGGACAAACAGGAGCAGATGACATTCTTTGCCGTGAGGTTTAGTAGAGTGAACTTGCGAATGTCATCGGCCTCCGCCATCTTGCATAGATCGGTAAGACCAATCTCTGTGACGGTCCACAGTTCGCTATCCATAGCCATGAGTCGCTTCTTCATCATAGCCTTCCACCGAGGATACTCATGACCATCAAAGGTGGGGCAAGATATGTTCCTCAATCCTGCAGTCGACATAGCTAAAACTCCAGGTGGTTAAACCGAATCACATAGAACAATGGAGTACCTTGCTCTGATACCAATTGAAAGTGCTAGTTATCGACTAGAGAGGGGGGTGAATAGGCGATTTTTAGGAAATTCTTCAAAACGTGGAAGTTTCAAAGACAAACAATAGAAATGACCTAATTGATATGCAGCGGAAGATAAACTACAACAAGCAAACCATAGTCAAGTAAGCAATAATGTGAAAGTACATGACTAATAGCAGCTCAGTAGTAAGGATCAAGATGGAAGATAGTATGAAGCCAATCAATAATAGTAGTCAAGCAATGAAGTCAAACATGTATGACAAATAGGCAATGACTTCACGAAGACAAACTCTAAGCAAAGGGAGGTAGAGGATAGAACCAGTCACTTGTTGAAGACACAGGATTTGTTGGACCAGTTCCAGTTGCTGTGACAACTGTACGTCTGGTTAGGGAGGCTGAGATTCAACTCAGAAGACCGCGTCTTCACCTTATTCCCCTTGAGCTAAGGACACACAGTCCTCGCCCAATCACTCTGGTAAGTCTTCAACGTAGACTCCGAACCTTCACAGACTTCGTTCACCGGCAATCCACAATGACTCTTGGATGCTCAGAACGCGACGCCTAACCGGCTGGAGGATTCACAGTCCTCAAGTGTAATAAGTCTTCAGGTCACACAGACAGAAAGACTTCAGTGATGCCTAACACTCTTTGGCTCTGGGTGTTTGGGCTTTGTCCTCGCAAGGATTTCTCTCTCTCAAAGGCTTCAAGGTGGGTTGCTCTCAAACGACAAAAGCCGTGCACTAACTCTGAGCAGCCACCAATTTATGGTGTAGGGGGTGGGCTATTTATAGCCACAAGGCAACCCGACCTGATATGTCTGAAATGACCCTAGGTCACTAAGGAACTGACACGTGGTCAGATTTCAAACACACAAGGCAACTTTACTTGGGCTACAAGCAAAGCTGACTCATCCAGCTCTGGATAAGATTTTCTCTCATTGTCTTCGCTCGAAGACATAGGATTTGGGTTGAGCATCACTTCAGTCATTCTGACTACTTGGACCCCACTTAACAGTACGGTGGTTCCTATGACTCAACAAAGAAGAAAAAGGAAACAACGAGACGACACAGTCTTCGCGCTCCATAGTCTTCACTTAATGTCTTCTCATGTCATAGTCTTCAATATGAATATCTTCACATACCACCATTGTCGTCAATGTCTTCATACATTTTTAGGGGTCATCTCCGGTATGTAAACCGAATCAATGAGGGACACTATCTGCGTTATGCTGCAATTCTCACAAACGCAATAGTCCCTCAACCAACTTGGTCGTCAATACTCCAAAACCAACTAGGGGTGGCACTAGATGCACTTACATTAACAATATTTATTTTAGGACGGAGAGAGTACATACGAGTATGTGTTATAGAGTGACAACATAGTGGCAATTTTTTATAGAAAAAACACCTGAATTTATTTTATTCTACACTTGCAACAAATATTAATACAATGCAAATGGCAAACATGTGCCTGCAGAAACCAAAAAAGATGCCAACGTCTCGAAAGAAACATCTTGTCTGCAACGCCATCACAACCTTCGTGCCTTGCTTTTTTGCCGTCGTCGAAAATGGGTGTGTCGTTGCTACAATGGTTATATTCAACATCCATCTCCATGGGAACCCACCGTTATCGAAGATGACGCACATGAAGCGGCAACATATCTAGGAGGACCTTATTCACCATCCTCGCCGTCTCAGCCATAACAACCTGTAACAAAGACGAAACCCTATCAGAACTACCAAAATATTTTCCTTTTTAGTTGCCAAAAAACTACCCCAACAACACCACCTACCCATAGATGGATGCCCCAGTTCGTAGTGCCTACCATCTAGCTACACTTCAGTCTGGAACAAATACAACAACTGACCGGAGGAAGACGCAAGGATTTGGAACTTATATTTTGATGAAAGGCAAAAGTATACCACGGAAAGAAAAAGGATTAATATTTCCATATGGAGGTTGACGAATGAATCACTGCTACCAACTTGTATTTTTTGTTAAAACGTAGCAATCTCGTGAGCTACCAGCTTGTTATTTTTTTTTCGAAACGGAGGCAAAAGATTTGCCTCATCGATTAAATAAGAGAGAGTAGATAAGAGCTTTACATCAACCACCTTAAACACGGCATGCGAACTACTCACTATATACAATAAGCCCTAGTTTCTTTGCACCAGCTGTAACCCAAAGCTTGGCCTCCTCCAGGATTGTGTTAAGAAGAATAGGCAGCGGAGCACTTTTGTGTCGGAACACCCTAGCATTACATTCATTCCAGATGGTCCAGGAGACGAGGAGGGTTAGGGAGGCCAAGGCACTCCTGTTGGGGACGTGGCTCCCAGTACCATCCTCCCACCAATCCAGGACGGAGCCATGAAGATGCCACCTGGAGGTGTCAATGTGATGAAGACCAAGCTTGGCCGCGAGAGAACTCCAAAGCCGAATAGTGAAGCGGCACTTGAAGAGAAGATGAGCACCTGTTTCCTGCTCCCTAGAGCAAAGAGGACACAGACCGCAGTTGGCCCACCCGTGCCTCTCCAGGCGGTCCGCAGTCCAGATCCTATCTTGAATAGCCAACCAAGCAAAGAATTTGATCTTCGGAGGAGCCCAAACTTTCCAGACCATGCGATCCATTGGTGACAAGGTTAACCCAAGAAATTGAGCTTTATAAGCACTGGTTGCCGAGTAGATCCCATCATTGGAATGCTTCCAGGTGATGTCGTCCTCCCGATGCTCATCAAGATGGACGTCATCCAAAAGCATCCAAAGAGTGAAAAACTCTCGAATGTGATCTCCAGTGACGACGGTGTTGTAGCTGATTTTGAAGATCCAAGCGTTCCCTCTAATAGCCTCCCTAACCTTCCATTTCTTTCTCCTAGAGGCCTCATAGATGTGTGGGCGATCTCTTTGGGCTTACGGGCAAGGATCCAAGGAGAATCCCAGAAAGGTGTTTTGGCTCCATTTCCCAGAGTAATGGTGGTGGAGGCATAAAAGAAGCTGAGATCATCCTCCGAACAAGGGTTGCCAAAACCAACCCACAATCTGTGGGGCTCCTTCCATTCGAACCAAGGCCACCTAAGGCAAAGGGCACGCGCAAATTTTTCAGAGTTAAGCACCTCCAAGCCACCATACTCCTTGGGCCTACAAACTGTGTCCCACTTCACTTTGCACTTGGCTCCCGTAGTCTTGTCAGCACCTGACCAGAGGAAAGCCCGTTCAAGCTTGGTCAGACTATGAAGAGTGCTTTGAGGCACGATGAGCGGTGTGACTGAGAACACCGCTTGGGAGCAAAGGACTGATTTGACAAGGGCCGTGCGGCCCATAGTTGTGATGTTTTGGCCTTCCCAAGTAACCAATTTGTCGGCCGCCTTGTCTTCGAGATACTGAAAATCCACCCGCTTGAGCTGCCAGACCGAGAGCGGGAGGCCTAGGTATTTGACCGGGAATGACGCACGGGTGGCCAGCAAGCTCCCAAGGATGGGCTCAAGATGAATGTGGGCACATCTAATTGGCATGACTGAGCTCTTCTGAAAGTTGCAACAGAGGCCCGTAACCTCGCCAAAGCCTCTCAAGATCGCTGCAAGGTTGTCAATGTCCTGCTTGAGAGGAGCCACAAAGACGGCCGCGTCATCAGCATAAAGCGAAGTCCGCATCTCGGCCCCCCGTCCCCGGACCTTGCGAAGGAGACCTTTTGTTGTTGCCAAATTAAGGATTTTCTGAAGCGGGTCGATTGCAATGACAAAGAGCAGGGGGGAGAGGGGGTTCCCCTGCCGAAACCCGCTGCCGTGCTTGATGGGTGGCCTTGGCAGACCGTTGAGAAGGATGCGGGAGGATGGTGTCGAGAGAAGAGCAGCAACCCAAGCACGAAATCTGGTGGGAACCCCAAGCCGTTGAAGAAGCTCCAGGAAATATCCCCACTTCACAGAGTCAAAAGCCTTCTTGATGTCAAGCTTGAGGAGGAGGGCAGGAGTTTTGCACTTATGTAACCTCCGCGCGAAGTTCCTCACATACAAGAAGTTGTCATGGATGCTGCGCCGCTTGATGAAAGCGCTTTGGGCGTTCGAGACAATACCATCCATAAGTGGGGCAAGCCGGAGCGAGAGTACTTTGGCGATGATTTTGGCAATGGAGTGAATGAGGCTAATGGGCCTGTAGTCAGAAATGCCCTCAGCCCCATCCTTCTTGGGCAAGAGAACAACATTGGCAGAGTTTAGCCAGTGGAGCTCGTCGATGTGAAGGGAGTCAAAGCGTTGGACCACCCTCATGACCGTATGCTTGATGACCCCCCAGCATCTCTTGAAGAATAGTCCCGTGAAGCCGTCAGGTCCAGGTGCTTTATCAGAAGGCATGACCTTGATGGCCTCCCAAACCTCCTCATCAGAAATGGTGGCATCAAGGCCGTGCAAATCATGGGGTTCAACGCCTAGCTCTTCCCAGTTAAAGTCCTTGGCGCTCGATCCCCTTCACCCCATCACCTCATGGAAGTGGTCGTGAATGATCTTCTCTTTTTCTGTGTGCTCGGTTACCCAACCATGCCCCGTGCTTGATCCGATGAATGTGGTTCTTTCGCCGCCTAGCATTAATGCGTCGATGGAAAAATTTAGTGTTAGCATCACCAGCTTTCAAATTTGCAACCCTTGCACACTGACTCTTTCGAGCCCTCTGGAGCACCGACAAGCTAATAACCCTTCTCTTCAGTCTCGAGCGGAGGTCCCGCTCCTCAGGGGAGAGGGGTCTCCCCTCCTGCGCAATGTCAAGGTGTAGGATCACTAGCTGAGCCGCATGAAACTGGACCTTCGCCTTGGAGAAAAGCTTTTTACTCCACTCAGAGAGACGCAACGCGGTTTTCTTGAGCTTTTGATACAGAATCTGGTGCTCAGTGTGTCTCACCCGCTCGGCCCAAGCCTTCGAGACCACCTCGTCAAAACCAGGCAAGGACACCCAGAGGTTTTCAAACTTGAAGGACCGAGGCCGCCTAGGCCCCCTGTCGTCGGCGAGCAGCAGAGGGCAGTGATCGGAAAGGGATGACGAAAGGGCATGAAGCACATGAGTGTTGAAGGACAAGTCCCAGGTCTCATTGCAGAAGAAGGAGTCCAGTTTGCAAAGGGTTGGGTTTTCCCTCTCATTGCTCCACGTGAACCGCCTATTCTGCAGATGGATCTCCTTGAGCTCACATGACTGCAAAGTGTCCCGAAAGCGCTTAATCCTCCTCCGGTTGATGTTTCGCTTGTTCTTGTCCCTAGCACGATATATTTGGTTGAAGTCCCCAAGCACGAGCCATCCCAAACCCGGAAGTGGCTTGCAGGAGCATAGCTCAGCAAAGAAGGCCTCCTTGCACGCATAGTCCGTAGGCCCGTAGACATTAGTCAGCTTGAAACACACCTCATTCTCGAGGACTCGGACCGAAGCCGAAAGGCAATAAGCCAAGAAAAAAATGTCGGAGACCTCGAGAACACTGTCATCCCATAGCAGCAACAATCCACCCCTTGTCCCTACAGCCGGACGTTGTGCAAAATTCTGCAGCTTGTTACCACCGAGAAAGGCAGCAGTAAACACATCCACGTTATCCAGTTTTGTCTCTTGCAGACACACAATTTGGCAGGAGGAAGACGCAATGGTAGCACTAACAGTTGCCCGCCTTGCCGGACAGTTTAATCCCCTAACATTCCAACACAGTGTGTTGATGGGCTGACTTAACATGGAGACAGCAGGAACACACATGGTTGAGCAGAACCATAAGAGCATAAGTCTGTGAAGAAGCATCGCAAGCTTGGAGATAACAGGCGCATTTGACTTTGAAGACTGAAGGCACAACACCCATCCATGTGCACACAGCAAGGTTCAGAGTACAGACACAACATAGAAGAAAAGATACAGACCCCTCTGGGCCAACTAGCCATACTTGTTAACATAAGAACATGGCAGCATCCAGCGCAAACAATCAGATCAGACTACATCAAGGCCCACACTTCCCTGGAGCACAGCGTCATCCTGAGCCGAAGCAATCTCCAGGGCCCCTTCGCCGCCATGGTCGATCAGGGCATCTTCAACATCATTGACGGCCTTGTCATCGAGGCGGAAGAAATCACGCATGGCCACGATCACCTCTGGGGGTAGCTGCTCCTTGAACTTGGCGGTGAAGTCGTCCAGAGTGGCTTCTGTCACATCCTTGCCATCCTTAGTAATACCCAGGCTGCGAGCGACCAGCCGCTCAGCAGTTTTGGCCACCGGAGCAATCACCGGGCCACCAGAGCGCCTGATGCGCTGAAGGGAAAGGCCACCCTTGCAGGAAATCCGCACTCCAGCCAGTGTCTTCCTGCGAGCCGCCGGTGGCCTGGGAGGCGGGGAACCAGGCGAGGCAAGGATGCCCGGCTGACGATCCACGAAGAGAGGCGCCACAGCCCCCTCCCCAACTGGGGCCATGCTAACATGCACCGAAGAAGGGGTCCGCCGCACCGAACCATCACAGAGCAGCGGCGGCATGGGAGACACCTCGAAGCCCGGGGGCCTAGCAGGAGAAGGTAGCGGCTCCAGCAGCATCCCAGGCGAGCAGAGAGCCAACGTGACGGGGTCGACATGCAGCAGCGGAGAACTCTGTGCTCCAGCCCTCTTGGACCGCGGGTTGGACGGCAGCACAGAAGTTGGGGAGCGGGGCGGGGACGCCGGCGAAGAGGGAGCCTCCAGCGAGCGCCTCCGATCACCACGGGGAGAGCCGTGCCGAGTGGTGGAACGCCCACGGTTCCCAGCACGCTCCCCCTCCAGAACGGGCAGGAGCTCACCGGCACGGTCAAGGGCACTGCCACCCGAACCGGAGCCATGCAGGGGCCCAGAGCCGGCGACCACTGCCTGAACAGAAGCCGGCAGGGGAAGGTCGGAGAGCTCCGCCGCGCGACGACGACCGCCCGACCGGTCCCTGGAGCGATCTTGGCCAGCCTCCCGCTGGCGGTCACGCGTGTTGCGGGAAAGGGAACGACGCATCCTGGTGGTCCAGCCCTCACGAGCGCGGGCACCATCGCGGCCACGGCGCCCATCGTGGTCTTCATCATCACGCCGGTCATTGCGTCGAGCATCACGGGCCGGAGCAGCGCGCCTGTCCGACGGGACGTAGGTACCGTCGACAAACTTTCTACACCAAGTGAACTCCTCGACGTCCGACGGAGGCGGGTTGTCGTCATCTTCTCCGGCCTTAGAGTGGTCCTCAAGGAGGTCCAGGTGGATGATGACGCGGTGGCGAAGCCCGCTTCGCCCACGACGCCGGTGTCCGCGGGCGGGCAGGTTAGCCACTTCACCTTAGGGATGGCGCTGGGGTCGGAAGTCCAAGCCCAGAGCGACAGGTCGCGGGTGTCCTCCTTGCGACGGGAGCGGGGCTCGATGTAGTCCAGAGAGCAGCGACGACCGATGAGGAATGTGGCCACGTACCCGTTCCAGGCATGCAGGGGCACGCCCTCCAGGCATAGCCGGACATGCAGCAGCATCTCTTCATTGTCAGCATGAGCCTCCAGCCTCCATTGCCGCGCAAAGATGCGAAAGCCCGAGCCAGGCAGGTAGTCGCGGGACACGGCATCAGCGCAGTGGTGTTGGTGCATGAAGCGGATGAGGAACCTCTCCGGGTAGTGCTTGACCACCTCGACGTCCTCCTTGCGAGCCCCCAAGGCCCTGGCGACGTCCGCCGCCACCTGCTGGCAGGAGACATGCTGACGGTCACCCTCAAGCCAGGCAACCGCCGCGTTGGTGGAGAGGACGGCCGACTCTGCCTGCATCTCAGGCGTCGCCGGGACGACGATGAAGTCTTCGGCCGGCCTGAGCGAGGCATCCCTAGGCCGCAGCGCCATGCCCAAGGGGGCGGACGGCAACAGAGGTGGCAGCGGCACAGCACCGGGCTCGGCCGGCACTCTGGATTCCCACCCACGGCCTGGGCGGGTAGGAGCCTAAGCAGAGGTTGCAGCGGGGCGAGGCAGAGGAGGGGGTGGCAGGACGGGGCAGTCAAGAGAGCTCAGGGGCATCCATCTGTTACGGCAGCCCCGCGATTTATGCCCATTCTGCAAGCAGTGGGAGCAGCAAAGCGGGTCTCGGCAGCTTGAAGCTCTATGGCCCTTGACCAGGCACCTGCAGCAGCGCCCGAAGAGCCAACACGGGATGGGCAGTGGCTTGAATGCCGGAGTAGGCAAGTCCGGCTGGCGCGGCCCTTTACGCGATGTGACCAGCGTCCAGCCGCCGGTCGCCTCCATCTCGCGCCCCGCACCACCAGAGCCAGCAGCCAGCATTGAAGGCGCGCCCGCGGCAAGGCGGGGGGAGGCCAACTGCCCCCCACCACCACAGTAAAGAGGGGCTCCATCTTGAATGCGCGTTGAAAGAGCCGCGGAAGAGGCCGGCCCCGAGCCGACCAGGGCGCGGCGCGGAGACGCCCCGACTGGCTGCGAGTCCGGGACGAACTCCACGGATGCAGCGGGGCTGACCCGACCCCGACCACCTCGACATGGATCTGGATCTGGGGCTGACGAGGAACGCGCTGGGGGCGCCAGCTGCGCGAGCTGCGCAGGGGAACGGGGGGAGCACCAGCAGGAGGAGGTGGCAGGGGCATGAACCAGGAGCCCAGCACCAGGCCGGGAGCAGCATCCGCCGGCGCCGGGACGGGTGCGGGTGCGGGCGCAGGCGCCGCCGGGAGCCGCGGGGGAGGGGGCATGCTTACCTACTATGTTGTTCAGCTTGTTATTTTTCATTTGAAAAAGCTTTGCTCGGGCTCAGCGATGAACAGTCGCTTTAAGTTAGTACTACTGTTTTTTTAGGATCTTTAAGTTACTACTGGTGTGGAGTCCCTACCATTTCCAACGTAATGAAATGACCAAGCATGCGCGGCGGAACTGATTCTGCGTGAGCGGTAACCCAAACAAAACAATTTTTGGAATGATCCTTGGATACCAGCGAGTGCCACTAGAAAACTGATCACAAATAGAGGTGCAACAATGCTATCAAAGGTTGATGAGTTGATAGACCCGCATACGGGACAGTGGGATGAGGAGCTAATCCGGGACATCTTTTCCCCGGTTGATGTTAACAGGATTCTACAGGTCCCTTTAAATGCTCACTTGGTGGAAGATTTTGTGGCGTGGAACTTCACACGGTCAGGCAATTTTACTGTGCGTTCAGCTTACCATAAGGAGTTTGAACACCAGTATGGTATGAGGTGGAGGCGAGCAGATGGGCAAGGTTCAGAAAATATTAATCCAGTGTGGAAGGACATGTGGAAACTAAAGATTCCTGAAAAGATAAAACACTTCAGTTGGAAAGTATTGCATGGTTCACTTCCTTGCTTAGGCGTTTTGGCAAATAGACATATTCCATGCTCAGGCCTTTGTCCAGTTTGCAAGACTGGAGCAGAGGATATACAGCACTGTTTATTTTTGTGTCCGCGAGCAGCATCAATATGGAGACAGCTAGGTCTTGAGAGTATTGTAAAAGAAGCGATGGCAGAAGACAGGTCAGGCTCCATCACCATTGAAATCCTGTCTAAATTACAGGGCGATGATCATGAGCTGCCAAGAGCAGAATTGTCGTTGGTTACGGCGTGGTATATGGTGGCAGCGACGGCAGATCGTTAAGGGAATAGCGGTCCAAGATCCAGTGAAAACAGCCTTAGCGATTAGAGTTCCGACGACGAACTACTTGAGATCAATGGCTTCTAAGGGTCCAACAAGGACAAGTGATCATATGTGGAAGAAGCCAGGTTTTGGAATACTGAAGATTAATGTTGATGCTTCTTTCCATTATGACACACTCTCGGGTGCAAGTGGTGCAGTGGCTCATGATGACCGGGGTGATTTTGTAGCAGCAGCAAATTGGTATATCCCTATAGTAACTGGGGTTGACTCTGCAGAGCTAATGGCTATAGGAACGGTCTATACCTTGCAGGCAATATTGGGTGTAACAAGGTTGTACTGGAATCAGATTCTTCCTTTATGGTGGACTTGATGAACCAGATTCATGAATATTTGGGGCCGGAAGTAGCCATCATCACAGAGTGCAAGCAACTCATGTTGGACTTTGAGTCAGTATCTTTCAACCATTGCTATAGAGAAGCAAACCAAGTGGCGGATGAACTAGCTAAGAACTCCTTTATGAACAAAGCTTCTGGGGTTTGGGATGTGATTCCTGACTTTATTTCCAATCATCTTGTAAACGATATGTCTATTGTTTGAGAAATAAAGTCTTATTAATGGTAAAAAACAGTTTTTTTTTCAGAAAACGCCCACTGGCGCACTTTATTTTAACTTAATGATAGAAACATTGTTTGTTACAAAAGGAATTAAAAGGTAGGGTACTGAGAAGGATGCACCACCTTCAAAAGAGAAAAAGAAAAACTTCTGCCGTCACTAACATAGATAGATGCACTGTTCACTGTAAAAAGTCCATGATTTTTAATATAAAGCTCACACCAAAGCGTATTTGAACAGATGTGCTCCCTTCGTTCCAAAATAGATGACCCAACATTGTATTAATTTTGTACTAAAGTTAACATAAAGTTGGGTCATCTATTTTAGAACGGAGGGAGTAGTATAGTACGCACATCTCAATGTTCTTTTTGAGGACCTGATGAAACTCTAAAATGCAACTTTCGAATTTCCGGAAACAGGGCTCCATGGACAGCTGAGGAGCAAGAAATCCACTCTCCTTGGCACAGTAGCACCGGCAGGAATACGGTCAACATCTATCTATCCGGCGTGGTAGTCGTACAGCCGAGATGATCATGCACGCAGCCGACAGTTCTGACTCTCCAAGCATTGTCCCCGTTTTCCTCTGCAATCAGTGCTGAGAACGACTGGACACTTTAAAATACTTGGCTCAAATGGCAGGTCCTGGCAAACTGGATCACCGAGATAAGGACACACTCAGAGCAGTGACGAGCTAGCTCAGCTGCATGAGCAATCGGTCGCATCGATCGATCCTCCAGCCAGAGAGAGATGGAAGTCGAAATCCCAACCCAGCACCGCGAGCCCAAGGTTGAGCCTAGCGCGTGGCGATGGCACGATCTCCCGGCCGCCGCCGCCAAGCCGCTCCGGGACCCCCTCCTCGCCGTCAACTTCCTGCTGCTGGCCGTCGGCGCGGCCTGCGGCCCGCTCCTCCTCCGCCTCTACTTCCTGCGCGGCGGCTCCCGCAAGTGGCTCTCCAGCCTGCTCCAGACCGCCGGCTGGCCGCTCCTCCTCGTGCCGCTCGGCTTCTCCTTCTCCTCCCGCCGCCGGCGCAGGAGCCGCCAAGGCGACGACGCCACAGCTAGCAGCAGCGTCTTCCTCATGACGCCCCGCCTCCTAGCCGCGTCCGTCGCCGTGGGACTCATGACCGGCGCCGACAACTTCCTCTACGCCTACGGCCAGGCCTACCTCCCGGTGTCCACCTCCTCCATCCTCATCTCCACGCAGCTCGCCTTCACGGCCGCCTTCGCGCTGCTGCTCGTGCGCCAGCGCTTCACGGGCTCCACGGTCAACGCGATCGTGCTGCTCAGCGTCGGCGCCGCCATGCTGGGGATGGGCTCCGGCGGGGACCGCCCGGCGGGGGTGTCGGGCGCGCAGTACGCCGTCGGGTTCGGCATGGCGCTGGGCGCCGCGGCGCTCTACGGCCTCGTGCTGCCCGTCATGGAGCTCAGCCAGGCGTGGCACGCGGCGCGCGCCGGCGCCGCGGCCCTCACCTACACGCTCGTCGTTGAGATTCAGGTCGTCATCGGGCTCACCGCCACGGCGTTCTGCGCCGTCGGCATGCTGGCGAACAACGATTTTCAGGTGAGTTTTCAGCACTAATTCCCGCTTCACTTTCTCCGCATACTTTCTGCTGCAATTGCCTAAAATATTTACGTACTCCGACGAGAAAACTAAAACAGAGGTTAAAATGCGGTAATCCACGGCTGGGTCCAGGGTCATCTTCACCAGGTAAATAGTAAAAGAATATCTAAAAATCTAAAAAAATTGTTGGCATTGAAGATGCTCTAGATCGCTAGGTGCCTGCAAAATTTTATGATGAATAGGCATTTCAGAAACTCTCAGCAAAAAAATATAATCAGCTTTCAACAATGCGTTTTTTCAAAGTTTCTTATAGACCTGAATTTTGTTGTTTGCGTTGCACTCCTGAAATGACCTTTCACAACTGAAATTTGAACTTTTCAAAGCTTCCACGTGTATTACTATTCGTAAACAGTAACGGCGAGAAAGCACCTGTGGGTTCCTCCACTTAATTGTGACATCACAAAGATGACAAGATTGAAGTGATTGAGGCTTATCTCCATGACCAGTGGGCCAATATGATCGACATCTACACGTCTTTTCGATTAATCATAGCACTCCCCGGTGATACATGTGGCTGTGGGTGCGAGCAGGCTGAATCGATAACGAGTGGGTCAATATTGTTCTACTACTCCTTATAGCATAGCTTGAGAAAAGAGAGCAATAACACGCACGCCTCACTCTCTCACGCCACCCAATGCACGTATCGCGTTTTGCGAATCGAGTTTGACCGGATAATATTATGTGCCTTGTTGGAGAAACTAATTTTTTGCTTGACAGTGCACTGCCTAATTCTTGATGTACGTGTCAATACGCAAGCTCATCATGGACATGTTTTATACTCCTTCAGAGTTCTTTAACCACATGCCAGTTGTATCTCTTCGCCCTTCCCACATGTCCCCTCTATGTAGAGGGGATACAGAGGAGAGAGAGGCTACGGATTGCACCACACACATAGCAGAACACACATGTCGAGTTCCTATGTGCTTAGCTGCTTCTCCGATGACCCGTTTGCGTGCACGACCGTCTGAGAGAGCAGGCCTCCAGAACTCCATCCCCTGGGAAGCTCCACCGGATGAGGGGCAATAAGCTTTTTGGAGAGCGTGTCGGTGTGATTGCTCGCTCAAGTTCAACTACATTCTCGACGACCGACCGGCTCCTTCAACTACTTTCTCTCCAGCGGACAATCACCTTGTGTTCACCACTATGCCCGAACATCTGTTGCATCGGAGTTTCCGGTGCCATTGCCCGAACATCTGTTGCATCGGAGTTTCCGGTGCCATTGTTCTAACCTTGTCTCTCTCTTGACATGTGACGTTGGTCCATTTACCTATGCGTTGCCATCCCTAGCTTGTCATATGCGATTTGCCATGTCAGTTATCTTGTGATAATGCTAATCTGGATTAAGTATAAATGAAATTACTCTAATTACCTTGCATTGTGTTATGGATGTTGCGCGCTAGCTGCGCTCCTCTTGATGCTACAAAAATATTGTTTTTACCTCAGTGTTTCGCCTAGAAAAGGTTCTTGATAGGAGGATATCAGTACCTGCTTTTGAGCGTAGTGCTCGAAGTGATGCAAAAGCAATGTCTAAAAAAAATTAACCAAGTAATTATATACTACTTAATTTGAACATCGTGATATTAACGTGTATTAATATGCAGTATAACTAATTTTTTGCCTGATATTAACGTGTAAAATGACTAGTTAGTAGCATAAAAATCAAGAGTTTAATTTGAGCATGACGATGCAGGCAATCCCAAGAGAAGCCCGGCAGTCCGAACTCGGCCAGGCAGGCTACTACCTGCTGCTGGTCGGCACGGCCGCCGTGTACCAGTGCTTCTGCCTCGGCATAATCGGCGCCATCTACTACGGCTCGGCGCTGCTCGCCGGAGTAATCATCACCGTGCTCCTCCCGGTGACCGAGGTCCTCGCCGTCGTCTTCTTCCATGAACCCTTCAGCGGCACCAAGGGCGTCGCCCTCGGGCTGTCGCTCTGGGGCCTCGCCTCCTATTTCTACAGCGAGGTGCGGAACAAGGCCCCGGAGGCACAGCACCAGACAAGTCTGTGTGCGGATCGTGACTGCGAAAATTAGTAGAACCAGCACGTAACATATATGAACCGAAGGCCGTGGATGGCGGTGCCATACATAATATTCGCTTGAAAACTTGTGCTCCCGTCTAGCAGTCAGAGCATCTCCAAGAGACGCGCGGTAGCGCGGCCCTGCTCCCTGGTACTCCCTTCGTTTCAAAATAGATGACTCAACTTTATACTAAAATTAATACAAAGTTGAGTCATCTATTTTGGAACGGAGGGAGTATGTCAGTAGAACCAGAGTTACCTGATTGCTCTGATGACCTTGTTGTGCTTAGGGGTGGGCATATAAACCGATGACTGAAGTACCGAACCGAACTAACCGTGACCGAACCCGAAGTCACCGAAACCGAATTCTTCAGTCATAAATTCGGTCAGCTAATCTGAAAAACCGAACTCTCTTCGGTCAATTCGGGTGTACGTATCGAGTAACCGAATACACCGAAGTACCGAAGAAATTGATGGACTCGAGAGGAACCTTCGTAGTCACAGGCCCATAGCCCGCAGCCCACAACCCAACTACTCGGCCTCGAGAGCGATAAATCCTTCTCCCAATCCCTGCCGCATCCGCATCGGCACCTCGACCGCATCCCTAGCCGCCGCCCGCTACTCTGTTGACCGCTGCAACAGCTAACCATATCCATCTATCTCTCTCTCTCTCACTCCTCACCTGCTGCCGCTGCCGCCGGTGGCGATGGAGACCTCCCTGCCCTGCGGCTGCGCGGCGCCGACTCCACCTCCGGCCAGCAGCTCGGCCTCCGCATCCACGCCAAGCAGAAGGTGCCCCTCGCCTACAACACACTCATACAGCTCGCAATCTTGCCACCCCATGTCTTCTACTTCTACTGATCCCGGTGGCCGGCGGCGCGGTCTACTTACCCTCCTATCCATCCGACGGCTGTGCTCCTGCTCGTGGAGATGGAAGATGACCGGCCAGGCAGCGACCGTCTCTTATGCTCAAGCCCGATGCACAGATCGGAGTTGAAAATCTTGGTATGTGATGGAATAAAGAAGGGAGTGGGTAGGCGCATGGATCTGGGGCTCTAAATTTCAACAGCGAGGGTGGAGAGGGATGAGGTGATGGATGAATTAAAGCTTGTAATTAGCGTGTATTTTTGCTATAATTGATCTTGATCGATGTCATATGGCCTGGATGTCTGAATCTCTGTTGCATGCTTGATTTTCCTTTTGTCACTTACCCTCAAGACTGATTCTGTTTTGTTTTTGAGACCGAAGTTGGTCTTGCAAAACATCGGTGTTGTTCGGTCTTGACCGAGACCCGAACCGAAGTGTACGCGCACCGTTTTGTCGGTTAGTGCTTATTTAGGAAACCGATCGGTCAACACAATCTAAAAACCGATTTTTGTGGAAACCCGAAGCACCGAACCGATCGGTTCGGGGGAACCGAACGCCCAGGCCTAGTTGTGCTAGTAGTAGTTTTGCAAACTCGCTGGCGCAAAAAGAGCGGGGGCATGCAGGAACAAGTGAAGGTGCAATGGTCCAACTCTGCATCCTTGGGCACCACCTGGGAGGACAAGGCCAGTCCCATGGCATGTTTCCCGCGTGCAGAGGCTTGGGGTCAAGCCTCGTCTCAACGAGAGGGGGGATGTTAGCGCCCCTGACGAGCAGGACCCACTAGGCAGCAACCACACCAACCCAACGATTGCCCAGCGACGAGCCAAACGGCCCAGCCAACGCACCCATGGGCCAGAGTGGATCAACTGAAGCCACGCTCCACAACTACTTCAGAGGAGGCGCACGAGGGCACGAGCATCCAGAGGATCACGGACGAACTGGCGACGGCTACCCACCTACTTTTCCCCTTCCTTTGTTCTTCCCATTCGAGAGCAACGCTCCTGTAATCAATTTGTACCAATTACTACTTTAGAGAGCAACAATAGATCGATCCTCCTACTCTGTACCTAACACTTGTCAAACTCACACACTCCAACGCTGGGGCCACCAATTCCAGGAGGTTTTTGCTACCGGGAGCAAGACGTTGGCCACAACGATGGAATGGGCCATGTTGGACCTCGTGAAGGAGACACGCCTCCTTCGGAAGGCGCATGCCGAGGTCCAGGAGGCGTTCAAAGGCCAGCAGAAGCTGACCAAGGGCGACATGGGGAAGCTGAGCTACCTCCACCTGATGATCAAGGAGACACTGCGGCTGCACACGCCGATGCCGTTCCTGCTGCCCCGGCAGTGCCGGGAGGCGTGCGAGGTGATGGGCTACCACGTCCCCGAGGGGACCAGGGTGCTGGTGAACACGTGGGCCATGGCCCGGGACGGTGCCTACTGGGAGGGCGTCGAGCTGTTCAGGCCGAAGAGGGTCGAGGAGGGGAGCGCGGCCGCCGACTTCAGGGGCGGCGACTTTGAGTTCATCCCCTTCGGCGCCGGCAGGAGGATGTACCCCGGCATAGCGCTCGGCCTGGCCAACATGGAGCTCGTGCTCGCGGCCTCCTCTACCACTTCGATTGGGAGCTCCCCGACGGCGGGAGGCCGGAGGAGCTCGACATGTTAGAGGCGTTCGGCCTGGCCATATGGAGGAAGTCCAGACTCGTGCTGCGCGCCACGTAACGTGTTCCAATCGCAAATTGATTAGCCTCGATCATGCATATACCATGCGCTCTGTAGTATCTCCAGTTCCTTGCAAGTTCGTCCATCACGTTGATGGTTAACGATAGTTGGTTGAACTCGATACCTCCTCTCCTGTCACAAGCATGTTGGTTGAGTGTTCCA
Source organism: Triticum timopheevii (assembly GCA_963921465.1). Lineage (NCBI taxonomy): Eukaryota > Viridiplantae > Streptophyta > Magnoliopsida > Poales > Poaceae > Triticum > Triticum timopheevii. The sequence continues at coordinate 548,254,008 of OY997270.1, forward strand.
GGAGTTCATTTGTTGAATAAAGCTCTCTCAATTTTCCGTAGAAACTGCCGTCCTCACAACAACGTGATTTGTCATAAAAAAATGACTGGGCTGCTAAAAATCAGTCGACTAAGACCATGCAACATTTAATGCCATCGTTTGCAACATTTTTTCCTACGGGTTGTAACATCCATCTTGCTGGTTATAGCATGTCATCCCTCATCGGTTGTAGCACGTCTTCTCACCGGTTGCAACATCCTTCATTAGCAGTTATAGCATTTCAGTTAGGACGTCCGTAGTATTTATTGTTGTTGCTTGCAATACCGCCACAACATTTTTCATCGCCATTTTTTGGGGGAAAAAACGTGCCAGTCGACTGAGTTCCAGACACACCCAAAAATGATTGGTTTCCATACTTAAAAGTCTGACGGCTTGCTGTTTCTAAATCATGCCCTCTGGGCTCTGGCACTCTTCTAGTTTGTTGTGCTGAAGCCATCCAAACTATCTTGAGCTTAACAATGTTCATGTTGTAAATTTTTATAATCAAAGGGAAACAATAAAAACCCAGAATTAATAAAAAGAAAGAAGGAGAAAAAAAGGAAAGAAAATTGGAACCTAATGGGCCGGCGCGGCGCGTGGGCGATCCGGGCTGACCGGCCCTTCGATAGCCGAAGCCTAAGATTTTTGCAGGATATTTTCGCAGTGGACTGGTGGACTGTCAGGCCCAGGAAAGCGCCGCCAACTCAGCTAATCCAGCTCCCCCACACTCTCTCTCTTCCCCGTGCACCGCACCCTATCCTCCCTCTCCCCTCCCACCGCTCCATCTCACTCCGCCGGGGCGCTCCCGCCCCCGACCACCGCACCGCCAAGCCCAGCGGCGCTCCACCACACTGCGCGGCCCGCCATGGCGGCCGCCGCCGCGGCGCTCGCGAGCTCGCCCCTCGTCCACCTCACCGCCGCGGCCCGCCTCCGCCTCCCCAGGCCCAGGGCCTCCTCCGCGGCCTCCTCGCGGTGGGGGTGCCCGCGAGGCGCCCACCTGGACTGGAGGCCCCTGAGGCGGTGCGACCGGATGCGGCGCTTCTCCGTCGACGAGGGCGGCGGAGGCGGGGAGGACGGGGAGAAGCGGGGCGAGGAGGAGGCGGCAGCGCCCGTGGAAGCCAAGGTGGGGGCCGCGGAGGAGCGGAGCCGCTCGGGCAGCTTCTCCTCCTCGTCATCTCCGTCCTCTGCGGTATGAGGAACTAAGCCATTGGCCATTTCGTGTGATGAACATAGTTGGACTGAACAGCTTGCTGATTTAGGAGTATTTTTCAAGCCCATTCTGCTGGTTTGAGAGACAGAACTGTGTGCAATTAGAGGCAGGATTGTATCATTGGATGCACAATAAGTACTATCATTCATTTACTCAATTTTTAAAGGGGAATCGAATTCCTGAACGGTACTTGTGATCAGTGATTATGATGCAGTGTTAGTATGACTATACTAGTGAAGTAATTAATCCCTTAAATCAGATATGTACGACATTTTAGAAAGCATCCAGTGTAGCTAAACTTCTATAGCTTGGACCACGATGACATAGAAGATTATTTAGTTTGATTATACGGATATCGTTAGAGTTGTCACAAAAAATAAATCTCAGAACATAACAAATCTGCAGTTGCAGCTACCACCCTAAACCCTAAACCCTGGCCTAATAGTGCTTGTGCGTTGCATCGTGGTGCTGGCCTGTAACATGCCTGCTGCTATCAAGGCAACCTTGCTCACGCTGTTGGCCTCGGATGCTGCTCATGATAAGGGCTCGTGGCCCTATTGGCTGCCTCGACCCGACCCAAAGTTCTCCGAACTGAGAACAACCGGAACAAGTGTTGCCTCTATCTCTCCACAGTTACGTGGTAGGATACACAACTCTCTGCGCCAATCCTCAGGGAGGATGAGGTATGCCCGCTCAATAGCGACAACCGGCCCGGCACCTTTGCGTTTCCACGCAAGTGGAAGGGCAAGACGACTCCCGACGCTGGACGTCACCGAGGACATGCTACCTGGTTGATCCCGCCAGTAGTCATATGCTTGTCTCAAAGATTAAGCCATGTATGTGCAAGTATGAGACGGTCATAGAAAGGAAGTAATGGTCAAATTTACATATTGAGACTATAGTGATATTAAAAACGTCCTATGTTCTTGAGCAGATGCACCATCTTAATGTTGATGTGGCAGACGCGACATTCAGTTGCCAAAAATGAAGGGATGTTACCACATTGTGCTTGTTAGTGTTTTCAAAGCCAAGCGCTATGATATTTAGTATCCTTCATTGGATACTTTGGTACTGCATGCCAGGTTGTTAGATGAAATTCTACCTAAATGATGAATCCCATCCTGTCTCTATACTCAGTAATGATTGCATCATATCACTACAGCTATTAGTTCTCTATTCTATTATGATTGCAAGTTCCGAGTACTGTGAATACCGCCATAGCAGTTTAAACCTGTTAGAACTTACTCACCAAATTTCAGAATTCTTTCAGTAAGCTTGAATAATTTCCTTTTCTTAAGAAATAGAGAAAAACATGATATGTACTCCCTCCATTCCAAAATACTTGTCGTGGTTTTAATTCAAATTTTGAACTAAAACCACGACAAGTATTTTGAAACGGAGGAAGTACTTCTTAATAAGGCGTACACCAACATTTCTTTTAACTTGTAGTGCATATTTGTTTATTATGAACATGGCTGATTCTTTTACATATTTTATAACATATCCATTTGCTCAGACTCCTGGTGTATCAAGCGAGCCTCCTCTTTTGAGCTTCAGTGTGGATAATATCGATACAGTTAAGTTATTGGAACTCCTAGGCCCAGAAAAGGTTGATCAAGCTGATGTCAAGGCTATCAAGGAAAAGTTTTTTGGCTACACAACATTCTGGTTGACAAGAGAAGAACCTTTTGGTGATCTTGGGGAAGGAGTCCTTTTTGTTGGGAATCTCCGAGGGGACAGAGAGGAAATCTTTGGAAAACTTCAGCGGCAGCTACGTGAACTTACAGGTGACAAATATAATCTTTTCATGGTGGAGGAGCCCAATTCAGAAGAGGATGACCCACGCGGGGGACCACGTGTTAGTTTTGGTTTGCTTAGAAGAGAAGTTTCTGAGCCTGGACCTACTACCCTGTGGCAATACGTTATTTCACTGTTACTTTTTCTTCTCACTGTGTTCTCCTGTATTGAGCTAGGAATTGCATCAAAGGTACATCTGCCTAATTTGTTATCTGATACCAGAACTTAATACCCTTCTATGCTAGGCTGCTAATAATTTTTTTACCTGTGCAGATAAGCAGTCTTCCACCAGATATTGTTTCATATTTCACTGATCCAAATGCTACTGGACCCCCACCTGACATGCAACTTTTACTTCCATTCGTGGAATCTGCTCTGCCAGTGGCTTATGGCGTCTTGGCTATCCAACTATTTCATGTAAATCACATCAAAGATCTGCTGAGCATTTATTCTAAATCTAGTCTTTTAGCTCTTGTTTGGGCAGTAGTACTCCCCCCGTTTCCTTTTACTCCGCGTATAAGATTTTTCTCAAGTGAAACTTAGTAAAGGTTGACCAAATTTATATTAAAAATATCAAACATCTACAATAGTAAAGGTGTACAATATGAAATTTAATTCCATGACGCATCTAATGATGTTAATTTGGTATTGTGGATGTTGATGTTTTTTCCTATAAACTTGGTCAAACTTTACTAAGTTTGACTTAAGTCAAATCTTATATGTGGAGTAAATAGAAACGGAGGGAGCACATCTTGTACACCAGTTCAAGCTTTCAAGAAATGCTATGGAAATTATCATTGTTAACCTTTTCTGCAATGCTCCAGTTGGTTACAAAAGACTCCCAGAATTCAGTTGTGTTTACATTTTTTGCTGCCATATAAAGTGTGGTCCTAGGGGCAAAACGGCAAAGTACATCTTATTGTATTTCCTTTGTTAGAGTTATTGCTGAACTCGTTCCAGCATTAACATAATATATAATTGCTACGAGCAGGTTTGTGTAAAGACTCAAATCTGAATAATTGCTCTGCCCTTTATGACTCGGTAATCGGTATACTTGGTAGTTTAAAACAAACTATTCGATCGATAGCTCTGCTCCTAGCAATTCAACGTTGGCATCGACTAGCAGACAATTGTATCAGTGGGTCCTTCAATTAAGTAGTGATGCATTTAGCGGTTTGAGCTTTGTTATTCATGAAGCCCCTCTTTTGTAATTGTTTTGACCTGACCTACCATGTTACATTATGATGCAGGAAGTTGGACACTTTTTGGCAGCATACCCAAAGAATGTGAAACTGGGCATTCCTTTCTTCATTCCGAACTTCACTCTTGGAACTTTTGGTTCAATCACTCAGGTTAGTATGTTTATAAAGAAATATTATAATTTGTATAGTGCATCAGACAGGAATGTATTGTGATGCTATTTCACTACTACTCCCTCCGTTCCTAAATATTCGTCTTTCTAGAGATTTCAACAAGTGACTACATACGGAACAAAATGAATGAATCTACACTCTAAAGTATGTCCATATACATCCGTACGTGGTAGTTCATTTGAAATCTCTAAAAAGACAAATATTTAGGAACGGAGGGAGTATATATCAACTAGTTGATCACTAATTCGCTAGTATGCCATGATGATGAAGAGTTGGGTAAAATCTCGAGTTCTTGATAATATATTGCGCTTTATCTGCATTACCTGGTTCCCACGTGTAAACATGATAGCATTGGGAAAATATGCCTCATTTTAAGTTTCTTTTAACACCCCCCCCCCCCCCCCTCCCTTGTGTATGGTGGTAAATAATATTAAATCTGTTGGAAGATGCTTGAGGTAGTGATATTGTTTTTTCTACTTTGGGTGTCATCATTCATGGGAGGTACATTCCAGAGCCTAAATCTTAAGGAAACACCTTTTTTTCCGCTATCGGTTATTTGTTTGACATGCCTAATTTTGTGAACCATGTTGCAAAAGTGATACGATTGTGCATATTTATGTCCAAACACTACTTGGAAGTTTTCTTATTTTCATCATCCACTCCTGTAGTTCAAATCCATTCTGCCAGATCGAAAGACAATGTTTGACGTATCAATGGCTGGTCCTTTGGCTGGAGCTGCACTTTCTTTTTCGATGTTCTCTGTAGGCTTGTGGCTCTCCTCAAATCCTGCCGGGGCAACTGATTTAGTTCAAGTACCCAGCAATCTGTTCCAGGGTTCTTTGTTGCTTGGACTTATTAGCAGAGCAATACTTGGTTACAGGTGACTGATACCTGGAATTTTGGACATTTACTTTCTACCATTTAAACTACGCCGTCTGTAAATAAATATAAGACGTTTTAGATCACTACTTTAATGATCTAAAACGTCTTATATTTGTTTACAGAAGGAATAGTATTTAATTTCGTTAGACTATTTTTTAAGTTTTTATCTGTCCTAGTTCCAGATGTGATAGCTTCACTTTTTCCTTCAGTCTGTCGTGTTATCCTGTTATAGATACCATTTTAGAACACTCAGAAAGTGTGTGCTACTTTCCTGATTCTCACTCATAGCTGCAGTTTTTGAGACGTGTACCGGATTAGCTGAAACTCTTTCTAGTTTTAGGAGGATTGATCATCTCAAGTAGAGTATCAGTGGTTTTCTTAACTCCCAACTTATAGATATTTGATGAATTATTATGTGTAATGGGATCTTATATGAGTGTGGATAGTTAAGCATTAAGAACTTTTACAGCTTACAAATCATGTTGGTACCATGGTTTTGTAGGCGTTGCTTCAGCGTCACTTCAGCACTGATAATGTGCCTTTATGCCACGAGGATGTTCTGTTCTGTGTGGAACAATGGATAGTAGCCCATCTCAGCACGTTCCATTTTCTCTCTATTACATGTGCCGATTGCTCTGTTCCTACGTTGCCATTTGCCAAGCCGCCGTCTCGCCTTACCACCTTCCCTTAAGCGCAGTGGCAAAGCCATGTATAGGCTGTGTAGTCAAATGACTACACAGCTTTCTGAAAACAGTATCATATATAAGCACAAATCATGCAGAAAATAATACAAAATTTGTAGAAATACATAGATGTTGACTACACAAGATTGAGTTGACAGTTGACTACACATGATTAAAATCCTGGCACCACCACTGCTTAAGCGCTTGATAGTTAAAGCAGGCTTAGGCACCTAGCTTCACCTTATACCGCTTTAAAAACTGTGGTTGGTAATACAACTTCTGCTGAATATACTAGTATATCCATCATCCATGATAGAAGTTGTTAGCTTCATATATTTTATCAACTGCTCAAGTCTTCATTTTGTAGTTCCGGTATGAACTCTATGTTTCTATTTTCTAATGAACTTAAATTGATTTTCAGTGCTCTGCATGCTGCTACGGTTTCTATCCACCCTCTTGTGATCGCTGGCTGGTGAAGTATCGTTCACAAATTGCCGGACCTCTTGTAACCAAACAGGTTTTCTCTGTCTTATTGTTCCTGCAAATTCTGCAGGTGTGGTTTAACAACTACTGCCTTCAATATGCTTCCTGTTGGATGTCTTGACGGTGGAAGAGGTCTACAGGTAAAAGTTAATATAATATTTTTTATGGATGCAACCAAATAATCATGCTGGACCATATGCATGCACTCCCTTCGTCCAGAAATATAGGTCATTTTAGCCATCTCTTTTTGTCCACAAATGAAGTCCATGTTTCAATACTCATGAATAAATGAATCTCCTTCACAGTGCTCCTCTTTGGAGAGCATAATTAGAGGCTAGTAAGAGAAGAGCACGATGACCATGTTAGGCTATTTGTGTAATTCTTGTACACATGGTTAAAATGACATATTTGTGGGCAGGAGTTATGTAGCAGTAGCTACTCATTTTGAGAATGGCTCTCTGTTTCCCTTCCTTGACAGTTAATACTGTTTTCAGGACCCTTTTTTCATTCACCTCTCTTATAAGAGTTTCTGAGCCGTTTAAGCGTGACTTAGGATGCTATGACTAAACTTAATAAAATGAAAAATTGTCTTCCATCTCTAGTGGTAGTGGATATCTGCACTTGTGACATGTCCAATCTGTGTGACTTGTACTGCTGAGGTGGACAGTAGTATGCAGCCATGAACTACTAACAAAAGATCATGATCAAGAGTTCAAGAAACTAGTGTATGCAGGAACAAAATCCATTTTATTTAGAGATGCCTGTAGCTGTCAGTGATCTGAAAAATGGAAACGGTGTTAAGCTCTACTTTGTGAATCTTAGAGTGGTTGGGATTTTTGAATGTTTAGAAAAATAAGAATTACAACTTGGTACACTGTTCGACCACTGGCAAGTCCCGTGCATCTTTCCATTGCAGAACAGAGCAAGTGCCTCCTGTCAGTGAAAAATCTTCAGACCTAACATTGATTTTTCATTTACAATTTTACTGACAGACAGATCCATTCAACATCTCAATACAACTTTTACGCTTTTGTTCATGAGTTATTGAGATTTCCATAGCTTCTTTTATCAGTATTTCAATCTGCACTAACTTTACAGTAAATAACCACCGTCTCAAAATATAAGACGTTTTTGTAAACGTCTTATATTTTGAGATGGAGGTAGTACCTAGAACTTCTGGACGTTTTGGTGCTTAACCTTGTAGCTGTGAAATAACATGATTGATTAGCAGTAAAATCCTGAGGTTCTTTACCAAGTCTGAAGTTCTCTGCGGTGTGTTCAACAGGGTGCGTTTGGCAAGGATGCTTTATTTGGATTTGGCTTGACGACTTATTCGTTGCTTGGACTTGGAGTGGTACGTCAGTCCATCTTGCTCTTGGACTTTTCTTTCTCCGACCAACATCTTGCACCTAGCCTTCCCAGCTTTGGCTTCAGAGTCTCTATTGAATATTGATGTACAGTTTGTTTTCTTATACCTCTGAAAAGAAGAACAGAAAAATGCATTTCCACTCATAGTAAACAACGTGCAATGTTCTATGTGTACTTGTAAACAATCTTAATCATTTTTATACAATCAATACTGAAGAAAAATGCTGGACTCTACCTCATAGGAATATCAGTTTTTCTAGTTCGGAAAACTAACGTTCTTCATAAAAAATTTCCTTATAGCTTGGGGGTCCGCTGTCTCTTCCTTGGGGCCTGTACGTGCTCCTATGCCAGGTAAAAACAGGAAAACGGATGGACGACACACTAGGCAGGAGAGGATCCATGTATTTCGTGCACTAACCTATGTCTGTCTACCTTGTGATGTATCCCCAGAGAACACCTGAGAAGCCATGCTTGGACGACGTGAGCGACGTCGGCACCTGGAGGAGGGGCGCCCTGATAGCTTCGGTGTTCCTCGTCGTGCTGATCCTCATCCCCCTGTGGGATGAGCTCGCGGAGGACCTTGGTGTAGGACTTGTCAGCTCGTTCTGAGACACAAGAGTGTTTTACCGGTAGAAAGCTAGGCCATGATGCAGGTCAATTTTGCGCCCAAATTTAGCAAAGCGATAGCGAAGTTGTTGTAAGTTCATTCACCCGGAGGTGGAAATACGAGTTTTTACTCCTGGGGCGTGTGTATGCAGAGATTTGCACAGGGACGGGGACACAGCCATTGAATTTTCCTGTACGGCCGGGGCAGAGGCGCTGCCCCATCCAGGCTGTAGCCATTGTTTGAAATCATTGCCCGGTACTCCGGTTGTACAGTACAGTAAATGTGCTGTGAGTTGGCACAGGGAGCGTTATTTGTTGCTGCGCAATGATTGCTTCTCCGGTATCCTATCGCGTTGCAGCGGCAAATCATGCGACTTTATTTATGATGTACTTCCTCCGTTCTTAAATATAAGTCTTTGTAAAAATTCTACTAGGTGGACTACGGGCCTGTTCGGGAGCCCTCCGCTCCTCAACTCCGCTACTGGAGCCGGCGGAGCCGCACCGAACGCGTCAATTCTGTGGATTTCAGAATCCGGAGCGGAGCGCCCGGTAGTACAAACTGCTAGAGTTGGGAAAGTGCCGCTCCGCGCGCTCCGTCTCGATGGCTCGTACGTTACCCGCCACTTATCGGTTCGAGAGAAAAAATAGGAGACGCAATCCCACGAATATCTGGTAGTCCCTACCTGCCCCGATTCTCTTTCTTCATGCGCACGCGTAGAAGAGTTGGAGTTGGGGGCCGAACGTCTTACAAAATTCTAAAATATGCAAGTAGAATTGGGAGCTGAGATGTAAGGAGTGGAGTTGACAAATTCGTGGAGTGGAGTGTTGCCGAACAGGCTCTACATACGGAGCAAAACGAATGAATCTAAACTTAAAATGCATCTATATACATCTGGATGCGGTTTATAGTGAAATCTCTACAAAGACTTTACATTTAGGAACGGAGGGAGTACGTTTGGAGGAGAACCGCTGCCTGAGTGCCCGTTGTTTTGATGTGCTTTTGACTTCCCTTCGGTTTTGTTTTCTCTCACGTCCATGAGTATGTTTGCCTGCTTTGAGACGTCAACTGAATTCATCCGACCAAATCAACATACTGTGCAAGGAAAGATTCAATGTTTTCGAAGAATGTGTTTTCTACAGAAAAAGAAGTCGAAATTCATTTAAACATTTTAATTTGATTTTTTAAAAATGGGAGCATGATGCTTCTGGAACAAAAAATCAGGTGACAAAGCATGAATGCGTCACTCACAGGCCAAAACAGTTGGTTAATTTGTTACCTTCCCGGCGGCTGGCTCCTCCCTCCGTTTCACCCTCTCCCTCGCTCCACCCACCACCACCACCACCACACCGCACCATCCTCCCTCGTTCCCCCCGCGTGCTGTAGCAGCTTAGCGCCAACCCACGAAATCAATCCCCAATCCCCGCCTCCTCCGCCCGCCAACCCTAGCCACCCACCCTCCCGCATGGACGACGACGACGCCGGGGGCGGCGGCGACGCGTCCCCGCAGCACGAGGGCGGGGGCGGGGCGGTGGTGATCGAGCGCGGGGCGGCAACAGCCCCCGCGCGGGACGCCGCGGCGGCGTCGCCGACGAGCTCGCGCTCCGTGACGGAGACGGTCAACGGGTCGCACCGGTTCGTGATCCAGGGCTACTCGCTGGCCAAGGGCATGGGCGTGGGCAAGCACATCGCCAGCGAGACCTTCGCCGTGGGCGGATACCAGTGGGCGATCTACTTCTACCCGGACGGGAAGAACCCCGAGGACAACTCCGCCTACGTCTCCGTCTTCATCGCGCTCGCCTCCGAGGGCACCGACGTCCGCGCCCTCTTCGAGCTCACCCTCCAGGACCAGAGCGGCCGGGGCAAGCACAAGGTGCACTCCCACTTCGACCGCGCCCTCGACGCCGGGCCCTACACCCTCAAGTACCGCGGATCCATGTGGTACGCTCATCCGGCCTCCCACCGCAATCACCTTTCTCCGGCTCTTATTGCCCTGCGATTTGGGTATCATTTTGAAGCAGCTGCTAGTTGTGGTCAGTAGCTACGCCTAACATATTAGGTCTGTTGGCATGGTTCTCGCGTAGGTAGCCAGGCGGTGAATCTGACACTGCGCCAATAACTAATCGACGAATTGGCTATGGTTAGAAGTTATTTTGGTTGTGATGTGGGCCTATTTCTCGTCGGGAGTGCACCGATTAAGATTTGGTGTACGAATTAGTGTTAACTACTTCTCCAACACATTGGACTGCAACCCCAAATCAACCATGTTTAATTATCTAGTACCACCCTAAGTTCCTTGTCAAACACATTATCTGGGAGGGCTGTTTTGTTTGGATTCTCAACATATACTTCAGCGGAGATATTTAACTGGTTAATATATTTGCTTTACATACCTCATTAATATCTATTTGAACATTTCATATAATTATTTTAATTGATCAACATACTTGTAGATCTACAGTGTCATTTTAGGTGTTAGATCCAATGAATGAGATCAATCAGACAATTTCTAGTAACTTTAGGTTAAACTGGGAGCAGCTAGAGAACTTGAAAGTATATATATAGATATGGCCTACTTTAGTACAAAAGAGTGTGAGATCAGCAACTTTTTGCGCACTTGTTAAATTGATTATAATAGTTTGTGTGAACTCAGCTTGTCATGTTATTGATTAAAAAAAATTTAAATGTGAAGGATTGTAAGCAGTAAAAATGTAAATGTTTTTCTGAGATTAGTTTTTCATCTTGATTTCTGTTTTCAGGGGTTATAAAAGGTTTTTTCGACGCACTGCCCTTGAGACATCGGATTTTCTTAAAGACGATTGCTTGAAGATAAATTGCACTGTGGGTGTTGTAACATCAACCATGGAATACTCTAGGCCACATTCTCTAGAGGTTCCGGATTCTGACATAGGCTACCATTTTGGGACGCTTTTGGAATCTCAAGAGGGTGCAGATGTTATTTTTAGTGTAGCAGGAGAGAAGTTTCATGCTCATAAGTTAGTGTTGGCTGCGCGATCTTCTTTTTTTAGATCTGAATTTCTTGATCCTGAATCAGATGAAGAAAACAGTGAAGTCGACACTAGTAACGAAATCAAAGAGATTGTCATCGACGACATGGAGCCAAAAGTCTTTCAGGTATGTTTCTTCTATGCTGATCTTATTCTTTGATTTCACAGTTTAACAAACTTGATTGATATCTTATCATATGTAAATACTCTATGTTGTAGGCTGTGCTTCACTTCATGTACAGGGACAATCTTGTCGGTGATGACGAATTGTCTGCATCAAGCTCAGATTGTCCCATCTTTGATACTTTAGCTGGGAAATTGTTGGCTGCAGCAGACAAATATGAGTTGCCAAGGCTAAGAGTGTTATGTGAATCTTACTTGTGCAAACAGATTTCTGTAAAATCTGTGGCAACCACTCTAGCGCTGGCTGATCGGCATCATGCTACAGAGCTCAAGTCCGTCTGCCTAAAATTTGCTGCTGAGAACCTTTCAGGTAATAAGACTTAACAAGGGATGCAATTCGATGTGCTCGTCCTATGTAGTTATCGGATAATTGCGTTTATATTCATATCTGCTTGAGAACTCCTGTCGGCAGTTTCCAGTTTGCGTCCAAAAGGTGATGTATGAAACAGCATGCTGCCATTTGTTTCCACAAGTATACAACTCTATGCATACTCATTGAAAGGAACAGTGGCCCATATGATGCCTTTGTTTGCGGCAATAGTTAGAACAGAAGATGTACCACTTAGTAATACAGATAGATCTATCTTTTGCACTGAGGGCACAATGTTAGTCTGATGACGGCAACGTTTTGAATCTCCCATTATACCAATCAGACAGCAAGCTACAGTAGTTGGCTCAAAGCGTTTCAATTTTCATTTGTGTGTCATGCTCTCAATTTGACGATACTTTCATCCGAGACATCCTATAACGTCAGTAATTTAATGTGTACTGCTTTTTTATGGTACTTGTAGACTACCTTTGCATATGCTTCTACTGTTTGTTCCTTGGTGGTGCACAAACAAGCGTCCTGAACTGTATAACATTCCAGATGCCCTTATGTATCTGCAGCTGTAATCCGGACCGACGGATTCGATTACCTCAAAGACAACTGCCCGGCGCTGCAGTCTGAGATCCTCCGGACGGTAGCCGGGTGCGAGGAGGAATGCAGCAGCGGCGGCAAGAGCCAGAGCGTGTGGGGCCAGATCTCGGACGGCGGCGACACCAGCGGGCGCAGGGTGAGGCCCAGGGTCTAACGCCGCCACCGCCAGCAAGCACTGACCTGTATGTGTTAGCGAGCTGCCGCTGCTGTATAAATTCGTAACAGCCATTTGAATTTGTGACAGATCTTCTTGTAATAATAATAGCATCCGCTCTGTTGTAGTACCTTCTTTGTTCATAACCGTTTTGTTGGATAATTTACCTTTTTTTAAAAGAGAACTTTGCTTCGCTTAACAGTTAAATAAGCTTGCCTGGAGCCACTACGTCAGTTGATGAGGTGAACTAACTGAGACTGGCCACGTTAGCTCAGTCTCGCAGAATACTATTTGGATTGTATGATGTTCATAGTATTCTTCTAAAGATTCTACAGTGTTTCTTAGGAATTTTTTCTAATAAACACCCTTTGTGTCAGATGAATGGTGTTGCCAAAATTCCTTTGACGGAGGGAGTACTTTTCTGTGTTAGAATTCAATAGTGATTTCAGAATAAGCAGAACTAGTTAAGTGTGAGAAAGCAAAAGATAACAGTGTAAGAATCAAAATTTCGAACGTAAAGGCTTATCATTATCCTCTCTTACTTTTTTATACAAATCACACATATTTGTGCACGCCAACATTAAAACACATACTAGCACAACTCTTTTGTGAATATTTTGAATTGTACATGTGTACAGACAGGCCATCGTATTTACACTTACAAATGCATTAAGTATTAAATGGAATACATTGATATTGATGTCGTTCAAAAGCGCTTGGCTGTTTAAGTGTTTAATCATTGTCAACAATCCCGTTTCTAATTTATAGATCCTGCATGTATATCTGGCACATATCAGAACACTTGTACCATTAGGAAATATATTTTTTTCAAATTTCAGATTATATAATATTTAGGATATAGTCCTATAACGTATACTATGTACGTGTAAGCCTTATATAACCAGAAAGGAGGTAGTGGTATCGTTTAGCACCCTGTTGGCATTTATAGGATGAGATGCTGAAATTCGTTTGACGATCCAAGCACAAGGCAGAACAAAATCAAGACAATCATAGATGGGCGACTCCACCTTTCAATAGCAAATGATTCAAAGTAAATAAGTACTTGCTTACATGAATTCAGTACAAACTACACTGACTGAGTAACATACAAGATGTCAGCTCCCACACATCAGACCAAAGCAATTGCGACGACAGAGACGAACTGGGAGCATCTTCTTGCAGCGGCAAACATCCGTATGCTCTGGTTTTGCTCAACCAAATGCGGCGCAAAGGAACTCCTTGTAAATGCTCATGAACTTGGCCACGAAAGCTGCAGAAACAGTAGCAAAAAATGGGTGCAGACGAGTCAGGGATCAGCTTTTGAGTACCTTAGTGCCACTACAATCGTAGCCACCCAAAATATTGAAATACAATGTACACAGATCATCTTTCTCTCTTCTATAAAGCTAAGGTACGCCTTTGGCATACTCTCGAAAAAAAGGGCATCTCTGATCCAAAGGATTTCCTTAAGAACTTTGGAGGATTGTAAGGAGTTTTTCATATGTTGTTGGTTCAATTTGTAGGATTGTATTCCATATTAAGCTCCATTTTGAGGAAAAGTTTCTATTAACTTGTCTCTCTTTGAAAAAGACCTATGTTTTTAATAGTGCAGTCAAATCTATGGTTTTTACTTGTTACATGATGCCATCAAATCGTACTGAGAGAAGACATCTAATCCTATGAGGCCCTATATGAGAAAGGCAATAAGGCATAGCTAGGTCCATTAATGCCGATAATGATAACCAGAGAAGTCAAATTATCAGTACAATACAAATACGCACACGCTAGACCAACAAGAAACCTGACAACATTATGCACAACACACCAGTTTGTAAAAGGTGCATGAGATGTACCTTCCAGATGAAAAATGGCCTTGGACCCAAGTCGCATCTTGTGTTCCTGCCAAAGACATGACACCAGAGCTTAACAAGCAGATTTATCGCAAGAATGGAAAAAGGGATCAATAAGGAAGAAAATACAAAAGGCCATAGACCTAAGAGTTAGAGCTAGTACTATGTGAAATTAGTGGAGATAGAACATGAAAAGTCTACTGTGCTCTTAGGTTACAAAGAACATATGAAACTAAATTGGCTGGGAGCTGGGGAAAAAATGTTAGCATAACAATTACTCACATAGTGTGCAGCCCAGTGACAAACTTCGTGCTTCAAATCAGAGTCTAACTTCTTCATTAACTCGGTTAACAACTTCTGCAATTGTCAAAAACAAGTTTAGCTTGCACCCTAAAGGTCATGTTAAAAATGAAGGTAAAGCAGCAATAGAAGCATTGTGTCACCTTCAAGATGCTTTCAGGTGGGATACAATTCACAAGTAACTCATAGAATTTCTGGCGTACAGAATATAGCCTGAAATATTAATTTTACAATTCAAAGTCAAATCAAAGCGAAACCAGAAAATGTCTCAGATGACTCACTATGTAAGGAAAATTAATAAACAGATGTTGTGAAGAACAAAAGTGTGTAACAGACGGCGAACCACCTAAAATAGCAGATGTCACTTCCATATGGTGTGACACAAGACGAAAATATAACATTCCTAGCAGATGCAGATCCATTACCACTCCTATCAGATTGAATAAGTAAAGTACAAGACATCTCATGACATCAATGCTGGCTTCTGGCCACATGTAGTTAGGTTATGAAATTTCTTCAATTCTGAAGATCTTCCTAATAATTGTACGATGGGTACACACTGATGGCTGGGAGCCATTATGATGCATGAAAAGAGGGCTCGAGGGAGAACAATAATGTAATAGTATCTTCACACAAAAAAGGAAAACAAATATGTGGTAACCAAAAATGAAGAATGAAAACAGTAAACAGGAAATGAACGGAAAAGGTAAACATTAGGGAACTGCAGCTCAACAGAAGATGGAATGAAACATGACAGACCTTTTAGGGCTTTGTTCACTCAAGATTTCAGTTGCTATTTCAGACACATACTGCTCCCAGTCAAGAGGAGGCGCCACTTGATTTGCTGAAAATGGATATCTGGAATTCAGAAACAGAAGAAAAAAAGTTAAGGGAAAACCATATAAATGTAAAAACTAAAGGGCGTAAAAAGTGAGATACATGATACACATATAAAACTAGGGACACAGCGCAACCAATATTAACAGAACTGCAGTAACAATTAAGGAAGCAGTCGGGCTTACTGCTGGACTTTGCATGTCTCAAAAAATAATATTGCTCGCCTCAAGTTGCGGTTTGATTGAGCTGCTATCCGAGCAGCAAATCCAAATGGAAGTTGCAGATTTTCTTTCTTCCCAATGAATTCCAGTACTTGTACAATCTGCAAATGAGCGACTTTTAGGGGTGCAGTAGGCATAACTTCTTCAACTATACATAGAATAATGAGGTCGAGCATAGTTAAAAATTTCACTACCATTTCCTTGCTGTGAACATGGTACAAATAAACTGATAAAAGCATAGATTCAAACCTTACATAGAGCAGTTCAAACAACCCTGGTTAAGTCTAGACTTTACAGATGCAATTCACAACACTTACAAAAAAGAATAAAGTTCAATTTACCATAACTGAACTAATTACCAAACTCAGAAGCAAAGGAACCCATGCAAGGTTTGAACACCCTATTAGACATAGTAGCACCAACCATGAAATCAAGCCAAAGATCCACAACTGACAGTAGTTGCAGTAAAAATGGATCAAATATCCAATACTAACCTGGTCTTCGGTAGGTGCATTCACTCGCACATTCAAGCAACGGGACCTTACAGCTTCTGTCACCTTTGAGGAGCTATTACAGCATAATATGAGTCTACACGATGCACTGTATTTCTCCATTGTCCTACGGAGGGAATGTTGTGCTTCTCGTGACAGCTTGTCGACTTCATTTAGGACAAGCACTGCAAATTTACAAAGTATGTTAAGTCTATGATAAAAGAAGAATTTGTTTTTAAATAAAGCAAGCATACAGCCTAAGCAAGTGGTGTATGGTCACTTCGCATAGCATCATCTGTTTATGCCCTTGTTGAAATAATCCACTGAAAAGTACTACCTCCATCCCTTAATACTCCCTCCGTTTCTGTTTACTCCGCATATAAGATTTGTGTCGAGTCAAACTTTGACCAAATTTGTATTAAAAAAATCAACATCTACAATACCAAATATACATAATATGAAACTAAATTCCATAATGAATCTAAAGGTATTCATTTGGTATTGTAAATGTTAATACTCTTTTCTATAAGTTTGGTCAAAATAGAGATAGTTCACTTCAGACAAAAGTTATATGCAGACTAAAAAGGAACGGAGGGAGTATAAGACGTTTCTGCAGTTCAATTTGAACTGCAAAAAAGTCTTATATTAAGGTACAGAGGTAGTAACAAGTAAATCATCCAGCATTGTATAAAACAACTTCATGCCATATAGATATGATTCTTCATTTCAGGATGCAATAGACAATGGTGCCAGGGGAAGAAAAGCTAGTGGCAATTTCTTTGTAAGACAACAAAATTTGAAACTTAGGGAGTTACAAGAACAAAATCAGAAGTACTAACCTTTAAATGCTCTCTTGCCCTTGGCATCAATGGGCCTACTCTTGGCCATCTCTTTGATGACCTCCTGAACAACATACCTGTCCTGAAAGCCAGCATCGCTGGGGTTCATCTCCACATGGTGGGAACTTGACAACATCGCCAGCTCAAGATCCAATGTCCTCGTCCCAGTCTGTATAAAGAAAATTGCACCTCAATTTCATAGCTAACCCCCAAATTGGCAGCTTGGATAACGCCACAGAACAGCCTAAGCTATCAACATACACAGCAATGGCAAATGCTATGTTTTCCTATCATGGTGCATCGGTGCTATGTTCACCAATAGCACAAACTGAAAACGGAAGACTCCCTGTATGCATGCCACATGAGCTGACAACCACATCACTACTACTTTCTGTTAATTAATTCTTCAATGACGTATCGCAGTTTTGCAATAGTGACCATAAGAAGGAAATACGGAGATGGGCTGAAAGAAGGGCTAGAACTCACATCGATCTTCCACGTCTTATTCTCCATCTTCACCTGCAACGGAAACATCAAAACGCACGAAAATGACAGCATTAGGAAAAAAATTACCCGGCCACGGACAAAAAAAAAGGTTAAAAAAAAAACCAGATCTTCAAAGATTTATCCTGAACAGAAGAAACTACCTTCTCCACACCGGCGCCGAACATCTGCTTGATGAGCGCCATGATTAGGGTTTTCTTGCCGGACCCCGGCGGGCCATAGAAGAGGAGGTGCGGGCAGTCCTGCTCCGCCACCTGAACCAGACCGGACACCGTCAGAACAGATCAGCACACAGGGAGGCGGGGGAGACCCTGGGAGAGCGGTCTAGGAAGGGGAGGGTCGCGGATCCTTACGAATTTCTTGAGGTTCTGCGCGACCTGCTCATGGACGATGACCTTGTCTAGGGTTTTCGGCCGGTGCTTGTCCACCCACAGCATCTTCGCCCTCCTTCCCCGCCTTGCGCCGCCTCGCCGCCGACGAGAGAGATGGGGAGGGAGGTGAGGATTTGGGGATTGGATTTGGGAGAGGTGGGGAGGGGAATGGAGGAGACTGGCGGGAACTTGGGAGTGAGGAGGGGATTGGGGGCGGCCTCTCGCGCCAGAGGGGGGAGGAGGGTTTTGGGGCTTCACCGAGCGCTAGGCGCCTATCTGTCGCTCAACCCTAGCATACTACTGCCCAAAATTTAGTGCCCTACTTTGTTTGTGTAAAGTCAAGGGCTCAAATGTTCATGAAAGTGCATCCAAGTCTTTAGATTGATTTTGATATTGGTAACATATATAGTTGAGTGACTAAGTGTTCGCTGAGTGCCGATCGGGATTTTTAAACCCTAGTGGAAAGGTTGTCGAGCATCGTCGACCCTTCCCCACAATAGATCTAACAACCTCTTTTAAATTTCGTTGAGTTCTTAGGACATCTCCAAGGTGAACCTGCAAACCGCCTGCATCCATCCGGACCGTGGAAGCCATCCAACGCGAGCATGTATCGGTCCGCGGAGCGGTCCGAACGCGATTCCTCCCGCAAACCGGAGACAAACCCTCGCTCACAAAAACCCTCGCCACCCCTCCCGCGCCTTCCTTCCGATGCACACGGAGGTCGGCATTAATGTCGCGATGTGACCGGAGGGAGGGAAGGACGCACTGACCGACGTGACCTCTCGGCAGCCGCCGCTTCAATGCGGTCGCAGATTTTTGAGGAACCAACTCCGGTCGATACGCTGCATTGAAGCGGCTAACCAGCCCTTCGCATGGCCTGGCCTCGGCTATATAAGCCGCGCTCTAGCGTCGTTCACATCGCATCCTCCTCCTCCTTGTCCTCCTCTCCCCGTTCATCTCCCTCCACATCTCTGGCCAAGGGCGGAGCCAGCGCTCAGCGACCCTGGGCACTTGCCCAGGCTCGCTACGTACGCGATGGTGTACCACGCCCTTTTCTAGCTGACGAAATCCACTTGTACATCGAGGTTTCGCGGGCAAAACTGTTTTGGGCTTCTTTCAGTAGTGGGCTTCGCGAGAAATAACAGCGGGCCTAGGTCTAGAAAGTGCCAAGTGAGGGCCTAGGTCTAGATAGTGGGCGCCGCCCTCAATCTCCGGGGCCATCGTCCTCATCGGCTAGCGGCTCCTTAACGAAGGTGGAGATCGTCATCTCCTCCGGCGACAAGGAGGACCAATAGCCGTCGAAGCTGCAGTTCGTGCCTACGGTGTCGGTCCAAGTCTACGCCGTCATCGACGCGAAGTTCGAGCAGCAGATGGAGTTGATTCTCCGTCATTCCGTGATAACCCACAAGTATAGGGGATCGCAATAGTTTTTTAGGGTAGAGTATTCAATCCATATTTATAGATTCGACGCAAGGGGAGCCAAAGAATATTTGTAAGTATTAGCAGTTGAGTTGTCAATTAAACCTACTCTTTAGTTGGCAAGCATCATGTTGTTGGGGAACGTAGTAATTTCAAAAAAATTCCTACGCACACGCAAGATCATGGTGATGGCATAGCAACGAGAGGGGAGAGTATTGTCCACGTACCCTCGTAGATCGTAAGCGGAAGCGTTATGACAACGCGGTTGATGTAGTCGTACGTCTTCACGATCCGACCGATCCAAGCACCGAACGTACGGCACCTCCGAGTTCAGCACACGTTCAGCTTGATGACGATCCCCGGGCTCCGATCCAGCAAAGCTTCGGGGATGAGTTTCGTCAGCACGACGGCGTGGTGACGATGATGATGTTCTACCGGCGCAGGGCTTCGCCTAAACTCCGCGACGATATGACCGAGGTGGAATATGGTGGAGGGGGGCACCGCACACGGCCAAGGAACGATCCGTAGATCAACTTGTGTGTCATGGGGTGCCCCCTGCCCCCGTATATAAAGGAGCAAGGGAGGGGTTGGCCGACCTAGGAGGAGTCCTACTCCCACCGGGAGTAGGATTCCCCCCCTTCCAAGTAGTAGGAGTAGGAGTCAAGGAAAGGGGGAAGAGAAGAGAACGAAGGAGGGGGCGCAGCCCCTCCCCCTAGTCCAATTCAGACTAGGCCTTGGGGGGCGCCCAACCTCTCCTCTCTCTTTCCCCTAAAGCCCAATAAGGCCCATATACTCCCCAGCGAATTCCCGTAACTCTCCGGTACTCCAAAAAATACCCGAATCACTCGGAACCTTTCCAAACTCCGAATATAGTCGTCCAATATATCGATCTTTACGTCTCGGCCATTTCGAGACTCCTCGTCATGTCCCCGGTCTCATCCGGGACTCCGAACTCCTTCGGTACATCAAAACTTATAAACTCATAATAAAACTGTCATCGTAACGTTAAGCGTGCGGACCCTACGGGTTCAAGAACTATGTAGACATGACCTAGAACTATTCTCGGTCAATAACCAATAGCGGAACCTGGATGCCCATATTGGCTCCTACATATTCTACGAAGATCTTTATCGGTCAAACCGCATAACAACATACGTTATTCCCTTTGTCATCGGTATGTTACTTGCCCGAGATTCGATCGGCAGTATCCAATACCTAGTTCAATCTCGTTACCGGCAAGTCTCTTTACTCGTTACGTAATGCATCATTCCGTAACTAACTCATTAGCTACATTGCTTGCAAGGCTTATAGTGATGTGCATTACCGAGAGGGCCCAAAGATACCTCTCCGACAATCGGAGTGACAAAACCTAATCTCGAAATACGCCAACCCAACATGTACTTTTGGAGACACCTGTAGTACTCCTTTATAATCACCCAGTTACGTTGTGACGTTTGGTAGCACCCAAAGTGTTCCTCCGGTAAACGGGAGTTGCATAATCTCATAGTTACAGGAACATGTATAAGTCATGAAGAAAGCAATAGCAATATACTAAACGATCAAGTGCTAGGCTAACGGAATGGGTCATGTCAATCACATCATTCTCCTAATTATGTGATCTAGTTAATCAAATGACAACTCATGTCTATGGCTAGGAAACTTAACCATCTTTGATTCACGAGCTAGTCAAGTAGAGGCATACTAGTGACACTATGTTTGTCTATGTATTCACACATGTATTATGTTTCCGGTTAATACAATTCTAGCATGAATAATAAACATTTATCATGATATAAGGAAATAAATAATAACTTTATTATTGCCTCTAGGGCATATTTCCTTCAGTCTCTCACTTGCACTAGAGTCAATAATCTAGTTCACATCGCCATGTGATTTAACACCAATATTCATATCTGCATATGATTAACACCCATAGTTCACATCGTCATGTGACCAACACCCAAAGGGTTTAATAGAGTCAATAATCTAGTTCACATAGCTATGTGATTAACACCCAAAGAGTACTAAGGTGTTATCATGTTTTGCTCGTGAGAGAAGCTTAGTCAACGGGTCTGTCACATTCAGAGCCGTATGTATTTTGCAAATATTCTATGTCTACAATGCTCTGCACGGAGATACTCTAGCTAATTGCTCCCACTTTTAATATGTATCCAGATTGAGACTTAGAGTCATCTGGATTGGTGTAAAAGCTTGCACCGATGTAACTCTTTACGACAGGCTCTTTTATCACCTCCATAATCGAGAAATATTTCCTTATTCCACTAAGGATAATTTGGACCAATGTCCAGTGATCTACTCCTAGATCACTATTGTACTCCCTTGCCAAACCAGGGCAGAGTATACAATAGGTCTGGTCCATAGCATGGCATACTTTTATAGAACCTATGACTGATGCATAGGGAATGACTTTCATTCTCTTTCTATTTTCTGCCGTGGTCGGGATTTGAGTCTTTACTCAATTTCATACCTTTGCAACACAGGCAAGAACTCTTTCTTTGACTGTTCCATTTTGAACTACTTCAAAATCTTGTCAAGGTATGTACTCATTGAAAATCTTATCAAGCATCTTGATCTATCTTAATAGATCTTGATGCTCAATGTGTAAGCAGCTTCACCGAGGTCTTGCTATGAAAAACTCTTATTCAAGTATCCTTTCATGCTATCCAGAATTTCTATATCATTTCCAATCAACAATATGTCATCCACATATAATATTAGAAATGCTACAGAGCTCCCACTCACTTTCTTGTAAAATACAGGCTTCTCAAAAAGTCTGTATAAAACCATATGCTTTGATCAACTCATCAAAGCGAATATTCCAACTCCGAGAGGCTTGCACCAGTCCATAAATGGATCGCTGGGGCTTGCACACTTTGTTAGCACCTTTAGGATTGACAAAACTTTCTGGTTGCATCATATACAACTCTTCTTTAATAAATCCATTAAGGAATGTAGCTTTGACATCCATTTGCCAAATTTCATAAAATGTGGCAATTGCTAACATGATTCGGACAGACTTAAGCATCGCTACAATTGAGAAAATCTCATTGTAGTCAACACCTTGAACTTGTCAAAAACCTTTTTGCGACAAGTCGAGCTTTGTAGATAGTAACACTACTATCAACGTCCGTCTTCCTCTTGAAGATCCATTTATTTTCTATGGTTTGTCGATCATCAGGCAAGTCCACCAAAGTCCACACTTTGTTCTCATACATGGATCCTATCTCAGATTTCATGGCTTCCAGCCATTTTGCGGGATCTGGGCTCATCATCGCTTCCTCATAGTTCGTAGGTTTATCATGGTCTAGTAACATGACTTCCAGAATAGGGTTACCGTACCACTCTGGTGTGGACCGTACTCTGAAAGACCTACGAAGTTCTGTAGTAACTTGATTTGAAGTTTCATGATCATCATCATTAGCTTCCTCACTAATTGGTGTAGTAATCACTGGAACTGATTTCTATGATGAACTACTTTCCAATTCGGGAGAAGGTACAAATTACCTTATCAAGCTCTACTTTCCTCCCACTCACTTCTTTCGAGAGAAACTCCTTCTCTAGAAAGGATCCATTTTAGCAACGAATATCTTGCCTTCAGATCTGTGATAGAAGGTGTACCCAACAGTTTCCTTTGGGTATTCTATGAAGACGCACTTCTACGATTTGGGTTTGAGCTTATCAGGATGAAACTTTTTCACATAAGCATCGCAGCCCCAAACTTTAAGAAACGACAACTTTGGTTTACTGCTAAACCATAGTTCATACGGTGTCGTCTCAACAGATTTAGATGGTGCCCTATTAAACGTGAATGCAGTTGTCTCTAATGCATAACCCCAAAATGATATTGGTAAATCGGTAAGAGACATCATTGATCGCACCATATCAAATAAAGTGCGGTTACGACGTTCGGACACACCATAACGTTTGTGGTGTTCCAGGTGGCGTGAGCTGTGAAACTATTCCACATTGTTTTAATTGAAGACCAAACTCGTAACTCAAATATTCATCTCCACGATCAGATTGCAGAAACTTTATTTTCTTGTTACAATGATTTTCCACTTCACTCTGAAATTCTTTGAACCTTTCAACTATTTCAGACTTATGTTTCATCAAGTAGATATACCCATATCTGCTTAAACCATCTGTGAAGGTTAGAAAATAACGATACCCGCCACGAGCCTTAATACTCATTGGTATGCATACATCAGTATGTATTATTTCCAACAAGTTTGTTGCTCATTCCATTGTTCCAAAGAACGGAGTTTTAGTCATCTTGCCCAAAAGGCACGGTTCGCAAGCATCAAATGATTCATAACCAAGTGATTCTGAAAATCCATCTTTATGGAGTTTCTTCATGCGCTTTACACCGATATGACCCAAACGGCAGTGCCACAAATAAGTTGCACTATCATTATTAACTTTGCATCCTTTGGCATCAATATTATGAATATGTGTATCACTACGATCGAGATCCAATAAACTATTTTCATTGGGTGTATAACCATTGAAGGTTTTATTCATGTAAACAGAACAACAATTATTCTCTGACTTTAAATGAATAACTGTGTTGCAATAAACATGATCAAATCATATTCATGCTAAACGCAAATGCCAAATAACATTTATTTAGGTTTAACACTAATCCCGAAAGTATAGGGAGTGTGCGATGATGATCATATCAATCTTGGAACTACTTCCAACACTCATCGTCACTTCCCCTTCAACTAGTCTCTATTTATTCTGTAACTCCTGTTTCGAGTTACTAATCTTAGCAACCGAACAAGTATCAAATACTCAGGGGCTACTATAAACACTAGTAAGACACACATAAATAACCTGTATATCAAATATACCCTTGTTCACTTTGCCATCCTTCTTATCCACCAAATATTCAGGGCATTTCCGCTTCCAGTGACCATTTCCTTTGTAGTGTAAGCACTCAGTTTCAGGCTTTGGTCCAGCTTTGGTCTTCCTCACGGGAGTGACAACTTGTTTGCCATTCCACTTGAAGTTTTCCTTTCTTTCCCTTTGCCCTTTTCTTGAAACTAGTGGTTTTGTCAATCATCAACACTTGATGCTCTTTCTTGATTTCTACCTTCGTCGATTTCAACATCACAAAGAGCTCGGGAATCGTTTTCTTCATCCCTTGCATACTATAGTTCATCACGAAGTTCTAGTAACTTGGTGATGGTGACTAGAGAATTCTGTCAATCACTATCTTATCTGGAAGATTAACTCCCACTTGATTCAAGCGATTGTAGTACCCAGACAATCTGAGCACATGCTCACTAGTTGAGCGATTCTCCTCCACCTTTTAGCTATAGAACTTGTTGAAGATTTCATATCTCTCAACTCGGGTATTTGCTTGAAATATTAACTTCAATTCCTAGAACATCTCATATGGTCCATGACGTTCAAAACATCTTTGAAGTCCCGATTCTAAGCCGTTAAGTATGGTGCACTAAACTATCAAGTAGTCATCATATTGAGCTAGCCAAACGTTCATAACATCTGCATCTGCTCCTGCAATAGGTTTGTCACCTAGTGGTGCATTAAGGACATAATTCTTCTGTGCAACAATGAGGATAAACCTCAGATCACGGATCCAATCCGCATCATTGCTACTAACATCTTTCAACACAGTTTTCTCTAGGAACATATCAAAATAAACATATGAAAGCAACAATGCGAGCTATTGATCTACAACATAATTTGCAAAATACTACCAGGACTAAGTTCATGATAAATTTAAGTTCAATTAATCATATTACTTAAGAACTCCCACTTAGATAGACATCCCTCTAATCCTCTAAGTGATTACGTGATCCATATCAACTAAACCATGTCCGATCATCACGTGAGATGGAGTAGTTTCAATGGTGAACATCACTATGTTGATCATATCTACTATATGATTCACGTTCGACCTTTCGGTCTCCGTGTTTCGAGGCCATATCTGTATATGCTAGGCTCGTCAAGTTTAACCTGAGTATTCCGCGTGTGCAACTGTTTTGCACCCGTTGTATTTGAATGTAGAGCCTATCACACCCGATCATCACGTGGTGTCTCAGCACAAAGAACTTTCGCAACGGTGCATACTCAGGGAGAACACTTCTTGATAATTTAGTGAGAGATCATCTTAAAATGCTATCGTCAAACAAAAACAAAATAAGATGTATAACAGATAAACATCATATGCAATCAAAATATGTGACATGATATGGCCATGATCATCTTGCGTCTTTGATCTCCATCTCCAAAGTACTGTCATGATCTCTATCGTCACCGGCATGACACCTTGATCTTTATCATCTTGATCTATATCAATGTGTCGTCACATGGTTGTCTCGTCAACTATTGCTCATGCAACTATTGCTATCTCATAGCGATAAAGTAAAGCAATTATTTGGCACTTGCATCTTATGCAACAAAGAGACAACCATAGAGCTTCTGCCAGTTGCCGATAACTTCAACAGAAACATGATCATCTCATACAACAACTTATATCTCATCACGTCTTAACCATATCACATCACAACATGCCCTGCAAAAACAAGTTAGACGTCCTCTACTTTGTTGTTGCAAGTTTTACGTGGCTGCTACGGGCTGAGCAAGAACCGTTCTTACCTACGCATAAAAAACCACAACGATAGTTCGTCAAGTTGGTGCTGTTTTAACCTTCGCAAGGACCGGGCGTAGCCACACTCAGTTCAACTAAAGTTGGAGAAACAGACACCCGCTAGTCACCTGTGTGCAAAGCACGGTGGTAAAACCAGTCTCGCGTAAGCGTACGCGTAATGTCGGTCCGGGCTGCTTCATCCAACAATACCGCCGAACCAAAGTATGACATGCTGGTAAGCAGTATGACTTGTATCGCCCACAACTCACTTGTGTTCTACTTGTGCATATAACATCAACGCATAAAACCTAGGCTCGGATGCCACTGTTGGGGAACGTAGTAATTTTAAAAAAATTCCTACGCACACGCAAGATCATGGTGATGGCATAGCAACGAGAGGGGAGAGTATTGTCCACGTACCCTCGTAGACCGTAAGCGGAAGCGTTATGACAACGCGGTTGATGTAGTCGTACGTCTTCACGATCCGACTGATCCAAGCACCAAACGTACGGCACCTACGAGTTCAGCACACGTTCAGCTCGATGACGATCCCTGGGCTCCGATCCAGCAAAGCTTCGGGGATGAGTTCCATGAGCACGACGTCGTGGTGACGATGATGATGTTCTACTGGCGCAGGGCTTCACCTAAACTCCGCGACAATATGATCAAGGTGGAATATGGTGGAGGGGGGCACCGCACACGGCTAAGGAACGATCCGTAGATCAACTTGTGTGTCATAGGGTGCCCCCCTGCCCCCGTATATAAAGGAGCAAGGGAGGGGTTGGCCGGCCTAGGAGGAGGCGCACCAAGGAGGAGTCCTACTCCCACCGGGAGTAGGATTCCCCCCTTCCAAGTAGTAGGAGTAGGAGTCAAGGAAAGGGGGAAGAGAAGAGAAGGAAGGAGGGGGCGCAGCCCCTCCCCCTAGTCCAATTCGGACTAGGCCTTGGGGGGCGCCCAACCTCTCCTCTCTCTTTCCCCTAAAGCCCAATAAGGCCCATATACTCCCCGGCGAATTCCCGTAACTCTCCGGTACTCCAAAAAATACCCGAATCACTCGGAACCTTTCCGAACTCCGAATATAGTCGTCCAATATATCGATCTTTACATCTCAGCCATTTCGAGACTCCTCGTCATGTCCCCGGTCTCATCCGGGACTCCGAACTCCTTCGGTACATCAAAACTTATAAACTCATAATAAAACTGTCATCGTAACGTTAAGCGTGCGGACCCTACGGGTTCGAGAACTATGTAGACATGACCTAGAACTATTCTCGGTCAATAACCAATAGCGGAACCTGGATGCCCATATTGGCTCCTACATATTCTACGAAGATCTTTATCGGTCAAACCGCATAACAACATACGTTGTTCCCTTTGTCATCGGTATGTTACTTGCCCGAGATTCGATCGTCGGTATCCAATACCTAGTTCAATCTCGTTACCGGCAAGTCTCTTTACTCATTACGTAATGCATCATTCCGTAACTAACTCATTAGCTACATTGCTTGCAAGGCTTATAGTGATGTGCATTACCGAGAGGGCCCAGTGATACCTCTCCGACAATCGAAGTGACAAAACCTAATCTCGAAATACGCCAACCCAACATGTACTTTTGGAGACACCTGTAGTACTCCTTTATAATCACCCAGTTACGTTGTGACATTTGGTAGCACCCAAAGTGTTCCTCTGGTAAACGGGAGTTGCATAATCTCACAGTTACAGGAACATGTATAAGTCATGAAGAAAGCAATAGCAATATACTAAACGATCAAGTGCTAGGCTAACGGAATGGGTCATGTCAATCACATCATTCTCCTAATGATGTGATCTCGTTAATCAAATGACAACTCATGTCTATGGCTAGGAAACTTAACCATCTTTGATTCACGAGCTAGTAGAGTAGAGGCATACTAGTGACACTATGTTTGTCTACGTATTCACACATGTATTATGTTTACGGTTAATACAATTCTAGCATGAATAATAAACATTTATCATGATATAAGGAAATAAATAATAACTTTATTATTGCCTCTAGGGCATATTTCCTTCACATGTGATGGGAAAGATCTAAGCATATATGGCCATTCAAATATATTTGATTATGAATTATTATTGTTGACAATTATCTGTATGATAAGTAAGTTGGGAGGCGAAACATTAAGCCCATATCTTTCTCTGTGTTCGATCGATGTTATTTGTTCTAAAAATATGCTTTGAGTGGTAGCAATCATGGAAGACTATATGATAGTTGAGTATGTGGGATTTGCTAAATCAAAGCTCTTACATAGACCCTTCCTGAAAATAAGATGAATTGCAATTGTTGATTGATTGAGAACATAGTTTGCTAGTTTTCAAGAAAGTTTATGGTCTATGCTTTAACATGTGAATAACTTGTTACTTGATCGTGAGAAGTTTTATGAGATGAGCTGCTGTTATGACTTATAATGATGCTAGAAAAGGTGATTGAAATTATCATTGATCAAACTTATGCACCTGCTAGCATTCACACTTCATAAATTATTTCTTTTATCATTTACCTACTCGAGGACGAGCATGAATTAAGCTTGGGGATGCTGATATGTCTCCAACGTATCTATAATTTATGAAGTATTCATACTATTATATTATCTGTTTTGGATGTTTATGGGCTTTACTAAGCACTTTTATATTATTTTGGGGACTAACCTATTAACCGGAGGCCCAACCCAAATTGTTGTTTTCTTGCCTATTTCAATGTTTCGAAGAAAAGGAATATCAAACGGAGTCCAAACGGAATGAAACCTTCGGGGGAGTTATTTTTGGAACGGAAGCAATCCAGGAGACTTGGAGTAGATGTCAGGGAATCTTCGAGGTGGCCACGAGGGTCAGGGGTGCGCCCCCACCCTCGTGGGCCCCTTCGTGGCTCCCCTGACCGACTTCTTTTGCCTATATATATCCATATACCCTAAAAACATCGAGGAGCACAATAGATCGGGAGTTCCGCCGCCGCAAGCCTCTGTAGCCACCAAAAACCAATCGGGACCCTGTTCCGGCACCCTACCGGAGTGGGGATCCCTCACCGATGGCCATCTTCATCATCCCGGTGCTCTCCATGACGAGGAGGGAGTAGTTCACTATAACATCCCAAATTTTCAATTTGGAATGTTATACATAGATCATCATTGCATATCATATTTTTGTTGCATTTTTGGCTCGATCCTAGAAATTCTACGCAACTCAAGGACACACGGAGAGAGTTGGGGATTTCGTTATTTTCTTATTTGAGTTTTTCTCAAATTCTGAAAATAGGATCATTGATTTTATTTATTTTATCTTCAATTATTTTTACTACAAAAAAATTCAGAGAGGGAATAAAATGACTTTCCCAAAATAAAGAAATAATGAAGATTTAATAAAAAAATCAAATAAGATTTATTTTGGACTTTTCTGCATTTTATTTGGATTTAGGAAAAATGCGCGTTTTTCAAAATTGCATTTAGGCCCCAAATAAATGTTCATCTTGTCCGGCTTGATTTTAGAAGCCGGGGAAAATTTATTTCAGGATTTTTGGAGTCCGTTTAGTATTTCTTTTTATTTTTCTTCTGCATGGAACTATTTAAAAAAAACACGCAACCGACCTACGGGCCGTGCCCGAGCGGGACTCCGCTCGGCGCCCCCCAGGCCCAGCCGCCCCGCTCGCCAGCCCGCCAGCCGCCGCCGGCCCACCCGCGCAAACCCTAACCCTAGCTAGCCGCCGCCGCCGCCGCCGCCAGCCGCCGCCGCCGGAGTCGCCGCCGCCGCCTCGCCGACCCGCCGCCCGAGGTTCGCCGCCGCCTCGATCCGCGTGCCGCCGTTTTTTTTTATAAAAACCGAGCGGGTTTTTCTTCGGTTTTTTTTTCGTTTTTTTTTCGTTAGATCGGTTTTATTTTCGGTTTAATTTAAATAGCGAGCGTTCGCTCGTTCGTTCGTTTTAACGAACATGTTCGTCAGATTAGTTTAGTTAACGAACGTTCGTTCGTTGACCCGTTCGTCGTTTTCTTTTTCTTGGATTTAATCCGCGATTTTTCTGATTGCGATTCCTAATCCGATTTTCGTTTTAGTATAACTTTTCGCTCGTTTATCGGAATCAGGCGATTCAAGCGCCTGGAGTTTCGTCTCGAAACCCTCTTTCCGAATAATCAACTTAAACAAGTTCTTGCTTCTGTAAAATTTGACTTAGATCCAGATTAGTAGAACGAAGCTGTTTTCTTTCGCCGTTTGACTTTCGTTGCTTTGTTTGATTTGATTCTTTTTGCAAACCGGAGTTCTTAAGTTGAACATTCTGGTTAGATCTTTTATTTGAGTTTTACCTGTGCATTAGATGAGTACTTATTGTATGCTTGTTTGTTTGTCTGCGATAGAATACCCGGAGTGCGCCGCCTGTTACTTCGAGTCTCTAGGTTTCGCGGATCATCAGCAAGGCAAGTAACACTTGATCATACCTTTCTACTACCCAATTTTATGCATTAGATCTATCCTCAAACATTGCATGATTAGGATCTAATTAAATTGTGGGATGGGAAGTAGATGAGGTAGTACCTATTACCTGTTTTATTTTCAAACCCTGGGAGTTACTTCTACGTTTGCTTATTATGCCATGCTATGCTAGTAGACGTGGATTGGGTGAGTGTATCCATGACAGATGTGAGATTGTTAATTAATGGTTTATTTAAGGTGGCAACTTAAACACACATCTGGGTGGATTGAGGCACCTGTTTTCTAGCAGGACTTGCCTGTATTTCTTCGGACCGCCACCCAGGCTCAAAGGGATCATGAGATTATTCAAACTAGGAACTTACGTGTGCAGCCACAAGCCATTATGGGCTCTGGCATAGTTGACTAAATTGTGCGAACTCTTACGGGTAGACTAGCAGATGTAGGGGAAAGTAGGTGTACCGGTCTACCCGCATGTAAGGTGCTAGTGCTTTCGAAAGACTATGTCTCGGTCATCCATTTCTCAAACATCATGTAGTGCGAGGAATCAAATGGAGGCGATCGAGTCTTGTGGGGAAAAGTGCGCAAACCTCTGCAGAGTGTATAAACTAATCATGGTTAGCCGTGTCCCCGGTTATGGACGTTTTGAGTATCTAGTACCTGGATATCATGTGAATCTCATCATGTTACTCTAATTTAATTTTGTTGGGTTTAATGAGTACTTTTAATTGGGATTGAGAATGCTGTCAACCATTCTCAATGTTTAACAACCACCATGATAGTTAAATAAATTTATTCCTTTGCAGTAGGGAAAAATTGGCTTTATGCAAAACTGTAACCATAGAGCTTTCCACCAGCCAAATATGCATGTAGTATAGCTTATTCCATTGTTATTCTCTATGTGTTACATTGCCAGCATATTCCATGCGCTGACCCATTTTCGAGCTGCAACGTTTCATGTTGCAGACTTTTCAGACGACGAGTAAGGTGCTTTTAGGTCGTGGTTCTATACTCAGTGATGCCGTTGGAGTTGATGGACTCGCTTATCTTCCAAGACTTCCGCTGTTATCGTTTTTAGATGGCCTTAAGCCATATTTATTTCAATAAGTTCTCTTTTGAGACATTCGATGCAATAAGTGTGTGATTGCTACTCTGTTATAAATCCTCCAAGTACTGTGTGGTGTCAGCATTACTGATCCAGGGATGACACTGAGCACAGAGATCAGACTGTTTGAGGTCTAGTTGCTACAAGGTGGTATCAGAGCACACACTGACTGTAGGACACGGCCACTAAGCTTAAACCTTAGATCACTACTCTTTCTTCTCATTTTTGACTCCTCATCTTTTCTATTCTTTAGGATGGCGGATGCAAGGATCAAGTTCACACAACCAAATGAGAACACACCTTTTGGATATCACTTGAAGGAAGCCACTAGATACCTGAACATAGGAGTACCAAGCTTCACCGGGACTTTCAACGCCACTTTACCCGAAGAGGAGCGCTGGAGAATTCAAGTCTACATTCCAGGAAGGACTTTTGCACCAGCCACTGAACCAATAGAGTTTACCTTTGATGTACCAACATGGAGCCTAGGAAAGAGCATGGCAGCTCACATCGCCATGGGACAAGTTGGAGAAGTTTACCACAATGATCTCAAGAATACTATCTACCAGATTTGTGGGCGCCGAGATGAGCATTGGGAGATGATCACCACCAGGAAGGACAGATCAATCGCAGCTTATATTCAGGAGTTAAACCAACACATCCGACGCCAGGAGAATCAGATGTGCGCAGATATGGAGGAACTACAGAAGGCTATGACCAAGATCAAGGAGCTAGAAGCAGAACTCAAGGCTACACGTAAAGACTATATGGAAGAAATCGTCGCTCTAGTAAGACAGAACGGTGACCTTAAGGAGAAGATTGGAATATTCATGGGAGGATCAGCACCCAGAGGAGAAGAGGATGAACCTACTTGTCCAGATAATTATATCATCATCGACGACACCGACTCGGATCCTGACGACAGCGATGATGACTATGTTGATGAAGCTGGAGCAGATATCATGGAATCTGCATCGGAGCAGTTTTTCTAGTTGACCACCATAACAGTAGTAGAATTTTCCACCATTTAATTAGTTTTAGTCCAAGCACTTTTGTAACGATAGTTAGACCGTTGTATGCCCTTGTTTTGAATTGATTGAAATGATATTGTGTGCTTTTGTCTCATGTGCATATGGGTAGTGTTATCTCACTAGACCTCATTCTATTCTTAACTCTCCCCTCCCCTTTAAACCCTCAGATGCCTTCGAGACGCGACCCCGAGTTTGTTTTCCCGCCGGAGATCACTCAGTTGATTCAGCAGCAGAATACCTTGATTCAAACATTGGTACAAAACCAAGGCAACAACAACAACAACAACCCACCACCACCACCTCCTGTTGACCATCTGGCACATTTCTTAAGGTTGAATCCGCCGGTGTTTTCCAGTAGCACCGAGCCGATAGTAGCAGATGATTGGCTTCGTAAGATAAGGAGGGAGTTGACCACTGCAGGATGCACAGATGGAGAAAAGGTGAAGTTTGCCGCACATCAGCTTGACGGACCCGCAGCAGCATGGTGGGAGAATTTTACAGCCACTTACCCTGTAGACACTGTCACATGGAATCAGTTTTAGCAAGCTTTTCGTACTGCCCATGTTTCAGCAGGAGCTATGGCCATGAAGAAGCGTGAGTTTCGCAACTTACGCCAAGGAGGAAGGACAGTTGGCCAGTATGTGGATGATTTTAGTAAGCTAGCACGTTATGCCCCAGATGACGTTGCTACGGATGCAGCTAAGCAGGAGAAGTTTCTAGAAGGACTGAATGACGAGCTGAGCATGCAGTTGATGGTAGCCACTTTCAATAACTACCAGGAGCTACTAGATCGTGCTCTTATGATTGAGGGAAAGCAGCAGCAGATTGACGATCATAAGAGGAAGTATGCACAGGGGAAGTACAATTCTGGAGCTCAGCAGAAACCACGCTTTACCCCAAAGTCAGGAGGACACTTTCAGCATACTCATGGAGGAGGCAGCACGCACAATCACAATGGCACAAAGAATGGAAACGGGAATGGAGGAAGCAATGGACAAAGCCGCACCAACCCGTCAACACCATCCAAGGTAGACCTAAGCCATATCACTTGTTATAAGTGCCGTAAGACTGGGCATTATGCAAATGATTGCCCAGAAGCCCAAAATGGAAATGGCAATGGAAGCTCAGGAAAGAAGCCGAACCCTTTCAACAGGGGGCAAGTGAACCACGTTACTATGGAGGAGGTTGAAGCTCAGCCAGACGCAGTAATAGGTAAGTTTTTGGTTAAGGCATTTACTGCAGTTGTTCTTTTTGATACTGGTGCATCGCATTCATACATATTAAGGGGATTCGTGAATAAGTTTAGCCTGCCCACTAAGACTCTTAAGACACCTATGCTAGTAAGTTCACCGGGAGCTGAGTTTATGGTCAGTCAAGGATGCTTTCAGGTGCCATTGAGTATAGGAAGGCATGTTTTCCCAACGGATTTAATTATATTGGAATCCCAAGGATTGGATGTAATTCTTGGTATGGATTGGCTGTCGATGTATGGAGGAAACATTGATTGCGCCTGTAAGACAATTTTGCTTACGACACCAGAAGGGATAAGAATCAAGTATGTATCACGGCATGAGCCGAGAAGAGCACATGTAAATTCCTTATCAGGAGCTGTGTAGGAGGAAGTACCAGTGTTAAAGGATTTCCCCGATGTATTTCCAGAAGAGTTGCCAGGCATGCCACCGGATAGAGACATTGAGTTCTTAATTGAACTACTGCCAGGCACTGGGCCGATATCCAAGAGACCGTACAGGATGCCAGCCCAAGATTTGGAGGAAATTAAGAAGCAGATTAAGGAGTTGTTGGACAAAGGTTTTATTCGCCCAAGTTCTTCGCCTTGGGGATCGCTAGTACTTCTGGTGGAGAAGAAGGATGGATCGTTAAGAATGGTGTTGATTATCGCGGATTGAATGAAGTAACAATCAAGAACAAGTACCCATTACCAATGATCAATGATCTGTTTGATCGGTTGCAAGGAGCTAAGGTGTTTTCCAAGATTGATTTGCGATCAGGGTACCATCAGTTGAAGATTCGGGAACAAGATATACCGAAGACGGCTTTTACCACCAGGTACGGGCTGTATGAGTATACCGTTATGTCATTTGGTCTGACTAACGCCCCAGCCTATTTTATGAACATGATGAACAAGGTGTTTATGGAGTTTTGGATAAGTTCGTCGTGGTGTTCATTGATGATATTTTGGTTTACTCGAAGAATGAAGAGGAACATAAGGAGCACTTGCATATGGTACTCGAGAAGCTCAGAGAACATCAGCTATACATCAAGTTCAGCAAGTGTGAGTTTTGGTTGAAGGAAGTTGGATTTCTCGGACATGTTATATCCGGAGAAGGTATCGCAGTAGACCCCACTAAAGTTGTCACTGTGACAAACTGGGAAGCACCAACCACAGTTGGAGAGATCAGGAGTTTCCTTGGACTCGCAGGATACTACCGGAGGTTCATTAAAAATTTCTCGAAGATTGCGAAGCCTATGACAAAGTTGTTGAAGAAGGATACTAAGTTCATTTGGATTGAGGAGTGTGAGGCTAGTTTCCAGGAGTTGAAGAAACGTTTGGTTACCTCACCAGTATTAATTCTGCCAGATCAAACCAAGGATTATGAAGTGTATTGCGATGCCTCACGCCGAGGACTTGGAGCAGTGCTTATGCAGGAGGGAAGAGTTGTTTCATATGCTTCATGACAACTTAAGCCTCATGAGTTGAATTATGCTACTCATGATTTGGAGTTAGCAGCCGTAGTGCATGCACTGAAAACGTGGAGACATTTTCTCACTGGAAATCATTGTGAGGTGTACACGGATCATAAGAGTTTGAAGTACATCTTCACGCAGAAGGAGTTAAATCTCAGGCAGAGGAGATGGTTGGAGCTTATCAAGGATTATGATATGAGATTGCATTATCACCCTGGGAAGGCTAACGTTGTAGCAGACGCGTTGAGCCGCAAAAGCCACGTCAATACACTAATGACGGGAGAAATACCCAAGGAGTTAGCCGAGGAGCTTCATGAGCTATGTTTGGAAATAGTTCCGAGGGGCTATGTAGCAGCAATGGAGATTCAGTCTACGTTGATGGATAAAATCAGAGAAGCTCAAAGGACAGATAAGGAAGTTGCCTATATAAAGGAGAAAATGAGCGAAGGGAAGGCTAAGGGATTTCGTGAGGATGAGTACAATACCCTACGGTTTGAGGACCGTGTTTACGTGCCCAATGACCCGGAGATCAGGAAGTTGATTCTGCAAGAGGCACATGATTCACCATATTCGATTCACCCTGGGAATACTAAGATGTATTTGGATTTGAAGGAAACTTTCTGGTGGACCGGAATGAAGAAGGATATTGCAGAGTATGTAGCAGTTTGTGACGTATGTTAGAGGGTGAAAGCAGAACACCAGAAGCCAGCTGGATTGTTGCAGCCATTGCCTATACCCGAATGGAAGTGGGACAAACTAGGCATGGATTTCATCACGGGATTGCCCAGGACTCATTCAGGCTATGACTCGATTTGGGTTGTAGTCGATTGTTTGACAAAGGTAGCTCATTTCATTCCAGTAAAGACTACCTACAATAGTGCCAAATTGGCTAAGATATACATGACAAGGATTGTTTGTTTGCATGGAGTTCTGAGGAGTATCATATCAGATAGAGGAACCCAATTCACCTCAAAGTTCTGGAAACAGTTGCACGAAACATTGGGAACCAGGCTGGAGTTTAGCACAACTTTCCATCCACAGACAGATGGACAAACCAAGAGAGTCAATCAGATTTTGGAGGATATGCTTAGAGCTTGTGTTTTGGATTATGGAACAAGTTGGGATGACAACTTGCCATATGCGGAGTTTTCTTACAACAACAGTTATCAATCCAGTTTGAAGATGGCCCCTTTCTAAGCCTTGTACAGAAGGAGGTGCAGACCCCTGTTGTTGTGGGATGAGGTTGGAGATCGCCAGTTGTTTGGACCGGATTTGATTAAGGAGTCTGAACAGAAAGTAAAGTTGATCCGCGATAGGCTCAAGGTAGCTCAGTCAAGACAGAAGAGCTATGCAGATTCAAAATGCAAGGAGACAGAATACGAAGTCGGAGACAGAGTTTATCTTCGAGTATCTCCACTTCGAGGAGTTAAGCGTTTTGGAGTTAAAGGAAAGTTAGCGCCACGTTTTGTGGGGCCATACAAAGTTCTGGAACGCATGGGAGAAGTAGCGTACAAGTTGGAATTACCCGAGGGATTGTCAGGAGTTCACGATGTGTTCCATGTTTCACAGTTGAAGAAGTGTCACGCAGAGATGGCTGATATACCACTGAGAGATACTGTGCCAGTGGAAGCAATTCAGTTGAAAGATGATTTGACCTATGAAGAGAAACCTGTTAAGATTCTGGATTATGCCAGCCGAGTTACCCGCAGTAAGGTTATCAAGTTTTGCAAAGTTCAGTGGAGCCACCACACCGAGGAGGAAGCCACCTGGGAGCGAGAGGAAGATCTACTCAAGGACCACACTCACCTATTTGCTAGCCAACTCGAATCTCGAGGGCGAGATTCATCTTAAGGGGGGTAGATTTGTAACATCCCAAATTTTCAATTTGGAATGTCATACATAGATCATCATTGCATATCATATTTTTGTTGCATTGTTGGCTCGATCCTAGAAATTCTACGCAACTCAAGGACCCACGGAGAGAGTTGGTGATTTCGTTATTTTCTTATTTGAGTTTTTCTCAAATTTTGAAAATAGGATCATTGATTCTATTTATTTTATCTTCAATTATTTCTACTACAAAAAATTCAGAGAGGGAATAAAATGACTTTCCCAAAATAAAGAAATAATGAAGATTTAATAAAAAAATCAAATAAGATTTATTTTGGAGTTTTCCGCATTTTATTTGGATTTAGGAAAAATGCGCGTTTTTCAAAATTGCATTTAGGCCCCAAATAAATGTTCATCTTGTTCGGCTTGATTTTAGAAGCCGGGGAAAATTTATTTCGGGATTTTTGGAGTCCGTTTAGTATTTCTTTTTATTTTTCTTCTGCGCGGAACTATTTAAAAAAAAACACGCAACCGACCTACGGGTCGTGCCCGAGCGGGACTCCGCTCGGGGGGCACTATATATAGCGCCGCCCCGGCGCCCTACAGGCCCAGCTGCCCCGCCCGCCAGCCCGCCAGCCGCCGCCGGCCCACCCGCGCAAACCCTAACCCTAGCTAGCCGCCGCCGCCGCCGCCGGAGTCGCCGCCGCCGCCTCGATCCGCGTGCCGTCGTTTTTTTTATAAAATCCGAGCGGGTTTTTCTTCGGTTTTTTCGTTAGATCGGTTTTATTTTCGGTTTAGTTTAAATAGCGAGCGTTCGCTCATTCGTTCGTTTTAACGAACGTGTTCGTCAGATTAGTTTAGTTAACGAACGTTCGTTCATTGAACCGTTCGTCGTTTTCTTTTTCTCGGATTTAATCCGCGATTTTTCTGATCGCGATTCCTTATTCGATTTTCGTTTTAGTATAACTTTTCGCTCGTTTATCGGAATCAGGCGATTCAAGCGCCTGGAGTTTCATCTCGAAACCCTCTTTCTGAATAATCAACTTAAACAAGTTCTTGCTTCTGTAAAATTTGACTTAGATCCAGATTAGTAGAACAAAGTTGTTTTCTTTCGCCGTTTGACTTTCGTTGCTTTGTTTGATTTGATTCTTTTTGCAAACCGGAGTTCTTAAGTTGAACATTCTGG
Organism: Triticum timopheevii; assembly: GCA_963921465.1. Lineage (NCBI taxonomy): Eukaryota > Viridiplantae > Streptophyta > Magnoliopsida > Poales > Poaceae > Triticum > Triticum timopheevii. Next base: position 548,292,475 of record OY997270.1, read on the forward strand.
TTAGATCTTTTATTCGAGTTTTACCTATGCATTAGATGAGTACTTATTGTATACTTGTTTGTTTGTCTGCGATAGAATACCCGGAGTGCGCCACCTGTTACTTCGAGTCTCTAGGTTTCGCGGATCATCAGCAAGGCAAGTAACACTTGATCATACCTTTCTACTACCCAGTTTTATGCATTAGATCTATCCTCAAACTTGCATGATTAGGATCTAATTAAATTGTGGGATGGGAAGTAGATGAGGTAGTACCTATTACCTGTTTTATTTTCAAACCCTGGGAGTTACTTCTACGTTTGCTTATTATGCCATGCTATGCTAGTAGACGTGGATTGGGTGAGTGTATCCATGACAGATGTGAGATTGTTAGTTAATGGTTTATTTAAGGTGGCAACTTAAACACACATCTGGGTGGATTGAGGCACCTGTTTTCTAGCAGGACTTGCCTGTATTTCTTCGGACCGCCACCCAGGCTCAAAGAGATCATGAGATTATTCAAACTAGGAACTTACGTGTGCAGCCACAAGCCATTATGGGCTCTGGCATAGTTGACTAAATTGTGCAAACTCTTACGGGTAGACTAGCAGATGTAGGGGAAAGTAGGTGTACCGGTCTACCCGCATGTAAGGTGCTAGTGCTTCCGAAAGACTATGTCTCGGTCATCCATTTCTCAAACATCATGTAGTGCGAGGAATCAAACGGAGGCGATCGAGTCTTGTGGGGAAAAGTGCGCAAACCTCTGCAGAGTGTATAAACTAATCATGGTTAGCCGTGTCCCTGGTTATGGACGTTTTGAGTATCTAGTACCTGGATATCATGTGAATCTCATCATGTTACTCTAATTTAATTTTGTTGGGTTTAATGAGTACTTTTAATTGGGATTGAGAATGCTGTCAACCATTCTCAATGTTTAACAACCACCATGATAGTTAAATAAATTTATTCCTTTGCAGTAGGAAAAAATTGGCTTTATGCAAAACTGTAACCATAGAGCTTTCTGTTGGGGAACGTTGCAGAAAATTAAAATTTTTCCTACGGCTTCACCAAGATCCATCTATGAGTTCATCTAAGCAACGAGTCATGGGAGAGAGCTTGCATCTACATACCACTTGTAGATCGCGTGCGGAAGCTTGCAAGGTGATGATGGAGTCGTACTCGAACGTGATTCAGATCACCGATGCCAAGTGCTGAACGGACAGCACCTCCGTGTTCAACACACGTACGGGACGAGCGATGTCTCCTCCTTCTTGATCCAGCAAGGGGGAAGGAGAGGTTGAGGAAGACAGCTCCACCGGCAGCACGACGGCGTGGTGATGGTGGAGAAGCAGTACTCCGACAGGGCTTCGCCGAGCACACAACGAAGGAGGAGAGGTGTTGGGGAGGGAGAAGGAGGCAACCAAAGGCCAAGGACTCAAGGTATGAAGTCCCTCCTCTCCCCCACTATATATAGGAGGGCCAAGGGGGGGGTGGCCGGCCCTAGGAGATCCAATCTCCTAGGGGGGCGGCGGCCAAGGGGGGTTTCCCTCCCCCCCAAGGCACCTAGGAGGTGCCTTCCCCTCCTAGGACTCTTGCCCCCTTGAACCCTAGGCGCATGGGCCTATGTGGGGCTGGTGCCCTTGGCCCATGCAGGCCAAGGCGCACCCCCTACAGCCCATGTGGCCCCCCCCGGGGCAGGTGGCCCCACCCGGTGGGCCCCCGGGACCCCTCCGGTGGTCCCGGTACAATACCGATAACCCCGAAACTTGTCCCGATGCCCGAAACAGGACTTCCCATATATAAATCTTTACCTCCGGACCATTCCGGAACTCCTCGTGACGTCCGGGATCTCATCCGGGACTCCGAACATCATTCGGTAGTCACATACTTGACTTCCTACTAACCCTAGCGTCACCGAACCTTAAGTGTGTAGACCCTACGGGTTCGGGAGACACGCAGACATGACCGAGACGACTCTCGGGCAATAACCAACAGCGGGGTCTGGATATCCATGTTGGCTCCCACATGCTCCTCGATGATTTCATCGGTTGAACCACGATGTCGAGGATTCGATCAAACCCTGTATACAATTCCCTTTGTCAATCGGTACGTTACTTGCCCGAGACTCGATCGTCGGTATCCCAATACCTTGTTCAGTCTCGTTACCTGGCAAGTCACTTTACTCGTACCGTAATGCATGATCCCGTGGCCAACACCTTGGTCACATTGAGCTCATTATGATGATGCATTACCGAGTGGGCCCAGAGATACCTCTCCGTTATACGGAGTGACAAATCCCAGTCTCGATCCGTGTCAACCCAACAGATACTTTCGGAGATACCTGTAATGCACCTTTATAGTCACCCAGTTACGTTGTGACGTTTGATACACCCAAGGCACTCCTACGGTAACCGGGAGTTACACGATCTCATGGTCGAAGGAATAGATACTTGACATTGGCAAAGCTTCTAGCAAACGAACTATACGATCTTTTATGCTATGCTTATGATTGGGTCTTGTCCATCACATCATTCTCCTAATGATGTGATCCCGTTATCAACGACATCCTATGTCCATAGTCAGGAAACCATGACTATCTATTGATCATAACGAGCTAGTCAACTAGAGGCTCACTAGGGACTCATTGGGTCTAAGTGTTCACACGTGTAATACGATTTCCGGATAATACAGTTATAGCATGAACAAAAGACAATTATCATGAACATTGAAATATAATAATCCTCTTATTATTGCCTCTAGGGCATATTTCCAACAGTCTCCCACTTGCACTAGAGTCACCAATCTAGTTACATTGTGATGAATCGAACACCCATAGAGTTCTGGTGTTGATCATGTTTTGCACGCGAGAGAGGTTTAGTCAACGGATCTGCGACATTCAGATCCGTGTGCACTTTGCAAATCTCTATGTCTCCATCTTGAACATTTTCACGGATGGAGTTGAAACGACGCTTGATGTGCCTGGTCTTCTTGTGAAACCTGGGCTCCTTGGCAAGGGCAATAGCTCCAGTGTTGTCACAGAAGAGTTTGATCGGCCCCGACGCATTGGGTATGACTCCTAGGTCGGTGATGAACTCCTTCATCCAAATCGCTTCATGCGCTGCCTCCGAGGCTGCCATGTACTCCGCTTCACATGTAGATCCCGCCACGACGCTCTGCTTGCAGCTGCACCAGCTTACTGCTCCACCATTCAACATATACACGTATCCGGTTTGTGACTTAGAGTCATCCAGATCTGAGTCGAAGCTAGCGTCGACGTAACCCTTTACGACGAGCTCTTCATCTCCTCCATAAACGAGAAACATGTCCTTTGTCCTTTTCAGGTACTTCAGGATATTCTTGACCGCTGTCCAGTGTTCCTTGCCGGGGTTACTTTGGTATCTTGCAACCAAACTTACGGCAAGGTTTACATTGGGTCTGGTACACAGCATGGCATACATAATAGATCCTATGGCTGAAGCATAGGGGATGACACTCATCTCTTCTTTATCTTTTGCCGTGGTCGGTGACTGAGCCAAGCTCAATCTCACACCTTGTAACATAGGCAAGAACCCCTTCTTGGACTGATCCATTTTGAACCTCTTCAAAATCTTATCAAGGTATGTGCTTTGTGAAAGACCTATGAGGCGTCTCGATCTATCTCTATAGATCTTGATGCCTAATATATAAGCAGCTTCTCCAAGGTCCTTCATTGAAAAACACTTGTTCAAGTAGGCCTTAATGCTGTCCAGGAGTTTCGTATCATTTCCCATCAAGAGTATGTCATCTACATATAATAGGAGAAATGCTACAGAGCTCCCACTCACTTTCTTGTAAACGCAGGCTTCTCCATAAGTCTGCGTAAACCCAAACGCTTTGATCATCTCATCAAAGCGAATGTTCCAACTCCGAGATGCTTGCACCAGTCCATAAATGGATCGCTGGAGCTTGCATACTTTGTTAGCGTTCTGAGGAACGACAAAACCTTCCGGCTGCATCATATACAGCTCTTCCTTAAGATGTCCATTAAGGAATGCCGTTTTGACGTCCATCTGCCATATCTCATAATCATAGTATGCGGCAATTGCTAACATGATTCGGACGGACTTAAGCTTCGCCACGGGAGAGAATGTCTCGTCGTAGTCAATCCCTTGAACTTGTCGATAACCCTTAGCGACAAGTCGAGCTTTATAGATGGTAACATTACCATCCGCGTCCGTCTTCTTCTTAAAAATCCATTTATTTTCTATCGCTCGCCGATCATCGGGCAAGTCTGTCAAAGTCCATACTTTGTTTTCATACATGGATCCTATCTCGGATTTCATGGCCTCAAGCCATTTGTTGGAATCCGGGCCCGCCATTGCTTCTTCATAGTTCGAAGGTTCATTGTTGTCCAGCAACATGATTTCCATGACAGGGTTTCCGTACCACTCTGGTGCAGAACGTGTCCTTGTGGACCTTCGAAATTCAGTAGCAACTAGATCTGAAGTACCTTGATCATCATCAACATTTTCCTCTTCAGTTGGTGTGGGCATTACAGGAATGGTTTCCTGCGCTGCACCACTTTCCCGTTCGAGAGGTAGTACTTCATCGAGTTCTACTTTCCTCCCACTTACTTCTTTCGAGAGAAACTCTTTCTCCAGAAAGCATCCGTTCTTGGCAACAAAGATCTTGCCTTCGGATCTTAAGTAGAAGGTATACCCGACAGTTTCCTTAGGGTATCCTATGAATACGCATTTTTCCGACTTGGGTTCGAGCTTTTCAGGTTGAAGTTTCTTGACATAAGCATCGCATCCCCAAACTTTTAGAAACGACAGCTTAGGTTTCTTCCCAAACCATAATTCATACGGTGTCGTCTCAACGGATTTAGACGGTGCCCTATTTAAAGTGAATGTAGCTGTCTCTAGAGCGTATCCCCAAAATGATAGCGGTAAATCGGTAAGAGACATCATAGACCGCACCATATCCAATAGAGTGCGATTACGACGTTCGGACACACCGTTTCGCTGAGGTGTTCCAGGCGGCGTGAGTTGTGAAACGATTCCACATTTTCTTAAGTGTGTACCAAATTCGTGACTTAAGTATTCGCCCCCACGATCTGATCGTAGGAACTTTATCTTACGGTCATGTTGATTCTCTACCTCACTCTGAAAATTCCTTGAACTTTTCAAAGGTCTCAGACTTGTGTTTCATTAAGTAGACATACCCATATCTACTCAAGTCGTCAGTGAGAGTGAGAACATAACGATATCCTCCGCGAGCCTCAACGCTCATTGGACCGCACACATCGGTATGTATGATTTCCAACAAGTTGGTTGCTCGCTCCATTGTTCCGGAGAACGGAGTCTTGGTCATTTTGCCTAAGAGGCAAGGTTCGCATGTGTCAAATGATTCATAATCAAGAGACTCTAAAAGTCCATCAGCATGGAGCTTCTTCATGTGCTTGACACCGATGTGACCAAGGCGGCAGTGCCACAAGTATGTGGGACTATCGTTATCAATTTTACATCTTTTGGCATCCACACTATGAACATGTGTAATATTACGCTCGAGATTCATCAAGAATAAACCATTGACCATCGGAGCATGACCATAAAACATATCTCTCATATAAATCGAACAACCATTATTCTCAGACTTAAATGAGTAGCCATCTCGTATTAAACGAGATCCAGATACAATGTTCATGCTCAAACTTGGCACTAAATAACAATTATTGAGGTTTAAAACTAATCCCGTAGGTAAATGTAGAGGCAGCGTGCCGACGGCGATCACATCGACCCTGGAACCATTCCCGACGCGCATCGTCACCTCGTCCTTTGCCAGTCTCCGTTTATTCCGCAGCTCCTGCTGTGAGTTACATATGTGAGCAACGGCACCGGTATCAAATACCCAGGAGTTACTTCGAGTACTGGTAAGGTACACATCAATTACATGTATATCAAATATACCTTTGGTGTTGCCGGCCTTCTTATCCGCTAAGTATTTGGGGCAGTTCCGCTTCCAGTGCCCCTTCCCCTTGCAATAAAAGCACTCAGTCTCAGGCTTGGGTCCATTCTTTGACTTCTTCCCGGCAACAGGCTTACCGGGCGCGGCAACATCTTTGCCGTCCTTCTTGAAGTTCTTCTTACCCTTGCCCTTCTTGAACTTAGTGGTCTTATTGACCATCAACACTTGATGTTCTTTCTTGATTTCAGCCTCTGCTGACTTCAGCATCGAGAACACTTCAGGAATGGTCTTTACCATCCCCTGCATGTTGTAGTTCATCACAAAGCTCTTGTAGCTTGGTGGGAGCGACTGGAGGATTCTGTCAATGACCGCCTCATCTGGGAGGTTAATGTTCAACTGGGTCATACGTGCGTGCAACCCAGACATCTTCAGGATGTGTTCACTGACAGAACTGTTCTCCTCCATCTTACAACTGTAGAACTTGTCGGAGACATCATATCTCTCGACCCGGGCATGAGCTTGGAAAACTAGTTTCAGCTCTTCGAACATCTCATATGCTCCGTGATGCTCAAAACGCTTTTGGAGCCCCGGTTCTAAGCTGTAAAGCATGCCGCACTGAATGAGGGAGTAATCATCAGCACGAGTTTGCCAAGCGTTCATAACGTCTTGGTTCTCTGGGACGGGAGCGGCACCTAGCGGTCCTTCTAGGACATATTGCTTCCTGGCAGCTATGAGGATGATCCTCAGGTTTCGGACCCAGTCCGTATAGTTGCTGCCATCATCTTTCAGCTTGGTTTTCTCTAGGAACGCGTTGAAGTTCATGTTGACATGAGCGTTGGCCATTTATCTACAATACATATTTGCAAAGGTTTTAGACTAAGTTCATGATAATAAAGTTCTTAATCAAAATTATGAACTCCCACTTAGATTAGACATCCCTCTAGTCATCTAAGTGTTACACGATCCGAGTCGACTAGCCCGTGTCCGATCATCACGTGAGACGGACTAGTCATCGTCGGTGAACATCTTTATGTTGATCGTATCTTCCATACGACTCGTGTTCGACCTTTCGGTCTCCGTGTTCCGAGGCCATGTCTGCACATGCTAGGCTCGTCAAGTTAACCCTAAGTGTTTTCGCTGTGTAAAACTGTCTTACACCCGTTGTATGTGAACGTAAGGATCCATCACACCCGATCATCACGTGGTGCTTAGAAACGACGAACTGTAGCAACGGTGCACAGTTAGGGGAGAACACTTCTTGAAATTTTGTAAGGGATCATCTTATTTACTACCGTCGTCCTAAGTAAACAAGATGCATAAACATAATAAACATCACATGCAATTATATGGTTGTGACATGATATGGCCAATATCATCAAGCTCCATTGATCTCCATCTTCGGGGCTCCATGATCATCTTGTCACCGGCTTGACACCATGATCTCCATCATCATGATCTCCATCATCGTGTCTTCATGAAGTTGTCACGCCAACGACTACTTCTACTTCTATGACTAACGCGTTTAGTAATGAAGTAAAGTAGTTTACATGGCGTTCTTCAATGACACGCAGGTCATACAAAAAAAATAAAGACAACTCCTATGGCTCCTGCCGGTTGTCATACTCATCGACATGCAAGTCGTGAATCCTATTACAAGAACATGATCTCATACATCACAATTCAACATTCATCACAACTTCTGGCCATATCACATCACATGATCAATCGCTGCAAAAACAAGTTAGACGTTCTCTAGTTGTTGTTGCATCTTTTACGTGGCTGCGATTGGGTTCTAGCAAGAACGTTTTCTTACCTACGAATCACCACAACGTGATTTTGTCAACTTCTATTTACCCTTCATAAGGGCCTTGTTCATCGATTCCGCTCCAACTAAAGTGGGAGAGACAGACACCCGCCAGCCACCTTATGCAACTAGTGCATGTCAGTCGGTGGAACCGGTCTCACGTAAGCGTACGTGTAAGGTTGGTCCGGGCCGCTTCATCCCACAATACCGTTGAGCAAGAAAAGACTAGTAGAGGCAAGTAAGATGACAAGATCAACGCCCACAACAAATTGTGTTCTACTCGTGCATTAGAGAACTACGCATAGACCTAGCTCATGATGCCACTGTTGGGGAACGTTGCAGAAAATTAAAATTTTTCCTACGGCTTCACCAAGATCCATCTATGAGTTCATCTAAGCAACGAGTCATGGGAGAGAGCTTGCATCTACATACCACTTGTAGATCGCGTGCGGAAGCTTGCAAGGTGATGATGGAGTCGTACTCGAACGTGATTCAGATCACCGATGCCAAGTGCTGAACGGACAGCACCTCCGTGTTCAACACACGTACGGGACGAGCGATGTCTCCTCCTTCTTGATCCAGCAAGGGGGAAGGAGAGGTTGAGGAAGACAGCTCCACCGGCAGCACGACGGCGTGGTGATGGTGGAGAAGCAGTACTCCGACAGGGCTTCGCCGAGCACACAACGAAGGAGGAGAGGTGTTGGGGAGGGAGAAGGAGGCAACCAAAGGCCAAGGACTCAAGGTATGAAGTCCCTCCTCTCCCCCACTATATATAGGAGGGCCAAGGGGGGGGTGGCCGGCCCTAGGAGATCCAATCTCCTAGGGGGGCGGCGGCCAAGGGGGGTTTCCCTCCCCCCCAAGGCACCTAGGAGGTGCCTTCCCCTCCTAGGACTCTTGCCCCCTTGAACCCTAGGCGCATGGGCCTATGTGGGGCTGGTGCCCTTGGCCCATGCAGGCCAAGGCGCACCCCCTACAGCCCATGTGGCCCCCCCCGGGGCAGGTGGCCCCACCCGGTGGGCCCCCGGGACCCCTCCGGTGGTCCCGGTACAATACCGATAACCCCGAAACTTGTCCCGATGCCCGAAACAGGACTTCCCATATATAAATCTTTACCTCCGGACCATTCCGGAACTCCTCGTGACGTCCGGGATCTCATCCGGGACTCCGAACATCATTCGGTAGTCACATACTTGACTTCCTACTAACCCTAGCGTCACCGAACCTTAAGTGTGTAGACCCTACGGGTTCGGGAGACACGCAGACATGACCGAGACGACTCTCGGGCAATAACCAACAGCGGGGTCTGGATATCCATGTTGGCTCCCACATGCTCCTCGATGATTTCATCGGTTGAACCACGATGTCGAGGATTCGATCAAACCCTGTATACAATTCCCTTTGTCAATCGGTACGTTACTTGCCCGAGACTCGATCGTCGGTATCCCAATACCTTGTTCAGTCTCGTTACCCGGCAAGTCACTTTACTCGTACCGTAATGCATGATCCCGTGGCCAACACCTTGGTCACATTGAGCTCATTATGATGATGCATTACCGAGTGGGCCCAGAGATACCTCTCCGTTATACGGAGTGACAAATCCCAGTCTCGATCCGTGTCAACCCAACAGATACTTTCGGAGATACCTGTAATGCACCTTTATAGTCACCCAGTTACGTTGTGACGTTTGATACACCCAAGGCACTCCTACGGTAACCGGGAGTTACACGATCTCATGGTCGAAGGAATAGATACTTGACATTGGCAAAGCTTCTAGCAAACGAACTATACGATCTTTTATGCTATGCTTATGATTGGGTCTTGTCCATCACATCATTCTCCTAATGATGTGATCCCGTTATCAACGACATCCTATGTCCATAGTCAGGAAACCATGACTATCTATTGATCATAACGAGCTAGTCAACTAGAGGCTCACTAGGGACTCATTGGGTCTAAGTGTTCACACGTGTAATACGATTTCCGGATAATACAGTTATAGCATGAACAAAAGACAATTATCATGAACATTGAAATATAATAATCCTCTTATTATTGCCTCTAGGGCATATTTCCAACACTTTCCACCAGCCAAATATGCATGTAGTATAGCTTATTCCATTGTTATTCTCTATGTGTTACATTGCCAGCATATTCCATGTGCTGACCCGTTTTTGGGCTGCAACGTTTCATGTTGCAGACTTTTCAGACGACGAGTAAGGTGCTTTTGGGTCGTGGTTCTATAATCAGTGATGCCGTTGGAGTTGATGGACTCGCTTATCTTCCAAGACTTCCGCTGTTATCGTTTTTAGATGGCCTTAAGCCATATTTATTTCAATAAGTTCTCTTTTGAGACATTCGATGTAATAAGTGTGTGATTGCTACTCTGTTATAAATCCTCCAAGTACTGTGTGGTGTCAGCATTACTGATCCAGGGATGACACTGAGCACAGAGATTAGACTGTTTGAGGTCTGGTCGCTACATTCACCCTCGGGGCTGAGGGTATGTACCAGTAGCTATGTTTTTAATCTCTCTCTCTCCCGTGTTCTTGAGGTGTTACGATCTTGATGTATCGCGAACTTTGCTATTATAGCTGGATCTTATGATGTTTCTCCCCCTCTACTCTCTTGTGATGAATTGAGTTTTCCCCTTGAAGTTGTCTTGTCGGATTGAGTCTTTAAGGATTTGAGAACACTTGATGTATGTCTTGTCGTGTTTAACTGTGGTGACAATGGGATATTCACGTGATCTACTTGATGTATGTTTTGGTGATCAACTTGCGGGTTCAATGAACTTATGCATAGGAGTTGGCACACGTTTTCGTCTTGACTCTCCGGTAGAAACTTTGGGGCACTCTTTGAAGTACTTTGTGTTGGTTGAATAGATGAATTTTAGATTGTGTGATGCATATCGTATAATCATGCCCACGGATACTTGAGGTGACAGTGGAGTATCTAGGTGATATTAGGTTTTTGGTTGATTTGTGTCTTAAGGTGTTATTCTAGTACGAACTCTATGATAGATCGAACGGCAAGAATAGCTTCGTGTTATTTTACTACGGACTCTTGAATAGATCGATCAGAAAGGATAACTTTGAGGTGGTTTCGTACCCTACAATAATCTCTTCGTTTGTTCTCCGCTATTAGTGACTTTGGAGTGACTCTTTGTTGCATGATGAGGGATAGTTATACGGTCCAATTATGTTATTATTGTTTAGAGAACTTGCACTAGTGAAAGTATGAACCTTAGGCCTTGTTTCCTACCATTGCAATACCGTTTACGCTCACTTTTATCATTAGTTACCTTGCTGTTTTTATAATTTCAGATTACAAAAACCTATATCTACCATCCATATTGCACTTGTATCACCATCTCTTCGCCGAACTAGTGCACCTATACAATTTACCATTGTATTGGGTGTGTCGGGGACACAAGAGACTCTTTGTTATTTGGTTGTAGAGTTGTTTGAGAGAGACCATCTTCATCCTATGCCTCCCACGGATTGATAAACCTTAGGTCATCCACTTGAGGGAAATTTGCTACTATCCTACAAACCTCTGCACTTGGAGGCCCAACAACGTCTACCAGAAGAAGGTTGCGTAGTAGGCATGAAGCTCTTTTCTGGCGCCATTGTCTGGGAGGTGAGTGCTTGAAGGTATATCTTTAGATCTTGCAATAAAATCTTTTAGTTTCTTGTTTTATCACTAGTTTAGTTTATAAAAGAAAACTACAATAAAATTGAATTGAGTTTGCCTCATACGCTTCATCTTTTTAATATCTTCCGTGAAAATGATGGTAAGGAAAATTGTGCTCAATTGCTAGAAGAAGAATGCATTAAAATGTTTGGTACTAGATCTTTGTATGATGAGCATGATTGCAATGATGTTAGTATGAATGCCTTGAATATCCATGATGCTAATGATATGCAAAACCACAAGCTTGGGGAAGCTATGTTTGATGAAGATGATACTTTTTTGTCCCCCAAATTTTGATGAGCAAATTTATTATGATGAAAGCATGCCTCCTATTTATGATGATTATTGTGATGATACGTATGCCATAAAGAATAAAGATAACCGTGAAACTTGCCATCATGATTTTAACTTTCCATTGGATTATGCTTCACATGATAGTTATTTTGTTGAGTTTTCTCCCACTACTATTGATGAGAATAAATTTGCTCATGTGGAGAGTAGTAAAATTTCTATGCAAGTAGATCATGAAAAGAATGTTTTAGGTGCTGGTTATATGGTTGAATTCATTCATGATGCTACTGAAAATTATTATGAGAGAGGATCATATGCTTCTACATATTGCAATAATATCAACTTTCCTGTCTATGTGTTGAAAATCTTGAAGCTATGCTTGTTTTACCTTCCTATGCTAGTTGATTCGTGCTCACATAAGTTGTTTTCTCACAAAATCCCTATGCATAGGAAGTGGGTTAGGCTTAAATGTGCTAGTCATATTCTTCATGATGCTCTCTTTATGTTTCAATTCTTATCTTTTATGTGAGCATCATTGAAATCATCATGCGTAGCTAGGGGCATTAAACGTTAGCGCTTGTTGGGAGGCAACCCAATTTTCTTTTGTTCTTTGCTTTTTGCTCCTGTTTAGTACTAATAAATAATTCATCTAGCCTATGTTTAGATGTGTTTTTATGTTTTAATTAGTGTTTGTGCCAAGTAGAACCTTTGGGAAGACTTGGGTGAAGTCTATGCGATCTTGCTGTAAAAAACAGAAACTTTTGCGCTCACGAGATTAGATGCCATTTTTTACTGGAGAATGATTTTAGGTTGATTCTTTTTGCAGATGATTAATAGACAAATTACTCAGGTCCACCAATTTATTTAAGAATTTTTGGAGTTACATAAGTATTAGAATGATACATATTACTACAGACTGTTCTGTTTTTGACAGATTCTGTTTTCTATGTGTTGTTTGCTTATTTTGATGAATCTATGAGTAGTATCAGAGGGTATGAACCATAGAGAAGTTGGAATACAGTAGATATTACACGAATATTAATTTAAATTGAGTTCACAACAGTACCAAAAGTGGTGATTTATTTTCTTATACTAACGGAGCTTACGAGTTTTCTGTTGAGTTTTGTGTTGTGAAGTTTTCAAGTTTTGGGTAAAGATTTGATGGACTATGGAATAAGGAGTTGCAAGAGCCTAAGCTTGGGGATGATCAAGGCACCCCCAAGGTAATATTCAAGGACAACCAAGAGCCTAAGCTTGGGGATGCCCAGGACGGCATCCCCTCTTTCGTCTTCGTTCATCGGTAACTTTACTTGGAGTTATATTTTTATTTACCACATGATATGTGTTTTGCTTGGAGCGTCATGTCATTTTCTTTTGTTTTTCTTGCTGTTTGAATAAAGTACTTAAGATCTGAAATTTTATTTATGAGAGAGAGTCCTCATATATCTAAATAATTATTTGACTACTCATTGATCTTCACTTATATCTTTTTGGAGTAGTTTGTCATTTACTCATGTGCTTCACTTATATCCTATGAGTAAATGGTTGAATGAGTTGAATATCATAAATCTGAAATTATATATGTTTCATATGTTTATCTCATGGGGAGTAATGACTTCACATCTAATAAGTACAGGTGGTAAATTTATTGAAGGTTAGCAATCATTGTATTGGTCACTTGAACAATTCATCAAAGAATATTGAAGGAGGAGATATTTCACATATAAATATACTATCTTAGAAATCTTCTATGATTGTGAGCCCCATTAATTATTTTCAAACCTGGGCAAATTAGTTGAAATTGGACAAGGAAGACAACATAATGAGTTATGCTTGGGTATATTTGTATAGAAGTTATATTGTTATAGATCCTCCAACATGTGGTGCTTGCTATTTAGAATCCTTTGCTAGACAAAATATCTGTACTAAGCAGGAATACTGCTTGTGCATCCAAATTCCTTGAACCAAGTTTCTTCCACGAGTGTCCACCATATCTACCTATATGCGGTATTTACCTGCCGTTCCAAGTAAATTTGCATGTGCCAAACTCTAAACCTTCAAATAATAATCTGCTTTGTATGCCCGAATCGCTCATGTAGCAACTAGGGGCTGCCAGTATCTTCCATGCTAGGTGGGTTATTCTCACAATGAGTGGACTCCGCTCATCATTCACGAGAAAAATGGCCGGTAACTGGGATGCCCAGTCCTATGATCAAAAGATCAAAAACCAAATCAAAATAATTGCAAACAAAACTCCCCCAGAATTGATGTTAGTTGGAGGCACCCGTAGTTTCGGGCAAGCCATGGATTGATGATTGTTGGTGGAGGGGGAGTAAAATCTTTACCTTTCTGCTTGGGAACCGCCTATAATGTATGTAGTATGGAAAATATTGGGAACTCTTGGTTGTTATGTTGACAATGAAAGCATACCTCTCAAAATTATTTTCATCTCTATTTTAAAAGCTTCGGGCTCTGGCACCTCTACAAATCCTTGCTTCCCTCTGCGAAGGGCCTATCTTTTACTTTTATGCAAGAGTCAGTAGTATTCCTTCTCATTCCAACCTACTCTTTAGTTGGCAAGCATCATCTGATGGGGAAAGATCTAAGCATATATGGCCATTCAAATATTTTTGATCATGAATTATTATTGTTGACAATTATCTATATGATAAGTAAGTTAGGAGGCAAAACATTAAGCCCCTATCTTTCTCTGTGTTCGATCGATGCTATTTGTTCTAAAAATATGCTTTGAGTGGTAGCAATCATGGAAGACTATATGATAGTTGAGTATGTGGGATTTGCTAAATCAAAGCTCTTACATAGACCCTTCCTGAAAATAAGATGAATTGCAATTGTTGGATGACTGAGAACATAGTTTGCTAGTTTTCAAGAAAGTTTATGGTCTATGCTTTAACATGTGAATAGCTTGTTACTTGATCGTGAGAAGTTTTATGAGATGAGCTGCTGTTATGACATATAATGATGCTAGAAAAGGTGATTGAAATTATCATTGATCAAACTTACGCACCTGCTAGCATTCACACTTCATAAATTATTTCTTTTATCATTTACCTACTCGAGGACGAGCAGGAATTAAGCTTGGGGATGCTGATACGTCTCCAACGTATCTATAATTTATGAAGTATTCATGCTATTATATTATCTGTTTTGGATGTTTGTGGGCTTTACTAAGCACTTTTATATTATTTTTGGGACTAACCTATTAACCGGAGGCCCAAACCAAATTGTTGTTTTCTTGCCTATTTCAATGTTTCGAAGAAAACGAATATCAAACGGAGTCCAAACGGAATGAAACCTTCGGGAGAGTTATTTTTGGAACGGAAGCAATCCAGGAGACTTGGAGTAGACGTCAGGGAAGCTTCGAGGTGGCCACGAGGGTCAGGGGTGCGCCCCCCACCCTCGTGGGCCCCTTCGTGGCTCCCCTGACCTACTTCGTTTGCCTATATATATCCATATACCCTAAAAACATCGAGGAGCACAATAGATCGGGAGTTCCGCCGCCGCAAGCCTCTGTAGTCACCAAAAACCAATCGGGACCCTGTTCCGGCACCCTACCGGAGAGGGGATCCCTCACCGGTGGCCATCTTCATCATCCCGTCGCTCTCCATGACGAGGAGGGAGTAGTTCACCCTCGGGGCTGAGGGTATGTACCAGTAGATATGTGTTTAATCTCTCTCTCTCTCGTGTTCTTGAGGTGTTACGATCTTGATGTATCGCGAACTTTGCTATTATAGTTGGATCTTATGATATTTCTCCCCCTCTACTCTCTTGTGATGAATTGAGTTTTCCCCTTGAAGTTGTCTTGTCGGATTGAGTCTTTAAGGATTTGAGAACACTTGATGTATGTATTGTCGTGTTTAACTGTGGTGACAATGATCTACTTGATATATGTTTTGGTGATCAACTTGCGGGTTCAATGAACTTATGCATAGGGGTTGGCACACGTTTTCGTCTTGACTCTCCGGTAGAAACTTTGGGGCACTCTTTGAAGTACTTTGTGTTGGTTGAATAGATGAATTTGAGATTGTGTGATGCATATCGTATAATCATGCCACAGATACTTGAGGTGACAGTGGAGTATCTAGGTGACATTAGGTTTTTGGTTGATTTGTTTCTTAAGGTGTTATTCTAGTACGAACTCTATGATAGATCGAACGGAAAGAATAGCTTCGTGTTATTTTACTATGGACTCTTGAATAGATCGATCAGAAAGGATAACTTTGAGGTGGTTTCTTACCCTACAATAATCTCTTCGTTTGTTCTCCGCTATTAGTGACTTTGGAGTGACTCTTTATTGCATGTTGAGGGATAGTTATATGATCCAATTATGTTATTATTGTTGAGAGAGCTTGCACTAGTGAAAGTATGAACCTTAGGCCTTGTTTCCTACCATTGCAATACCGTTTACGCTCACTTTTATCATTAGTTACCTTGCTGTTCTTATAATTTCAGATTACAAAAACCTATATCTACCATCCAGATTGCACTTGTATCACCATCTCTTTGCCGAACTAGTGCACCTATACAATTTACCATTGGTGTGTTGGGGACACAAGAGACTCTTTGTTATTTGGTTGCAGGGTTGTTCGAGAGAGACCATCTTCATCCTACGCCTCCCACGGATTGATAAACCTTAGGCCATCCACTTGAGGGAAATTTGCTACTGTCCTACAAACCTCTGCACTTGGAGGCCCAACAACGTCTACAAGAAGAAGGTTGCGTAGTAAACATCAAGCTCTTTTCTGGCGCCGTTGCCGGGGAGGTGAGTGCTTGAAGGTATATCTTTAGATCCTGCAATCGAACCTTTTAGTTTCTTGTTTTATCACTAGTTTAGTTTATAAAACAAAACTACAAAAAAATGGAATTGAGTTTGCCTCATACGCTTCATCTTTTTAATATCTTTCGTGAAAATGATGGTAAGGAAAATTGTGCTCAATTGCTAGAAGAAGAATGCATTAAAATGTTCGGTACTAGATCTTTGTATGATGAGCATGATTGCAAGAATAATAGGCATATAGGTTTGCAATCTATATCAAGCACAATAAAATCTACGGGCACATAATTGCTATTTGTAACAATAAGAACATTATTAATTCTTCTCATAGGTTTCTTAATAGTGGAATCCGCTAAGTGCAAATTTAAAGAACAATTATCAAGTTTATGGAAACCTAGCACATCAGACAATGTTTTTGGAATAGTTGAAACACTAGCACCCAAATCACACAAAGCATTGCACTCATAATCTTTAATTTTAATCTTAATAGTAGGTTCCCACTCATCATAAAGCTTTCTAGGGATTGAAACTTCCAACTCAAGTTTTTCTTGAAAAGATTTCATCATAGCATCAATGATATATTTAGTAAAAGTCTTATTTTGATTATAAGCATGAGGTGATTAAGCATGGATTGCAACAAGGAAATACAATCAACCAAAGAACAATTATCATAATTAAAGTCCTTGAAATCCAAAAGAGTGGGCTCATCACTAGTTAAAGTCTTGACCTCTCCAATCCCACTTTTATCAAATTTTTCATTAAGATCATCACCCTCCAAATTATTGGGACGCCTTCTAGCTAAAGTTGACTCATCTCCAGTCCCATCTTGATCAAGTTTTATATTAGCAAACGATTCAATAGGAGTCATACCAATTACTTCAAGATCTTCATCATGACTATCGCAAAAACTAGAAGAACACACATTTTTGAACAAATCTCTCTTCTCACGCATCCTAGCGGTTCTCTCCTTAATTTTATCCATAGAAATTTGAATAGCTTTCATAGATTCATTAATATCAAGCTTGGGTGGCATAGATATAATCTTAAAAGAATCAATCTCATGCAAAGTTCTATCAATGTTCCTAGCCAAACCATAGATCTTGAGCAATTTTTCTTCTACCATAGCATTAAAAATCTTTTGGGAGTTTATAAAATCTTTAATATTATTCTTAAGAGCAGAGGGTATCTTATTATAATTTCCATAAGAATTGTTGTAAAAATTACCATAATTTTTAGAGGAATTACTAGGAAACAGCCTAGGATTGAAATTGCATTTGTACGCGTTATTACCAAAATTGTTCCTACCAACAAAATTCACATACACAGATTCATTATTATTCTCAATCAAAGTAGAAAAGGCATATCATTGGGATCAATAGGAGCACTCTTGTTAGCAATCAATTTCATAAGTTTGTCCATCTTGTCACTCAAAGTATTTATTTCTTCAATAGCATGCACTTTTTTACTAGTAGAAGATCTTTCGGTATGCCATTGAGAGTAATTTGCCATAATACCATCTAGGAGTTTAGTAGCTTCTACAAATGTGATTTCCATAAAAGTACCTCCCACGGCAGAATTTAAAAAAAATTTAGATGCAAAATTCAATCCAACATATTTTTTTGTATGATCATCAATAAACTTAAATCATGAGCAGGGCAATTTCTTATCATCAATTTCATCCTATGCCAAGATTGTGCAACATGTTCATGATCAAGTTGCTTAAGATTCATTATATCGTCCCTAAGGGAGATGATCTTAGCGGGAGGAAAATACTTGGAAATAAAAGCATATTCGCACTTATCCCATTAATCAATACTATTTTTAGGCAAAGATGAAAACCAAGTTTTAGCACGATCTCGTAGTGAGAACGAAAATAGCTTCATCTTAAAAATATCATTGTCCACATCTTTTTTCTTTTGCATATCACACAACTCAACGGAAGTATCAATCGGAGTACTAATAAAATCATTATTGTTAGTGTTGGAAAAGTCACACAACTTAGTATTTTCTTGAGACATCGTCGCAAAGCAAGCAATCTAGCACACAAGCAAACAAGAAGCAGCAAAAAGGCAAACGGAAAGAAGGTGAATAAAAAGGCAAATATTTTTGTGTTTTTCTATAACATTTTGGAAGTGGGGGAGATGAAAACGAGGGGAAAATGGCAAATAATGTAAGTGCAAGTGATGAATTTAATGATAGGTACTTGGTAGGCTTGACGTAGAATCTCCCCGGCAACGGCGCCAGAAATTCTTCCTACTACTTCTTGAGCTTGCTTTGGTTTTTCCCTTGAAGAGGAAAGGGTGATGCAGCAAAGTAGAGATTAACATTTCCCTCAATTAAAAACCAAAGTATCAATCCATTAGGATGCACGCGCAAGTCTCCAATAGTTGCACCTACACAAACAAACAAATACTTGCACCCAACGCGAAAAAGGGGTTGTCAATCCCTTCATGGTTAATTGCAAGGATGAGATCTGATAGAGATAGGTAAAAAGATAAATAAAAGTGCAAAATAAAGTAAGGATAAACAAATTGCAGCAAGGTATTTTTGTATTTTTTGTTTTATAGATCTTAAATAATATGATAGGAAATAGACCCGGGGGCCATAGTTTTCACCAGAGGCTTCTCTCTTGAAAGAACACATACGGTGGGTAGACAAATTACTATTGAGCAAATGATAGAAAAACGCAAAGTTATGACGATATCTAATACGTCTCTAATGTATCTATAATTTTTGATTGTTCCATGCTATTATATTATCTATTTTGGATGTTTAATATGCATTTATGCTATTTTATATTATTTTTCGGACTAACCTATTAACCTAGAGCCCAGTGCCAATTTCTGTTTTTTTGCCTGTTTTAGAGTTTCCCAGAAAAAGAATACCAAACGGAATGAAACTTTAGCGATGATCTTTCTTGGACCAGAAGCAAACCAGGAGACTTGGAGATGAAGTCGGAGACTCAACGAGGTGGCCACGAGGGTGGAGGGTGCGCCCAGGGGGTAGGGCGTGCCCCCTACCTCATGGGCCCCTCGGAGCTCTCCTGACCTAGTTCCTTCGCCTATATATACTCTTATACCCCAAAAACATTAGGGGGAGCCACGAAAACACTTTTCCACCGCCGCAACCTTCTGTACCCGTGAGATCCCATCTAGGGGCCTTTTCCGGCATCCTATCGGAGGGGGATTCGATCACTGAGGGCTTCTACATCAACACCATAACCCTTCCGATGAAGCGTGAGTAGTTTACCACAGACCCACGGGTCCATAGCTAGTAGCTAGATGGCTTCTTCTCTCTCTTTGATTCTGAATACCATGTTCTCCTCGATGTTCTTGGAGAACTATTCGATGTAATACTCTTTTGCGATGTGTTTGCCGAGACCCGATGAATTGTGGATTTATGATCAGATTATCTATGAATATTATTTGAGTCTTCTCTGAATTCTTATATGCATGATTTGATATCTTTGCAAGTCTCTTCGAATTATCGGTATAGTTTGGCCTACTATATTGGTTTTCCTTGCAATGGGAGAAGTGCTTAGCTTTGGGTTCAATCTTGCGGTGTACTTTCCCAGTGACAGTAGGGGTAGCAAGACACGTATTGTATTGTTGGCATTGATGACCCACAAGTATATGGGGTCAATTGTAGCCTTTTCAACAAATAAGAGTGTTGAACCCAACGAGGAGCAGAAGGAAATGACAAGTGGTTTCGACAAGGTAATGTTTGCAAGTGCTAAAATTGTAAGTAGCGGAGTAGTTTGATAGCAAGATAATTTGTAACGAGCAAGTAACAATAGTAGTAACAAAAGTGCAGCATGGTAGCCCAATTCTTTTGAGGCAAAGGACATGCCAAAACGGTCTCTTATGATAAGCAAAGTGTTCTTGAGGGTACACGGGAATTTTATCTAGTCACTTTCATCATGTTGGCTTAATTTGTGTTCGCTACTTTGATAATTTGATATGTGGGTGGACCGGTGCATAGGTGATGTTCTTACTTGAACAAACCTCCTACTTATGATTAACCCTCCCGCAAGCATCCGCAACTACGAGAAAAGTATTAAGAACAAATTCTAACCATAGCATTAAACTTTTGGATCCAATCGACCCCTTACGGAATAGCGCATAAAATAGGGTCCCGAAAGTCCTCTCATTATTTTTTCTAGGTCAAAATGACATATACTAGAAGAGGGGCACCAGAGGTGGGCCTGGATGAGCACAACCCACCAGGGCGCGCCTGGGCTCCCTGGCACGCCTAGGTGGGTTGTGCCCACCTGCTGGGCCCCCTCTGGTACTTATTGACTCCAAAAAATCTTATTTATTCCATAAAAAATCCTCGTGAAGTTTCAGCTCATTTGGAGTTGTGCAGAATAGGTAGCTTGGCGTAGCTTTTTCAGGTCCAGATTTCCAGCTGCCAGAATTCTCCCCCTTTGTGTATACCTTGCATATTATGAGAGAAAAGGCATTAGAATTACTCCAAAAAGCATTATTATACAATTAAACAACATAAATAACAGTAGGAAAATGATATGTCTCCAACGTATCTATATTTTTTGATTGTTCCATGCTGTTATATTATCATTCTTAGATGTTTTACAATCATTTTATAGTCATTTTATATCATTTTTGGTACTAACTTATTAACATAGTGCCCAGTGCTAGTTGCTGTTTTCTGCATGTTTTTACATCGCAGGAAATCAATATCAAATGGAGTCCAAACGCAAAGAAACTCCTGGAGGATTTTTTTGGGCCAGAAGAAAGCCAGTGGGCTAAGGCTTACCTGGGGGGCTGCTCGAGGGGAGCAACACCCACCAGGGCGCGCCAGGAGGCCCAGGCGCGCCCAGGTGGGTGCTGCCCACCTCGGGTGCCCCCCAAACCGCCTTTTTGCTCTATAAATACCCAAATATTTCAGAAACCCTAGGGGAGGCGACGAAATATTGATCCAGCCGCCGTAGAGTCCAGAACCACCAGATCCAATCTAGATACCGTCATGGAGGGGTTCACCACTTCCATTGGTGCCTCTCCTATGGTACGTGAGTAGTTCTTGGTAGACCTACGGGTCTGTAGTTAGTAGCAAGATGGCTTCCTCTCTCTTTCTTGATTATCAATACAATGGTCTCTTGGAGATCCATATGATGTAAGTCTTTTGGCGGTGTGTTTGTTGGGATCCGATGAACTTTGAGTTTATGATCAGATCTATCTGTTTTATCCATGAAAGTTATTTGAGTCTTCTTTGATCTCTTATATGCATGATTGCTTATAGCCTTGTATTTCTTCTCCAATATTTGGGTTTTGTTTGGCCAACTTCATCTATTTATCTTGCAATTGGAAGAGGTGCTTTGTAGTGGGTTCGATCTTACGGTGCTTGATCCCAGTGACAGAAGGGGAACCGACACGTATCTATCGTTGCTACTAAGGATAACAAGATGGGATCTATATCTCTGCAATAGATAAACAGATCCCGTCTACATCATGTCATCGTTCTTATTGCATTACTCCGTTTTCTCATGAACTTAATACACTAGATGCATGCTGGATAGGGGTCGATGTGTGGAGTAATAGCAGTAGATGCAGGTAGGAGTCTACTAATCTTGGACGTGATGCCTATATAATGATCATTGCCTGGATATCGTCATGATTATTTGAAGTTCTATCAATTGCCCAACAGTAATTATTTTCCCACCGTTTGCTATTTTTCTCGAGAGAAGCCACTAGTGAAACCTACGGCCCCCAGATCTCTTTTCATCATATTTGCCATCACATTCATTTTCAGATCTATTAAACCAAAAGTACAAAAATACCTTGCTGCAATTTGTTTGTTCCGTGATCTATTTATCCTATCTACCACTTTTTACCTCGCATTTTTGCCTATCTTGAGGCATCATACCCGAAAGGGATTGACAACCCCTTTAACACGTCGGGTTGCGAGTATTTGTTATTTGTGTGCAGGTGATGTTTACGTAGTGTGAGGAGGTTCTCCTACTGGTTCGATAATCTTGGTCATATCATTGAGGAAAATACCTACCTTCGCTATACTGCATCATCCCTTCCTCTTTGGGGAAATACCGACGTAGTCTAGCAGACATCAAAAGGAATTCACAAATCCCATCTCCTCGCAATTTACATTATTTGCCATTTACCTCTCGTTTTCCTCTCCCCCACTTCACAAAAAATTACCATTTTATTCGCCCTCTTTTTTTCCGTTCGCCGTTTTCTCGTCAAATCTGTTTTTCGTGTGCAATCTTGCTTTTCACTTTTTGTCGCTATGGATTTTTCCTCTTCTATTGCGTGCGCCCCCCAAGAACGAGGTTCTCAACTTTAAGCAAAGGGGGGGGGAGAAAATTTAAAAGATGCTTGGTATAGGATTTGCAATGCTCATAATAGATCTATGCGTAAGCAATCTACCGTTGTTCTTTGTGGCACCCCGGCTCAGAGAAAACTGGAACGCCTCGTATTCCAGCCCAGAGATCGAGATGAAGTCTTTTGGAATACAGCACTACTTAGCATAGAACAAACCAAATCTTTATTACAATCTATTTGGATACAAGGGTTACATCGGCACGACAACACTACGCCTGCCACTGTTGCTTTATGCAAGCAGCAGAACAACACGATGCAGCGGAAGAACTCTAGCAGCGGAACAACGATGACGGTGGTGAACTCCACTCCGCAGGGACTCTGGCTGGAACGCTTATCCTAGCTTGCACAAACGGAAACCATGACAAGCAACCAATCAAATCCGGCATGACCTGCAAGCTGGCGTGACATGCCAGGTCAGTACATTGAATGTACTTGCAAACTCACAAAAATCCAGAAGCATTCAAGACAACAACAGCATGGCAATTACAGGTTAAACAGGAATTAACCTGATATCATCATAGCAACATGGCATCAACATGAGCATATTAATCCAACAATACTAGCATGCAACATGACGACACTATATGCACCACTTATTCTGCTCGGGTTACCTCGTAACCAACACATGCATCACTTACCAACCTCGGACATCACATGATCATCTCAGGATCAAATCAAGCTTGGCATGAACAATACCGTAGTAATCATTAAATGACCAGAAGGAGCTTGATCTTTACCCACGATTCTCATACAACATCACGAATATGCAACAACTCGGTATCCTCGATACCACGGTGATCTTTACGGCGATCACAACCACGACCAACACTTGGTCCCAAACCGTGATCCTTACGGCGATCACAACCACGACCAACACTTGGCCCGTGATCCTTACGGCGATCACAATCAACTTATCTCATCATTATTAAGCACATTATTCTTATTACTGTTGACTCATGGTGTGACCTAATTTTGACCTGGGCCCTTATCCGCGGGCGCGGCTATCGATAGATTTAATATACACTCTACAGAGGTTAGTACACTGTACCCACACTACGGAACCCATGGCCTCGCACTCCCATTCGGGTGGACCAACGGCGTTCCGACAAAACCGTCCTACTGCCATGACACTCTCCCGGCCACTCCAACTCACTCCCCACTAGGCTAAGTCATGTGTGGCCCCGTGCCTACCTCCAGACACAACGACCACCATCGTGGCCCGTCCCACTCTGAGACCCGGATCCAAAAACTAAACAACGGGCACACAAGGCTTATGTCCGCCTACCTGATCGGGGTAGCACGCGCCCATAACCTTCCCTAGTTGGAGGCACCGGCGAGAGGCACAACAATAGACCCAGTTAGGACCGTCCCATACCGGTAAACGTGGTTGCACTGGTCAGCATCGATTCAGCGGCACCATGACTCAGCCAACAGGTGTTCAGGTTCAATTTAATCCGGTTAACTTGAATGCAAATTTGCTGAGCCATGATAAAAATGCATGAACATGATATCAACATAATCATGAGGGTATCACATAACTATCCACCATATCAACAATAAATCGTATCCACTGAGCATGGCATACTGACTACCATGACCATCAACATGTACTACTAGCAAGCATAAATATATGAAAGGAAATACTAGCAAGTATAACATGATCACAGAGTACAAGACAACATAGCACAAAAAGTGAACATGCACCTCTAAACATTACCGGAACAACGATAACCATCTTTTCAACAAGCAATTATTTAATAAAGATTCAAGTTGAAAACCATGGCTACTGTATGACTATCATGCAAGTGGGTATAGTGGCTTGCCTGGGGATGAAGAAGGCACCGGGGAGAAGTGCGGTGAAGCCGCGGAAAGATTTGCCGGAAAACGTTCTCTCTCGGAGGGGGCTGAATAAGGGCAAGGGCATAAAGGTCATTTTCACAGTGTCAAACCATAGTGAAAACATGACCAACAGAACGGGCTCGACTAAACGAAGAAGTGAGCGTTGGTTTCACCTTATTTGGAGTTACGGTTAAAAAGTTATGGACGTTTTTCCGCCATGGACCCATCTGTAATGAAAATCTTTTCAACCAGGGGCCTGAACAAAAAAAGTGAAAGCGTAATCGGGGAAATACGTTTTCACCTTATCCATATGAACAGTGGCGGGGCTGACGTGTGTGGTTCCCACGGGTGGGGCCCGTCACTTATCCACGTGGGCTGGGCTGGGTCAACGCCCATCCCCGACAGGTGGGGCCGAGAGGGGAGGCGGGGCCCGCCTGGCCAGCTGGCTGGGCGCACGGGGCACTCGTCCCCTTCCTCCCGCTCGCCTCTGTTTCTCCTGTGAAGCAGACAGGGAGCAGGGAGGGAGATGGCGAGGGGCCAGCCGGTCCAGGCCAGCTCCGGCCGAGCTGGTGGCACCTGCGGGCGCGCGAGGACACGCCGCACCCGTTCAGGCGAAGAGCGGCCGCCGAGGAGGCTTGGAACAGAGGGGAGGGGCGGCGCCATGGGAAGGCAGAGGCCGCTCGGTGGTGGTGGAGTTCGTCGGAGCAGGGTGCTCCGGCGAGGGCTGAGGAGTCGGGGCGGCTCGCGGGGATGAGGGGAAGACGATGGGGGAGTTGGGGAAGCACGAGGAGGCTCGGGACGGCCGGACGAGGTGGAGGCCGAACGGCGGATGCGGCGGCCGAGCTCCGGGAGGCGCGGCCAGAGGCACTCCGGCGAGGGGAAAGGGGTTGGGGCGGCTCTCGGAGATGAGTGGAACCTCGTGGACAACTTGGGAGGAGGAGAGGAGGCTCGAGCTCGCCGGAACCAAGGAGGAATCGCGGCGGCCGAGGCGAACAGTGGTGAACTCCGGCGAGATGCCGTTGCTTCGGTAGGCTAGGAGGGACTAGGAGGGGTTTGGGAGCTGCAGGAGAGTCTAGGGTCCTTATAAAGGCAGAGGGGAAGGCTCTGGAGCTCGTGGACGAGCTCCTGGTCGAGCTTTAATGGTGGGCCGTGGCTGGGCATGGCACGGGCATGGCATTGGCGACACATTCATGGCGAACCACGGCGAAGCAGTGACGCAACGCGATGCAGAGGCTCACGGGGCAGCTACCAGACATGGATGGAGGTCGAGACGACGAGGGAGACAACGGGCACAGGGCCGGGAAGAAGACAGAGCACGAAATTTGCCTGACATCAGCGTGATCACCACCGGCACTAGAGAAAATAGCTAGTTTTGGCGTGGCCGACCATGTCTAGTGGAATGACCTTAGTGACCTAAGTATAGATGAGGGAATAAATCATTCCAGGGGCAAAAAGTGATTTGCACTTAGCTCCAAAGTAAACCAGCATCCAAGTGTTTGTGCTGTGCAGTGGGGACACCAGCTAGGTAACTAAGTAACTAGCTTGTCTGGGAGGTTTATCTATCGAAGTACTTTCACCCTGGAGGTTTTGAGGGTAAAAGGATCAAGATTTATTTTTGGTCCAGAAATGAAGATCATGATGGTGCACTCTCATGGAGTGTCCACTTGAGCTCAAATTGGGCAAGGCTTAGTAATTTGGTCATATGAAGATGCTCACAATGTATCATACCATTTGGCCAAGCCAAAATGGCACTTGCTTCACAAACATTTCCGCTGAGCAGAAACTTGAAATGATTATGGTGATCAAATGGATTATTTAAATGATGGCAAAATGGGTGGAGAGATGTTTTATGGGTATAAGAATTATCTGGTAATTTATCAGGATTTTTGAAGCAATATAAAATGCACTTGCTTCACAACCTGAAAATATTGCCAGAAACAAAGATTTGCTCCTGTGCTCACATAGATAATTGGATAGGGCTGCAAATGAGTGTAAGGGGTTAATATGTGCACATTAAGGAGTGTGCAGAATTTCAACTTATTTTGGTACTCCTAGCTAGTACTTCCTTCACAAATCCTTCTGTTTGACAGAAAATTTGAAAATTCACTAAGGAAGATTGGCTAGGCAAATAAATTTGAACTTGTGCATGAGGCAATTATTTGGTCATATAAACATGACCAAAGAGGTTGGGAGTCAATAGGAGAAATATAAATGACACTTCCTTCACAAAGTGCCATTCAAGGCATAATAGGAAAAGGAATATTGGGGAATTATTTTTGAACATGGCAATGAAAGGTTTTGCCATATTTGATCAAGATATGACCCAAACAATTTATTAGAATTATTTGGTAATTGTTGGAGTGAGGGAAATATAGGTTGCCTCACAACCTAGGGCAATTTGAGTTATTCCTTTAATAGAAAAGGAATATTCCCAATAAAAAGAATATTGGGATTTGGGATAGGATGGAAATGACAGGGTCTAGGGAAAGATTTTGGAATGACAAGCCACTTTGGAAGCAAAGAAGAGGGCATCTTCTTCAGTTTCCAGACCACAAAGCCACGGAAAAGAAAAACTCAGGCAAAAACCTCGGAAAAACAAAAGAAAAAGAAAGGGCCAAAAATCAGGCTGTCACATTCTTCTTCGTTGTTTTTATGTGGGCATCACCACTTGGTATAGATTCGTCCTTGATACGAGTACCAGTGGTAATTTCTTGATGTGTCCTACTCTTGATGCTTTTAATACTTTGGGAAATTTAGTGGGCTCACCACCACTCGTGATCAATGAAACAATATTGACTCTCGAGCATGTTATGGAAAGACTAGATGCTACCGAAAAGAAAATGCTTACCATAGAACATATTGAAAATTTGGATAGAAAAATGCAAAGTTATGCTACTAAAGTTGGGTCAAAAGCGGGAGACATTTTTAAGTTGCTAAAAGAAAAAGGAACTATAATTCATGAAAGAATTGAAGAGAGCCCATCTAGGATTGATAAACTAGAATAATTTTTTTCTAATCTAGGTATGACTTTTGCTTCTGCTAAAACCCCCATGAAATTAGCAAGACTACTCAAGTCACTAAAAACAAAGGACCAACTTCTAGCAATGATAAAGGAGATCTTAAGATGATTAGTATCCATCCCAACTTTATTGAAGTCATAAGAGATCCTTTTTGCGAAAATAAGTTTTTCAATCTCATGCCTAGAAGTATTGTCACTAAGAGTTTATATGCAAAATCCTTAAAAAATCCCAAGTGCTCGATCAAGGAAGTGGATGAAGATGACAAAACTTAGATCCTACGCGTTATGCCTAGCTAGGGGCGTAAAACGATAGCGCTCGTTAGGAGGCAACCCAATGAATAAAATTTATTTTTGCTTTTTGATATCTGTTCTTGAGTGTTAGGACAATTATGCTACTGTTATTATTGTGTTTTTTTTGTGTTTTAATTAGTGTTTGTGCCAATCAAGGCCTTTGGGAAGACTTGGGTGAAAGTTTATTTGATCTTGCTGAAAAACAGAAACTTTTGCGCTCACGAGAATGGTTGTAATTTTTAACAGAAGAGATATTTTAAGTTAATTATATTTTCAGAGGATTAATAGACAAATTACTCACGTCCACCAATTTATTTCATAATTTTTGGAGTTACAGAAGTATTCGAAATTTTCAGATTGCTACAGACTGTTCTGTTTTTGACAGATTCTGTTTTCTTTGCGTTGTGTGCTTGTTTTGATGATTCTATGGTTTTATTTGATGAGTTTTTGCCATTGAAAAGTTGCAATACAGTAGATATAATGCAAAAACAAAATAATAATAGGTTTTGTACAGTACTTATAGTAGTGGTTTGGTTTCTTGTACTAACATATCTCACGAAGGTTTTTGTTTGAGTTTTGTGTGATTGAAGTTTTCAAGTTTTGGGTTATATTACGATGGATGAAGGAATAAGGATAAGAAAAAGGCTAAGCTTGGGGCTGCCCGAGGCACCCCAAGATAATATTCAAAGAAGTATCAATAAACTAAGCTTGGGGATGCCCCCGAGTGGCATCCCCGCTTTCTTCTAACAACCATCAGTATTTTACTTGAAACTATATTTTTATTCGTCACATGATATGAGTTTTGCTTGGATTGTCTTGTATGATATAAGTATTTTCTTGTTTTGCTTTGTGTTTTAAGTGTTTAATCCTTGCTGGACACACCCTTTTGAGAGAGCCAAAAATTATGCTATGCTTGCTCCTATGCTTCACTTAAATTTTTAGAGCCATGGACTTGCTCTAGTACTTCACTTATATCTTTTTGAGCACGGTGTGCTTTATTGATTTTGAAGAAATGCTCTCATGATTCACTTAGATTTATTTGGGAGTTAGTAAATTTTGAAGAAATTCTCTCTTGCTTCACTTAGATTATTTTGAGAGAAAGAAAAAAATTATGCCCATGATCTTCACTTATATTTGTTTGAGCTTATCAAAAGCAACACATGAAAATAGTCCCAAAGTGATAGATATCCAAGGAGGATATAATAAAAACTTTCATGAAGATCATTGGACAAAATAAACTTGATTCTTAGTAATGGTTTTGAGATATGACGATATGATATGCGAGTCATGTTGATGAGTAATTGTGCTTTAGTAAGAATATTGATGTTAAGGTTTGTGATTCCCTATGCAAGCACGGAAGTTAATAGTTATGCAATGAAATTTATATCCTACTTATGGTGCATTATTTGGTGTTACTTATGCTTAATGCTTGGGACGAGATTTTTTGCTTTTTGGTTGGTCGCTTCTCAATCTTAATGCTAGCCTTCATTTTGCACTAAGTATGATCACTAGTTGTGCATCCAAAACCCTTTAAACTAGTTTTGCCTTATGAGTCCACTATACCTACCTATATGCGGTATTTCCATGCCGTTTTAAGCAAATTTGCATGTGCCATCTCTAATATTCAAAATAAATTTCTCTTTTGTGTGCTCTACTACTCGCGAGGTGGTAAAGTGTAGCCAATATTTTCCATGCTAGATGTGTTATTCTCACGATGAGTGTTTATTCACTTGTCATTGCATGAGAGTACGACAAAGGTACTAGGGATGCCCAGTCCCGAAATGAACAATGAATTTACTTTATGTTGTCAAATAATAAATTCCTTGGAAAGTGTTGGTATGGAGGGCACCCATGGATACGGCTTGCCATGGAAAGTGAAAGTTATGGTGGAAAAAGGAATAAACTTTATTTTTTATTTGGGAACCGCCTATGATGTATCTAGCATGGAAAGTGTTGGGATGCTCCAAGTCGCTTTCGTTGGTAGGAAAAGTATGCCTCTCAAATACTCAGGAGCGCCTTGCTCATGTATATCGTCCATCACAACGACAATCTATAAAACAGCCTAGCTAGAGAGGGTACTATGGTATGGAGTATGTACTATCGTGAGCGACCGATCATAGTGCCACTGCACACGAGTGTGTGTCTGATCGATTCATCCATTATTCGTAAGTTATGCATGGTTGTGTGGTGTCTAATGGTGGTCATCGAAGGCTAGCTGGCGACAAGAGCGGTTGCATGGACGCCTGGTTGTCAATACGTACCGCATACGCTTCAAAGGCTCGTCATCCATGAGTTCACATTTTACCACCACGCCAGCGTCTGACCGCCCTGGCCTATCGAAACCCCTTCCATCGCGCGCGCTTCCCGCCTGAAACGGTCACCGTCTCTCCAGAACGTCAATGCCGCATTCACCAGACTTAACTGCAGGTGCAGTTGGTGTGTCACTGACATGCGGGCCAGATGCCCATTGGGCCCACATGTTAGTAACCCAACACACCTGCAGTTAAGTCATTGAAGCAGCGTCCGCATTCACGCCTGACGAACCTGCTCCGGCGCCAGCCGTCCATCCGTCTATCGCGGCCCATTGCCATTCGTCGGCTATATTAACTTGAGCCCCAGCTCCCAGCCATAGCCAAAGACCCACACTCATTCTCCTCCGCCCCCTCCTTCTGTCGGCACCACTCCAACCATGGCCTCCTGGCGCTCCAAAGCTCTCTTGGACGTATTGTCACAGGAGCAGATGAAGGACATCGGCAGCTCCGCTCCGGGCGCGCTCCAAAGCTCTCTTCGATGTACTATCGCAGGAGCAGACAAAGGAGATCGCAGGCACCCTCCTGGCCGCCCTCCGCTGCCACGACCATGAAGCCAGCACGCGGGCGCGGGCGCAGCGGCAGCGAGGAAGAATAGTACATAGTAGGCCGCCGCTGCTCTGGTCCTAGGAAGGCCACCGCTACTCTACTCAGTCGACGCCAAGCTTGGTGGGGTAAACATCGGCGGCTGATTAAGCCGCTTGACGGCGACGTGGAGGCAAAAATCTTTAGAACCTTGTGCTCTGGAGGAGGAGGTTATCGAGGCGGATGAGGAGGAGGCAAAGGCAATGGCCAGCTTTCTCGGGTTCATGGCCGGACATGGTGGTCAGGCGCCGGCGAACGTTTATATTAGGTTTATAGTAGGTTTTAGTATGGTTTGTGCGAAATATGTAATGAATTTCGTCCAGTTTGTAGGTTTTTTTTTCAAAATGTAATGAATTTCATCTGGTTAATTTGAAATTTGCTTTGTTTGCACAAATTTCGTCCGGTTAGTTCAGATAGTTGTCGAAAGGTATGCGGGCAGCATCGGATGGCATCCATCAGTGTCCTCGGACAGATGCCGGTGTAAATTTGTGGGCCAGCGCTGGAGATGCCCTTACTATCATTCTATAGTCGCTAACAGTGCTCCATTATTTGGTAGGGAACAGTTATCCCTCGATCAAAATCAGATCCACCGTGTTTCGTACTCCTCCCACGTAAGAGTGTAAACTCTTGCTTACAGAAAAATGGAGCAAGTGGACGGCACTGTACCACGTCATATCACTCAAACTAGCCCGCCTAACCCGTGGGAAAGCACCGCCCTCGTCATTTTGTTCGGGATTTCTATCGATCGACCACATGAAAATGTTACTCTTTTCAAGTTCAAAAGGAAAAGGCGGTACACTTATGACACATACGCTCGCACCCCCGACAGTCCGGCTCGCACGCCGCTCACTAGAGGGGACACACATTATCTTGCAATTTCACTGACATGTGGGACTGCAATTGAATAAACCGTCGATAGCCGAAATCTAATCGCTCGGCGGGCGTCGGCTGGGAAGAGAGAGACAGGGGAGGGAGAAGAGATCGCCCGCCCGCCGTGCATGGACTCCAAGAGATATATGGTGATAATGTGCGGTGGGCCATGCGGGAGTCCGGACCGCTTCCAAGCCCGCTTCTGACCGCCCTGGCCCACCAGAACCCCCCCCCCACACACACACATCCTCGCGCGCGCTCCACCCTCACTCAAACGCCAGCTACCTGCATTCGTAGCAAGTACCGGTAAAATACTAGGCTATAAGACCGCTTATGTGGAGGAGAGAGAGGCATTGACAAAGTCAAGGAGTGGGCTCTGCAAGAGCCCGTCTCTACACATGCTCCTAAGTATAAAAAAGTAATTCTAAAAAAGAGGCATAAAAAACAATTGTGTCTAAAAAAGAAAGCTAAAAAACATTTGAGAGGAAATAGATAGAGAGAAAGTGAGAAAAAGTTGTAACCTTATAGCCAACCTTATAGTCAACACTATGGTAGTATTACATGAGGAAGGAGGGAGTGGTGCACATGCCAAGTTCACTGGGTTGCCGTGTTTCACACTCCTCTGTTGTAACAGTGGAGACAATAGCTTTCATCAAAAATAAACAATGAATACTCGTTGCTCGTCCTCTTTATCGGAAAGAATACTTTCATTCGCTGACATGTGGGACGTCGACCATCCTGGTCCACCTGCCATGCACAAAATTATCCTGGTCCACCCCGGTCGTAGCGCACGCCCAACCTTTCCCACTGTAAGTTGGTCAGACGAAGGAACCATCATTACTTTGTTGACTTCCACTTCTTCAAGAAAACTTACTGTACCCGCAATACTGCTACCACATGCGAAGACTGGACGACACTGTACCACGCCATATCACTGAAACCCACTAGGCCAAACTAGCCCGCCTAGGTCATCTACTTTGGAACGGAGGGAGTACGTCTCTGTACTGCTATGGTTTGTGTTGTACGTCTCTGTACTTTTGCTACGATTTCCCTACCCTATGAACCAAATGTGGCCTGAATGTATCCGTGTTGACTATTGTCTGATTGATCGCTAAGCCTACAATTTTAGGAGCTTGGGCTATTGGCCAATAGACGACGGATAAGTATAAGCATACCACGAGCTCATCAGCCCCAACGTTTCTCTTCGGTGAGTGTTTTGCAAGTACTATAGCTCGCACAGTAGCTAGCCTACTAACACCAAGAATTATCAAACAAGCCCTGCTGATATGATAAACATTTCAAACTTACATCTAAGCATGCCATATATTACATCAAAAGCTGGTCAGGATACATCTGTTTCCATAACTCGGAGAGGGTTGGCATGATTCACTATCAAACAAAAGTAGCAAGTACCGCCCACACAAGACAGTGCACTAGCCCTAAGATGGTTTGATAACACACATCGTTCTGGTAATTAAACACAGGGCAATGCAAACTACCCCGAAGGATTAGCGCGACCAACTATTTCTTGTCATCGATCTCTCGGGCAATGACCACAGCACGGACAGCGGCATGGGAATCTATCTCTGGGGCGATGTCCACAGGACTGACCGCGACATCAGAATCGATCTCTGGGGCGATGTCCACAAGATGGACAACGGCATCGGAATCGATCTTCGGGGCAATGTCAACAGGACGGACCACGACATCGAAAACGCTCTCTAGGGCATCGGAATCATCAAGGACGTCCACCGGCACCTGCACAACCCTAACATATTAGCAAGCACATTGCAAATAATCAAAAACCACAACTATGGTAAGCCATTATTTTTTACCTTGTGCAGCTCACCGGGGGATCCCATCCCTCCGGGGCCATCTCCTCGTCCTTGATGGGGGCCATCACCTTGCCAGGGGAATACTGCTTCTCAACGGCTACTATCTCCTCAAACTCGGCCTTGAGCCTCTCATAGGTGTCCATTAGAGTTTCTAGGGAAGGCACGGTGGGGCCCTTGCTGTTCTTCCAACTTTATTTGAGGAGTTCGTCCGCCAACATCATCAACTCTTTGGCCAGTGCTTGTTTCTTGGAGTTCTTCGTCTCCATGGGTTGGCCCGCCAACATGGTCAACTCATTGGTCGGTGCTCGCTTCCTGGAGATCGCTGTCTCCAGTGGGTTGTCTGCCGGCAACTATTTGCCTAGTGCTCCAGGATCCATCAATGAACTGACAAACAAAAAGCAATTGAAAGGAAACCACAATCGTATGAAAACGAGAAAAGAATAGGCTGTGAGAATCGGTTGATGCTTCGCAAAAAGAAGATTCTTGGAATGAAAATATAGCAACATCACTGATTCGCCCACCTTTCCTTCATCGGTACAGAAGAAAAATGGAAGAAGTGAGTAGCCTGGAGTGAGGTTTTCTTCAAGAAAGGGGAGAAAGGGCTTCAACGAGCGTTCCAGTGAAATGATGATTGCTTCGTCCAATCCAACTTCGAGGCCACTTTACCACTGCTGGTAAAGGTGTGGGTTTTGTGATATGACAGGTCATGACGACCACACCGGGCTGACCGGTGAGTCTTGACTGTAGCATCTCGCTGTGATTTGATGGATGGCACGCGGGCCCAGATGCTTTGATGTCCCGCGTGTAGATTGAGCGGCTAGTCATATAGGAGTGCTCAATATCGTGCACTACGACCAAGGCGGAGAGGAAAACGAGAGAAGTACGTAATTAATGCATGAGTTTAATTAGGGTAGTTTTGTAAAGTACGAGATACATTCCTCCAATCACAAAATGCCTTGGTTGATGAGATTTGAGATTTGAGCCCTATAAACCGGAAGAGAGGGAGTACTGCAGGCGGTGTAGTCTAGTCACTTGTTGAAATCTCTATAAAGGCAAATACTGCTTTCCGGTTTAGAGGGCTATACTAGCAAGTACTAGTACTACAATAGTGGGCTCAAATAGCAATCTTTGTCTCATGAAGAGCCTGGCTATATGCGTGCTCCAAGGCACCGCACCACGCCCCACCCCTACACAAAGACTGCCATGTGAGCGTTCACAACTGCCATGTTCGGGTTGCGCTTGGCTCTTCGCCTCTTCGAGAAGACGAACAATGATGTTACTACTACTTCTACAGTATAGAATCCACTGCTGCTATCCGTCCACCGCGTGCGGGAGGGATAGCGTGTAGCGAAAGCTTCTCCTAGTCCTACCAGCCACCACGCTCATGCGCGAGGGAGGGACGCAGCTTCATTGACTTACTGCTCCTGCCTTTGCATCTATGACAGGTGGGCCCAACAGGTGGGTGGCCCACCTGTCATGCAGCCAAAGGCAGGCGCAGTTAAGACACCGGAGCTCAGTTCGCGAGGGAGAGGGCATTGTAGTAATCAAACTTCTCGGTCTTGTACGAGTTGACACGACACATCAAAGCACTGCACTTGATATATTTCAATAATTTGCGTTTACCGATGCATTAATTACTCCCTCCGTTCCTAAATATAAGTCTTTTTAGACATTTCAAATGGACTAGAACATACAGATGTATGTAGACATATTTTAGAGTGTAGATTCACTCATTTTGCTTCGTATGTAGTCACTTGTTGCAATCTCTAAAAAGACTTATATTTGGAAACAGAGGGAGTACAACGCATGCATGCATGCCATGACTTTCCTTTTGATACTTGCATGTGTTGATTTGATGCAGTTGCCAATTTTGACTATAAATTTAACTAACCAAAGGTTCATGCATGTCACAAAAAATTACGGGGCTGTTTGGATTGTGACTATGTTTGTCTTATGTTGCCACATTATATTTCCCACACTTGCCACACTTGCCTAACTTGAGTTGCTCAAACTGTTAGACACACTTTGGCTTGCCTAAGGGAATCTTGCCACACTTTTTGTGTCTATGACATGTGGGGTTCACTGCTAATAAAAAAAATTCTTGTCTTAGGTGTGTCTAACAAAAAAGACTTATATCTAGGAACAGAGGGAGTAGAAAATATAAACAATAATGCATGTTGGGACAGCCCACCTTTCCGATAATTTTAGCCGTGGGCTTGTTCACAATTTTTACGAGGGGGTGGTTGTTCATTTAATGGAGGGACTTGTACCAGACTTGAATGATACAAAGTATGACCTGGCACACCGTAACACCACTTGGAATAAGCGGGTAGCTATCTCAAAAAACAATCAACAACTAAAAAACAGCGACCTGTCACGTACATAATTTTAAATGATTGTTTTGATGGAGTGAAAAAGGAAAACTACCCCACTACGTATATATAGGCCGGAGCCTCCGCGCTTGCTTGCTAGGGTTGCTCTATTTACACACTCTCATCCTCTCCAGATCTAAACAAGAGAGCGGTGGTAACACTGTCTTTCTCCCTTCAAAAAACACTGTCTTTCTATCCTCACCGCTGGTTACAGATCCGGACGTATCCTCCTCCGCCGGTGAAGGGGAGGAGGGGCGGCGTTTAGGCCGTCGTCGACAGCGAGGGAGGAGACCCACTGCTGGCCGCACCATTATCTCTGGCCTCCCGTCGGCGCGAGAGGTCCTCCGATCCCTTCGTCGTTGCCCTAGTGTGGGCGGATCCGGCCTCCCGCCGCCCACCTATCCACATCCTGACGACCTTCAGGTATATCTTCCTTCGAAACCGCCTTAGCTCTACTTCCCCAGCTCGCTATGTCACTGCATGTGCATCATTTTCTACCTCTCAGCCCCTCTCGATCGGATGGTCCAACGTCGCCTATTTTGTTTTCTTCTATTGTTAGAGGTAAAGCTACTTCATGGAGTCGAACCTTGTACTTGGTTCAAACAAGAAATAAAGTGGGGGTGGGGGAATTTAGTATGTACATCGGACTTGGTACAAACAGGAAGGAAAGGGGGTGAAAGTAGTACAGACTAGTCATCCAACCGGTCTCTTGGTCGAAAAGGGAAATATAGGGGTAACGCTGTACACAGTGGTATGACCAGGACTAGATTTGCTATCCACACATAGGAGTACGTGGCTAGAGTGAACAAAAATGGGACCAACCCAGATATGTTTCTTGGATGTTGGTTTCTCGGGGCAACAAATTATGAATCACCACTTTATGCCCCTGTTTAGGTAAATGGTGCTGGACTGCTGGTGCACCCACTGTCCCATGCCCTTATACCAAATATTTAGTTGTTCTTAATCTAATGCCCCTGGTAAAATGAAGCCATGCCACTGTTATAAGCCATGACAAGTTTAGCCAAATGTTTTTGCCTGTAATTGTTTGAGACTCTGACTGTTTCCTCTGTAGCTTTTTGTGCAAACAGGGATATCCATTTCACCTGGTTGCTATTGTGACCTTTTGGTGCACTGCACAAAACACTTCTTAAAAGAAGTGACTTTTGTGCTGTTTAACTGGAATGTCAGAATGGAACAGTTGGTTCATTTCGGTGGAACTGCACAAAGGGAGATCTGTGTTCCAATCCTCATCATCCATATTGGCACCATAACCTTCCTTTAGGTAAGAATGATATTTAATGCATGTGTTCTTCTCTATTTTGCGACTGCCATGAGAAAATAATGCTATTTTTTACTAGTACACTTGTACTCCCTCACTGACAAAACCAATTCTGAAATAGAAGGCCAATCATGTACTTGGTTTCACCAACTGGTGAGGAGAAAGAGAAACAGAGCATGAAGAGCAGGAAGAAGATGAATAAACAGTGCCAAGGTGATCTTGCTTAAGCCAGAGGCCTCATTCAAGGCCATTCAAGGGCTCTGGCAACGACTACCTTACATGTGAGATGATCCTCCAGGGAGCCCTTCCACTTTTGTTGTCTCACTTAATTAATTAGGAGTACTTAAGTACCACTAATTTATTGCTGCCTAATTTTCCAGTTGGAATTAAACAAATCTTTAGTAGCACCCTATGCTGAAATCATGTACGTGTGTATGTTTGTCTATGGAGGTGAATCATGTGGTGGAGCAGGGAGGGAATATTATTAGTGTCATGACATAATAGTGCTATTGTTTTGCATGTCAATTTATTGCAATTGGTTCAATGAGGCAATGTTTTGTGTATTGTCCATCATGAATTAGATGCTACTGTTAGAGTAATATGCTAATGTCTTTCTATCCTTTCTCACTAAGCTAATGAAGGTTTCACCTTGTTCCTACTTGTGCAAACAGGGATCATGTTGTGCCAATCATACATTTTAGTGAAACTACACAAGACAATACAATGAACTGTATCCCAGCCAGTGCTTTAACTCTGCTGGAAGTTCTTGATAATCTTTCGATATAATCTCAGCACTGGTAAACAAGAGTGATTTCAACCATACATTTGAAGTGCACCAAAATATATACTATTGAGTGATTCCAGTGAGTGCTTTATCATCTCTTATGGGACTACATGAATAAGCTTTTTTCCTCAGGTTGGTACGGGCCTAAGGCCTTCATCCATATTAGTTTGCTGTCATCTCTACTTGTATCGTGCTACTGTCATGAGAAACTCCTTTATCTTTGCACGTTAAAGTTTTGCAACCTATGATACATGGCAATGCTTTGAGTGTTGAGCTAATTGGCACTGATTAAATAAACTAATACCTCTCTTTAAGCAAGACTACTATGTTGCTAACTTTACCCATTAAGATAATGAGGGTGCTTCTATTTGTTAGTGTATGTTTCATCAACTAGTCCCACTATTACAGTAATCTCACTCTCTCAATATATGTGCCAACAGGGATGCTCGATTTTGGTGGAACTGCACAAAAACTTTGGGTGCTTCATTGCCTCGATAGCTTCCGTCCTTTCCTCTCAATCGCTAATCTAGGCTTGCTTCCTTCCTTTACTGTCAGTCGCTTCGCTTATCTCAGCTTCTAGTCAAAGGAAATAGTAATTGATATGCTACCTCACACAGGTTGGTACTGGTCTTTATCCTGATTATTGTGCTTGTCATGTATTGGTAATTTGGTATTGTGCTACTGTTTGCCGATTTTATAAAGGAGTAACTTGGAGCCTGAACTCGCAGGCAAATAATTGCATTGGGTGATTTTAGTAGAACTGCACAAAAAGATCAGATGGACAGATACTTATGCTGCTGCTATGTACTCCAAAGTTCACTCAGACAAGCATCGATGTTGACAAGAAGAAGTGCCTATATTCATTTGAGTCAACCGGCGTCAACCATTTGTCAAACTCCAAGTATTAGGAGAGTGAACGCCAAAAATATTGCTTGGCACATAGCCCAGAAAAACACAGTCCAGTCTTTGGTCCCAACTTGTGCCTTTTGGTTATCGGCAGATATGGTAGCGAACTGTATGGCATGGAGTCTAAAGATTCCAGACAAGTTGGTTGGCGCGTATATTCATCTAGCACTTAATCAGTCTGCACGCCAGGGATGCTCCATTTTAGTTGAACTACACAAAAGTTTGGATGGTTCATTTTCTCAACCGCCTCCTTTCTTGTCAGCAATGTAGAATTTTGGCGAGCTACATGACCAAGATGAGCCAGTAAACTAGTTGGATGAAAGTAGTGGCCAAGTTGCTCAAACCTCCCTCAACACGAGGCCACTATTTGAGGATAAACCTACAAGCAAAGTTCAGATTGTCTGTGCTGCCTCTTATGTACTCGAAATTTTACTCGTACAAGCATTAATTTTAGCAAGAAGTACCTCCGACTGAACATCATTTATCAGTCTGTACCCTAGGTAATTAAAGTTCGTCCATGGATCATGTTGGCTGTGATCTCAATCATTTGGATGCATAAACACACTGAACATGTGTATATCTGAATCTTTTTGTGAATTATCTATGAATATTGTCATGTGATCTATCAATCATTTGGATGCATAGACATGTTGAACTTGTGTATATATGAATCTTTTGAGTTGTTGATTATGAATGTTGGCTATGAATATGAACGTGTCCTGTGAGCCTGAGTTTGATACGAATGTTTACCTTTTCTATTGTACTTGTGTGTGAACTTGTTAGTATGCCTACTGTTGGATATGTGACGTGTGGGTGTCAGCGGTACACCTTATTCCCGAGAAGAATTGCACCTCCTTTGTTAGGGTAGCAACGACGAATTAATACGTCTCCAACGTATCTACTTTTCCAAACACTTTTGCCCTTATTTTGGACTCTAACTTGCATGATTTGAATGAAACTAACCCAGACTGACGCTATTTTCAGCAGAACTGCCATGATGTTGTTTTATGTGTAGAAAACAAAAGTTCTCAGAATGTCCTGAAAATCCACGGAGGCACGTTTTGGAAAATATAACAAATATTGGCGAAAGAATCAAGACCAGGGGGCCCACACCCTGTCCACGAGGGTGGGGGCGCGCCCTCCCCTCCTGGGAGCGCCCCCCTGTCTCGTGGGCCCCCTGAGGCTCCGCCGACCTCAACTCCAACTCCATATATTCCGTCTCGCGGAGAAAAAAATCAGGGAGAAAGTTTCATCGCATTTTACGATACGGAGCCGCCGCCAAGCCCTAATCTCTCTCGGGAGGGCTGATCTGGAGTCCGTTCAGGACTCCGGAGAGG
Source organism: Triticum timopheevii (assembly GCA_963921465.1). Lineage (NCBI taxonomy): Eukaryota > Viridiplantae > Streptophyta > Magnoliopsida > Poales > Poaceae > Triticum > Triticum timopheevii. Next base: position 548,332,762 of record OY997270.1, read on the forward strand.
GGGATTCATCGCCGTCGTCATCATCAACCATCCTCCATCAACAATTTCATGATGCTCACCGCCGTGCGTGAGTAATTCCATTGTAGGCTTGCTGGACGGTGATGGGTTGGATGAGATTTACCATGTAATCAAGTTAGTTTTGTTAGGGTTTGATCCCTAGTATTCACCATGTTCTGAGATTGATGTTGCTATGACTTTGCTATGCTTAATGCTTGTCACTAGGGCCCGAGTGCCATGATTTCAGATCTGAACCTATTATGTTTTCATGAATATATGTGTGTTCTTGATCCTATCTTGCAAGTCTATAGTCACCTATTATGTGTTATGATCCGACAACCCCGAAGTGACAATAGTCGGGATACTTCTCGGTGATGACCATAGTTTGAGGAGTTCATGTATTCACTATGTGCTAATGCTTTGTTCCGGTTCTCTATTAAAAGGCGGCCTTAATATCCCTTAGTTTCCACTAGGACCCTGCTGCCACGGGAGGGTAGGACAAAAGATGTCATGTCATATAAGTTCTTTTCCATAAGCACGTATGACTATTTACGGAATACATGCCTACATTACATTGATGAACTGGAGCTATTTCTGTGTCACCCTATGTTATAGCTATTACATGAGGAATCGCATCCAACATAATTATCCATCACTGATCCATTGCCTACGAGCTTTTCACATCTTGTGTTTCGCTTATTTACTTTTCCGTTGCTATTGTTACAATCACTACAAAACCCAAAAATATTACTTTTGCTACCATTACCTTTATTATCATATTACTTTGCTACTAAATACTTTGCTGCAGATACTAAGTTATCCAGGTGTGGTTGAATTGGCAACTCAACTGCTAATACTCAAGAATATTCTTTGGCTCCCCTTGTGTCGAATCAATAAATTTGGGTTGAATACTTTACCCTCGAAAGCTGTTGCGATTCCCTACACTTGTGGGTTATCAAGACTAATTTCTGGCGCCGTTGCCTGGGAGCATAGCTCTATTCTCTGAGTCACTTGGGATTTATATCTGTTGATCACTATGAAGAACTTGAAAGACGACAGAACTACGATTTTTCCCTCAACTACGAGGGGATGTAAGGAATTGCCATCTAGCTCTGCACTAGATTCTCCTTCTGTTCTGAGTAAGCTTGCGACACCCAAACCTGCTACTGCTATGAATTCTAATATGTCGCATGTTATTGATGATGCCACTTCTGCTATGCATGATACTTATGATGAAACTAGTTCTGTGCGTGATACCACTTTGCCATTAGGTGAATTTCTTGTTGAACAGCTTGCTAGGGTTAGAGGGAATGAAATTATTGAAGATGCTATTATTGATGATAGTGATGATGAAAATTCTCCCAATGATTATGAATTGCCTGTTGAAAGGATCTATATAGTTGACTAGGGGGGGGGGGTGAATAGGCAACTAACAATTTTTAGCTTTTCTTTATCAAATTAAACTTTGCATCAAAGTAGGTTGTCTAGATATGCAACTAGGTGAACAACCTATATGATGCAACAACAACAAGCACACAAGCAAGCAAGGGATACAACACAAGTAAGCTTGCAAAAGTAAAGGCGCGAGATAACCAAGAGTGGAGCCGGTAGAGACGAGGATGTGTTACCGAAGTTCCTTCCTTTTGAGGGGAAGTACGTCTCTGTTAGAGCGGTGTGGAGGCACAATGCTCCCCAAGAAGCCACTAGGGCCACCGTATTCTCCTCACGCCCTCACACAATGCGAGATGCCGTGATTCCACTATTGGTGCCCTTGAAGGCGGCGGCCGAACCTTTACAAACAAGGTTGGGGCAATCTACACAACTTGATTGGAGGCTCCCAATAACACCATGAAGCTTCACCACAATGGACTATGGCTCCGAGGTGACCTCAACTGTCTAGGGTGCTCAAACACCCAAGAGTAACAAGATCCGCTAGGGATAAGAGGGGGGAATCAAATCTCTCTTGGTGGAAGTGTAGATCGAGGCCTTCTCAACTAATCACGAGCAAATCAACACGTTTGATTGGCTAGGGAGAGAGATCGGGCGAAAATGGAGCTTGGAGCAACAATGGAGCTTAGAGGTGGAAGAGGTAGTCAACTAGAGGTAGGAGACACCCCTTTTATAGTTATGGAAAAGATCCAACCGTTATCCACATGTCCAGCCTGCGACATGCTGTACTACCACTCTAGGAACGCGGTACTACCGCAAGGCCACGTGGTACTACCATGAGGGACCACGGTACTTCTGCGGCAGCAGCAGAGACTAGGACATGCCTGACTAAAGAGCAGTATTTCCGTGAGCGCGGTACTACCGCTCCCCCTTGCGGTACTACCGCAAGGCAGGAAAGTCCTAGCCTACGAAGGGCGTGGATGAATAAAAATACATCCGTGCCTACTTCCGCTGGAAAAGAAACAGTGCAAATATCCGACGCGGTACTACCGCTAGGGAGCGGTACTACCGTATGCCAGCTGAACCAGGCCGCGCGCGGTACTACCGCGCACGAAGCGCGGTACTACCGTGGAGGCGCGGATGTAAAAAATTACATCCGCACCTACTACCGCGACGCAACGGTACTAGGCATGAGGGCCACGGTACTACGACTCCAGGGGAGCAGTACTACCGTTGGCACCCGCGGTGCTACCGCGCGCGACGTGCGGTACTATCGTGGGGGCGCGGATGTAAAAAATTACATCCGCCCCTACTACCGCACCGCAGCGGCACTAGGCCAGGGAGCCATGGTACTAAGACTCCAGAGGAGCGGTACTACCGTGGAGTCGAGCGGTACTACTGCAGGTGCTTGTGGTACTACCGCTCCAGAGAGTAGTACTACCGCAAGCTCAGCAATAGCCGCCAGGATAAGCACAAAGAGGATAACCGAGGGAAGCTCCAAAGTGCAAGGGAAAGGTGGAGACAAGGAGGGAAATGTGTACGTGATGATTCCACTCGAACCTTTCCGACGCGGACCCCCTCTTAATAGTACGGCTCTCCTACGATTCAAATCCACCAAAAAGAAATGTAGAACAACACCATCTTCAATAGTCTTCGAGGGGCATCGAACCGTCTCGTGCCTAGCGATGAAGCGTCTGAGAAACTCAAGGCACACGATTAGTCCGCAAAAGCATTGTCATCAATCACCAAAACACCTTAGGGATAACTATGCCCTTACAATCTCCCCCTTTTTGGTGGATTGATGACAATACGGGATTTGCACAAAAAGGAGATAATATTGAGCAGAGGCAACCCCCCCCCCTATATTTTAGAGACAAAGGCATGATTACAAACATCTAAGCAAGAGCATAGCACAAAGGTAGCACAATATATCACAAGCTCGCTAAGATAGATAGAGTGCATATGTCTTACACCATATCTCTAGGGCCAATCTTGGAGAGGATTGGCGATTCGGCAAGGCGCCGTATAGCCAGGAGAACCTGGTGCCGCAGGTGAGCATCTGGTCTCCTTACTTTGCCGCCGCACATCTTCTTGTTCGTCTTGATGCGTCGCGGGAGGTTCTTCTGAATGCGAGCAGGCATCCTTACGCCCAGGCTCTGCTACAGGTGGCGCCGGTGGCACCAGAGGAGCCTGCAGCCCAAGGCGGCGAGGAGGTGGCCGAGTCCGACGCCGGTGCTATGCGCCAAGCCGGTAATCTTCGAGTCTTTCTCTTCTTCATTTTGTCTTGATTTGTTGCCCGTGTCGCGGTGAAGGCGATGCTGACGCCGGTTGCTTGATGTAGCGGCGTTGGGTGGGGAGGCGGCGATGCGGGCAGAGTCGGGTCCTCGCATGGGGTGGCGCCGAGCCACCTCCATGGCAAGGACAGTGTCGCGCCGCGACCCCGCGGATCGAAGCCCGCAGCGGACCCGGCCGAGCCCGGAAGGCCGGCCAAGAAGAAGCGCGCGAAGCCGACCCCGGTCCTGGTCTTGACGGGGTAAGTTCTGTTCACCGCTTGCGCCCGTATTTCTTGTCTTTTTTGCTTATTTTGCCTTCTTCTTCAGGTCGCCGATCGCGCTGGCGAGGGCGGCGGCGGAGGCCGCGGCCATCGAGGTGACCGCATTCCGCAGGAGCCGGTCCGACCTCGCCAGTCTGGCCGGGGAGGAGGGACGAGGTGACTCGGACCTCGGCCTGGACCCGGACGACGCCGAGGCCTTGGCCTGGCGTGACAGGAACCGGGCCGAGGCGGAGCTGGAGGCGGCGTCTGTCTGGGCTTGGACCGACGCGGTGGCGGCGTGGGCGCGAGGCGGCGCGGAGCCGGCCTGGCGCGAGATGCCGGAGGGCATGGTGGTGGAGGCGACGGTTTTTGAACCGTCGTCGGTGAGGGAGCGCGGCCGTGGGGGCCGGCCCGAGGTGGTGCTCCTCGACCAGGAGGTCGTGGAGGTGGGGGCGATACCCCGCCGCGAGCGGACATTGTCGAGCGCGCGGGGGCTGATGGTGGTGGAGGCGGCGTCCTGGAGGGGGCGCCACAGGCGGCGGCGCTAGAGGCACCGTCGGCTATGGAGGAGGCACCGCAAGCGGCGGTGCCTGAGGTGGCGACGCAAGGCGCCCCGGTGTCTGGATCACCGTCGGCGCCGGAAGGGGCGTCGGAGGAGGTGCTGGCTGCATCGCAAGCGGCCAGCGGGGGGCACGCCTTGGTGCCCCGGCAGAGCGGGCGCCGAGCTGCGGTGCCGCAGCCCGCGCGGAGCGGGAGCGCGACCGTCTTCGGGTCCCAGACCCAGGAGGAGGCGGCGCTGGATGCCATCAGCCGCCGTCTGCGAGGCCGGACGGAGTGCCTTGAGGCCTTCGCCCAGGCCGAGACGGAGCGGATGCGCGACCTGGAGCGCGCCGTCCTGGTAAGTCCTTCTTCTTGTTGTTTTCTTGTGATTTTATCTCTGTGGGGGCGCGCCAGCGCACCCACTGGGTATAGCCCCCGAGATTCGGGCCAACTGTGTAACAGTTGGGCCAAATCCTAGGCCTTATGTTGACTTTGGTCTTCTTTTCAGCATCTTGACGCCTTCCGGGTTGCCGCCTACAACCGGCTCCTGGGCAAGCATCGGGAGCTCAAGGAACAGCTTGCTGCCAAGGAGGAGGAGCTTCGCGCCGCAGCAGGTACTTTGCTGAGCTCTTCTCTTCTAGTGGGGCCGCGCTAGCGCACCCACTGGGTGTAGCCCCCGAGATTCGGGCCAACTGTGTAACAGTTGGGGCAAATCTTAGGCCTTGTCTTATTTTTTCTTCCTGTTGAGTTCTTCTTCTTTGCAGCCGAGGTGATGTCTTGGTGGACCCGGCTGTTCCGGGCCGGTCATCACTATGACCGGCTCGTTGCTGATTCCGGCCGTCTTGGCGTCGAGGCGGCGCAGGCGAGGGCGGAGGCGGCCGCGGCCCGGCGGTCTCTTGACGAGGCCAGTCGGCAGCATGAGCAGCGGGCGGGTCACAAGAGCTGCCTCGAGGCTGAGTCGGAGCTTCTTAAGGCGGAGGCCGCCAAGGCAGTGGAGGCACAGCAGGCCTTGGTCGAGGCGGACCAGCAGCGCGGCCAGTTGGCCGACGACAAGGGCCGGCTCCAGGCCGAGGTGGAGCGCCTGCGGGAGCAAGCCACCGCGGCGGATGAGGCCCGCGAGGCCGAGGCTCGCTATCGTGAGGCCGCCGAGAAGGTTACCAAAGACAAGGATGCCGATTTGAAGGCGGCCCTTGCTAAGGCGGCCGACCTGGAGAGGGCGCTCGGGGAGCGGGACCTTGTCTTGGAGCGGGAGCGACGTGGTACGTTGCTCAAGGCGCAGCACCTGGAAGAGTCCTTCTCCAGTAAGTGCTGCTTCTTTGTTGTTTGCCGGGTCGGGAGCCGGCCCTTTCTTCCTTGTTGCCCTTCTGACTTGCTTCGTCTTTGGCTGCAGGCGCCTTTCCAGAGACGCAGCGGCTGGCGGAGGAAGCCGTCCGCTATCAGCGCGACCCGACCGGCGTTTTCGGGTCCGGGACGGATCCACTGACGGCTTGGACCTTCCCGGAGATCGTTGCCGCTGCTGAGGCCCGGCTGCGGGCCTTGGGAATGCAGATGGAGCGGCTGTCCCGAGCCGGTACCGCGATGACGGCGGCCTTGTGGCCGGGTTCCGTCCATCCGTGCAGATTCTCGCGTCTGGCGCGCTGGTTGGAGATGGGCCCGGATCGCCTTAGCGACTGGCGTGTTTCTGCTGCCCGGGCCGGTGCTGAGATGGCACTCCGGATCGCGCTGTCTTGGCATCCGGATCTTCAGCTGGACGCGATGATGGGTCAGCGTGCTGGCTCGGAGCAGTTGCTGTAGGAGCAGGCCGGCCGGATCGCCTCCCGGGCCAGCTACATCGCCGAGTTCGCCTTCCACGACGAGTTCCATCCGGAACGGAGGAAAGACGGCGCGGTTGTGGCTGGCGACGACTACGGCTTGCTTCTTCGCGACCCGGAGAGCAGCTCGGAGGAGACGGGTGTCTACGGCGACGCGGAGGTCGAAGAGGACACCGGTGCTTCGCTGGACCCGGAGGCCGGCCGGGGGGGAGCCGTCGACGTCGCGGCGTGGCGCTGGGAATGCCTGAGGATCTTTTGTAGGAAATTCTGTTAAGTAGCAGGTCCACCCACCCACTGGGGGTTTTAAGGGTGTAATGAACTCGGGCCGTTGGCCTTTGCTTGAAACATTTATGTGTAAATGTTGTAAGTGTTTATTTGCTTTTTGCCTTCTGCTTTTTTCGAACTTATTTCATGTGTTGCTCCTCCCTGAAGCTTCCCCCCGTGAGTCAGACGGCCGAGGCTCCGATCCGTGACAAGGGGTTCGGCTCTTCGAGAGGCGGCTGCAGGAGTTGGGTCCTTAAAAACGTTGAGCGCGAGCGAAACACCAACTGGGCCGGCTAGCGGCAATCCAGCTTCGCCGGTTGGTGAGCAGCCGGTCGTGCGGCTAACTTAGTTGACGAGCGTTGGGCCGGGTTGGTCGACCCGGCGGCTTTGACTAAGTGTATGAATCGTAGGGGAGCTTTAGCCCGTTGTGCTTGCCCGCCGTCAGCCAGAGCTGGATCTGCGGTTTTAGGGCGAAGTGGGGGGGGGGGCGACATCCTAACTTATCAAGAATCACTAAGCGAAGCGGCGGGGTGATGATCAAGCCGGCCAGCCCCCGAGCCCCCGGGTCGAGCTTGTCGAGCCGGTGGCCGAGTTCGGTAGTAAGGTGGTGTGAAATATGGACGCAATAAATTGGTCGGCAAAAGCCAGCCCCCGAGTCTCGTTCGGGGACCCGATAGTTTCATATGCTTACAAAAGGCGTTGATAAATACATTCGTTCGGCTAACTGTAAAACGGACGGAGGAGTTCCGCGTTCCACGCCCGGGTCGTTTCTTTGCCGGCGGTGTCCCTCTTGTGCTTCTTCTATTTGCGTGCGTTGATGAGGTAGTAGGCGTTGCGGTCGTGCAAAGCCCTGCTCACGATAAACGGGCCTTCCCATGGAGAGGACAGCTTGTGCTGGCCTGCCTGCTCTTGGACGAGTCGGAGGACGAGGTCGCCTTCGCGGAATGCGAGAGGCTTGATCTTCTTGCTGTGGTAGTGCCTCAAGCCTTGCTGGTAGATAGCCGAGCGGCTAAGTGCCAGAAGGCGCGCCTCTTCGAGCAGGTCGACGCCGTCTTCGCGTGCTTCTCTTGCCTCTTCTTCAGTGTACATCATGACGCACAGCGAGTCGAACTCGACGTCGGTCGGGATGATGGCTTCAGATCCGTAGACGAGGAAGAATGGGGTGAACCCGGTCGACCGGTTTGGCATCGTGCGCAGACTCCAAAGAACCGCGGGAAACTCGTCGAGCCAACTGCCGGGTGAGTGGATAAGTGGCTCGACGAGTCGTGGCTTGATGTCGGACAGGATGAGTCCGTTGGCCTGCTCGACCTGCCCGTTGGACTGCGGATGTGCCACGGAGGCCAAGTCGAGGCGGATGCCGGAGACGGAGCAGTATTGCTCGAGCGCGCCCTTGGCGAAGTTGGTGTCGTTGTCGGTGATGATGCTGTTCGGCATGCCGTAGCGCACCACTATGTCCTTGATGAACCGGACGACTGTTGGCCCATCCAGTTTCTTGATTGGTCTTGCCTCGATCCCTTTGGTGAACTTGTCCACTGCCACCAGCAGGTGCGTCATGCCGCCTCGAGCGGTTTTGAAGGGTCACACCATGTTGAGTCCCCAGACCGCGAAGGGCTAGGTGGTCGATATGGTGTGGAGTGCTGACACCGGCTGGTGGCTGCGTTTGCTGAAGCGCTGGCATCCTTCGCACTTGAGGACGAGCGACTCGGCGTCTTCGAGGGTCGTTGGCCAGTAGAAGCCGTGGCGGAACGCCTTGGCCATGATGGACCGAGATGCAGCGTGGTGCCCACACTCGCCCTGGTGAATGTCGAGGAGGATGTCGATGCCACGGTCCTGCTCGACACAACGCTGGAACATGCCAGTGGAGCTGCGTTTGACGAGCTCGTTGTTGATGATGGTGTAGGCGGATGCCCGGCGCTGAACTTGCCGAGCCTCGGTCTCGTCCATGGGGAGAACCCCGTTCTCCAGCCATTTTGATATCGGCAGGGCCCAAGATGGGGTCGTGATGATGGTGAAGACGGCCACGTGGGTGGGTTCCGAGCCGGCGGCTCCTGGGCCAGGTTGAGCAACCCCCGGGTTGGTGGAGACGACGGCCGGGTCCGGGGTGATGGTGGCCGGGTTGAGCTTAGCAGCCCCCGGGCCGGATTCAGCAGTCCCCGGGCTGGGTTGAGCAGTCCCCGGGCCGGCTTGCGGCGCGGCCGGGTCTTCTGGGACGTGGATGGACTCGGAGTCCGGCGACGGCTTGACGGACGGCTTGCGCAGGTGCTCAAGGGAGACGCCGGACGGGATGGCTTGACATGACGAGGCGATCTTGGCGAGCGTGTCGGTTGCCTCGTTCTCCGCACGCGGGACGTGGAGGAACTCGCAGCCATCGAAGGATCCGGACAGCTTCTGGATGAGGAAACGATAGCTTGCCATGTTGGAGTCGCGGGTGTCCCACTCGCTAGAGCACTGCTGTACCACCAAGTCCGAGTCGCCGTAGCACAGGATGCGCCGGATGCCGAGTTCCTTGGCAAGCCGGAGGCCATGCACAAGGGCTTCGTATTCGGCGACGTTGTTGGAGGCGGCGAAGTGGATCTGGAGTGCGTAGCGGAGTCGGTCACCCTTCGGGGATGACAGTACGATGCCGGCCCCTAAGCCGAGTCGCATCTTGGACCCGTCGAAGTGGATGCACCAGTGCATCGAGTCGGGAGGCGGCGACAGGTACTGGGTCTCGATCCAGTCGACGAGGAAATCGGCCAAGGCCCGAGACTTGATCATGGTGCGGGGCTCGTAGAGGATGGTGTGGCCAGCTAGCTGGATCGCCCACTTGGCGACCCGACCGGAGGTGTCCCGGCACCCGATGATTTCTTCGATAGGCGCGGTGCTGACGACGGTGACGACATGTTCTTGAAAGTACTGCTTCAGCTTCTTGGCGGTGAGGTACACGCCGTAACACATCTTCTGGTAGTGCGGGTAGTTCTGCTTGGAGGTGGAGAGCACTTCGCTCAGGTAGTAGACCGGACGTTGGACTGCCTGGATCTTGCCCTTCTCTGGTCGCTCGACCACCAGCACCGTGCTGACCGCTCGTGTGGTCGCGGCTATGTAGAGCAACAGCGGCTCCTTGTCGGTTGGCGCGGCCAGGACGGGTGCGGTGGAGAGCATGCGCTTGAGGTTTTGGAAAGCTTCATCCGCCTTGCCGTTCCATTCGAACGGGCTTCTTTTCTTCATTAGCTGGTATAGGGGCAGTGCCTTCTTGCCCAGTCGGCTTAGGAACCGGCTGACCGAGGCCATGCAGCTTGTGAACTTCTGGACATCGCGCAGCCGGGTTGGCTTGCGCATGCGCTCGATGGTCTTGATCTTCTCCGGGTTCGCCTCGATGTCGCGTTCTGAGATGAGGAACGCGAGCAGCTTTCTGGCTGGGACGCCGAAGACGCACTTTTCCGGGTTGAGCTTGACCTTGTATTCGCGGAGGTTGGCGAATGTTTCCTTCAGATTGTCGAGGAGCGTGAGGTGCTGCTTGGTCTTCACCACGATATCGTCCACGTACACGTGGATGTTCTTGCCGAGTTGCGGTAGCAGGCACTTCTGCATGCAGCGTTCGAAGGTGGCACTGACGTTCTTCAACCCGAACGACATGGTGATGTAGAAGTACGCTCCAAAGGGCATAATGAAGGACGTCTTCAGGGCATCGGCCGGGTCCAGCTTGATCTGGTGATAGCCGGAGTAGGCGTCCAGGAAGGACAGCAGCTCGCACCCGGCGGGCGAGTCGATGACTTGGTCGATCCGCGGGAGGGCGAACGGATCCTTGGGACATGCCTTGTTGAGGCTGGTGTAGTCGATACACATGCGCCAGGTCTTGTTCTTCTTCAGGACGAGGACTGGATTGGCCAGCCACTCGGGGTGAAACACTCCCATTATGAAGCCGGCCGCCAGGAGCTTGGCGACCTCTTCACCAATGGTTCTTCTCTTCTCTTCGGAAAATCGACGGAGGGTTTGACGGACAGGCTTGGCGTCCTTGCGGACTTGGAGTTTGTGCTCGGCGTACTTCCTCGGGATACCCGACATGTCTTTGGGGGTCCATGCGAAGATATCCCGATTCTCACGGAGGAAGTCGACGAGCTCCCCTTCCTATTTGCTGTCGAGGCGGGCGCCTACGACAACGTACTTGCTGCAGCTGGGGTCTTCCGGGTTCAGCTTCACTTTCTTGGTTTCCTTGGAGGGCTTGAAGGCGGCCTCATCGGCCGGGTCCAGGGTCGGGATCGACGCGTCGGAGGCCTCGCCGACCAGGACGACGATCCGGTCGAGCTGGCGCCACTCCTCGGCAATGACCAGCGACTCGGCCAGCTTGGCGCCGTCTCGGGCGCACTCCAGAGACTTGCGGTAGTCACCGGTGACAGTAATGAGGCCCTTGGGACCCGGCATCTTCATCTTCAGGTACGCGTAGTGGGGAACCACCATGAACTTGGCGAGCGCGGGCCGGCCAAGCAGCGCGTGGTACGTGCTGGACAGGTCCACCACCTCGAACCAGATTGGTTCGCGTCGGAAGTGGCTACTGTCGCCAAACAGGACGTCGAGCCAGACCCGGCCAATGGGCGAATAGGAGAGGCCGGGTACGATGCCGTGGAAGACGGTCCGGGTTGGCTCCAGGTCTTTGGCCTTGAGGCCGAGCTTGGTCATCGTGTCGCGGTAGAGGATGTTGATGTTGCTGCCGCCGTCGATGAGGACTCGGGAGAACTTGCAGGTGCACCGCGCGACGATTGTAGGGTTGAGGACGAGGGCGTAACCACTGGACTCGGCATGACTGTCGGGTGATCCTCCCGGGTCCAGGTGATCGGGCGCTCCAACAAATGCATGAAATCCGTCTTGGACGGGACGACGGTGTTCACCTCCTGCCGGAGGAGGCGCTCGTTGCGCTTGTCGTCGCCGAGGCTGGTGAAGACGACGTAGGCCGTGTTCTGGTCCGGGTAGGCGTCCTTCCGCATCATGCCGCCGACGGGGGGCGGCGGTGGAGGCGGAGGCGGTTGTCCCACGCCCGGAGCCGGAGCCGGAGCCGGAGCCGGAGGAGGCGGGACGTCGCCCCTCATGATGCGCTTGGTGATGGCGCACTATCGAAGCGTGTGCGTGGAGGGTCTTGTGCCGCTATGGTGCTTGCATGGGGCGTCGAGCATCTCTTCAAAGCTCATGGCGGGTTGCCACGCCATCTTGCCGGTCTGCCGGCGCTTCGCTGCCGGGTCCGCCGTGGGCTCGGCGGCCGCGACGAGCCGGTTGTCGTGATGTTGCACCGGCTGTTCGGCCTTGCGCTTGTTATTCTGGTGGTGCTGATGCCGGCTGCCTTCGCCGGCCGGCTTCTATGGAGGGACCGGCTTCGCCTTGCCGGCCTCGTCCAGCGCCACTTGGATCTTCAAGGCGGAGTTGGCGTTGGTGTACTTGTCCGCCGTCACCATGAGCGCGGCCATGGTGGCGGGCTCGGAGCGTAGAAGCTTGTGCTTGAGGAGGGTGCTGTCTCGGCACCCGCTGACGAAGTATTGGATAGCCTGGACTTCATGGATGCCCTCACAGCTGTTGTGGAGCTCGGTCAAGCGTGCGAGGTACTCGCGACCGGTCTCTGTCAGCCCTTGCACGCACATGGCGAGCTGACTGGGGCGACCGGGTCGCTTGTACGTCCCCGTGAAGTTGCGGACAAACGCTTCCTCAAAATTGACCCATGCATTGATGCTGCCCATCGGCACGCTGTTCAACCATGTGTGAGCCGATCCTTGGAGCATGAGCGGTGCGTAGCGCATGGCGAGACGACAATTGGCACCGGTGATGCCAATGGCCGTGGTGTAGTCGGTGAGCCAGTCTTCTGGCTTCACGGTCCCATTGTACTTGGGGGTGTCACGGGGAAGCACGAATCCCTTGGGGAAGGGCTCCTCCCGGATGCGTGGGCCACAGCACGCCGGCCCGATAGCGCCGCTCTCCTCCACCTCCATGGAGCGAGCGAGCTGATCGAGGCGGTGGCACGCGTCGGCGTCGTTGATGGCGCGCGGGCTGAGTCGACTGGCAGCCAGGCCCCGAGGGGCCGGGTCGGCTGGAGCCGGACGCCGGCCAGGCTGGCCGGGTCCACGCTGGGTCTCTGGGGCGGGCTTGTTGCCCAGAGCATCGGCGGCGGTGCCGGCCGGGTTGCGCCGTGTTCGGCCCTGGTCGGAGTGCGCCTCGCCGGGCGACGAAGAGGCCATGTGCAGGAGTTCGCCGGGTCCGCCAAGGCGGGCGGAGCCGGACCCCGCCGGCTTGGCGAGCTGGTTGAGGCGATCCTGCTGGGTGTTGGCGGCATGGAGGAGCTCGCGCATCCGCCTGATGCGCTCCCTGAGATCCTCGCCCGCGAGTTGGTCGAGGCCGACCGCGGCTGCCTCCGCAGCGCGCATGTTCTTGACTGGGGTCTCATAGACGGTCCGGCCGGCGCCGAAGGCCCGGCCGATCGCTCTTCCCCGGGCGCGAGTATCAGCGGCCTGGCTTGGCTCGGCCGCAGCGGGCGTGAATCCATGGGCGGCGTCGTGCTCCATCTGAGCAGCTTCCAGGCGGCGTCTGGTGGCGGACAGCGTCTCGGACAGGTCCAGCATTTGCTGGCGCCTGTCCTCGAGCTGGGTTCGGCCTTCAGCAACGTTGGTGGCGTCGATGTCGGTGCCGATGGGGATGCGGAAGCTCTGCATCACGGCGCGCAGCGGGTCGGTCGACTTCGTCCGAGCCGTAGCGGCCGCGGCTTCGGTAGCTCTTCTCGCCTTGCTCGACGAGGAAGAGGCGCCATCGCCGGTGACGAAGGCCTCTACGTGGGCGCCCATCGCCCCGGCAGTGAATCCGCCGCTGAGAGAAAGCGGGGAGTCGGAGTAGCTGAGCACCCCGCTGGGGTACTCGTCGGCCGCAGGCGCATCGGAGATGCGCAACACGGTGAAAGAAGCGGCAAGCGCGCCGATGACGTCGTCCGCCAAAGCGACGGACTCATCGGAGTAGGAGAGGGGCCCCGTCCAAAGCATGCTTCCGGCCAGTTCCTCGAACTGCCCCACGGTGGGCGCCAACTATCATGGTGGGCGCACGGCAGATGCTAAGGGATGGCTAAAGAGAGGAGGAGGCTCGAGGGCGCTGGTGGGATTCGGAGGCGAGGTTGGTATGCGCGGGCGCGGGACGCCGGACATACCCAGGTTCGGGGTCCTCCGGAGAGATAACACCCCTAGTCCTGCCGAGTTTAGTTGGATGGTTGATAGTACAATGTTGCTCCTGGAGCTGTTTGGAGGAGGAAGGAGACTGGCCAAGGCTCCGGCTGCTCCTTCTCCTTGGTGTCGCTATGTGGTGGCTAGTCCTATCTTGCTTGCTCTATCTCGTGTGGCTTTGCATGCCATGTGTGTCGTATGTCTCTGTTGAATATCTTGTGTCCTCTCCCTTTGTTGGCGTGGACTCCTGGGGGTTTTATAGACCAACCCACCCAGGGTTACAATGGTAATATGCCGAGTCGGTGGGTCTGTATTGTCGGTGTCCGGGGTGCCGGGCTGTGTCCCGCTTGGGGGCTTGTGGTTCGCCGGGTTGCCCTAGGTGAGGGCCCCGCGTGCCTAGGGGGACTGTGTGCCGTCTTGTCGATCGTCATGGCGTGGCCGGGTCAAGTCGCGCACAGTGTTGTCCGTCAGGCCTCCGCTTGCTGTCGTCAGTGGTAAGGGCGGGAACACTGTTGCCGTGCTAGCCCTGGTCAGCGGGTAGGTAAGGGGCACTATTGCCACGCTCTGGCTGACCACGGGCATGGGCGGGGCACTGTAGTCTTGGTCATCGGTGACTGAGGTCTCGTCCCATCGTACGGCCTGGATGGGACGGGACCTGACCCGTGCCTGGGTTGCCGTGGACGCCACGGGTGGGTTGGCTTACTAGGGAAGCCAAGGCTGCGCCGGGTTGAGTTGCCTTGCGCCAGCCGCTGCGGCCGGGTTGACGTACCTTGCCGAGTCGAGGGTCTTGGCCGGGTTGCATGCCTTGCCGGGTCGAGCGACCCGGCCTGGCGCACGCTGGTTTGCGGGGCGATGTGGGCCCCACTGTTTTTGAAACAGATCCGGGTTCCGTTGCCTGCCCGGGGTTCATCCCCCCGACACTAGTAGAAGAACCCTTCTCACTATTAGCTTCCCCCTTGTCAGAGTTAGCATCCGTCACCTTGTTAGTGGGATCACCCACTTTCAACGGCGAGGTAGGTAGTTTAAGTCCTTCTGAGAATTTATTAAACATGCTTTCAACCGTGGTTGTCATGGAGGTTTTCAATGTGTCCAAGGCCACATTGAATTCCTCACGGGACACCATGGTTTCCCCATCACCCGTAGACGAGATCGGATTCACACCGGAGTGCTCTTCCTCCCCATGGTCTATGGTGTCAACCATACTCTTCGGACGGCAAAGTCCTTAATAAAGAGACGAGGCTCTGATACCAATTGAAAGGATCGATACAGTTGACTAGGGAGGGGGGGGGGTGAATAGGCAACTAACAATTTTTAGCTTTTCTTTACCAAATTAAACTTTGCATCAAAGTAGGTTGTCTAGATCTGCAACTAGGTGAACAACCTATATGATGCAACAACAACAAGCACACAAGCAAGCAAGGGATACAACACAAGTAAGCTTGCAAAAGTAAAGGCGCGAGATAACCAAGAGTGGAGCCGGTGGAGATGAGGATGTGTTACCGAAGTTCCTTCCTTTTGAGGGGAAGTATGTCTCCGTTAGAGCGGTGTGGAGGCACAATGCTCCCCAAGAAGCCACTAGGGCCACCGTATTCTCCTCACGCCCTCACACAATGCGAGATGCCGTGATTCCACTATTGGTGCCCTTGAAGGCAGCGACCGAACCTTTACAAACAAGGTTGGGACAATCTCCACAACTTGATTGGAGGCTCCCAACAACACCACGAAGCTTCACCACAATGGACTATGGCTCCGAGGTGACCTCAACCGTCTAGGGTGCTCAAACACCCAAGAGTAACAAGATCCGCTAGGGATAAGAGGGGGGAATCAAATCTCTCTTGGTGGAAGTGTAGATCGAGGCCTTCTCAACTAATCCCGAGCAAATCAACAAGTTTGATTGGCTAGGGAGAGAGATCGGGCGAAAATGGAGCTTGGAGCAACAATGGAGCTTAGAGGTGGAAGAGGTAGTCAACTAGAGGTAGGAGACACCCCTTTAATAGTTATGGAAAAGATCCAATCGTTATCCACATGTCCAGCCTGCGACACGCGGTACTACCGCTCCGGGAACGCGGAACTACCGCAAGGCCACGCGGTACTACCGTGAGGGACCACGGTACTTCCGCGGCAGCAGTAGAGACTAGGACATGTGTGACTAAAGAGCAGTACTTCCGCGAGCGCGGTACTACCGCTCCCCCTTGCGGTACTACCGCAAGGCAGGAAAGTCCTAGCCTACGAAGGGCGCGGATGAATAAAAATACATCCGTGCCTACTTCCGCTGGAAAAGAAACAGTGCAAATATCCGACGCGGTACTACCGCTAGGGAGCGGTACTATCGTATGCCAGCTGAACCAGGCCGCGTGCGGTACTACCGCGCACGAAGCGCGGTACTACCGTGGAGGCGCGGATGTAAAAAAATGCGCGGTACTACCGTGGAGGCGTGGATGTAAAAAATTACATCCGCTCCTACTACCGCGACGCAGCGGTACTAGGCATGAGGGCCACGGTACTATGACTCCTTGGGAGCAGTACTACCGTTGGCACCCGCGGTACTACCGCGCGCGATGTGCGTTACTACCGTGGGGGCACGGATGTAAAAAGTTACATCCACCCCTACTACCGCACCACAGTGGCACTAGGCTAGGGAGCCACGATACTAAGACTCCAGAGGAGCGGTACTACCGTGGGCTCGAGCGGTACTACCGCAGGTGCTTGCGGTACTACCGCTCCAGAGAGCAGTACTACCGCAAGCTCAGCAATAGCCGCCAGGATAAGCACAAAGAGGATAACCGAGGGAAGCTCCAAAGTGCAAGTGAAAGGTGGAGACAAGGAGGGAAACGTGTACGTGATGATTCCACCCGAACCTTTCCGACGCGGACCCCCTCTTAATAGTATGGCTCTCCTACGATTCAAATCCACCAAAAAGAAACTTAGAACAATGCCGTCTTCAATAGTCTTCGAGGGGCACCGAACCGTCTCGTGCCTAGCGATGAAGCGTCTGAGAAACTCAAGGCAGACGATTAGTCCGCAAAAGCATTGTCATCAATCACCAAAACACCTTAGGGATAAATATGCCCTTACACCTGTTGTTCCTGAGGGTTATGTTATGAATGAAGAAGCTGCTAGAGCTATCTTTGCTTGCAATGATAGATATGATCTTAAGAAATTATTAGCTAAATGGATGCAGCAGTCTCTTAATGCTAGAATGAAACCTGACCCTGCTTTTGCTACTTCACCTATCTGTGTTACTGATAAGGATTATGAATTCTCTGTTGATCCTGAGATTATTTCTTTGGCTGAATCTGATCCTTTTTATGGCCTTGAATCTGAAACTGTCGTGGCACATCTTACCAAGTTGAATGATATAGCCACCATGTTTACTCATGATGATAAATCTCGCTATTATTATATCCTTAAGATATTTCCGTTCTCATTAAAGGGTGATGCTAAGACTTGGTATAATTCTCTTGCTCCTGGTTGTGTGCGTAGTCCCCAGGATATGATTTATTACTTCTTCGCTAAATATTTCCCTCCTCATAAGAAACAAGCTGCCTTGCGAGAAATATATAATTTTGTGCAAATCAAAGAAGAGAGTCTCCCACAAGCTTGGGGAGGTTTCTCCGATTACTTAATGCTTTGCCTAATCATCCTCTTAAGAAAAATGAAATACTTGATATCTTTTATAATTGACTAACCGATGCTTCCAAGGACTACTTGGATAGTTGTGCTGGTTGTGTTTTCAGGGAAAGAACAGTCGACGAAGCTGAATTACTATTGAATAATATGTTGACTAATGAAAATAATTGGACTCTTCCTGAGCCAATTCCTGAGACAATTCCTGAACCAATTGAGCCAACTCCTGAGCCTATTCCAAAACCCACTCCAAAGAAGAGAGGTGTTTTATTTCTCAGTCCCGAAGATATGCAAGAGGCAAAGAAATCAATGAAAGAAAAAGGTATTAAAGCAGGAGATGTTAAGAATTTACCACCTATTGAAGAAATACATGGTCTTAATATACCGCCTGTTGAAGAACCACATTGTCTTGATAACCCGACACAGGTAGTAAAGGTAAATTCTCTCTATAGATATGATAAGGATCTACTAAATTTCGTAGCCCATGCTTAGATGAATTTGATGACTTTATGGCTAGACAAGAAAGTTTTAATGCTTATGTTGGTAGAGAGTTAAAGAATAATGCTTTCGAGATAGGACATGTGAGCGATAATATGGCAAAAGTTAAAGGTGAACTTAAACTCATTAGCAAATATGCTTCTATGGTCGCTACTCAACCTAAGCAAGTACTTAAAGCTCAAAATGATTTGCTTGATGAATTAAATAATAAAAATGACTTTGCTGTTAGAGTGGCTACTAGAACTGGTAGAATGACTCAGGAACCTTTGTATCCTGAAGGCCACCCTAAGAGAATTGAGCAAGATTCTCAGAGAAATAATTTAGAGGCACCTAGTTCTTCTAAAAAGAAGAAAAAGAAAAATGATAGAACTTTGCATGCTTCTAGTGAACCTACTGTAGACACACCTGAGAATCCCAATGATATTTGTATCTCTGATGCTGAAACACAACCAGGTGATGAACATGAACCTAGTGATAATGTTAATGATAATGTTCATGTTGATGCTCAACCTAGCAAAAACAATGAAGTAGAGATTAAACCTGCTGTTGATCTTGATTACCCACAATCAAAGAATCAACGTTATGATAAGAGAGATTTTGTTGCTAGGAAGCACGATAGAGAAAGAAAACCATGCGTTCAGAAACCCATGCCCTTTCCTCCTAAACCATCCAAGACAAAGGATGGTGAGGATTTTGAGCGCTTTGCTAAAATGATTAGACCTATCTTCTTACGTATGCGCTTAACTGATATGCTTAAAGTAAATCCTTATGCTAAATATATGAAGGATATCATTACAAACAAAAGAAAGATACCGGAAGCTGAAATTTCCACCATGCTTGCTAATTACACTTTTAAGGGTGGAATACCAAAGAAACTTGGAGATCCCGGGGTACCAACCATACCATGCTCCATTAAAAGAAATTATGTTAGAACTGCTTTATGTGATCTTGGAGCCGGTGTTAGTGTTATGCCTCTCTCTTTATATCGTAGACTTGAATTGAATAAGTTGACACCTACTAAAATATCTTTGGAAATGGCTGATAAATCAACTGCTATACCTGTTGGTATTTGTGAGGATGTGCCTGTTGTGGTTGCAAATGTCACTATCTTAACGGACTTTGTTATTCTTGATATTCCCGCGGACGATAGTATGTCAATTATCCTTGCTAGACCCTTTTTGAATACTGCAGGGGATGTTATTGGTTGCAACAAAGGCAATGTCATTTTTCATGTTAATGGTAATGAGCATACGGTACACTTTCCGAGGAAACAATCTCAAGTTCATAGCATCAATTCTATTGGAAAAGTTCCAACTATCATTATTGGAGGTTTTAAATTTCCTCTCCCTACTGTCAAGAAAAAGTATGATATTCTTATTATTGGGGATGTTCATATCCCCGTTGAGGTAACTTAGTGTTATTCGAAATTTCTCCGGTTCCGTCTTATTCGGAATGAGTTTGTTAACAAGACTTGATCAACCTTGTTAGTGGATTCATCTTGATGATCACGAGATGGATGAAACTAGAAGGCACAACCTTTTGTACCCTCTTTTTACTTTCTGTTATTTAGAATAAATAAAGCAAAAATAGTATTATCCGTCTGTTTTCTGAATTATCCGTGCAATAAAAAAATATCCCGAAAATAAAAGTGCTCCAAATGCCCTGCAAATTTAGTACGATTTTTTATGGAATATTTGAGGATTTTAGGCACAAAAATCACAGTAGGAGGGGCAAGCACCAGGACACGAGAGTGGACGGCGCGCCCACCCACCCTGGGCGCGCCCCCCTGTCTCGTGGGCCCCCGGTGGCCCCCCTCCACTTATGCCAGCACCCACACACTCCATCTTCTTCCCAAAAAAAATCCCCATCTAGCTCAAGCACGAGTTCTAGCTCGTTTTGCTGCGATTTTCGATCTCCTTGCTCAAAGCTCCATTCACAAAACTGCTTTGGGAGATTGTTGCTTGGTATGTGACTCCTCCATTGGTCCAATTAGTTTTTGTTCTAGTGCTTTATTCATTGCAATTTTTTGCTGCTTAGGTGACCATGTTCTTGAGCTTGCATGTTAAATTTATAAGGTCCCAAGTAATTCTAATGCATGATATAGGCTCTAGGCACTTTTAGGAGTAGTTGCTACCAATCTTGTTTAGTTTTATTCACTTTTATTTTGAAGTTACTAAAATTTCAGAAATTTTTAGAAAATGTTAAGGAGACTTTTGAGGGGCTCTTCTAGCCAAGTCTCTCAGGAAAAACAAGCTAAAGAGAAGGAAAAAGCCAAGTATAATCTTCCTCGCGTAGCGGAAGTACGGCTGTGTGAATGGCCATGCGATGATTTCTTGAAAGAAGCTAGAATTCATGAAGATTTTTATTCTTTGATCGAGAATGCAGACCTCACCGATTTCCTCCACGACCGGATCGATCAGTATCTCCTACTCACCAATACTTTCGTGCAAAACTTTTATTATTATCCTAAGAAGTCACCGCCTTCAGTATCATTTCATTTATATGATGAATTCAGGGAAATGTCTTTACGTATTTTTTGCGCGGTATGTAGGATACCCTTTGAGGGAAAATTAGAGGAACACCATCGTAAAGATGTGGATGGCTTTGTTAACACTATCACTGTAGGGGATCCAAAGAAGGGTTCTGATGCAAGAATCTCTAGCATACACTTTCCTGTTTTACGCTACTTTGCCATATTTGCTAGTATATGCTTGATTGGTCGTGGAAATAGTGGAAACTTCAGTGTTCCTGATATTATCATTCTTCAACATGCCTAGTTTGGAGATAATAGTTTTAGTATGGGTGCCATCATTGCTAAACTGCTAAGCCTGAGTCGTACAAAAGGCCCCATATTTGGAGGTATCTATGCTTCACGTCTTGCTAGACATTTTTAGATACCTATTAGGCACCATGAGAAAGAGGAGACAAAATTGCCTCCTTACATTATAGATTACAAGAGCATGGTAGCACACGCGTTTATTGTTGACAACAAAGAGAAGATGCTCTTGTATAACCTTAGATTTAATAAGAAACACAATGAGACTATTATTTTGCCTGCGCCTCTGTTGTTTGATTTGATTGCAGATAATTTTTTTGTTACACCGGAAGCGGTGTACGCTCATCGAGGCCAAGCATCCACTCCAGAACCTGAACTGGACCCTTATCGTGCATCATCCTACCAGTGGGACCCGGAGATGGCCAGCCAGTGGTATCCTGATTACACCTCCCAGTACACCGGGGAGAGTAGCAACGGTCCTTGGTACTAGACCAACTTAGGGCAAAAGCCTAAGCTTGGGGGAGTACGTATTTCTCACCGACTTTACATTCATGTTCACACACTAGTCGTCGGTGCTTATACTCTTTCATTGTATTATCCATGTTAGTTTAATTTTCTTTTTCACTTTCTTCTTGTGTGTTTGATAAACCTTAAGAAAAACCAAAAAAATTAGTTAGTTTAATTTCCATGCTTGTAGTAGAAATTAAAATGAAAACCCAAAAAGATTTCTCGTTCTTCTTCTTACTTGTTGGAAGCTTTCCCGTGTAAATAGTTTTGTTTTCTTTTCTTCTCTTTGGGGGTCGAGAGTAGAAGACCATATTGAAAATGTTTAGTGGCTCCCATATGCATGATTGTTTATTTAACTTAGAGCCCATATTACCTTGTCTTCTCTCTTAAGTTGAATGCTTGCAGATTCCAGCTTAGTCCAATGCACGTGCACTATTATTATTATACACATCGTTCGGTTGTGCAAGTGAAAAGCAATAATGACGATATATGATGGACTTATTGAGATGAGAGAAGCTGGTATGAACTCGACCTCCCTTGTTTTTGTAAATATGATGAGTTCATCGTTCCTAATTCAACTTATTATGAAGTAAACATATTTGCAATGAAATTTAGAGATTATAGTTGCTTGTGCTATGCTTGATTAGCTATGAGTTATAATGGTTTACCTTGCGTGCCAACATGCTGTTAGAATGATTATGATGTGGTATGATGGGATGGTATCCTCCTTTGAATAAATTGAGTGACTCGACTTGGCACATGTTCACGCATGTAGTTGAAACAAATCAACATAGCCTTCATGATATTTATGTTCATGGTGGATTATATCCTACTCATGCTTGTATTCGGTGTGAATTAATTTTAATGCATGTTTATGACTGTTGTCGCTCTCTCAGTTGGTCGCTTCCCAGTCTTTTGCTAGCCTTCACCTGTACTAAGCGGGAATACTGCTTGTGCATCCAAACTCCTTAAACCCCAAAGTTGTTCCATATGAGTCCACCATACCTTCCTATATGCGGTATTTACCTGCCGTTCCAAGTAAATTTGTATGTGTCAAACTCCAAACCTTCAAATGAAATCCTGTTTTGTATGCTCGAGCAGCTCATGTTACAACTAGGGCTGCCTATATCTTCCATGCTAGGTGGGTTATTCTCAGGAGGAGTGGACTCCGCTCCTCATTCACGAGAAAGGGCCGGTAACCAAGATGCCCAGTCCCATGATCCAAAAAGATCAAAGCAAATCAAAATAATTAAACAAAACTCCCCTAGGGCTGTTGTTAGTTGGAGGCACTCGTTGTTTCGAGCAAGCCATGGATTGATGCTTGTTGGTGGTTGGGGGAGTATAAACCTTCACCATTCTGTTTGGGAACTGCCTATAATGCATGTAGTATGGAAGATACATCCATCTCATAGTTGTTGCGTTGATAGTGAAAGTATGCCGCCCAAAATGTTATTTAATCTCTATTTTAAAATCGAGCTCTGGCACCTCTATAAATCCCTGCTTCCCTCTGCGAAGGGCCTATCTATTTACTTTTATGTTGAGTCATCATCCCTCTTATTAAAAAGCACCCGCTGGAGAGCACACTGTCATTTGCATTCATTGCTATTGGTTTATATTGGGTATGACTTGACTGGATCTCTTTTACCATGAATTACAATGTTTAGTCCTTGATCTTTAAAGGTGCTCTGCATTTATGTTTTGCGGTCTCAGAAAGGGCTAGCGAGATATCATCTTGTTATATCATGTTATGATTATTTTGAGAAAGTGTTGTCATCCGAGTTTTATTATTATGGCTCGCTAGCTGATTATGCTATTGATATGAGTAATTGTGAGACCGAGGTGTTATTGTGAGTATGGTTAGTTCATAATATTTGCTGAAACCTGAATGTTGGCTTTGCATGTTTACAACAACAAGAGCAAACAGAGTTTGTAAAAGTTTTTCTTTATCACTTTTAGTTTATCAACTGAATTGCTTGAGGACAAGCAAAGGTTTAAGCTTGGGGGAGTTGATACGTCTCCAACGTATCTACTTTTCCAAACACTTTTGCCCTTGTTTTGGACTCTAACTTGCATGATTCGAATGAAACTAACCCGGACTGACGCTGTTTTCAGCAGAACTGCCATGATGTTGTTTTATGTGTAGAAAACAAAAGTTCTCGGAATGTACTGAAAATCCACGGAGGCACTTTTTGGAAAATATAGAAAATACTGGCGAAAGAATCAAGACCAGGGGGCCCACACCCTGTCCACGAGGTTGGGGGGCGCGCCCTCCCCCCTGGGCACACCCCCCTGTCTTGTGGCCCCCCTGAGGCTCCGCCGACCTCAACTCCAATTCCATATATTCCGTCTCGCGGAGAAAAAAATCAGGGAGAAAGTTTCATCGCGTTTTACGATACGGAGCCACCGCCAAGCCCTAATCTCTCTCGGGAGGGCTGATCTGTAGTCCGTTCGGGGCTCCGGAGAGGGGGATTCGTCGCCGTCGTCATCATCAACCATCCTCCATCACCAATTTCATGATGGTCACCACTGTGCGTGAGTAATTCCATCGTAGGCTTGCTGGACGGTGATAGGTTGGATGAGATTTACCATGTAATCAAGTTAGTTTTGTTAGGGTTTGATCCCTAGTATCCACTATGTCCTGAGATTGATGTTGCTACGACTTTGCTATGCTTAATGCTTGTCACTAGGGCCCGAGACCATGATTTCAGATCTGAACCTATTATGTTTTCATGAATATATGTGTGTTCTTGATCCTATCTTGCAAGTCTATAGTCACCTATTATGTGTTATGATCCGACAACCCCGAAGTGACAATAGTCGGGATACTTCTCGGTGATGACCGTAGTTTGAGGAGTTCATGTATTCACTATGTGCTAATGCTTTGTTCCGGTTCTCTATTAAAAGGAGGCCTTAATATCCCTTAGTTTTCGCTAGGACCCCGCTACCACGGGAGGGTAGGACAAAAGATGTCATGCAAGTTCTTTTCCATAAGCACGTATGACTATTTACGGAATACATGCCTACATTACATTGATGAACTGGAGCTAGTTCTGTGTCACCCTATGTTATAGCTATTACATGAGGAATCGCATCTGACATAATTTTCCATCACTGATCCATTGCCTACGAGCTTTTCACATCTTGTGTTTCGCTTATTTACTTTTCCCTTGCTATTGTTACAATCACTACAAAACCCAAAAATATTACTTTTGCTACCATTACCTTTATTATCATATTACTTTGCTACTAAATACTTTGCTGCAGATACTAAGTTATCCAGGTGTGGTTGAATTGACAACTCAACTGCTAATACTCAAGAATATTCTTTGGCTCCCCTTGTGTCGAATCAATAAATTTGGGTTGAATACTTTACCCTCGAAAGCTATTGCGATCCCCTACACTTGTGGGTTATCAAGACTAATTTCTGGCGCCGTTGCCGGGGAGCATAGCTCTATTCTCTGAGTCACTTGGGATTTATATCTGTTGATCACTATGAAGAACTTGAAAGACGACAGAGCTATGATTTTTCCCTCAACTACGAGGGGATGTAAGGAACTGCCATCTAGCTCTGCACTAGATTCTCCTTCTGTTTTGAGTAAGCTTGCGACACCCAAACCTGCTACTGCTATGAATTCTTATATGTCGCATGTTATTGATGATGCCACTCTGCTATGCATGATACTTATGATGAAACTACTTCTGTGCATGATACCACTTTGCCATTAGGTGAATTTCTTGATGAACAGCTTGCTAGAGTTAGAGGGAATGAAATTATTGAAGATGCTATTATTGATGATAGTGATGATGAAAATTCTCCCAATGATTATGAATTGCCTGTTGTTCCTGAGGGTTATGTTATGAAAATTCTTCCAATGATTATGAATAGCTGGGACCCACCGGCTGTAGCTTCGCACGGAAGAAAGTGCCTCCTTGATGCAAAAAAAATTATTCCTCCCGTTGACAGCTGGGACTCGTCAGATTTGGTGGCTGACTTGTGGGCCTACTAAGTGGACGTGTATGCAGGGCTTTGTCAACTTAATCAACAAATGATTCTAGAAGCTGGACCGTTGGATGTTAATCCAACAGTCGTGCTCCTTCTTCAACCTCTATTCTTGCTCATGTCTCTCGTGGGCGGCACCGCAGCAATGCTGCCGCGCACCCGAACCAGTCAAGTTTCCCCCCTGACTGTTGGGACCCATCAGCTACATCTTTGCATGCAAGAAAGTGCGTCCATATTATGGGCAAAAAAAATGATTCGCCCCCTGACTGCTGGGACCCATCAGCTACATCTTCGCACACAAGGAAGTGCTTGACAGTCGGGACTCACCTGGTCGAAGCGTACGTAGCGTTGTCATTCTGGTCGCGAACGTGTACGTACATACTGGTCGATGTAGAGGAGTGCACGTGTCGTAGTAGAGGCGCGTGTTGGAAATATGCCCTAGAGGCAATAATAAATTGATTATTATTATATTTCCTTGTTCATGATAATCGTTTATTATCCATGCTATAATTGTATTGATAGGAAACTCAGATACATGTGTGGATACATAGACAACACCATGTCCCTAGTAAGCCTCTAGTTGACTAGCTCGTTGATCAATAGATGGTTACGGTTTCCTAACCATGGACATTGGATGTCATTGATAACGGGATCACATCATTAGAAGAATGATGTGATGGACAAGACCCAATCCTAAGCCTAGCACAAAGATCGTAGTTCGTATGCTAAAGCTTTTCTAATGTCAAGTATCTTTTCCTTAGACCATGAGATTGTGCAACTCCCGGATACCGTAGGAATGCTTTGGGTGTACCAAATGTCACAACGTAACTGGGTGGCTATAAAGGTGCATTACAGGTATCTCCGAAAGTGTCTGTTGGGTTGGCACGAATTGAGACTGGGATTTGTCACTCCGTGTAAACGGAGAGGTATCTCTGGGCCCACTCGGTAGGACATCATCATAATGTGCACAATGTGACCAAGGGGTTGATCACGGGATGATGTGTTACGGAACGAGTAAAGAGACTTGCCGGTAACGAGATTGAACAAGGTATCGGGATACCGACGATCGAATCTCGGGCAAGTATCGTACCGATAGACAAAGGGAATTGTATACGGGATTGATTAAGTCCTTGACATCGTGGTTCATCCGACGAGATCATCGTGGAACATGTGGGAGCCAACATGGGTATCCAGATCCCGCTGTTGGTTATTGACCGGAGAACATCTCGGTCATGTCTGCATGTTTCCCGAACCCGTAGGGTCTACACACTTAAGGTTCGGTGACGCTAGGGTTATAGAGATATTAGTATGCGGTAACCCAAAAGTTGTTCGGAGTCCCGGATGAGATCCCGGACGTCACAAGGAGTTCCGGAATGGTCCGGAGGTAAAGAATTATATATAGGAAGTGCTATTTCGGCCATCGGGACAAGTTTCGGGGTCATCGGTATTGTACCGGGACCACCGGAAGGGTCCCGGGGGTCCACCGGGTGGGGCCACCTGCCCCGGGCGGCCACATGGGCTGTAGGGGGTGCACCTTGGCCTACATGGGCCAAGGGCACCAGCCCCAAGAGGCCCATGCGCCAAGAGAAGAGAAAAAGGGGAGAGTCCTAAAGGGGGAAGGCACCTCCGAGGTGCCTTGGGGAGGATGGACTCCTCCCCACCCTTGGCCGCACCCTTCCTTGGAGGAAGGGGCAAGGTTGCGCCCTCCCCCTCTCCCTTGGCCCTATATATAGTGGGGAAAAGGAGGAGCAATCATACCTAAGTCCTGGCGCCTCCCTCTCCCTCCCGTGACATATCTCCCTCCTCCCGCAGCGCTTAGCGAAGTCCTGTTGGAATCCCGCTACTTCCACCACGCCGTCGTGCTGCTGGATCTCCATCAACCTCTCCCTCTTTCCTTGCTGGATCAAGGCGTGGGAGACGTCACCGGGCTGTACGTGTGTTGAACGCAGAGGTGCCGTCCGTTCGGCACTAGGATCATCGGTGATTTGAATCACGACGAGTACGACTCCATCAACCCGGTTCACTTGAACGCTTCCGCTTAGCGATCTACAAGGGTATGTAGATGCACTCTCCTCCCCCTCATTGCTGGTCTCTCCATAGATAGATCTTGGTGACACGTAGGAAAATTTCGAATTTCTGCTACGTTCCCCAACAGTGGCATCATGAGCTTGGTCTATTGCATAGATTCTATGCACGAGTAGAACACAAAGTAGTTGTGGGCGTTGATTTTGTTCAATATGCTTGCCGTTACTAGTCTTATCTTGATTCGGCGGCATCGTGGGATGAAGCGGCCCGGACCAACCTTACACGTACTCTTAAGTGAGACCGGTTCCACCGACAAACATGCACTAGTTGCATAAGGTGGCTGGCGGGTGTCTGTCTCTCCCACTTTAGTCGGATCGGATTCGATGAAAAGGGTCCTTATGAAGGGTAAATAGAAATTGGCATATCACGTTGTGGTTTTTGCGTAGGTAAGAAACGTTCTTGCTAGAAACCCACAGCAGCCACGTAAAACATGCAAACAACAATTAGAGGACGTCTAACTTGTTTTTGCAGGGTATGCTATGTGATGTGATATGGCCAAAAAGGATGTGATGAATGATATATGTGATGTATGAGATTGATCATGTTCTTGTAATAGGAATCACGACTTGCATGTCGATGAGTATGACAACCGGCAGGAGCCATAGGAGTTGTCTTAATTTATTTATGACCTGCGTGTCAACATAAACGTCATGTAATTACTTTACTTTATTGCTAACCGTTAGCTGTAGTAGTAGAAGTAACAGATGACGTGACAATTTCATGGAGACACGATGATGGAGATCATGGTGTCATGCTGGTGACGATGATGATCATGGAGCCCCGAAGATGGAGATCAAAATGAGCAAAATGATATTGGCCATATCATGTCACTATTTGATTGCATGTGATGTTTATCATGTTTATGCATCTTATTTGCTTAGAACGACGGTAGTAAATAAGATGATCCCTCATTAAAATTTCAAGAAGTGTTCTCCCCTAACTGTGCACCGTTGCTACAGTTCGTCGCTTCTAAGCACCACGTGATGATCGGGTGTGATGGATTCTTATGTTCACATACAACGGGTGTTGACGAGCCTAGCATGTACAGACATGGCCTCGGAACACATGCAATACACTTAGGGTTAACTTGACGAGCCTAGCATGTACAGACATGGCCTCGGAACACGGAGACCGAAAGGTCGAGCATGAGTCGTATAGTAGATACGATCAACATGAAGATGTTCACCGACGTTGGCTAGTCCGTCTCACGTGATGATCGGACACGGCCTAGTTGACTCGGATCATGTAATCGCTTAGATGACTAGAGGGATGTCTATCTGAGTGGGAGTTCATAAGATGAACTTAATTATCCTGAACATAGTCAAAAGGTCTTCGCAAATTATGTCGTAGCCCGCGCTTTAGTTCTACTGTTTAGATATGTTCCTAGAGAAAATTTAGTTGAAAGTTGATAGTAGCAATTATGCGGACTAGGTCCGTAAACTGAGGATTGTCCTCATTGCTTCATAGAAGGCTTATGTCCTTAATGCACCGCTCAGTGTGCTGAACCTCGAACGTTGTCTGTGGATGTTGCGAACATCTGACATACACGTTTTGATGACTACATGATAGTTCAGTGCGTAATGCTAAATGGTTTAGAATTGAGGCACCAAAGACATTTTTGAAACGTCGCGAAACATATGAGATGTTTTGAGGGCTGAAATTGGGATTTCAGGCTCGTGCCCACGTCAAGAGGTATAAGACCTCCGACGATTTTCTTAGCCTGCAAACTAAGGGAGAAAAGCTCAATTGTTGAACTTGTGCTCAGATTGTCTGAGTACAACAATCGCTTGAATCAAGTGGGAGTTGATCTTCCAGATGAGATGGTGATGTTTCTCTAAAGTCATTACCACCAAGCTACTAGAGCTTCGTGATGAACTATGATATATCAGGGACATATATGATGATCCTTGAGATATTCGCGATGTTTGACACCACGAAAGTAGAAATTAAGAAGGAGCATCAATTGTTGATGGTTGGTGAAACCACTAGTTTCAAGAAGGGCAAGGGAACAAAGGGATACTTCATGAAACGACAATTCAGCTGCTGCTCTAGTGAAGAAACCCAAGGTTGAACCCAAACCCGAGACTAAGTGCTTCTGTAATAAGGGGAACAGCCACTAGAGCAGTATTACCCTAGATACTTGGTAGATGAGAAGGCTGTCGATAGAAGTATATTGGATATACATTATGTTAATGTGTACTTTATTAGTACTCCTAGTAGCACCAGGGTATTAGATGCCGGTTCGGTTGCTAAGTGTTAGTAACTCGAAATAAAAGCTACGGAATAAACGGAGACTAGCTAAAGGTGAGCTAACGATATGTGTTGGAAGTGTTTCCAATGTTGATATGATCAAATATCGTACGCTCCCTCTACCATCGAGTTTGGTGTTTGCATTGAGCATAGACATGATTGGATTATGTCTATCGCAATACGGTTATTCATTTAAGGAAAATAATGGTTACTCTGTTTATTTGAATAATACCTTCAAATGGTCTTACACCTGAAATGAATGGTTTATTGAATCTCGATCGTAGTGATACACATGTTCGTGCCAAAAGATAGTAATGATAGTACCACCTACTTGTGGCACTGCCACGTAAGTCCTATCGGTATGAGACGCATGAAGAAGTTCCATGTTGATGGATCTTTGGGCTCACTCATTTTTGAAAAGTTTGAGACATGTGAACCATGTCTATTGGTGTTTATGCATGAAGAAACTCCATGCAAATGGACCGTTTGGACTCACTTGATTTTTTGAATCACTTGAGACATGCAAATCATACCATATGGGCAAGATGACTGAAAGCCTTGGTTTCAGTAAAATGGAACTGGAAAGCAACTTGTTGGAAGTAATACATTTTGATGTGTGCAGTCCAATGAGTGCTGAGGCATGTAGTGGATATCGTTATGTTCTTACTTCACAGATGATTTGAGTAGATGTTGAGTATATTTACTTGATGAATCACGAGGTTTCAGTAAAATGGAACTAGAAAGCAACTTGTTGGAAGTAATACATTTTGATGTGTGCAGTCCAATGAGTGCTGAGGCATGTAGTGGATATCGTTATGTTCTTACCTCACAGATGATTTGAGTAGATGTTGAGTATATTTACTTGATGAATCACGAGTCTGAATTATTGAAAGGTTCAAGTAATTTCAGGGTGAAGTTGAAAGATCGTCGTGTCAAGAGGATAAAATATCTATGATATGATCATAGAGATGAATATCTGAATTACGAGTTTGGCACAGAATTAAGACATTGTGGAAATTGTTTCACAACTAATACAGCCTGGAACACCATAGTGTGATGGTGTGTCCGTACATCATAACTGCACCCTATTGGATATGATGCGTACCATGATGTCTCTTATCGAATTACCATGATAGTTTATGGGTTAGGCATTAAAGACAACCACATTCACTTTAAATAGGGCACCATGTAGTTCCGATGAGATGACACCGTATGAACTATGGTTTAGAGAAACCTAAGCTGTCATTTCTTAAAAGTTTGGGGCTGCGACGCTCATGTGAAAAGTTTCAGGCTGATAAGCTCGAACCCAAAGTGGATAAATGCATCTTCATAGGACACCCAAAACAGTTGGGTATACCTCCTAATTCAGATCTGAAAGCAATATGGATTGTTTCTTGAATCGGGTCCTTTCTCGAGGAAAGGTTTCTCTCGAAAGAATTGAGTGGGAGGATGGTGGAGGCTTGATGAGGTTATTAAACCGTCTCTTCAACTAGTGTGTGGCAGGGCACAGGGAGTTGTTCCTGTGGCACCTACACCAATTGAAGTGGAAGCTTATGATAGTGATCATGAAACTTCAGATCAAGTCACTCCCAAACCTCGTGGGATGACAAGGGTCCGTACTACTTCAGAGTGGTGCGTAATCCTATCTTGGAAGTCATGTTGCTAGACAACAATGAACCTACGAGCTATGGAGAAGCGATGGTGGGCCCAAATTCCGACAGGTGGTTAAGAAACATGAAATCCGAGATAGGATCCATGTATCAGAACAAAGCATGGACTTTGGTGGACTTGCCCAATGATCGGCAAGCCATTAAGATAAATGGATCTTTAAGAAGAAGACGGACGTGGACGGTAATGTCACCGTCTATGAAGTTCGACTTGTGGCGAAGAGTTTTTCACAAGTTCAAGGAGTTGACTGCGATGAGATTTTCTCATCCGTAGCGATGCTTAAGTCTGCATTTATGAAATCTGGCAGATGGATGTCAAAACGAGTTTCCTTACCAACTTTCGTAAGGAAAGGTTGTATGTGATACAATCAGAAAGGTTTTGTCGATCCTAAGGATGCTAAAAGGTATGCTAGCTCCAGCAATCCTTCTAAGGACTGGAGTAAGCATCTCGGAGTTGGAATGTGCGCTTGGTAAGATGATCAAAGATTTTGGGTTTATACAAAGTTCATGAGAAACTTGTATTTCCAAAGAAGTGAGTGGGAGCACTATAGAATTTCCGATGAGTATATGTTGTTAACATATATTGTTGATCGGAAATGACGTAGGATTTCTGGAAAGCATATAGGGTTATTTGAAAGTGTTTTTCAATGGAAGGCCTGGATTAAGCTACTTGAACATTGAGCATCAAGATCTATGAGGATAGATCAAAACGCTTAATGGTACTTTCAAATGAGCACATACCTTGACATGATCTTGAAGGTGTTCAAGATGGATCAGTCAAAGGAGTTCTTGCCTGAGTTGTAAGGTATGAAGTTAAGACTTAAAGCTCAACCACGGCAGAATAGAGAGAAAGGACGAAGGTCGTCCCCTATGCTTAAGACATAGGCTCTACAGTATGCTATGCTGTGTACCGCACCTGAAGTGTGCCTTGCCATGAGTCAGTCAAGGGGTACAAGAGTGATCCAAGAATGGATCACAGGACAGCGGTCAAAGTTATCCTTAGTAACTAGTGGACTAAGGAATTTTCTCGATTATGGAGGTGGTAAAAGAGTTCGTCGTAAAGGGTTACGTCGATGCAAGCTTAACACCTATCCGGATAGCTCTGAGAGGAGATACCGGATACGTATAATGGAGCAATGATTTAGAATAGCTCCAGGTAGAACAGTTATTTGGAATAGCTCCAAATAGAACATGGTAGCTACATCTAGGAGATGGCATAGAGATTTGTAAAGCACACACGGATTTGAAAGGTTCATACCCGTTGACTATAACATCTCTCACAAGCATAACATGATCAAACCCAGAACTCATCGAGTGTTAATCACATGGTAATGTGAACTAGATTATTGACTCTAGTAAACTCTTTGGGTGTTAGTCACATGGGGATGTGACCTTGAGTGTTAATCACATATCAATGTGAACTGGATTATTGACTCTAGTGCAAGTGGGAGACTGTTGGAAATATGCCCTAGAGGCAATAATAAATTGATTATTATTATATTTCCTTGCTCATGATAATCGTTTATTATCCATGCTATAATTGTATTGATAGGAAACTCAGATACATGTGTGGATACATAGACAACACCATGTCCCTAGTAAGCCTCTAGTTGACTAGCTCGTTGATCAATAGATGGTTACGGTTTCCTAACCATGGACATTGGATGTCATTGATAACGGGATCACATCATTAGAAGAATGATGCGATGGACAAGACCCAATCCTAAGCCTAGCACAAAGATCGTAGTTCGTATGCTAAAGCTTTTCTAATGTCAAGTATCTTTTCCTTAGACCATGAGATTGTGCAACTCCCGGATACCGTAGGAATGCTTTGGATGTACCAAACGTCACAATGTAACTGGGTGGCTATAAAGGTGCATTACAGGTATCTCCGAAAGTGTCTGTTGGGTTGGCACGAATCGAGACTGGGATTTGTCACTCCGTGTAAACGGAGAGGTATCTCTGGGCCCACTCGGTAGGACATCATCATAATGTGCACAATGTGACCAAGGGGTTGATCACGGGATGATGTGTTACGGAACGAGTAAAGAGACTTGCCGGTAACGAGATTGAACAAGGTATCGGGATACCGACGATCGAATCTCGGGCAAGTATCGTACCGATAGACAAAGGGAATTGTATACGGGATTGATTAAGTCCTTGACATCGTGGTTCATCCGATGAGATCATCGTGGAACATGTGGGAGCCAACATGGGTATCCAGATCCCGCTGTTGGTTATTGACCGGAGAACATCTCGGTCATGTCTGCATGTCTCCCGAACCCGTAGGGTCTACACACTTAAGGTTCGGTGACGCTAGGGTTATAGAGATATTAGTATGCGGTAACCCGAAAGTTGTTCGGAGTCCCGGATGAGATCCCAGACGTCACGAGGAGTTCCGGAATGGTCCGGAGGTAAAGAATTATATATAGGAAGTGCTATTTCTGCCATCGGGACAAGTTTCGGGGTCATCGGTATTGTACCGGGACCACCGGAAGGGCCCCGGGGGTCCACCGGGTGGGGCCACCTGCCCCGGGGGGGCACATGGGCTGTAGGGGGTGCGCCTTGGCCTTCATGGGCCAAGGGCACCAGCCCCAAGAGGCCCATGCGCCAAAAGAAGAGAAAAAGGGGAGAGTCCTAAAGGGGGAAGGCACCTCCGAGGTGCCTTGGGGAGGATGGACTCCTCCCCACCCTTGGTCACACCCTTCCTTGGAGAAAGGGGCAAGGCTGCGCCCTCCCCCTCTCCCTTGGCCCTATATATAGTGGGGAAAAGGAGGAGCAATCATACCTAAGGCCTGGCGCCTCCCTCTCCCTCCCGTGACACATCTCCCTCCTCCCGCAGCGCTTAGCGAAGCCCTGTTGGAATCCCGCTACTTCCACCATGCCGTCATGCTGCTGGATCTCCATCAACCTCTCCCTCTTTCCTTGCTGGATCAAGGCGTGGGAGACGTCACCAGGCTGTACGTGTGTTGAACGCGGAGGTGCCGTCCGTTCGGCACTAGGATCATCGGTGATTTGAATCACGACGAGTACGACTCCATCAACCCGGTTCACTTGAACGCTTCCGCTTAGCGATCTACAAGGGTATGTAGATGCACTCTCCTCCCCCTCGTTGCTGGTCTCTCCATAGATAGATCTTGGTGACACGTAGGAAAATTTTGAATTTCTGCTACGTTCCCCAACAACGCGCACATAGCATGTACACGTACGTACAACGGCCAGGGTGCAAGAAAGAAAATACAGCCATGTACGTACATACGGGCGGGGTCTCGAACACTTACTCACGCATACGTACAGCCAGGGCTCGTGTACATGGCTGGGTCGGAACGGAGAAACTGCGTCGTCGTCGTGTTCATGGGGAGCCAACCGGCTGGGTCGAAACGGAATGCGTCGTCGTGCTCATCGGGAGGGCTTGGACGGAACAACCGATGGAAACGAGGCCTGGTGTACCGCAAAACGGAGGAAACGGCCTTGTGTTCGACCGGCCACGGTCGAAACGGGATCCTGTTCATCGCGAGGGGTCTGACGTACCGCAAAACGGAGGAAACAGACTTCTGTTGGACCTCCTACAGTCGAAACGGGGTCCTGTTGATTGGGACGGGTGTGGCGTACCACAAAACGGAGGAAACGGACTTGTGGTGGAGCGCTACGGTCGAAACGGGGGTCCTATTCATCGGGAGGGGTGTGGCGTACTGCAAAACGGGACTCCACGGGATACTGTTCATCTCCATCGTCGACCTCCTCCAGCCTCCACGGGCTACTGTTCATCCACCGTCGACCTCCTCCAGCCTCCACCTGCGACTGTTTATCCACGGGCTCCTGTTCATCCAGCCTCCACCGCGCGATCCTCCACGGGCTACCGTTCAACCAGCCCTCTCCACGGGGTCCTGTTCAACCACCCCTCCACGGGCTACTGTTCATCTAGCCCTCCACCGGCTACTGTTCATCCAGCCCTCCACGGGGTCGTCCTGTTCATCCAGCCCTCCACGAGGTCGTGTTCATCCACCCCCAACCGGCTCGATCGGGGTCCTGTTCATCCAGAGGCAACACCACGGGGTCCTGTTCATCCAACTCCACCGGGAACTGTTCATCCAACCCCCCCCCCCAACAACACTCATTGTTCATCAAGGGAAGGAGGCAGCAGGGTTCGATCGGCTTCAGTTAGCAGCAGTAGCGAAGGAATCACTCGGGTTCAGTAACGTAGCTAGTGTAATCGCTCGGGTTCAATTAGAGCCCAACGCCTCGCTCGGGTTCAGTTAGAGCCCAATGTCTTGCACACACGCGCGTACGTGTACTAGAGAAATGCGCATCGCTCGGTCCTCGACAACCCACCGTAACTGGGAACTCCCCGATATTTTCCGTCATGGACGGGCCAAAGAATGTCATGCAGCTGCGTCTCCGGCCCGCCCAGGACGAAAAGCCTATTTTCTATCATGATTTTTTGTCATAGAAGTAGGAGCCCACCACATCTATGATGATACCGGGTTTTGTCACAATTATCGTCATAGAAGTGTCATAAGTATGACAAAAAAAAATTTGTTCGGCCCAAAATGTCACGGATGTGTCTTTTTTTTGTAGTGTCAATGCCAATTTCGAAGATACCACTTGTTGGACTCACACTCCTAATGTAGAGTGTACTACAAAAAGTGCTTAAAAACTTTTGTGTATAGGAAATTCAAGATAGCGCTTTGGGAAGACAAGTTATTATTTTAGATTAAGAAATTGCTATCCTAAAACGGGTTTGAAAAAACAAAAGCATGCCACCTAGGTTCAAAACTTTTGCTTGGAGGGTTATTAGGAGAGCTGTTACAACTGGACCAAGGGCTTCTAGGTATTCTTATCATATATAAAAAGAGGTTGTAGATATGGTCAAATAGAATCAGATTTGCACCTTTACTTTCAGTGCAATATCTCTAGATCAATTTGGTTTAAAATTGGGCACAAAACTGATATGATGAACTTCAATCTATATCCTGCGGATATCATTCAAATGATCCTATCTTTTCAATAATCAAAGTTTAAGCTAGATTATGTTTTCACTATATGGAACATATGGAAAGCAAGAAATGACCTCATTTTCAATAAAATAGAATGAAGTCTTATGCAGGTTATGCATGTTTAATGGAAGAGAAGGAGGAAAAGGAGACATCCAATGAAAACAACAATGCCAATCCACTCCCAAGTACAAATATGCATACTCAACCAGTCACCAAGTACACCATATTCATTCAAGCGGCGGGTAACAAATGTGCGATCGGTTTTGCACCGCCAAGTTTGCTCGCGCCTTGCGACTGAGATGGCCTTGGTTCGAATGGACGGAGCCAAATAAGATGTGGGTCGGTTTGGGCAACCCTTGTGTCGAGGTGGACATGTCTTTCTTCTATGCCTCAAACACCTTTTCTGTGGGGAATGGGGCCAAAACGCCCTTCTGGGAATCCCCTTGGCTACAGGGAGCCAAACCAAAAGATGTTGCTCCCCTAATTTTCGAGGCCTCCATGAGGAAAAATTGGAAGGTGCGCGAGGCCCTCAAAAACAATGATTGGATTCTCAAGATCAACCCCTCCACGACTGTCTCCATCGAGCACATCCGGCAATTCTTCACCCTTTGGATGCTCTTGCACAACTTCCATCTTGATGAGCTTTCCGAGGATTCCATTATATGGAAGCACACGGCCAATGGGTGCTACACCGCCGCCTCCGCATATCAAGCGCAATTCCTCGGGCTAGTTCTCTCCCCCATGGAGCACATGATTTGGAAGGCTTGGGCGCCTCCAAAGGCAAAGTTCTTTGCTTGGTTGGAAACCCAAGATAGAATCTGGACGGCGGATAGGCTCGCCAAGCGGGGTTGGCCGAACTGTGGTCTTTGCCCTCTTTGCAAAAGGGAGCAAGAGAGCGGTCCTCATCTTTTTTTCAAGTGTCGTTACACCATCCGCCTTTGGAAGATGGTCATTGAGAAATTTCAGCTTACGCATTTGGACACCTCTTCATGGCATTTGGAGGCTTCAGTCAAGAGTTGGTGGGAAAATTTGACCGGCACAGGAGTACCCGACAGAAAGGTGATGGCCTCGATGACTATGCTCGTGTCGTGGACCGTCTGGAACGAAAGGAATGCACGGGTCTTCCGGCATAAGTGTGCTCCACCGCCTATTTTACTAGCTTCCATTGCCAATGAGGCAAAGCTTTGGGTCACCGCCGGGGCAAAGAAATTAGGGGCCATTATTTTGCGCGAGTAATCACTCATGCCGT
This sequence comes from Triticum timopheevii, assembly GCA_963921465.1. Classification (NCBI taxonomy): domain Eukaryota; kingdom Viridiplantae; phylum Streptophyta; class Magnoliopsida; order Poales; family Poaceae; genus Triticum; species Triticum timopheevii. The sequence continues at coordinate 548,370,115 of OY997270.1, forward strand.
GTAAGGGTGCCTATTGTAACAAAACCTCTTCTCTACTTAATTAATATATGAGGCAAATCTTTTGCCTCGGTTTCAAAAAAAAAAATCTACTCTCTGGGCATAGATGCTCTTGAGTATTTCTGGCAACATAAATAATTAGCAAAAGTGGAATGCCAATTCAACAAGGCACTAGTGGTCTAGTGGTAGAATAGTACCCTGCCACGGTACAGACCCGGGTTCGATTCCCGGCTGGTGCAACTTTTTTTTTTGGGGGTATGGGACCTGCAACCTGAAATTATTCTTGTTTGCTTTTGCCACTGTCTTGTCTCTGTACAGAAAATGATCGTATGCACATCACTTTTTTGCTTGATTTGATTCAGGAGCAATTCCCACTTCATCTCACGCTACAACTGTCACAGCATGGGACCAAAACTACACGAGCATCTCGCCATTTCGCCTCTCGGCCTGCCTGAAAGGTCCTCCACCCCCTAGCAAAGAACAGAAGTGGTCACGGCTGACCAGCTTGGCTAATGGCTACTACTACTAACTGTCAACAGAAACGGAACAGTTTGCTTGTGTTTGAAGCTGCCGAGCTGGTGTACCTCACTGGGCATCAACCACTCGTGGGTTGGACACCCAACCAGCCAGGTGTTACTGCTTTTTTTTAATTAGCCAGGTGTTACTGCTGTTGGTGTACCGTCAGTTAGTTCTTTAAAGCCCAGCTGGACACGGCAGGACCGCCAGCCAGCCTTTGCTTGGCTTCCCGGGGCAAATCTCGACGGGAGAGATCGGGCGGTGGACTGCCACGTGCGCTAGCTACATCGCCACTCCGGTACAGTGGTATACAGTGCAGTGTCACTTGACGCCTGGTCCGGGTTGGTGAGATATGGCTGTCGACGGGACCGCCGGACGGCCTATCGTCGTCGGCGGGGGAGCGTGACACAGCGGAGCGTAGAGTAGCACAGCGTAGCAAGACGACGCGACGGCGCGTGCCGACATGTGCAACACGCTCTCTCTGGCTCAGACGCGGCTGTTTCTGTCCGCGAGTGCGTGGTCCAGACATTTGAATCGCCGGGCAGGGGCGTTTTGGGGAGCCGCGCCGGGCGCAGGCAACGGACGAATAAACCCAGGGTGCAGTACGGGCCTGCGCGTGGTGAACTGTCAACTGTGGGCTGGAGTCCTGTGGGCTGTCGACTCCATTCCGGCATGGCGCCGGCCATTTGGGCCGTTCCACGCGACCCCTGTCCCTCCGCCCTCCGGTTCATACTCCCTGGACAAACGAAAACGAAAACCAAAACCGGTGCCACTGCTCCAGAAACCTTAAAAAACTAGCAGCAGATTAGGCTGGTTGTAATGGGGAGTGTCATATACTAGTATCATGCATATGATACTAGTGTATGATACTACCTCCCTAATGCATAGTACTCCCTCCATTCCAAAATATAGTGCGCCCACGCTTTCCGAGGTTAAACTTTGACCATAAATTTAGCGAACGAGACCGACTGCGGCGGGAGAAAAAGTTACATAATTAAAAACTTCTTTCGAATACGAATTCACTGATATAACTTTTGCCCCCGCCGCAATCGGTTTTGATAGTTAAATTTACGGTTAAAGTTGAAGCACGTGAATAGAGGAAGCACTACATTGTGGAATGGAGGGAGTATCATATATTAGTATCATGTTGTACTCTATTATTGCCATGCATGACACAAAGTAGCATAGCATTTAATATGATACGGTATCATGATATGATACTACACCCTCTCTTTCTTCATTTAATGCTATGCCATCTCATCAAAATTGCCTAGTTGGCATGCATAATACTAGCTATGATACTACCATTACGACCAGCCTTAGATTTCGTAGTACTTTGGTACGACGAGTAGCGTGTATGCAAAAAAGGAGAACCTTACACGATTTTTTTTCTGGGAAAAAAATCCCGCTTGTTCCCCGCACGCAAAGCCTTTTCTTTTCCAAGAAAAAAAAAAGACTTTCTAAAACGGACAGAAGCCGAGGCGCGCCCGCACCGACGTGGGCCCCACCGCTGGTCAACCCGGGCGCGTGCCGCGTGCCACGTCGCCCCCACCGATCCAGCCGCCGCGCAATGACCCATACGCCCCTCTCCACCACCACTCCCCTCACCCCACTACTCCTCTCTGCTTCCGCTTCGCCATACGCTCGCCGTCCGTCCATCCACCACTGACCAGTCCACACCCCACCCCACGATCCCTCATCCGTTCCGTTGCGTTGCGTTCCTCCTCTGCTCACCATCAACCCCTCATAAATTCTTTCTTCCTCGGTTCCTTGTCCCGGACCCAAACACACCAACGAAGCAACGCGTAGCCGGCCGATCTCCGAGTTAAATGTCGCCCCCTTTCTGACCCTCCCTTCCCTCTCAACCTCGGTCCCCGGCCGGCGTCGCCATTGCCTCCACTCTCTCTCCCTCTCTCTCGCTCTCTCTCTCTCTCTCGCCGGATTCAACTCGACTCAAAAGCCTCGACGCTTTCCATATACCTCCGTCTGTTTCGTTTCTTGCCTTTTTGGCTCCGGGAAGGAATTTCCAGCATTCACATGTGAGTCTCGCCCCCTATCCCCTATCCCTTTCTCCCCCATCTGTTGGTGTCACCAGGATCAGGATCAGATAGGAAAGCCCAGGCCGAGAAGAAACCGCGTCTGGTTTCCGTGCGCAATCCGCCATTGCCGTTTCTTGCAGCTCTCGCAGTCCGTCCCCCGATTTATACTCTGCGCACTTCCTTCGCCGCCCGGGCCGACATTGTTCCCGTAGTCCCCTGTTCCACTGAATCTCGATTCGATTCGATTCCCGCCTCCGTTCGGATCGGCAAATCTTGAGGCTTCCCCTGGTCCTGGATTCCCAACCCGTCGCGTCGAGAGATCTTGCTTCTTTCGTCCGTTCGCCGGAGAGCAGAGAGGCCTGTTCAATGGCGGCGGCGAATCTCGGCGCGTGGCTCTGCGCGCTGGTAGTGGTGGCACTGGCGGCCGTCCTCCCGGCGGCGGACGCGCTGGGGATGAACTGGGGCACGCAGGCCACGCACCCGCTCTCGCCCAGGATCGTCGTGCAGATGCTCAAGGACAACGGCATCAAGAAGGTCAAGCTCTTCGACGCCGACCAGGGCACCCTCAACGCGCTCGCCGGCTCCGACATCGAGGTCATGGTCGCCATCCCCAACAACCTGCTCGACCTCATGAACGACAAGGACAACGCCAGGGACTGGGTGCGCCACAACGTCTCCCGCTACCACTTCGACGGCGGCGTCAACATCAAGTGAGTTTCGAGTCCCCTTCCTCTTGCACGCTCCAGTTCATGGAAGTCATGCGCCGCCGCCGCTCCAGTTCATGGACTACTTACTGATGATGTGATGTTCTGTTCGCAGGTACGTGGCCGTGGGCAATGAGCCCTTTTTGGCCTCCTACAACGGCACCTTCGACAAGGTCACCTTCCCGGCGCTGCAGAACATCCAGAACGCGCTCAACGACGCCGGATTCAGCGAGATCAAGGCCACCGTGCCGCTCAACGCCGACGTCTAAACTCGCCCGCCAACAACCAGGTGCCGTCGGCGGGCCGCTTCCGGACGGACGTCGCCCCGCTCATGACGCAGATGGTGCAGTTCCTGGCCAACAACAGCGCCCCCTTCACCGTCAACATCTACCCCTACCTCAGCCTCTACCTCAGCGACGACTTCCCCGTCGACTTCGCCTTCTTCGACGGCCTCGCCAAGCCGCTGGTCGACGGCGTCAACACGTACACCAACGTGTTCGACGCCAACTTCGACACGCTGGTGTCGGCGCTCGCGGCCGTCGGCCACGGCGACCTGCCCATCGTCATCGGCGAGGTCGGCTGGCCGACCGACGGCGACAAGCACGCCACCAACGCCCTCGCCAAGCGCTTCTACGACGGCCTGCTGCCGCGGCTGGCGGCCAACACCGGCACGCCGCTCCGGCCCAGCAAGTACATGGAGGTCTACCTGTTCGGGCTCCTGGACGAGGACGTGAAGAGCGTGGCGCCGGGCGCGTTCGAGCGGCACTGGGGCGTGCTCCGCTTCGACGGCCAGCCCAAGTTCCCCATGGACCTCACCGGGAACGGGCAGAACACGATGCTGGTGCCGGCCAAGGGCGTGCAGTACCTGCCCAGGACGTGGTGCGTGTACAACCCCAACGCCGAGGACAAGAGCAAGCTGGTGGAGAACGTGAACTACGCCTGCACCTTCGCCGACTGCACGGCGCTCGGCATGGGCTCCACCTGCTACGGCATGGACGTGAACGGCAACGCCTCCTACGCCTTCAACATGTACTTCCAGGTGCAGAACCAGAAGGACGAGGCGTGCGACTTCCAGGCGCTCGCCGTGCCCACGCAGACCGACCCCTCCACCGCCGCCTGCAGCTTCCCCATACAGATCGCCGCCGCCTCCTCGACGTCGGGTGGCCACCGGCGAGCGCGCGCCGGGCCGCTCGGCGCCGCCGCTCTGCTCGTGCTGCTGGCTCTGGTCCAGCTCTTGATGTCGCAGTAGAAGAATGAAACAGACTTGTTTTTCATCAGTTGATCATTTGTTGCCTCATAGCATATATATTTTTGGATCAGCAGTAGTTACTAGCAGTAATTCGGTACGAGTCTTTGTACTGGAGGCATATATACCTGAGGATATATGTTCAGATGGCATTTCACATGATGTTCAAACGCTTGATGTGCTTGATGACTATGGTGTACAGTTCATTCAGAATCCCAGATCCAATGTTCCAGTGATATTTCACAAAACATTAACAAACATTAAAAAAACATGAGTGATGACTGAAATGGAGTACAGTTGATTCAGAGTCCCAGATCTCACAGCATGGCCATGGAGTATATACAAAGTGAGCAGGATTTGGTTGGCGATATAGTACTGCAGCACATGAATCCTGGATCCAGAATCACATTTTGGGATCTAGATGCACAACTTTTCTTTCAATGCAGGTCGGCAAAAAAGAAGAAAATGAATGCTTCCAATGCAGGTAGTGTGAGGTGACCCATTAACTAGTTTCTCAATAGGACGCAACAAGCCATGTGGAGGTCCATTATCTGCTGCTATTTTCAGTTTTTAATCACCTACCAAGGCAGAGCCTACAGATGATTATACCACTCCGTTGTTGATCAATACTACTTACTATGATAATGGAGATTATATCATTGTACTTATCAACAAGTACTACTATGTAATCTGTCGAGAAATAAACAAATCAGACACCTTGGACAAGTTCTACTGCATTTTAAAACAAGCACTGAAGTGGAGGCATGGACACTCTGCTTGTCTCTGCATTACCCTCAACAAACGAACACCCAACATATTATTTTACTCTGACAGTGATCTGTGCAGCAAACTAGTACTAGTTGATCTTTTCTACAATATCCCTCTCCAACTCATAGTATAAAATGCACCAAGTATAGCTGATTTGAACACATAACACACCGAAATGTACAATGATTTACACTAACAGGTGACCCAGGAAGCCTGCCAAGCCTTGAGCATATAACAGTTTAATCAGTTGAACTGCATACTGTTAAAGGATAAATATTTACATTCGCATTATTCATATATGTAAATAAACAGAAGTGCACCTGTGCCAATGAATGTTCCTCCCACACAAACACCAACATTATACAGCCCTTGAAGGCGCGGCCAGCCCGGCGCAATGGCCCGTTGACGGCCGTCGGACGGGCATCGGTTGGCGGTGTTTGTCGAAGGCGGGTTCATCGGCAAAGTACATTCCGGGAGGATGGTAGACACACAATTCTGAAGTAAACCTGACGGACCAAGCATCATCATCATCATCATAGAGGAAATAAACGAGCTGGAGGGCTCCTGCAGCAGAACCTCCATCAGAATCTGGTGACCTTGTCAGCCTTGACGACGGGGTTCTGCTGGGCGATCTGCTCCCTGCCGGCCTGCTTGTAGTCGAACTTGCAATCGTGCGCGTCGGCGTAGCGGTGCATCGAGCAGAAGGTGTCTCCGCAGCGGCACTTGAACCCCGTCAGCCCGACCTTCTTCCGGCACGACAGGCAGCGGTTGCTGGGTGGCTTCGGCGCCTCCTCCTCGGCTACTTGTTTTCCTTCTTTGGCTGAGGCAGACGCTTCATCCTTGATCTCTGCCACCATTGGTGTGGGTGATGATGCAACAGCAGCGGCAGTTTTGTTCTCGACTAGAAGGGCCATCTTCTTGGCGTTGACAGTGTCTCGGTAACACTTCGAGCACATGTTCTCTGTCATCCGGTTCCCGAAGAAGCCACAGTTGTTGATGCACATTATCGGAGCCTCGGGCGCGTGGACACCCGTATCCTCTGCCTCTTTCCAACTCTCTTGCGCCATTTCTGCAGAGCACTGATCACACCTTCAGTATCGTGAAAGGACAATCATGGACGAAGAAACTCAAACATAATCAATAGGACTAATGCACAAAATGACGTAAAGGAAGTTAAATGTCAGATGGCCATCACAAATACTTGTCCTGCAATTGTCCTGAATATGATGAGCACTCATCCTAACCTACAGAACCAATTAGTTGTCTACTCCCATCATTCGGATTAGAGGTCATAGATAGGCACCGAGTACCATCAAACAAGCACCACATTTGTGGAAAGAGGGCCCGGCCCCCATACAGTCCCCATATACTCAAGTCCCCATGGCCCATGCACATGATCAAACCTTGATACAGAATTCTTCATTAGTACTCCCTCCGTTCCAAAATAGATGACCCAATTTCGTACTAAAGTTAGTACAAAGTTGAGTCATCTATTTTGGAACGGAGGGAGTATTTTCCTGATTAGGCTACTCCCCTTTTGAACAGGTATTCTCTAGAAATTTAAATGCTTCAAAACAAGCATAAATGTGTGACAGGCAATCTAAAAATGCACATGATTCCCATATCTTGTATGGAGAAAATAGTACTGAAACCAGCCCGGCAAACTGCACAAATGTCTTCGCTGCGAGGTAAACCAAGAATAGGAATGAAGCAATCAAGTCGCTATTGATTTCTTATCCTTGTATGTGTTTACTCACCGAGAGACCTTGTGTGAATCGATGATCAATTGCTATGCTTGCCAAGAAACATACAGATGAATTTTCACTAATGATGAAGTAGTATTTATAGACAGTTTACTCGCTTCCATCTTTGTTGACATAGTATCCCTTTGAGTAAAGGGAAGGACCTTATTCTTATCTACGGCAGCGAAAACCGCAAGGAAGAAATCCTACCGGCTAAGCGTCTGCTTTGCAACCGTGATTAAGAAACCTTGGGAAGGTCACAAGGCAAAAAACATACCGTGCAATCCAAGGCAGGCCAAACATATCATTCATGTTTTAAGTTTTCGTACACGGTTTTACACGCCGCCTTGGCACCTATCCTATCTTGCATAAAGGGATATAAATCCTGTCTACGCAACGGAAAGTTGAATTTCCACACTATTCAAAAAATTTCTGTGGCAATCACTTTGTCCATCTTTGATGATATAGTATCCCCTTGAGTAAAGGGAAGGATCTTATTCTTATATACGGCATCGAAAACCGCAAGGAAGAAACCCTGCCGGCTAAGCGACTACCTTGCAACTATCGGGAAGGCCAAAGGCAGAAGCAATCCAGGTAGGCCTACGTGATTTCCCTTATCTGAACACTAATCCTTTTTCTTTTCTTTCCTTTTATTTTCAGAAAAAGAGGGTGAACAACCTCAACCTCTGCATCGATTGACGCACACACCTCTAGAAACACTAATCCTATATTGATGACCAACACCAATTACTCAGTTCGCAGCTATGAACACAATCACTCATCCATCATCATAATTTCATTTTCGATAACATCATCCATCACCGTAACCACCGCAAATTCAGGCATGCTTGTTCGTTATCAGGCACCAGAACGCACCAGACTATCTAATAAACAAACCAATCCTAGGTGTTGGCAGGTCACGGCCATGAACAATCAACGCGTCAGACAAACAATTGAATCAACCGGACCAGAGAATCCTATCTAAAACCAGGAACAGAGCAGCCAGACCTCATCAAAAGAGTGAAATCAACAGCAGCCGTACCAGCTTGTACATCTTTGATAACATAGTATCTCCTTGAGTAGAGGGAAGGATCTTATTCTTATTTACGGCAGCGAAAACTGCAAGGAAGAAATCCTGCCGGCTAGGCGTCTGCCTTGCAACTATCGTTAAGTAACCTCGGCAAGACCACAAGGCAGAAGCAATCCAGGCAGGCCTATATGAATTCTCCTATCTGAATTATTTTTCTTTTCTTTTCGGACACCGTCGGCCTCTGTATCGATTGATGCACACATCCATAAGAACCCTAATCCTCTACGGACGACCAACACCAATTAATTTTTTCGCACTTCTAGCGAAGTTTTCCAAATACAAATCACTCATCCATCATCATAATTTCATTTTCGATAACACCATCCAGCACCATAACCACCCTCCAATTCAGGCATGCTTGTTCGCCATCTCATCAGGCAGCATACGCACCAGACTATCGATCCGATACAAACCAACCAATCGATCCTAGAGGGATGGCAGGCCGCAGCCATGTAAAAATCATAGCATCAAACAAACAATTCAACCGGCCGGACAAGAGAATCGTATCTAAAATCAGGAACAGAGCAGCCAGGCCTCATCAAAAGAGGAGGCGAAATCAACAGCGGCCGTACCTAGCCGGGGAGCCGGGCGATCGATCGGAAACACGGAGGAGACGGCACGGCGGGGATCGGGGTCCTCGCTCTCGTCCTCCTCCTCTCCTCCCCTCCGCCTGTTCTTCCGGGGGATAGAATTCTGTTCTTGTAATTTTTTTGGCGTCCTTGTTGTTTTATGCGCGTCCCATTTCCTTTTGGGTGGCGTCGTTGGGGCCGGGCCGACATTAATTTATAAAGTTGGACTCGTAAAGGGCCCGGGGTAAAGGGGCCTTTCCGAACTGGACCGCGGCGTCGCTTTCCGTTCGCATTTTTAATCGAGGAGAAGTTGGGCGACGGGGTTGTTGGGCGGGATTAAAGGCGAAATGTCGCACTAATTCGGTGGGGATTAGGAAGGAGCTGGGATGATGCTTCTGGACGCGCCGGCGAGGTCACGCGGCGGACGACGCGACGCCGGTGGAGGGCCTCGTGGCGCGCCACGGACACATGGGCCCTGCTGCAGCCGGATGATCAGAGTTCTCTCCTTTTTCCAGAGAGAGTGAAAGGTGATGGTTGGCTTTGGGTACTACTGTACGTGTCTTGCTCGGTACACCTGATCGGACATGTTGCGGGGCAGGGTAGCGTGGCCTTTTCAGATTTTATTTGCACGCCAATGGTTTTCAGGTTTGCAAGCACGGAGATCGTTGCTTGGAGTAAATTGCATTTAGGTTTTAGTACGTATTAGTTTAGTCATCGTATTCTCAAGGTGTCAATCGAAATTTCAGGAAATATTGATGATTTGCTAGTTTTGGAGAAAAGTACAAAAACAAGTAAAAGAAATTATAGTTTGTCAAAACATATACAATATTCATTTTTTTCGCCCCTTGCCTTCTTTCGTCACATCTAAGAACAACTCAAACCGTTTTTCTAACTTTTAGAGTAGACCACCGAGTATACTTTAGAGAGGCACATTTGCTCCTCTAGAAAAACACAGTTTCTGACCGAACCTCAAAAACTTAACGGAGCAAAAAAAAAAACCCCGAAAGGCACATAAAGACAAATTCAGTGCTAAAGTAAAGTTCGAACTACTACATAAAACTTCCTAAAATGAATTTCGGTGCAAATTCGAAATATTTTACATTAAACTAACTAAAACAAAATTCAAAATTTAGGCTAGAATTTTAAACCTAGTCGCTATCCGACTCTTCTTCGATACTCTTCCAATCCGCTCTGCTCAACCCTTCGATCATAGGGTTGGAGCCGTCGCCGTCGCCTCCTTTGTCGCTGGAGAGGTCATTGACATATATCCTCCCCGCCGCGTACTCTGCGTACAGTCGACACTCTGCCTCGACGCGCTCGTGGTAGCGGTGGCAGAGCTCCACCATGTACACCTTGCCAGCTTGCTCCGCCATGATACGCTTGTAGGCCTCCTGGTCTCCTCGCCTCTCATGCGGGGTGGACACCTGGGGGTGTAGCTGCTAGCCAAGGAAGGTAATATCAAGCACAAGATTATGTGGAAAGGGGTGCATGCCTCCTAGAAGTAATTGCTTCCGCATGGGCTGTCCTAGGATAATTCTGACAATGGTGGGAGGGGGTTAGAACGAGTCTGGATCTAGCTAGGCGCAAGTGTGACAGAGATAAATTATAGAAGGTTTAGAACCCTCTCGGGAGTGTAACAAGCCCTATGTCTTGTGTTCTTGGAGCTTTTTTCTGTCTATGTGTGTCTGGATACAATGAAATGCGAACCCCTATGTATGTGCTAAGGGATGGCTTATATAGAGTGCGCCCGACACTTAGCTTCTGCTGTTACAGGGAAAGTAATGTATTGCATTGATTAAACCCACCACAAGGGGTAACTGATGAAAAAACACTAGTAATGCACGAGGCCTTGAATGTTTTGGCGTTTCAGGTGCTTCTGCCGACTGTTCAACTTCGTGTATCCGAGAGTCCATGTGGTCACATGAGTCTCGTCCGTCCGAGTAACCGATACGTCTGTTGTCCGAGCAGTGGTGACTCATATATCGTCCGAGTAACTTTTACGGTGGTTTTGAGATTTGGGCTGGACCCATGCTTTGTGATATGTTGACCCTTCGTGGGCCTACCTATTATGGGTATCCCCATCATCGGTTGCGACGCAACCGGATGGAGATCTTGGGTGTGTGGCAGTGTCACTAAAAGAGGTGATGAATAGCCTGAAAGCTTGGAGTTCAGAGAATTTTGGTCGTGTGACAAGGGACATTGGAAGGTTGTGGTCTGAGTTGGCATCACTTCAGCTAGATAATGTGGATCAGTCAAGGATAAGGGAGAAGATGAATTAGTTGGATGAATTGCTTTACACAAAGAGATTTTGTGGCTCCAACGGTTTCGCATCACTTGGCACAAAGAAGGTGAAAGGAAAACCAAGTATCTTCATCATCGAGCAGTTTGGAGGGAAGGGGTGAATTTTATTGAACGCCTCCGTAAAGTCGACGGATTTTGGTGCTCAAATCTGACATATATGGAACACATGTCATCCTCCTACTTCAAGGAGTTATACACGAAGGACCCTACCATTTCACCAGCAACGGTTCTGGATTGTGTCGAGGGTAAAGTGACAAATGAGATGAATGGTTGCGGCGGCGGCGAGGCCAGCTGCGGCAGAGGCATAGGGGTGGGAGTGGTTGCTCTTCAAACTTCCTTCCCGCCAACAATTTTCATGCAATAGAGGAAACAGTGAACAACGGGCAAAATATGGAAATGTGAGGTACATGGGGGCTTTTTTATTGGGAGCTGTATTTTTTTTACAGTACCGGCCGTTTTAAAACTATAAAACAACAGGCAAAATACGGATTTTTTTTCCGGTCCAAAACTATAAAACGACTGTTGTTTTAAAGTTCAGTGTCTTTAGAGATGCTCGAAGATCGCGGATGAGCTACATGGTTAGTGTGCGGTCATTAATAACGGGTTCAAAGATATTGTCGAGGGTGTCAAGTAACGACTTAAGTTGACAGCTGTACTCGGCGATGGAGAGGTCCGTGGACCAAGCTCCGGAACTCGGTGCCGATCAGCCGATGTGCATCGCGCACACCCAGGCTCGTTATCCCGAAAGATTAGATGGAGCTGGTGCCAGACATGGTACTCCGTGCTAGCCGGAGACATCACCACGTCCAGCAGATCGTCCACGGTCTGTCGTACATCTAGAGCATGATCATGGTGCCACAGTGCGTTGGAGGCTCCTCATCAACATTGTTCTTGGACGTTGTACTTGTACTTGCAGAATCCGACAGATGAAGTGGAACATTTGCCGCCACTTGGAGTAGTTCCCGGCCTTGAGCTGCAGCTTGGACTGAAAGCAGTGGGAGATAGAGGGGGGAGATCGATCCAGGATGAGGACTGAGATCCGGTGCCTTGGCACACACAAGGCACACGTGAATAGTGCAATGCCTTGAGCTTTCAGCCGTTAGATTGAAAATCAAGGTTCCAGATTTCAGTGAACAGCACTCCGCGCTACAGTGTGTTGGTCCTGTAGCGATTGTCCTGTAGCAGACTTCCTGTAGCGATGTACTGTAGCGTTGACTCTTGATGTTCATCGGACCGTCGCTTGTAGATCCAACGGCTAGGAGATGCCCTCACGGCACGATACTGTTCATCCGTGCCTTGTGTGTGGCAAGGCACTGGATCTCACTCAACAACCTGAAAGCGAGGAATCAGGGAGTTGGCACCGGTGCAGGGGACGGTAGCCCCGTGGGTCCGGTTGGTACTGCGAGGAGATTGTGCAACATCAACATGTGTCAGCGGGACATCCTGCGCAATGCGGGCAGCACCAGCAGTAGCGGCCGCCCAGATCACGGTGACCGCGGGTGCGGCATGAGCGACGTGGACCGTAGTGAATGGACCACCAGCAGAAGTGAATTTTGGGCATTTTAGACCTCATGCGTGAGTGTAATGACAGAAAGGACCAGATTTTAGTAGAACTGGCAAAAAAAAATACCACCTGCCCTGTGGCGTTGCCGCCACAACCTGTGGCGGCAATACTGTTCATGCCATGTTTATCGTCTCCTGTACTGTTTTTGTTGGCAATGTGTAGCAATGCTCTAAAGAACACAAGTTTGGGTTTTCGAGTCCCATGACATCATCCTCGCTTGTAGGTCTATGTTGATGTTTATCAGAACCAAAATACAACATGTCTGCATCACAATAGCAACCAAAAAGTTTAGCAGCTTGATGTTTTTATGCCACAAATACACTGACACACTCATCAGACCTGTTTATCATCAGGACGAGATCAAAAGTCAAGACGGGCGAGCCTACAACCTTGTGATGTACGCAGTCCATCAACACCAACATAGAGGCCGAAATCAACTCATCAAGGGAATAACTGAGAGAGATATTCCAACATCTCAGCATTTTCTGGTGATGGTTCCCATGGTGAGCTCGGCCACTCCATCAGTGGAGAGAACTGGTCGTTGATGTTGATCACCTGGGTTGCCTCAACATCAGTAGGAGGAGGAGGAGGAGCAACCGCAGCAGCTTGCGCAATCAAGCAGGAGAAGGAGTTCACTGTGCTCATCAGATCCTGTTGCTCCACATTCTCATCGTCGTCGCTCAGTAAGTTTTCACATATCTGCTCAAGCCCCATTGTCTCCGGTGAGATGTAACCATTACTCGGCTGGTTCTGCAGCAAGGTCTGCCCTGAAGATTCCTCTGTGACTGTAGTGGTAGTGGTACGGAAATAAGGAGGTGGTCAGATTAGTTAACAGTACAAGTTCAAGTAATTTCTGTAACAAGTGAATCAGGTTCTCAACAATAAAATGATGCAAATTGCCGACAGAAATTTTGCGTGCCATGTCAACTGACTAGAGAGAAGCTACATCATTTATAAAGTAGAATACAGATAAAAATGATCGATTACTTACAAACTATACTATGCATATTAAATTCAGAAACTTGCAAGAAAATATTCTTGGATTTCACATATACCGCCCGAATAGATCAGAAACAAGCCATATAACATTGTTTATTGTAATCAGATCTGTAGCGCTATGTTTATTGGTTTCACTGAAAAAATTGTGTACTTGTTGCGTCTATTATTTGGCATATAACATTTTACTATTGGAACGGTCAAATTGCACTTCTTCAAGTACGTGAAAACTTGATCTAATGTTGTAGTTGTTCCATTTCGGGGATATATAGTTCTGATTTATCCTTCCAATCAAAGCAGTATAAGTGTTACAGTTCTGACTTGTAGATAAAGGATTAGTAGTATATACCTGGGCTTGGGTAGAAGACAACATCGTCGCGGCTGCTTGGTTGGTTCCCTGCTTCGACCTGCCGATTCGTCATACTGTCACCAGGGAACCTACTTACCACCTCAGGCAGCGCCACTCTTCTTGACGAATAATCGTCGACCCTGTTATGCGAGTCCTCTGAATTGGTTAGATTGTTGATGTGTTTCCCTTTGGCATTCATGACTCCCTTTGACATGAAGGGTTGTTGCGCCACCCTAGTCATCTCAAAGAACTCCTCCCAGCTAAACATGTCACTCTTCAATTGATCACCCCCCCTTGAAGGTTCTTCTGTAATCACAGAGGTACCAACAACTACTGCAGAAAACAAAAAAGAGGTCAATGTACTTGATTTTATCTTACAGATTTAGAAACGAGATGCATACGACATAGGAAATAACCATGCTGAGTAAGTACTAATCAATACAACTCTCGTGCATAGTTAGCGATATACCGCAAAAGTAAACTTTCAGGAAATGCCAGTTCTGAAGTTTACCTGAGCTTTGGAAGTGTACACCTTGCAGGGCTCCAGAATCATTTAGTCCTACTGTCGTTGTTCCAGTTGGCATCGGATAAAGTGGCATCGACAGCCCAGTTTGTGCGGTACCAAATAGGTTATCGCCATCACTACGGTATGAGCTTTCATTGTTCAAACTCTTCTGATTGATATTGCCCTCCTGACTTAATAGATATAGACGATGGTCTATGGAGAGGAGATTTTCAATGTGCTTGTCCATTATCCCTGGCCCACACTGTAGAACATGCCTACTGAAAGTAGTAAAAGGGAAATCTTCACCCACCAATGCAATGAACGTATATGGAAATTAACTAGGGTTCAAACAAAACTAATTTAGCAAGATGTGTATATAACTATATACTACTATGCAGATAGCATCAAACGGCATGTCACGTAAAGAACAATGGTTCTCAATTGGTTCTCAATTTTAAGTACGGCACTGATGCACCTGTATGTACGCCCGAAATACGGCGTTCTGAAATGTTGCCACTGTTGCATCTTGTTTTGGAGGCGTTCTTCTAAAATCCCTCAAATACTCTGGTCTTTTGAGGTGATCCCTAAAAATGCCTCCGGACAACAAGTAACAGGGCGTTATAGAAAACGCCTCCAGCATACTAACTCCAATCGATCAACGTGTTGTAGTGTTTGTGGCATTTATATCAGGTTTTAGCCCAGTTTCTCCTAATTAACAAACAGTGTCATTTTTTTTCTTAATGAGCAAATAATGCTTCTGTTGCGTTAACCAAAAAAAGGAGATTTTTTGCGCATGAGGTGGCAAATCATTTGTTGTTTCTTTTGGAATATTCACTTTAATCATAATTGTACATAGATCTTATATTACCTATTCATGCTTGATTGCCCACCGGTAAAATCCGTAGTTGCAACCCACCTAGTGCTCCTGTATGGTAGTGTGTTGCCTTCTTTGAAAAACTGCGGTTCCCCAGACACCTAAATGGAGAAAGCAAGATATAACTTGTAATACCACAAAAAAGGGTACATCACTGGTAACAATCGAGAAACCAAATAGTATCCACAATAATAGAGAACGAACATCTACATTGGTTACCATTAGAATTTGTTCGTTATTGTTATCTGTTGTATGTTGTATAGGGTGAAATGCATCGCATGCTTCAATTTATTTACACATATTAACATGATAATTTTTATAATATGCATCACTCGTCACGTACCGTAATGTCCAATATCCCTGGTAATTTTTCTGGACAAGTTATCCTCAAGGCAGAAATGTCCGACCAATTTATCTCTATTTTCCTCTTCAAACCTTCATTGATCATTTCCCACACCACTTTGCTCTTCACAAAATAGAATTTTGCCACAAGGTCTCCTTTGTATCTTGATTTCAACTATAATACATAAAAATGGTTATCACTCAACTAGTTTGATAAAACTATAACATCATAAGTTAAAAAAAAATCATTTTTAGTAAATCCAATGCAAAGATGAACTTGACTGGCAACTATTCCAAACATTTTAGTGACTAACTATAACAACGGAAACAAAATTTCAAAATATATTAAACAAGTGTAATACCGCGCACATCCGTGAGACTGAGGGTTACCCTCTTTTTTTAGATAAAGGTAAACAAGTGCGATATCTACATTAATAACAAACTAAGATATGAATTTTTTAGGTATTCCATATACTATACATTAGAAGAAAACGTACACGAGTCGAGAATTTTTTTACCTCCCAATCCCCAATTCTTAGAATGGAAGCGTGGAAACTGGGAGCCCGTAACTTTTTTGAGGGCTTCATTCCTTGTACCGCAGTAGGTTTTGTGTGCGTAGCACATGGGGCTTCCTTTCTTGTTACTCTGGAGCCTAGCGCCAGTTTGTTTTGTATAAGCTCCAAAGCAGAGGATGCTTTATCCAAGTTTAAACCTAATGGCACGTGTCCATTAGTGGATTGCCGACAAAATAGCTCACCGATCACATCATTACCTCCATCTGACTGCTGTGACGAATGGTAAACGAAAGTATTATAGAGAGACAATATGAATATAATTGTGCTCAAACATTCTAAAACAAGAAACATTAATATAGAAAATATAATATCGAACAGACATCCCGAAATCATTTACTTCTCCCCCATACAAGGATGCCAGAAGCACAATTCTATCATATCATTTTGTGACTGTATCATCTAAACAGGCTGGAGTGATTATGCGATTCTTGTCAACAGAATCTATGGTTCTATAGTTTCAATAATTATGATCCGTGATTTGCGATCCTACTATATCAGTTTTGATTCGACTCAGAATTGTGATTCTGACAACCTTGCCCTCCTTTCAGATTTTTCACGACCTCTCTCTCTCTCTCTCTCTCTCTCTCTCTCTCTCTCTCTCTCCCTCTCCCTCTCCCTCTCCCTCTCCCTCTCTACGAAACCATTATATCCTATGTTACTTATGAGAAGACCAAAACTGCTTCATTGTACATGTCCTAAGAACGTGAAGGACACCATCACATTTCAAAATGGTAAAAACTTTGGATCCTTTGGATGGAATGAAATTAAACCAGTAACATAAGTGCTACTTTTTGCTGGAGTTCTAAATTAATGCTCTAGTACTAAATTGGTAGAATTCTGCTATGAATCACGCCAACTATGGCTGGACAAGCACGGGATCCTTTCGCATGCACGAGAGTGCCACATGTTATCCGCATAGAGCAAGCGTTAATGAATATCTTCAGTATGATGGAGGTAAATTAACCTCAAAATATGTCTTACTAAACATCTAATGTGAAGAACAAAATATATTGACTTGTTAGTCATTCTAAAATATGATTCCTCTCCTATCTTTTTGAAATTAATTTACTAATTATATTACACAATAGATTTTGCACATTCAGTCAGCCATAACTTAACCACACATGTATTTTGGTATAATTAAACTACACCATTGTGCTTTTCATGAATTTTTGCTATAATAACAAACCTGGATTGTATATTTATATTTGGAACACATTTAATATGCACTAATCTATTTATATCCGTATTATATGTACAAAGGGGGTTACAAAAGTTAATGCTAGTCCTTCACTAGATTGATAGAGCAGACATAGGCACCGTCCCTAGTTTTCGTAGGCCCTATGTGTTCTGTTTCTAGCCTATCATCCTTCAGTTAAATGAACAATAGCATTTTCTTCCTACGTGAAATGGTGGAGCTTCTACCGGTGCTTAGAAGAAGAAAGCATGCCACCCTAGGCTGGCGTGCACGCCAAAACTTTGTATGCCGATGGATGACGTCCGTGCGTTAGCATTTGAGAAGTTGTCATGTAATCTAGGAGATGCACTAAAACCACATGAAACATGCAGTAAGTAGTGGCCAGTCTAACAAATGATCCTTTCTTGATTGATGAATTGAAGTAGCTTACTATTGTGTCATTACACGGATTCCTTCTACCTGATCTGAAGATCCTATTGTTTAGATATAGTTTTCACGGTGCCTTGTAGGCATCCACTATTCTGCAGATTGAGATGAATAAAATTCTTTATGTTTTTACCATAGCATGGACTTTAGTCTTGTACATGCTCCTCTAAAACATTTATGAAAAATATAAGAGACATTAGCTTATATGTGGACTATTCTTTCACATAGGACCACTATAAACGAGTTAGACCAGGTATAAGGATTTTTCTTTCTTTCTTCTTTGAACAGATCTAGTTAACCCCACACACCAGAACTGTGTCATGTCATGTATTGTCCATGTAGATCTCGAGATGATAGCAAGAGGGAGGGTAGTAGAACATGTGAAATGCGCGTAACTTAATCTGATGCTTCATCAAAGTAGATGAAACATTAGCTATTATGTTCCTTGTCAATATCTCACATAAAATCCATGAAAACCATAACATGCATGATGGAATCGACCTTCTTGCTTGCTATATCTACTATGAATTCTACAGTTCAAAACAATTCACATTAGATCTAGCAACCTTGATTGCATATATTAAATGAATTCAAGAAAACAAAAAATAAGCTACCAATTCGACCACACAAATAACCACATGCATAGTGGCTAGAAAGAATCGGGATTAAAAGCAGTAACTGAAGAAGAAGAAATAACTTTATGAGGACAGAAATGAACACCAACACACACTCACGTGGCTCATATTCTCGAATGGTGACATTTCCTCATCTTCCTCGCTCTCGTTATTTGCATACCTACACTCCTCTTGCAGTGTCATAGTTCGATCTATGACATGCATCGTCTCCTTGAAAATAAGACCTCCCTTTTGGCCGGTTTATAAGTTCTCCGTTATTGTTGGATGGCTTTGACAGGAGGATATGTTGAGTTAATAGTTAAGGTCATTGGCAACTGAAATGAAGTAGCCTGGGAGGACCACATCCCATGTCTTTGAGTTTCACATGGGCCCTCCTTAGAGTTGAATTCAAGTCTCATGCCTACATTAATTTCAACCGAGGAAATTGCGGGTTGTACAGAAAAACCGGATCGTGGCACTCAATTAATGGATTCATTAATTGTTCAATGCATAGAGCACCGGGAGGGAATTGTGGGTTGTACAACAAAGGGGAAAATAGTATTTTTATGGGATATATAGTAGGCTTTAGTTCAGGAGAACCTAAAGTACTTTATAATTCAAAATCTCCTCCATAATAAAGTACAAAGGTAAATCTTTTAGCATGTTCGAATGAAAAGTATTTGGGTACATTTTGTACAGTACGTTGTTCTCTGTGGCCTTGCGTTCTGAAATGTTTTGTATTGCTGAAGTTATAATACTCCAAACTATTTGTTTGAAAAAAATCCTAATTTTTAATCTATGTTTCTAATAGACACTAGTAAGTTAGTTAGATAAGATGGGGGTTGTCTTGTGCTCCGACAATCCTGCAATAGGGATAGGACCTCGATGTTTTGCTTCCTTCATTTGAGCTATTTATTGCCATATGTATTTGACCTTGCTGACTGGTAACTACATTCCTTGAGTAATACGAAACCCCCTTACAAAAGCATTTTCTAAAAGAACTATTTAGGGTGGGGAACAAACACACTGGCTTAGCCCCCTCCTCTCGCTGCCGCGACGCGCCCCACGCGCACGTCACGGGAGAAACCCTAGCGCCGCCGGCAGGCCTCCCCTCCTCCTCCCCCTCCTCTCCCTTGCCGCCGCCAGAGAGCGCCCCGGGCAAAGCCTCGTAGGCGCCGGTGGCGGCGGGGCTGCCTTGTCTCCTCGGTGGGGGCCTTCGGCGCGGGTTGAGGCGGCCGCCTGGGATGCGGCGCTGGCAGCGGGCGCGGCAGCGGCTTCGTGGCAGCGGCGTGACCGACGCGGCGGTGGTGGGTGCGCCTTGGTCGCTAGGGCCGGCGGGGTCGAGGCCGGATCTGAGGCCTGGTGGCATGGGCCGAGGGCGGTGCGGGCTGCTGATCTCCGCCCCTGCCATGCCACGGCAGGTGGTGGTGCGACGCGGCAGCGGTTGGCCAATGGGCGGGCCGGCCGAGATCTGAAGCTTTGATTGCTGGAGGACGGTGGGTCGAGCAGATGGGCTCCTCAGTGAGCTTCCTTTGCGGTTGGCGGCGGCCCTTAGAATCTCTCCTTGCCAGCAGGCGGGTGTATGTTGATGGCCTCGCGTGGAGCTGCGGTCAATGCCGAGGTGGGGCGACACAGGAGGTGTCCGGTGGGGAGGCAGGCTGGAGGGATGGGAGGCGCTGATGAGCTCGGGCCACCCGTCGCTGGCATAGGGGTGTGCCGGCCCGGGTGCATCCGCTCCCCCTCCTCCCCCGTTCCCCGACCGTGTGTGGACTGCCGCAACTCTTGCATTGTTCGAGGCGGGAAATATGCTGCGGCTTCTTCGGCCGGGTGCGTGCTTTGGCACAAAGCCGATCACTTTAGTCGGTCTTCGGGGTGTCTGGATGCAGGGCAGCGGCTGTGGCGCCGGGAGGCACGGCCTTCGTGGGCGGGACTTGCGCCTCGGGTGCGGGCAAGCGGCCATGGCCACGCGGGTGGGTGGACGCTGGTGGTTGGCGGAGCTAGGTTGCATCGGAGGAGTGGGCATGTGGGGTACATCACCTGCCCAATCTTGTATTGGCCGACGACAGCGGCGTCCGTGCACACCGTATCCTTCTTGTAGGCTCCGTCACGGTGGCCTTTCTCCTTCGAGTTACTCCAGGTGAAAACCCGATCTTTGGGATCGGATGGTGGCGGCTACCTATGGCCGTTCCCTTCTTGGAGGCATCATTTTGGAGTCCTGGTTCCGTCGTTTCCGTCTCACCTCCCCTCGGAGGATTGGATGTCTCTGGTGGCTCCAAGCAGTTCGTCTTCACGCATATGTAGTGGCTTGGTAGTAGTTGGGGCGGTGTGACGGTGCCGGGCACCTTTGTATATTGTCTTGGGTGTGTGTCGTGTACGGTGGTGGCGTGAGTTTGTATCGTGGTATTTGTGGTTCGGTGCTTTATATATAAAGCGGGGCGAAAGCCTTTTTCGGTAAAAGAACTATTTATCACGTATTAGCGATGATTGTCAGAACAACTTAACACTTGATGGAAATTACCATCATCGAGGTGCTTTTGACATCGAAATAGACAGCTAGCATCTAATCTTTGGAAGTCATGCCATCTGCAAATATTTCTTGAAACAGCATGAAACTTTTGTACACGTGATCTTTTCTTTGACCAATAGTAATCATTTTTACACTGTTGGTTCCCCATCAATAAAGACAAATAGTCATTGCAGATCTTCTATTCCATTTGTTGCTCATGCTCGTCAGATCATGTGGGAGCGTGGCAACCGGCTCCAACAACGCTCAATGACTACCTGGCCATGGCTGCCCCACTCGACGATCTCTTGCAGTGTTCTTGGGCTCAAAACTATACCCTGCAATCCAAATATCAAGGATAACAATATCTTGACTGTTTTGGTTGGCAATGTACAGCAATGCTCCAAAGGAACACAAGTTTGGGTTTTCAGGTCCCAAAACAGAGTATGTCTATATTGATGTTTATCAGAACCAAAACAGAGTACAACATGTCTGCATTACAATAACCAACAGTCTAGCAGTTCGATATTATTATGCCACAAATATACTCAAGGGAAAAATTGAGAGAGAGAGAGAGAGAGAGAGAGAGAGAGAGAGAGAGAGAGATGCCAATATCTCAGCATCTTCCGGTGATGGTTCCCATGGTGAGGTCGGGAGCTACATCCATGGAGAGAACTGGTTGCCGGCGCTGCTGCTTTCAGAAGGAGCCACGTTGATCACTTGGGCTGGCTCAGCATGAGGAGGAGGAGGAGGAGCAACCGCAGCATCTTGCCCAATCAAGCAGGACAAAGAGTTCACCGTGCTCATGAGATCCTGTTGCTCCACATTCACAACCTCGTTGTCGCTCAGTAAGTTGTCATGTATCTGCTCAAGTGACATTGTCTCCGGTGAGATGTAACCATTACTCGGCTGGTTCTGCAGCAAGGTCTGCCCTGAAGGTTCATCTGTGACAGTAGTGGTACGGAAATACAGAGGTGATCAGATTAGTTAACAGTACAAGTTGACTGAGCAAGCAACTTCTGTAGTAAGTTAATCAGGTTCTCAGTAACAAAATGATGCAAATTGCTCACGGAGATATTGTGTGTTATGTCAACTGACCAGAGAGAAGGTAACTGGCGAGAAAGTAGAATATGGATAAAAGGGATCAATGATTTACAAACTATAATATGCATACTACATTCAGAAACTTGAAAGAAAATATCTAGATTTGACATACTGCCTGAACAGATAAGAAACAAGCCATACAATTATACCTGTTCCTGTCGTCAGGCAGGGCCATTTTTCTAATCAGATTTGTAGCGCATATCACCGACTGCCTAAGCCTATTATTAGAGATGGATTATCCATATTTATTTATTTTATTGACAAAATCATGCATTTGTTGCGTCTATTAGGTGTCATGCTTTCCTAGGAATATATATAGCATTTTTTTGCGAGATCGAGTATATATGAGTTGCATTTTACTATTGGCATGGGCAAACTGCAGTTCTTTCTGTACATGAAAACTTTTTTTTTCGGGGTTCCTGTACATGAAAACTTGTCCTAATATTATACTTCCCCGTTACTATTATAACATGTTTTGGATTTCAATATAAACTACATACGGACTGAAATGAGTGAACAAACACTAAGATGCGTATATATACATCCGATTCAGAAGGAAGTTAAAACATCTTGTGGTGAACGGATGGAGTAGTTGTTTCATTTCAGGAAATGAGACAAGTGCTTTTAGTACACTATGCATAATACAACATTTGGACTTGTGTGGTTTTGAATTTATCCGATTCAGTCTAAAGCAGTATAAGTGTTACAGTTCTGACATGTAGATTTTTTTTGGAAAATGAGGAAAAAAAAACCCGGTCTCTGCATCAATCGATGCAGTTCTGACATGTAGATGGAAGAGCATTAGATACCTGAGCTTGGGTAGAGGACAACATGGTCGGCGCGGCTTGGTTGGTTCCCTGATTCGACCTGCCGACTCGTCATACGGTCACCAGGGAATCCCCTTATCACCTCAGGCAGCGCCGCTCTTCTTGATGGATAAGCGGCCCTGCTAGGCGAGTCCTCTGAATTGGTTAGATTGTAGATGTGCTTCCCTTTGCTATTTACGAGTCCACCATTTGACAAGAAGGGTTGTTGTGCCACCCTAGTCATTTCAAGGAACTCCTCCCAGCTAAACATGTCACTCTTCAATTGACCACCCCCCCCTTGTAGGTTCTTCTGTAATCACAGAGGTACCAACAGCTACTGTAGAAAAAAAGAGAGGTTTAGTTACTTGATTTTTTCTTGCAGATTTAGTAATGAGATGCATACTGCATAGAAAAAAATAATAATTCTGAGTACTAATTACTAGAACTCTCATGCATGGTTAGTGATATACCGCAAAATTATACTTTCAGGAAATGATAGTTCTGAAGCTTACCTGAGCTTTGGAAGTGTACACCTTGCAGGGTTCCAGTATCATTTAGTCCTACTGTCTTTGTTCCAGTTGGCATCGACTGCCCAGTTGGTGCAGTACCAAACAGGTTATCATCATCACTATGATATGAGTTTTCATTGTTCGGACTCAATGCGATTCCAGGCACTGAACAACATGTGCCCAAGCAAGGACTCTTCTGGTTGATATTGTTCTCTTGACTTAACAAATATAGACGATGGTCTATGGACAGGAGATTCTCAATGTGCTTGTCTATTATCCCTGGGTCACACTGTAGAATATGCCTATTGGAAGTAGTAAAAGGGAAATCTTCACCCACCAATACAATGAAAATATATAGAAATTAACAAAACAAAACTACTTTAGCGAGATATGTGCATGTACTATGTACTAGTGTGTAGATAACACCAAACGGCATGTCATGTAAAGAAGAATAATTCTCACTCTCAAGTAGGGTACATAAATAAAATAAAATATTATAATTTGAATTAGAGTAATTAGGATATATTAACCGTACAACAGCGAGAATATAAGGCATAAGCCCCCCCCCCCCCCCCCCCCTGCCTCAGAACGTATGTAGGGCATGGTTATATAGAGAATATTTGAACATAATTATTAATTTGAAAATGAAGAACTTGTGGGTCAACAACATATTAGTTTGTTTAGAGTCTATATATACACTATATAGTTTGTTTAACTTCGCACGCATTACTCATGTGAGTGCACACGTATTTGAAATATAATCACATAAATGTCACTGTTCGAGATTAATATGAAAATTGTAAAATCTATTTTGTCTATCTAGTCGATATGACATAATATTAACAATAGACTAACTAATTTTCTACCTCGAAAAAAAAGGCAGGAGCACTACCTTTTCATATAGATGAAAAGAGGTGAACAATATGTCCAGAGGAGAGCACACAAGTTTTTGAAGGGAACATGGAAAAACCTTCGAGGGTTAAAAATTTGACATCATGGCAATACCTTGTCGTTTGCCAATTACAAACTTACTGTATTAGGCATGTATGGTGGGTCATGGTATTCTAAAATTTAAGAGGGAACATGAATAGGAGAAAATAACTTGTTGTGTAGGTCGGCGAGGGCGACGTGGGCAGAAAATCCTAGACACTATCAACTCGCACCACCTTCCCGGTCTGTCCCCTCGCCACGGTCAGGACAAGCTCGCACGACAGCGGTGGGGCATCCCTCTCATGTCACGGCACAACAGACGGGGGAGTTGGGGTGATGGCCCCAGGATTACCTTGTCTTTAGAGCATAGGAAGTTCTAAGCAACATAGGGTCCAACACGGACGCATTCACCGCCATCAAAGGTGGTGCCTCCTGAACCTGCTCTTACGATATCAGGTTTCATCTCTCTTTACCTTCAACGCTGATGGTGAGGGGTGCGTGGGTGGTGTAGTGCATAGTGTCTTCCATGCTTCTTTAGAAGCCTGTTAGGATCTTCATCCCATTCCTGGATAGCCCCCGCCTAATCTGGCTCACTCGGTGGAGGGTGCATGATCGAGGACCTTTTTCATCAATATTCATTAATATGCCATTGTGCATGGTGGACCGTTGGTCTATGGGTTCTACCATTTCTCGATGGACATGGGAGGCTTTCTGACATTTGTATTAGGTTTTAGTCCAATTTGCCCTAATTAACAAGCAATTTCATTTGTCTTAATGAACATACAACGCTTTTGTCGAACTAACCAGATTTTTTTTATCCATGAAGTGGTAAATTATTCGTTGTATTTTTTGGATTATTCACTTCAACCGCAAATATATGTAGATCTTATATTACCTATGCCTTCTCGCTTGTCCGCCAGTAAAATCCGTAGTTACAACCCACCTAGTCCTCCTGTATGGTAGTGTCTTGGTTTCTTTGAAAAACTGTGGTTCCGCACAAACCTAAATGGAGAAAACAAGGTATAACTAGTAACATTATTGGTTACCATAAGAATTTGTTCCTTATTTTTCTCTGTTGTACGTTGTATAGGATGAAATGCACCACATGCTTCAATTTATTTTACCAAACAACATAATCTGCACTCATTAACATGATAATTTTCATAATATGCAACACTCTTTCACGTACCATAATGTCCAACACCCCGGGTAAATTTTTCGGACAAGTTATCTTCAAGGCACAAATGTCTGAGCATTTTATCTCCATCTTGCTCTTCAAACCTTCTTGGATTGTTTCCCACACCATTTTGCTATTGGAATAGTAGAATTTAGCCACAATATCTCCTTTGAGTCTTGATTTCAACTATTATTATATGAAAATGGTTAACACTCAGTTAAATATTTCAGGATCAATCTTACTAGTTTGATAAAACTATAACATCATAAGTTTTTTAAAATTTCACTTTACTAAATCCAATGCAAAGATGACTTGTCTGGCAACTATTTCCAATATGTAAGTGGCTAACTTATAATAACAGAAATAAAATTTCGAAATATAGTTACCAAGTGTAATATTGGTCATGTGCATCTGTGAGACCGAGGGTAACATACTCTCTTTTTATTGGAAGGGTAAAACAAGTGTGAGATCTAGATATAATAGCAGACCAAGATGTGCAAAATGTAGGTATTTCACATACTATATATTAGACAAAAAGTACACGAGTTGGCATAATATTTACCTCCCAATCCCCAATTCTTAGAATGGAAGCTTCAAAATGGGAAGCTCGCAAATTTTTTGAAGGCTTCATTCCTTGTATCAAAGTAGTTCTTGTGTGTATAGCAGATGTGGATTCCTTTCTTTTTACTTTGGAGGCTGGCACTAGCTTCTTTTGTATAGAATTCAAAACAGAGGTTGTTTTCTTCAAGTTTAAACCTATTGGCCCATGTCCATTAGTGGATTGCCGACAAAAGAACTCCCCAGTCACATCATTACTTCCGTTTGACTGCTGTGATGAATAACAAAGGAAACTATTATAGAGAGACAGTATAAATATAATTGTGCCAGACCATTTTCTATAACATGAAACATTTTGGCAAAAATAGTATCGAACAGACATCATAAAATAGTTTACTTCTTCCCCATACAAGAATGTCAGAAGCACAATTCTATCATGTGATTTTACGACTAAATTTGTTAGAGTGATTCTACAATTCTTGTCAACTGAATCTACAATTCTAAGATTTTGACGGTTAAGATTCTGTGATTTGCGATCCGACCATAGGAGCCCTGATCCGAATCAGAATTGTGATTCCGACAAGCTTGCCCTCAATATATTAAATATGGATAATAGTACATGACTACACCCTAAGAATGGTGAGTTAATAGGCATAAATATTTGTTTCCAAAAGTAACAAGGAACCACTCAAAGTCCCCGTTAAATCCTAATGGTTAGTGTGCACACTACAACACTCTATCCAACTCAAACTCCAAGTACGACATCATGTTAGGTGTAAGCATCATGTCCGTTGATGAAAGACACAAACAAATCTTACAAAAAAACTTACATTCCTAACAGAAAATCGTGTATTTGCCATATGTGACATTAACATATGAGACCCCTTTTCCTCATTTGTAACATTTTTTTTACATATTTTCTTCTTCTGATATTGCTGAATTAACTATGATAATACATTGGCATAGAAATATGACAAAGTTGAAATACAAAGTAACTCAACACTAGGAACTTAAAATGATGATACAGCTGACTATAAGTTTACAACCTACCCCTCTTCTCTGTCCTTCATGTCATTGTGTAGAAGATATAGCTCTCTCTCTCTCTCTCTCAAACCATTATTATATCCTAAGTGACTTAGGAGAAGACTAAAACTGCTTCATGTACATGTCAACATGTCCTAAGAACGTGAAGAAGATCATCACATTAAACAAGATAGGAACTGTGGATCATTTAGATAGATGAAATCAAACTAGTGACAAAAGTGGTACTTTTCCTAGAGTTTTTAAATTTTGATGGATACTTTCTCAATTTGATATCAATAAACTGGTCATATCTATTTTTGGTGATGGTTTACACAATAACAAACTAGGATTATACTGATAAATAATTGATGAAAGAAATCTAATGTCCACCTATGTCTGCACACACATGCATTTAATATTTTTAATTCAAAAAGGAGGGAGTACAAAGTAAGGCGTGCAACCCTATATGTGCTTAATGTGCAAGGGGTGATTCTAGACATTTTATCCACATATGCGCATAGATCTGATGTTAGTGAATAAGCATTTCACTACTTCATATCTTGAATATGATAGAGGCACATCAAACCTCAAAATATGTCTAACTAAACATCCAGCATGAAGAATAAAATATACTTAGTAGATTCTAATATATGATACCTCCAATATTTCATAAATTAATTTACTAATTGTTTTAAACAACACATATATTTTGGTAGAATTAGACTACACCATTATGATTTTCATGAATTTTGTCTATAGTAACAAACTTGGATTCTATATGTATATTTGGAAGACAATTAATATGCGCTAATCTATGTATATTCGTATTTAATATACAAAAAGGGGTTTCAAAACTTAATGCTAGTCCGTGACTAGAATGATAGAGCAGAACTAGGCAGCCACCCTAGTTTTTGTAAGCCTCAAAATATGTCTAACTAAACATCCAGCATGAAGAATAAAATATATTTAGTAGATTCTAATATACCTCCAATATTTCATAAATTAATTTACTAATTGTTTTAAACCACACATATATTTTGGTAGAATTAGACTACACCATTATGATTTTCATGAATTTTTCCTATAGTAACAAACTTGGATTCTATATGTATATTTGGAAGACAAATAATATGCGCTAATCTATGTATATTCGTATTTAATTTACAAAAAGGGGTTTCAAAAATTAATGCTAGTCCATGACTAGAATGATAGAGCAAACCTAGGCAGCGACCCTAGTTTTTGTAAGCCCAGATGTCTGTTGGTTCTATCCTATGATCCTTCAATTAACTAAACGACAACCTTACCTTTTCTTCTTATGTCAAATGACAGAGCTTCCACCGGTGCTTATAAGAAGAAAGAATGACACCCTTGGTTGGCGTGCGTGCCAAACTTCGTATATCAATGATGATGTCCGAGCATCAGCATTTGATAAGTCGTTCCAAAATCAAGGAGACACTCTAAAACCACATGAAACATGCAATAAGTGGTGGCAAGTCTAACAAACGATCCTTTCTTGATTGAGGAATTGGAGAAGCTTACTATTGTGTCATTACCAGGATTCCTCACACCTGACATGATGATTCTGTTGTTTAGATATAATTTTCACAATGCCTTTTAGGTGTCCACTATTCTATAGATTAAGAGGACTAATATCCTATACTTTTTTTTTATCATAACATGACCTTTAATCTTGTGTATGCTCCTCGAAAACCTTTATTACAAAGAGACGATAGATTAGCTTATACGTGGATTATTGTTTCACAGATGACCACTATAAGCAAGTTAAAAAAAAGGTATTTTTCTTCCTTCTTTGAATAGATCTAGTGAACCCCCCACACCAGATCTGTCACATCCATGTATTGTTCATGTAAATCTTGAGATGATAATAAGAGAGGGTAGTGGAACATGTGAAATGCACGTAACTTAATCTCATGCTTCATCTAAGTAGATGAAATATAGGTATTATGTTACTTGTCAAAATCTCACCTAAAATCATCGAATATTAGAACACGTACACATAATGGAATCGACCCTCTTGCTTTCTATATATACTATAGTTCCTAAACAATTCGAGATATATCTAGCAACCCTAGATATCATATATCAAGTGAATTCAAGAACGCAAAATAAGGTACCCATTCAACCACGCAAACAACTACATGCATAGTGGCTAGAAAAGAATGAGAGGTTAAAAGTAGTAAATAAAGAAGAAGAAAAATCACTTTATGAGGACAAAGATGGACACCAACATATACTCACGTGGATCATACTATTGAATGGTGACATCTCCTGATCTTCCTCGTTATCATTGCTGGCATACCTACAGTCCTCTTGCGGTGGCATAGCCCGATCTATGATATGCATTATCTCCTTGAAAAGAAAACTCCCTTTTGGCCTTTTTATAAGTTGTCCGTTATTGTAGGAGAGCCATGACAAGAGGGTATGGTGGGGTAATAGTTAGTATAATTGACAATAGAAAGGATGCGGTCTAGGATTTTATAGGAGGATGATGGGGAAATGAGTTTCACTTGGCAGTGGGACCACATCCCATGTGTTTGAGTTTCACATGGGCCACCCTCCTTAGAGTTGCAGCCAAGTCTCATGTGCCTACATTGATTACGACCGAGGAATTTGTGGGTTGTACAAAAAAACGGAATCATGGTGCTGAATTAATGCATTTATTAATTGTTCCATGCATGGATAGAGCATAGGGAGGAAATTGCGGGTTGTACAACAAAAGGGAATTTGGACTGTAGCTAGGGAAAACATTTGGGTAATATTATGATGAGAAACGTTTGAGTCCGGCGCACCGGCTGAGGGTTGCGCCGATCACGCGCGGTCCAGTGGATCCAACGTCATCGTACGGTAGCAATGCGCGACACGGTCTCTCGTGTTATGGGACGCGTGGGTTGGCAGGCCTCATGAACCGCTGAAGCAGTTGCATCCTTATCCCTTTTTCACGGTGGCGCTGCATCCATTCATTAGCCACCGCTCCAACTAGATCAAGCAAATCCAAAGCTGTTGCCTGCTTCTTCGAGCCCACACCCATACACTCTGCGAGTGGCGAGCCAAGGAGGCGACCATGACGGGCGACGGGGGCAACGACGCTGGTGCGGCTAGTGCCGCCTACCCGTCCCACTCCGACGTGGTGGCGCGACGGAACTGCTGGTCGGGGGGCTCTCCATCCACCTCCCCATCTCGGCCGGTGCCGATCCTTTTCCCCTCCCCTGCGCTCCTTAGGTGAGCCCAAAGGAGCAGTCCAAGATGCTCCAATCGTTGGTGCCGGGCGCTGGAACCGGCGGGGAAAGGCTGCGACCAGCGTCCTGGGATGCTGCAACGGCGCCCCGGCGAGCTGGAAATCGACGACCACCTACGACGTGAACTGGCATGGAGTGCTGCAACCGGCCGCAGAGGAGCTACAACCGCCGGTGTAGCATGCTGCAACCTGCGATAAGAAGTGCTACCATGGGCACGCGACAAGCGAGCTCAATCCCATGATGCTGGAACCAGCTACCAAATTTGCTGAAACCAGGAATTTTTTTGCTGGAAGGCAGCCTTTCTACCCCAGGTTGCAATGGAGCTCGGCGAGCAATGTGCTACAACCAGCCATCCAATTTGTTGGAACCAGCAAAAAAATTGCTGGAACCGGCCTTCTCCCTCAGTGCAATGGAGCTCGGCGAGCAATTTGCTACAAGCGGCGATCCATTTTGCTGGAACCAGCAATTTTTTTTGCTTGAACCAAATTCTCTTCATGAGCTGCGGTGGCGAGGTGTGTTGCCTTTTTTGCTAGTTGCTATGACTGACGAACAATTTTGCTGCTGCTGGCTCCCCGAGGGAGAGTACACTTCCGGGAGGTCGTCGTTAGGGTGCCGCGACCGGTGACGACACCACCGGAGCTATTGCGTCGCACCGGAGCTACGACCGTCGCCATGGGGAGCTACAGCCACGAGCGCACGCTGCTGGACGCGCATAGCCAGCGAGAAATGCAGAAGACGACGATGGCGAGGGTCAGCGACCGGTGGCGAGGGGGCCGAGATGCATCGGAGTGGTCCTTCGAGGCAGGCCGTGTCGCTCGTCTGCGGTGGCATGATTGGAGGTTTCCTGAGAGAAAAAGACGACATGGTAGGAAGAAAGGGATCATACGGTGTGTACGTGATCTCATTGTACTAAATCGGATGGTTAGGGACAGACCAGCCGAAATTTTCAGCCGGTGCGCCGGCGCCTATTAGCGCCCATGAAGAAAGTTTAATCAGATCTACGATATGGCTAGTTTTATATCCCCTATTTTATTAGGTCTTATGTTATAAATTGCAAAAAAATGTTAATAAGAAAAGGAAAACATGGAAAGGAAACGAAGATGAAAATCTATGAGCCTTACTTATTCTTCTACTTAGAAATATAGCCTGAATTATTCTCGGTCAAAAATCAGGGATGCCTTGAGATGCCACATGCGGGCACGATGACCGGCTATTACTGAGCCAATCGTGAGACCCACCTCCACGGACGACGCGTGGCGATACGAATCTTAAAGCCGCAGCCGTCTCGTTCCCCACTTCTTCTCGATTTGGTACGGCGGCGGGACAAACGTGCTTTGAGATTCGGTTTTGCCATGTGTGACAGCAGGAGAGGGTCTCACCATCGCTGCATGCGACCCAGGTCGCATAGGATTTTTTTCCGTTGGGATCCCGCAGAAGTGAGTGAGCAGGAGAGCGTAGAGCTGGCCCACCGAGTCGAGGAACAGCTCGCGGAGGCACGTATCGACGACCCCCTGGAGCACACCGCAGCACTCCGCGCTCAGGGGGCTGGCGAGGAGAACAGCACGGGCACGAGCAATTTGAGGATGCCTTCCTTGCAGCTGCCCGCCTGCTGCACCACCTTCATGCAGTCGGCAGGAACCTCGGCCGCCTCCTCGTCGGTCGCGGGTGCTGATGGCACGGTAGTACCGGTCGTTGTGCCCGGAGGGATCGATACCGCCATCGTTGGAGTGGACGCGCAGAGGAGGAGCTGGGCAGAGATGAGGGCGACGGTGACGAGCGTGGTCTTGGCGGCCATTGCTGTATATGTTTGCTCAACGACAGCTACACCTTGTGCTTCTGGTGAAATACGGATCGAACAGTAGTAGATGTCGGGGTCCAGGGGAAATGCTCGAGCGCTATATAGGGGCGACAGGAGGAATGTTAATGACATGGGCTAACACTCGGCAAGAGCTTAATTGCGTTGGAGTTTCTCAGATTGAGTTAATTTGATCAAAAATTCAAAGTGGGTTATGTTACCAGTACCGCACGCGACTTAATCTGTCGCTCCCGTCAAAAAGTAAACCCGTATCGTTCAGTTTTTTTCTTAAAACATCTCTAATTTTATTCATACACGTAACAATTGCAGGTTCACTGACTCAGATCTAAGATCCAAAACAATACAAAATAACTCCTATGACCCAGATCCTTTAGCTTTTTTTTTTTGAGAAACACCTGTAACTTAACAAGTACAGGTACATTGATTTGGACCTAACATCCAAAAAAATACAAAGTAATCTCTTGAAAACACTTTCTGCACGGCGTCAATCTCTACACGAAGAAATACTCCAAATACTCCGCTAAAGAGGCTGCAATTGGACTGGAGCAACGATGTTGTCACTCCTTCACCCGCATGAACATTACCAATAATGTTTTTTGACAGCGCCTTGAGTCGCCCATTGAAAATGATGGGATCGATGAACATACTTGGGCCAAGGATGATCCACTAAAAGTGCAGGCCGTCGAATCACTATATCTTCACCATGGTGTCGATGAAAGATTTCACCTACACAAAAAATCAGACCAACAAAAAAGGCTTGATACAAAAACAGAAGCTCATCAGATCCGCGAGGACAGAAAACTCGCTAATCTCATGGCACCGTCAAAAGAACGGGAGGAAATTCATTCTCACAAAACTATAATGATCACTAAGCGATGGCGAAGAACATAGAGGTCTTGAAGATCCGAGGTCCCTCATTTCTCAGCAACAAGATGGCAGCCGGAGGTGAGGGCACCTAAATTTCTCAGATGGCGGCGACGGCACGAGAAACCCTAACAATCCCGAATCCTACAGCTATTCGGTACGCGGCGCACACCGCCAACCGAAACGGGCTGACCCATTTAGTAATGTAGCACTAGTCTTGGTCTTCTTGTTTTTTTTTATTCTGACATGTTTTGTTTCTATCCATTTTTAGGCTGTTTTTGGTCTTTTTCTATTTAATTTTTATTTCTCATTATTTTTTCTATTTTGAATTTATATTTTTGATTTTGAAATTGCGAACTGTTTTTCTTAATATTGTGAACTTTTCCACAAAAACAAATTCATAAACTTTTTCAAATTCGTGAATTTTTTATGTGAACATTTGTTTACAAAATCATGAACTTTGTTCCTCAAATTTGTGATTTTTCTTCAAATTCATGAATATTTTTAAATATCTGATTTTCTCAAATTCCTTAACTTTTATCAGACTGGTGAACACTTTTTGAAAAGGTCAACGGTCAATTCAACAGTGAACGGTTCAAGTTAAAGGTCAACAAGTCTAGTTTAGTTTGATGAAGAGGGGACCTCAGAGGCCCAATGGGCCCGGCCAGTTTAGAGCTTTGCTGCGTGCCCCCGTATGTTTCGTTGGCTGCTAGGTTTTTTTTTCTTGTCTGTGGCTTTTTATACGAGTACATGGAAATCCGTTGGTGCTCCCGGAGCACAGGAGCACGCGTGAAAATATTTTTCAAAATGTCAAAAAAATTTCAACAAAAAATTTATGTGTTCTCTGTCACATCCAAACGCTACATAGAAATTCATAGGTAAAAATATTAAATATTTTGGCATGTGCGGAAAAACAAAATAAACACCAAATGTTACCCAAAAATGTCATCATAAATTTGTTTTCTTCACGGTGAAACACCGGTGCTCCGTTTCGCACAGGAGCACTGGGGCACAAAGATGATACAAAGCCTATGGTACATTAGTGTACAACTTGCAGTGAGGAGAAAATGTTAGTTATGTCAAAACTACATCATTACTTAAAAAAGAGAAAAAAAAATAGCGCGCTATAGCGTTTGTGTTTTGAGCCATGTCTCGCTAAATAAATCAATGTACAATGTCTACCTAATAGCACAATATAGCATGCTAATAGTGTATTTTAAGGGCCATGCTATTTTGTCATAGCATCCTTTTTTTTATTACCAAAGAGAGGACCCCACCACAATATGTATAGAGTGTCTCTTACATATACCTCAGCACATTATCAAACATATTTGACATACTACGAAGAAGGATATAAATTAGAGGCCACGATGAGCAAATTTACAATAAAAAATAGATCCTTGATCGGCTCGTCATATTTCTATTCCGGAAAGGAGGTTGATCTTCAACATCTGTATCATTGTGATGCACACAAGCATATTCACTTAATAAAACTTGAAGATGGATAAGAAGACCGCAACCGGTCGATAGAAGAAATAAATGACTACAGAAGTAACCTATTAGGCTCGCTATAGTGGGGGTAACATAAGAGGTATTATGCACTTGGGACTCGCAAATATGCTTATGTGGCAAACAATTAAAGAAGAGAGAGAGACTTATAGTAACATAGGTAGATACTGTATCATAATAAATGTTATGCTACTATGTGTCATGCATGACAATAAATAAGACCACCTATGATACAAATCTATAATACTATGCACTATGGATGTAGTATCATACATTAGTATCATATGCATGATACTAATATATGATACTCCCCACTATGACCAGCCTTAGTGACCTACCAGCTAAACAGATTGAACGAATCATGTGCCACCGTCTCTAAATGACAACACCCAAAGGCTATGTGCTCTGTAGCTTCCAGACCCTAAAGTAATGACCACACACGGATTGACATGGTAGCCTTGAAAATAACGTGCAAAAATTTGAAGGTTTGTCCTGTTAAAATAATATCATTGCGGCAATTAAAAATTGCCCAAAGTAAGGCACAAAATCTCACAAGAAAGTGTCCCTTCATATTGGGGTGAATGTCGGCTAACCAGTTTCTCAATAAACTCAATATACTAGTCAGTGGTGGCAGAGTAAAGGCTATATGAAATAAAAAAGGCAAAAGGACATGAGGTAAAAAGATGTTGAATTGTTTCCTCTTCATCATAAAAATAACAGTTTTTGCACCCGTGCCAATTACATTTAGCCAGATTATCTTTAGTAGGTATTACCCTGCGATCTTTCCCAAATATGTTCTGAGCCGAAAACATGTGTTAATTAAATCGGCATACATGGACTTGACAGTGCAAACGTCATTAGAATTTAACAAGCATCAAAATACATCAAGACTTGTGTTAGGTTGACCGACATCAACCCTCGCACTAAATGCAGCCACAATGTGGATGAAATTGAATGTTTTGAGGGCTCTCCCCAACTACTAATGCCTTCCACTGCACAATATTATACAAACTCGGGTATTGAAGAAGAGTCAACTGAGTGTCCCTTAGTCAGATATCTTCACATAAGTTAGTAGGATTTCCATTAGCAATATTCAAACAACCTCTATTGAAAAAACAAGATTTGACCCTCATCAAACACTACCAAAATGGTGAGTCATTAGGTCTCTGCTCCATTTGTGCCAGCGTTTTGGAATGAAGCTATTTGTTACGAAGTAGCTCATGCCAAACACCATATGTGTTAAGTGTTTTACATCCTTACTAGTTATAATTGCAAGGTTATCCCTTATCAAAATTACTTTTTTAGTACATAGATATCACAAGAATATCTTAACTTTTAAAAGAATATGCAGTTCCACAAATTGTTTATTCTTTAACGGAGATGTGATGGCGTCCGTTGGGTAATCATTACACTTGTGTAATACCACTAAGGAAATCATTCAAATATAAATTGGTAGGTTTTCTCTTGTGAAATGGTGTTTAGGTGCTTCGGTATTTAAATAGGAAACAAGCCGCTCGACATCACCATCCTATTTCACCGGTCAAAAACCAAATGGTCCACATGTGATGGTGATGAAACCCAAGCCACCACTCCCTTCACCCCCTCCTCTCTTCATCATCGCCCGTGGAGGTCTCCGATGAAGTCTGCGTCATGGCGAAGACAATGGAGGACAAGATCTAGCTACTCCGCAATGCTGCAGAGGGCTATGGATCCCGAGGGCATCGTCCTCGCGTGGTGCAACCGTGCCTTCTGCGGCAAGCAACGCTGGTGTTGCTCTGCCTCTTTGGTCGTAGTGAGTGACAATGGGTGTTAGTCACTGGTCAAAGCACACGTTTCTCGTTCTCCCTGGGCTCACGGCAGATCTGAAGGCCGCTTCCATCTCCCTCCTAATGTCCTTCATACCACTGGCTCTGGTGCTCGTCGACCACTGATCGTAGGATCCGTTGAAATTGGAGCTTCCGGAGGCATGAACTATAACCGGGAGAAATCCTTGACTAGTTCTCTGGCCACAACAGCGACGACGCTTGCTACTATTATCTCCATCCTTGGAGGCATCGTCGAGCTTCTTTCTCTCTCCCTCTCGGTCATATACCCAGGAAAAAACCCTTGTCTGGTCAAGTTGGGTGGTTGTAGTGTGTTGCGCATCATCACCTCCTTGAAGGTGCCTGTTGGGGAACGTAGTAATTTCAAAAAAATTCCTACGCACACGCAAGATCATGGTGATGCATAGCAACGAGAGGGGAGAGTGTTCTCCACGTACCCTCGTAGACCGAAAGCGGAAGCGTTAGCACAACGCGGTTGATGTAGTCGTACGTCTTCACGATCCGACCGATCAAGTACCGAGCGCACGGCACCATCGAGTTCAGCACACGTTCAGCTCGATGACGTCCCTCGAACTCCGATCCAGCCGAGCTTTGAGGGGGAGTTCCATCAGCATGACGGCGTGGTGACGATGATGATGTTCTACCGACGTAGGGCTTCACCTAAGCACTGCTACGATATTATCGAGGTGGATTATGGTGGAGGGGGGCACCGCACACGGCTAAGAGATCCAAGGGATCAATTTTTGTGTATAGAGGTGCCCCCCTGCCCCCGTATATAAGGAGCAAGGGGGGAGGCGGCCGGCCTAGGAGGAGGGCGCGCCAAGGGGGGGAGTCCTACTCCCACCGGGAGTAGGACTCCTCCTTTTCCTATTCGGAGAAGGAGAGGGAAGGAAGAGGAAGGAGGGAGGAAGGAAAGGGGGGGGGGGCAGCCCCCCTCCCGATTCGGATTGGGCTTGGGGGGGTGCCCCTCCCTTGCTCCTTTCCCCTCCTTTCTACTAAAGCCCATTAAGGCCCATATACCTCTCGGGGGGTTCCGATAACCTCCCCGAGCACCTGTATTGTCCCAATCTCACCCGGAACCATTCCGGTGTCCAAATATAGTTGTCCAATATATCGATCTTTATGTCTCGACCATTTCGAGACTCCTTGTCATGTCCGTGATCACATCTGGGACTCCGAACTACCTCCGGTACATCAAAACACATAAACTCATAATATAACCGTCATCTAACTTTAAGCGTCCGGACCCTACGGGTTCGAGAACTATGTAGACATGACCGAGACACGTCTCCGGTCAATAACCAATAGCGGAACCTGGATGCTCATATTGGCTCCTACATATTCTACGAAGATCTTTATCGGTCAAACCGCATAACAACATACGTTGTTCCCTTTGTCATCGGTATGTTACTTGCCCGAGATTCGATCGTCGGCATCTCAATACCTAGTTCAATCTCGTTACCAGCAAGTCTCTTTACTCGTTACCTAATGCATCATTCCGCAACTAACTCATTAGTCACATTGCTTGCAAGGCTTATAGTGATGTGCATTACCGAGAGGGCCTAGAGATACCTCTCCGACAATCGTAGTGACAAATCCTAATCTCAAAATATGTCAACTCAACAAGTACCTTCGGAGACACCTGTAGAGCACCTTTATAATCACCCAGTTATGTTGTGACGTTTGGTAGCACACAAAGTGTTCCTCCGGTAAACGGGAGTTATGTAATCTCATAGTCCTAGGAACATGTATAAGTCATGAAGAAAGCAACAACAACATACTAAATGATCAAGTGCTAAGCTAACGGAATGGGTCAAGTCAATCACATCATTCTCCTAATGATGTGATCCCATTAATCAAATGACAACTAATGTCCATGGTTAGGAAACTTAACCATCTTTGATTTACGAGCTAGTCAAGTAGAGGCATACTAGTGACACTCTGTTTGTCTATGTATTCACACATGTATTATGTTTTCGGGTAATACTATTCTAGCATGAATAATAAACATTTATCATGATATAAGGAAATAAACAATAACTTTATTATTGCCTCTAGGGCATATTTCCTTCAGTCTCCCACTTGCACTAGAGTCAATAATCTAGATTACACAGTAATGATTCTAACACCCATGGAGCCTTGGTGCTGATCATGTTTTGCTCGTGGAATAGGCTTAGTCAACGGTTGCAACATTCAGATCCGTATGTATCTTGCAAATCTCTATGTCTCCCACCTGGACTTGGTCCCGGATGGAATTGAAGCGTCTCTTGATGTGCTTGGTGCTCTTGTGAAATCTGGATTCCTTTGCCAAGGCAATTGCACCAGTATTGTCACAAAAGATTTTCATTGGACCCGATGCACTAGGTATGACACCTAGATCGGATATGAACTGCTTCATCCAGACTCCTTCATTTGCTGCTTACGAAGCAGCTATGTACTCCGCTTCACATGTAGATCCCGCCACGACGCTTTGTTTAGAACTGCACCAACTGACAGCTCCACCGTTCAATATAAACACATATCCGGTTTGCAATTTAGAATCGTCCGGATCAGTGTCAAAGCTTGCATCGACGTAACCATTTACGACTAGCTCTTTGTCACCTCCATAAACGAGAAACATATCCTTAGTCCTTTTCAGGTATTTCAGGATGTTCTTGACCGCTGTCCAGTGATCCACTCCTGGATTACTTTGGTACCTCCCTGCTAAACTAATAGCAAGGCAGACATCAGGTCAGGTACACAGCATTGCATACATGATAGAGCCTATGGCTGAAGCATAGGGAACTTCTTTCATTTTCTCTCTATCTTCTGCAGTGGTTGGGAATTGAGTCTGACTCAATTTCACACCTTGTATTACAGGCAAGAACCCTTTCTTTGCTTGATCCATTTTGAACTTTTTCAAATCTTTATCAAGGTATGTACTTTGTGAAAGTCCAATTAAGCGTCTTGATGTATCTCTATAGATCTTGACGCCCAATATATAAGCAGCTTCACCGAGGTCTTTCATTGAAAACTTTCATTCAAGTATCCTTTTATGCTATCCAGAAATTCTATATCATTTCCAATCAATAATATGTCGTCCACATATAATATTAGAAATGCTACAGAGCTCCCACTCACTTTCTTGTAAATACAGGCTTCTCCAAAAGTCTGTATAAAACCATATGCTTTGATCACACTATCAAAGCGTTTATTCCAACTCCGAGAGGCTTGCACCAGTCCATAAATGGATTGCTGGAGCTTGCACACTTTGTTAGCACCCTTTTGTAAGTGCATCTAGTGCCCCTTAGTGATTTTGGTGTATTGAAGACTTATAGGTTAAGGGACTAATGCGTTTGTGAGTGTACACAGGTCTATAAGTCTATGAGGAGTTTGATATTTACAGAGAAAGTCAACCCCTAAAAATGAAGTTCTTCGACTGAAGACTTTGATATTCTGAAGACTTTCTGAAGACTTTGAAAGTGAAGAAATTGGTGTGACCTTGAAGACTTGGTATTCATTTGAGGAACATGAAGCGTGAAGACTTTTGTTTTCGTAGTTTCATTTTCTCTTTCTTGAGTCATAGGAAACACCTACTGTTAAAGGGGGTCGAGGAAATACTAAGGAAAATTTCCATGTGATGCTCAACTCAAAATCCTACACCTACCAATCCCTTCGAGTGAAGCCTTTGGAAATCTCATACAGTTCAGTCACTTTCTTCAGTGACAGAGACGAAGTTCTTCTGGTCACTGAGGAATTTGCTCTGACTGAGGAGTTAGGAATTCGCCAGTGCGAATTGCCTACACAGTGAGGAACATGATAGCCCTGAGGAATTTGAGAGTCAAATTTCCGACCGTTGCTGTGCTGCGCGCCAGCTGTCCCAAAATATCTTATCCACCTAACGGTCATATCATTGAAGGGCATTTATGTCTTATAATGTTGGGCTGCTCCCTAGGATATAAATAGCCTCTACAACCACTAGCTGGTTGGCTACTCCGAGAGAACTTGACACTTGTCATTTGAGAGCAACCCATCCTCCAAGGACTTTGAGCGAAAATCATCAAGTGAGGAAAACCCAAAACCAAACCCCCAAAAACCCAAAGTGATTGAGCATCACTGAAGAAATTGATCCCGCGTGGATCCGACGCTTGTTACCTTTGAAGACTGTGCTTCTTCCAGACAGTTAGGCGTCAAGGTCTAGAGCATCCAAGAGGAATTGTGGATCGCCGAGTGACCAAGTCTGTGAAGGTTTGGAAGTCACCTGAAGACTTACACGAGTGATTGGACGAGGTCTGCGTGGCCTTAGTTCAAGGAGAATACGGTGAGGACTGGGTGTCCTGAGCTGCGTGCTCAGTGACTGGGTGTCCGGAACTGCGTGTCCTCGAGTTTAAATACTCAGCCGCTCCAACCAGACGTACAACTGAGACAGCAGTTGGAACTGGTTTACCAAATCATTGTCTTCACCAACTAACTGGTTCTATTTCCTCAACCCTTTCATTTCCTCATTACTGTGTTGATTGTTTGTTCATATCTGTGCTTGAAGACTTTGACTGAAGACTTTCTCAATTTCCTCAGTTCAATTTCTTCAGTCTGTTTGTCTTCATCTTGTGTTATCTTGTGATTACACTTTCTGTACTCTGTGCTAGTCTTCATTTCATCTCTCTTTACCTTCAACGCTGATGGTGAGGGGTGCGTGGGTGGTGTAGTGCATAGTGTCTTCCATGCTTCTTTAGAAGCCTGTTAGGATCTTCATCCCATTCCTGGATAGCCCCCGCCTAATCTGGCTCACTCGGTGGAGGGTGCATGATCGAGGACCTTTTTCATCAATATTCATTAATATGCCATTGTGCATGGTGGACCGTTGGTCTATGGGTTCTACCATTTCTCGATGGACATGGGAGGCTTTCTGACATTTGTATTAGGTTTTAGTCCAATTTGCCCTAATTAACAAGCAATTTCATTTGGCTTAATGAACATACAACGCTTTTGTCGAACTAACCAGATTTTTTTTATCCATGAAGTGGTAAATTATTCGTTGTATTTTTTGGATTATTCACTTCAACCGCAAATATATGTAGATCTTATATTACCTATGCCTTCTCGCTTGTCCGCCAGTAAAATCCGTAGTTACAACCCACCTAGTCCTCCTGTATGGTAGTGTCTTGGTTTCTTTGAAAAACTGTGGTTCCGCACAAACCTAAATGGAGAAAACAAGGTATAACTAGTAACATTATTGGTTACCATAAGAATTTGTTCCTTATTTTTCTCTGTTGTACGTTGTATAGGATGAAATGCACCACATGCTTCAATTTATTTTACCAAACAACATAATCTGCACTCATTAACATGATAATTTTCATAATATGCAACACTCTTTCACGTACCATAATGTCCAACACCCCGGGTAAATTTTTCGGACAAGTTATCTTCAAGGCACAAATGTCTGAGCATTTTATCTCCATCTTGCTCTTCAAACCTTCTTGGATTGTTTCCCACACCATTTTGCTATTGGAATAGTAGAATTTAGCCACAATATCTCCTTTGAGTCTTGATTTCAACTATTATTATATGAAAATGGTTAACACTCAGTTAAATATTTCATGATCAATCTTACTAGTTTGATAAAACTATAACATCATAAGTTTTTTAAAATTTCACTTTACTAAATCCAATGCAAAGATGACTTGTCTGGCAACTATTTCCAATATGTAAGTGGCTAACTTATAATAACAGAAATAAAATTTCGAAATATAGTTACCAAGTGTAATATTGGTCATGTGCATCTGTGAGACCGAGGGTAACATACTCTCTTTTTATTGGAAGGGTAAAACAAGTGTGAGATCTAGATATAATAGCAGACCAAGATGTGCAAAATGTAGGTATTTCACATACTATATATTAGACAAAAAGTACACGAGTTGGCATAATATTTACCTCCCAATCCCCAATTCTTAGAATGGAAGCTTCAAAATGGGAAGCTCGCAAATTTTTTGAAGGCTTCATTCCTTGTATCAAAGTAGTTCTTGTGTGTATAGCAGATGTGGATTCCTTTCTTTTTACTTTGGAGGCTGGCACTAGCTTCTTTTGTATAGAATTCAAAACAGAGGTTGTTTTCTTCAAGTTTAAACCTATTGGCCCATGTCCATTAGTGGATTGCCGACAAAAGAACTCCCCAGTCACATCATTACTTCCGTTTGACTGCTGTGATGAATAACAAAGGAAACTATTATAGAGAGACAGTATAAATATAATTGTGCCAGACCATTTTCTATAACATGAAACATTTTGGCAAAAATAGTATCGAACAGACATCATAAAATAGTTTACTTCTTCCCCATACAAGAATGTCAGAAGCACAATTCTATCATGTGATTTTACGACTAAATTTGTTAGAGTGATTCTACAATTCTTGTCAACTGAATCTACAATTCTAAGATTTTGACGGTTAAGATTCTGTGATTTGCGATCCGACCATAGGAGCCCTGATCCGAATCAGAATTGTGATTCCGACAAGCTTGCCCTCAATATATTAAATATGGATAATAGTACATGACTACACCCTAAGAATGGTGAGTTAATAGGCATAAATATTTGTTTCCAAAAGTAACAAGGAACCACTCAAAGTCCCCGTTAAATCCTAATGGTTAGTGTGCACACTACAACACTCTATCCAACTCAAACTCCAAGTACGACATCATGTTAGGTGTAAGCATCATGTCCGTTGATGAAAGACACAAACAAATCTTACAAAAAAACTTACATTCCTAACAGAAAATCGTGTATTTGCCATATGTGACATTAACATATGAGACCCCTTTTCCTCATTTGTAACATTTTTTTACATATTTTCTTCTTCTGATATTGCTGAATTAACTATGATAATACATTGGCATAGAAATATGACAAAGTTGAAATACAAAGTAACTCAACACTAGGAACTTAAAATGATGATACAGCTGACTATAAGTTTACAACCTACCCCTCTTCTCTGTCCTTCATGTCATTGTGTAGAAGATATAGCTCTCTCTCTCTCTCTCAAACCATTATTATATCCTAAGTGACTTAGGAGAAGACTAAAACTGCTTCATGTACATGTCAACATGTCCTAAGAACGTGAAGAAGATCATCACATTAAACAAGATAGGAACTGTGGATCATTTAGATAGATGAAATCAAACTAGTGACAAAAGTGGTACTTTTCCTAGAGTTTTTAAATTTTGATGGATACTTTCTCAATTTGATATCAATAAACTGGTCATATCTATTTTTGGTGATGGTTTACACAATAACAAACTAGGATTATACTGATAAATAATTGATGAAAGAAATCTAATGTCCACCTATGTCTGCACACACATGCATTTAATATTTTTAATTCAAAAAGGAGGGAGTACAAAGTAAGGCGTGCAACCCTATATGTGCTTAATGTGCAAGGGGTGATTCTAGACATTTTATCCACATATGCGCATAGATCTGATGTTAGTGAATAAGCATTTCACTACTTCATATCTTGAATATGATAGAGGCACATCAAACCTCAAAATATGTCTAACTAAACATCCAGCATGAAGAATAAAATATACTTAGTAGATTCTAATATATGATACCTCCAATATTTCATAAATTAATTTACTAATTGTTTTAAACAACACATATATTTTGGTAGAATTAGACTACACCATTATGATTTTCATGAATTTTGTCTATAGTAACAAACTTGGATTCTATATGTATATTTGGAAGACAATTAATATGCGCTAATCTATGTATATTCGTATTTAATATACAAAAAGGGGTTTCAAAACTTAATGCTAGTCCGTGACTAGAATGATAGAGCAGAACTAGGCAGCCACCCTAGTTTTTGTAAGCCTCAAAATATGTCTAACTAAACATCCAGCATGAAGAATAAAATATATTTAGTAGATTCTAATATACCTCCAATATTTCATAAATTAATTTACTAATTGTTTTAAACCACACATATATTTTGGTAGAATTAGACTACACCATTATGATTTTCATGAATTTTTCCTATAGTAACAAACTTGGATTCTATATGTATATTTGGAAGACAAATAATATGCGCTAATCTATGTATATTCGTATTTAATTTACAAAAAGGGGTTTCAAAAATTAATGCTAGTCCATGACTAGAATGATAGAGCAAACCTAGGCAGCGACCCTAGTTTTTGTAAGCCCAGATGTCTGTTGGTTCTATCCTATGATCCTTCAATTAACTAAACGACAAC
The DNA here is from genome assembly GCA_963921465.1 of Triticum timopheevii. NCBI lineage: Eukaryota > Viridiplantae > Streptophyta > Magnoliopsida > Poales > Poaceae > Triticum > Triticum timopheevii. The sequence goes on from OY997270.1 coordinate 548,414,637, forward strand.
CTTACCTTTTCTTCTTATGTCAAATGACAGAGCTTCCACCGGTGCTTATAAGAAGAAAGAATGACACCCTTGGTTGGCGTGCGTGCCAAACTTCGTATATCAATGATGATGTCCGAGCATCAGCATTTGATAAGTCGTTCCAAAATCAAGGAGACACTCTAAAACCACATGAAACATGCAATAAGTGGTGGCAAGTCTAACAAACGATCCTTTCTTGATTGAGGAATTGGAGAAGCTTACTATTGTGTCATTACCAGGATTCCTCACACCTGACATGATGATTCTGTTGTTTAGATATAATTTTCACAATGCCTTTTAGGTGTCCACTATTCTATAGATTAAGAGGACTAATATCCTATACTTTTTTTTATCATAACATGACCTTTAATCTTGTGTATGCTCCTCGAAAACCTTTATTACAAAGAGACGATAGATTAGCTTATACGTGGATTATTGTTTCACAGATGACCACTATAAGCAAGTTAAAAAAAAGGTATTTTTCTTCCTTCTTTGAATAGATCTAGTGAACCCCCCACACCAGATCTGTCACATCCATGTATTGTTCATGTAAATCTTGAGATGATAATAAGAGAGGGTAGTGGAACATGTGAAATGCACGTAACTTAATCTCATGCTTCATCTAAGTAGATGAAATATAGGTATTATGTTACTTGTCAAAATCTCACCTAAAATCATCGAATATTAGAACACGTACACATAATGGAATCGACCCTCTTGCTTTCTATATATACTATAGTTCCTAAACAATTCGAGATATATCTAGCAACCCTAGATATCATATATCAAGTGAATTCAAGAACGCAAAATAAGGTACCCATTCAACCACGCAAACAACTACATGCATAGTGGCTAGAAAAGAATGAGAGGTTAAAAGTAGTAAATAAAGAAGAAGAAAAATCACTTTATGAGGACAAAGATGGACACCAACATATACTCACGTGGATCATACTATTGAATGGTGACATCTCCTGATCTTCCTCGTTATCATTGCTGGCATACCTACAGTCCTCTTGCGGTGGCATAGCCCGATCTATGATATGCATTATCTCCTTGAAAAGAAAACTCCCTTTTGGCCTTTTTATAAGTTGTCCGTTATTGTAGGAGAGCCATGACAAGAGGGTATGGTGGGGTAATAGTTAGTATAATTGACAATAGAAAGGATGCGGTCTAGGATTTTATAGGAGGATGATGGGGAAATGAGTTTCACTTGGCAGTGGGACCACATCCCATGTGTTTGAGTTTCACATGGGCCACCCTCCTTAGAGTTGCAGCCAAGTCTCATGTGCCTACATTGATTACGACCGAGGAATTTGTGGGTTGTACAAAAAAACGGAATCATGGTGCTGAATTAATGCATTTATTAATTGTTCCATGCATGGATAGAGCATAGGGAGGAAATTGCGGGTTGTACAACAAAAGGGAATTTGGACTGTAGCTAGGGAAAACATTTGGGTAATATTATGATGAGAAACGTTTGAGTCCGGCGCACCGGCTGAGGGTTGCGCCGATCACGCGCGGTCCAGTGGATCCAACGTCATCGTACGGTAGCAATGCGCGACACGGTCTCTCGTGTTATGGGACGCGTGGGTTGGCAGGCCTCATGAACCGCTGAAGCAGTTGCATCCTTATCCCTTTTTCACGGTGGCGCTGCATCCATTCATTAGCCACCGCTCCAACTAGATCAAGCAAATCCAAAGCTGTTGCCTGCTTCTTCGAGCCCACACCCATACACTCTGCGAGTGGCGAGCCAAGGAGGCGACCATGACGGGCGACGGGGGCAACGACGCTGGTGCGGCTAGTGCCGCCTACCCGTCCCACTCCGACGTGGTGGCGCGACGAAACTGCTGGTCGGGGGGCTCTCCATCCACCTCCCCATCTCGGCCGGTGCCGATCCTTTTCCCCTCCCCTGCGCTCCTTAGGTGAGCCCAAAGGAGCAGTCCAAGATGCTCCAATCGTTGGTGCCGGGCGCTGGAACCGGCGGGGAAAGGCTGCGACCAGCGTCCTGGGATGCTGCAACGGCGCCCCGGCGAGCTGGAAATCGACGACCACCTACGACGTGAACTGGCATGGAGTGCTGCAACCGGCCGCAGAGGAGCTACAACCGCCGGTGTAGCATGCTGCAACCTGCGATAAGAAGTGCTACCATGGGCACGCGACAAGCGAGCTCAATCCCATGATGCTGGAACCAGCTACCAAATTTGCTGAAACCAGGAATTTTTTTGCTGGAAGGCAGCCTTTCTACCCCAGGTTGCAATGGAGCTCGGCGAGCAATGTGCTACAACCAGCCATCCAATTTGTTGGAACCAGCAAAAAAATTGCTGGAACCGGCCTTCTCCCTCAGTGCAATGGAGCTCGGCGAGCAATTTGCTACAAGCGGCGATCCATTTTGCTGGAACCAGCAATTTTTTTTGCTTGAACCAAATTCTCTTCATGAGCTGCGGTGGCGAGGTGTGTTGCCTTTTTTGCTAGTTGCTATGACTGACGAACAATTTTGCTGCTGCTGGCTCCCCGAGGGAGAGTACACTTCCGGGAGGTCGTCGTTAGGGTGCCGCGACCGGTGACGACACCACCGGAGCTATTGCGTCGCACCGGAGCTACGACCGTCGCCATGGGGAGCTACAGCCACGAGCGCACGCTGCTGGACGCGCATAGCCAGCGAGAAATGCAGAAGACGACGATGGCGAGGGTCAGCGACCGGTGGCGAGGGGGCCGAGATGCATCGGAGTGGTCCTTCGAGGCAGGCCGTGTCGCTCGTCTGCGGTGGCATGATTGGAGGTTTCCTGAGAGAAAAAGACGACATGGTAGGAAGAAAGGGATCATACGGTGTGTACGTGATCTCATTGTACTAAATCGGATGGTTAGGGACAGACCAGCCGAAATTTTCAGCCGGTGCGCCGGCGCCTATTAGCGCCCATGAAGAAAGTTTAATCAGATCTACGATATGGCTAGTTTTATATCCCCTATTTTATTAGGTCTTATGTTATAAATTGCAAAAAAATGTTAATAAGAAAAGGAAAACATGGAAAGGAAACGAAGATGAAAATCTATGAGCCTTACTTATTCTTCTACTTAGAAATATAGCCTGAATTATTCTCGGTCAAAAATCAGGGATGCCTTGAGATGCCACATGCGGGCACGATGACCGGCTATTACTGAGCCAATCGTGAGACCCACCTCCACGGACGACGCGTGGCGATACGAATCTTAAAGCCGCAGCCGTCTCGTTCCCCACTTCTTCTCGATTTGGTACGGCGGCGGGACAAACGTGCTTTGAGATTCGGTTTTGCCATGTGTGACAGCAGGAGAGGGTCTCACCATCGCTGCATGCGACCCAGGTCGCATAGGATTTTTTTCCGTTGGGATCCCGCAGAAGTGAGTGAGCAGGAGAGCGTAGAGCTGGCCCACCGAGTCGAGGAACAGCTCGCGGAGGCACGTATCGACGACCCCCTGGAGCACACCGCAGCACTCCGCGCTCAGGGGGCTGGCGAGGAGAACAGCACGGGCACGAGCAATTTGAGGATGCCTTCCTTGCAGCTGCCCGCCTGCTGCACCACCTTCATGCAGTCGGCAGGAACCTCGGCCGCCTCCTCGTCGGTCGCGGGTGCTGATGGCACGGTAGTACCGGTCGTTGTGCCCGGAGGGATCGATACCGCCATCGTTGGAGTGGACGCGCAGAGGAGGAGCTGGGCAGAGATGAGGGCGACGGTGACGAGCGTGGTCTTGGCGGCCATTGCTGTATATGTTTGCTCAACGACAGCTACACCTTGTGCTTCTGGTGAAATACGGATCGAACAGTAGTAGATGTCGGGGTCCAGGGGAAATGCTCGAGCGCTATATAGGGGCGACAGGAGGAATGTTAATGACATGGGCTAACACTCGGCAAGAGCTTAATTGCGTTGGAGTTTCTCAGATTGAGTTAATTTGATCAAAAATTCAAAGTGGGTTATGTTACCAGTACCGCACGCGACTTAATCTGTCGCTCCCGTCAAAAAGTAAACCCGTATCGTTCAGTTTTTTTCTTAAAACATCTCTAATTTTATTCATACACGTAACAATTGCAGGTTCACTGACTCAGATCTAAGATCCAAAACAATACAAAATAACTCCTATGACCCAGATCCTTTAGCTTTTTTTTTTTGAGAAACACCTGTAACTTAACAAGTACAGGTACATTGATTTGGACCTAACATCCAAAAAAATACAAAGTAATCTCTTGAAAACACTTTCTGCACGGCGTCAATCTCTACACGAAGAAATACTCCAAATACTCCGCTAAAGAGGCTGCAATTGGACTGGAGCAACGATGTTGTCACTCCTTCACCCGCATGAACATTACCAATAATGTTTTTTGACAGCGCCTTGAGTCGCCCATTGAAAATGATGGGATCGATGAACATACTTGGGCCAAGGATGATCCACTAAAAGTGCAGGCCGTCGAATCACTATATCTTCACCATGGTGTCGATGAAAGATTTCACCTACACAAAAAATCAGACCAACAAAAAAGGCTTGATACAAAAACAGAAGCTCATCAGATCCGCGAGGACAGAAAACTCGCTAATCTCATGGCACCGTCAAAAGAACGGGAGGAAATTCATTCTCACAAAACTATAATGATCACTAAGCGATGGCGAAGAACATAGAGGTCTTGAAGATCCGAGGTCCCTCATTTCTCAGCAACAAGATGGCAGCCGGAGGTGAGGGCACCTAAATTTCTCAGATGGCGGCGACGGCACGAGAAACCCTAACAATCCCGAATCCTACAGCTATTCGGTACGCGGCGCACACCGCCAACCGAAACGGGCTGACCCATTTAGTAATGTAGCACTAGTCTTGGTCTTCTTGTTTTTTTTTATTCTGACATGTTTTGTTTCTATCCATTTTTAGGCTGTTTTTGGTCTTTTTCTATTTAATTTTTATTTCTCATTATTTTTTCTATTTTGAATTTATATTTTTGATTTTGAAATTGCGAACTGTTTTTCTTAATATTGTGAACTTTTCCACAAAAACAAATTCATAAACTTTTTCAAATTCGTGAATTTTTTATGTGAACATTTGTTTACAAAATCATGAACTTTGTTCCTCAAATTTGTGATTTTTCTTCAAATTCATGAATATTTTTAAATATCTGATTTTCTCAAATTCCTTAACTTTTATCAGACTGGTGAACACTTTTTGAAAAGGTCAACGGTCAATTCAACAGTGAACGGTTCAAGTTAAAGGTCAACAAGTCTAGTTTAGTTTGATGAAGAGGGGACCTCAGAGGCCCAATGGGCCCGGCCAGTTTAGAGCTTTGCTGCGTGCCCCCGTATGTTTCGTTGGCTGCTAGGTTTTTTTTTCTTGTCTGTGGCTTTTTATACGAGTACATGGAAATCCGTTGGTGCTCCCGGAGCACAGGAGCACGCGTGAAAATATTTTTCAAAATGTCAAAAAAATTTCAACAAAAAATTTATGTGTTCTCTGTCACATCCAAACGCTACATAGAAATTCATAGGTAAAAATATTAAATATTTTGGCATGTGCGGAAAAACAAAATAAACACCAAATGTTACCCAAAAATGTCATCATAAATTTGTTTTCTTCACGGTGAAACACCGGTGCTCCGTTTCGCACAGGAGCACTGGGGCACAAAGATGATACAAAGCCTATGGTACATTAGTGTACAACTTGCAGTGAGGAGAAAATGTTAGTTATGTCAAAACTACATCATTACTTAAAAAAGAGAAAAAAAAATAGCGCGCTATAGCGTTTGTGTTTTGAGCCATGTCTCGCTAAATAAATCAATGTACAATGTCTACCTAATAGCACAATATAGCATGCTAATAGTGTATTTTAAGGGCCATGCTATTTTGTCATAGCATCCTTTTTTTTATTACCAAAGAGAGGACCCCACCACAATATGTATAGAGTGTCTCTTACATATACCTCAGCACATTATCAAACATATTTGACATACTACGAAGAAGGATATAAATTAGAGGCCACGATGAGCAAATTTACAATAAAAAATAGATCCTTGATCGGCTCGTCATATTTCTATTCCGGAAAGGAGGTTGATCTTCAACATCTGTATCATTGTGATGCACACAAGCATATTCACTTAATAAAACTTGAAGATGGATAAGAAGACCGCAACCGGTCGATAGAAGAAATAAATGACTACAGAAGTAACCTATTAGGCTCGCTATAGTGGGGGTAACATAAGAGGTATTATGCACTTGGGACTCGCAAATATGCTTATGTGGCAAACAATTAAAGAAGAGAGAGAGACTTATAGTAACATAGGTAGATACTGTATCATAATAAATGTTATGCTACTATGTGTCATGCATGACAATAAATAAGACCACCTATGATACAAATCTATAATACTATGCACTATGGATGTAGTATCATACATTAGTATCATATGCATGATACTAATATATGATACTCCCCACTATGACCAGCCTTAGTGACCTACCAGCTAAACAGATTGAACGAATCATGTGCCACCGTCTCTAAATGACAACACCCAAAGGCTATGTGCTCTGTAGCTTCCAGACCCTAAAGTAATGACCACACACGGATTGACATGGTAGCCTTGAAAATAACGTGCAAAAATTTGAAGGTTTGTCCTGTTAAAATAATATCATTGCGGCAATTAAAAATTGCCCAAAGTAAGGCACAAAATCTCACAAGAAAGTGTCCCTTCATATTGGGGTGAATGTCGGCTAACCAGTTTCTCAATAAACTCAATATACTAGTCAGTGGTGGCAGAGTAAAGGCTATATGAAATAAAAAAGGCAAAAGGACATGAGGTAAAAAGATGTTGAATTGTTTCCTCTTCATCATAAAAATAACAGTTTTTGCACCCGTGCCAATTACATTTAGCCAGATTATCTTTAGTAGGTATTACCCTGCGATCTTTCCCAAATATGTTCTGAGCCGAAAACATGTGTTAATTAAATCGGCATACATGGACTTGACAGTGCAAACGTCATTAGAATTTAACAAGCATCAAAATACATCAAGACTTGTGTTAGGTTGACCGACATCAACCCTCGCACTAAATGCAGCCACAATGTGGATGAAATTGAATGTTTTGAGGGCTCTCCCCAACTACTAATGCCTTCCACTGCACAATATTATACAAACTCGGGTATTGAAGAAGAGTCAACTGAGTGTCCCTTAGTCAGATATCTTCACATAAGTTAGTAGGATTTCCATTAGCAATATTCAAACAACCTCTATTGAAAAAACAAGATTTGACCCTCATCAAACACTACCAAAATGGTGAGTCATTAGGTCTCTGCTCCATTTGTGCCAGCGTTTTGGAATGAAGCTATTTGTTACGAAGTAGCTCATGCCAAACACCATATGTGTTAAGTGTTTTACATCCTTACTAGTTATAATTGCAAGGTTATCCCTTATCAAAATTACTTTTTTAGTACATAGATATCACAAGAATATCTTAACTTTTAAAAGAATATGCAGTTCCACAAATTGTTTATTCTTTAACGGAGATGTGATGGCGTCCGTTGGGTAATCATTACACTTGTGTAATACCACTAAGGAAATCATTCAAATATAAATTGGTAGGTTTTCTCTTGTGAAATGGTGTTTAGGTGCTTCGGTATTTAAATAGGAAACAAGCCGCTCGACATCACCATCCTATTTCACCGGTCAAAAACCAAATGGTCCACATGTGATGGTGATGAAACCCAAGCCACCACTCCCTTCACCCCCTCCTCTCTTCATCATCGCCCGTGGAGGTCTCCGATGAAGTCTGCGTCATGGCGAAGACAATGGAGGACAAGATCTAGCTACTCCGCAATGCTGCAGAGGGCTATGGATCCCGAGGGCATCGTCCTCGCGTGGTGCAACCGTGCCTTCTGCGGCAAGCAACGCTGGTGTTGCTCTGCCTCTTTGGTCGTAGTGAGTGACAATGGGTGTTAGTCACTGGTCAAAGCACACGTTTCTCGTTCTCCCTGGGCTCACGGCAGATCTGAAGGCCGCTTCCATCTCCCTCCTAATGTCCTTCATACCACTGGCTCTGGTGCTCGTCGACCACTGATCGTAGGATCCGTTGAAATTGGAGCTTCCGGAGGCATGAACTATAACCGGGAGAAATCCTTGACTAGTTCTCTGGCCACAACAGCGACGACGCTTGCTACTATTATCTCCATCCTTGGAGGCATCGTCGAGCTTCTTTCTCTCTCCCTCTCGGTCATATACCCAGGAAAAAACCCTTGTCTGGTCAAGTTGGGTGGTTGTAGTGTGTTGCGCATCATCACCTCCTTGAAGGTGCCTGTTGGGGAACGTAGTAATTTCAAAAAAATTCCTACGCACACGCAAGATCATGGTGATGCATAGCAACGAGAGGGGAGAGTGTTCTCCACGTACCCTCGTAGACCGAAAGCGGAAGCGTTAGCACAACGCGGTTGATGTAGTCGTACGTCTTCACGATCCGACCGATCAAGTACCGAGCGCACGGCACCATCGAGTTCAGCACACGTTCAGCTCGATGACGTCCCTCGAACTCCGATCCAGCCGAGCTTTGAGGGGGAGTTCCATCAGCATGACGGCGTGGTGACGATGATGATGTTCTACCGACGTAGGGCTTCACCTAAGCACTGCTACGATATTATCGAGGTGGATTATGGTGGAGGGGGGCACCGCACACGGCTAAGAGATCCAAGGGATCAATTTTTGTGTATAGAGGTGCCCCCCTGCCCCCGTATATAAGGAGCAAGGGGGGAGGCGGCCGGCCTAGGAGGAGGGCGCGCCAAGGGGGGGAGTCCTACTCCCACCGGGAGTAGGACTCCTCCTTTTCCTATTCGGAGAAGGAGAGGGAAGGAAGAGGAAGGAGGGAGGAAGGAAAGGGGGGGGGGCAGCCCCCCTCCCGATTCGGATTGGGCTTGGGGGGGTGCCCCTCCCTTGCTCCTTTCCCCTCCTTTCTACTAAAGCCCATTAAGGCCCATATACCTCTCGGGGGGTTCCGATAACCTCCCCGAGCACCTGTATTGTCCCAATCTCACCCGGAACCATTCCGGTGTCCAAATATAGTTGTCCAATATATCGATCTTTATGTCTCGACCATTTCGAGACTCCTTGTCATGTCCGTGATCACATCTGGGACTCCGAACTACCTCCGGTACATCAAAACACATAAACTCATAATATAACCGTCATCTAACTTTAAGCGTCCGGACCCTACGGGTTCGAGAACTATGTAGACATGACCGAGACACGTCTCCGGTCAATAACCAATAGCGGAACCTGGATGCTCATATTGGCTCCTACATATTCTACGAAGATCTTTATCGGTCAAACCGCATAACAACATACGTTGTTCCCTTTGTCATCGGTATGTTACTTGCCCGAGATTCGATCGTCGGCATCTCAATACCTAGTTCAATCTCGTTACCAGCAAGTCTCTTTACTCGTTACCTAATGCATCATTCCGCAACTAACTCATTAGTCACATTGCTTGCAAGGCTTATAGTGATGTGCATTACCGAGAGGGCCTAGAGATACCTCTCCGACAATCGTAGTGACAAATCCTAATCTCAAAATATGTCAACTCAACAAGTACCTTCGGAGACACCTGTAGAGCACCTTTATAATCACCCAGTTATGTTGTGACGTTTGGTAGCACACAAAGTGTTCCTCCGGTAAACGGGAGTTATGTAATCTCATAGTCCTAGGAACATGTATAAGTCATGAAGAAAGCAACAACAACATACTAAATGATCAAGTGCTAAGCTAACGGAATGGGTCAAGTCAATCACATCATTCTCCTAATGATGTGATCCCATTAATCAAATGACAACTAATGTCCATGGTTAGGAAACTTAACCATCTTTGATTTACGAGCTAGTCAAGTAGAGGCATACTAGTGACACTCTGTTTGTCTATGTATTCACACATGTATTATGTTTTCGGGTAATACTATTCTAGCATGAATAATAAACATTTATCATGATATAAGGAAATAAACAATAACTTTATTATTGCCTCTAGGGCATATTTCCTTCAGTCTCCCACTTGCACTAGAGTCAATAATCTAGATTACACAGTAATGATTCTAACACCCATGGAGCCTTGGTGCTGATCATGTTTTGCTCGTGGAATAGGCTTAGTCAACGGTTGCAACATTCAGATCCGTATGTATCTTGCAAATCTCTATGTCTCCCACCTGGACTTGGTCCCGGATGGAATTGAAGCGTCTCTTGATGTGCTTGGTGCTCTTGTGAAATCTGGATTCCTTTGCCAAGGCAATTGCACCAGTATTGTCACAAAAGATTTTCATTGGACCCGATGCACTAGGTATGACACCTAGATCGGATATGAACTGCTTCATCCAGACTCCTTCATTTGCTGCTTACGAAGCAGCTATGTACTCCGCTTCACATGTAGATCCCGCCACGACGCTTTGTTTAGAACTGCACCAACTGACAGCTCCACCGTTCAATATAAACACATATCCGGTTTGCAATTTAGAATCGTCCGGATCAGTGTCAAAGCTTGCATCGACGTAACCATTTACGACTAGCTCTTTGTCACCTCCATAAACGAGAAACATATCCTTAGTCCTTTTCAGGTATTTCAGGATGTTCTTGACCGCTGTCCAGTGATCCACTCCTGGATTACTTTGGTACCTCCCTGCTAAACTAATAGCAAGGCAGACATCATGTCAGGTACACAGCATTGCATACATGATAGAGCCTATGGCTGAAGCATAGGGAACTTCTTTCATTTTCTCTCTATCTTCTGCAGTGGTTGGGAATTGAGTCTGACTCAATTTCACACCTTGTATTACAGGCAAGAACCCTTTCTTTGCTTGATCCATTTTGAACTTTTTCAAATCTTTATCAAGGTATGTACTTTGTGAAAGTCCAATTAAGCGTCTTGATGTATCTCTATAGATCTTGACGCCCAATATATAAGCAGCTTCACCGAGGTCTTTCATTGAAAACTTTCATTCAAGTATCCTTTTATGCTATCCAGAAATTCTATATCATTTCCAATCAATAATATGTCGTCCACATATAATATTAGAAATGCTACAGAGCTCCCACTCACTTTCTTGTAAATACAGGCTTCTCCAAAAGTCTGTATAAAACCATATGCTTTGATCACACTATCAAAGCGTTTATTCCAACTCCGAGAGGCTTGCACCAGTCCATAAATGGATTGCTGGAGCTTGCACACTTTGTTAGCACCCTTTTGTAAGTGCATCTAGTGCCCCTTAGTGATTTTGGTGTATTGAAGACTTATAGGTTAAGGGACTAATGCGTTTGTGAGTGTACACAGGTCTATAAGTCTATGAGGAGTTTGATATTTACAGAGAAAGTCAACCCCTAAAAATGAAGTTCTTCGACTGAAGACTTTGATATTCTGAAGACTTTCTGAAGACTTTGAAAGTGAAGAAATTGGTGTGACCTTGAAGACTTGGTATTCATTTGAGGAACATGAAGCGTGAAGACTTTTGTTTTCGTAGTTTCATTTTCTCTTTCTTGAGTCATAGGAAACACCTACTGTTAAAGGGGGTCGAGGAAATACTAAGGAAAATTTCCATGTGATGCTCAACTCAAAATCCTACACCTACCAATCCCTTCGAGTGAAGCCTTTGGAAATCTCATACAGTTCAGTCACTTTCTTCAGTGACAGAGACGAAGTTCTTCTGGTCACTGAGGAATTTGCTCTGACTGAGGAGTTAGGAATTCGCCAGTGCGAATTGCCTACACAGTGAGGAACATGATAGCCCTGAGGAATTTGAGAGTCAAATTTCCGACCGTTGCTGTGCTGCGCGCCAGCTGTCCCAAAATATCTTATCCACCTAACGGTCATATCATTGAAGGGCATTTATGTCTTATAATGTTGGGCTGCTCCCTAGGATATAAATAGCCTCTACAACCACTAGCTGGTTGGCTACTCCGAGAGAACTTGACACTTGTCATTTGAGAGCAACCCATCCTCCAAGGACTTTGAGCGAAAATCATCAAGTGAGGAAAACCCAAAACCAAACCCCCAAAAACCCAAAGTGATTGAGCATCACTGAAGAAATTGATCCCGCGTGGATCCGACGCTTGTTACCTTTGAAGACTGTGCTTCTTCCAGACAGTTAGGCGTCAAGGTCTAGAGCATCCAAGAGGAATTGTGGATCGCCGAGTGACCAAGTCTGTGAAGGTTTGGAAGTCACCTGAAGACTTACACGAGTGATTGGACGAGGTCTGCGTGGCCTTAGTTCAAGGAGAATACGGTGAGGACTGGGTGTCCTGAGCTGCGTGCTCAGTGACTGGGTGTCCGGGACTGCGTGTCCTCGAGTTTAAATACTCAGCCGCTCCAACCAGACGTACAACCGAGACAGCAGTTGGAACTGGTTTACCAAATCATTGTCTTCACCAACTAACTGGTTCTATTTCCTCAACCCTTTCATTTCCTCATTACTGTGTTGATTGTTTGTTCATATCTGTGCTTGAAGACTTTGACTGAAGACTTTCTCAATTTCCTCAGTTCAATTTCTTCAGTCTGTTTGTCTTCATCTTGTGTTATCTTGTGATTACACTTTCTGTACTCTGTGCTAGTCTTCATTTCATCATGATGACCATGCTTGTATTCTGTTATGCTTACTTCTGAGTACTTATTCCGCTGCTAGTAGTTCTTCGCTAAGGAATTTCCTCACCGGCAAATTCCTCAGTGAAGAATTCATAAAAATCGCCTATTCACCCCCCTCTAGTCGATATAACGCACTTTCAATTGGTATCAGAGCAAGGTACTCCCTTGTTCTGTGTGATTTTGGTTTAACCGCCTGGAGTTTTAGTTATGTCGACCGCAGGTATGAAGAAAGTGACATGCCCTTTCTTTGACGGTCATGATTATCCCAAGTGGAAGGCCATGATGAGGAAGCGCCTCATGGCAATGAACAGCGAGCTGTGGACCGTCACTGAGATTGGTCTTACTGATCTATGCAAGATGGCGGATGCTGATGATATTCGCAAGTACACTCGACTTGACATCTTGGCGAAGGATATCATCCGTTCCTGCCTATCCAGAGATCAATTCAGGCGCATTATGCATCTTGGCAATTCGAAGCTTATCTGGGACCGAATCTCTGATGTCTATGAAGGTCATCGAACCCGTCATGATCTCTGGTTTGAGGACTTCAAGGAATCTCTCAAAACGATGACTTTCGAGCCAGAATCATCATCTTCTGCATCATGTCTCATGGCAGAGGGTGACGAGGTAACCGAATGCACCTCATCTGATAATGATGAATCTGATAATGATGAATCTGATAGTGATGAATCTGATGATGATATTGAATCTTGTTATACCAAACTTGTTTGCATTGCCACTAAACAACAAACGGCTTTGGAACAAGTTCAAAACATGCTAGACAAAAGTGATGATATGTTGGGTAAAGAAATGGATCAGTCAAAAGCATTGGGTGAATGTCTTCAGAGAATTCACTCCAAGTTTGACGCCCTTCAAGATCAACACAATACTCTCTTATCTGATCATGAGAAGCTAAGAGCGTGTTATGAAGATCTTCAGAAGGAGCGCGATTCATTACTTGCTCAACAAATTAGCGCTTCTCAGGAAGAATTTGTTCCTCCATGCTTAAAGTGCATTGAACGTGAATCTGCTAATTCTTCACCTGAATGTTCAAATGCTTCAACTGTTACAAATTCTTCACCTGCCTCTGCTATCACTAATTCCTCATCTGAGGACATTGCTAGTATCACTGACAATGCAGGGCTGAAGGAATTGTACATGACAGGCATGTACAAAAGCCTCAAAGGGCATCAGACTCTCTGTGATGTGCTTAAAAAGCAGATCCTCAACAGGAACCCTAGGAAAGAGGGCATTGCCTTTGAGAGGAAGCTTAATGCTGATGGAACATATTGGAAGCCCGAGCAGTACCCCAAAACCTCATGGGTTGCTGCAAAGGGACCTCCAGTTGATCCATCTAACTTATCTGGCTTTACATGTGAATCTCCTCATTCTTCTGATGAGTCATTTGACTCCAACTATAAACTGTTCAAAAATCAGAATGGTGAAGTATTTGCTAGATATGTTGGCACTAACTGCATGAATGGGTCTCCTATGAAGAAAATCTGGGTTCCCAAGAAGTGTCTTGAAAATCTTCAGGTGAATGTCCTCATGACACCACCTGTGAAGAACAGGAACCCCAGATTAAATTCTTCATATGAACCAAATTCGTCATATGGATCCAAGTCCTCATACGGACCAAATTCCTCACGTGGATTAAATTCCTCAAAAGGATCAAAGTCCTCATATGATTATCATCGTGCTAACAACTCTGTCTCGCAGGGTAGAGCTAAGGGCTATGAATATGTGCATTATTCTTCAATCCATTATGTTCATAAGTCCTCGAAGGATTTCTCTGCTTATTCATATGCTTACGCTAACCCCTCTTATGTGAAACGAAATGGTTTGGCCTCTATGCCACCATTCTCTTATGGTGCTCACAGAGTGATGAACTCTTTGCCACCCCTTCAGATGTGGGTGGTGAAGAAAAAGAACTAATCTCTTCTGCAGGGTCAGGTCTCCAGACATGCTTTAACGTCTGAAGAATTTGCTGGGGACCTGACAAACTTGCCTGAAAGGACGCAAGCGAATCATGATGAAATGAACCTTCATTTCAGACATCCTCATACTGCTATATCTGTTTACTGATTGATGAAATTCATCTGATGAACTTGATATCATATTCTTCACTGATGAAGCATATGAGATTGTAAGCTACACTAATTCATCTGCAGGATGATCAACCCAAAACTACTGAGTGGGTCCTCGATAGTGGATGTACAAATCACATGACTGGTGACAAGAATCTATTTATGGATGCTCCCTTATCACCGTCACCTCTGAAGCATATCATCTTTGCTGACAAAGGCAAAAGTCAGGTATTGGGTCTTGGTAAGGTTGCAATCTCTAAGGATAAACACATGGACAAAGTCATGCTTGTTGAGTCCTTAGGATACAACCTCATGTCAGTCTCAATGCTTTGTGATCTTGATATGGTTGTTGTCTTTGGCAAGTATCGCTGTGTTGTGATTATGGAAGCTGACAATTCCAAAGTCCTCGAAGGCTTTAGGAGAGGAGATCTGTATATTGCTGATTTCTCTACAGGACCACAACCAGCCGTGTGTCTACTTGCAAAAGCTTCAGAAGGCTAGCTATGGCATCGACGACTTGGTCACGCAGGCATGAGGAATTTGCACACGCTTGCGAATAAGAAGCATGTCATTGGCATTGAGAATGTCAAATTCCCCAAGGATCACTTATGCGGAGCCTGTGAAGCTGGAAAAATGATCAAGGCGAAGCATCCAGCGAAGACTATCATGACCACTACTCGTCCATTCGAATTGCTTCACATGGACCTCTTCGGACCTAATCATTACTCAGCAGTCACTAATGATGCATCTCTATATGGTTTTGTCATTGTTGATGATTACTCTCGATATACATGGGTACACATTGTTACTTACAAACATGAAGTGCAGGAAGTCTTCAAACGATTTTCCTCGAGGGCTTCAACCAACTTTGGTGTGAAGATCAAGCATATCAGAAGTGACAATGGAACTAAGTTCAAGAATTCCGGTCTTGATGACTATCTTGATGAACTTGGTATTACTCATGAGTTATCTGCTCCCTATACTCCTCAGCAAAATGGCGTTGTGGAGCGCAAGAACAGAACTCTTGTTGAGATGGCTCGCACTATGCTTGATGAATACAAAACGCCTCAGCGTTTTTGGATTGATGCAATTGATACTGCATGCCACATCATCAACAGAGTATATCTTCACAAATTATTCAAAAAGACGGCCTATGAACTCCTCACTGACAAGAAACCCAATGTGAGTTATTTCAAAGTCTTCGGTGCTAAATGTTGGATTAGAGATCCTCACCACAACTCTAAATTTGCACCGAAAGCACATGAAGGTTTTATGCTTGGTTACGGAAAGGACTCGCACACCTACAGAGTCTTCAACATTGTTCTTCACAAGATTGTTGACACTGTAGATGTGTGGTTCGATGAAACTAATGGCTCGCAAAGAGAGAACCTACCTTCTGTGGTAGATGAACTAGCACTTGAGGATTCTATCAAGTTCAAGGCAACTGAGGATGTCATTCCTACTGAAGAATCTGCTGAAGAATTCATTCCAGTTCATGAAGAACGTCGAGCTGATGCACCTGAAGAAAATGCCGAGGAAAATGGTGCTGAAGAAAATGCTGATCAAATTCCTCAGCGACAACTAGCTCATCCTCGCATTGCAAAAGAAGTGCAAGTGGAGAAGATCATCGATGACATTAGCGCACCAGAGCCCACTAAGGTAGATGAAGCATTTCTAGAGCCGGAGTGGATTCAGGCTATGCAAGAAGAATTACATCAGTTCGAGCTTAACAATGTCTGGGAACTGGTCAACCGTCCAGATCCTTGCAAGCATAATATCATTGACACAAAGTGGATCTACCGCAACAAGCAAGATGAAAATGGCCTTGTGGTGAGGAATAAGGCACGACTAGTAGCTCAAGGCTACACACAGGTTGAAGGAATTGATTTTGATGAAACTTTTGCACCTGTTGCTAGACTTGAGGCTATTCGCATATTACTTGCTTATGCTAACCATCATGATATCATCTTATATCAAATGGATGTGAAAAGTGCATTCCTCAATGGTAAGCTTGAGGAAGAAGTATATGTTGCTCAACCCCCAGGTTTTGAAGATCCAAAGAATCCTGACAAAGTCTTCAGACTTAATAAGGCCCTCTATGGCCTCAAGCAAGCCCCTCGGGCGTGGTATGATACATTGAAGGAATTCTTCGTGAAGAATGGCTTCACACCCGGTTCACTCGACCCTACTCTCTTTACTAAATCTTATGATGGTGAACTGTTTGTGTGCCAAATACACGTTGATGATATTATCTTTGGCTGTACTGACCAACGTTATAGTGATGAATTTGCCTATATGATGAGTGAAGAATATCAAATGTCTATGATGGGAGAGCTGAAATTCTTCTTAGGTCTTCAAATTCATCAGCAGTGCAATGGCATATTCATATCTCAGGAGAAATACCTCAAAGATGTACTGAGGAAATTCGGCATGCAAGATTGCAAAGGCGTCAAAATTCCTATGCCCACAAATGGCCATCTATGCACTGATGAAAATGGTATTGACTTAGATCACAAGGTATACTGCTCCATGATTGGTTCTTTATTGTACTTATGTGCATCTAGGCCAGATATAATGCTTAGTGTTTGCATGTGTGCCCGATTTCAAGCTGCACCGAAGGAATCACACCATAAGGCTGTGAAGCATATTCTTCGATATCTAGCTCACACACCAACACTAGGATTATGGTACCCCAAGGGCTCTGCTTTTGATCTCATTGGATATTCTGACTCTGACTATGCTGGTGATCATGTGGACCGCAAGTCAACATCTGGAACTTGTCATTTCATCGGACGATCTTTGGTCTGTTGGTCCTCGAAGAAACAGAACTGCGTATCACTGTCTACTGCTGAAGCTGAATACATTGCTGCTGGCTCTTGTTGTGCTCAACTGCTTTGGATGAAGCAAACCCTCAAGGACTATGGCGTCAACGTGAAGAATGTGCCTCTCCTCTGCGACAATGAGAGTGCCATCAAGATTGCACACAACCCAGTTCAGCACGCGAAGACAAAGCACATTCAGATTCGTCATCATTTTCTTCGTGATCATGTGCTGAAGGGCGACATCTCTATCGAGCATGTGAAGACTGAAGAACAGCTAGCTGATATCTTCACTAAGCCCTTGGATGAGAAGAGATTTAGCAAGTTGCGGTGTGAGCTAAATATCTTAGAATCTTCGAATGTTCTTTGAAAAGGACACACATCCTAACACTTATGCAAAATTGATGACTTAGATGTGCAACACATGAAGAAACATTTTTCTTCAATCAATGAAGAATAACACTCTAAGTGTGAAGAAATTAATGAAGAATTTGATTCTCAGAACCCTACGACAATTGTACGCGGTGTCTGAAATCATCATTCTTATACGGTGGGTCACGCCACCACAAAAAGTTGAAAATCTTCAATTTGAGTTTTTCCTCATTTTTGAATTCTTCAGTTTTTCAAATTCTTCAACTTTGCAAAATCTTCACTGTTTCCGTCATTTTTCTTCATTGGCTATATAGATATATGAGTTTATGTCCTCTACAGCATTCACTTATGGCTATTTCTTCATGTTGCGTTTTCTGCTAAGTGAATGTGATCGGACCCTTCCCCCTCTATGCTATACTCAACCCAATCTATTCACAAATTCTTCATGTGCGTTCTATTTGAAACTCGTTCAAAATCTTCACTGTGTCCTTGTCAGCTGAAGAAATTGCGAACGAAACTTTAAAACAAATCTTATCCAAAATTTTCGTTTTTACCGCTCAAACCGTTCCGCATCCCACGATGCATTATTCTATTCACCCATGATCTTACATGATCTCATCTGCACAGTACGTGGGTGACACATGTCGCATGAAGGAGCAAGGGCAGGGGCATGTTCGTCCCAAAATCTTCGGGCGAGCAGTTTTTCACCGTGGCTATAAATACCCCTCTCCCCTTCCTCACTTCATTTACTCCGCTCGATCGCTGTCTCTCGCTCGAGCTCCTCAAACCCTAGCGCCGCCGCTACTCCATCGTCGCCGGTCAGGAAGAGCTTCGCTGCCTCAACCTCGTCGCCATCGTACTCACCCCAGTTGCGGAAATCTTCACTCCGCCGCCGCCGTAGCTATCTCCCTCTGCCAAGTTAGGGCGTGGGAGATCTAACCTGACGAACTTCTCAACTGTTCTTCTCAGTTCCTCGTGTTCTTCATTTCGGGTAGTTAAAAGTTACTTTTATTACTCACTTTGATTCTCAAACTTTCTTGAAAATCTTCAAGGGTGTTTATTCTTCAAATCTTCACACATATGAACACCTCACACATTATATGCTCTTGATCCATTTCTCTAAGCAATCATTTTCTTCAAGATTCCTCAATTGTGTGGATCTTCGATCTGTACAACTCTGGAACCTAAGACAAAGAACGCTTAGTGAAATTCCTCAAGGTCATCTGGTCAAATTCCTCAAAACTTGTCTTTTCCAAAAACCTTCTGAGAACGCATATGACCTCTCCAAATTCCTCGCACCTACACTCTGTTCACAGGTACTTATGTCCGCTGCTGAATCACTAGGTTCTCATCAACTTAACTCATTTGCAGCGTTCCTCGAAGAAAAATTGCATACTTCTTCAGAGTGTTCAATTGTTCAAATTCCTCATCTGAAGAATATGGCTGAAGGAAAGAGACCGTAGAAAGGAGGAAAGAAGCCTGAGGTCATGACTGCTTTCGAGATCCCTGATGAAATTTATGCTGACTATTGCACACCTGATGAAGCAAAATTTGGCAAAGAAACCAAAAATCAGCGCAAGGTGCGCATTCAGAGGATTGAACGGAGATGGGCAAGAGAATGGAGGGAGTACAGATATGTGACTCCAAAGTACATGAAGAAATTCGCCCTCAATCCTCCATGCCCAAGAGCTCCATTGGCACCTGGCCAAGTAGCTGATCCCACCAGCATCAAAAGTGGTGAGGACTTTCCTGAACAATGGGCTAAGCGTCAAGCCAAATTGGCAAGACAAGCCAAGGAGGCAGTGAAGAAATTCAATGAGGATTCTGCCACTGCTGCTGCTACTGAGGCCTCGGTCAGACCGAGGAAATCCATGCCAAAGAAGCTTGCTCATAAGCCAAGTGCTTCACCAACAGCGCCCTCACGGCCAAGTTCCTCAGCTATGCCCTCATGGAAAATTCCTCAGACTGCTACTGCTCCACCAAAGTCCTCAGCTCCTATGCATATGGCTACATGTCAAAGGACTACAGTTTTCTCAATTGCTTCTGGTGTCTCAGCAAGTTCCTCAGCTGCACCAATGTCCTCATCAGGCCCCGCACTGTTGAAGACTAAAGCAACAGCTGGACGCGGTCCTCGACCAAGTCCAAGGAAGAAACAGGTCGCATTCCATGTGCCCTCTGATGATGAAGCTTCTGATGACGAACTTGCGGAAATCATCAGAGACAGACAAGTAAAGGCCGCTAGAGCCAAAGGCACATCAGTGCCACTGCTTTTGGATCCGAGGAAAATCCTCGACTACATTGACCTCTGGCACAAGGATCCAAACACCCCAATGCCTGATTTCCATCTGACTCCTGGTCAAAGTCACATCCTGACCCATTTCATCACTCAAGAGAAATGGAAATTTGAGAAGGCAAGAGAGATCAAGAAAGCGCAATACAGAAAGGAGAAGCTCCTGAAGAAAAACGTTGTCAGAATGACACCTGAGGAACTTCTCCAGGCTCAGTCTGAAATTCAAGCCCTCAGCAAAGACTTCGATGCTTACTATGCTGATTGGCAAGGAGCCAAAGTGATATTCGTCAATCTGACGAAGAAAATGACTAATGTTGCAGCCCCATCACAACAAGAAAATCTTCAGGCTGCAGACTCTGCTCAACCTGCTGAAGAACATGCCAGCATCGCTGATGGCTTTCAGCCTGCTGAAGAAAATGCTAGTTCCAGGGCTGGTGAAGAAATTCCAGCCGCTGATGAAATTGCCAGGGCATCCACTAGTGGTGTGCCTGAAGAAACTGAAGTGATCAGGGCAACTGCATCAGTTGCGCCTGAAGAAAATCAACCAGATTCCTCAGCTCTTCCCGCGCCTACACCAACTCCAATTCTTCCATCTGCTTATGAGGTGAAGAAGACCAAGGCTGCAGAGAGAGCTGCAGTGAAGAAAAGGAAGGCATCAGCTGCGTCAAATTCCTCGGCTGCGAAGAAAATGAAGCCAATGACCAGCTCACTTGAAAATACAATCGATGCCTTTCCAATTTCCTCCATGCCATCAAAGGACCTTGTTCCTTTTGGAGAAGACTATGTGATCCCAAGCAGATCTGATGAAGAAAATCATTCTGCTGCTTCGTCAGAGCAGATTGATGAAGAAATTGAAGTGGATACAATCCCTTCAACGCCAGTCATTTCCTCACCTATGCCTCAGTTCACAGCTGAAGAGGCTGGTGTTGAGGAAATTGAAGATGAAGATGTGGATATCGGATGCACCACACCTGTGATGAATGATGACTTTTGGGAAAGTCAGCATCCCAATACTCCTCTATTCACACCTATCCAACAGATTCCTCAGTCCCCGGCAACAACAGTTCAACTGGGCTCTGAAGAAACTCAACCCACTCCATCTATTCATGAAGAAATTCCAGCCACTAGTGCTGAAGAACCTGCTGCTGCTGATCATAAGGTTGCACAAGAAGAGGAACCAGAAATTCCTCAGCCTGAAGAACCCGAGCTCGCGATTCCTGAGGTTGTGATGCAACTCACTGACATTCCTCTGCCAAAACTGAAGGATCCGTTCTCAAGCAAACAGAAATTCAAGGCTGAAGGCTTCTTTTCCGAGCATGTGTTCTTCACTGACTATAACCCCTATGACTCTACTCGCATAAGGAAGAGGCGTTTCTGGACTGCTAGTCAAGCCAACTTCTATTCCTCAGTGCTGTTTGACAAAGACAAAATCTTCGATCATGAACATATTCCTCACGTGGATATGGAATCTCTGCCATGCTTCGAGCCAGTCCTCAGTGTTCTTCACGATGCAGGATTACTCAACTTCTGCATTGACATCTGTGATTGGAATGAAGAACTCATTCTTCAGTTCTACGCTACACTGCATATCACTGGAGACGCTGAAAATGTCAATTCATGGGTGTTGGATTGGATGACTGAGAACACTCACTACAAGGCACCGGCAACAGAATTGCTTCGTGTCCTTCCTCTCGATCCTCCCCATGACAGTGCACGTTGCATCTACAATGACCCTGAACTGACAAATCACTATATGCAAGTGCTCATGAAGCCTTTGAAGCCTGGGCAGGCCCCACGAACCAAATTCCTTGTCAAGGAATTACTCTATGTGCCTCGGACAGTATATCGCATCCTGACGAAGACAATGAGTCCTATCAAAGGCCACGACTCAAATGATGAAGAAGTCGTTGGCATCATGAAGAATATGCTTTTCAACATCATTCATGGCATTCCCGTCAACTTCCATGATTTCTTCATGAGGACTCTGGCCAATGTTGCTATGTCACCATTCGAGCTGAAGCCCTATGCGCCTTGGATTATGAGATTCATAAGGGCAAGATCTTCACTGAATTACAAAGCTGACACTCTAAACCACGGTAGCTACTTGCCTCCCACTGAAGTCCTCAAACGGACAGTTTCATCAGCTGATGATAAAGGCAAGGCCGCTGCTGTGATTGATGAAGGCATTCGTCCATTGGATGGTCAATTTCGCCTGGCTGCATCTTACTCTACCAATGACGACTCTGCCACACATGACACTGCCGCAAATACCTCAGCCAAGCAAAATCCTCAAGCCACAGCACCCAGGGTGATGACTGATCGTGAGTTACTCCTCAGTCTTCATCAGAAGGTTGATCGCAATCACAAATGGGTAAAGCGTCGGTTTGCTGCCCTTCTTCACAATATGACCTCAACACATAATGCAGTGAAGAAAAACCATTATCACCTTCATGAAACCTTCAACCGCACCTGGGCTGTCCTTACTCATGTCTATAGCGCTGAAGAACTGAAGACTATGGGTCTCAAAGAAGAATTTGACTGGTCTGCACCTCCTCCGAAGAAATTCAAGAGAGTCAAAGTTCCTGATCTGGTGGCCAGCTCTTATTCTTCATCGCGTGACACTAATGAGTATGAAGATTTGGACGACACTGCAGCAGGCCCTGCTACAACAAACAACCCCGACAACGCTGGCGCTCCTCCATCGACTTGAAATTCTTCAGGGGCGTTAGTCCTCAGTTTCAACCCTTTTGGTCATTTGATGACAAAGGGGGAGAAATCTGAGTTAGTCTTCAAGTAGGTCTATATTAAGGGCGTTTTTTTAAGTTACAACTCTCGTTATTCCGAAACTTTTATTGGATCGAGTTGTAATCTTAAATCCGATGGTGCTCTGATACTTTTGCATGATGCTCTGATGCACTGTGCTCTGATACTTTTGATGTGCTATTCTGCATGCTTATTTCTCGTTAATATTATTGCACGCATGCTGAATTACATCAGTGTCAGGACCCCGACTCAATGTCACATCGATCTAGCCTGTAACACCTCATATCACTTTGCGGCCTCACGCACGGTATCCCCATGGGTGTCGCCTTACCTTTGCCCGGGACCGTTTGCGCCTTTTGGCACACGTATATGATAGTGTCGCTAGCATCCATATGAAAAGGAGCCCGGGCTGACATGGCTAGTTGTAAACCCAAAGTGGCACAGACTTACAGGGACAGGCATCCATGACCCAGCATCGAACGTGTCGGTCATCAGCAAGTAAGTTCCGGGCTGTAGCACTGGGCTAGCAGGACTCCGGTAAACCGGGCTGTAGCGGGCTAACAGGACTCCGGTACTCAATGCGTGACATTTCCCCGAAGGGACAGACACAGGAACGAAGAAGGACACATGCCGGCCAGCCTAAGTGTTCCGGAGCAGTAGCAAGCTACCATGGCTCGGTGAAAACACTAGGAGACATTTCCCGGTAAGAGAGGCTACTAAGGAAAAACAACTAGATAGTCAGATCCCACACATACCAAGCATTTCAATAACATACACACAATATGCTCGATACGTGCAAATACAACATGGCATCACATCATGACTCTATGACTCAAGTATTTATCAATAGGCTCCGAGGAGCGAGATATTACAAACAGGGGTCTCATGACCCAACATTCAGAGCATACAAATCAAAGCACAAGCGGAAGCTATCATGTCTGAGTACAGACATCTACAAATGAAAAAGGCTTAGAAGCCTGTCTATCTACCAGATCCTGCCGAGGGCACAAGATCGTAGCTGAGGTAACAAGCTAAACGTCGAAGTCCACGCGGAACTACTATCGAGACCGAAGTCTCTCTGCAAAACATAAAATAGGCAAACGTGAGTACAAATGTACCCAGCAAGACTTACATCAGAACTAACTACATATGCATCATTATCAACAAGGGGATGGTGGGGTTTAACTGCAGCAAGCCAGCTTTGACTTGGTGGCTATCCTGAACTATGACTGCAAGTAACTCTTTTGAGGTGGCGCACACGAGTCCACATATTCACCATATCAATACACCACTATGGATCCGCTCCCGTCTCCCTACGAGAACGCCATCCATAGCACTCACACTTATCTTGCGTATTTTAGAGTATCCACTTTCACTTGTCTATGAACTGTACAGGCAACCCAGAAGTCCTTTTCCGCGGACACGGCTATTCGAATAGATGACATTAACCCTGCAGGGGTGTACTTCTTCACACACGCTCTCACCACTTACCGCCGTTTACACGACATGTACTCGGCAACCTTCAAGCGGAAGCCCAACGTGGGTGTCGGCCACGACCTACCTAAACACTCAAGTCCCTAGTCCAGGTTTATCGCCTATTTGGGTTCCATCCATGAGGAGATCCGGCCGAAGTTTCGCTCACAGCCCCAAACGATGTGAACAGGGTTCCGTGACACCAAACGGGCGCCCGGTTTACCCGGCCACGTGCCTACCGCATCACAGCCCACCCCTACGGTCAGCGCTGCGCACGGCCTCCAGCATACTACAAACACCAGAAACTACTTGCAACTCCTGGACAGAGGACAAGGGCGATTAAGAAGCCGAGAGGGTCCATTGGTTTCGGGCCCAATGCGTGGTAGTAGCTGAATCATGGATCACAAACACAGAACTCAGTTCCTGAGGACGGCTGCAATGAGACAACCCACCATGTACTCCTACATGGCCTCTCACCGCTACCTTTACCAAATCGTGTTCACACACTTAGCTCACCACAGTAGGACATGTTCATACACCTCTGATTCATTCCCGATGAATCAGACCTGACACAACTCTAAGCAATAGCAGGCATGACAAACAAGCATGAATGAGTAGGCACAACAGGGCTCAAACAACTCCTACTCATGCTAGTGGGTTTCATCTATTTACTGTGGAATGACAGGTCATGCAAAGGATAAAGGGGTTCAGCTACCGCAGCAAGTAACAGATGAATCGTTGTTGTCCTAATGCAGTAAAAGAGAGCAGGAGCGAGAGAGTGGGATTGTATCGGAATGAACAAGGGGGTTTTGCTTGCCTGGCACTTCTGAAGATAACATTGAGTCTTCATCAGTGTCAACGATCATATCATCGGTACAGCGTCTACCGAGAGGGGACAGATACCGGCAACAGAGAAGAAATACAATCAATGCAATGCACAATATGATGCATGCTCATGACATGGCAATATGAATGTGTTTTGGGCTAATGCACCTAGCAACAAGTTAAATGAAGTTGGTTTGAATCCAAGATTCAAATTCAAACTCCATATATGATTATTTAAATGCCCTTTATTTGTTTTGTCCAAAACAGAGGACAAACATTGTTCAAACATGCATGAAAATGGTACAGATGGATTCCTTGAATTTTTCTGATAATTTTTCATATATAAATTATTTAATTTGGAGTTACGGTTGAATTTCTATGAATTTTTGAAGTTTGTAGTATTTTCTGGAATTTCCTATATAAAAATAAATCCAGAAAATACTTATTGCGTCAGCATGATGTCGTGGTGACGTCAGCAGGTCAAAGGCGATGGTCCAGGTCAAACCTGACCTGTGGGTCCCATCCGTCAGTGACTAACCTAACTAATCTAATTTAGTTAGTGGCCTGGGGCCCATTGTCAGTGTCTATTAAACTAACTAAGTTTAATTAGTGTTAAACTAATACTAACCTAGCTAGTTAATTAGTGCTAACTAGAGTAGTTAGTCGGGCGGGGCCCGCAAGTCAGTGAGAGAGAGGGGGGAAGTCAAACCGGGGTCAAACCCGGGTCAAACGAGTCAAATCCGCCGGCGACTCGACGCCGGCGAGGTCAGACACGACGGAACGGCTCGGGTTTGCGTCTCCGGAGGCCAAACGAGCGGCGAAGAGGCTCTACGCGTAGCTGGCGCTCTTCCGCATCCAACGGGACTGAAGTCAGCGGCTGGGGTGGCCGGTAGCGACGGCGAGGAGCTCGGCCGCGGTGGCCGGAGCTCGGTGGTGCACGAGCGCAGGGCTACGGTGCGGCTACGGACGAGCTACTAGGTGCGTTCGGTTCCTAGGAACGAGGTGAGAACGATGACGCGCTCGGGCGCAAGCTGCAGCGTCCGTAGCGGCAGCGGCGACAAGGTCGGCGGCAGCCGGAGTTCGGCCGTGACGGAGCTATGGCCTAGAGGGCGGGCGCGACCAGGGAAGAAGGGGGAGAGGAAGAGGAGCTCACAGCGGATCCGGTAGAGGCAACGGCGAGGCCGGGGAGGGGCTGGAGCTCGCGAATCCCCAAAAGTTCGTCGGCGGCTGGAGGTCGGGAACGAGCTCCGGGAAGATGCTACAGGGCTCCCGCGGTCGAATGGGTTGGTGTAGAAGACGCAGAAGGCGATGGCGGTTCCTCTGGACTCATCGAAGAGGCACGGGATGGACGGTGGCCGTGGTGGTGCTCGTCGGGGCGACGGCTGCGCTCGGCGGCCGTGCGTAAGAGAAACAGAAGAGGGGGAAGGAGCGAGGGAGAGCGCGAGGGGGTTCCAGGGGGCGTGCGTGGCGTCACCGGGGCGTCGAGGAGGAGCCAAGCAGGCTGGGAGGGAGGAGGTGGCCGGGGCGCGTGGCCGCGCGCGCCGGGCGCGTGCCCGTCCTCCTGGCAGGGAGGAAGACGACAGGGGAGGGGCCAGTGGGCTGGGCCGGCGCTGGCTGCTGCTGGGCTGCACAGGGAGGAGGCCCAGGTAAGTTTCTGCTCTGTTTTTATTTATTGTTTTCTATTTTGTTCTGTTTTGTTTTGGTTTAGTAAAAATACTAAACCATTTTATAAAATCCTGAAAATAATTATGTGGCTAGAACTAAAATATACCAGACCACATAAAATGTTCCAGAATTATTGGACATATATGAATTATATATAATATATATATCCAATGCAAATATTTATGCATTAATTCCAAATGCCCAAAATAAATACTTATGGGCTCCTAAAAATATTGGTTTGATTTTTTTTATCTCTGTCCAATATTTTCAAAGAGCAACATGAGCATTTTCTTGGACCTTTTTGGAGCAATTTTTATTTGGGTCATTTCCAAAATGATTCTGAGGGTTTCACAAATCCTTTCAAATTTAAATGGAATTTAAACATGATGCACACATGACTAGCTAGCATAGGTCAGGCCAGAACTAGGGATGTGACAACTCGCCCCCACTAAACAAGAATCTCGCCCCGAGATTCAAGACGTGAGGTAAGAGGAAAAGGGGGTCACAAAACTATCACAAACTTCACGATCCAGGTTGCACTTCATAGGAACGTTGATTCATTGCTTCAAATTGATCTTGACGTCTTTCCTTTCGAAAACTTCATCCAACACAACGGCGACAGAAAGAAACCATACAGAAATTGATCTTCTCGAAGATCGAGCAACTTACGATTAATTCATGGATTGAGGCATAGAAACAGCTCGCGAGCTGAGACACGAAACACACATCCATAGGAAGGGGGTGTAGCAGATGACGAAGGTTCACTAGGTAGACAACAATTTTCACGCTTAAGACGGTGGTGAACGGTTGTCAACGTAGCGAGGAGTTGAGTTGCCATGATACCATAACGGGGCACCTTAGGGAAGGTGACTCGTAGAGATATCCCCTTAAGTGGCAAAAAGAATTACCTTTGATTCAGAGATCATTGAAACTCTTTATACCAGCCTAAGGAAAATCTCGAGCGATCGTTTGGAGGGGTTCGGTAGAATGGCATACTTGAATCAGAATGGATGATGTGGATTACCTTGTTGAAGACAATGTAATGGATGAATTTGCTTACCACCGGAAATGAAAGAGACCCATGGTAGAATGGCACATTGGCGGTGCAAGCTGGGAACAAAATGCAAATGTTGGGAATAATTCTGGTAACTGGGGAAAAACCCAACAATAGAGAGTGAACTCACTGTTTGAAAGGTCGTAGCATTGCCGAGGAAACTGAGAGCAATCCCGGTTAGTAACTAGGATAGCACCTAATGCTTGTGCGTGCTCCCAAGAACTTGAGCATTTCCATAATCATCAAGGTTCTACCAACATCCGTGTCAAGGATCCTGGCAACACAACATACTACCATGATGAAAAATGGTTGAGGATGCAGATGCAAAGGAGAGATAACACTTTCTCAGATTTCACCTTGGCGAAGCCAAGGGGACGAAATCTGGATGATCGACCGAGAAACATTTAGCACTCCGCTTCTAATGTTCTCCTTGATGTGCTAGCACAATCCATTTGTTGAAATGGTTTGGTATCTAGAACATCAAGTAACAGGTCGGACTTCGGGAGCACAAAAATCCATAAGGGACAACTAGGGCGTAAATCCTACGAAGTCCTTATGGGGAGGTGGCCAACTTCTTTAATCAAGATATTACAATAACAGGTCTTCCGGCTGGGTGTGTTGGCCACGACATCCACTTTACCGGTTATGAGACCAATATTATAGTTCTTGGGAAATGTTCCAACCATCATGTCTGCCTGAGATTCAGGTCTGGTTGGTGTCGGAATAATTCAGACTCATCGAGTCTAGAAAGAAGAATGAAAGTTTGCAACATAAATCGACGAGACGATGTTGCGAGATTCTCGGGAAATGAACTACAATAGTAAGCTCCAAAACATGAGCTGGTTCTGCTACAAACATGCGAACAAGCTGTCCAAGACAAGATGATCACGTAGTAGTCTTATAATGAAACACTACCGAGTTCAGGTGGGGAACCATCAACGAGGATAGCGAAGTCCTAACATAAGTCATATGATTAGCTCTTATGAAGGAACTTCTTCTCCTTGAACAAATCAATCAGTGGCTTGGTGTGCTCAGGACACATATGGAATGAAGGTTGCAAGTCTCCAGACCACAGAATACTTCGCACGTGTGCATGACTGACTTAGGATGATTCCAAAGGAAGCAACATTGTCTTTCTCGAATCCACGGTGGCAACTTGCATCAAATGCACATGAACTAGAGGAAGTCACTTCTTACATTCGAACATATGCTTCATGAGCTAGCATGAACAAATGCTTTAAAAAGTTTCCAACACTAGCTTAATGTTCAACAAAATTATGGAGAAGACAAGGATGTTGTCGATGGGCTCAACAACAATTCATCAAGATTCCCATGAAGATGGAATTCCATAATTATGTGAACAAGTGATAGCATTGGTCAGACCTAAAAGATATAATGGTGTATGCTCGAGGAAAATCCACGAGTAAGACAACATTACGAACATCGTTGGTTCTGATTTGATTTGAGAATAGCCCACACTCAAATCAAAGTTTTCGCAAGACGATAGCTCCAACAACTGGTTTCGAGGATCAATTGATGAAGATATCATCTTTCTTCATCACACGCACACAAAAAGATATCCCTTAACATGAGCTAAGTCGGACAAGCTTTTATCTTCCAACTCTCCAAGTTGTTGTTTAGCTTAACCAACTAGCTCTGGGGTATGCAACACAGGTTCTTGGAGAAGGGGTGGTTTATATGAGACCAACTTGATCACGAACTCAACACAGCCGTCGGGTGACAACCTGGTGATACCTCCGAGAAGATATTCGGAAAATCACGAACCACCGATATGTTACTAAGCTCGAGAACAATCTTGCTTTTCAGGGCAAGACGATATGATCAATAGAGCAAGGGTTTGACAAAATCCTAACTCAACGATCGAAGAGTGCACCGGAAATAGGGACTAGGTAGCACAACCAACCTTAGGGTGACGATCCAACAATCAACATGCTAAGAATGAGGTTATCGTCCATTTAACTACCAAGCAACGGAGTTGCCAGCAGTATTGATTTCACACACCACGATTCAATTGTCGGCATTCCGGTTACAATAACACGGGAACCGAGGAATGAACAATGATGGCAAGAAGTATTACTGCGTCAAGAATTCATAAGAGGTAGTGCAATTCTCATGACAGTCCTGACATAAAGATGGTAACACTCCAAGGTAGAATAGAACAAAAGCTGGATTGGCATTTTGATCTATGGAATACAACTGCTTTGACCCAATCCTAGAAATGGATGAGGTACTGGAGTTTGTTTCTCCTAGTCATTCCAGAATAGAATGGCTTAACGGACCACAAGAATAATAGGCATCGATGAACGAATGCACGACTACTCTTGACTATCAATCGATAGACGAAGGTCGGAATTCAGCTAAAGGGGGACAACTCAAGGAACATATGATTTTCTGAGTTGTGGATGCATAGATTAGTATGTCGAGCGAAGCTCAACATTTCTTCCGGATAACCCATGCGGAAAGGGTAGAACTGGCAGATTCACAATTATGAATGGAGAACTCCTCAAGAGTACTCTGATTGTGATCCTTTGGTTCAGCGAGGAACTTCTGCCATAAGCGGTTCATAGTATTTGGAAGGAGGAAATACCACGGACCTCGAGGACTAATGCAAAGGTTACTAATAACCTAAAGGAACGAGCAAACACTATCAGCATGAAGTAGGTAGGGTGAATCTCGGGTTCAAGAACCCCGGAATGGAATACCTACTAACTAATAACATCACGGGATGCTTTCGAGAATGATGGCCAGAATCATCACATGGGGAACACAAATCATGGCTGGTTTACTAGATGATCCCCTAAGACACCTAGGGTCATAAAAATAATTCCAACATATACGTCGAGGCAATAGAATACCTCAACTCACCGATTAGTGTGGTTAATCTGGCCCAAAGGGACATCGGAACGGGAGGAAGGGATTTTGCAAATGCATCAGACTATTTAGAAACCTGGGATGACTCGGACAGCGTAACGGCTGTAAATGCTCAAAAAGATTTGAGACATCCTGCAAAATAGTGGCATGACCACTCAACATCACAATACCAAGGTTCTGAAGCCAGCTATGAACATACGGAAGTAGTAAAACTGAGCTGAGATTTGAAACTAACAATTCTATAAGTCTATGGATTAGTAACACGTCATCCTGATAGATAGATGAGAAGGCCTAGTTCTTAATCCCCGTAGAAGAGAAGAGGTTGACTCAGATCAGAAGGCCATGGGGTAAAGGAGTAAAAAGAGCCTTACGTTCCAACCCACAATCAATTCCCTTACATAACTAAAGCATTTCTAGACACAACTTCGACCAGTTGGCTTGGTAATCCTACAGGCAGTCAAGCTCTGATACCAACGCTGTCAGGACCCCGACTCAATGTCACATCGATCTAGCCTGTAACACCTCATATCACTTTGCGGCCTCACGCACGGTATCCCCATGGGTGTCGCCTTACCTTTGCCCGGGACCGTTTGCGCCTTTTGGAACACGTATATGATAGTGTCGCTAGCATCCATATGAAAAGGAGCCCGGGCTGACATGGCTAGTTGTAAACCCAAAGTGGCACAGACTTACAGGGACAGGCATCCATGACCCAGCATCGAACGTGTCGGTCATCAGCAAGTAAGTTCCGGGCTGTAGCACTGGGCTAGCAGGACTCCGGTAAACCGGGCTGTAGCGGGCTAACAGGACTCCGGTACTCAATGCGTGACATTTCCCCGAAGGGACAGACACAGGAACGAAGAAGGACACATGCCGGCCAGCCTAAGTGTTCCGGAGCAGTAGCAAGCTACCATGGCTCGGTGAAAACACTAGGAGACATTTCCCGGTAAGAGAGGCTACTAAGGAAAAACAACTAGATAGTCAGATCCCACACATACCAAGCATTTCAATAACATACACACAATATGCTCGATACGTGCAAATACAACATGGCATCACATCATGACTCTATGACTCAAGTATTTATCAATAGGCTCCGAGGAGCGAGATATTACAAACAGGGGTCTCATGACCCAACATTCAGAGCATACAAATCAAAGCACAAGCGGAAGCTATCATGTCTGAGTACAGACATCTACAAATGAAAAAGGCTTAGAAGCCTGTCTATCTACCAGATCCTGCCGAGGGCACAAGATCGTAGCTGAGGTAACAAGCTAAACGTCGAAGTCCACGCGGAACTACTATCGAGACCGAAGTCTCTCTGCAAAACATAAAATAGGCAAACGTGAGTACAAATGTACCCAGCAAGACTTACATCAGAACTAACTACATATGCATCATTATCAACAAGGGGATGGTGGGGTTTAACTGCAGCAAACCAGCTTTGACTCGGTGGCTATCCTGAACTACGACTGCAAGTAACTCTTTTGAGGTGGCGCACACGAGTCCACATATTCACCATATCAATACACCACTATGGATCCGCTCCCGTCTCCCTACGAGAACGCCATCCATAGCACTCACACTTATCTTGCGTATTTTAGAGTATCCACTTTCACTTGTCTATGAACTGTACAGGCAACCCAGAAGTCCTTTTCCGCGGACACGGCTATTCGAATAGATGACATTAACCCTGCAGGGGTGTACTTCTTCACACACGCTCTCACCACTTACCGCCGTTTACACGACATGTACTCGGCAACCTTCAAGCGGAAGCCCAACGTGGGTGTCGGCCACGACCTACCTAAACACTCAAGTCCCTAGTCCAGGTTTATCGCCTATTTGGGTTCCATCCATGAGGAGATCCGGCCGAAGTTTCGCTCACAGCCCCAAACGATGTGAACAGGGTTCCGTGACACCAAACGGGCGCCCGGTTTACCCGGCCACGTGCCTACCGCATCACAGCCCACCCCTACGGTCAGCGCTGCGCACGGCCTCCAGCATACTACAAACACCAGAAACTACTTGCAACTCCTGGACAGAGGACAAGGGCGATTAAGAAGCCGAGAGGGTCCATTGGTTTCGGGCCCAATGCGTGGTAGTAGCTGAATCATGGATCACAAACACAGAACTCAGTTCCTGAGGACGGCTGCAATGAGACAACCCACCATGTACTCCTACATGGCCTCTCACCGCTACCTTTACCAAATCGTGTTCACACACTTAGCTCACCACAGTAGGACATGTTCATACACCTCTGATTCATTCCCGATGAATCAGACCTGACACAACTCTAAGCAATAGCAGGCATGACAAACAAGCATGAATGAGTAGGCACAACAGGGCTCAAACAACTCCTACTCATGCTAGTGGGTTTCATCTATTTACTGTGGAATGACAGGTCATGCAAAGGATAAAGGGGTTCAGCTACCGCAGCAAGTAACAGATGAATCGTTGTTGTCCTAATGCAGTAAAAGAGAGCAGGAGCGAGAGAGTGGGATTGTATCGGAATGAACAAGGGGGTTTTGCTTGCCTGGCACTTCTGAAGATAACATTGAGTCTTCATCAGTGTCAACGATCACATCATCGGTACAGCGTCTACCGAGAGGGGACAGATACCGGCAACAGAGAAGAAATACAATCAATGCAATGCACAATATGATGCATGCTCATGACATGGCAATATGAATGTGTTTTGGGCTAATGCACCTAGCAACAAGTTAAATGAAGTTGGTTTGAATCCAAGATTCAAATTCAAACTCCATATATGATTATTTAAATGCCCTTTATTTGTTTTGTCCAAAACAGAGGACAAACATTGTTCAAACATGCATGAAAATGGTACAGATGGATTCCTTGAATTTTTCTGATAATTTTTCATATATAAATTATTTAATTTGGAGTTACGGTTGAATTTCTATGAATTTTTGAAGTTTGTAGTATTTTCTGGAATTTCCTATATAAAAATAAATCCAGAAAATACTTATTGCGTCAGCATGATGTCGTGGTGACGTCAGCAGGTCAAAGGCGATGGTCCAGGTCAAACCTGACCTGTGGGTCCCATCCGTCAGTGACTAACCTAACTAATCTAATTTAGTTAGTGGCCTGGGGCCCATTGTCAGTGTCTATTAAACTAACTAAGTTTAATTAGTGTTAAACTAATACTAACCTAGCTAGTTAATTAGTGCTAACTAGAGTAGTTAGTCGGGCGGGGCCCGCAAGTCAGTGAGAGAGAGGGGGGAAGTCAAACCGGGGTCAAACCCGGGTCAAACGAGTCAAATCCGCCGGCGACTCGACGCCGGCGAGGTCAGACACGACGGAACGGCTCGGGTTTGCGTCTCCGGAGGCCAAACGAGCGGCGAAGAGGCTCTACGCGTAGCTGGCGCTCTTCCGCATCCAACGGGACTGAAGTCAGCGGCTGGGGTGGCCGGTAGCGACGGCGAGGAGCTCGGCCGCGGTGGCCGGAGCTCGGTGGTGCACGAGCGCAGGGCTACGGTGCGGCTACGGACGAGCTACTAGGTGCGTTCGGTTCCTAGGAACGAGGTGAGAACGATGACGCGCTCGGGCGCAAGCTGCAGCGTCCGTAGCGGCAGCGGCGACAAGGTCGGCGGCGGCCGGAGTTCGGCCGTGACGGAGCTATGGCCTAGAGGGCGGGCGCGACCAGGGAAGAAGGGGGAGAGGAAGAGGAGCTCACAGCGGATCCGGTAGAGGCAACGGCGAGGCCGGGGAGGGGCTGGAGCTCGCGAATCCCCAAAAGTTCGTCGGCGGCTGGAGGTCGGGAACGAGCTCCGGGAAGATGCTACAGGGCTCCCGCGGTCGAATGGGTTGGTGTAGAAGACGCAGAAGGCGATGGCGGTTCCTCTGGACTCATCGAAGAGGCACGGGATGGACGGTGGCCGTGGTGGTGCTCGTCGGGGCGACGGCTGCGCTCGGCGGCCGTGCGTAAGAGAAACAGAAGAGGGGGAAGGAGCGAGGGAGAGCGCGAGGGGGTTCCAGGGGGCGTGCGTGGCGTCACCGGGGCGTCGAGGAGGAGCCAAGCAGGCTGGGAGGGAGGAGGTGGCCGGGGCGCGTGGCCGCGCGCGCCGGGCGCGTGCCCGTCCTCCTGGCAGGGAGGAAGACGACAGGGGAGGGGCCAGTGGGCTGGGCCGGCGCTGGCTGCTGCTGGGCTGCACAGGGAGGAGGCCCAGGTAAGTTTCTGCTCTGTTTTTATTTATTGTTTTCTATTTTGTTCTGTTTTGTTTTGGTTTAGTAAAAATACTAAACCATTTTATAAAATCCTGAAAATAATTATGTGGCTAGAACTAAAATATACCAGACCACATAAAATGTTCCAGAATTATTGGACATATATGAATTATATATAATATATATATCCAATGCAAATATTTATGCATTAATTCCAAATGCCCAAAATAAATACTTATGGGCTCCTAAAAATATTGGTTTGATTTTTTTTATCTCTGTCCAATATTTTCAAAGAGCAACATGAGCATTTTCTTGGACCTTTTTGGAGCAATTTTTATTTGGGTCATTTCCAAAATGATTCTGAGGGTTTCACAAATCCTTTCAAATTTAAATGGAATTTAAACATGATGCACACATGACTAGCTAGCATAGGTCAGGCCAGAACTAGGGATGTGACAACTCGCCCCCACTAAACAAGAATCTCGCCCCGAGATTCAAGACGTGAGGTAAGAGGAAAAGGGGGTCACAAAACTATCACAAACTTCACGATCCAGGTTGCACTTCATAGGAACGTTGATTCATTGCTTCAAATTGATCTTGACGTCTTTCCTTTCGAAAACTTCATCCAACACAACGGCGACAGAAAGAAACCATACAGAAATTGATCTTCTCGAAGATCGAGCAACTTACGATTAATTCATGGATTGAGGCATAGAAACAGCTCGCGAGCTGAGACACGAAACACACATCCATAGGAAGGGGGTGTAGCAGATGACGAAGGTTCACTAGGTAGACAACAATTTTCACGCTTAAGACGGTGGTGAACGGTTGTCAACGTAGCGAGGAGTTGAGTTGCCATGATACCATAACGGGGCACCTTAGGGAAGGTGACTCGTAGAGATATCCCCTTAAGTGGCAAAAAGAATTACCTTTGATTCAGAGATCATTGAAACTCTTTATACCAGCCTAAGGAAAATCTCGAGCGATCGTTTGGAGGGGTTCGGTAGAATGGCATACTTGAATCAGAATGGATGATGTGGATTACCTTGTTGAAGACAATGTAATGGATGAATTTGCTTACCACCGGAAATGAAAGAGACCCATGGTAGAATGGCACATTGGCGGTGCAAGCTGGGAACAAAATGCAAATGTTGGGAATAATTCTGGTAACTGGGGAAAAACCCAACAATAGAGAGTGAACTCACTGTTTGAAAGGTCGTAGCATTGCCGAGGAAACTGAGAGCAATCCCGGTTAGTAACTAGGATAGCACCTAATGCTTGTGCGTGCTCCCAAGAACTTGAGCATTTCCATAATCATCAAGGTTCTACCAACATCCGTGTCAAGGATCCTGGCAACACAACATACTACCATGATGAAAAATGGTTGAGGATGCAGATGCAAAGGAGAGATAACACTTTCTCAGATTTCACCTTGGCGAAGCCAAGGGGACGAAATCTGGATGATCGACCGAGAAACATTTAGCACTCCGCTTCTAATGTTCTCCTTGATGTGCTAGCACAATCCATTTGTTGAAATGGTTTGGTATCTAGAACATCAAGTAACAGGTCGGACTTCGGGAGCACAAAAATCCATAAGGGACAACTAGGGCGTAAATCCTACGAAGTCCTTATGGGGAGGTGGCCAACTTCTTTAATCAAGATATTACAATAACAGGTCTTCCGGCTGGGTGTGTTGGCCACGACATCCACTTTACCGGTTATGAGACCAATATTATAGTTCTTGGGAAATGTTCCAACCATCATGTCTGCCTGAGATTCAGGTCTGGTTGGTGTCGGAATAATTCAGACTCATCGAGTCTAGAAAGAAGAATGAAAGTTTGCAACATAAATCGACGAGACGATGTTGCGAGATTCTCGGGAAATGAACTACAATAGTAAGCTCCAAAACATGAGCTGGTTCTGCTACAAACATGCGAACAAGCTGTCCAAGACAAGATGATCACGTAGTAGTCTTATAATGAAACACTACCGAGTTCAGGTGGGGAACCATCAACGAGGATAGCGAAGTCCTAACATAAGTCATATGATTAGCTCTTATGAAGGAACTTCTTCTCCTTGAACAAATCAATCAGTGGCTTGGTGTGCTCAGGACACATATGGAATGAAGGTTGCAAGTCTCCAGACCACAGAATACTTCGCACGTGTGCATGACTGACTTAGGATGATTCCAAAGGAAGCAACATTGTCTTTCTCGAATCCACGGTGGCAACTTGCATCAAATGCACATGAACTAGAGGAAGTCACTTCTTACATTCGAACATATGCTTCATGAGCTAGCATGAACAAATGCTTTAAAAAGTTTCCAACACTAGCTTAATGTTCAACAAAATTATGGAGAAGACAAGGATGTTGTCGATGGGCTCAACAACAATTCATCAAGATTCCCATGAAGATGGAATTCCATAATTATGTGAACAAGTGATAGCATTGGTCAGACCTAAAAGATATAATGGTGTATGCTCGAGGAAAATCCACGAGTAAGACAACATTACGAACATCGTTGGTTCTGATTTGATTTGAGAATAGCCCACACTCAAATCAAAGTTTTCGCAAGACGATAGCTCCAACAACTGGTTTCGAGGATCAATTGATGAAGATATCATCTTTCTTCATCACACGCACACAAAAAGATATCCCTTAACATGAGCTAAGTCGGACAAGCTTTTATCTTCCAACTCTCCAAGTTGTTGTTTAGCTTAACCAACTAGCTCTGGGGTATGCAACACAGGTTCTTGGAGAAGGGGTGGTTTATATGAGACCAACTTGATCACGAACTCAACACAGCCGTCGGGTGACAACCTGGTGATACCTCCGAGAAGATATTCGGAAAATCACGAACCACCGATATGTTACTAAGCTCGAGAACAATCTTGCTTTTCAGGGCAAGACGATATGATCAATAGAGCAAGGGTTTGACAAAATCCTAACTCAACGATCGAAGAGTGCACCGGAAATAGGGACTAGGTAGCACAACCAACCTTAGGGTGACGATCCAACAATCAACATGCTAAGAATGAGGTTATCGTCCATTTAACTACCAAGCAACGGAGTTGCCAGCAGTATTGATTTCACACACCACGATTCAATTGTCGGCATTCCGGTTACAATAACACGGGAACCGAGGAATGAACAATGATGGCAAGAAGTATTACTGCGTCAAGAATTCATAAGAGGTAGTGCAATTCTCATGACAGTCCTGACATAAAGATGGTAACACTCCAAGGTAGAATAGAACAAAAGCTGGATTGGCATTTTGATCTATGGAATACAACTGCTTTGACCCAATCCTAGAAATGGATGAGGTACTGGAGTTTGTTTCTCCTAGTCATTCCAGAATAGAATGGCTTAACGGACCACAAGAATAATAGGCATCGATGAACGAATGCACGACTACTCTTGACTATCAATCGATAGACGAAGGTCGGAATTCAGCTAAAGGGGGACAACTCAAGGAACATATGATTTTCTGAGTTGTGGATGCATAGATTAGTATGTCGAGCGAAGCTCAACATTTCTTCCGGATAACCCATGCGGAAAGGGTAGAACTGGCAGATTCACAATTATGAATGGAGAACTCCTCAAGAGTACTCTGATTGTGATCCTTTGGTTCAGCGAGGAACTTCTGCCATAAGCGGTTCATAGTATTTGGAAGGAGGAAATACCACGGACCTCGAGGACTAATGCAAAGGTTACTAATAACCTAAAGGAACGAGCAAACACTATCAGCATGAAGTAGGTAGGGTGAATCTCGGGTTCAAGAACCCCGGAATGGAATACCTACTAACTAATAACATCACGGGATGCTTTCGAGAATGATGGCCAGAATCATCACATGGGGAACACAAATCATGGCTGGTTTACTAGATGATCCCCTAAGACACCTAGGGTCATAAAAATAATTCCAACATATACGTCGAGGCAATAGAATACCTCA
This sequence comes from Triticum timopheevii, assembly GCA_963921465.1. Taxonomy (NCBI): domain Eukaryota; kingdom Viridiplantae; phylum Streptophyta; class Magnoliopsida; order Poales; family Poaceae; genus Triticum; species Triticum timopheevii. The sequence continues at coordinate 548,453,641 of OY997270.1, forward strand.
ACTCACCGATTAGTGTGGTTAATCTGGCCCAAAGGGACATCGGAACGGGAGGAAGGGATTTTGCAAATGCATCAGACTATTTAGAAACCTGGGATGACTCGGACAGCGTAACGGCTGTAAATGCTCAAAAAGATTTGAGACATCCTGCAAAATAGTGGCATGACCACTCAACATCACAATACCAAGGTTCTGAAGCCAGCTATGAACATACGGAAGTAGTAAAACTGAGCTGAGATTTGAAACTAACAATTCTATAAGTCTATGGATTAGTAACACGTCATCCTGATAGATAGATGAGAAGGCCTAGTTCTTAATCCCCGTAGAAGAGAAGAGGTTGACTCAGATCAGAAGGCCATGGGGTAAAGGAGTAAAAAGAGCCTTACGTTCCAACCCACAATCAATTCCCTTACATAACTAAAGCATTTCTAGACACAACTTCGACCAGTTGGCTTGGTAATCCTACAGGCAGTCAAGCTCTGATACCAACGCTGTCAGGACCCCGACTCAATGTCACATCGATCTAGCCTGTAACACCTCATATCACTTTGCGGCCTCACGCACGGTATCCCCATGGGTGTCGCCTTACCTTTGCCCGGGACCGTTTGCGCCTTTTGGAACACGTATATGATAGTGTCGCTAGCATCCATATGAAAAGGAGCCCGGGCTGACATGGCTAGTTGTAAACCCAAAGTGGCACAGACTTACAGGGACAGGCATCCATGACCCAGCATCGAACGTGTCGGTCATCAGCAAGTAAGTTCCGGGCTGTAGCACTGGGCTAGCAGGACTCCGGTAAACCGGGCTGTAGCGGGCTAACAGGACTCCGGTACTCAATGCGTGACATTTCCCCGAAGGGACAGACACAGGAACGAAGAAGGACACATGCCGGCCAGCCTAAGTGTTCCGGAGCAGTAGCAAGCTACCATGGCTCGGTGAAAACACTAGGAGACATTTCCCGGTAAGAGAGGCTACTAAGGAAAAACAACTAGATAGTCAGATCCCACACATACCAAGCATTTCAATAACATACACACAATATGCTCGATACGTGCAAATACAACATGGCATCACATCATGACTCTATGACTCAAGTATTTATCAATAGGCTCCGAGGAGCGAGATATTACAAACAGGGGTCTCATGACCCAACATTCAGAGCATACAAATCAAAGCACAAGCGGAAGCTATCATGTCTGAGTACAGACATCTACAAATGAAAAAGGCTTAGAAGCCTGTCTATCTACCAGATCCTGCCGAGGGCACAAGATCGTAGCTGAGGTAACAAGCTAAACGTCGAAGTCCACGCGGAACTACTATCGAGACCGAAGTCTCTCTGCAAAACATAAAATAGGCAAACGTGAGTACAAATGTACCCAGCAAGACTTACATCAGAACTAACTACATATGCATCATTATCAACAAGGGGATGGTGGGGTTTAACTGCAGCAAACCAGCTTTGACTCGGTGGCTATCCTGAACTACGACTGCAAGTAACTCTTTTGAGGTGGCGCACACGAGTCCACATATTCACCATATCAATACACCACTATGGATCCGCTCCCGTCTCCCTACGAGAACGCCATCCATAGCACTCACACTTATCTTGCGTATTTTAGAGTATCCACTTTCACTTGTCTATGAACTGTACAGGCAACCCAGAAGTCCTTTTCCGCGGACACGGCTATTCGAATAGATGACATTAACCCTGCAGGGGTGTACTTCTTCACACACGCTCTCACCACTTACCGCCGTTTACACGACATGTACTCGGCAACCTTCAAGCGGAAGCCCAACGTGGGTGTCGGCCACGACCTACCTAAACACTCAAGTCCCTAGTCCAGGTTTATCGCCTATTTGGGTTCCATCCATGAGGAGATCCGGCCGAAGTTTCGCTCACAGCCCCAAACGATGTGAACAGGGTTCCGTGACACCAAACGGGCGCCCGGTTTACCCGGCCACGTGCCTACCGCATCACAGCCCACCCCTACGGTCAGCGCTGCGCACGGCCTCCAGCATACTACAAACACCAGAAACTACTTGCAACTCCTGGACAGAGGACAAGGGCGATTAAGAAGCCGAGAGGGTCCATTGGTTTCGGGCCCAATGCGTGGTAGTAGCTGAATCATGGATCACAAACACAGAACTCAGTTCCTGAGGACGGCTGCAATGAGACAACCCACCATGTACTCCTACATGGCCTCTCACCGCTACCTTTACCAAATCGTGTTCACACACTTAGCTCACCACAGTAGGACATGTTCATACACCTCTGATTCATTCCCGATGAATCAGACCTGACACAACTCTAAGCAATAGCAGGCATGACAAACAAGCATGAATGAGTAGGCACAACAGGGCTCAAACAACTCCTACTCATGCTAGTGGGTTTCATCTATTTACTGTGGAATGACAGGTCATGCAAAGGATAAAGGGGTTCAGCTACCGCAGCAAGTAACAGATGAATCGTTGTTGTCCTAATGCAGTAAAAGAGAGCAGGAGCGAGAGAGTGGGATTGTATCGGAATGAACAAGGGGGTTTTGCTTGCCTGGCACTTCTGAAGATAACATTGAGTCTTCATCAGTGTCAACGATCACATCATCGGTACAGCGTCTACCGAGAGGGGACAGATACCGGCAACAGAGAAGAAATACAATCAATGCAATGCACAATATGATGCATGCTCATGACATGGCAATATGAATGTGTTTTGGGCTAATGCACCTAGCAACAAGTTAAATGAAGTTGGTTTGAATCCAAGATTCAAATTCAAACTCCATATATGATTATTTAAATGCCCTTTATTTGTTTTGTCCAAAACAGAGGACAAACATTGTTCAAACATGCATGAAAATGGTACAGATGGATTCCTTGAATTTTTCTGATAATTTTTCATATATAAATTATTTAATTTGGAGTTACGGTTGAATTTCTATGAATTTTTGAAGTTTGTAGTATTTTCTGGAATTTCCTATATAAAAATAAATCCAGAAAATACTTATTGCGTCAGCATGATGTCGTGGTGACGTCAGCAGGTCAAAGGCGATGGTCCAGGTCAAACCTGACCTGTGGGTCCCATCCGTCAGTGACTAACCTAACTAATCTAATTTAGTTAGTGGCCTGGGGCCCATTGTCAGTGTCTATTAAACTAACTAAGTTTAATTAGTGTTAAACTAATACTAACCTAGCTAGTTAATTAGTGCTAACTAGAGTAGTTAGTCGGGCGGGGCCCGCAAGTCAGTGAGAGAGAGGGGGGAAGTCAAACCGGGGTCAAACCCGGGTCAAACGAGTCAAATCCGCCGGCGACTCGACGCCGGCGAGGTCAGACACGACGGAACGGCTCGGGTTTGCGTCTCCGGAGGCCAAACGAGCGGCGAAGAGGCTCTACGCGTAGCTGGCGCTCTTCCGCATCCAACGGGACTGAAGTCAGCGGCTGGGGTGGCCGGTAGCGACGGCGAGGAGCTCGGCCGCGGTGGCCGGAGCTCGGTGGTGCACGAGCGCAGGGCTACGGTGCGGCTACGGACGAGCTACTAGGTGCGTTCGGTTCCTAGGAACGAGGTGAGAACGATGACGCGCTCGGGCGCAAGCTGCAGCGTCCGTAGCGGCAGCGGCGACAAGGTCGGCGGCGGCCGGAGTTCGGCCGTGACGGAGCTATGGCCTAGAGGGCGGGCGCGACCAGGGAAGAAGGGGGAGAGGAAGAGGAGCTCACAGCGGATCCGGTAGAGGCAACGGCGAGGCCGGGGAGGGGCTGGAGCTCGCGAATCCCCAAAAGTTCGTCGGCGGCTGGAGGTCGGGAACGAGCTCCGGGAAGATGCTACAGGGCTCCCGCGGTCGAATGGGTTGGTGTAGAAGACGCAGAAGGCGATGGCGGTTCCTCTGGACTCATCGAAGAGGCACGGGATGGACGGTGGCCGTGGTGGTGCTCGTCGGGGCGACGGCTGCGCTCGGCGGCCGTGCGTAAGAGAAACAGAAGAGGGGGAAGGAGCGAGGGAGAGCGCGAGGGGGTTCCAGGGGGCGTGCGTGGCGTCACCGGGGCGTCGAGGAGGAGCCAAGCAGGCTGGGAGGGAGGAGGTGGCCGGGGCGCGTGGCCGCGCGCGCCGGGCGCGTGCCCGTCCTCCTGGCAGGGAGGAAGACGACAGGGGAGGGGCCAGTGGGCTGGGCCGGCGCTGGCTGCTGCTGGGCTGCACAGGGAGGAGGCCCAGGTAAGTTTCTGCTCTGTTTTTATTTATTGTTTTCTATTTTGTTCTGTTTTGTTTTGGTTTAGTAAAAATACTAAACCATTTTATAAAATCCTGAAAATAATTATGTGGCTAGAACTAAAATATACCAGACCACATAAAATGTTCCAGAATTATTGGACATATATGAATTATATATAATATATATATCCAATGCAAATATTTATGCATTAATTCCAAATGCCCAAAATAAATACTTATGGGCTCCTAAAAATATTGGTTTGATTTTTTTTATCTCTGTCCAATATTTTCAGAGAGCAACATGAGCATTTTCTTGGACCTTTTTGGAGCAATTTTTATTTGGGTCATTTCCAAAATGATTCTGAGGGTTTCACAAATCCCCATTTCAAATTTAAATGGAATTTAAACATGATGCACACATGACTAGCTAGCATAGGTCAGGCCAGAACTAGGGATGTGACAATCAGGCACCATATTTCATCATGCATTTCAAATTCTTCATATTATATATCAAATGCGTGTATGAATTACAAGATATAGGGGGAGATCTCCATGATTCAACTCTTCAAATGTGCATTGCCTCAAACGCAAATTCCTCATTATGCACACCTTCAGGGGGAGTTCTTCTATATCTTGCAATCAAATTCCTCAATATCAGTATTTACACTTCATATGTTTATCCCCGTTGAAAACTTAACCTATGTTGTCATCAATCACCAAAAAGGGGGAGATTGTAAGTGCATCTAGTGCCCCTTAGTGATTTTGGTGTATTGAAGACTTATAGGTTAAGGGACTAATGCATTTGTGAGTGTACACAGGCCTATAAGTCTATGAGGAGTTTGATATTTACAGAGAAAGTCGACCCCTAAAAATGAAGTTCTTCGACTGAAGACTTTGATATTCTGAAGACTTTCTGAAGACTTTGAAAGTGAAGAAATTGGTGTGACCTTGAAGACTTGGTATTCATTTGAGGAACATGAAGCGTGAATACTTTTGTTTTTGTAGTTTCATTTTCTCTTTCTTGAGTCATAGGAAACACCGTACTGTTAAAGGGGGTCGAGGAAATACTAAGGAAAATTTCCATGTGATGCTCAACTCAAAATCCTACACCTACCAATCCCTTCGAGTGAAGCCTTTGGAAATCTCATACAGTTCAGTCACTTTCTTCAGTGACAGAGACAAAGTTCTTTTGGTCACTGAGGAATTTGCTCTGACTGAGGAGTTAGGAATTCGCCAGTGCGAATTGCCTACACAGTGAGGAACATGATAGCCCTGAGGAATTTGAGAGTCAAATTTCCGACCGTTGCTGTGCTGCGCGCCAGCTGTCCCAAAATATCTTATCCACCTAACGGTCATATCGTTGAAGGGCATTTATGTCTTATCATGTTGGGCTGCTCCCTAGGCTATAAATAGCCGTCCCCTACAACCACTAGCTAGTTGGCTACTTCGAGAGAACTTGACACTTGTCATTTGAGAGCAACCCATCCTCCGAGGACTTTGAGCGAAAATAATCAAGTGAGGAAAACCCAAAACCAAACCCCCACAAACCCAAAGTGATTGAGCATCACTGAAGAAATTGATCCTGCGTGGATCCGACACTTGTTACCTTTGAAGACTGTGCTTCTTCCAGACGGTTAGGCGTCAATGTCTAGAGCATCCAATAGGAATTGTGGATCGCCGAGTGACCAAGTCTGTGAAGGTTTGGAAGTCACCTGAAGACTTACCACGAGTGATTGGACGAGGTCTGCGTGGCCTTAGTTCAAGGAGAATACGGTGAGGACTGGGTGTCCTGAGCTGCGTGCTCAGTGACTGGGTGTCCGGGACTGCGTGTCCTCGAGTTTAAATACTCAGCCGCTCCAACCAGACGTACAACTGAGACAGCAGTTGGAACTAGTTTACCAAATCATTGTCTTCACCAACTAACTGGTTCTATTTCCTCAACCCTTTCATTTCCTCATTACTGTGTTGAGTGTTTGTTCATATCTGTGCTTGAAGACTTTGACTGAAGACTTTCTCAATTTCCTCAGTTCAATTTCTTCTGTCTGTTTGTCTTCATCTTGTGTTATCCTGTGATTACGCTTTCTGTACTCTGTGCTAGTCTTCATTTCATCATGATGACCATGCTTGTATTCTGTTATGCTTACTTCTGAGTACTTATTCCGCTGCTAGTAGTTCTTCGCTAAGGAATTTCCTCACCGGCAAATTCCTCAGTGAAGAATTCATAAAAATCGCCTATTCACCCCCCTCTAGTCGATATAACGCACTTTCACCTTTGGATCGACAAAACCTTCTGGTTGCATCATATACAACTCTTCTTCCAGAAATCCATTCAGGAATGCAGTTTTTACATCCATTTGCCAAATTTCATAATCATAAAATGCGGCAATTGCTAACATGATTCGGACAGACTTAAGCATCGCTACGGGTGAGAAAGTCTCATCGTAGTCAACCCCTTGAACTTGTCGAAAACCTTTTGCAACAAGTCGAGCTTTGTAGAAAGTAACATTACCATCAGCGTCAGTCTTCTTCTTGAAGATCCATTTATTCTCGATGGCTTGCCGATCATTGGGCAAGGCAACCAAAGTCCATACTTTGTTCTCATACATGGATCCCATCTCATATTTCATGGCCAAAAGCCATTTTGCGGAATCTGGGCTCATCATCGCTTCCTCATAGTTCATAGGTTCGCCATGGTGAAGTAACATGACCTCCAGAATAGGATTACCATACCACTCTGGTGCGGATCTTACTCTGGTTGACCTACGAGGTTCGGTAGTAACTTGATCTGAAGTTTCATGATCAACATCATTAGCTTCCTCACTAATTGGTGTAGTCGTCACAAGAAATGGTTTCTGTGATGAACTATTTTCCAGTAAAGGAGAAGGTACAGTTACCTCATAAGGTTCTACTTTCCTCCCACTCACTTCTTTCGAGAGAAACTCCTTCTCTAGAAAGGATCCATTCTTGGCAACAAATGTCTTGCCTTTGGATCTGTGATAGAAGGTGTACCCAACAGTTTCCTTTGGGTATCCTATGAAGACACATTTCTCCGATTTGGGTTCGAGCTTATCAGGTTGAAGCTTTTTCACATAAGCATCACAGCCCCAAACTTTAAGAAACGAGAACTTTGGTTTCTTGCCAAACCACAGTTCATATGGCATCGTCTCAACGGATTTTGATAGTGCCCTATTTAACGTGAATGCAACCGTCTCTAAAGCATAACCCCAAAATGATAGCGGTAAATCAGTAAGAGACATCATAGATCGCACCATATCTAGTAAAGTACGATTATGACGTTCGGACACACCATTACGCTGTGGTGTTCCGGGTGGCGTGAGTTGTGAAACTATTCCGCATTGTTTCAAATGTAGACCAAACTCGTAACTCAAATATTCTCCTCCACGATCAGATCGTAGAAACTTTATTTTCTTGCTACGATGATTTTCAACTTCACTCTAAAATTCTTTGAACTTTTCAAATATTTCAGACTTATGTTTCATTAAGTAGATATACCCATATCTGCTCAAATCATCTGTGAAGGTGAGAAAATAACGATACCCGCCGCGAGCCTCAACATTTATTGGACCACATACATCAGTATGTATGATTTCCAATAAATCAGTTGCTTGCTCCATAGTTCCGGAGAACGGCGTTTTAGTCATCTTGCCCATGAGGCATGGTTTGCAAGTACCAAGTGATTCATAATCAAGCGATTCAAAAAGTCCATCAGTATGGAGTTTCTTCATGTGTTTTATACTAATATGACCTAAACGGCAGTGCCACAAATAAGTTGCAATATCATTATCAACTCTGCATCTTTTGGCTTCAACATTATGAATATGTGTATCACTACTATCGAGATTCATCAAAAATAGACCACTCTTTAAGGGTGCATGACCATAAAAGATATTACTCATATAAATAGAACAACCATTACTCTCAGATTTAAATGAATAACCGTCTCATATCAAACAAGATCCAGATATAATGTTCATGCTAAACGCTGGCACCAAATAACAATTATTTAGGTCTAAAACTAATCCTGAAGGTAGATGTAGAGGTAGCGTGTCGACGGCGATCACATCGACTTTGGAACCATTTCCCACGCGCATCGTCACCTCGTCCTTAGCCAGTGTCCGCTTAATCCGTTGTCCCTGTTTCGAGTTGCAAATATTAGCAACAAAACTAGTATCAAATACCCAGGTGCCACTGCAAGCTCTGGTAAGGTACATGTCGGTGTCGAAACCGGCGGATCTCGGGTAGGGGGTCCCGAACTGTGCGTCTAGGGGGATGGTAACAAGAGACGAGGGACACGATGTTTTACCCAGGTTCGGGCCCTCTCGATGGAGGTAAAATCCTACGTCCTGCTTGATTAATATTGATGATATGGGTAGTACAAGAGTGGATCTACCACGAGATCAAGGAGGCTAAACCCTAAAGCTAGCCTATGGTATGATTGTTGTAATGTATCTTGTGTCCTACGGACTAAAGCCCTCTGGTTTATATAGACACCGGAGGAGGCTAGGGTTACACAGAGTCGGTTACAATGGTAGGAGATCTACATATCCATATCGCCAAGCTTGCCTTCCACGCCAAGGAAAGTCCCATCCGGACACGGGACGGAGTCTTCAATCTTGTATCTTCATAGTCTTGGAGTCCGGCGGACGATGATAGTCCGGCTGTCCGGACACCCCCTAGTCCAGGACTCCCTCAGTAGCCCCTGAACCAGGCTTCAATGACGATAAGTCCGGCGCGCATAATGTTCGGCATTGCAAGGCGGGTTCCTCCCTTGAATAATCCAGAGAAGATCGTGAACACCAGGATAGTGCCCGGCTCTGCAAAATAAATTCCACATTCCACCGTAGAGAGAATAAAATGCACACAAGTCCAATCTGCTGACGTATTATGCGGCATGGTGTCACACCGCTACCAGGCTTTTACTTGAATCATTTTTTATTATACCACCTCAGCACGTTTAGCGAAGCAGTTTCCTTGGCACGTCTTGTCGAAGCAGAGATCGTGTTCCCCTTATTCCGGGATTCTCATCAATACGGACGAGGGTAACCCAACCGCGCCATTGATGGTGGCGCTTGGGAGATAAGCGAGTTTTACCAGGCCGGTGGGAGACGCATAGTTTTCGTCCGCCTATATATAAGGGATAAGGATTTACGTTCCCACCTACGCCTTCTTCCTCCTTTGCCTATCCATCTCCGTGCACTCAAGCTCCAACGCCCAAGCTCGCGCATCTGGCCTCGACCTTCTCCAAATATGTCCGGAGCGGGAGGCAAATGGCTGGCCTCCACCGTTAAGGAGGAGCACATCGCCAAGCTGCGCAGCGCCGGATACCTTTCCGGCGATATCGCTCATCGGCTGCCCGACGAAGGGCAGCTCATCCCTACCCCTGGGCCCCATGAGAGGGTCGTCTTCCTTCCCCACTTCCTCCGCGGACTGGGCTTTCCACTCCACCCATTTTTCCGGGGGCTCATGTTTTACTATGGCCTGGATTTCCACGATCTGGCGCCGAACTTCATCCTCAACATCTCGGCGTTTATCGTCGTGTGCGAGGCCTTCCTCTGCATCCGGCCCCACTTCGGCCTGTGGCTCAAGACCTTCAACGTCAAGCCGAAGGTTGTGAAGGGCACGCAAGCGGAATGCGGAGGCGCCATGTTGGGTAAGTCGCCCAACGTCCTTTGGCTCGAAGGGGCCTTCGTGGACTCCGTCAAGGGGTGGCAATCGGGGTGGTTCTACATCACCGAGCCGCGCGAGCCCACATGGGCGGCGGCCCCCGAGTTTAGATCTGGCATCCCCATGCAGCTCACCTCCTGGAAAGAGAAGGGCTTGCTGTGGGGCAATCTGAAGGAGCTGACGGGACTCCGAGCCTGCATCCAGAAGCTGGTGAGCAATAAGCTCAGGCTCGTCGACGTGGGCCAAGTCATGCTCATCCGCCGGATTCTCCCATGCCAAAAACGGGCATTCCATCTGTGGGAGTTCAATCCGGAACAGCACCAGGCGCTAAGCGGGCTCTTCGATACAACATATGAAGGCGCCTGGAGGGTGCTGTTTAAGGGTGCCGAAGCCCCCGCATCCGCGACGGAAGATCGCGGATTTTGCTCGCAGCATCCGACTGACGAGGTAAGTGATTCAACCCCTTTACGGGACACTTGTGGTAATCAAATTGATTCTAAGAGGGTTTCCATTTCTCTTTTTTCCTTTGACAGGAATGGATGGAGAAGGCCGAGCAGCTCATCAGCCCGGCTCCCATGCCAGAAGACCCAGTGAACGCCCGTCTAGCAGGGCTGCTGGTTCCGGCACCGCACGTGGTGCCGGAGAAGAAGGCCAAGAAGGTGGCCGCGGGGACTCGAAAGAGTTCCCGTAATCAGGCGTCCGACAACGAGGCAGACTCCTCCCCCGAAGACGAGGAGGAGGAAGAAGACTCTTTCCCGGAGGAGGGAGAGAAGAAGAGGAAGGCTTCCCCAATAGGGGAGGCTGAAGGGTCCAAGAGGGGGAGAACTATTCCCCTGGACAGTTTCGCCAACACCATCATTGGCGAGGAGGAGTGGCCTTTAAGGGCCAGGCGTCCAGCAAGATCGTAAGTATCCGGATCCCTGATATGCAATTTCTTTCATGTTGTGTAGTGTCCTTCTAATGCCGCATTTTGTCCGTAGTCCGGCCAATGATGATCTCCCCGCTTCATCGAGCGGGTCGTTGGCCCCGTCGGATGTGGATTCACTTTCGACTGCCTCTACCCCCCGCGCCGACGAGGACGCCGAGGTGGGATCCCAGAGAGGGACCCATCAGGAGGAGGCTCCGGAGGCGCCGTCAGGCAGCCTTCCGGACTTTGCGCCGGACTCTACATCGGAACCCGCAGTGGTTCCAGAGTCCGGCAGGCGGCCCCTTCGAAAGAAGGGCAAGACCGTGACACCGGCGGCCCCCGTCCAACCGAAGGCGCCGGATAACTTGTTGGAGGCGCTTAAAGGCGCTTCCATCGAGGAAGAACACCGCACTATCATGAGTGCGGTGATTCAGAAGGTTCAGCTCACCAAGAGCGGGCTGACCGAAGCCTGCAGCAGCCTTCTAACAGGCTTTGAGGTAAGAAGTTTAAAATTATGTAATGTAATACCGCATAGACAGTAGCCCCAGATGCTCAGTCCGGTGTTCGGAAAGAAAAGCCAGACTGAGGATCTAACAAGATATACGCAGGGTTGCTTAAAATATGTCAATATGGGTTTGCAGGCTGCGCTGTTGACCTCTGCCACACTGACTGCGGAGGTCGATGTGTTAAAGCAGGATCTCGAGCGGTCCGAGCAAGAGCTCGGCCATGCCAAGAAGCAGCTCGAGGACAAAGAAGGTGAGTAACACCACTTTGAATAGTTACCTTACAGAAAAGGATTTTGGTTGCAATAAAATTAATAAGGATAATATGGGTATTGCAGGGGCCACGAACGAGGTGGCAGCCCTGAAAAAGGCTGTGTCCGCGGCCGAACGCAGTGCGGCCGCGGAACGGGCAGAGCGAGAAAAGCAGGAGGCACGGGTGGCAGAAGTACGACAAGAGCTCCAGGCTCTCATGGAGAGGCATGAGAGTTTGGAGCGTGACTCCAAGACTCGAGCATCCGAGCTTGCCTCGGCTCTCGAAAGTGCCAAGTCCGCCAAGGCCGAGGCCCGTAAAGCCCTTCAGGAGGTTGAAGATGTAAAGAAGATAGCGGCGGGTAAGGCATTTTTCATGCAAAGCAGGCATGTTAATGTAAACTACCTGACACTTACCCGCATTCGGAGCTCTCCAGGGGCGTTTGCAGATCTGCTGCGTAGTGCGTCCGATGCCGCTGCATTCTATCATGGCGAGGAGGGGAGCTCGACGGAGAAGGTCTTCTGGTCTCAGTACGCTGAGGCCGGCCATCCGGTGCCCCCAAGCGACCAGCTGAAGCAGCTGGTCGAACTCCACAAGGTAGCTGAGGAGGCCAGGAAGGGCCTTATAGTCCGACTGTGGCCTGGACAGGCCATGCCTGGGAGCTACTTCGGCCTCGTGCGGCGGCTGGTGGATGCGTGCCCCTGGGTGGAGGTCATCAAGCGCTCCGCCTGTATTGAAGGTGCTCGTCGGGCCCTTGCCCGCACAAAGGTGCATTGGGGCAGGTTGGATGCGGAGAAGCTTCTCACGGACCCACCGCTACCGGGCAAGGAGTATCGCACGCCCGAAATGTATTATAAAACTGTCCCGAAGGGAGCCCGCGATATTGCGGATGAGTGCCCCAGAAATGTAATCTTTGAGTAAACTCGCTATGTACTATCCTGTGCGCTGAAAACTTCGTTCATATGCGCCTTGAGCAACGCTTGTTTTAATTTAAAATATTACCTTCTGTGCGGCCGTTTATAAAACCTGAGAGATGGCAAGTCGTTGGCTTCAGCCCCCGAGCCACGAGTGCTGGGGTGTTCGGGATAAACTTGAGCACTCTTGTTCCCATTTTTGGGTCCATCTAGGGAGGCGCTCAACACAACGAACAAGGCAACCGGACTTATAATGCTTGAACACTCTCACTTAGCCATAGAATTCTATAATTTTAAATTTCGGCGAAGCCCCTGGTATTCGGAAGGCCGAATCCGGGGCGCTATCCACGCCTTCGTCGGACATTGTCCAGAACTTCGCTCGAAGCGGCGTGAGTCTTTAAGGACCCGAAAAAACCTCTCGAACAGCGACCAGTCTCTCGCCTTATCATGCCGGTCAGTTTTAGCTTTCTCCACTGAGGCGCTCGCCCGGCTCAACCGGGGCGCAATCGCAGTGGTTCTCCCAGTGCCACCTTAGCCGACAGAACAGAACGTAAGGCACCAAAACGTGGGAGCCGGGCAAACCCAACTATTGACCCAAGACATGATTCGGAGCCGATTCATATAATGCTATAAGTTCGGGGTGCCGCACTTAGGAAAGTGTTCGGACTTATCACACCATAGTGTGGGGAACATAAGCCCATGGTGTATTAGGCCGTACCAAAATATACGGGTGCAAGATGTCATGTAATGAACATATATATATATAAAAGGTAATGTAATTGCAGTCAAAAGGTGCTGCATTATTTATTAAAGGAAGTCTGCTATGAGTGCGGACTGATACAAATAGTGCGGTAAGCAAGGGATTTGGACTACTTAAACAGGTCTCCCTCCAGGGATGAACTGCGGACTTGGTGTATATAATCGAATTTAATGCTCATAATTGAGACCACTTGAGTGTTCGTCGCAGCCTTCTTTCGTCCCTGGCTATTGCATCGTGAGTTCGGCAGGTTCACCGCCGGACAGGGCCTCTGGTTAACGGAGTCCTGTGTGTACAAAGAAGGAAAATGATAATAATAATAAAAAAAGAAGGGGGGCACACTTGCGAGCCCCTGGTGTGGTCGAGCCACACTCTGGGCTCATTGTGGTCGTGCCCCTTCCCCTGCGCCCATGGTATCTCCAAAGCGTAATGATGTACGCGGAGAGTTGTCCTTGCAATCATGTAAGGGCGGGGGTTAGGGCCGCATTGCTACGCGTGCTCTCATCGTGCCAGGTTGTCTTGGTTGGTGTTTCTTTGGGCGCGTTTTGCTGTATCCGGCCGTTTGACGGCCGGACTCGAGAATTGCCTTAAGAGGCTACTCTGTACTTCTGCCGCGAGAGCCGCTGTATGTTCCTCCGTTCGGAGGGAGCGTTCCGTATTTCTGTTGACCGTGATGACTCCACGAGGGCCTGGCATCTTGAGCTTGAGGTATGCATAATGCGGCACCGCGTTGAACTTTGCGAACGCGGTTCGTCCGAGCAGAGCGTGATAGCCGCTGCGACACGGGACTATGTCGAAGATTAACTCCTCGCTCCGGAAATTGTCCGGGGATCCGAAGACCACTTCTAGTGTGACTGAGCCTGTACAGTTGGCTTCCACACCTGGTATGACATCTTTAAAGGTTGTCTTTGTAGGTTTAATCCTTGAGGGGTCTATGCCCATCTTGCGCACTGTATCCTGACAAAGCAGGTTCAGGCTACTACCGCCATCCATCAGGACTCTCGTGAGGTGAAATCCATCGACGATTGGGTCTAAAACCAATGCGGCGAATCCGCCATGGCGTATGCTGGTCAGATGGTCTCTTCGATCGAAAGTGATCGGACAAGAGGACCATGGATTGAACTTCGGGGCGACTGGCTCCATTGCATAGACGTCCCTTAGCGCGCGCTTCCTCTCCCTCTTGGGTATATGGATTGCGTAAATCATGTTCACCGTCCGCACTTGTGGGGGGAAACCCTTCTGTCCTCTATTGTTCGGTGGTCGGGTCTCTTCCTCATCGTCGCCGTTTATCCCCTTGTCATTGCTTTCGGCAATTAACTTACCTGCCTGTTTGAACACCCAGCAATCTCTATTGGTGTGATTAGCTGGCTTTTCAGGGGTGCCATGTATCTGGCATAAGCGGTCGAGTATTCGGTCCAAATTGGACGGACCAGGAGTGGTTCTTTTGAATGGCTTCTTCTGTTGACCGGGTTTAGAGCCTCGGAATCCGGCGTTGACTGCCGTATCCTCCTTATCGTCGCCGTTAATGCGGCGTTTGTTTTTGTTTCGACATGACCTACCGTTGTTGTCCTTAGTATCCGGCCTGCCAGAATTTTTACGGAGGTTATTGCTGCGAGCTAGCCAGCTATCCTCTCCCGCGCAAAAGCGGGTCATTAGTGACGTGAGGGCTGCCATGGATTTCGGCTTTTCCTGTCCCAGGTGCCGGGCTAGCCACTCGTCACGGATGTTATGTTTGAAGGCTGCAAGGGCCTCTGCATCCGGACAGTCGACGATTTGGTTTTTCTTTGTCAATAACCGTGTCCAGAATTGTCTGGTCGATTCGTCTAGCTGCTGAATTATGTGGCTTAGGTCATCGGCGTCTGGTGGCCGCACATACGTGCCCTGGAAGTTATCGAGGAATGCGGCTTCCAGGTCCTCCCAACACCCAATTGACTCTGCGGGCAAGCTGTTAAGCCAATGCCGAGCCGGTCCTTTAAGCTTGAGTGGGAGATACTTGATGGCATGGAGATCGTCGCCGCGGGCCATATGGATGTGAAGAAGATAATCTTCGATCCAAACCGTGGGGTCTGTTGTGCCATCATAGGATTCGATGTTTACAGGTTTAAACCCTTCAGGGATTTGATGATCCATTACTTCGTCAGTGAAGCATAGCGGGTGTGCGGCACCTCTGTATTGAGCAATATCACGACGCAGCTCGGGGGAGCGTTGTCTGCTGTGTTCGGCCCGGGCAGGGTTATTGTATCCGGCGCGATGGTATCCGTCGTGGGTCGTGGGTCGTCCGCACGTGATCCGCAGATGGATCTGGATTGCCTTGCTTTGTCCTCCAATATATCTCGCAAGTCCGGCGCGTTCCCTCTTGGCTTCGTACTCTTGGAGCGGTGCCGGGGTACGGTCTTGGTTGGGGGCCTTGATGCCTCTCTGTCACGACCACGGGGTGGTCGGTCAACCGTATCGTGCGCTGGTGATGGCTGTATGTATGCTTCCTCCTCTAATCGGGGGAGCAGCTTGCGTATTGGGTAGCTTTTGGAGGGGCGTTCGAGTTTATACTCTTCGGCCACGAGGACCTCGGTCCATCGATCGGCCAACAGGTCCTGATCAGCTTGAAGCTGCTGCTGCTTTTTCTTTAGGCTGTTTGCCATGGCGATAAGCCTGCGTTTAAAACGCTCTTGTTCGACGGGATCCTCGGGCACGACGAATTCGTCGTCGTTGAGGCTTGCCTCGTCTTCGGAGGGAGGCATATAGTTATAATCCTCAACCTCTTCGTCTGCCGCCCTCTCGTGAGGGCTTGCTTCTGCATCCTCCTGCGCTGAGTCCTGCTGGAGGGGGTTGTCTTCGGCACTTTCTGGGGTATTATTATCTCCTGTGCCGGAATCTCCATTCTTGCTGTGGCGGGATTTAGAGCGGCGCTGCTGACGCTGGCGCTTGGGCTGTTTCTTTAAAGAATCTGCCTCCGCTGTTTCTTCGCCGTCCCCGTCTTTTGGGGTGTCCACCATGTATATGTCGTATGACGAGGTGGTCTTCCAGTGCCCTGTAGGCGCTGGTTCCTGTTCGTCTCCGGCATCGTCATCCATAGCGTTGATGTCTTCGGAGTCGTAGTCTAGCATGTCGGTTAGATCGTCGACAGTGGCTACAAAGTGGGTGGTGGGTGGGCTCTGAATTTCTTTGTCGTCCGTATCCCAACCATCCTGGCCATAGTCCGGCCAGGACTCTCCCGATAACGAGAGATGCTTTAGTGAATTTAGGATGTCGCCAAAGGGCGAGTATTGGAAGATGTCCGCGGCGGTGAATTCCATAACCGGCACCCAATTCGATTCGATTGGTAGGGGCGTGGGAGGTCCGGAGTCCGGCAAGGAGTCTGGCACCTCGGAATCACGAGTTTCGCGAGGGACAAGATTAGCGTTCGGCTCCATCACCGTGGAAGTTGAAGCCCCCGAGGTGGTGTCCATCCACCGATCCTCGATCTGGGCGATCGGCTCCGGACTAAAGGCCGAAGCGGATTCGTGTGCGGCCACCAAGGCACTGTTCGGCGGCAGAGCTAGATCATGCCCATCGTAATAGTGCGGCGCGCTTGGCTGTGGCTCGAGTCCGTCGAAGATCAAGTCTCCGCGGACGTCGGCCGTGAAGTTTAGACTTCCAAATCTGACCTGACGGCCAGGGGCGTAGCTTTCGATCTGCTCCAGATAGCCAAGTGAATTGGCCCGCAGTGCGAAGCCGCCGAATATGAGGATCTGTCCGGGGAGAAAAGTCTCACCCTGGACAGCATTGTTGGTCGAAGATGCCATCGAGCCTATCGGTGACGACACAGAGGAACTCTCAATGAAAGCACCATTGTCGGTGTCGAAACCGGCGGATCTCGGGTAGGGGGTCCCGAACTGTGCATCTAGGCGGATGGTAACAAGAGACGAGGGACACGATGTTTTACCCAGGTTTGGGCCCTCTCGATGGAGGTAAAACCCTACGTCCTGCTTGATTAATATTGATGATATGGGTAGTACAAGAGTGGATCTACCACGAGATCAAGGAGGCTAAACCCTAAAGCTAGCCTATGGTATGATTGTTGTAATGTATGTTGTGTCCTACGGACTAAAGCCCTCTGGTTTATATAGACACCGGAGGAGGCTAGGGTTACACAGAGTCGGTTACAATGGTAGGAGATCTACATATCCGTATCGCCAAGCTTGCCTTCCATGCCAAGGAAAGTCCCATCCGGACACGGGACGGAATCTTCAATCTTGTATCTTCGTAGTCTTGGAGTCCGGCGGACGATGATAGTCCGGCTGTCCGGACACCCCCTAGTCCAGGACTCCCTCACTACACATCAATAACATGTATATCACATATACCTTTGTTCACCTTGCCATCCTTCTTATCCGCCAAATACTTGGTGCAGTTCCGCTTCCAGTGTCCAGTCTGCTTGCAGTAGAAGCACCCAGTCTCAGGCTTAGGTCCAGACTTGGGTTTCTTCTCTTGAGCAGCAACTTGTTTGCCGTTCTTCTTGAAGTTCCCCTTCTTCTTCCCTTTGCCCTTTTTCTTGAAACTGGTGGTCTTACTAACCATCAACACTTGATGCTCCTTCTTGATTTCTACCTCCGCAGCCTTTAGCATTGCGAAGAGCTCGGGAATTGTCTTGTTCATCCCTTGCATATTATAGTTCATCACGAAGCTCTTGTAGCTTGGTGGCAGTGATTGAAGAACTCTATCAACGACACTATCATCCGGAAGATTAACTCCCAGTTGAATCAAGTGATTGCAATACCTAGACATTTTGAGTATATGCTCACTGACAGAACCATTCTCCTCCATCTTGCAGCTGTAGAACTTATTGGAGACTTCATATCTCTTAATCCGGGCATTTGCTTGAAATATTAACTTCAACTCCTGGAACATCTCATATGCTCCATGATGTTCAAAACGTCGTTGAAGTCCCGGTTCTAAGCCGTAAAGCATGGCACACTGAACTATCGACTAGTCATCAGCTTTGCTCTGCTAGACGTTCTTAACGTCGTCAGTTGCATCTGCAGCAGGCTTGGCACCCAGCGGTGCTTCCAGGACGTAATTCTTCTGTGCAACAATGAGGATAATCCTCAAGTTACGGACCCAGTTCGTGTAATTGCTACCATCATCTTTCAACTTTGCTTTCTCAAGGAACGCATTGAAATTTAACGGAACAACAACACGGGCCATCTATCTACAACAAACATAGACAAGCAAAATACTATCAGGTACTAAGTTCATGATAAATTTAAGTTCAATTAATCATATTACTTAAGAACTCCCACTTAGATAGACATCCCTCTAATCATCTAAGTGATCACGTGATCCAAATCAACTAAACCATAACCGATCATCACGTGAGATGGAGTAGTTTTCAATAGTGAACATCACTATGTTGATCATATCTACTATATGATTCACGCTCGACCTTTCGATCTCAGTGTTCCGAGGCCATATCTACATATGCTAGGCTCGTCAAGTTTAACCTGAGTATGCTACATGTGCAAAACTGGCTTGCACCCATTATAGATGGACGTAGAGCTTATCACACCCGATCATCACGTGGTGTCTGGGCACGACGAACTTTGGCAACGGTGCATACTCAGGGAGAACACTTTTATATTGAAATTTAGTGAGAGATCATCTTATAATGCTACCGTCAATCAAAGCAAGATAAGATGCATAAAAGATAAACATCACATGCAATCAATATAAGTGATATGATATGGCCATCATCATCTTGTGCTTGTGATCTCCATCTCTGAAGCACCGTCATGATCACCATCGTCACCGGCACGACACCTTGATCTCCATCGTAGCATCGTTGTCGTCTCGCCAACTATTGCTTCTATGACTATCGCTACCGCTTAGTGATAAAGTAAAGCAATTACAGGGCGATTGCATTGCATACAATAAAGCGACAACCATATGGCTCCTGCCAGTTGCCGATAACTCGGTTACAAAACATGATCATCTCATACAATAAAATATAGCATCACGTCTTAACCATATCACATCACAACATGCCCTGCAAAAACAAGTTAGACATCCTCTACTTTGTTGTTGCAAGTTTTACGTGGCTGCTACAGGCTTAGCAAGAACCGTTCTTACCTACGCATCAAAACCACAACGATAGTTCGTCAAGTTAATGTTGTTTTAACCTTCTTAAGGACCGGGCGTAGCCACACTTGGTTCAACTAAAGTTGGAGAAACTGACACCCGCCAGCCACCTGTGTGCAAAGCACGTCGGTAGAACCAGTCTCGCGTAAGCGTACACGCAATGTCGGTCCGGGTCGCTTCATCCAACAATACCGCCGAACCAAAGTATGACATGCTGGTAAGAAGTATGACTTGTATCTCCCACAACTCACTTGTGTTCTACTCGTGCATATAACATCAACGCATAAAACCAGGCTCGGATGCCACTGTTGGGGAACGTAGTAATTTCATAAATTTTCCTACGCACACGCAAGATCATGGTGATGCATAGCAACGAGAGGGGAGAGTGTTGTCCACGTACCCTCGTAGACCGAAAGTGGAAGCGTTACCACAACGTGGTTGATGTAGTCGTACATCTTCACGATCCAACCGATCAAGTACCGAACGCACGACACCACCGAGTTCAGCACACGTTCAGCTCGATGACGTCCCGCGAACTCCGATCCAGCCGAGCTTTGAGGGAGAGTTCCGTCAGCACGACGACGTGGTGATGATGATGATGTTCTACCAACGCAGGGCTTCGCCTAAGCACTACTACGGTATTATCGAGGTGGATTATGGTGGAGGGGGGCACCGCACACGGCTAAGAGATCCAAGGGATCAATTGTTGTGTCTAGAGGTGCCCCCTGCCCCCGTATATAAAGGAGCAAGGGGGGAGGCGGCCGGCCTAGGAGGAGGGCGCTCCAAGGGGGGGGGGGGGTCCTACTCCCACCGGGAGTAGGACTCCTCCTTTTCCTATTTGGAGAAGGAGAGGGAAGGAAGAGGAAGGAGGGAGGAAGGAAAGGGGGGGGGGGGGGGCGCCCCCCCTCCCAATTCGGATTGGGCTTGGGGGGGGGGGGGGCGCCCCCTCCCTTGCCCTTTCCACTAAAGCCCATTAAGGCCCATATACATCCCGGGGGGTTCCAATAACCTCCCGGAGCCCCGGTATTGTCCCAATCTCACCCGGAACCATTCCGGTGTCCAAATATAGTCGTCCAATATATCGATCTTTATGTCTCGACCATTTCGAGACTCCTCGTCATGTCCGTGGTCACATCTGAGACTCCGAACTACCTTTGGTATATCAAAACACATAAACTCATAATATAACCGTCATCTAACTTTAAGCGTGCGGACCCTACGGGTTCGAGAACTATGTAGAAATGACCGAGACATGATACGTCTCCGTCGTATCTACTTTTCCAAACACTTTTGCCCTTGTTTTGGACCCTAACTTGTATGATTTGAATGGAACTAACCTGGACTGACGCTGTTTTCAGCAGAATTGCCATGGTGTTTTTTTATGTGCAGAAAATAAAAGTTCTCGGAATGACTTGAAACTCCACGGAACACCTTAGAAAAAACAATAAAAAATCCTCGCCAAAGATGAAGACCAGGGGGTCCACACCCTGTCCACGAGGGTGGGGGGCGCCCCCCTGGGCGCGCCCCCCTACCTCGTGGGCCCCCTGGTGGCCCTCCGACGCCAACTCCAACTCCATATATTGGCTTTCGGGGAGAAAAAAATCAGAGAGAAGAAATCATCGCGTTTTACGATACGGAGCCGCCGCCAAGCCCTAATCTCTCTTGGGAGGGCTGATCTGGAGTCCGTTCGGGGCTCCGGAGAGGGGGATTCGTCGCTGTCGTCATCATCAACCATCTTCCATCACCAATTTCATGATACTCACCGCTGTGCGTGAGTAATTCCATCGTTGGCTTGCTGGACAGTGATGGGTTGGATGAGATTTATCATGTAATCGAGTTAGTTTTGTTAGGGTTTGATCCCTAGTATCCATTATGTTCTGAGATTGATGTTGCTATGACTTTGCTATGCTTAATGCTTGTCACTAGGGCCCGAGTGCCATGATTTCGGATCTGAACCTATTATGTTTTCATGAATATATGTGTGTTCTTGCCTATCTTGCAAGTCTATAGTCACCTACTATGTGTTATGATTAGGCAACCCCGAAGTGACAATAATCGGGACCACTCCCGGTGATGACCATAGTTTGAGGAGTTCATGTATTCACTATGTGCTAATGCTTTGTTCCAGTTCTCTATTAAAAGGAGGCCTTAATTCCCTTAGTTTCCAATAGGACCCCGCTGCCATGGGAGGGTAGGACAAAATATGTCATGCAAGTTCTTTTCCATAAGCACGTATGACTATATACGGAATACATGCCTACATTACATTGATGAACTGGAGCTAGTTCTGTGTCACCCTATGTTATGACTGTTACATGATGAACCGCATCCGGCATAATTATCCATTGCTAATCCGGTGCCTACAAGTTTTCCATATACTGGTTCTCGCTTATTTACTTTTCTGTTGCTACTGTTACAATCACTACAAAATACCAAAAGCATTACTTTTGTTGTCTTTACTTTTGTTACCGTTACCACCACTATCATATTACTTTGCTACTAAACACTTTGCTGCAGATACTAAGTTTCCAGGTGTGGTTGAATTGACAACTCAGCTGCTAATACTTGAGAATATTCTTTGGCTCCCCTTGTGTCGAATCAACAAATTTGGGTTGAATACTCTACCCTCGAAAACTGTAGCGATCCCCTATACTTGTGGGTTATCAAGACCTTTTTCTGGCGCCGTTGCCGGGGAGCATAGCTCTATTCTTTGAGTCACTTGGGATTTATATCTGCTGGACACTATGAAGAACTTGAAAGATGATCGAACTACTATTTTGCCCTCAACTACGAGGGGAGGTAAGGAACTGCCATCTAGCCTTGCACTAGATTCTCCTTCTGTTATAAGTAAGCTTGCGACACCTAAACCTGCTACTGCTATGAATTCTGATATGTCGCATGTTATTGATGATGCCACTTCTACTATGCATGATACTTATGATGAAACTACTTCTATGCTTGATACTACTGTGCCCCTTGGTGAATTTCTTGATGAGCAAATTGCTAGGTCTAGAGAAAGAGAAATTATTGAACCTGAATACGATGATGATAGTGATTATGAGAATATGCCTGCTATTCCTGAGGGTTATCTTTTTGATGCTGAATCTTCTGCAACTATTTTTGCTTGCGAGGATAGATATGAACTTAAGAGGTTGCTAGTTAAATGGAGTAAAGAATCTTTTAGAGATAGAATGAGACCCGACCCTGCTTTTGCTACTTCACCTATTTGTGCTCCTGATAAGGATTATTATGATTTTTCTGTTGATCCAGATATAATTACTTTGGTTGAATCTGATCCTTTTTATGGCTATGAATCTGAAACTGTTGTGGCACATCTTACTAAGTTAAATGATAATGCTGCCCTGTTTACCAATAATGGGAGATCGCGCTACCTTTATTTACTCAAAATATTTCCGTTCTCATTAAAGGGTGATGCTAAGATATGGTTTAATTCTCTTGATCCTGGTTGTGTGCAAAGTCCCCAGGATATGATTTATTACTTCTCTGCTAAATATTTCCCTGCTCATAAGAAACAAGCTGCTTTGAGGGAAATATACAACTTTGTGCAAATTGAAGAAGAGAGTCTCCCACAAGCTTGGGGGAGGCTTCTCAAGTTACTTAATGCTTTGCCTGATCATCCTCTTAAGAAACCTGAAATACTTGATATCTTTTATAATGAACTAATTGATGTTTCCAGAGATTACCTGGATAGTTGTGCTGGTTCTCTTTTCAGGGAAAGAACACCGGATGAAGCTGAAATTCTATTGAATAATATGTTGACAAATGAAAATAATTGGGCACCTCCTGAGCCAACTCCTGAGCCAGTTCCAGAGCCAATTACTGAGCCTACTCCTAAACCAACTCCGAAGAAGAGAGGTGTTCTATTTCTCAGTCCCGAAGATATGCAAGAGGCAAAGAAATCTATGAAAGAAAAAGGTATTAAAGCTGAAGATGTTAAGAATTTACCTCCTATTGAAGAAATACACAGTCTTAATTTACCACCTGTTGAAGAAGTATATGATCTCAATTACTTATTTACTGAAGAACCTCCCGATATCCCGACACAGGTAGTAAAGGTAAATTCTCTCTATAGATATGATAAAGCTGAAGTTCCCCTACTAAAATTGCTAGTCAGTGCTTGGATGAGTTTGATGACTTTATGTTTAAGCAAGATGACTTTAATGCTTATTTTGGTAGACAATTAAAACAGAATACCTTTATGATTAAACGCTTGGGTGATTATATGGCTGATATTAGAGGTGAACTTAAACTTGTTAGAAAACATGCTTCTATGGTTACCACTAAAGTAGAACAAGTACTTAAGGCTCAGAAAGAAGTGCTTGATGAAATGAATAGTAAGAAAAATGATTATGCTGTTAGAGTGGCTACTAGAACTGGTAGAATGACTCAGGATCCTTTGTATCCTAAAGGCCACCCTAAGAGAATCGAGCAAGATTCTCAGAGAAATAATATTGATGTACCTAGTTCTTCTAAGAGGAAGAAAAAGAAAAATGATAGGACTTTGCAAACTTCTAGTGAACCTATTGCTGAACCACCTGAGAATCCGAATGATATCTTTGTTTCTGATGCTGAAACACAATCAGGTGATGAACATGAACCTAGTGATAATGTTAATGATAATGTTCATGTTGATGCTCAACCTAGTAATGATAATGATGTAGAAGTTGAACCTGCTGTTGATCTTGATAACCTACAATCAAGGAATCAACATTATGATAAAAGAGATTTTGTTGCCAGGAAACATGGTAAAGAAAGGGAACCATGGGTTCAGAAACACATCCCTTTTCCTCCGAAGCCATCCAAGAAAAAGGATGATGAGGATTTTGAGCGCTTTGCTGAAATGATTAGACCCATCTTTTTGCGTATGCGATTAACTGATGTGCTCAAAACAAATCCTTATGCTAAGTATATGAAGGATATCATTACTAATAAAAGCAAGATACCTGAAGCTGAAATTTCCACCATGCTTGCTAATTACACTTTTAAGGGTGGAATACCAAAGAAACTTGGAGATCCAGGAGTACCTACTATACCATGCTCCAATAAGAGAAATTATATTAAAACTGCTTTATGTGATCTTGGAGCCGGTGTCAGTGTTATGCCTCTCTCTTTATATCGTAGACTTGACTTGAATAAGTTGACACCTACTGAACTATCTTTGCAAATGGCTGATAAATCAACTGCTATACCTGTCGGTATTTGTGAGGATGTGCGTGTTGTGGTTGCGAACGTTACTATTTTAACGGACTTTGTTATTCTTGATATTCCCGAGGACGATAGTATGTCTATTATTCTTGGAAGACCTTTCCTTAATACTGCAGGGGCTGTTATTGATTGCACCAAAGGTAATGTCACTTTTCATGTTAATGACAATGAGCACACGGTACACTTTCCGAGAAAACAACCTCAAGTTTATAGTATCAACTCTATTGGAAAAATTCCATCGATTATATTTGGAGGTTTTGAATTTCCTATCCCTACTGTCAAGAAAAAGTATGATATTCTTATTGTTGGGGATTTTCATATCCCCGTTGAGGTAACTTAGTGTTATTCGAAATTTCTCTGGTTCCGTGATTATTCGGAATGAGTTTGTTAACAAGACTTGATCAACCTTGTTAGTGGGTTCATTTTGATGATCATGAGATGGATGAAACTAGAAGCACAACTTTCTGTACCCTCTTTATATTTTCTGTTATTTAGTAGAAATAAAGTAAAATAGTATTTTTCTGTCTGTCTCCTGACTTATTCGTGCAATATAAAAATATCCCGAAAATAAAAGTCCTCAGAATACCATGCCAATTTAATATGATTTTTTCGGGAATATTTGAGGATTTACTGTGCAAAAATTACCACGGGGGGAGCTGCCACCTGGCCACGAGGGTGGAGGGCGCGCCCTACCCCCCTGGGCGTGCCGCCCTACCTCGTGGGCCCATGGTGGCCCTCCTCCACTTATCCCTGCACCCATCTTCTTCCTCTACCTCACACAAACACGAAAAACCAACTCAAGCACGAGTTCCAGCCCCCGTTGCTGTGATTTTCGACCTCCTTGCTCAAAGCACTTCTCGCAGAACTGCTTGGGGAGATTGTTCCTTGGTATGTGACTCCTCCATTGGTCCAATTAGTTTTTGTTCTAGTGCTTTATTCATTGCAAATTTGTGCTGCATAGGTGACCATGTTCTTGAGCTTGTATGTCAAATTTATATGGTTCCAAGTAGTTCCAATGCTTTATATAGGCTCTAGGCACTTGTGGGAATTGTTACTATCAATTTTATTGAAGTTGATCCACTTTTATTTGAAGTTACTAAAAATTTCAGATTGTTTCAGAAAATAATGAAGAGACTTTTGAGGGGCTCGTCGAGCCGAAGCTCTAAGGAAAAGCAAAAGGAAGAAGAGCAGAAGCCCAAATTTAATTTGCCTCGCACCGCGGAGGTCCGGCCTTGTGAATGGCCTTCCGATGACTTCTTGAGGAGAGCTGGGATTTATGAAGATTTCTATTTATTGATTGAGAATGCTGGCCTCACCGACTTCCTCCACGACCAACGTCATCAGTATC
Organism: Triticum timopheevii; assembly: GCA_963921465.1. Lineage (NCBI taxonomy): Eukaryota > Viridiplantae > Streptophyta > Magnoliopsida > Poales > Poaceae > Triticum > Triticum timopheevii. The sequence continues at coordinate 548,479,541 of OY997270.1, forward strand.
TCTTACTCACAAATACTTTTGTGCAAAACTTCTACTTTTTCCCTAAGAAATCACCTCCAACAGTAGAGTTTCATTTATATGACGTAGTTAAAGAGATGACATTAGCTGAATTCTGCGAGGTTTGCAGAATACCCTTTGAGGGCACCTTAGATGAACCCCACCGTAACGAAGTAGAAACTTTTATTAACACCATCACGGTGGGAGAAACCAGGAAGGTTTCTGATGCAAGGATCACTAGCATACATTTTCCTGTTTTACGCTACTTCGCCTTATTTGCTAGTCATTGCTTGATTGGACGCGGGAACTGTGGGAACCTTAGTATTCCTGATATTATTATTTTGTTCCATAGTTTATACCGCAATAACTCTGTTAGTATGGGTGGAATTGTTGCTAGACGGTTAAGTCTGAACCGTACTAAGGGCCCCATCTTTGGAGGCATTTATGCTTCACGCCTTGCTGAACATTTTGAAATACCTATTAGGCATGAGGAGAAAGTAGAAACAGCGCTGCCCTGTGCTTATTTAGATTATAAGAGTATGATAGCGCATGATTTTCTTGTTAAGAGTCGCGAAGGGGAGCTCAAATACAAATTATACTTTGATAAACATCATCCTGAGACTATTACTTTGCGTGCCCCTTCTTTGTTTAACTTATCTGCAGGTCCTCACATCGTTCCATGGGCAGCCGTTCAATCCTATCGAAATCCTGTACCAGCCCCGGAACCGGAGCCACAAGATGAGCCTCCACGACTATCTGTTTATTCTTGGGATCCAGAGGAGGTTGCCAGCCACTGGTAGCCGGAGCCTTCTTCGTCGCAGTATGACCCCAGCTTCACCTACGGGTATCCGCCAGGCTATCCCTGGCAATAGACCAACTTAGGCCAAAAGCCTAAGCTTGGGGGAGTACGTATTTCCCACCGACATTACATTCATGTTCACACACACTCATTGCTAGATGTCGGTGCTCATACTCTTTCATTGTATTATCCATGCTAGTTTATTTCCTTTTTCTTGCTTTCTTCTTGTGTGTTCAATAAACCTTAAGAAAAAACAAAAAAAATTAGTGGTAGTTAATTTCTTTGCCGTAGTAATTAAAAAGAAAACCCAAAAATATTTCCCGTTCTTCTTTTGCTTGTTGGGAGCTTTCCCGTGTAAATAGTTTTTATTTCTTTTCCTTTCTTTGGGGGTTGAGAAGACCATATTGAAAATGCTTAGTGGCTCTCATATGCATGATTGTTTATTTAACTTAGAGCCCATATTACTTGTCTTCTTTCTTGAGTTGAATGCTTGCAGATTCCAGCTTAGTCCAATGCACGTGCACTCTTATTATTTTACACATCGTTCGGTCGTGCAAGTGAAAGGCAATAATGATGATATATGATGGACTTATTGGGATGAGAAAAGCTGGTATGAACTCGACCTCTCTTGTTTTTGTAAATATGATGATTCATCGTTCCTGATTCAGCTATTATGAAGTAAACATATTTGCAATGACATTTAGAGATTATAGTTGCTTGTGCCATGCTTGATTAGCTATGAGTTATAATGGTTTACCTTGCATGCCAACATGCTATTAGAATGATTATGATGTGTTATGATGGGATGGTATCCTCCTTTAAATGAATTGAGTGACTCGACTTGGCACATGTTCACGCATGTAGTTGAATCAAATCAACATAGCCTTCATGATATTTATGTTCATGGTGGATTATATCCTACTCATGCTTGTATTCGGTGTAAATTAATTTTAATGCATGTTTACGACTGTTGTCGCTCTCTCAGTTGGTCGCTTCCCAGTCTTTTGCTAGCCTTCACCTGTACTAAGCGGGAATACTGCTTGTGCATCCAAACTCCTTAAAACCCCAAAGTTGTTCCATATGAGTCCACTATACCTAACTATATGCGGTATTTACCTGCCGTTCCAAGTAAATTTGTATGTGCCAAACTCTAAACCTTCAAATAAACATTCTGTTTTGCATGCTCGATTAGCTCATGTGTCAACTAGAGTTGACCTTATCTTCCGTGTTAGGCGGGTTATTCTCAAAAGGAGTGGACTCCGCTCCTCATTCACGAGAAAATGGCTGGTAGCCGGGATGCCCAGTCCCATGCTTTATCCAAACTAAATCAAAATAACTGCAAACAAAACTCCCCCTGGGACCCGTTGAATGTTGGAGGCACTCGTTGTTTCGAGCTAGCCATGGATTGATGCTTGTGGAGGAGGGGGAGTATAAACTTTACCATTCTGTTTGGGAACCGCCTATAATCTGTTTAGCATGGAAGATATCGTCGTCTTTTAGTTGTTATGTTGACAATGAGAGTATGCCGCTCAAAATATAATTTATCTCTATTTCAAAACCGAGCTCTGGCACCTCTACAAATCCCTGCTTCCCTCTGCGAAGGGCCTATCTATTTACTTTTATGTCGAGTCATCACCCTTCTTATTAAAAGCACCCGCTGGAGAGCACACTGTCGTTTGCATTCATTATAATTGGTTTATATTGGGTATGACTTGACTGGATCTCTTTTACCATGAATTACAATGTTTAGTCAGTCCTCGATCTTTAAAGGTGCTCTGCATTTATGTTTTGCAGTCTTGGAAAGGGCTAGCGAGATACCATTTTGTTATATCAGGTTATGATTATTTTGAGAAAGTGTTGTCATCCGAGTTTTATTATTATGGCTCGCTAGCTGATTATGATATTGATATGAGTAATTGTGAGACCTACGTGTTATTGTGAGTATGGTTAGTTCATAATATTTGCTGAACTTGAATGCTGGCTTTTCATGTTTACAACAACAAGAGCAAACAGAGTTTGTAAAAGTGTTTCTTTTTCTCTTTTAGTTTGTCAACTGAATTGCTTGAGGACAAGCAAGGGTTTAAGCTTGGGGGAGTTGATACGTCTCCGTCGTATCTACTTTTCCAAACACTTTTGCCCTTGTTTTGGACCCTAACTTGTATGATTTGAATGGAACTAACCCGGACTGACGCTGTTTTCAGTAGAATTGCCATGGTGTTGTTTTATGTGCAGAAAATAAAAGTTCTCGGAATGACATGAAACTCCACGGAACACCTTAGAAAAAACAATAAAAAATCCTCGCCAAAGATGAAGACCAGGGGGTCCACACCCTGTCCACGAGGGTGGGGGCCCCCCCTGGGCGCGCCCCTACCTCGTGGGCCCCATGGTGGCCCTCCGACGCCAACTCCAACTCCATATATTGGCTTTCGGGGAGAAAAAAATCAGAGACAAGAAATCATCGCGTTTTACGATACAGAGCCGCCGCCAAGCCCTAATCTCTCTCGGGAGGGCTGATCTGGAGTCCGTTCGGGGCTCCGGAGAGGGGGATTCGTCGCGGTCGTCATCATCAACCATCCTCCATCACCAATTTCATGATGCTCACCGCCGTGCGTGAGTAATTCCATCGTAGGCTTGCTGGACGGTGATGGGTTGGATGAGATTTATCATGTAATCGAGTTAGTTTTGTTAGGGTTTGATCCCTAGTATCCATTATGTTCTGAGTTTGATGTTGCTATGACTTTGCTATGCTTAATGCTTGTCACTAGGGCCCGAGTGCCATGATTTCAGATCTGAACCTATTATGTTTTCATGAATATATGTGTGTTTTTGATCCTATCTTGCAAGTCTATAGTCACCTACTATGTGTTATGATCCGTCAACCTCGAAGTGACAATAATCGGGACCACTCCCGGTGATGACCATAGTTTGAGGAGTTCATGTATTCACTATGTGCTAATGCTTTGTTCCGGTTCTCTATTAAAAGGAGGCCTTAATATCCCTTAGTTTCCAATAGGACCCCGCTGCCACGGGAGGGTAGGACAAAAGATGTCATGCAAGTTCTTTTCCATAAGCACGTATGACTATATACGGAATACATGCCTACATTACATTGATGAACTAGAGCTAGTTCTGTGTCACCCTATGTTATGACTGTTACATGACGAACTGCATCCGGCATAATTATCCATCGCTAATCCGGTGCCTACGAGTTTTCTAGATACTGGTTCTCGCTTATTTACTTTTCCGTTGCTACTGTTACAATCACTACAAAATACCAAAAACATTACTTTTGCTATCTTTACTTTTGTTACCGTTACCAGCACTATCATATTACTTTGCTACTAAACACTTTGCTGCATATACTAAGTTTCAAGGTGTGGTTGAATTGACAACTCAGCTGCTAATACTTGAGAATATTCTTTGGCTCCCCTTGTGTCGAATCAACAAATTTGGGTTGAATACTCTACCCTTGAAAACTGTTGCGATCCCCTATACGCTGGGTTATCAATACACGTCTCCAGTCAATAACCAATAGTGGAACCTGGATGCTCATATTGGCTCCTACATATTCTACGAAGATCTTTATCGGTCAAACCGCATAACAACATACGTTGTTCCCTTTGTCATCGGTATGTTACTTGCCCGAGATTCGATCGTCGACATCTCAATACCTAGTTCAATCTCGTTACCGGCAAGTCTCTTTACTCGTTACGTAATGCATCATTCCGCAACTAACTCGTTAGTCACATTGCTTGCAAGGCTTATAGTGATGTGCATTACCGAGAGTGCCCAGAGATACCTCTCCGACAATCGGAGTGACAAATCCTAATGTCGAAATATGTCAACTCAACAAGTACCTTCGGAGACACCTGTAAAGCACCTTTATAATCACCCAGTTACGTTATGATGTTTGATAGCACACAAAGTGTTCCTCCGGTAAACGGGAGTTACATAATCTCATAGTCGTAGGAACATGTATAAGTCATGAAGAAAGCAATAGCAACATACTAAACGATCAAGTGCTAAGCTAACGGAATGGGTCAAGTCAATCACATCATTCTCCTAACGATGTGATCCCGTTAATCAGATGACAACTCATGTCCATGGTTAGGAAACTTAACCATCTTTGATTTACGAGCTAGTCAAGTAGAGGCATACTAGTGACACTCTGTTTGTCTATGTATTCACACATGTATTATGTTTCCGGGTAATACAATTCTAGCATGAATAATAAACATTTATCATGATATAAGGAAATAAATAATAACTTTATTATTGCTTCTAGGGCATATTTCCTTCAGTGCCACCTTGGGAGAGTTGTGGGTGTGTAGTGGCATTGTGGGGTGGTTGTTGGGTGTGCGGAATCATCAGAGATGGAGGGATGCCTTAGTGTTTCATCTTGCTAGACCAACGTTGGTCCACCGATTGGTCAACACCTTCGTCCTTGATGGGGAGGGGATATGGTACATTTTCCCCACTAGCAGGAACACGACGATGGTGGCATGGACATGTGTCGATTCCTACAGGCCAGATATGCTATCAATAACATTTTTTTGTTCCTTCTATGTATCTTGTTCAATGACCTCACTCTACAACAATTTATTCTCTTTTGTGAGTCGATATGTGCGCCTCAACATGGTTCTTCACATGGTGTTCTTAGCACAACAACGTGGATGTCCTATAGATCTCCCATGGTGAGTTGTTCCATCTTCTACAATACGACGCCCTTGAACTAGGGCGATGGGTAGGGGTCCTCTCCGAATTTGAAGAGGAGTGGTACAAGGATGGGGTCCACCTTTCAGAGTAGATAAGAGTGTGTTCCATCGTTGTTGGTTCATGTCTCCAATTGAAGTGTACACTCTACGCTATGTTGATTCACTTGCGTTTAGAGAGTTCCATCAAAACCAAAGCTAGTGCTTTAATTGCTTTTCTGTAATGTGTTTGTTGTCTTTTGTGCTTGTAAGTTGTTTCAACAACATTGTGCAGAAATTCACAGGGGCACATAGTGTGCAAGCATGTACCTTAGTGGCCACACTATTGCTTCACGGTTTATAAACTCGTTTACGCGATTCATTGTTAATTCATGCACATGGGGTCCATGCACGACAACTTTTGGCAGCTTCACTCATCGCGCCTCTCGTGCTCCTTCTTTTGACTTTTAAATTTGAATATATTATATCCTTTCAACCAAAGGTATAATTTATGTTTCGTTTGCATATGCATATTCCTTGCAGTCACTACAGGAATCAGGTATTTTGCCATTTGCCATGGCATACGGCAAAGGCAGAATCACGGACGGCAAAGACCTTTGCTGTCTGCTTGCAGACGGCCCCACTTCCAGCATAGAAAACCACGGTAAAAGGATTCTTTACCGTTTGCATAAATTAAGCGGACGACAAAGATCTTTGCCGTCAGCCATACAGTGAAAGCAGACGGCAAAGCCAGTGGACGACATAGCACATGGGGTTAGCCCCGTTAGGTGGCTAACGGCGGTCTTTGCCGTCTACCTGTAGATGGCAAAGAGACAACCTCCTTTGCCGTCTACCAGGTGACGTCAGCTGGCCTTAGTGTGACCGGTGTACATCCACGCATGATTACTCATCTTGCCTAGGTACTGGACACACATGAAATATATATATAATTCAGCATGTATATTCATCAGTTAATCTAGTTTGTCAATTTTATAACATCCATGCAACATACACTCTAATAGGTAAATATAGGTCCTACCCATCCGAGTATGTGTAGATTGGGTTCGTTTTCCCATGCTCTGCTCTGGATCCGACACAAAATTTCGGCAGCACCTCCTCGCTGTTTTCCTGATACACGTCTCGGCAATAAACAGAGAGGATGTGTACCCGGAGAAAAACAGAGAGGCACTGACGAAATTATGCGTCAGATCCGGAGCAGCGCATATGGGAAACTGAACCCAATCTACACATACTCGGGCTGTCCATGGATAACATTGGACAATTCGAAAGAATCATGGTTATAGATATGCAAATGCATGCATATTTATAACTGTAACCCTTTCGAATGAGAGACACATACTGATGATTGAAGACACTCATAGCTAGCAGGTTTCATCGGCACAAAAACCAGAACAGAGCAAATAATGAAGGGGGAGGAGGAGAAGTCATTTGTGCTCACCGACGAACGCAGGGGCGGAGCTCATCGAACACCAGACCCTCGCAGCTACGAAACAAGTGCACATTTAAATCCAAAGATGAGTAACATAACATTATTGTTTTTTTGTCAACCTAACTAAATATTTACAATAGGATGCCACCACCAAGTTGTAAAAAAAGATTCGTGCTGCTCGTTCCCCGCAACAACCCCTACACTAAAGAGTTATCATTTTGGGTTCCGTCGTCGTTGACGCACCCCTAACCTATATAGATGTCATTCAGGGTTCCGTCAACGTCTTCTTCTTCCTCTTTTCCTCTTCTTCCTTATTTTCCTTTTTCCTCTTCTTCTTCTCCTCTCCTCCTCCTCCTCCTCCTCCTCCTCCTCAACTCCTCCTCCTCCTCCTCTTCTTCTTCTTCTTCTTCTTCTTCTTCTTCTTCTTCTTCTTCTCCTCCTCCTCCTCCTCCTCCTCCTCCTCCTCCTACTCTTCTTCCTCCTATTCCTCTTCTTCTTCTACTTATTCTTATTTTAATTTTTTTCCATCTTTCTTCTTTCTTCTTCTAATTATGTAAATCTAAACTAAACCTAAACCTAAACCTAAATAGCAAAGAACAGAAAAAACAGAGAAAAAGAGCTCACCCTGGAGGGGAGGAGGGGGCCGGTGGAGGAGGGCCGCCGCAGGGGAGGAGGCGGCACCGCGGCCTTCCCCCCTAGGCCGCCACAGGGGACGGGATGGCCGCAGCGACGTGGTCCGGGCGGGGCGACGGGCGGCCTGGGTGGGGCGACGTGGCCGGCAGGTGGCTGGCCGAGGCGGCGGGGGTAAGGGGCGGTGGGGGCTGTAGGGGTCGGGGGTGGCGGCCGACGGGTGCGGTGGGGGTCGGGGGAGGAGAGAGAGAAGAGAGAAAGAGAGGAGGTGTGGGGGTGGGCCGTTAGCCGTTAGGTAGTGATTTCTTTGCCGTCTGCTAGCTGACAACAAAGAGGTGAGGGTGGGCCGTTATAGTGTACTGCCCGGCGCTGGCCTCCATTGGACCCCACCCCCACCTCTTTGCCGTCTGAAGAACTGGCTGATGGCAAATTCTCTGGCCGTCTGCTTAGAAAAGGTAGACAGCAAAGAACTGGCTGATGGCAAATTCTCTGATTCCAGTAGTGAGTGTTTTTGTTTGCATATTCGTGTACCTTGCCATGAGGGCTTTTAAAGAACACAACATTTTAACATGTTTTGATAAAGTTTAAGAAAGTATCAAGTTTTAACTATTAAAATTTGACAATATTATATGGCGAACGTTAGCTGGGAGGGTGGTGGCAAGCGAAAACTTTTTGCTGTCGGTTTTGGGTTCTTGGCGTGATCAAACAGTGACAGTTTTAAACAAAAAATACCTTCTTACGAAGAAACTGCCATCACGTTCTAAAGAGGTTGTCATCCTCGTCACAACTAAAACTGCCAGCGGAATCGTTCGAAATGCCAACTCCTCGCAGCCAATGTTCTCTAGTTAGAGGGTCCTTAAAAGATAGTCGTTATATTAAAATTTACCAAGTTTATTTCCAAAATAAAAAGGATTATTTCGTAAAAGAGCAAGGAAAATAAGATGAATCTCTGAGCCTGGTTCATTCCTGTTTTCTCAAACAAAGTCTGAATTATTCTAGAGGATTGCTAATTTTCATCCGGATGAAAACAATTCACTTTCATCCGTTTTTCTGTCCGTCAGATTTGGTGTCAAGATTCGCGTTTTTCCTTTCTTTTCCAGACTCGGGGGTGTTTTGTTCGTTACCGGGCCCATAATCTTCTCCCTGAGACCCGTTAATCCTGGCGGGTCCATGTACTAGCCGGTTTTTTCTTTTATTCCTGGACGACGACGACCGGCTATTATTACTGGCGTTGGCCGGGGGTTGCCCCTAAGGGGATCCCGCACGAGTGACTGACCAGGGGAGGGAAGAGCTTGCCGACCGCAGAGTCGGGAAAGAGATCGCGGAGGCACCTGTCGCCAACCCTCTGCAGCACGCTGCAGCACGCCAGGCTCACGTGGCCGGCGAGCTCCGGGGATACAAGCCACTTTAGGATGTCGACTGCGCAGCTCTTCGCCTGCAGCACCACCTTCCAGCAGTCAGCCGCGGCCTCGGCCACCTCGCCCTCGCCCGGGAACGGGAGAGCCGGCACGTCCGCCACGGTCGCGGGTGCCGACGGCACGGTAGTACCAGCCGTGGTAGCCGGCGGGATGGATATCGCCATCGTTGGAGTGGACGTGAGGATGAGGAACTGCACCACGAGGAGGGTGAAGGTGCCGACCGTGATCTTGCCTGCCATTGCTACGTATGTTTGCTCAACGTCAGCTGCACTTTGTGCTTCTGCGCGATGTGGATCGAACAATGGCGTGCGCCTGGTCCGGTGTGGAGATGGCTGGGTCCAAGGAGATGCTCGAGCGTTATATAGCGCATGGGGTTGGAAGGATGGTTATGGGAATGACATGCACTAACAGTCGTCAAGCGTGATTGCGTTGGAGTTTCTCAGATTGAGTTAATTTGATCAAAATGGATTACAACACCAGTACCGTACCGAGTCAAAGTCAACAATAGGTTCTATAGCTAATTATCGTTATGTAACCTCAATTACAGACCTAGTGCAGGAGTTTCGCGTCCAGCGGTTTTCGTCTTCTCAGGCAACGTCAACGTTTACCGGAAGGAAGGTGCTTTGGAGCACATGAATGGAGATGAGTCTTTACAGTCGGGAGAGCATAGGATATGTCCCCGTCCAACGAGTCACATCGGCTTTGCCCTCGCAGCTCGTGGCGAGCTACTTATTCGTCTCATAAAGAAAACATTGCTATGGTGCGTGCTTTGAGGATCTGGTAATGGTGGGTGCTCGCCTTCTTCCTCTCTGGTGGGTGGGTTGTGAAGTGTAACCAAGGTGTGGTGTGCAGGGACTAGTGGAGTGTTTGTAACTCTGTGCTACCTCTGTTTCTAAATATAAATTATTTTGGCAGTTTAAATTAGACTGTCAGGCGTCTTATATATTTTTCTGACAAAGGATGATTTTTATTGGCTCAAAATGGAGTCTCAAAGGACAAACACAATGAGCACACACTCGGTTTGTGCATAGTTAGGATACACACAACCAACATCAACGCACAAACACAAAAAACTAACCAACAAGTAGCAAAGTCATAAAAGACCAAAACTATGCGTAGGCGACAAAGAAAAAAGTGATCAGCTCTACAATGGGCAAACTACGGCAATGATCATATCCGCATCAATCATCTCATGACAACACACTGACGACGAGATTTTTCAACGACGACGCTTTCAAGAAGGAGGCGACACTCAAGCATCATCGTTGCCGGATCCAAAGCCAAGGCAAGATCTATATTTTCACCCTGAAGAATCAGTTCGAGCATATCCAAACAATGCCTTCCACAAGGTAACCACGTAAAAATATCATCATTGCTCGGTATAACCAACTCGGGTCAGACATAGGCTTTCATCCCAGAGCTCGACGCCGGGTGGTCGAGTAGCACCACCATCAACATCACTTGTGTTGTCGCCACCTCTTTGCCCTGACCCAGCAGCGACATGTGCCGCTGCCGCTGCACAACCATCCCTCCGCGTCAGCCATCGTCCATAGTTTGCATCTCATCGCCCAAGTCAACCACCGGATCTGGTGGGGGGACTCTCACAAAGATCTTTCAGTGGCCACCGCAATCAAAAGACAACGTCTTATATATTTAGAACAGAGGATTTTTTCGGTTATTTTACTCATTTGGAATTTTGCATCTCTCTTTCTAGAGTCTTCTGTCAGGGCTATCATATTGGGACAGACTGCCTTACAATTAGTCTTCAAAATAATTGGCGTATGCATGGAGACCGCAGCATATAACCCTGCTAAACAAGAAGTTTCCGCGTCCTCCACAATAGAACAAACTGGATGGAATTTTCAAGAAGATAAAATCACCCGTCCCTCATGATCTCTGGCCACAACGTGCATGCTAGCAAAAGTTCCATTTGCCACAAAGCTCGCGTGGACATTAATCTTGACAATTCCTGCATTTGGCGTTCCCAAAATGTATGGGACAAGTCAGTCGATTGAATGCTAACTTGGTCCACAACCTGTTTACCTTCATGAAGATCATATATATAAAGCAGTTTTCTTTGGAGCTCCAGTGAAGGATGTCCAGATTTGTTTAAGAAAATAGCCGAACCTGAAATCAAAGTTTTCATCCCAAAGATTGCATTATTCCTAAAATGGCAACCTCTCGAAAAAAGGAGCAACAATTTTGATCTTGTATCTCCATTAACCATATGCAACAGAAGGAGTAGCCAAGGAGGACTGTCATGCCATATGAACTCCTCCCAGGAAAATTCCAAACATCACCCACCGCTAAACGAAGTGTGTGTGCTTTTGGGCATACAATGGAAGTATGAACGACATCATGCTCTTATGATCCACTAATGGTGCATGTACTACATTCAATATTGTGACGTCTTAGTCTGGATGATGACACTGCTAGACTATTCATAGCTGCATGCGAAGCGAAAACTCTGACCTAGGAGGTACATTAGTTTTTCAAATGAGGTTTCAAAGGTTCCTCGGTCCATTCACGACATCAATGTATTGGACAGAATCTGGAGAAGTAACATTCTCGTGTGGTGCCAATTTACAAGCACTCCAAGGTCCAAACTAAAAACAACTCAATTGTGCTCATAGTGCCACGGAACAAAATCATCACCCACGATGTTAGGGAACACGTAGGCCCAACAAAATCTCAACATCATGAGGGTAAAAAATATATATCTAACCACATCCACATCCCATCTCCTAGTGTTGGGGACAAGGAGGTCACACATGCACTTAGTCTTGATCTATTACTCTTAGCAGAAATTTTTAGCTCGGACATTCTAGGAACCCAATTGTCCCACCAAACATTGACATTCTTCCCATCATACACTGTCCAAAGAACTCCCCTTTTCAACAATTTCAAATCATGCACAATGCCGACGGTGATCTAGAACGCGGAAAAGAAGTGTCCAAAAAATGACCATTTGGGTAATATCTTTCCTGGCAACGTGGGAAAGAAGTGTCCAGAAATGATCATAAAGCGAGCACAAATTTAAAAATCCACATTGTGCAAGTTGGGAGGGCGTGAAGCACGTATTTCATCAAAATCCTCCTTGGGCGCACTAGAAAGATACTTCCCCGTCCAATCTAATAGGCCCTTCATAATTTTTAAATTTTACACATTGAAATTTGCCAAACTTCATGTGCTCTACAGGAGCTGGGAGTCACAAATATTTGTCCTCAAAACTATCATCGACTACCTAAAGAAATCACCATGGCTCCCACTTGGTCCTACACACTGCATTTTTTGCCAAACATAACAGAGCAGTTGGAAGGGCTCAACTTCTGCCCCGTACCCACATGTACGAAGCCAATTTCTTTATCTAACCAAAGCACGATCAATAGAAGCTTTAAAAATACATTGAAATCATCTGCAATAAGGAAGTTTGAAACCCTAGGTTCTTGTCTACAAATTGTAAATTCCAGGTGAATACCTTTTGAAATGGCATCGTGTAAAACAAGCGAGAAAGCATCATCCACTAGCCAAAACAGATAAGGCCAGACAGGATGACCTTGTCTAATACCACGAGATAGGGAGAAAATTCAAGATGTCGACTACATCTTAGAAAATATATTGCGCATTTAACACACTCCATCTTTCATTTAATACATATATTCGGGAAACTTGATGCGGCAAATATATCCTTCAAAAATTACCAATCAACTTTGTCATGCGCCTTAGCCGTATATAGTTTGTATGCACAAACTTAGCCCTTGTATTCTTTATCGAATTCATAGAATGCAAGCACTCAAATGCAATAAGAGCGTTATCGGTAATCGAACTTCTAGGAATGAACACATTTTAAGTCGAAGAAACTATACCATCTAGCATAGGCCGTAGTCTAGTGATCATACATCTAGATCTAATTCATGCACAGGTTTCGTCGCACAAGTAGTTTCTTATGGTTTTCTAAATTATGTGTATGTAAGTTGAAAGTGGCCTGAGATGAACTCAACAATAATTCAAACTGAGATTGAGTTATTGACTCATTTCCAACCCTAAGCATAGATGTCGGATATTTAGACTAAACTTTATTAGTTCTTTATATACAACTTATCTTTGCAACATGTAAACTTTACTAATTACATTTTTAATAATAAACAACTATGTAATGATACAATTAAATATTAAGGTCTAATATATTCGTTATGTCATGTTAACACCAACCATGAAGAATACAGTTTAGTTAAGTTAAAAAACTATTATGAAGAGTGACGTTTTTCTTTTCTTTTCGGGACATTGCCTCTTTTTTTTGGTTTTGGTTTAACCAAATTTCCCATATCAGAAAAAAAACAAGAAGAACAAGAACATAAGACTTCACAAATTAATTAGTGCCATTTAAATGAATTGCAAATCTATATTACCGTTCATGTTTATTATATTTTGCTTAGAAAAATCTGGAGTATGGAAAATATCAATGGCCTATTTGTCCTAGAACTGTTACATTGATATTTTGCTGATTTTCCATGGTCCGGCATTTCTTCCATGTTCTTGGGTTCAACAAATAATTGCCATCTAATGCGCCCTTTGTACTTGGTCTTGAATTACCATAATTCAACTCAACCCAACATCATATGTGTCTAGTCATTGATTTGGTATGAAGTCTGCATAAAAATGATTGCTTTGTACTTGATAAACGTTATCACTTGTAACATATACACAAGGAAAATTTCAAATCCCTGTTTTTGTTTTAAGTTTGACCGACACCCTGCATAGTTCGTAAGTCAATCCCAAAAGTTACAGTTGTCGAGAGACTTTTCAACCGCTCCTAACATTTGTACAAGGGCGTGGAATTCATAGTCAAGTGGACATCACGTCAGGAGCAATGGGTTCTTGGATACAAATCACAGAGGCACATAATTTACCCAGGCCCTCGAAGAGGGCAAAATTTCTACTTCCTACCTTACTCTTTCCTTATATATGTGGAGAATACAAGAGACTACAATGTCAGGGAAGGGACTCGGCGAGTCAGTGATAGTCGTTGAGTTCTGATGATGGTGGAGATTCAGGTGTTAAGTGCTGGAATCCTTTTGTGGTATAGGCTAAACTATATGGTGAGGGAAAGGTCCCCCTCTATGATGCCCATGGTACCCCTTCTATAGCATAGGTTAAGGAATGCTTCCAAGCTAGGGGGGAGGGACATGTAGGGATAGGAGTTGGACCAAGTGTCGGTCTATGACACGTTTAGGTCGTTTTTCCTTATTCGTAGAGAATTTCCTGGTTCACCATACATCGTATGATGGTAAGTCTCCTCCCGAGGGGGTGGCGATCCTTCTAGTGTTCATAGGGTGTCCTGGGGGTCACTTTGACATCGAAAGGAGGCGCATATTGATATGTGATATGACTTATCATCAACACCACACTTTGATGTCGAAAGGAGGCGCACATAGATATGTGATTTGACTTATCATCAACACCACTGACTTGCACATGTGACCTCATCAATATTTATGCCTTAGACTTCTATCTAGAGAATGAGACATAGATACACAATATTTATTATTTATTGGCCATATTATGATAGATTAGAACATCTTCGATGCATACAACTTAGGACCAAATAATGAAAGGTCCTAGTAGAGCATCCTTCTTATTGTACTGAGTAGAGCCGTGTTGGATCCTAGCCAGCTGTGCCTTATGGGCTCAAGTTTTGACGAATAAGCTTTCGATAGAGATCAATACCGCCATCTTGAAATAGTTACAAACGAGATCAAAATTTTTGGGCCCTTGAGTCGGAGCTGGTGCGGACCTAGAAGATATGCTTTTCTCTGTCGGCGATGGCAAGTATATTGGTATGAGAAACATGTGACCGCATATGTTTAGCTGATGGTGGATGAAGAATTAAGTTGCTAGATGTAAGGATCGATGGGTGAGGATTTTGTACTCCAAGCTTCATGCAGCTCTTTATTTTGAAAAAAAAATAGAAACATATTTGTAGGCTCCCAAAAAAAGAATAAAATTCTAGCTTATTAATATTAGAAATGCAAAATAAAAGTTCTATAGATCAATCTACAAGAGCACACACTGCTAGCACTATTAGCAAATATAGAATTTATATTTTGTTCTAATTTGCAAATACAAATATTTATTTCATCAGTTTTACTAATTATAAGCTATTTCCCCTGGACCGCCACCCTGCTCGCTTTGTCCATGAGCTGGCTCTGTCGCCGCAGCAACGTGGTATAATAGATTAAAACTAGGAAAAAGCTTGGCTTCAACCGGCGGACGCTCGCGTGCCATCTACCGGCTCCTTCATGTGACGCGTGTCCCGCCTGGACGGTTTCATCTTTTTCTTTCTTTTGGTCAACGTGATTGCTGAGCGCTGTTCACTGTCCTCTACAATATTTTCTGCAACAAGCTATATGTTGCAAGAAAATGTAACAAGACTTATATTGCAGAAACATATTGTAAAAATAAATAAATTGCAACAAGAGCTCTGTTACAAAAAAAAGACTGTAAAAAGATATGTGCTGTAAAAAAAATCTGCAACTTGACATACGTTGCATTGCAATTATAAAAAGTGACGCTCGGTCACTCAATCCACTTGATCCGATGGCTCGCGAGCCGGCTGACCTTTTTAAAAGATTCACCGGCCTACGCATAACAACCGTTGGATCGTCTTGATCCATGCGTCGTCACACACGCTCACACACCTACTCTGTTATTTCTTTTGTCAACCACGTGTCCTCTACCTTATCCTGCAACAATGGTGGTGTTCTGAACCGTAACAGCGAACGGCGACTGCAACTTAGACAATCTTTTGTAACATCAACTTTGTTGCCAAAAAAAATGCAACAAAACCTCTGTTGCAAAAACAAATCTACAACAAAAACTCTGTTCCAAAAAATAATAATCCTGCAACACATCTTATGTTACAAAAAATATATTCTGCGACATAATATTTATTGTAAATGTTTCCGCAACAAGACCTTTGTTGCGAAGTAAAGAGAGACGTTGAGCCACACGATTATGCCACATCCAACGACCCGCGAGGCGGCGGATCTTTTTTAAAGATCCGCCGGCCGACGCGTAGCGGCCCCCTTAAAACTAAGGGAAAGGGTTTTCATAAGATTTTTCCTACATTGGCCGTTCGATTAGTTTCCTTAAGGATTCATTTGTACAATATTTCATAGGAAGTCTAGCATCCACTCCAACCTCTTGGAGAAAATCCTTAATTCTTCCCGTGATACAATTAAACAAACTCAAATCCATAATAATGCAATTGGCATGTCATTTCAATCATACATGGTTCATATTCCCGCGTTTTTGCAATCCTGTGAATCAAAGCCTATAAACCATGTCATGTTGGCTCTCAAAGGAATAAAATACAGACATCTACTGTATGGCCGACTTTCATATCCTTATTGTATTGCGTCTTTTCTTCAAAAATGTATAAACTACTTTAAAAAGACAGAAATATCAGTGCAAACAGAGCCTGAATTATTCTCAGTCTTCAGATGCCACATGGCAGAACACGACCGGCTATCACTGGCGGCCGCTGGGGGTCGTTGCCCGTTTGGGGATACCGCACGCGTGACTCACAAAGGGAGCGTAGAGTCGGCCGACCGCAGAGTGGGGGAAGAGGTCGCGGAGGCACCTGTCGCCGAACCTCTGGAGCACGCCGCAGCACGCCGGGCTCACGCGGCTGGCGAGCTGCCCGGACGCGAGCCACTTGAGGACGTCGACCGCGCAGCGCTCCGCCTGCAGCACCGCGTTCCAGCATTCAGCCGCGACCTCGGCCACCTCGTCCTCTCCCGGGAACGGGCGCGCCGGGACGTCCGTCGCGGATCCTGAAGGCACGGTGGTAGTACCGGTCTTGGTAGCCGGAGGGATCGATATCGCGGTCGTTGGAGTGGATGCCAGGAGGAGGAGCTGGGCTGCGATGAGCGTCAAGGCGACGACCGCGGTCTTGGGGGCCATTGCTGTTTGCTCAACGTCAGCTACACTTTCTGCTTCTGTTGCTCTATGGATTGAAGTGAACAATGGCGTGTGGAGAGACGTCGGAATCGAGGGAAATGCTCAAGTGTTATATAGGGGCTGGGTACGGTGGAAGGATGGCCATATGTGAATCACATGGGCTAACAGTCGACAAGAGCTTAACTGCGTTGGAGTTTCTGTCAGATGGAGTTAATTTGATCAAAACGGGTTATGTTAGCAGTACCGTATCGAGTTAATCTCTTGGTGTTAATTCCTCACAAAGAAACCAATGTATTCTCGGAGTTGATTCTTGATTGTATATCAATTAACTGCAACTTCTCAAAGTGCAACACACAACAGTTCGTGAAGTAAATAGCATAAAACTATTGCAATTCAGGTCAGGGTTTCAAAAAATTAGTACTAAAAATTTGTTTGTTGCTGATAACTATCAGTATTGAAGTCGGCTGTTTCAAAAAACCCAAATAGCCGAGTGCTTTATAATTGATCATGATTATAACAGTTGGGGTCCGCACATAAGAGAACTGATTGTTTGAGCAATAACTGACATGTGGGGCCACATGTCAATGTCTCTTCCACATATTTTTTTACAGAATAAAGCCTATACATTAAAAAAACTCAATCGGGTCCCTACAAACATTTTAAAAAAGAAATAAGATCCTTGCAATCATTTTTAAAAAGCAACCAGGTCCTCGGACATTTTAAAAAAGCAATCCGACATTAAATCCCGGCCATGGAGTCATCGCCGCCGCACCACCATGGCGCCCCACCTGGGGTCGCTGCCACCCCGCCACCACGGGGCTCCGCCTGGAGGCACCGCCCACCAGGGGTCGCCACTTGGGGTTGCTGCCTCGCGCCATTGGGAGTCGCCTGGGCTGCTTCGTCGCACGCGCCCTAGCGCAACACGAGGCAGCCACTGGCCTGGCGGCAGGCGTAGAAAGGTACGGTGAGAAGGAGGTGGGCCGGAGGAGCGGCCAGGGTTGAGCGCCGGAGATCGCCGGTAGTGAAGGGAGCAGCCCTTCTACCCCCTTGGCATGTTCTTCCTCATGTTCCCCTAGGTGGCTTTTATTTATTTTTTTGAAACATGTCGCTTTTATTATTTACTCCATGACTGACATGCTGGCCCGACATGTCAACTAACGGTCAAACAAATGGTTTGTTTAGGGGCGGGCCCGACCTGTCATAAACCGGATCAATTCTAAATTGCAAGCCACAAACCGGTAGGTATCAGCGACAAATAAATTTTTGGTAGTTTTTTGGAACCCTAACCCGAATTGTGGTAGTTTTTTGCTATTTACTATGATTCGTGGGTCGTGGCGAGGCTTTAATCCCTATGAAAGAGAATTCCGCTCCTGCTAGAGCGACTCGGGTGGAGCACTAACCCTAGTCGCCGAGGTTGCCGTCCCCTTCTCCCTTAACTCTATTGCCCCAGGACGATCGATGGCGGTGGTGAGGAGTCTCCTGGCACCTGGAGGCACGGCCAAGCTCTGGGCCATGGCGGCGCGTCAGTCGGCTTCTGGCGACGGCTTCGAGGCGGCGTGGGTCGTGTGGTGCTATCTCTTGAGCTTGCGTTGGTTTTTCCCTTGAAGAGGAAATGGTGATGCAGTGAAGTAGAGTAAGTATTTCCCTCCGTTTGAGAACCAAGATACCAATCCAGTAGGAGAAAACGCACAAGTCACCGAATACCTGCACAAACAATCAAACAAATTTCACCCAACTCGATAAAGGGGTTGTCAATCCCTTCACGGTTACTTGCAAAAGTGAGATCTGACACAGATAGATAAATGGTAAAGTAAATATTTTTGGTATTTTTGGTTTATAGATCGGAGAGTAAAAGATTGCAAAATAGTACATCGGAAACTAGTATGATGGAAAATAGACCGGGGACCTTAGGTCTTACTAGTGGCTTCTCTCAAGATAGCAAATAATACGGTGGGTGAACAAATTACTACCGAGCAATTGATAGAAGAGCGCATAATTATGATGATATCTAAGGCAATGATCATGAACATAGCCATCACGTCCGTGTCAAGTAGACCGAAACGATTCTACATCTACAACTATTACTCCACACCTCGACCGCTATCCGGCATGCATCTAGAGTATTAAGTTCATAAAGAACGGAGTAACGCATTAAGTATGATGACATGATGTAGAGGAATTAACTCAAACAATATGATGAAAACCCTAACTTTTTATCCTTGATGGCAACAATACAATACGTGCCTTGCTTCCCCTATTGTCACTGGGAAAGGACACCGCGAGATTGAACCCAAAACTAAGCACTTCTCCCATTGCAAGAAAAACCAATCTAGTAGGCCAAACTAAACTGATAATTCGAAGAGACTTGCAAAGATATCAAATCATGCATATAAGAATTCAGAGAAGATTCAAATAATATTCATAGATAATCTGATCATAAATCCACAATTCATTGGATCTCGTCAAACACACCACAAAAGAGTATTACATCGAATAGATCTCCGAGAACATCAAGGAGAATATGGTATTGAGAATCAAAGAGACAGAAGAAGCCATCTAGCTACCAACTATGGACCCGTAGGTCTGTGGTAAACTACTCATGCTTCATCAGAAGGGCAATGGTGTTGATGTAGAAGCCCTCTGTAACCGAATCCCCCTCCGGCAGGACACCGGAAAAGGTCCCTAGATGGGATCTCACGGGTACAGAAGGTTGCGGTGATGGAAAAGTCTTTTCGTGGCTCCCCCTGGTGGTTTTGGGGTGTAAGAGTATATATGGCCAAAAGAATTAGGTCAGGAGACCCACGAGGGGCCCACGAGGCAGGGAGGCGTGTCGTACCCCCCCGGGCATGCCCTCCACCCTCGTGGCTACCTCGTGGCGCCTCCGACTTCATCTCCAAGTCTCCTGGTTTGCTTCTAGTCCAAGAAAGATCATCGCGTAAGTTTTATTCCGTTTGGACTCCGTTTGGTATTCCTTTTCTGCTAAACTCTAAAACATGCAAAAAACAGAAATTGGCACTGGGCTCTAGGTTAATAGGTTAGTCCCAAAAATAATATCAATTAGCATATTAATGCATATAAAACATGCAAAATAGATAATATAATAGCATGGAACAATAAAAAATTATAGATACATTGGAGATGTATCAAGCATCCCCAAGCTTAATTCGTGCTCGTCCTCGAGTAGGTAAACGATAAAAACAGAATTTTTGATGTGGAATGCTACCTAACATATTTATCTATGTAATTCCCTTTATTGTGGCATGAACGTTCAGATCCGAAAGATTCAAAACAAAATTTTAGTATTGACATAAGAACAATAATACTTCAAGCATACTAACAAGGCAATTATGTCTCCTCAAAATAACATGGCCAAAGAAAGCTTATCCCTACAAAATCATATAGTCTGTCTATGCACATAAAGTATCCAAATCATGCACAACCCCGGTTTCAGCCAAGCAATTGTTTCATACTTTAGTATTCTCAAACTTTCTCAACTTTCACGCAATACATGAGTGTGAGCCATGGACATAGCACTATAGGTGGAATAGAATGGTGGTTGTGGAGAAGACAAAAAGAGGGAGATAGTCTCACATCAACTAGGCATATCAACGGGCTATGGAGATACCCATCAATAGATATCAATGTGAGTGAGTAGGGATTGCCATGCAACGGATGCACTAGAGCTATAAGTGTATGAAAAATCTCAAAAATAAACTAAGTGGGTGTGCATCCAACTTGCTTGCTCATGAAGACCTAGGGCGATTTAAGGAAGTCCATCATTGGAATACACAAGATAAGTTCTATAATGAAAAATTCCCACTAGTATATGAAAGTGACAAAATAAGAAACTCTCTATCATGAAGATCATGGTGCAACTTTGAAGCACCAGTGTGGAAAAGGATAGTAACATTGTCCCTTCCCTCTTTTTATCTCATTTCTTTGTTTGGGCCTTTATCATTTTTTTATTTGGCCTCCTTTTTCTTATTTCCTTACATGGGACAATGATCTAATAATGATGATCATCACACTTCTATTTACTTACAACTCAAAAAATTACAACTCGATACTTAGAAGAAAAACATGACTCTATGTGAATGCCTCCGGCGGTGTACTGAGATGTGCAATGAATCAAGAGTGACATGTATGAAAGAATTATGAAAGGTGGCTTTGCCACAAATACGATGTCAACTACATGATCATGCAAAGCAATATGACAATGACGAAACGTGTCATAATAAACGGAATGGTGGAAAGTTGCATGGCAATATATCTCGGAATGGCTATGGAAATGCCATAATAGGTAGGTATGGTGGCTGTTTTCAGGAAGGTATATGGTACCGGCGAAAGTTGCGCGGTACAAGAGAGGCTAGCAATGGTGGAAGGGTGAGAGTGCGTGGGACTCAACATTAGTCCTAAAGAACTCACATACTTATTGCAAAAATCTATTATTCATCGAAACGAAGCACTACGCGCATGCTCCTAGGCGAAGGGTTGGTAGGAGTTAACCATCACGTGATCTCGGCCTCCACACAAAGGATGACAATCAAAAACTACCCCATGTTCCAACTTCTTTACATAACGGTTCACCATACGTGCATGCTACGGGCCTCACAAACCTCAACACAAGTATTTATCAAATTCACAATTACTCCACTAGCATAACTCTAATATCACCATCTTCATATCTCAAACCAATCATAAAGAATCAAACTTCTCATAGTATTCAATGCAGTTTATATGAAAGTTTTTATTATATCCCCCTTGGATGCCTATCATATTAGGACTAAATTTATAACCAAAGCAAATTATCATGCTGTTCTAAAGACTCACAAAATAATATAATTGAAGCATGAGAGTTCGTCAATTTCTATAAAATAATGCCACTGTTGTGCTCTAAAAAGATATAAGTAAAGTACTAGAGCAATATTGCCTAGCTCAAAAGATATAAGTGAAGCACATAGAGTATTCTAGTAAATCACGATTCATGCGTGTCTCTCCCAAAAGGTGTGTACAGCAAGGATGATTGTGGAAAACTAAAAAGCAAAGACTCAAATCATACAAGACGCTCCAAGCAAAACACATATCATGCGGTGAATAAAAATATAGCCTCAAGTAAAGTTACCGATAGACGAAGACGAAAGAGGGGATGCCTTCCGGGGCATCCCCAAGATTAGGCTTTTGGTTGTCCTTGAATATTACCTTGGGGTGCCTTGGGCATCCCCAAGCTTAGGCTCTTGCCACTCCTTATTCCATAGTCCATCAAATCTTTACCCAAAACTTGAAAACTTCACAACACAAAACTCAACGGAAAATCTCATAAGCTCCGTTAGTATAAGAAAATAAATCACCACTTTAAGGTACTGTTGCAAACTCATTCTTTATTTATATTGGTGTAATATCTACTGTATTCCAACTTTTTCATGGTTCATACCCCCCGATACTACCCATAGATTCATCAAAATAAGCAAACAACACAAAGAAAACAAAATCTGTCAAACAGAACAGTCTGTAGCAATCTGTAACTCTCGAATACTTCTATAACTCCAAAAATTCTGAAAAATTAGGACAACCTAAGAAATTTGTGCACCAATCCAAAGCAAAAATAATCAGATCAAAAGCATGTTTCAATAAAATCCTGGATATTATTTACTGGGCACAAAAGTTTTTGTTTTTCAGCAGGATCAACACAACTATCACCGTAAGCTATACTAAAGGTTTAACTTGGCGCAAACACTAATTAGAACACAAAACCACATCTAACCAGAGGCTAGATGAATTATTTATTACTAAGCAAGAACAAAAAAGTAAAGAATAAAAATAAAATTGGGTTGCCTCCCAACAAGCGCTATTGTTTAACGCCCTTAGCTAGGCATAAAACACGAATATATCTAGGTATTGTCATCTTTGGTATGCAATCCATAAGTGGCTCTCATAATAGATTCATATGGCAACTTAATTTTCTTTCTAGGAAAGTGTTCCATGCCCTTCCTTCATGGAAATTGGAATCTAATGTTTCCTTCTTTTATATCCGTAATTGCACCAATCGTTCTAAGGAAAGGTCTACCAAGAATAATAGGACATGTAGGATTGCAATCTACGGGCACATAATTCCTATTTGCAACAATAAGAACATCATTAATCCTTCCCATAGGTTTCTTAATAGTAGAATCCGCCAGATGCAAATTTAAAGAACAATCATCAAATTCACGGAAACCTAACGCATCACATAAAGTTTTTGGAAATGGAAACGCTAGCACCTGAATCACACAAAGCATGGCACTCATAATCTTTAATCTTAATCTTAATAGTAGGTTCCCACTCATCATAAAGTTTTCTAGGGTTATAAACTTCCAACTCAAGTTTTTCTTCAAAAGATTGCATCATAGCATCAACGATATGTTTAGTATAAGCTTTGTTTTGATTATAAGCATGAGGAGAATTCAACATGGATTGCAACAAGGAAATACAATCTATTAAAGAACAATTGTCATAATTAAATTCCTTGAAATCCAATAGAGTGGGTTCATTGCTACTTAAAGTCTTGACCCTCTCCAATCCCACTTTTATCAATTTTTGCATCTAGATCTAAAAACTCCGAACCATTGGGATGCCTTTTAACTAAAGTGGACTCATCTCCAGTCCCATATTTATCAAGATTTATATTGGAAAACAAAGATTCAATAGGATTCACATCAATCACTTTTAGATCTTCATCATTATTCTCGTGAAAATGGGAAGAACAGGCTTTTATAAACAGATCCTTTTTGGCACCCATCTTAGCGGTTCTTTCTTTGCACTCATCAATGGGAATTCTCATGGCTTTGAGAGAATCATTGATATCATGCTTAGGTGGAATAGATCTAATGTTGTTTTAACCTTCTTAAGGACCGGGCGTAGCCACACTTGGTTCAACTAAAGTTGGAGAAACTGACACCCGCAAGCCACCTGTGTGCAAAGCACGTCGGTAGAACCAGTCTCGCGTAAGCGTACACGCAATGTCGGTCCGGGTCGCTTCATCCAACAATACCACCGAACCAAAGTATGACATGCTGGTAAGAAGTATGACTTGTATCTCCCACAACTCACTTGTGTTCTACTCGTGCATATAACATCAACGCATAAAACCAGGCTCGGATGCCACTGTTGGGGAACGTAGTAATTTCATAAATTTTCCTACGCACACGCAAGATCATGGTGATGCATAGCAACGAGAGGGGAGAGTGTTGTCCACGTACCCTCGTAGACCGAAAGCGGAAGCCTTACCACAACGTGGTTGATGTAGTCGTACATCTTCACGATCCGACCGATCAAGTACCGAACGCACGACACCACCGAGTTCAGCACACGTTCAGCTCGATGACGTCCCGCGAACTCCGATCCAGCCGAGCTTTGAGGGAGAGTTCCGTCAGCACGACGACGTGGTGATGATGATGATGTTCTACCAACGCAGGGCTTCGCCTAAGCACTACTACGGTATTATCGAGGTGGATTATGGTGGAGGGGGGCACCGCACACGGCTAAGAGATCCAAGGGATCAATTGTTGTGTCTAGAGGTGCCCCCTGCCCCCGTATATAAAGGAGCAAGGGGGAGGCGGCCGGCCTAGGAGGAGGGAGCTCCAAGGGGGGGGGGTCCTACTCCCACCGGGAGTAGGACTCCTCCTTTTCCTATTTGGAGAAGGAGAGGGAAGGAAGAGGAAGGAGGGAGGAAGGAAAGGGGGGGGGCGCCCCCCCTCCCAATTCGGATTGGGCTTGGGGGGGGGGGGCGCCCCCTCCCTTGCCCTTTCCACTAAAGCCCATTAAGGCCCATATACATCCCGGGGGGTTCCAATAACCTCCCGGAGCCCCGGTATTGTGCCAATCTCACCCGGAACCATTCCGGTGTCCAAATATAGTAGTCCAATATATCGATCTTTATGTCTCGACCATTTCGAGACTCCTCGTCATGTCCGTGGTCACATCTGAGACTCCGAACTACCTTTGGTACATCAAAACACATAAACTCATAATATAACCGTCATCTAACTTTAACCGTGCGGACCCTACGGGTTCGAGAACTATGTAGACATGACCGAAACATGATACGTCTCCGTCGTATCTACTTTTCCAAACACTTTTGCCCTTGTTTTGGACCCTAACTTGTATGATTTGAATGGAACTAACCTGGACTGACGCTGTTTTCAGCAGAATTGCCATGGTGTTTTTTTATGTGCAGAAAATAAAAGTTCTCGGAATGACCTGAAACTCCACGGAACACCTTAGAAAAAACAATAAAAAATCCTCGCCAAAGATGAAGACCAGGGGGTCCACACCCTGTCCACGAGGGTGGGGGGCGCCCCCCTGGGCGCGCCCCCTACCTCGTGGGCCCCCTGGTGGCCCTCCGACGCCAACTCCAACTCCATATATTGGCTTTCGGGGAGAAAAAAATCAGAGAGAAGAAATCATCGCGTTTTACGATACGGAGCCGCCGCCAAGCCCTAATCCCTCTCGAGAGGGCTGATCTGGAGTCCGTTCAGGGCTCCGGAGAGGGGGATTCGTCGCTGTCATCATCATCAACCATCCTCCATCACCAATTTCATGATACTCACCGCCGTGCGTGAGTAATTCCATCGTTGGCTTGCTGGACGGTGATGGGTTGGATGAGATTTATCATGTAATCGAGTTAGTTTTGTTAGGGTTTGATCCCTAGTATCCATTATGTTCTGAGATTGATGTTGCTATGACTTTGCTATGCTTAATGCTTGTCACTAGGGCCCGAGTGCCATGATTTCGGATCTGAACCTATTATGTTTTCATGAATATATGTGTGTTCTTGCCTATCTTGCAAGTCTATAGCCACCTACTATGTGTTATGATCCGGCAACTCCGAAGTGACAATAATCGGGACCACTCCCGGTGATGACCATAGTTTGAGGAGTTCATGTATTCACTATGTGCTAATGCTTTGTTCCGGTTCTCTATTAGAAGGAGGCCTTAATTCCCTTAGTTTCCAATAGGACCCCGCTGCCACGGGAGGGTAGGACAAAAGATGTCATGCAAGTTCTTTTCCATAAGCACGTATGACTATATACGGAATACATGCCTACATTACATTGATGAACTGGAGCTAGTTCTGTGTCACCCTATGTTATGACTGTTACATGACGAACCGCATCCGGCATAATTATCCATTGCTAATCCGGTGCCTACGAGTTTTCCATATACTGGTTCTCGCTTATTTACTTTTCCGTTGCTACTGTTACAATCACTACAAAATACCAAAAACATTACTTTTGTTGTCTTTACTTTTGTTATCGTTACCACCACTATCATATTACTTTGCTACTAAACACTTTGCTGCAGATACTAAGTTTCCAGGTGTGGTTGAATTGACAACTCAGCTGCTAATACTTGAGAATATTCTTTGGCTCCCCTTGTGTCGAATCAACAAATTTGGGTTGAATACTCTACCCTCGAAAACTGTTGCGATCCCCTATACTTGTGGGTTATCAAGACCTTTTTCTGGCGCCGTTGCCGGGGAGCATAGCTCTATTCTTTGAGTCACTTGGGATTTATATCTGCTGGACACTATGAAGAACTTGAAAGATGATCGAACTACTATTTTGTCCTCAACTACGAGGGGAGGTAAGGAACTGCCATCTAGCCTTGCACTAGATTCTCCTTCTGTTATAAGTAAGCTTGCGACACCTAAACCTGCTACTGCTATGAATTCTGATATGTCGCATGTTATTGATGATGCCACTTCTGCTATGCATGATACTTATGATGAAACTACTTCTATGCTTGATACTACTGTGCCCCTTGGTGAATTTCTTGATGAGCAAATTGCTAGGTCTAGAGAAAGAGAAATTATTGAACCTGAATACGATGATGATAGTGATTATGAGAATATGCCTGCTATTCCTGAGGGTTATCTTTTTGATGCTGAAGCTTCTGCAACTATTTTTGCTTGCGAGGATAGATATGAACTTAAGAGGTTGCTAGTTAAATGGAGTAAAGAATCTTTTAGAGATAGAATGAGACCCGACCCTGCTTTTGCTACTTCACCTATTTGTGCTCCCGATAAGGATTATTATGATTTTTCTGTTGATCCAGATATAATTACTTTGGTTGAATCTGATCCTTTTTATGGCTATGAATCTGAAACTGTTGTGGCACATCTTACTAAGTTAAATGATAATGCTGCCCTGTTTACCAATAATGAGAGATCGCGCTACCTTTATTTACTCAAAATATTTCCGTTCTCATTAAAGGGTGATGCTAAGATATGGTTTAATTCTCTTGATCCTGGTTGTGTGCAAAGTCCCCAGGATATGATTTATTACTTCTCTGCTAAATATTTCCCTGCTCATAAGAAACAAGCTGCTTTGAGGGAAATATACAACTTTGTGCAAATTGAAGAAGAGAGTCTCCCACAAGCTTGGGGGAGGCTTCTCAAGTTACTTAATGCTTTGCCTGATCATCCTCTTAAGAAACCTGAAATACTTGATATCTTTTATAATGGACTAATTGATGTTTCCAGAGATTACCTGGATAGTTGTGCCGGTTCTCTTTTCAGGGAAAGAACACCGGATGAAGCTGAAATTCTATTGAATAATATATTGACAAATGAAAATAATTGGGCACCTCCTGAGCCAACTCCTGAGCCAGTTCCAGAGCCAATTACTGAGCCTACTCCTAAACCAACTCCGAAGAAGAGAGGTGTTCTATTTCTCAGTCCCGAAGATATGCAAGAGGCAAAGAAATCTATGAAAGAAAAAGGTATTAAAGCTGAAGATGTTAAGAATTTACCTCCTATTGAAGAAATACACAGTCTTAATTTACCACCTGTTGAAGAAGTATATGATCTCAATTACTTATTTACTGAAGAACCTCCCGATATCCCGACACAGGTAGTAAAGGTAAATTCTCTCTATAGATATGATAAAGCTGAAGTTCCCCTACTAAAATTGCTAGTCAGTGCTTGGATGAGTTTGATGACTTTATGTTTAAGCAAGATGACTTTAATGCTTATTTTGGTAGACAATTAAAACATAATACCTTTATGATTAAACGCTTGGGTGATTATATGGCTGATATTAGAGGTGAACTTAAACTTGTTAGCAAACATGCTTCTATGGTTACCACTAAAGTAGAACAAGTACTTAAGGCTCAGAAAGAAGTGCTTGATGAAATGAATAGTAAGAAAAATGATTATGCTGTTAGAGTGGCTACTAGAACTGGTAGAATGACTCAGGAACCTTTGTGTCCTAAAGGCCACCCTAAGAGAATCGAGCAAGATTCTCAGAGAAATAATATTGATGTACCTAGTTCTTCTAAGAGGAAGAAAAAGAAAAATGATAGGACTTTGCAAACTTCTAGTGAACCTATTGCTGAACCACCTGAGAATCCGAATGATATCTTTGTTTCTGATGCTGAAACACAATCAGGTGATGAACATGAACCTAGTGATAATGTTAATGATAATGTTCATGTTGGTGCTCAACCTAGTAATGATAATGATGTAGAAGTTGAACCTGCTGTTGATCTTGATAACCCACAATCAAGGAATCAACATTATGATAAAAGAGATTTTGTTGCTAGGAAACATGGTAAAGAAAGGGAACCATGGGTTCAAAAACACATCCCTTTTCCTCCGAAGCCATCCAAGAAAAAGGATGATGAGGATTTTGAGCGCTTTGCTGAAATGATTAGACCCATCTTTTTGCGTATGCGATTAACTGATGTGCTCAAAACAAATCCTTATGCTAAGTATATGAAGGATATCATTACTAATAAAAGCAAGATACCTGAAGCTGAAATTTCCACCATGCTTGCTAATTACACTTTTAAGGGTGGAATACCAAAGAAACTTGGAGATCCAGGAGTACCTACTATACCATGCTCCATTAAGAGAAATTATATTAAAACTGATTTATGTGATCTTGGAGCCGGTGTCAGTGTTATGCCTCTCTCTTTATATCGTAGACTTGACTTGAATAAGTTGACACCTACTGAACTATCTTTGCAAATGGCTGATAAATCAACTGCTATACCTGTCGGTATTTGTGAGGATGTGCGTGTTGTGGTTGCGAACGTTACTATTTTAACGGACTTTGTTATTCTTGATATTCCCGAGAACGATAGTATGTCTATTATTCTTGGAAGACCTTTCCTTAATACTGCAGGGGCTGTTATTGATTGCACCAAAGGTAATGTGACTTTTCATGTTAATGGCAATGAGCACACGGTACACTTTCCGAGAAAACAACCTCAAGTTTATAGTATCAACTCTATTGGAAAAATTCCATCGATTATATTTGGAGGTTTTGAATTTCCTATCCCTACTGTCAAGAAAAAGTATGATATTCTTATTGTTGGGGATTTTCATATCCCCGTTGAGGTAACTTAGTGTTATTCGAAATTTCTCCGGTTCCGTGATTATTCGGAATGAGTTTGTTAACAAGACTTGATCAACCTTGTTAGTGGGTTCATTTTGATGATCATGAGATGGATGAAACTAGAAGCACAACTTTCTGTACCCTCTTTATATTTTCTGTTATTTAGTAGAAATAAAGTAAAATAGTATTTTTTTGTCTGTCTCCTGACTTATCCGTGCAATATAAAAATATCCCGAAAATAAAAGTCCTCAGAATACCATGCCAATTTAATATGATTTTTTCGGGAATATTTGAGGATTTACTATGCAAAAATTACCACGGGGGGAGCTGCCACCTGGCCACGAGGGTGGAGGGCGTGCCCTATCCCCCTGGGCGTGCCACCCTACCTCGTGGGCCCATGGTGGCCCTCCTCCACTTATCCCTGCACCCATCTTCTTCCTCTACCTCACACAAGCACGAAAAACCAACTCAAGCACGAGTTCCAGCCCCCGTTGCTGTGATTTTCGACCTCCTTGCTCAAAGCACTTCTCGCAGAACTGCTTGGGGAGATTGTTCCTTGGTATGTGACTCCTCCATTGGTCCAATTAGTTTTTGTTCTAGTGCTTTATTCATTGCAAATTTGTGCTGCATAGGTGACCATGTTCTTGAGCTTGTATGTCAAATTTATATGGTTCCAAGTAGTTCCAATGCTTTATATAGGCTCTAGGCACTTGTGGGAATTGTTACTATCAATTTTATTGAAGTTGATCCACTTTTATTTGAAGTTACTAAAAATTTCAGATTGTTTCAGAAAATAATGAAGAGACTTTTGAGGGGCTCGTCGAGCCGAAGCTCTAAGGAAAAACAAAAGGAAGAAGAGCAGAAGCCCAAATTTAATTTGCCTCGCACCGCGGAGGTCCGGCCTTGTGAATGGCCTTCCGATGACTTCTTGAGGAGAGCTGGGATTTATGAAGATTTCTATTTATTGATTGAGAATGCTGGCCTCACCGACTTCCTCCACGACCAACGTCATCAGTATCTCTTACTCACAAATACTTTTGTGCAAAACTTCTACTTTTTCCCTAAGAAATCACCTCCAACAGTAGAGTTTCATTTATATGACGTAGTTAAAGAGATGACATTAGCTGAATTCTGCGAGGTTTGCATAATACCCTTTGAGGGCACCTTAGATGAACCCCACCGTAACGAAGTAGAAGCTTTTATTAACACCATCACGGTGGGAGAAACCAGGAAGGTTTCTGATGCAAGGATCACTAGCATACATTTTCCTGTTTTACGCTACTTCGCTTTATTTGCTAGTCATTGCTTGATTGGACGCGGGAACTGTGGGAACCTTAGTATTCCTGATATTATTATTTTGTTCCATGGTTTATACCGCAATAACTCTGTTAGTATGGGTGGAATTGTTGCTAGACGGTTAAGTCTGAACCGTACTAAGGGCCCCATCTTTGGAGGCATTTATGCTTCACGCCTTGCTGAACATTTTGAAATACCTATTAGGCATGAGGAGAAAGAAGAAACAGCGCTGCCCTGTGCTTATTTAGATTATAAGAGTATGATAGCGCATGATTTTCTTGTTAAGAGTCGCGAAGGGGAGCTCAAATACAAATTATACTTTGATAAACATCATCCTAAGACTATTACTTTGCGTGCCCCTTCTTTGTTTAACTTATCTGCAGGTCCTCACATCGTTCCATGGGCAGCCGTTCAATCCTATCGGAATCCTGTACCAGCCCCGGAACCGGAGCCACAAGATGAGCCTCCACGACTATCTGTTTATTCTTGGGATCCAGAGGAGGTTGCCAGCCACTGGTAGCCGGAGCCTTCTTCGTCGCAGTATGACCCCAGCTTCACCTACGGGTATCCGCCAGGCTATCCCTGGCAATAGACCAACTTAGGCCAAAAGCCTAAGCTTGGGGGAGTACGTATTTCCCACCGACATTACATTCATGTTCACACACACTCATTGCTAGATGTCGGTGCTCATACTCTTTCATTGTATTATCCATGCTAGTTTATTTCCTTTTTCTTGCTTTCTTCTTGTGTGTTCAATAAACCTTAAGAAAAAACAAAAAAAAATAGTGGTAGTTTATTTCTTTGCCGTAGTAATTAAAAATAAAACCCAAAAACATTTCCCGTTCTTCTTTTGCTTGTTGGGAGCTTTCCCGTGTAAATAGTTTTTATTTCTTTTCCTTTCTTTGGGGGTTGAGAAGACCATATTGAAAATGCTTAGTGGCTCTCATATGCATGATTGTTTATTTAACTTAGATCCCATATTACTTGTCTTCTTTCTTGAGTTGAATGCTTGCAGATTCCAGCTTAGTCCAATGCACATGCACTCTTATTATTTTACACATCGGTCGGTCGTGCAAGTGAAAGGCAATAATGATGATATATGATGGACTTATTGGGATGAGAAAAGCTGGTATGAACTCGACCTCTCTTGTTTTTGTAAATATGATGATTCATCGTTCCTGATTCAGCTATTATGAAGTAAACATATTTGCAATGACATTTAGAGATTATAGTTGCTTGTGCCATGCTTGATTAGCTATGAGTTATAATGGTTTACCTTGCGTGCCAACATGCTATTAGAATGATTATGATGTGTTATGATGGGATGGTATCCTCCTTTAAATGAATTGAGTGACTCGACTTGGCACATGTTCACGCCTGTAGTTGAATCAAATCAACATAGCCTTCATGATATTTATGTTCATGGTGGATTATATCTACTCATGCTTGTATTCGGTGTAAATTAATTTTAATGCATGTTTACGACTGTTGTCGCTCTCTCAGTTGGTCGCTTCCCAGTCTTTTACTAGCCTTCACCTGTACTAAGCGGGAATACTGCTTGTGCATCCAAACTCCTTAAAACCCCAAAGTTTTTCCATATGAGTCCACTATACCTAACTATATGCGGTATTTACCTGCCGTTCCAAGTAAATTTGTATGTGCCAAACTCTAAACCTTCAAATAAACATTCTGTTTTGCATGCTCGATTAGCTCATATGTCAACTAGAGTTGACCTTATCTTCCGTGTTAGGCGGGTTATTCTCAAAAGGAGTGGACTCCGCTCCTCATTCACGAGAAAATGGCTGGTAGCCGGGATGCCCAGTCCCATGCTTTATGCAAACTAAATCAAAATAACTGCAAACAAAACTCCCCCTGGGACCCGTTGAATGTTGGAGGCACTCGTTGTTTCGAGCTAGCCATGGATTCATGCTTGTGGAGGAGGGGGAGTATAAACTTTACCATTCTGTTTGGGAACCGCCTATAATCTGTTTAGCATGGAAGATATCGTCGTCTTTTAGTTGTTATGTTGACAATGAGAGTATGCCGCTCAAAATATAATTTATCTCTATTTCAAAACCGAGCTCTGGCACCTCTACAAATCCCTGCTTCCCTCTGCGAAGGGCCTATCTATTTACTTTTATGTCGAGTCATCACCCTTCTTATTAAAAGCACCCGCTGGAGAGCACACTGTCGTTTGCATTCATTATAATTGGTTTATATTGGGTATGACTTGACTGGATCTCTTTTACCATGAATTACAATGTTTAGTCAGTCCTCGATCTTTAAAGGTGCTCTGCATTTATGTTTTGCAGTCTCGGAAAGGGCTAGCGAGATACCATTTTGTTATATCAGGTTATGATTATTTTGAGAAAGTGTTGTCATCCGAGTTTTATTATTATGGCTCGCTAGCTGATTATGATATTGATATGAGTAATTGTGAGACCTACGTGTTATTGTGAGTATGGTTAGTTCATAATATTTGCTGAACTTGAATGCTGGCTTTTCATGTTTACAACAACAAGAGCAAACAGAGTTTGTAAAAGTGTTTCTTTTTCTCTTTTAGTTTGTCAACTGAATTGCTTGAGGACAAGCAAGGGTTTAAGCTTGGGGGAGTTGATACGTCTCCGTCGTATGTACTTTTCCAAACACTTTTGCCCTTGTTTTGGACCCTAACTTGTATGATTTGAATGGAACTAACCCGGACTGATGCTGTTTTCAGTAGAATTGCCATGGTGTTGTTTTATGTGCAGAAAATAAAAGTTCTCAGAATGACATGAAACTCCACGGAACACCTTAGAAAAAACAATAAAAAATCCTCGCCAAAGATGAAGACCAGGGGGTCCACACCCTGTCCACGAGGGTGGGGGCGCCCCCTGGGCGCGCCCCTACCTCGTGGGCCCCATGGTGGCCCTCCGACGCCAACTCCAACTCCATATATTGGCTTTCGGGGAGAAAAAAATCAGAGACAAGAAATCATCGCGTTTTACGATACAGAGCCGCCGCCAAGCCCTAATCTCTCTCGGGAGGGCTGATCTGGAGTCCGTTCGGGGCTCCGGAGAGGGGGATTCGTCGCGGTCGTCATCATCAACCATCCTCCATCACCAATTTCATGATGCTCACCGCCGTGCGTGAGTAATTCCATCGTAGGCTTGCTGGACGGTGATGGGTTGGATGAGATTTATCATGTAATCGAGTTAGTTTTGTTAGGGTTTGATCCCTAGTATCCATTATGTTCTGAGTTTGATGTTGCTATGACTTTGCTATGCTTAATGCTTGTCACTAGGGCCCGAGTGCCATGATTTCAGATCTGAACCTATTATGTTTTCATGAATATATGTGTGTTTTTGATCCTATCTTGCAAGTCTATAGTCACCTACTATGTGTTATGATCCGTCAACCTCGAAGTGACAATAATCGGGACCACTCCCGGTGATGACCATAGTTTGAGGAGTTCATGTATTCACTATGTGCTAATGCTTTGTTCCGGTTCTCTATTAAAAGGAGGCCTTAATATCCCTTAGTTTCCAATAGGACCCCGCTGCCACGGGAGGGTAGGACAAAAGATGTCATGCAAGTTCTTTTCCATAAGCACGTATGACTATATACGGAATACATGCCTACATTACATTGATGAACTAGAGCTAGTTCTGTGTCACCCTATGTTATGACTGTTACATGACGAACTGCATCCGGCATAATTATCCATCGCCAATCCGGTGCCTACGAGTTTTCTAGATACTGGTTCTCGCTTATTTACTTTTCCGTTGCTACTGTTACAATCACTACAAAATACCAAAAACATTACTTTTGCTATCTTTACTTTTGTTACCGTTACCAGCACTATCATATTACTTTGCTACTAAACACTTTGCTGCATATACTAAGTTTCAAGGTGTGGTTGAATTGACAACTCAGCTGCTAATACTTGAGAATATTCTTTGGCTCCCCTTGTGTCGAATCAACAAATTTGGGTTGAATACTCTACCCTTGAAAACTGTTGCGATCCCCTATACGCTGGGTTATCAATACACGTCTCCAGTCAATAACCAATAGTGGAACCTGGATGCTCATATTGGCTCCTACATATTCTACGAAGATCTTTATCGGTCAAACCGCATAACAACATACGTTGTTCCCTTTGTCATCGGTATGTTACTTGCCCGAGATTCGATCGTCGACATCTCAATACCTAGTTCAATCTCGTTACCGGCAAGTCTCTTTACTCGTTACGTAATGCATCATTCCGCAACTAACTCGTTAGTCACATTGCTTGCAAGGCTTATAGTGATGTGCATTACCGAGAGTGCCCAGAGATACCTCTCCGACAATCGGAGTGACAAATCCTAATGTCGAAATATGTCAACTCAACAAGTACCTTCGGAGACACCTGTAAAGCACCTTTATAATCACCCAGTTACGTTATGATGTTTGATAGCACACAAAGTGTTCCTCCGGTAAACGGGAGTTACATAATCTCATAGTCGTAGGAACATGTATAAGTCATGAAGAAAGCAATAGCAACATACTAAACGATCAAGTGCTAAGCTAACGGAATGGGTCAAGTCAATCACATCATTCTCCTAACGATGTGATCCCGTTAATCAGATGACAACTCATGTCCATGGTTAGGAAACTTAACCATCTTTGATTTACGAGCTAGTCAAGTAGAGGCATACTAGTGACACTCTGTTTGTCTATGTATTCACACATGTATTATGTTTCCGGGTAATACAATTCTAGCATGAATAATAAACATTTATCATGATATAAGGAAATAAATAATAACTTTATTATTGCTTCTAGGGCATATTTCCTTCAGTGCCACCTTGGGAGAGTTGTGGGTGTGTAGTGGCATTGTGGGGTGGTTGTTGGGTGTGCGGAATCATCAGAGATGGAGGGATGCCTTAGTGTTTCATCTTGCTAGACCAACGTTGGTCCACCGATTGGTCAACACCTTCGTCCTTGATGGGGAGGGGATATGGTACATTTTCCCCACTAGCAGGAACACGACGATGGTGGCATGGACATGTGTCGATTCCTACAGGCCAGATATGCTATCAATAACATTTTTTTGTTCCTTCTATGTATCTTGTTCAATGACCTCACTCTACAACAATTTATTCTCTTTTGTGAGTCGATATGTGCGCCTCAACATGGTTCTTCACATGGTGTTCTTAGCACAACAACGTGGATGTCCTATAGATCTCCCATGGTGAGTTGTTCCATCTTCTACAATACGACGCCCTTGAACTAGGGCGATGGGTAGGGGTCCTCTCCGAATTTGAAGAGGAGTGGTACAAGGATGGGGTCCACCTTTCAGAGTAGATAAGAGTGTGTTCCATCGTTGTTGGTTCATGTCTCCAATTGAAGTGTACACTCTACGCTATGTTGATTCACTTGCGTTTAGAGAGTTCCATCAAAACCAAAGCTAGTGCTTTAATTGCTTTTCTGTAATGTGTTTGTTGTCTTTTGTGCTTGTAAGTTGTTTCAACAACATTGTGCAGAAATTCACAGGGGCACATAGTGTGCAAGCATGTACCTTAGTGGCCACACTATTGCTTCACGGTTTATAAACTCGTTTACGCGATTCATTGTTAATTCATGCACATGGGGTCCATGCACGACAACTTTTGGCAGCTTCACTCATCGCGCCTCTCGTGCTCCTTCTTTTGACTTTTAAATTTGAATATATTATATCCTTTCAACCAAAGGTATAATTTATGTTTCGTTTGCATATGCATATTCCTTGCAGTCACTACAGGAATCAGGTATTTTGCCATTTGCCATGGCATACGGCAAAGGCAGAATCACGGACGGCAAAGACCTTTGCTGTCTGCTTGCAGACGGCCCCACTTCCAGCATAGAAAACCACGGTAAAAGGATTCTTTACCGTTTGCATAAATTAAGCGGACGACAAAGATCTTTGCCGTCAGCCATACAGTGAAAGCAGACGGCAAAGCCAGTGGACGACATAGCACATGGGGTTAGCCCCGTTAGGTGGCTAACGGCGGTCTTTGCCGTCTACCTGTAGATGGCAAAGAGACAACCTCCTTTGCCGTCTACCAGGTGACGTCAGCTGGTCTTAGTGTGACCGGTGTACATCCACGCATGATTACTCATCTTGCCTAGGTACTGGACACACATGAAATATATATATAATTCAGCATGTATATTCATCAGTTAATCTAGTTTGTCAATTTTATAACATCCATGCAACATACACTCTAATAGGTAAATATAGGTCCTACCCATCCGAGTATGTGTAGATTGGGTTCGTTTTCCCATGCTCTGCTCTAGATCCGACACAAAATTTCGGCAGCACCTCCTCGCTGTTTTCCTGATACACGTCTCGGCAATAAACAGAGAGGATGTGTACCCGGAGAAAAACAGAGAGGCACTGACGAAATTATGCGTCAGATCCGGAGCAGCGCATATGGGAAACTGAACCCAATCTACACATACTCGGGCTGTTCATGGATAACATTGGACAATTCGAAAGAATCACGATTATAAATATGCAAATGCATGCATATTTATAACTGTAACCCTTTCGAATGAGAGACACATACTGATGATTGAAGACACTCATAGCTAGCAGGTTTCATCGGCACAAAAACCAGAACAGAGCAAATAATGAAGGGGGAGGAGGAGAAGTCATTTGTGCTCACCGACGAACGCAGGGGCGGAGCTCATCGAACACCAGACCCTCGCAGCTACGAAACAAGTGCACATTTAAATCCAAAGATGAGTAACATAACATTATTGTTTTTTTGTCAACCTAACTAAATATTTACAATAGGATGCCACCACCAAGTTGTAAAAAAAGATTCGTGCTGCTCGTTCCTCGCAACAACCCCTAAACTAAAGAGTTATCATTTTGGGTTCCGTCGACGTTGACGCACCCCTAACCTATATAGATGTCATTCAGGGTTCCGTCAACGTCTTCTTCTTCCTCTTTTCCTCTTCTTCCTTATTTTCCTTTTTCCTCTTCTTCTTCTCCTCTCCTCCTCCTCCTCCTCCTCCTCCTCCTCCTCAACTCCTCCTCCTCCTCCTCCTCCTCTTCTTCTTCTTCTTCTTCTTCTTCTTCTTCTTCTTCTCCTCCTCCTCCTCCTCCTACTCTTCTTCCTCCTATTCCTCTTCTTCTTCTACTTATTCTTATTTTAATTTTTTTCCATCTTTCTTCTTTCTTCTTCTAATTATGTAAATCTAAACTAAACCTAAACCTAAACCTAAATAGCAAAGAACAGAAAAAACAGAGAAAAAGAGCTCACCCTGGAGGGGAGGAGGGGGCCGGTGGAGGAGGGCCGCCGCAGGGGAGGAGGCGGCACCGCGGCCTTCCCCCCTAGGCCGCCACAGGGGACGGGATGGCCGCAGCGACGTGGTCCGGGCGGGGCGACGGGCGGCCTGGGTGGGGCGACGTGGCCGGCAGGTGGCTGGCCGAGGCGGCGGGGGTAAGGGGCGGTGGGGGCGGTAGGGGTCGGGGGTGGCGGCCGACGGGTGCGGTGGGGGTCGGGGGAGGAGAGAGAGAAGAGAGAAAGAGAGGAGGTGTGGGGGTGGGCCGTTAGCCGTTAGGTAGTGATTTCTTTGCCGTCTGCTAGCTGACAACAAAGAGGTGAGGGTGGGCCGTTATAGTGTACTGCCCGGCGCTGGCCTCCATTGGACCCCACCCCCACCTCTTTGCCGTCTGAAGAACTGGCTGATGGCAAATTCTCTGGCCGTCTGCTTAGAAAAGGTAGACAGCAAAGAACTGGCTGATGGCAAATTCTCTGATTCCAGTAGTGAGTGTTTTTGTTTGCATATTCGTGTACCTTGCCATGAGGGCTTTTAAAGAACACAAC
This sequence comes from Triticum timopheevii, assembly GCA_963921465.1. NCBI lineage: Eukaryota > Viridiplantae > Streptophyta > Magnoliopsida > Poales > Poaceae > Triticum > Triticum timopheevii. The sequence goes on from OY997270.1 coordinate 548,517,999, forward strand.
ATTTTAACATGTTTTGATAAAGTTTAAGAAAGTATCAAGTTTTAACTATTAAAATTTGACAATATTATATGGCGAACGTTAGCTGGGAGGGTGGTGGCAAGCGAAAACTTTTTGCTGTCGGTTTTGGGTTCTTGGCGTGATCAAACAGTGACAGTTTTAAACGAAAAATACCTTCTTACGAAGAAACTGCCATCACGTTCTAAAGAGGTTGTCATCCTCGTCACAACTAAAACTGCCAGCGGAATCGTGCGAAATGCCAACTCCTCGCAGCCAATGTTCTCTAGTTAGAGGGTCCTTAAAAGATAGTCGTTATATTAAAATTTACCAAGTTTATTTCCAAAATAAAAAGGATTATTTCGTAAAAGAGCAAGGAAAATAAGATGAATCTCTGAGCCTGGTTCATTCCTGTTTTCTCAAACAAAGTCTGAATTATTCTAGAGGATTGCTAATTTTCATCCGGATGAAAACAATTCACTTTCATCCGTTTTTCTGTCCGTCAGATTCTGGTGTCAAGATTCGCGTTTTTCCTTTCTTTTCCAGACTCGGGGGTGTTTTGTTCGTTACCGGGCCCATAATCTTCTCCCTGAGACCCGTTAATCCTGGCGGGTCCGTGTACTAGCCGGTTTTTTCTTTTATTCCTGGACGACGACGACCGGCTATTATTACTGGCGTTGGCCGGGGGTTGCCCCTAAGGGGATCCCGCACGAGTGACTGACCAGGGGAGGGAAGAGCTTGCCGACCGCAGAGTCGGGAAAGAGATCGCGGAGGCACCTGTCGCCAACCCTCTGCAGCACGCTGCAGCACGCCAGGCTCACGTGGCCGGCGAGCTCCGGGGATACAAGCCACTTTAGGATGTCGACTGCGCAGCTCTTCGCCTGCAGCACCACCTTCCAGCAGTCAGCCGCGGCCTCGGCCACCTCGCCCTCGCCCGGGAACGGGAGAGCCGGCACGTCCGCCACGGTCGCGGGTGCCGACGGCACGGTAGTACCAGCCGTGGTAGCCGGCGGGATGGATATCGCCATCGTTGGAGTGGACGTGAGGATGAGGAACTGCACCACGAGGAGGGTGAAGGTGCCGACCGTGATCTTGCCTGCCATTGCTACGTATGTTTGCTCAACGTCAGCTGCACTTTGTGCTTCTGCGCGATGTGGATCGAACAATGGCGTGCGCCTGGTCCGGTGTGGAGATGGCTGGGTCCAAGGAGATGCTCGAGCGTTATATAGCGCATGGGGTTGGAAGGATGGTTATGGGAATGACATGCACTAACAGTCGTCAAGCGTGATTGCGTTGGAGTTTCTCAGATTGAGTTAATTTGATCAAAATGGATTACAACACCAGTACCGTACCGAGTCAAAGTCAACAATAGGTTCTATAGCTAATTATCGTTATGTAACCTCAATTACAGACCTAGTGCAGGAGTTTCGCGTCCAGCGGTTTTCGTCTTCTCAGGCAACGTCAACGTTTACCGGAAGGAAGGTGCTTTGGAGCACATGAATGGAGATGAGTCTTTACAGTCGGGAGAGCATAGGATATGTCCCCGTCCAACGAGTCACATCGGCTTTGCCCTCGCAGCTCGTGGCGAGCTACTTATTCGTCTCATAAAGAAAATATTGCTATGGTGCGTGCTTTGAGGATCTGGTAATGGTGGGTGCTCGCCTTCTTCCTCTCTGGTGGGTGGGTTGTGAAGTGTAACCAAGGTGTGGTGTGCAGGGACTAGTGGAGTGTTTGTAACTCTGTGCTACCTCTGTTTCTAAATATAAATTATTTTGGCAGTTTAAATTAGACTGTCAGGCGTCTTATATATTTTTCTGACAAAGGATGATTTTTATTGGCTCAAAATGGAGTGTCAAAGGACAAACACAATGAGCACACACTCGGTTTGTGCATAGTTAGGATACACACAACCAACATCAACGCACAAACACAAAAAACTAACCAACAAGTAGCAAAGTCATAAAAGACCAAAACTATGCGTAGGCGACAAAGAAAAAAGTGATCAGCTCTACAATGGGCAAACTACGGCAATGATCATATCCGCATCAATCATCTCATGACAACACACTGACGACGAGATTTTTCAACGACGACGCTTTCAAGAAGGAGGCGACACTCAAGCATCATCGTTGCCGGATCCAAAGCCAAGGCAAGATCTATATTTTCACCCTGAAGAATCAGTTCGAGCATATCCAAACAATGCCTTCCACAAGGTAACCACGTAAAAATATCATCATTGCTCGGTATAACCAACTCGGGTCAGACATAGGCTTTCATCCCAGAGCTCGACGCCGGGTGGTCGAGTAGCACCACCATCAACATCACTTGTGTTGTCGCCACCTCTTTGCCCTGACCCAGCAGCGACATGTGCCGCTGCCGCTGCACAACCATCCCTCCGCGTCAGCCATCGTCCATAGTTTGCATCTCATCGCCCAAGTCAACCACCGGATCTGGAGGGGGGACTCTCATAAAGATCTTTCAGTGGCCACCGCAATCAAAAGACAACGTCTTATATATTTAGAACAGAGGATTTTTTCGGTTATTTTACTCATTTGGAATTTTGCATCTCTCTTTCTAGAGTCTTCTGTCAGGGCTATCATATTGGGACAGACTGCCTTACAATTAGTCTTCAAAATAATTGGCGTATGCATGGAGACCGCAGCATATAACCCTGCTAAACAAGAAGTTTCCGCGTCCTCCACAATAGAACAAACTGGATGGAATTTTCAAGAAGATAAAATCACCCGTCCCTCATGATCTCTGGCCACAACGTGCATGCTAGCAAAAGTTCCATTTGCCACAAAGCTCGCGTGGACATTAATCTTGACAATTCCTGCATTTGGCGTTCCCAAAATGTATGGGACAAGTCAGTCGATTGAATGCTAACTTGGTCCACAACCTGTTTACCTTCATGAAGATCATATATATAAAGCAGTTTTCTTTGGAGCTCCAGTGAAGGATGTCCAGATTTGTTTAAGAAAATAGCCGAACCTGAAATCAAAGTTTTCATCCCAAAGATTGCATTATTCCTAAAATGGCAACCTCTCGAAAAAAGGAGCAACAATTTTGATCTTGTATCTCCATTAACCATATGCAACAGAAGGAGTAGCCAAGGAGGACTGTCATGCCATATGAACTCCTCCCAGGAAAATTCCAAACATCACCCACCGCTAAACGAAGTGTGTGTGCTTTTGGGCATACAATGGAAGTATGAACGACATCATGCTCTTATGATCCACTAATGGTGCATGTACTACATTCAATATTGTGACGTCTTAGCCTGGATGATGACACTGCTAGACTATTCATAGCTGCATGCGAAGCGAAAACTCGGACCTAGGAGGTACATTAGTTTTTCAAATGAGGTTTCAAAGGTTCCTCGGTCCATTCACGACATCAATGTATTGGACAGAATCTGGAGAAGTAACATTCTCGTGTGGTGCCAATTTACAAGCACTCCAAGGTCCAAACTAAAAACAACTCAATTGTGCTCATAGTGCCACGGAACAAAATCATCACCCACGATGTTAGGGAACACGTAGGCCCAACAAAATCTCAACATCATGAGGGTAAAAAATATATATCTAACCACATCCACATCCCATCTCCTAGTGTTGGGGACAAGGAGGTCACACATGCACTTAGTCTTGATCTATTACTCTTAGCAGAAATTTTTAGCTCGGACATTCTAGGAACCCAATTGTCCCACCAAACATTGACATTCTTCCCATCATACACTGTCCGAAGAACTCCCCTTTTCAACAATTTCAAATCATGCACAATGCCGACGGTGATCTAGAACGCGGAAAAGAAGTGTCCAAAAAATGACCATTTGGGTAATATCTTTCCTGGCAACGTGGGAAAGAAGTGTCCAGAAATGATCATAAAGCGAGCACAAATTTAAAAATCCACATTGTGCAAGTTGGGAGGGCGTGAAGCACGTATTTCATCAAAATCCTCCTTGGGCGCACTAGAAAGATACTTCCCCGTCCAATCTAATAGGCCCTTCATAATTTTTAAATTTTACACATTGAAATTTGCCAAACTTCATGTGCTCTACAGGAGCTGGGAGTCACAAATATTTGTCCTCAAAACTATCATCAACTACCTAAAGAAATCACCATGGCTCCCACTTGGTCCTACACACTGCATTTTTTGCCAAACATAACAGAGCAGTTGGAAGGGCTCAACTTCTGCCCCGTACCCACATGTACGAAGCCAATTTCTTTATCTAACCAAAGCACGATCAATAGAAGCTTTAAAAATACATTGAAATCATCTGCAATAAGGAAGTTTGAAACCCTAGGTTCTTGTCTACAAATTGTAAATTCCAGGTGAATACCTTTTGAAATGGCATCGTGTAAAACAAGCGAGAAAGCATCATCCACTAGCCAAAACAGATAAGGCCAGACAGGATGACCTTGTCTAATACCACGAGATAGGGAGAAAATTCAAGATGTCGACTACATCTTAGAAAATATATTGCGCATTTAACACACTCCATCTTTCATTTAATACATATATTCGGGAAACTTGATGCGGCAAATATATCCTTCAAAAATTACCAATCAACTTTGTCATGCGCCTTAGCCGTATATAGTTTGTATGCACAAACTTAGCCCTTGTATTCTTTATCGAATTCATAGAATGCAAGCACTCAAATGCAATAAGAGCGTTATCGGTAATCGAACTTCTAGGAATGAACACATTTTAAGTCGAAGAAACTATACCATCTAGCATAGGCCGTAGTCTAGTGATCATACATCTAGATCTAATTCATGCACAGGTTTCGTCGCACAAGTAGTTTCTTATGGTTTTCTAAATTATGTGTATGTAAGTTGAAAGTGGCCTGAGATGAACTCAACAATAATTCAAACTGAGATTGAGTTATTGACTCATTTCCAACCCTAAGCATAGATGTCGGATATTTAGACTAAACTTTATTAGTTCTTTATATACAACTTATCTTTGCAACATGTAAACTTTACTAATTACATTTTTAATAATAAACAACTATGTAATGATACAATTAAATATTAAGGTCTAATATATTCGTTATGTCATGTTAACACCAACCATGAAGAATACAGTTTAGTTAAGTTAAAAAACTATTATGAAGAGTGACATTTTTCTTTTCTTTTCGGGACATTGCCTCTTTTTTTTGGTTTTGGTTTAACCAAATTTCCCATATCAGAAAAAAACCGAGAAGAACAAGAACATAAGACTTCACAAATTAATTAGTGCCATTTAAATGAATTGCAAATCTATATTACCGTTCATGTTTATTATATTTTGCTTAGAAAAATCTGGAGTATGGAAAATATCAATGGCCTATTTGTCCTAGAACTGTTACATTGATATTTCGCTGATTTTCCATGGTCCGGCATTTCTTCCATGTTCTTGGGTTCAACAAATAATTGCCATCTAATGCGCCCTTTGTACTTGGTCTTGAATTACCATAATTCAACTCAACCCAACATCATATGTGTCTAGTCATTGATTTGGTATGAAGTCTGCATAAAAATGCTTGCTTTGTACTTGATAAACGTTATCACTTGTAACATATACACAAGGAAAATTTCAAATCCCTGTTTTTATTTTAAGTTTGACCGACACCCTGCATAGTTCGTAAGTCAATCCCAAAAGTTACAGTTGTCGAGAGACTTTTCAACCGCTCCTAACATTTGTACAAGGGCGTGGAATTCATAGTCGAGTGGACATCACGTCAGGAGACAATGGGTTCTTGGATACAAATCACAGAGGCACATAATTTACCCAGGCCCTCGAAGAGGGCAAAATTTCTACTTCCTACCTTACTCTTTCCTTATATATGTGGAGAATACAAGAGACTACAATGTCAGGGAAGGGACTCGGCGAGTCAGTGATAGTCGTTGAGTTCTGATGATGGTGGAGATTCAGGTGTTAAGTGCTGGAATCCTTTTGTGGCATAGGCTAAACTATATGGTGAGGGAAAGGTCCCCCTCTATGATGCCCATGGTACCCCTTCTATAGCATAGGTTAAGGAATGCTTCCAAGCTAGGGGGGAGGGACATGTAGGGATAGGAGTTGGACCAAGTGTCGGTCTATGACACGTTTAGGTCGTTTTTCCTTATTCGTAGAGAATTTCCTGGTTCACCATACATCGTATGATGGTAAGTCTCCTCCCGAGGGGGTGGCGATCCTTCTAGTGTTCATAGGGTGTCCTGGGGGTCACTTTGACATCGAAAGGAGGTGCATATTGATATGTGATATGACTTATCATCAACACCACACTTTGATGTCGAAAGGAGGCGCACATAGATATGTGATTTGACTTATCATCAACACCACTGACTTGCACATGTGACCTCATCAATATTTATGCCTTAGACTTCTATCTAGAGAATGAGACATAGATACACAATATTTATTATTTATTGGCCATATTATGATAGATTAGAACATCTTCGATGCATACAACTTAGGACCAAATAATGAAAGGTCCTAGTAGAGCATCCTTCTTATTGTACTGAGTAGAGCCGTGTTGGATCCTAGCCAGCTGTGCCTTATGGGCTCAAGTTTTGACGAATAAGCTTTCGATAGAGATCAATACCGCCATCTTGAAATAGTTACAAACGAGATCAAAATTTTTGGGCCCTTGAGTCGGAGCTGGTGCGGACCTAGAAGATATGCTTTTCTCTGTCGGCGATGGCAAGTATATTGGTATGAGAAACATGTGACCGCATATGTTTAGCTGATGGTGGATGAAGAATTAAATTGCTAGATGTAAGGATCGATGGGTGAGGATTTTGTACTCCAAGCTTCATGCAGCTCTTTATTTTGAAAAGAAATAGAAACATATTTGTAGGCTCCCAAAAAAAGAATAAAATTCTAGCTTATTAATATTAGAAATGCAAAATAAAACTTCTATAGATCAATCTACAAGAGCACACAATGCTAGCACTATTAGCAAATATAGAATTTATATTTTGTTCTAATTTGCAAATACAAATATTTATTTCATCAGTTTTACTAATTATAAGCTATTTCCCCTGGACCGCCACCCTGCTCGCTTTGTCCATGAGCTGGCTCTGTCGCCGCAGCAACGTGGTATAATAGATTAAAACTAGGAAAAAACTTGGCTTCAACCGGCGGACGCTCGCGTGCCATCTACCGGCTCCTTCATGTGACGCGTGTCCCGCCTGGACGGTTTCATCTTTTTCTTTCTTTTGGTCAACGTGATCGCTGAGCGCTGTTCACTGTCCTCTACAATATTTTCTGCAACAAGCTATATGTTGCAAGAAAATGTAACAAGACTTATATTGCAGAAACATATTGTAAAAATAAATAAATTGCAACAAGAGCTCTGTTACAAAAAAAAGACTGTAAAAAGATATGTGCTGTAAAAAAAATCTGCAACTTGACATACGTTGCAAAAAATTCTGTAACATGACCCATGACGCAGGAATTTCCTGCAACACGACCAGTGTTGCAATTATAAAAAGTGACGCTCGGTCACTCAATCCACTTGATCCGATGGCTCGCGAGCCGGCTGACCTTTTTAAAAGATTCACCGGCCTACGCATAACAACCGTTGGATCGTCTTGATCCATGCGTCGTCACACACGCTCACACACCTACTCTGTTATTTCTTTTGTCAACCACATGTCCTCTACCTTATCCTGCAACAATGGTGGTGTTCTGAACCGTAACAGCGAACGACGACTGCAACTTAGACAATCTTTTGTAACATCAACTTTGTTGCCAAAAAAAAAACTGCAACAAAACCTCTGTTGCAAAAACAAATCTACAACAAAAACTCTGTTCCAAAAAATAATAATCCTGCAACACATCTTATGTTACAAAAAATATATTCTGCGACATAATATTTATTGTAAATGTTTCCACAACAAGACCTTTGTTGCGAAGTAAAGAGAGACGTTGAGCCACACGATTATGCCACATCCAACGACCCGCGAGGCGGCGGATCTTTTTTAAAGATCCGCCGGCCGACGCGTAGCGGCCCCCTTAAAACTAAGGGAAAGGGTTTTCATAAGATTTTTCCTACATTGGCCGTTCGATTAGTTTCCTTAAGGATTCATTTGTACAATATTTCATAGGAAGTCTAGCATCCACTCCAACCTCTTGGAGAAAATCCTTAATTCTTCCCGTGATACAATTAAACAAACTCAAATCCATAATAATGCAATTGGCATGTCATTTCAATCATACATGGTTCATATTCCCGCGTTTTTGCAATCCTGTGAATCAAAGCCTATAAACCATGTCATGTTGGCTCTCAAAGGAATAAAATACAGACATCTACTGTATGGCCGACTTTCATATCCTTATTGTATTGCGTCTTTTCTTCAAAAATGTATAAACTACTTTAAAAAGACAGAAATATCAGTGCAAACAGAGCCTGAATTATTCTCAGTCTTCAGATGCCACATGGCAGAACACGACCGGCTATCACTGGCGGCCGCTGGGGGCCGTTGCCCGTTTGGGGATACCGCACGCGTGACTCACAAAGGGAGCGTAGAGTCGGCCGACCGCAGAGTGGGGGAAGAGGTCGCGGAGGCACCTGTCGCCGAACCTCTGGAGCACGCCGCAGCACGCCGGGCTCACGCGGCCGGCGAGCTGCCCGGACGCGAGCCACTTGAGGACGTCGACCGCGCAGCGCTCTGCCCGCAGCACCGCGTTCCAGCATTCAGCCGCGACCTCGGCCACCTCGTCCTCTCCCGGGAACGGGCGCGCCGGGACGTCCGTCGCGGATCCTGAAGGCACGGTGGTAGTACCGGTCTTGGTAGCCGGAGGGATCGATATCGCGGTCGTTGGAGTGGATGCCAGGAGGAGGAGCTGGGCTGCGATGAGCGTCAAGGCGACGACCGCGGTCTTGGGGGCCATTGCTGTTTGCTCAACGTCAGCTACTTGCTCTATGGATTGAAGTGAACAATGGCGTGTGGAGAGACGTCGGAATCGAGGGAAATGCTCAAGTGTTATATAGGGGCTGGGTACGGTGGAAGGATGGCCATATGTGAATCACATGGGCTAACAGTCGACAAGAGCTTAACTGCGTTGGAGTTTCTGTCAGATGGAGTTAATTTGATCAAAACGGGTTATGTTAGCAGTACCGTATCGAGTTAATCTCTTGGTGTTAATTCCTCACAAAGAAACCAATGTATTCTCGGAGTTGATTCTTGATTGTATATCAATTAACTGCAACTTCTCAAAGTGCAACACACAACAGTTCGTGAAGTAAATAGCATAAAACTATTGCAATTCAGGTCAGGGTTTCAAAAAATTAGTACTAAAAATTTGTTTGTTGCTGATAACTATCAGTATTGAAGTCGGCTGTTTCAAAAAACCCAAATAGCCGAGTGCTTTATAATTGATCATGATTATAACAGTTGGGGTCCGCACATAAGAGAACTGATTGTTTGAGCAATAACTGACATGTGGGGCCACATGTCAATGTCTCTTCCACATATTTTTTTACAGAATAAAGCCTATACATTAAAAAAACTCAATCGGGTCCCTACAAACATTTTAAAAAAGAAATAAGATCCTTGCAATCATTTTTAAAAAGCAACCAGGTCCTCGAACATTTTAAAAAAGCAATCCGACATTAAATCCCGGCCATGGAGTCATCGCCGCCGCACCACCATGGCGCCCCACCTGGGGTCGCTGCCACCCCGCCACCACGGGGCTCTGCCTGGAGGCACCGCCCACCAGGGGTCGCCACTTGGGGTTGCTGCCTCGCGCCATTGGGAGTCGCCTGGGCTGCTTCGTCGCACGCGCCCTAGCGCAACACGAGGCAGCCACTGGCCTGGCGGCAGGCGTAGAAAGGTACGGTGAGAAGGAGGTGGGCCGGAGGAGCGGCCAGGGTTGAGCGCCGGAGATCGCCGGTAGTGAAGGGAGCAGCCCTTCTACCCCCTTGGCATGTTCTTCCTCATGTTCCCCTAGGTGGCTTTTATTTATTTTTTTGAAACATGTCGCTTTTATTATTTACTCCATGACTGACATGCAGGCCCGACATGTCAACTAACGGTCAAACAAATGATTTGTTTAGGGGCGGGCCTGACCTGTCATAAACCGGATCAATTCTAAATTGCAAACCACAAACCGGTAGGTATCAGCGACAAATAAATTTTTGGTAGTTTTTTGGAACCCTAACCCGAATTGTGGTAGTTTTTTGCTATTTACTATGATTCGTGGGTCGTGGCGAGGCTTTAATCCCTATGAAAGAGAATTCCGCTCCTGCTAGAGCGACTCGGGTGGAGCACCAACCCTAGTCGCCGAGGTTGCCGTCCCCTTCTCCCTTAACTCTATTGCCCCAGGACGATCGATGGCGGTGGTGCGGAGTCTCCTGGCACCTGGAGGCACGGCCAAGCTCTGGGCCATGGCGGCGCATCAGTCGGCTTCTGGCGACGGCTTCGAGGCGGCGTGCGTCGTGTGGTGCTATCTCTTGAGCTTGCGTTGGTTTTTCCCTTGAAGAGGAAATGGTGATGCAGCGAAGTAGAGTAAGTATTTCCCTCCGTTTGAGAACCAAGGTACCAATCCAGTAGGAGAAAACGCACAAGTCACCAAATACCTGCACAAACAATCAAACAAATTTCACCCAACTCGATAAAGGGGTTGTCAATCCCTTCACGGTTACTTGCAAAAGTGAGATCTGACACAGATAGATAAATGGTAAAGTAAATATTTTTGGTATTTTTGGTTTATAGATCGGAGAGTAAAAGATTGCAAAATAGTACATCGGAAACTAGTATGATGGAAAATAGACCGGGGACCATAGGTCTTACTAGTGGCTTCTCTCAAGATAGCAAATAATACGGTGGGTGAACAAATTACTGCCGAGCAATTGATAGAAGAGCGCATAATTATGATGATATCTAAGGCAATGATCATGAACATAGCCATCACGTCCGTGTCAAGTAGACCGAAACGATTCTACATCTACAACTATTACTCCACACCTCGACCGCTATCCAGCATGCATCTAGAGTATTAAGTTCATAAAGAACGGAGTAACGCATTAAGTATGATGACATGATGTAGAGGAATTAACTCAAACAATATGATGAAAACCCTAACTTTTTATCCTTGATGGCAACAATACAATACGTGCCTTGCTGCCCCTATTGTCACTGGGAAATGACACCGCGAGATTGAACCCAAAACTAAGCACTTCTCCCATTGCAAGAAAAACCAATCTAGTAGGCCAAACTAAACTGATAATTCGAAGAGACTTGCAAAGATATCAAATCATGCATATAAGAATTCAGAGAAGATTCAAATAATATTCATAGATAATCTGATCATAAATTCACAATTCATTGGATCTCGTCAAACACACCGCAAAAGAGTATTACATCGAATAGATCTCCGAGAACATCAAGGAGAATATGGTATTGAGAATCAAAGAGAGAGAAGAAGCCATCTAGCTACCAACTACGGACCCGTAGGTCTGTGGTAAACTACTCATGCTTCATCAGAAGGGCAATGGTGTTGATGTAGAAGCCCTCTGTAACCGAATCCCCCTCCGGCAGGTCTGTGGTAAACTACTCATGCTTCATCAGAAGGGCAATGGTGTTGATGTAGAAGCCCTCTGTAACCGAATCCCCCTCCGGCAGGACACCGGAAAAGGTCCCTAGATGGGATCTCACGGGTACAGAAGGTTGCGGTGATGGAAAAGTCTTTTTGTGGCTCCCCCTGGTGGTTTTGGGGTGTAAGAGTATATATGGCCAAAAGAATTAGGTCAGGAGACCCACGAGGGGCCCACGAGGCAGGGAGGCGTGTCGTACCCCCCCCCCCCGGGCATGCCCTCCACCCTCGTGGCTACCTCGTGGCGCCTCCAACTTCATCTCCAAGTCTCCTGGTTTGCTTCTAGTCCAAGAAAGATCATCGCATAAGTTTTATTCCGTTTGGACTCCGTTTGGTATTCCTTTTCTGCTAAACTCTAAAACATGCAAAAAACAGAAATTGGCACTGGGCTCTAGGTTAATAGGTTAGTCCCAAAAATAATATCAATTAGCATATTAATGCATATAAAACATGCAAAATAGATAATATAATAGCATGGAACAATAAAAAATTATAGATACATTGGAGATGTATCAAGCATCCCCAAGCTTAATTCGTGCTCGTCCTCGAGTAGGTAAACGATAAAAACAGAATTTTTGATGTGGAATGCTACCTAACATATTTATCTATGTAATTCCCTTTATTGTGGCATGAACGTTCAGATCCGAAAGATTCAAAACAAAATTTTAGTATTGACATAAAAACAATAATACTTCAAGCATACTAAAAAGGCAATTATGTCTCCTCAAAATAACATGGCCAAAGAAAGCTTATCCCTACAAAATCATATAGTCTGTCTATGCACATAAAGTATCCAAATCATGCACAACCCCGGTTTCAGCCAAGCAATTGTTTCATACTTTAGTATTCTCAAACTTTTTCAACTTTCACGCAATACATGAATGTGAGCCATGGACATAGCACTATAGGTGGAATAGAATGGTGGTTGTGGAGAAGACAAAAAGAGGGAGATAGTCTCACATCAACTAGGAATATCAACGGGCTATGGAGATACCCATCAATAGATATCAATGTGAGTGAGTAGGGATTGCCATGCAACGGATGCACTAGAGCTATAAGTGTATGAAAAATCTCAAAAATAAACTAAGTGGGTGTGCATCCAACTTGCTTGCTTATGAAGACCTAGGGCGATTTGAGGAAGTCCATCGTTGGAATACACAAGATAAGTTCTATAATGAAAAATTCCCACTAGTATATGAAAGTGACAAAATAAGAAACTCTCTATCATGAAGATCATGGTGCAACTTTGAAGCACGAGTGTGGAAAAGGATAGTAACATTGTCCCTTCCCTCTTTTTATCTCATTTCTTTGTTTGGGCCTTTATCATTTTTTTATTTGGCCTCCTTTTTCTTATTTCCTTACATGGGACAATGCTCTAATAATGATGATCATCACACTTGTATTTACTTACAACTCAAAAATTTACAACTCGATACTTAGAAGAAAAACATGACTCTATGTGAATGCCTCCGGCGGTGTACTGAGATGTGCAATGAATCAGGAGTGAATGGAGGGGCCTTTCGCTTCTACTACCATAACTACTAGGGAAAAGCCTATACACAGAATCTTAGCAGCAGCGCGGCTCAAAAAGGAGCGCTGCTGCTAATTAGTAGTAGTGCGTGTGCGGGAAACTCGCTGCTGATAAGTTTTTAGCAGTAGCGCGCTCTGTGTAAACCGCGCTGCTACAAATATCGACCGGCGGTGTTCACCTAACTCCATTTAGCAGTAGCGCAATGGCTCGAACCACGCTACTGCTACTGATGTAGTAGTAGCGCGCTTTTAGTGAGATCGATGCTGCTAAATTTCAAACTGGCACACTTTTTTGTCCCTGTTAGCAGTAGCGTCGTCGCCCAAAGTGCGCTGCTGCTAATTCCTTAGCAGCAGCACGTTTTAGCTCCCGTGCTACTGCTAACCCGCACCAACCCACCACATTTTCCCCACCCGTCCCTCCCCCCCCCCTCCCCTCTTCCCTTCCCCTACCTCCCCCACATGCTCCCACTCTCACTCTTCTTCTTCCTCAATACTTCTCCCCCATTACTCTCTCTCTTCTATCCACCCTTCTCTCTCTTCATTACTCCTACCTAACTACACCACCTCCATTAATGCATCTCCTTTCTTTTTTTCCTTTCCCCTCCACTAGTTGAAGTTGTCTCCTCCCAAATTAGGTAGCTAGGTAGATGTAGGATTTAGTTAAGTGACCTATTTGGCCCCTAACTAGATCTATCTTTGTCAAGAAGAGCTTTGTGCACTTTCGATCTCCCTACAACATCATCTCCACCGTGTGCTCGATCTCGATCGAGATAGAGGTGATGAAAATTTCATGCTTTTGAAAAATGGAAATATGTTTATGTGTGTGTGATATGTTTGTGGAAATTGTGTGTGTGGCATGAGTTGGCGCCAAATTGTGCTTTTGAGTTGCCTATGTTTTGCCGAAATGTCGATTTATTTCCGTTTCGGCGAATTCCGAGCAAACTCTAGATCCATATATGTCCTATTTTTAGGGAAGGTCATGCCAAATTTTTGTATGACTTTTATGCATGCATGCATTTTTATAATCAATTTGTTTATTATTACCGTGCAGAGTTGACAATGGTCAGTGGAACGATGGTGGACAGGTGGTTGCGGTCGGCGGTGCAGGACATGAAAGAAAATAACCGGACAGAGGTTTTATGTCCGTGTCGAAAATGCAAAGGAATAGTTTGGCTCGACCCCCATGACAATGGTCGTGTCGAAGCGCACCTGCTCATGACTGGTTTCATGGATGGCTATACTCGATGGATAATTGAAGATGAGGATGACGATGTTGAGGATGCCGACGGGGCAGCCAATGATGACACGGGGCAAGACAAAGAGATGATCAATAATGGTGGCGGAGAAGAGGCTGGACATGGCGGCGGAGAAGGGGCCGGACATGGCGGAGGAGAAGGGTTCGGACATGGCGGCGGAGAGAACGACATGGACTCCACGCAGCAGAGTTTGTCGGTACTAAGTTCAATCGTGCGGGACTCTCATGTTCAAGCATTGCTTCGCAAGGAGACGAGTACTGAGAGAGCTGCTTCTAGAGAGGAGGCTAAGCTGGAGCAACTGGTGGTAGACTCGAACACTCCGTTGTATGATGGTTGCAATCCTGAGGTGACCCGCTTGAGTTTCACGCTCCAACTCCTGAAGACGAAGGCTAAAAACAAATGGACCGACACTAGCCTCGATGAGCATCTCAAGTTCCTAAAGGATGTTCTTCCCGCGGTTAATCTATGTCCTACTAGTGTTGATGAGGCCAAGAAGATCGTGTGCCCTCTTGATCTGCCACACGTTAGATACCATGCATGCATCAACGATTGCATAATTTATCAGAAGGAGCACGCGGAAAAAACAAGCTGTCTGGTGTGCAATGCTTCTCGATACAAGAAGGCCGGGAAGAAATGTCCCCAAAAAGTTGTATGGTACTTACCGATCACTCCCTGTCTCCAGAGGTATTTTGTAGATCCCAAGGAAGCAAAGCTAATGCGCTGGCACGCGGAGAGGAAGAAGCCCGACGATGGAGATGATCCAAAGCTGAGACACATGAAGGATGGAAGCCAGTGGAGAGCGTTGAACAGCTTCTATCGGTATTTTGAATGTGATGCAAGGAACATCGTGCTCGGTGCATGTACCGATGGCATGAATCCGTTTGGCATCCAGAACACCAACCATAGCACATGGCCCGTGTTTGTATGGATGTACAACCTCCCCCCTGGTTGTGCATGAAATCGAAGTACATTCACATGAGCATTCTTATTCAAGGGCCGAAACAACCAGGAAATAATATTAATTTGTATCTAGGGCTACTTCAAGAGGAGTTAGAAACGTTACGGAAAACACCGGCCAAGACATGGGACGCCAGCAAAGGTGAGTATTTCAACATGAGAGCCGCGCTGATCACGACAGTGCAGGACTATCTCAGTTACGGATATGTGGCAGGCAAGGTGTGCCATGGATATTGCGGATGCACGCGGTGCATGGATGATACAACGTCTCAGCAGCTAACGTCAAGGAAAGATGGCGGGCCTGGGAAAATCGTGTACATGGGGCATCGAAGATGGCTTGAACAGGACGACCCGTGGAGAAACCGTGGAGATCTATTCAATGGTCACGCTGAGCATCGAGGACCTCCACGTAAGCGGAGCGGTGCCTAAATCGATGAGCTGTTGAAAAACTGGAAGGAGTGCCCCGCACCGGGAAAGACGATGAGAAAGGCGCCGGAGCCGCTGCTGAAGGTATGGAAGACGATGTCTGTGTTCTGGGACTTGGAGTACTGGCACAAACTCGATACACCTCATTGCCTTGATCAAATGCATATCTGTAAGAATGTCCTTGAGAGCTTGCTCGCAACACTGATGAACATGCCGGATAAGACCAAGGATGGGCCGAAGGCAAGAAAAGACTTGCAAGATTTGAAAATCAGGGAAGATCTGCACATGCCGCCCCGTAAAATGTCAAACGAGACAGAGACGGAGACAGAGGCACGGGAGAAGAAGGGCAAGAAAAATAAAGAAAGAGGATTATTGCCCCCCTTCTTGCTTCACCTTAAGTCAGGCTGAGATCAATCAATTCTTTAAGTGCCTTACCGGAGTCAAAGTTAGTTCCGGTTACTGTGTCAAGATAAGCAGATATCTAGACACGGACAAGAAAAGGTTCAGCGGGATGAAGTCTCATGACTGTCATGTGATGATGACGCAGATACTACCTATTGCCCTTAGAGGGATAATGGACAAGCACGTCCGTGACACGCTTATTGGTCTCTGCAACTTTTTTGATGTCATCTCTCGAAAGTCGATCAGTGTGAAGCAGCTCCAAAGGCTACAGGAAGAGATCGTTGTGATACTAAATGAGCTTGAGATGTACTTCCCGCCCGCGTTCTTTGACGTGATGGTGCATCTATGTGTCCATATTGTGGATGACATAATAGACCTGGGGCCGTCATTCCTGCACAACATGATGCCGTTTGAGAGGATGAATGGGATCATCAAAGGATTTGTTCGTAACATGTCCCGTCCGGATGGAAGCATCGTCCAGGGCTATTTGGCACAAGAGTGCATCTCTTTCTGTGAGAATTTTCTATATGGCGCAGACCAGACGCCTGGTGTTAGTGTTGGTTTGCCCGTTAACAAGCACGATGGGAGGCTCGAATGAGATGGTCACTGCAGCGGTCGCAGGGAACTGCACGTGGCATACTTAGATCGACGCAGCGACTTTGACAGAGCAAACTTGGTAGTGCTACAACACCTAGACGAGGTAGATCCTTTCGTGGCACTGCACAAAGAAATTATTGCAAAGAAGTATCGTGACCGGGGGGTATGCAGGACGGACGCCAAAGTTACTAGAGAGCACAACTCCACTTTCCTGCATTGGTTCAAAGAGCATATTATTGCTAATCCCCCGGAGGAGGGCTCTAAGGACGGATTGCTCATATACGCCTTAGCACATGGCCCCCTGCCCAACCTCGTAACCTATCAGGCATATGATATCAACGGATACACGTTCTACATGGAGGCCAAAGATATGGACAGTGATGATCAGAACTCAGGGGTGACGATGGAATGCATGACCGGCAGCGACAACGGCGCAACTGAACGATTTTATGGAAGGGTCGAGGAGATCTGGGAGCTTGACTACTCTGGACTGCACAACACGACGATGTTCTGTGTCAGATGGGCTAAGAATGTCGAAAGAGAAAGCCGGATTTTCACTACCATGACTATACCCGACGCCAAGAGCGCTACCGTGAACGCTGTCGCAAAAAATGAGCCATGGGTACATGCTAAGCACGTGAGACAATGCTTCTTCATAACTGACCCGCGCAATCCCAGCCGTGTTGTCGTGAGGAGAGGCAAAAGGAACATCATTGGAATGGATGGAGTCGCCAACGAGGAAGACTATGATCAGTATGGCAACCCAATGAGGGAAGATGACGATGATGATGAAGTATACGTCAAAAGAAGAATCAATACTACATTACCTAAGAAAAATCGTACTCCATGGAAAAGGCAAAGTCACAATGAGGGGCTCAATTATTCTTCGACGAACAAGAAGGGAAAGAAGCTGACTCAAAAACGAAAACGTCAGCACTGAGGAAACTTATGTTATCGGTCAAATGATGTAATATATATGGGTCCAATGATGTGTAATATATATGTTCCTATTTTGCATACATATTTAACCGTCAAATGATGCAATATATATCGCCCTCCCTTCGTTCACTGCCCTCGGGAAATAAAAGTGGGATAAAATAAAGGAAAAGAAAAAGGAAAACTGGCAGTAGCGAAGGTAGTAGCAGCGCGTTTTGCCTAAACCGCTACAGCTACTGATGTTAGTAGTAGCGAATTCCTATAAAGCGCTACAGCTACTGAAGGTAGTAGCAGCGCGTTTTGTCCAAATGCGCTACTGCTATGTCCACTTAACCCAAAATTCTCACTCGCCCTGCGTCATCCCGCCTTCCCCCCCCCCCCCCAAATCCCCACTCTCTCTTCCCCCGTCGCACCGCCGCGCCCGACCCGGCCCCGACGCTCGCCCCTGACTCCGACACCGGCGCTAGCCCCCGACCCCGGCGCTCGCCCCCGACCCGGCCCTCGCCCCCGACCCCGACCCCGGCGCTCGCCCCCGACCCGGCCCTCGCCCCCGACCCCGGCGCCGGCGCTCGCCCCCGACCCCGGCGCGCTCGCCCCCGACCCGTCGGCCCTCGCCTCCCTCCTCTCCCCTCCCGGCCGTCGTCGGGCCTGCCTCCTCGCCCCTGCACCCTCTGTAAACCCCCCCTCTCTCTCTGCTAGGGTTCTTCGATTAATTTACTTAGGTTTTAGTTAGGGCAGTATGTTAATTAGGTTATCTATTTAGTTATGAATTTAGCTAGGTTTCAAAATTAGCTGAATTTATATGCAAATTTGAACAGGACATGTGATATGTGCATATGTCATGTTTTGGACATGTCATGTTTGGAAAATGATCCGAGTGGCCTATGTTACGCCGGAATGTTGATTCATTTCCATTTCAGTGAATTGCAGGCGCTCGATATGTCCATTTTTTAGCGAAGGTCATGCCGAAATTTCCCGTGAATAAAGGCATGATTTGTGCTACATAGTTGGCATATCGAGTGCTGGCACATAGATTTCTTTTTATGTCATTTCTCATTTATTCATACTTTTAGAAATAAATGAGGACACTTAATCATAGGAAACATGTTGAACAACGAAGAAACTGGGCCTTCTGACCAAGATGCAGATGAGATGGATTATGAGGGTGAACAAGAGTACCTCGACTATTTGACTGCTAAGCAAGGTTTCAGGTCGGCCTCGATGATGGTACTGACACCGACATCGACACCGACGGCGCCGGCACCGATGGCAGCACCGAGACCGGTGAGGAAGGTACCGGCGGGGAAGGTATCGGCGGGGAAGGTACCGGCCCCATTGCCGCTACCGAAAAGAGGAAGCATAAGAAGCAGAGGATACGAAAACCTAACAAACTAGGGATTGGACGACTTGTGATCACAAAGATGGCACCTGGCAAGTTTGAGTCGTTAGAGCCAGAAGAACCTCGCAAGTGCTATGGGAACCAAGTAGGATGCATCCTACGGGAATGCGCGAGCATCAACGATGATGACTTAAGGAGTAAAGAACATTTGACGCAGTTGCTCCTAACGAAGTTGCACAAGAGATTCAAGTTCCCCGACCGGGATGATAATATAGAACAACCGTGGGATGATCCGAAGATGAAAAAGATTAACAATCATGCCATGGGCATGTTCAGCAATGATTTGGCCTCCTGGAAAGGGAGGGTGAAACGAGCTATTGAGGCTGATGAACCCTTGTCCAAGATTCTGGAGGAAAATCCGACACTTACGGAAGAGGAGTTCGAAAAGTTCAAGGACACTTGCGCTACCGAGGCAGCCAAGGTTAAGGCTGCGAAATTCAAGAGCCTTCAGCAAAGGAACACGGGGAAGCATCGCCTTGGAAGCCGTGGCTACCTCGGTAAAAGGCCCATATGGGATAAGGAGGACGCGGAACGTGAAGCCGCGGGTCTCCCAGACCCCTTCGCGAAGTTCACCAACCCCTTGGAGCATGACTTGATCAGGGCCCGCTACAAGTGGGACAAGGAGAAAAAGGTTTTTTACACGGACAAGATCACGAGGAAATTGATTAGACTACTGGAGAAGCAACACCAGCTTGCAGCCGAAAGCCCTACTTCTCCGATGAGGACCAAGTGGGACACCCCTCTCAACCGGGCCTTGAACAAACTTAAGGGACTCCCTTTGGACCAACGGCCGCAATATGGTCGTGTGCACGGCGCTGGAGACGGCGCCACGTGGAAGGTGTTTTACAACGAGGGCCCGGAGGCCAAGAAGCAGAAAAAGAAGTTTAGTCAGGCGGACATCGACGCGAAGGTGAAGCTTGCGGTCGAGAAAAAAGCAGCTGAGGACGCAAAAAAAGCAGCCGAGGACAAATATGAGTTGCTACAGCAGGCAGTCAATGCAGTTGTAACTGCCTGCAGAAATGATTTTGCTACTAACTTGGTTCTAGTTATCATCAACTGGGCGAAGGAAAATCCAGACAAGACGGTACATGATTTCCCGTTGCCCAGTTTCGTCGGGAGCAACTCCATGAACAACAACACCATCGCACCATCACTTGCTCACGCAGCCGGGCCTCCTCTCGCAGCCGCTCCCGCTCATAGCAGCCCGTCCTCAGTCTCAGGCACGCTAGGTGGGCCTTCGTCTTTGGCTGAGCTCGACGCCGTCACGGTAATTACATGTCGCACCAACATATATATATATATATATATATATATATATATATATATATATATATATATATATATATATATTATTCCATTTTGTTGCCTTTCGGTTGTTTTACGCCACAGACAGATGTGTTTGCAGGCGAAAGAAACCCCGTGCACCATACTCTACTTGATCAAAGGCCAGAAGGTGGACGTGGGAAAGGGAATGATAATGGACCCCTCTCAAAGCACATTCCACAACCAGCCGATCCCCGCTGGGCACTTCAGGGTTAGCTTGACCAGTGTGAAATCGGGGCACGAGGATTTGCCTCCTCCAGTACAGCATGTGGGAGCGGACGACGAGACCCCGCTGCGGATTGGAAGCTGCAAGAATTGGGTGCTGCTATGGCCGAAGAATCTTATTCGTCTGGAGCCGGCCGAGAGCACACCAATAACTACCACACATCAACAAGCATGTGTGGAGACCACCACCCCGCCTACGCAATTACGAGCTCCTGTAGTGTCGGGTGAGAGCGGCGGACGACATGATGAAGGGGGTGCAATAGTACTGGCTTATGTAATTTCTCCTGTAGAACAGAGAATGGATGATGAGACGGAGGTCGACCCTATGGATTACCTCAATACAAACGCATATGACTGTGACATAGATATGATGTGTCAATCATATGACGAATCGGGCTATCAGCTGGCTAATGTGGATATGGATGATATGCCCGGGCAGGGTCGTACCATGGATTGCAAAAAGTCTCTAGCAGCCAGACGATGCATTCTGAAGAGCGTGTACCCGTGAAAGGTGCGGTCATGTTCCATCTCACGGGCAAGCCGATGCTACCGCCTAAACTGCTGGAGGCACTATCAGGGGATCTCAGGAGACTGCACGACCATGTGCTGTCGACTGAGAAAAGCCTACTAGCCTCAAAGGATCCAGGATATCCGACATACGCGGCTCGTGTGCCTGAGGGGAAGTGCTACGTCGACACACGGCCCGCGGAGGTGTTCTTCCTGCGGTTTGACCATATCTTTGAGATGTTTCTAACAAGGCGGCTTGATTTTACTATTGTCCGCCTTTTTGCGCTACATATGAGCTCCGTCATGAAGAGTGAAGAAGTCTCGCAAATCTGTGTGGCGGATCCGTACTACATGCACGAGTCTTTCTTGAGTCTCGGCGACTTTGAGCGTGAAACTGCTAGGGAGTACCTCCAAAACTTCATGGTACAGAATAAGGACCGGAAAATTGTCCTCGTGCCTTATCATCCAAAGTAAGTCAGTTCCGGACAGCCCTTTCGTACATTTCAATCATTCCTTCTCTCTCATATGGGGAATAATTTGAGGTGTATTTTCCCCGCAGCAACGGGCACACCGTCCTTATCGTTCTTTACCCGCAAGTCTCCCACGTCGTGTATTTTGGCCCTTCCAGAGACTACGAGAAAAAAGACTACACCCACATAATGAATATTCTAGATGATGCTCTCCAAGGCTTCAACTTTAGATGTGGCCACGTGCAGATCAAGAAACAAAGGAACAAGAAGATGGGTTTCGCGCATAAAACTAACTTCTCCTGCATCCATGTCCCAAAACCAAGCAAGAAGGATGGATTCTACATCGTCCATCTCATGATTCAGTTCAACACGGATCACCAAAAGCTTCGCATTAACAGCAGAAATGATGATATATCCACAAGTGGCTAGAATCTCACGGAGAAGCGGATTATAAACTTAGAGATGACTTCTTTCGCATCCAAAGCGACATTGCGACGATCATCATGAAAGAAGTCGTCGATGAGAAGGGGATGTTCCACCACGGCCCTATATCGCGAGCTGACGTCCGAACTCGCATAGGCATGCAACGTCTAGACCTCACGCCGTTCAAGAAGCTAGGGTTCGTCCTCGATGATATGGAAGGATGGAACTTCTAGTGATTTATGATGCCGATGATGATGATATGTGTCGGTTGAACTTGTATACTTTTTGTAGCGATGAAACTTTGTGATGTCCACGGTCCCTGCCGAACTTGCGTAACGCTACTTTGTTAGTTTGCGTACGATGACCTGCGTACCTCTAGTTAATTAATTTGCGTACTGTATGTTGCATCTAGTTGCTAACCCTTTCTTTTTCGGTGTTGCTCTAGTATATTTTGTTGCATATATATGATTGTACATCCTATTCATGAACATGCATCTCTAACAGGTACCTAGTTTCTTGATGGCGAGATGGAATTGCTATGTCGTGTACAAAGGGAAGGTTCCGGGAGTGTACAACGAGTGGCATGAGTGTCAGGCGCAAGTGAATGGGTTCATGGGCGCCAGCCATAAAGGCTTCAAAAGCAGACAAGAAGGAGAAGCTAGTTACTTGAGGTTCACGCTAGCGTGAGAGAGGACTCGTAACCGCCACCTCATGTACTGCATAGTTCCGCTCTCATTCATAGTGATAGCACTTCTTGCGTATACCTTTGTTTAGATGGATGACGTTGTTGTAGTTGCAAGTGTTCGAGACTTGCATGTATCGCTATTTTCGAGATGATGACAAGATATCACTTTGTGTTGGATGATGATTATGATGAGACTATTTGTATGTACATGCTATAATTATATTTGTGGTCTCGCAGGTATTTGTATGTGTATCATGATGACATTTCTATGTGCTAAAGATTCTTCTATAAAGCCTGTTCAAATACAAAACAAATATGCCAAAAAAAACTATTTAAGTTAGCAGTAGCGAGTGTATAAAAGTTAGCAGTAGCGCCGCGATAGCAGTAGCGCGTCCAGGCAAAGCGCGCTAGAGCTACTAGCAGTAGCGAGCTTCCGCTAACAGCGCTGCTGCTACACTTGTGTAGCAGTAGCGCCGGTGAGCACGCGCTACTTCGATGTGTTAGCTATAGCGCCTATCCCCGCGCTACTGATACATCTAAAACTCGCGCTGCTGCTAGCCTTTTCCCTAGTAGTGCATGGTTAGCTGGTCGTGATGTGGATGGCTAGAGGTACCTAGGGTCATGGATGCTAGGGTTGCAGTCCTGAATGGCAGGCTCCAAGGTTGGCTTTCCGACATGCTTCGTGGTGGCGGTGGTGGCTTCACCTCTTGGGCGTGTGGGCGGCAAGGGGTGTAGTGGCAGGAGACTCTCGTCTGCTCTGGCAGTGCCTAGATCTAGTGTGGATGGGCTGACTCTCACTGCGCTGTGACCGGGGGCCCTCCCATGTTGTAGGTGAGTTTCCAAGCGGAAGTTTTGTGTTTCTAGCGACGTCGACACTCGTCGGTGCCGCTCATTTCTTGAAGACATTGTCAGGGGTCTCATTCTTATGCTAGGGCTCCGGGTGAAAACTCTAGTCTGTTGTTTAGACCCGACAACGATGTTAGCCTTGTTCCAGGTTCTTTATCTCTTGATCTGCTTTGTAAGGGGGTCTCCCCACCATATTGTATCATTTGGTTGTGTACTTTTTTGTTGCTTTATATATAATGCGGGACGAAAGTCTATTTGTGGAGGCTTTAAGCCCGCTTTGGAGGCTTGTCGTGGACTAACTACTTGGGAGTATAGGTTGGTTCAATACTTTAGAAGTATAAGTTGTGTCCGAAAATAAATTATGTCGAACCCATCAACACGTCATATAGTTTCAAAGATCTATACGCTTGGAATGCCCGATGAAACTGGTTCATAATTTAAACAGGCAGTTTATAGGTATTTTGTGTTGAAAAAACAAATCAAAAAGTAAAAGTACAAACAGCCCATCCATTCGTACAACACGTGGTGGAAGATCCCATCAAAACTTGCTAATTGTGACTAATGATGCGCATATGTTCTGCGAGTTATCGCGCAGAAAAGTAACTCGGGTACTCTTGACAAGTGATTTTAAAAATAAAATAATATTAGTTGCATGGCCTATCTATTTGACAAATCCTATGTGATGCTCACCGCGTCAAAGTATCGTCGAAAAGCAAATAAGAGAGGAAGCAACCGAGTAAATGGGTCGACCCATTTTAGCTAGAGAAGCACAAGTGACAACAATATCCGATTTTGGGAACCTTCTAGCAGGTATTGACCAATTTTGGGAACCTTTTAGGAAGTTTATGACTCGATTTTCTTTTCTGTTGTTTTTACTGGTTTTTCGCTTTTCTTTTACGTTTTTTATTTTTATTTTTATTTTGTTTTTTTCTAAGATCTTATTTTATGTAAATATCTTTTTTTGAAATTTAAAAAATGTTCATGATTTGAAAAAAAATGTTCATTGCTTCAAATGATGTTTGCATGTCTGAACTTCTAAATCTCAAAAAAAATCCAAGTTAGGAAATGTTCACATTGTCAAAAAATATTTGTGAATTTAAAATAAAATTATTTTCAAAATATGTTTCCTATTTCAAAATTTGTTTAGCAACGGTGTGTTATGCTTTTATCATTGATGCATTTTTTCACAATGTGTTATCCCTTGAACCATGCGTCCAAATCACAAACTGTTCTCACCATTGCGTTTTTCGCGTCGAGATCTTCAAAATTAAATATTATGTTAAAGGTTTGGAAGAACTTTTTTATGAAAAAGTGGGGAAAAAAGATCAAATACAAAAAAAATTCGGAAATAAAAAAGCAGGAAATAAAAACGTAGAACAATACAGTTGTGCTTCACTACTTTTTTGGCGGGGGGGGGGGGGGGGGGGCGGGGGGGGGGGACTGAAATTTCCTTTCAATATTCGGGGGAAGCAGCAATATGCTTTCACTTTTTAGGGAAGCACAGAAGCACAGTTTGTGCTTCGCCATGAACACAACCGTGTTTTTTGTATTTCACGCGAAAATGAACATGGAAAAGCAAAGATAAAAAGAAAAAAAAGAGAGGAAAACCTAAAAAAAGGAAAAAAACAAAGAAAAAACCAAAAATTAATACAAAAAGACCTGGAAAAACAAAAAAAAGCATGCTCTTGAGGGGTGTGCCCAACCTCTAGGGAGGCTTTAATAGGCTTAAGCCTACCTTCCAAAATCCTATTTCTGCTAAACACACCACTTGACAATTATATGCAGTTTCTTTAAATGCAACAATTTCCGTACATTTGTTAATTAGGCTTAGGAACTTGATGTTTTAAGCCCACCCTCCATTGTCATGCTAGATTCGCCACTACGCCCAACCAATGACACATGGCAGCGCTGGAGGTGCCCCACGTGGCGGCCGGAGCGCTCCTGCGTTTGCCCGCTCTAAAGCCCACCGAAGGGGTACCCGTGGACATGTGCGCCTATGTCTCGCTTATAGCAACGCCGACAACTACCTCGCCCGTGAAAACTCTACATAGAGCTGCTGGTGGCCTGGCCCTGTAGGGACATGGGTTGTTGCACTGACCTCATGCTAATTTATTTATTTTAAATACCTTTTTATCTATTATCAATATTATATGAAAATAATAGATTTAATTTAAAAATGAAACCATAAATTCGGAAAATGTTAAGATAATATAAAATGTACTAGTGTAATTAAAAAATACTGGTAGCTTTAAAAAATGTTCATGACACTAAAAATGTTTCTATGTTTAAAAAATAAGTAATTAAAATTTTCTAAAAGTATGTATACAATGTACAAAAGGTTTTGTATACTATAGAACAAATGTTCCCGCGTTTCAGAATAATGTTTACACAAATGTTGCAAAATGCTTGCGTAGTTTAAAATAATGTTTCAACATGTATTTTCTGTTGACCATGGGTTCAAACATGTATTGAAAGAAAAATATACATCATGTACTTGGAAAATACTCAATTTGTATCAAAAAAATGTTTTACTTGTAGACTTAGAAACAGATATTGAGCACCGAGAAAAGTAAACATGAGTTAAACGGAGAAAGCCAATAAAAACCGATATAAAACTAAACAAAAGTGACAAAAACGAAAGGAAAATGGAAAAAACCAAAAAATAAACAAAGGAAACAAAAGTGTAATGATGAAAAAAAATACCAAATAAAACCGGTGAAAAAAGAAAGACTGCCATAATTTAAATAAGAAAAAAAAGAACAGAAGAAAACCGGTAAAAATAAAAAATAAAAGAATACAAAAAAAGGAACGAAGTGAACAGAAAACCAGCTAAGCAACGAGAAAAGAATCTACTAGAAAAAGGAAAAGTCCTGGGTTGCGTAGGAAATCCTTTAGCGCGACCTGCTTTCATTTTCTTTTTCTTGAGCTGGACCGCTTCCATCTCGCAACAAGCGAGATATAGCTCTAGCGCATGTGGACTAGATCTAAATCATCATCTTAAATAAAAAGCAGTCTTTGTAAACGTCACTCACACCTTCTCAGGTTGCGACAAGTGACGAAGTGAATGTGCGCCACTTGTCGCAACCCAGCAATTTTCATTTCTCTCGTAGATTCATTTATTTAAAATATTTTATCTCTTAAACCGCACGTTCAAATCTTGAACTGTTTTCACTGTTGTAGTCCTCGTGTTCAAATCTTTGAAATTAGATCACATGTCGATAGGTTTCAATGAACTTCTTTTAAGAAGAAAAAAGGACAAAAAATGAGCCGGGACCTTTTTTTTCTATGAAGAGGCTCAGCTGTGATTCTTGTGGAAAAAAATTTAGAACACGTTAGTTTTTTTCCCAAGAGGCACAGCTCCGCCACTCACAGAAGTAAGTCCGTGCCTCCGTTGGAATCAAATTTGTGTCTCTCATGAAAGAAAAAAACGTGTATTTTTTGTGCCTCTGGCGGAAACAAATCTACGCCTCAACAAGAAGTAAATTTGTACCTCTCACGGAAGAAAAAAAAGAAAGCCAGTTTTTTTTCTTTTTTGAGAGGCACGACTATGCCTCTCGCGGATGTTAATCCATGCCTGCATGAGATGTAAATTAGTGCCTCTCACGGAAGAAAAAAAATTCATTTTTTTTCTTTTTCAAGAGGCACGCCTATGCCTCTCGCAGAAGCAAATCCGTACCTCCACGAGAAGTAAATATGTGTCTCTCGTAGAAGAAAAAAACCCGTTCTTTCGTGCAATTTTTTTCAAAGCCCAAGGAAAACCATGAAAAAAAATCCGAAAAGCAAAAAAAATATATAAAAAACATTAAAAGCCGTAAATACGTACAGAAAAATTATAACAATCCGAGGGAAGCGTCCAGCACACGACACGGGATGGCAGATGAGAGCGCGCCAAGTGACACACTCCCAGCCCGTTCGAATGACCCTTGTGGGGGCTCATGAAGAAGTATTCGCTGATTAGTTGCTCTCAGACTAGTTGTCCATAGCATTGCTAAATTGGCCGACCAAACATATTATATCATTCTACATCGGCTTGACTGGGCTGACCTTTGTCCGGCTCCGGCCAAGTGTGGTGGACGGCCGGCAGCGATTTCTTCTTCCGCGCCTTTGTCCCGGCAGGCACGTCTCGTACGCTCCCAAGCGCACAGGTGGACAAGACCCGGAAACGACCGGATCAAACTAATCAAAATGAAGTTGCTGAATCCTTTCGTGCTTGTTATAATAAATCCATCGATGTGTCCATTCGTTCCATTGGTCACTGCAATGCAGAGCTCCACGTCCATCTTGACCATTTCTCCTCCCATGCACTACGTATGCACGTGAATCCGGACAAGATTGATCTCTCTATATATAACCATGTAGGTTTACTTGTTCTCCTCACACCCAGCCCAGTGTGCAGTTCAGTACTTCATCAGTAAGTAGAAGGAAGAAGAGTTAATCAGTGCCAGTTTCTGTGCTCAAAGATCTCCATGGCTCCACGGCATATGCTTGCCGTGGCGGTGACAATGGCCGTGGTCTTCCTCCCGTTGCTTGCCGCATCGGCCAACGTCCATCCCGTGGGGGATGGCACAGGGTGGACGCTCGGGTTTGACTACACCGCCTGGTCCGAGAGCAAGCAGTTCATGGTTGGCGACGCGCTAGGTAACCAATCAATCCAAGTCTTATGACACAACAAACATATGGAGTATACACTATTATTTGCTCCAAAAATTCTCCATACGAATTAGTTTGTTGCACTTATTTATTTAAAAAAGACAAGCATTTACCATCAATTTTAAATAAACTCATGATCCTCTATCAGAAAATTGTAAAGAAGCTCGAGCTAATTCATCCAGACACATGCTTGCAGTGTTCAATTACAAAAAGGCCTCCCATAACGTGGTGGAAGTGAGCGGACCGGACTTCAAGGTGTGTAAGAACAGCAAGGGCACCGTTGCCTGGACCTCTGGCACCGAACAGGTCCACCTTGGCGATGCAGGGAGGAGGTGGTTTATCTGCACCGTGGGGAACCACTGCAAGATGGGCATGAAGCTCAACGTTACCATCCTTGCGGCGGACGCGTCTTCACCTGCCCCTGCACCAGCTTCGTGGTCGTCGACTCCTCATCATGCGTCCAAGCGACCATTCGTTTAATTTCAAAGGTGCTCATGATCGACGTAGACGTGTAAGGGTGTTTATGTGAGAGTCGGTGAGTGATGAGTTGTGCATTATTTTGTGGTTGTCTTTGCTCTTACAATTTGTTTGTTACATAATATATAAAAGTTTGTTTGTTGCGTCGTTGTGAACTTGTGCCCTTCAAAACACACACACACACACACACACACACACACACACACACACACACACACACACACACAAACACAGAGAGAGAGAGAGAGAGAGAGAGAGAGGTGCCACCATGGTGATGGTTGGCGAGCTACTCCACATTCATCCTCAAGAGGCTCATGGAGTCCCTGGCTGGGGTTATCAATCCGAGTCATGATGCACAACAACTTGTGCTTCTCAACAGGGATGGTGTATCATTGATACTTCCTATATATCTCTGAGAGGACGAAATCGTGACAACATGACATGATACTGAGTTTCTTTGGCAAGTTGTGGTGATCGACAAGGGCTAGTTGATCCAAACCCTTCAACTCCGGTGGTTTTGCTCCTTGATTCGGATCAACTTCTTATGGTGGAAGGTGGAGTCGATCAGTTAGTGTAACAACCAATGCAGCGAACTGGTGACTGTATACCTCCTCATGATGGCTCCGAAGCATCAAAGAGCAAGAATACGTTGGAGGTGGTGCGGGAGTTTTCCTTTGCTAGCTCTGTGCGGTCTCAGCCCAGTAAAGATTGCGGTCTCAGCCCAGTAAAGATGTAGTGGTTCATCAATTAATGGTAGACATGCATGGGAATACCCTTTTTCTGAACCATGCAGGAGATCTGTATGTATTTCATTCATAATAAAGAAGGTATAAAGAACAACCGATACATCACCAAAGATGGCACAACCCACACCACACCACGAGTGCACGACCTTACAACGCCAGAAAGATACAAACAACACAAATCAATTTGCTAAGTTGACTATCAACCCCCAACAATCACTTTTGAGACATGCTCAAGGTACTAATTCAAGGTGGTAGGTTGAGAGCTACAAAAAAAGTTGACACAAGAGATGTGCAAACGGGCAATAAAAGAACAAATGTCAAATAGTTTCCTCTCCATCGCAAAGGCAACACTTCTTGTTGTCATCAAGATGCTTTGTTAAAAAACGACATGGATACTAAATAAAATCTTAATCTAAATGGAACCATAATATTCAAAGAAACTTTATGTGTAAAGGGTGGTTATCATTTACAAGGTCAGAACACATTTACTTTCCCCGCAAAAGAGAGTAAATTGACTTGACTGTGAAGGACCCTCATGTATGTCGCTTCCACTGTAAATTTGCAACACATATGACACATGTGTTCGTTCAACCGATATCATCCGCTGAACCAAATGAAACTATGTTGCCCATTTAGAACCATTGAGTTCCCAACAAAAGCCAACATTTAGCATTGTCCCTGCCAATACCTCGGCTACAGAAGCATTCCTACTTCGCAAGTTGTTGGATTGGTTTCTACAGAAAGCTAAACCATCACAACAAACAGAGAAGGCATCAACTTTCAGTTTGATCATAGCAATCAAAGTGAATCTTACTACAACACTGTTGTACGATGGGCCGACCAAACAATTTCAGTGGAATTGGATGCGGGAAGAGCTGCCAAACGGAATGGTTTTGTTCTCTAGTTGTTCTTGCCTAAAAAGGCTTGTTGAGATTGAAGATTTCAAGCTCCAAAGTACTAATGTGTACATCAAAGGGGAATGGACCCTGACCAAGATATAGCCTAAAGGAAGTTTGCAAGCAATTTGGCCATGTGCAGGAGGCGTTCTGAAAGATAGGTGACACTCCAACGAACATTGCAAAGTTGGATCATTTTTTGTTGATGTCAAATTACAGCACGAACCTGTGAAAACCATTAGAGAAAAGGAGAGAGGATGCATGTCCAGGAACAATTACAAGAAAACTCCATTGAAGTGGATTTTTGCAACCGCCTTCATCATCACTTGCTGTATTCGAAGATGAAGAAGCACCATCACCCATGAGGGCTTTCTGAGCCAAAAAGGAGGTTTTCCGCCGACAATAACATTGTCATTGTGGCACATCGACCAACGATCATGTTGCTCCTCAAAATCCAGGTCGGCTGCATGTTGTCAATGGTGTCAAGGAAAAATGCCGGAACCACCACCCATGAGCCTCCAACCTTGTTCTTGGATCTTTGTCTTTGTACAAACAAAGATGGCACCGCGCAAGAAGGGATCCGCCACAGACATAACAAACACCACCAGATCTATCACACCAAGGAAACGATTGAATAAGGTTCCCATTGATCCCTTAAGTTAATTGGGGGGGGGGGGGTCGAGATGGGGACGAAATATAATGACATGTGACCAACACAAAAAAGACATCAACAATTTTTTAATTTTTTGTGCAACTCATAAAATCAATATTTTTCTTGACAAGGCAGGCTGAATTTTGGAGAATCCATCCTCGCTTAGTGCTAGCATTTTATAAACAGTTCATTTCCTAAACACATATATACTTGAAACTCAAGTTGGAAGTCACCCATCCTAAATATGGCTTGCGATAGTTGAAGGAAAAAATATCCTCAAGCAAGATCTTATAAAGTGGATAGGTAATGGTAATGCTACTCGGATTTTGAAAGATAATTGGATATCGAGGGGCGAGATGATGTATCCAATTGTTCCCTTGGTGCCTAACCCGCCGATGCTAGTGTTAGAGTTAATGGATGGTTCCAACGCGAGATGAAATTCTACGTTGATAGAGAAAGTTTATTTTCCTCCTGATGCCACCGCCATTCTCCAAACTCCTATCTATACAAATAAAATATTAGTGACTTTTGGGCCTGTAATTTTGAAAAGAGCAGTGTCTTTAGTGTGAGATTGACATATTTGATTATTGCAGCGTCAAAGTGTTGGGGAACGTATCAGAAATTCAAAATTTTCCTACGTATCACCAAGATCTATCTATGGAGAAACCAGCAACGAGGGGAAGGAGAGTGCATCTACATACCCTTGTAGATCGCTAAGCAGAAGCATTCAAGAGAACGGGGTTGATGGAGTCATACTCGTCGTGATCCAAATCACCGATGATCCTAGCGCCGAACGGACAGCACCTCCGCGTTCAACACACGTACGGAGCAGCGACGTCTCCTCCTTCTTGATCCAGCAAGGGGGGAGGAGAGGTTGATGGAGATCCAACAGCACAACGGCGTGGTGGTGGAAGTAGCGGGATTCCAACAGGGCTTCGCTAAGCGCTGCGGGAGAAGGGAGATGTGTCACGGGAGGGAGAGGGAGGCGCCAGGCCTTAGGTGTGATTGCTCCTCCTTTTCCCCACTATATATAGGGCCAAGGGAGAGGGGGAGGGCGCAGCCTTGCCCCTTCCTCCAAGGAAGGGTGCGGCCAAGGGTGGGGAGGAGTCCATCCTCCCCAAGGCACCTCGGAGGTGCCTTCCCCCTTTAGGACTCTCCCCTTTTTCTCTTCTCTTGGTGCATGGGCCTCTTGGGGCTGGTGCCCTTGGCCCATGTAGGCCAAGGCGCACCCCCTACAGCCCATGTGCCCCCCCGGGGCAGGTGGCCCCACCCGGTGGACCCCCGGGACCCTTCCGGTGGTCCCGGTACAATACCGATGACCCCGAAACTTGTCCCGATGGCCGAAATAGCACTTCCTATATATAATTCTTTACCTCTGGACCATTCCGGAACTCCTCGTGACGTCCGGGATCTCATCCGGGACTCCGAACAACTTTCGGGTTACCGCATACTAATATCTCTATAACCCTAGCGTCACCGAACCTTAAGTGTGTAGACCCTACGGGTTCGGGAGACATGCAGACATGACCGAGATGACTCTCCGGTCAATAACCAACAGCGGGATCTGGATACCCATGTTGGCTCCCACATGTTCCACGATGATCTCATCGGATGAACCACGATGTCAAGGACTTAATCAATCCCGTATACAATTCCCTTTGTCTAGCGGTACGATACTTGCCCGAGATTCGATCGTCGGTATCCCGATACCTTGTTCAATCTCGTTACCGGCAAGTCTCTTTACTCGTTCCGTAACACATCATCCCGTGATCAACTCCTTGATCACATTGTGCACATTATGATGATGTCCTACCGAGTGGGCCCAGAGATACCTCTTCGTTTACACGGAGTGACAAATCCCAGTCTCGATTCGTGCCAACCCAACAGACACTTTCGGAGATACCTGTAATGCACCTTTATAGCCACCCAGTTACGTTGTGACGTTTGGTACACCCAAAGCACTCCTACGGTATCCGGGAGTTGCACAATCTCATGGTCTAAGGAAATGATACTTGACATTAGAAAAGCTTTAGCATACGAACTACATGATCTTGTGCTAGGCTTAGGATTGGGTCTTTGTCCATCACATCATTCTCCTAATGATGTGATCCCGTTATCAATGACATCCAATGTCCATGGTCAGGAAACCGTAACCATCTATTGATCAACGAGCTAGTCAACTAGAGGCTCACTAGGGACATATTGTAGTCTATGTATTCACACGTGTATTACGATTTCCGGATAATACAGTTATAGCATGAATAAAAGACTATTATCATGAACAAAGAAATATAATAATAACACTTTTATTATTGCCTCTAGGGCATATTTCCAACAGTCTCCCACTTGCACTAGAGTCAATAATCCAGTTCACATCGATATGTGATTAACACTCAAGGTCACATCCCCATGTGACTAACACCCAAAGAGTCTACTAGAGTCAATAATCTAGTTCACATTACCATGTGATTAACACTCGATGAGTTCTGGGTTTGATCATGTTATGCTTGTGAGAGAAGTTATAGTCAACGGGTCTGAACCTTTCAGATCCGTGTGTGCTTTACAAATCTCTATGTCATCTCCTAGATGTAGCTACCACGTTCTATTTGGAGCTATTCCAAATAACTGTTCTACTTGGAGCTATTCTAAATTGTTGCTCCATTATACATATCCGGTATCTCTACTCAGAGTTATCCGGATAGGTGTTAAGCTTGCATCGACGTAACCCTTTACGACGAACTCTTTTACCACCTCCATAATCAAGAAAATTCCTAAGTCCACTAGTTACTAAGGATAACTTTGACCGCTGTCCTGTGATCCATTCTTGGATCACTCTTGTACCCCTTGACTGACTCATGGCAAGGCACACTTCAGGTGCGGTACACAGCATAGCATACTGTAGAGCCTATGCCTTAAGCATAGGGGACGACCTTCGTCCTTTCTCTCTATTCTGCCGTGGTCGAGCTTTAAGTCTTAACTTCATACCTTACAACTCAGGCAAGAACTCCTTCTTTGACTGATCCATCTTGAACACCTTCAAGATCATGCCAAGGTATGTGCTCATTTGAAAGTACCATTAAGCGTTTTGATCTATCCTTATAGATCTTGATGCTCAATGTTCAAGTATCTTAATCCAGGTTTTCTATTGAAAAACACTTTTCAAATAACCCTATATGCTTTCCAGAAATTCTACGTCATTTCTGATCCATAATATGTCAACAACATATACTCATCAGAAATTCTATAGTGCTCCCACTCACTTCTTTGGAAATACAAGTTTCTCATGAACTTTGTATAAACCCAAAATCTTTGATCATCTCATCAAAGCGCACATTCCAACTCCGAGATGCTTACTCCAGTCCTTAGAAGGATTGCTGGAGCTAGCATACCTTTTAGCATCCTTAGGATCGACAAAACCTTTCTGATTGTATCACATACAACCTTTCCTTACGAAAACTGGTAAGGAAACTCGTCTTGACATCCATCTGCCAGATTTCATAAATGCAGCTAATGCTAACATGATTCCGACGGACTTAAGCATCGCTACGGATGAGAAAATCTCATCATAGTCAACTCCTTGAACTTGTGAAAAACTCTTCACCACAAGTCGAGCTTCATAGACGGTGATATTACCGTCCACGTCCGTCTTCTTCTTAAAGATCCATTTATCTTAATGTCTTGCCGATCATTGGGCAAGTCCACCAAAGTCCATGCTTTGTTCTGATACATGGATCCTATCTCGGATTTCATGGTTTCTTAACCATTTGTCGGAATTTGGGCCCACCATCGCTTCTCCATAGCTCGTAGGTTCATTGTTGTCTAGCAACATGACCTTCAAGACAGGATTACTGTACCACTCTGAAGTAGTACGTATCCTTGTCACCCTACGAGGTTCGGTAGTGACTTGATCCGAAACTTCATGATCACTATCATAAGCTTCCACTTCAATTGGTGTAGGTGCCACAGGAACAACTTCCTGTGCCCTGCTACACACTAGTTGAAGTGACGGTTCAATAACCTCATCAAGTCTCCACCATCCTCCCACTCAATTCTTTCGAGAGAAACTTTTCCTCGAGAAAGGACCCGATTCTAGAAACAATCCCTAATTGCTTTCGGATCTGAGACAGGAGGTATACCCAACTGCTTTGGGTGTCCTATGAAGATGCATTTATCCGCTTTGGGTTCGAGCTTATCAGCCTGAAACTTTTTCACATAAGCATAGCAGCCCCAAACTTTTAAGAAATGACAGCTTAGGTTTCTCTAAACCATAGTTCATACGGTGTCATCTCATCGGAATTACGTGGTGCCCTATTTAAAGTGAGTGCGGTTGTCTCTAATGCCTAACCCATGAACGATTGTGGTAATTCGATAAGAGACATCATGGTATGCATCATATCCAATAGGGTGCAGTTATGATGTTCGGACACACCATCACACTATGGTGTTCCAGGCTGTATTAGTTGTAAAACAATTTCCACAATGTCTTAATTCTGTGCCAAACTCGTAATTCAGATATTCATCTCTATGATCACATCATAGATATTTTATCCTCTTGTTACAACGATCCTTCAACTTCACCCTGAAATTACTTGAACCTTTCAATAATTCAGACTCGTGATTCATCAAGTAAATATACTCAACATCTACTCAAATCATCTGTGAAGTAAGAACATAACGATATCCACTACATGCCTCAGCACTCATTGGACTGCACACATCAAAATGTATTACTTCCAACAAGTTGCTTTCTAGTTCCATTTTACTGAAAACGAGGCTTTCAGTCATCTTGCCCATGTGGTATGATTTGCATGTCTCAAGTGATTCAAAACCAAGTGAGTCCAAACGATCCATCTGTATAGAGTTTCTTCATGCATATCTACCAACAAACATGGTTCGCATGTCTCAATCCTTTCAAAAATGAGTGAGTCCAAAGATCCATCAACATGGAGCTTCTTCATGCATTTTATACCGATATGACTTAAGTGGCAGTGCTACAAGTAGGTGGTACTATCATTACTATCTTTTGGCATGAACATGTGTATCACTACGATCGAGATTCAATAAACCATTCATTTCAGGTGTAAGACCATTTGAAGGTATTATTCAAATAAACAGAGTAACCATTATTCTCTTTAAATGAATAACATATTGCGATAGACATAATCCAATCATGTCTATGCTCAACGCAAACACCAAATAACAATTATTTAGGTTTTAATACCAATCTCGATGGTAGAGGGAGCGTGCGATGCTTGATCATATCAACCCTGGAAACACTTCCATCATATATCGTCAGCTCACCTTTAGCTAGTCTCCGTTTATTCCGTAGCTTTTATTTCGAGTTACTAATACTTAGCAACCGAACCGGTATCTAATACCCTGGTGCTACTAGGAGTACTAGTAAAGTACACATCAACACAATGTATATCCAATATACTTCTATCGACCTTGCCAGCCTTCTAATCTACCAAGTATCTAGGGTAATTCTGCTCTAGTGGCTGTTCCCCTTATCACAGAAGCACTTAGTCTCGGGTTTGGGTTCAACCTTGGGTTTCTTCACTAGAGCAGCAGCTGAATTGCCGTTTCATGAAGTATCCCTTTGTTCCCTTGCCCTTCTTGAAACTAGTGGTTTCACCAACCATCAACAATTGATGCTCTTTCTTGATTTCTACTTTCGTGTCAAACATCGCAAATATCTCAAGGATCATCATATATGTCCCTGATATATTATAGTTCATCACGAAGCTCTAGCAGCTTGGTGGCAATGACTTTGGAGAAACATCACTGTCTCATCTGGAAGATCAACTCCCACTCGATTCAAATGATTGATGTACTCAGACAATCTGAGCACAGGCTCAACAATTGAGCTTTTCTCCCTTAGTTTGCAGGCTAAGAAAATCGTCGGAGGTCTCATACCTCTTGACGTGGGCACGAGCCAGAAATCCCAATTTCAGCCCTCAAAACATCTCATATGTTTCGCGACGTTTCAAAAAACCGTCTTCGGTGCCTCAACTCTAAACCGTTTAACTGAACTATCATGTAGTTATCAAAATGTGTATGTCAGATGTTCGCAACAACCACAGACAACGTTCGAGGTTCAGCACACTGAGCGGTGCATTAAGGACATAAGCCTTCTATGAAGCAATGAGGACAATCCTCAGTTTACGGACCTAGTCCGCATAATTGCTACTATCAACTTTCAACTAATTTTTCTCTAGGAACATATCTAAACAGTAGAACTATAGCGTGAGCTACGACATAATTTGCAAAATCCTTTTGACTATGTTCAAAAGTTCATCTTATGAACTCCCACTCAGATAGACATCCCTCTAGTCATCTAAGTGATTACATGATCCGAGTCAACTAGGCCGTGTCCGATCATCACGTGAGACGGACTAGTCAACATTGGTGAACATCTTCATGTTGATCGTATCTTCTATACGACTCATGCTCGACCTTTCGGTCTTCTGTGTTCCGAGGCCATGTCTGTACATGCTAGGCTCGTCAAGTTAACCCTAAGTGTTTCGCGTGTGTAAATCTGTCTTACACCCGTTGTATGTGAACGTTAGAATCTAACACCCAATCATCACGTGGTGCTTCGAAACACGAACTGTCGCAACGGTGCACAGTTAGGGGAGAACACTTCTTGAAATTGTTGTAAGGGATCATCTTATTTACTACCGTCGTTCTAAGCAAATAAGATGTATAAACATGATAAACATCACATGCAATCAAATAGTGACATGATATGGCCATCATCACTTTGCTCCTTTTGATCTCCATCTTCGGGGCTCCATGATCATCATCGTCACCGGCATGACACCATGATCTCCATCATCATGATCTTCATCATCGTGTCTTCATGAAGTTGCCTCGCCAACTATTACTTCTACTACTATGGCTAACGGTTAGCAATAAAGTAAAGTAATTACATGACGTTTAAGTTGACACGCAGGTCATAAATAAATAAAGACAACTCCTATGGCTCCTGCCGGTTGTCATACTCATCGACATGCAAGTCGTGATTCCTATTACAAGAACATGATCAATCTCATACATCACATATATCATTCATCACATCCTTTGGCCATATCACATCACATAGCATACCCTGCAAAAACAAGTTAGACGTCCTCTAATTGTTGTTTGCATGTTTTACGTGGCTGCTATGGGTTTCTAGCAAGAACGTTTCTTACCTACGCAAAGACCACAACGTGATATGCCAATTGCTATTTACCCTTCATAAGGACCCTTTTCATCGAATCCGATCCGACTAAAGTGGGAGAGACAGACACCCGCCAGCCACCTTATGCAACTAGTGCATGTTTGTCGGTGGAACCGGTCTTACGTAAGAGTACGTGTAAGGTTGGTCCGGGCCGCTTCATCCCACGATGCCGCCGAATCAAGATAAGACTAGTAACGGCAAGCATATTGAACAAAATCAACGCCCACAACTACTTTGTGTTCTACTCGTGCATAGAATCTACGCAATAGACCTAGCTCATGATGCCACTGTTGGGGAACATAGCAGAAATTCAAAATTTTCCTACGTATCACCAAGATCTATCTATGGAGAAACCAGCAACGAGGGGAAGGAGAGTGCATCTACATACCCTTGTAGATCGCTAAGCGGAAGCGTTCAAGAGAACGGGGTTGATGGAGTCGTACTCGTCGTGATCCAAATCACCGATGATCCTAGCGCCGAACGGACGGCACCTCCGCGTTCAACACACGTACGGAGCAGTGACGTCTCCTCCTTCTTGATCCAGCAAGGGGGGAGGAGAGGTTGATGGAGATCCAACAGCACAACGGCGTGGTGGTGGAAGTAGCGGGATTCCAACAGGGCTTCGCTAAGCGCTGCGGGAGGAGGGAGATGTGTCACGGGAGGGAGAGGGAGGCGCCAGGCCTTAGGTGTGATTGCTCCTCCTTTTCCCCACTATATATAGGGCCAAGGGAGAGGGGGAGGGCGCAGCCTTGCCCCTTCCTCCAAGGAAGGGTGCGGCCAAGGGTGGGGAGGAGTCCATCCTCCCCAAGGCACCTCGGAGGTGCCTTCCCCCTTTAGGACTCTCCCCTTTTTCTCTTCTCTTGGCGCATGGGCCTCTTGGGGCTAGTGCCCTTGGCCCATGTAGGCCAAGGCGCACCCCCTACAGCCCATGTGCCCCCCCAGGGCAGGTGGCCCCACCCGGTGGACCCCCGGGACCCTTCCGGTGGTCCCGGTACAATACCGATGACCCCGAAACTTGTCCCGATGGCCGAAATAGCACTTCCTATATATAATTCTTTACCTTCGGACCATTCCGGAACTCCTCGTGACGTCCGAGATCTCATCCGGGACTCCGAACAACTTTCGGGTTACCGCATACTAATATCTCTATAACCCTAGCGTCACCGAACCTTAAGTGTGTAGACCCTACGGGTTCGGGAGACATGCAGACATGACCGAGATGACTCTCCGGTCAATAACCAACAGCAGGATCTGGATACCCATGTTGGCTCCCACATGTTCCACGATGATCTCATCGGATGAACCACGATGTCAAGGACTTAATCAATCCCGTATACAATTCCCTTTGTCTAGCGGTACGATACTTGCCCGAGATTCGGTCGTCGGTATCCCGATACCTTGTTCAATCTCGTTACCGGCAAGTCTCTTTACTCGTTTCGTAACACATCATCCCGTGATCAACTCCTTGATCACATTGTGCACATTATGATGATGTCCTACCGAGTGGGCCCAGAGATACCTCTCCGTTTACACGGAGTGACAAATCCCAGTCTCGATTCGTGCCAACCCAACAGACACTTTCGGAGATACCTGTAATGCACCTTTATAGCCACCCAGTTACGTTGTGACGTTTGGTACACCCAAAGCACTCCTACGGTATCCGGGAGTTGCACAATCTCATGGTCTAAGGAAATGATACTTGACATTAGAAAATCTTTAGCATACGAACTACATGATCTTGTGCTAGGCTTAGGATTGGGTCTTTGTCCATCACATCATTCTCCTAATGATGTGATCCCGTTATCAATGACATCCAATGTCCATGGTCAGGAAACCGTAACCATCTATTGATCAACGAGCTAGTCAACTAGAGGCTCACTAGGGACATATTGTAGTCTATGTATTCACACGTGTATTACGATTTCCGGATAATACAGTTATAGCATGAATAAAAGACTATTATCATGAACAAAGAAATATAATAATAACACTTTTATTATTGCCTCTAGGGCATATTTCCAACACAAAGAAGCATAGAGAGGACTGGTAGAGGAAAGAGTGGGATGATCTAATACGGAATTAGATGAGAAAACATGGGCAAAATTATGAAAGTATGGTCCCATGAAAGTTAAAGGTTTTCCTTTTGAGGCTCGCTCGGCAATCTTTGCCAACAGAGAATGTTCTAATGCATAGGAAAATGTTGATGACGTGCACTTCTATTATTTGCGGCATGAAGGATTCATGGAGGAACTACTTGTTGAGTGCTTGATGGCAAGGCGCATATGGGTGTTGGTTGATATGGAACTGGTGGAACATTTGATGGTGACCAAGGAACCAAATGCTAGGAACTGGTTATTTGTTTTTGGAAATGGAGGGATGCCCCTGGCCTCTACATCATGATGATGCATGCAGCCATTTTATTAAAAATCCACGAAGTATCGTCATAATAGTCTTACAGCTCGCAAACGGAGCAGAGCAAAGTAAAAAAAGAAAAATTACATGCTGACAAAGGCAATCGATACGGTAATATGAAGGATAAGCTCCCTAGACTCCTATCCTGTTATGCGAGCGCCATCCGAACCGGTTGAATAGAACCCGAGCTACCATCTTCCATTGGTTGCACCCAGTAACCAAATGCTCCCTGGAGTCCATAGGAGTGAGTAAGGACCACTTACGGATCCAAGTTGTAGCTCTGAAGATGACCTGCAAGAAAGTTAAAGTGTGTTGTGTGTTCAAAATCATATCATTCCTGCAGTTCCATATAGCCCATAATAGCGCACATATTCCAATCCGAATACGAGCCGCAGCAATCTATTCAACCCCAGCTAACCACGTCCCAAACAACGATGCAATATCGACTGAAGGATTAATGTTGAAAGCTATATGAATCGTTCTCCAAAGTAACTTGGAAAGTGGGCATTCAAGAAATAAGTGTTGTATTGTTTCATCATGATCATAAAAACGGCACCGCGAACTTCCTACCCATCTCCTTTTGATTAAGTTGTCCTTTGTGAGTATCTCTTGCTTGTGGACGAACCACATAAAGATTTTAATACACAAAGGAACCTTAACCCTCCAGATGTGCAATGATCTTGAGATTGGGCCAGAATTAATCAAATCCATATAGAGTGATTTCACTGTGAAAATCCCATTCTTAGTTAATTTCCATTGTGTCGAATCCGGCTAGTCGGAGAGTTGAACTTCTATCAGTCTCCGAACCAAATGCATCCAGACATTCTATCTCTCACCAACTAACACACGTCAGAACTGAATGTTCACGGGAAAAATTGAAGGACTGTGCCTACGTAATCCTCCTTACGTTGCAAAATATTATAAAGGGTGGGATATTGGACAGCCATGGGCGTCTCTCCTAACCACGTATCCTCCCAAAATCTTGTTGACATCCCATTGCCAACCAAGAATTTGACCCTACGAAAGAACAAGTCCTCGTTCTCATAAGTCCCTTCCAGAATGGCGAGTCAGTCGGTCTCATGGTAACCCAGGCTAGTGTTTTTGAGTGTAAATACTTATTGCGCGGGACTTGTGACCACATACCCTCCGACTCTGTCTCTAGCCTGTATAGCCATTTGCTCATAAGACAGTTATTCTTAATTTCTAAGTTCTCAATACCGAGACCCCCTTGGTCTTTACGTCGGCAAAGAATATCCCATCACACGAGACGGTATTTCCTCTTGGCCTCATCAGACTACTAGAAGAACCGAGATCTAAAGAAATCAAGTCGCTTCTGAACCCCTTTTGGAATTTCGAAAAACGAAAGTAGAAACATTGGCATAGTAGTCAGTACTGAGTTAATCAGGACTAGCCGACCTCCATATGACATAAGCTAGCCCTTCCAGCAGCTAAGTTTTTTTTTAATTCGTTCTTCAATTCATTCTTTACTTTCAGCGAGTTGTTTTTTTTAATTCATTCTTTATTGGATAACTTACGGTGGTGAATCGGTATACCCAAGTAACTGAATGGTAAAGCACCTTATTCACATCCGAACAATTGTCTATAAGTGTGTTCGTCGTCTTTGGCCTTCCCAAAGCAAAACAACTCGCTCTTATGAAAATTAATTTTTAAGCCAGACAATTGTTCGAAGAGACATAAGATAAGTTTCATATTACATGCCTTAGCCATGTCATGTTCCATGAATAGGATAGTGTCATCAGCATACTGTAGAATGGATACCCCTCCATCGACTAGATGAGGAACTAGCCCCTCTACATGGCCATGCTTCTTGGCCCTGCCAATAATGACGGCCAGCCTATCTGCCACAATATTAAACAGAAGAGGAGACATTGAATCCCCTTGTCTGAACCCCTTATGTGTCTGAAAGTAATGACTGATATCATCGTTCACCTTGATTCCAACACTACCCTTCTGGACTTGGCTATCCACTTGGTTCCTCCACTAAAACCTTTCATGCGCATTGCCTGCTGAAGAAAAGACCACTTTACTTTATCATACGTCTACTCAAAATCCACTTTGAATATAACCCCATCCAGTTTTTTCGAGTGAATCTCATGAAGCGTTTCATGCAGAACGACCACCCCTTCCAGTATGTGTCGCCCCGGCATGGACGATGTCTGGCTTGGTTGGATCACTCAATGAGCAATTTGTGTCAATCTATTGGTTCCAACCTTTGTGAAAATTGTGAAACTCACATTCAGCAGACATATGGGACGGAATTGTTCGATCCGAACTGCCTCATCTATCTTTGGTAACAGTGTTATCGTACCGAAGTTAAGATGAAACAGCTCTAAATGACCGTTGAAAAAATCGTGAAACATAGGCATAAGATCATCTTTAATAATATGCCAACATTTCTTATAGAATTCAGCTGGAAACCCATCTGGTCCCGGTGCTTTATTCGGTTTCATTTGTGATATTGCCTGAAGAACCACTTTTTCAGTAAACGGTGCAGAG
Organism: Triticum timopheevii; assembly: GCA_963921465.1. Classification (NCBI taxonomy): domain Eukaryota; kingdom Viridiplantae; phylum Streptophyta; class Magnoliopsida; order Poales; family Poaceae; genus Triticum; species Triticum timopheevii. Next base: position 548,561,139 of record OY997270.1, read on the forward strand.
AGAATATCATTCTCTGCTGCCTGTAATTGAGGTATATCATCAATCACAGATTCATCTAGTGTCACCGTACTTTTATTCGGGGGTCCAAAAAGTTGTTTATAGTAATTAGAGATATACGCTTTCATATTTTCATGCCCCACTATTGTCCCCTCCTCCTGTTCAAGCTGTATGATTTTCTTCTTCCTATATATGTTTACCATTTGCAACCATATGGAAGAATTGTGTATTGTCGTCCCCTTGGACAAGCTTAAGCGTTTTAGCACACAATGCCCACTTGAGCTCCTCCTCTCTCAAGAGAGCTCATAGACCTTGCTCAGCCTCGGACTTGGATCTTTGCTCATTAACCGTAAGAAGAGTGTCTTAAGCCTTTAAGTCTTGTGCCTCAATTAATTGAGTAAGACACTCTTTTTCTTGTTTGTAAATCCCACTCTCATTTCTAGCCCAACCTCTCAAAAACTGTCGAAGATGTCTAATTTTATTTTACCATCTCTCAATATACGTCACTCCACTAACCGGCTTAGCCCATTCGCGTGCATTGATCTCCAAAAATCCTTCTCTCTCGAACCAGCTTTGTTCGAAGGAGAAGGCATTTTTATTTGCCACATGTGATTCGACAGACCCAGTGTGACTTGTAGATATAGCTTGCTGTGAAGCTCTTGCCCTAGCTGAGGAACTAGGAATCCCAAGCTTATTTGTTGCCTGGGATTGTGAGACATTGATCAAGGATGTGCATGAACGAGAGATATGATCGTACGGAGGAATCATCATGAAGATCTGACAGTGAAAAAACTATTTTAGTTCATGAACTTTTGCTTATGAGAGCAGGAGTTGTAACTATGAAGCTCACACTCTAGCTACACACTCATTATATTTAGACCAAGGTCGACATATCTTGCTGGCCAGCCTCATGACCCCAGTGTTATCCCTGTAATTTATCGCCTCGGCAATAAAACCTAGTTGATTGCCCTAAAAAGGTCCTACAAGGGGACCGTTCTCTACTAGGCATTTTCGCTAGTTGAGCATCCTTCTTGTACTGAGTAGCCGACTCTGTATTGGTGCCCAGTCAGCGTGTGTCTATTGGACTTAAGAGCCTGTTTGGGATTATCCCACTCCACCAAAATCAGGTGCACCCCATCAAATCCACATTAGAGCAGTTTCACCAAGGAGTTACAGCTTGACAGTGGAGCAGTCTATTCTGTTTGGCTTCCAGCTAGCTCCATCTTCTAAAATGGAAAATTTTGCCAGGAAAGAGCTATTGTAGGTTGCGTGGCATGTGGGAAGAACGAAGGGCTATCTACTTACTGGTGGCAGTGTGGTATGTAACTTTACCAAGCCCCACGAAGACTTTTTAAACTAGATTTTTTGGCCAACCACTCAAGAGCTTCACTAAAACCAGGGAGTTGTACTCTATATTCTAGGACTTTTTTGGAGCGAGACATTATGAAGCACCCCCGTTTTCTTGTGTTTTTAGAGCGGAGCTGAATTTTAGGGAGCGGAGCAGTACCAAATAGGCTTTTAGTGTCGACGAATAACCTTATGATAGAGATCATTACTGAGACCTCCCAGTGGACAACACACTTCGGCTTCCAATAGGGTTGGCAATACCTCAAACAAGCTGGTAACGGGCCAGCCCACTCTATTGCGCTGTATTACACGGGTTTGCTTTGCTTTTTCATGTGCCCCCCCCCCCCCCCCCCCCGGTTCGGTTTTTAGTAAGCAGATCAAAATAAAATAAAAACATATATTAAAAAGTACAGAAATATTTGAAAATGTTAAACATGTATTCAAAAGAGTTCCCCTATATTGAAGTAAAGGTTCACCATACATAAAAACTGTTCATCATATATAAAAAAATTGTTCAACGTGTATTTATATATTTGAATATGTGTTTCTCAGAAGAAAAAAAAGGTATGAGGTTGATGGATGGGGGATTAATTAGTTACATATAAGTGTCAAAAGGCGATGATTTTGTACTCCCGAGCTCCATGGAGCACTTTATTTTGGAAATTGTAGAAAAATATTTGTATTTCCCAGAAATAGAAGATAAATTCTAGCTTAGATTTATTAGAATGCAAAATACAACTTTTACATAGCAAAACGAATAAGGTGGTCTAAAAGAGCACACACTAGTAACATTATTCTCAAATATATAGACAACTGGATTGATTTTTAGTTTGCCGCTACATATATTTCTTCATTGTTGCTCATCAATCTATTTACCCCGGGACATGGGCAACCGCCCTTCTTGGCATGCCCTGGCTCTATTTTGGGACGGATGGGCGAGGCCGGGATGAGAACTTTACCTCAAATTCTTAAGTGCCAAATAGAGTATAAATCGTACACAACGCACACCCCCTAACGTGGTTTTGTCACAGTAGATGTCCTCCTATGAAAACTAAGTTGTGAGGCCATCACTGCAAGGTGAAAGCTTGGACGAGGCTGATCGGAAACGAGAGACGCGAGTCTAACCAAGTTTGGCCCCTCATAGTGGAGGTAAAAGTCTACTCCTGCTTGATTGCTATTGATGATGATCTCACTTACAAGGTTGTTGTTACACTACCTAGCTTTCGGGAGATTCTAACATGTCCACGCCTGGACGTCCCAGGAAACCCCTTTATATAATAGGTCTGGTCCCTTGTTGTGTACAGTATATTCCGGGCTGTACCCATAATCTGAATCCTACTCTAAGTCTTGCTGAACCTCCTTGTCCTTCAAGTTAGGAGAACTCTTGCCTGCCCCGGACTTGGCCGTAAGCCGACTCTGGACTTGTTCATAAGCCGGCTCCAATGGGTCGGGTCTTCTCTCCAAGCCCGTCATAATATTACCTAGTGTGAGCCTCCTGGACCTTGGCGGGTAACGACCCACGTCGGGGTTGTATCTCCTGGTTATGGCCAGGTTTTCCCTTGGCCGGGTCTCAGCAGTGTGGAACATCCCCACCCCCACCCCCCCCCCCCCCCCCCCGACCGACCGGGCCAACCCATTTAGCACTAGTGATAGTCTAGTTCTTCTCGCATTTTTTTGTGGCCGGTTCTTTTTTGTTTTGTTTCTGTCCATTTTAGGCCGGTCTTTGTTTATTTTTGTTTTCTCTTTCCATTTTAATTTTCAAGAACTTTTCTCTTTACAAATCTGTATTTTTTTTCAAATTCATGAATTGTTTTCAAGTACGCGAAGCTTTTTCAAAATTCGTGGTTTTTTAATTCATATTTTTTGAATTAATGAATATCTTTATTCAATCATTTTTCGAAATTTGTGATTTTTTTAAAAATCATCATCCTTTTCAAAATTTTGATCTTTTTTCAAAAAATTATAAGTCAATGGTTAACAGGGTCAAAACGGTCAAAGGGTTGAACGATCAACTGGCAACAGCTCAAAGGGTCGGAGGTTAAAAAGTCAAGTTGTCTTTTGTTAGCACAAAAAAATTAAACCATCGTCCGACACGAAACCGAAGTTTGAGCGAGGCAGTGGGCTGGTGGAGGGATCGATGGGTGAAGAGATGCTTCACTGGGCCGGCACAACCGGGATTTGCGCATGAGCGCCACTTTCCCTGGCTAGCGCAAGAGGCTCTGGTCAGGAGGTCTCTCACACTGTAAGCCATAGCAGCACAATATGATACATTCTTTCTTTCTTAGCACAATATGATAAATTACAACTAAAGCATGCCAATTATTATTTTTTGCATGCTAACTAAGGGCCAGTTCTTTTGGGAGGCTTAAAAAATAAGCCGCCTCTCCTCAGCTTAAAAAATAAGTCGTTCTTTAAATTTGTTGAGGCTTCTAAATTAGCTTCATAATTAGTTCAGAAGCTTCAATGAAGGAAGAAGGCAGCTTATGACAAAAGCCGAGAAGAAAACGACTTGTTTTTTAAGCTGCCAAAAGAACTGGTCTATGCCATGTTGACTCTCAAGGGAACAAAGTACAGAAATTTCAACCGAGGGCTCTTGTATGATCATACATACCGCATGGCCGGCTTCATTTCCTTATTGTATTGCGTCTTTTAATTTCTTCAAAAATGAAAGAAAGAATTGTTTAGAAAAAGGAAAAGAAGTTGAAATCTCTAAGCCTTGATAATTGTTGTTTTCTGAAATGGAGCCTGAATTATTCTCAGTCTTCAGATGCCACATGGCAGAACACGACCGGCTATCACTGGCGGCCGCTGGGGGTCGTTGCCCGTTTGGGGAAACCGCACGCGTGACTGACAAAGGGAGCGTAGAGTCGGCCGACCGCAGAGTGGGGGAAGAGGTCGCGGAGGCACCTGTCGCCGAACCTCTGGAGCACGCCGCAGCACGCCGGGCTCACGCGGCCGGCGAGCTGCCCGGACGCGAGCCACTTGAGGACGTCGACCGCGCAGCGCTCCGCCTGCAGCACCGCGTTCCAGCATTCAGCCGCGACCTCGGCCACCTCGTCCTCTCCCGGGAACGGGCGCGCCGGGACGTCCGTCGCGGATCCTGAAGGCACGGTGGTAGTACCGGTCGTGGTAGCCGGAGGGATCGATATCGCGGTCGTTGGAGTGGATGCCAGGAGGGCGAGCTGGGCTGCGATGAGCGTGAAGGCGACGACCGCGGTCTTGGGAGCCATTGCTGTTTGCTCAACGTCAGCTACACTTTCTGCTTCTGTTGCTCTATGGATCGAAGTGAACAATGGCGTGTGGAGAGATGTCGGAATCGAGGGAAATGCTCAAGTGTTATATAGGGGCTGGGTACGGTGGAAGGATGACCATATGTGGAGCGCATGGGCTAACAGTCGACAAGAGCTTAATTGAGTTGGAGTTTCTGTCAGATGGAGTTAATTTGATCAAAACGGGTTATGTTAGCAGTACCGTATCGAGTTAATCTCTTGGTGTTAATTCCTCACAAAGAAACCAATGAATTCTCGGAGTTGATTCTTGATTGTATATCAATTAACTGCAACTTCTCAAAGTGCAACACACAGCTGTTCGTGAAGTAAATAGCATAAAACTATTGCAGTTCGGGCCAGGATTCCAAAAAATTAGTACTAAAAATTTGTTTGTTGCTGATAACTACCAGTATCGAGGTCGGCTGTTTTAAAAAACCCAAATAGCCGATCATTTTAAAAAAGCTCAATCGGGTCCCTACAAAACATTTTAAAAAAGTAATAAGATCCTTGCAATCATTTTTAAAAAGCAACCAGGTCCTCGGACATTTTAAAAAAGCAATCCGACATTATATCCCGGCCATGGAGTCATCGTCGCCGCACCACCATGGCGCCCCGCCTGGGGTCGCTGCCACCGCGCCGCCACTGGGCTCCGCCTAGAGTCACCGCGCACCAGGGGTCGCAACTTGGGGTCGCTGCCTCACACCATTGGGAGTCACGTGGGCTGCTCCGTCGCATGCGCCCTAGCGCAGCACAAGGTAGCCACTGGCCTGGCGGCGGGCGTAGAAAGGTAGGGTGAGAGGAGGTGGGCCGGAGGAGCGGCCAGGGTTGTGTTGGGGAACGTAGTAATTTCAAAAATTTCATACGCACACGCAAGATCATGGTGATGCATAGCAACGAGAGGGGAGAGTGTTGTCCACGTACCCTCGTAGACCGTAAGCGGAAGCGTTATGACAACGCGGTTGATGTAGTCGTACGTCTTCACGATCCGACCGATCCAAGCACCGAATGTACGGCATCTCCGAGTTTTGCACACGTTCAGCTCGATGACGATCCCCGGACTCCGATCCAGCAGGGTGTCGGGGATGAGTTCCGTCAGCACGACGGCGTGGTGACGATGATGATGTTCTACCGACGCAGGGCTTCACCTAAGCACCGCAACGATATGACCGAGGTGGAATATAGTGGAGGGGGCACCGCACACGGCTAAGGAACGATCACGAAGATCAACTTGTGTGTCTATGGGGTGCCCCCTGCCCCCGTATATAAAGGAGTGGAGGAGGGGGAGGGCCGGCCCTCTCTATGGCGCGCCCTAGGGGAGTCCTACTCCCACCGGGAGTAGGATTCCCCCTTTCCTAGTAGAACTAGGAACCCTTCCATGTAGTAGGAGTAGGAGAGAAGGAAAGGGGAGAGAGAAGGAGAAGGAAGGAAGGGGGCGCCCCCCTTCCCTAGTCAAATTCGGACTAGTCCAAGGGGAGGGGTGCGGCCACCCTTTTGGCCCTTTCTCTCCTTTCCCGTATGGCCCAATGAGGCCCAATACGAATTCCCGTAACTCTCCGGTATTCCGAAAAATACCCGAATCACTCGGAACCTTTCCGAACTCTGAATATAGTCGTCCAATATATCGATCTTTACGTCTCGACCATTTCGAGACTCCTCGTCATGTCCCCGATCTCATCCGGGACTCCGAACTCCTTCGGTACATCAAAACTCATAAACTCATAATAAAACTGTCATCGTAACGTTAAGCGTGCGGACCCTATGGGTTCGAGAACTATGTAGACATGACCTAGAATTATTCTCGGTCAATAACCAATAGCGGAACCTGGATGCCCATATTGACTCCTACATATTCCCGTAGAACTATCGTACTCATTGAAAATCTTATCAAGCGTCTTGATCTATCTCAATAGATCTTGATGCTCAATATGTAAGTAGCTTTACTGAGGTCTTTATTTTAAAGAACTCTTTTCAAACACTCCTTTATGCTTTGCAGAATAATTCTACATTATTTCCAATCAACAATATGTCATTCACATATACTTATCAGAAATGCCGTAGTGCTCCCACTCACTTTCTTGTAAATACAGGCTTCACCGTAAGTCTGTACAAAACTATATGCTTTGATCAACTCATCAAAGCGTATATTCCAACTCCGAGATGCTTGCACCAGTCCATAGATGGATCGCTGGAGCATGCACATTTTGTTAGTACCTTTAGGATTGACAAAACCTTCTGGTTGCATTATATACAACTCTTCTTTGAGAAAACCATTAAGGAATGCAGTTTTGACATCCATATGCCAGATTTCATAAATTGTGGCAATTGCTAACATGATTCGGACAGACTTAAGCATCGCTACAGTTGAGAAAATCTCATTGTAGTCAACACCTTGAACTTGTCAAAAACCTTTTTGCGACAAGTCGAGCTTTGTAGATAGTAACACTACTATCAACGTCCGTCTTCCTCTTGAAGATCCATTTATACAATATGGCTTGCCGATCATCGGGCAACTCCACCAAAGTCCACACTTTGTTCTCATACATGGATCCCATCTCAGATTTCATGGCCTTAAGCCATTTTGCGGAATCTGGGCTCATCATCGCTTCCTCATAGTTCGTAGGTTCATCATGGTCTAGTAACATGACTTCCAGAACAGGATTACCGTACCACTCTGGTGCGGACCGTACTCTAGAAGACCTACGAGGTTCTGTAGTAATTTGATCTGAAGTTTCATGATCATCATCATTAGCTTCCTCACTAATTGGTGTAGAAATCACTGGAACTGATTTCAGTGATGAACAATTTTCCAATTCGGGAGAAGGTACAGTTACCTCATCAAGTTCTACTTTTCTCCCACTCACTTCTTTCGAGAGAAACTCCTTCTCTAGAAAGGATCCATTTTTAGCAACGAATATCTTACCTTCGGATCTGTGATAGAAGGTGTACCCCACAATTTCCTTTGGGTATACTATGAAGACGCACTTCTCCGATCTGGGTTTGAGCTTATCAGGATGAAACTTTTTCACATAAGCATCGCAGCCCCAAAATTTAATAAACGACAACCTGGGTTTCTTGCTAAACCACAGTTCATATGGTGTCGTCTCAACGGATTTAGATGGTGCCCGTTTAACGTGAATGCAGCTGTCTCTAATGCATAACCCAAAAACAATAGTGGTAAATCAGTAAGAGACATCATAGATCGCACTATATCCAATAAAGTGCGGTTACGATGTTTGGACACACCATAACGTTGTGGTGTTCCACGTGGCGTGAGCTGTGAAACTATTCCACATTGTTTTAATTGAAGACCAAACTCGTAACTCAAATATTCGTCTCCGCGATCAGATCGCAGAAACTTTATTTTCTTGTTACGATGATTTTTCCACTTCACTCTGAAATTTTTGAACCTTTCAACTATTTCAGACTTATGTTTCATCAAGTAGATATACCCATATCTGCTCAAATCATCTTGTGAAGGTCAGAAAATAACGATACTTGCCACGAGCATCAACACTCATTGGATCGCATACATCGGTATGTATTATTTTCAATAAGTCAGTAGCTTGTTCCATTGTTCCGGAGAACGGAGTTTTAGTCATCTTGCACAAAAGGCATGGTTCGCAAGCATTAAATGATTCATAACCAAGTGATTCCGAAAATCCATCTTTATGGAGTTTCTTCATGCGCTTTACACCGATATGACCAAAACGGCAATGCCACAAATAAGTTGCACTATCATTATTAACTTTGCATCTTTTGGCATAAATATTATGAATATGTGCATCACTACGATCGAGAGCCAACAAACTATTTTCGTTGGGTGTATGACCATTGAAGGTTTTATTCATTTAAATAGAACAACAATTATTCTCTGATTTTAAATGAATAACCGTATTGCAATAAACATGATCAAATCATATTCATGCTCAACGCAAACGCCAAATAACATTTATTTAGGTTTAACACTAATCCCGAAAGTATAGGGAGTGTGCGATGATGATCATATCAATCTTGGAACTACTTCCAACACTCATCGTCACTTCCCCTTCAACTAGTCTTTGTTTATTCTGTAACTCCTGTTTCGACTTACTAATCTTAGCAACCGAACAAGTATCAAATACTCAGGGGCTACTATAAACACTAGTAAAGCACACATCAATAACCTGTATATCAAATATACCCTTGTTCACTTTGCCATCCTTCTTATCCACCAAATATTCAGGGCATTTCCGCTTCCAGTGACCATTTCATTTGCAGTGTAAGCACTCAGTTTCAGGCTTTGGTCCAGCTTTGGTCTTCTTCACGGGAGTGACAACTTGTTTGCCATTCTACTTGAAGTTTCCCTTTCTTTCCCTTTGCCCTTTTCTTGAAACTAGTGGTCTTGTCAATTATCAACATTTGATGCTCTTTCTTGATTTCTACCTTCGTTGATTTCAACATCACGAAGAGCTCGGGAATCGTTTTCGTCATCCCTTGCATACTATAGTTCATCTCGAAGTTCTAGTAACTTAGTGATGGTGACTAGAGAATTCTGTCAATCACTATCTTATCTGGAAGATTAACTCCCACTTGATTCAAGCGATTGAAGTATCCAGACAATCTGAGCACATGCTCACTAGTTGAGCGATTCTCCTCCATCTTTTAGCTATAGAACTTGTTGGAGACTTCATATATCTCAACTCGGGTATTTGCTTGAAATATCAACTTCAATTCCTGGAACATCTCATACGGTCCATGATGTTCAAAACATCTTTGAAGTCCCGATTCTAAGCCATAAAGCATGGTGCACAAAACTATCAAGTAGTCATTATATTGAGCTAGCCAAACGTTCATAACGTCTGCATCTGCTCCTGCAATAGGTCCGTCACCTAGCGGTGCATTAAGGACATAATTCTTCTGTGCAGCAATGAGGATAAACCTCAGATCGCGGATCCAATCCGCATCATTGCTACTAACATTTTTCAACACAATTTTCTCTAGGAACATATCAAAATAAACATATGAAAGCAACAACGCAAGCTATTGATCTTACAACATAATTTGCAAAATACTACCAGGACTAAGTTCATGATAAATTTAAGTTCAATTAATCATATTACTTAAGAACTCCCACTTAGACAGACATCTCTCTAGTCATCTAAGTGATCACGTGATCCAAATCAACTAAACCATAACCGATCATCACATGAGATGGAGTAGTTTTCAATGGTGAACATCACTATGTTGATCATATCTACTATATGATTCACGCTCGACCTTTCGGTCTCCGTGCTCCGAGGACATATCTGCATATGCTAGGCTCGTCAAGTTTAACCTGAGTATTCCGCGTGTGCAAAACTGGCTTGCACCCGTTGTAGATGGACGTAGAGCTTATCACACCCGATCATCACGTGGTGTCTGGGCACGACGAACTTTGTCAACGGTGCATACTCAGGGAGAACACTTCTTGATAATTAGTGAGAGATCATCTTAAAATGCTACCGTCGATCAAAGCAAGAATAAGATGTATAATAGATAAACATCATATGCAATCAAAATATGTGACATGATATGACCATGATCATCTTGCGCCTTTGATCTCCATCTCCAAAGTACTGTCATGATCTCTATCGTCACCGGCACGACACCATGATCTTCATCATATTGATCTATATCAATATGTCATCACATGGTTGTCTCACCAACTATTGCTCTTGCAACTATTGCTATCGTATAGCGATAAAGTAAAGCAATTATTTGGCACTTGCATCTTATGCAACAAAGAGACATCCATAGGGCTTCTGCCAGTTGCCGATAACTTCAACAAAACATGATCATCTCATACAACAACTTATATCTTATCACGTCTTGACCATATCACATCACAACATGCCCTGCAAAAACAAGTTAGACGTCCTCTACTTTGTTGTTGCAAATTTTACGTGGCTGCTACGGGCTGAGCAAGAACCGTTCTTACCTACGCATCAAAACCACAACGATAGTTCGTCAAGTTAGTGTTGTTTTAACCTTTGCAAGGACCGGTGTAGCCACACTCGATTCAGCTAAAGTGAGAGAGACAGACACCCGCCAGCCACCTTTAAGCACGAGTGCTCGTAACGGTGAAACCAGTCTCGCGTAAGCGTACACGTAATGTCGGTCCGGGCCGCTTCATCTCACAATACCGCTGAATCAAAGTATGACATGCTGGTAAGCAGTATGACTTGTATCGCCCACAACTCACTTGTGTTCTACTCGTGCATATAACATCAACGCATAAAACCTGGCTCTGATGCCATTGTTGGGGAACGTAGTAATTTCAAAAATTTCCTACGCACACGCAAGATCATGGTGATGCATAGCAACGAGAGGGGAGAGTGTTGTCCACGTACCCTCATAGACCGTAAGCGGAAGCGTTGTGACAACGCGGTTGATGTAGTCGTACGTCTTCACGATCCGACCGATCCAAGCACCGAACGTATGACACCTCCGAGTTCTGCACACATTCAGCTCGATGACGATCCCCGGACTCCGATCTAGCAGGGTGTCAGGGATGAGTTCCGTCAGCACGACGGCGTGGTGACGATGATGATGTTCTACCGATGCAGGGCTTCACCTAAGCACCGCAACGATATGATCGAGGTGGAATATAGTGGAGGGGGCACCACACACGGCTAAGAAACGATCACGAAGATCAACTTGTGTGTCTATGGGGTGCCCCGTGCCCCCGTATATAAAGGAGTGGAGGAGGGGGAGGGCCGGCCCTCTCTATGGCGCGCCCTAGGGGAGTCCTACTCCCACCGGGAGTAGGATTCCTCCTTTCCTAGTAGAACTAGGAACCCTTCCATGTAGTAGGAGTAGGAGAGAAGGAAAGGGAAGAGAGAAGGAGAAGGAAGGAAGGTGGCGGCCCCCCTCCCTAGTCCAATTCGGACTAGTCCAAGGGGAGGGGTGCGGCCACTGTTTTGGCCCTTTCTCTCCTTTTCCGTATGGCCCAATGAGGCCCAATACGAATTCCCGTAACTCTCCGGTACTCCGAAAAATACCCGAATCACTCGGGACCTTTCTGAACTCCGAATATAGTCGTCCAATATATCGATCTTTACGTCTCGACCATTTCGAGACTCCTCGTCATGTCCCCGATCTCATCCGGGACTCCGAACTCCTTCGATACATCAAAACTCATAAACTCATAATAAAACTATCATCGTAACGTTAAGCGTGCGGACCCTACGGGTTCGAGAACTATGTAGACATGACCTAGAACTATTCTCGGTCAATAACCAATAGCGGAACCTGGATGCCCATATTGGCTCCTACATATTCTATGAAGATCTTTATCGGTCAAACCGCATAACAACATACGTTGTTCCCTTTGTCATCGGTATGTTACTTGCCCGAGATTCGATCGTCGGTATCCAATACCTAGTTCAATCTCGTTACCGGCAAGTCTCTTTACTCGTTCCGTAATGCATCATTCCGTAACTAACTCATTAGCTACATTGCTTGCAAGGCTTATAGTGATGTGCATTACCGAGAGGGCCCAGAGATACCTCTCTGACAATCGGAGTGACAAAACCTAATCTCGAAATACGCCAACCCAACATGTACCTTTGGAGACACCTGTAGTACTCCTTTATTATCACCCAGTTATGTTGTGACGTTTGGTAGCACCCAAAGTGTTCCTTCGGTAAACGGGAGTTGCATAATCTCATAGTTACAGGAACATGTATAAGTCATGAAGAAAGCAATAGCAACATACTAAACGATCAAGTGCTAAGCTAACGGAATGGGTCAAGTCAATCACATCATTCTCCTAATGATGTGATCCCGTTAATCAAATGACAACTCATGTCTATGGCTAGGAAACTTAACCATCTTCGATTCACAAGCTAGTCAAGTAGAGGCATACTAGTGACACTATGTTTGTCTATGTATTCACACATGTATTATGTTTCCGATTAATACAATTCTATCATGAATAATAAACATTTATCATGAAATAAGGAAATAAATAATAACTTTATTATTGCCTCTAGGGCATATTTCCTTCAGTCTCCCACTTGCACTAGAGTCAATAATCTAGTTCACATCGCCATGTGATTTAAAACCAATAATCATATCTGTATATGATTAACACCCATAGTTCACAACGTCATGTGACCAACACCCAAAGGGTTTACTAGAGTCAATAATCTAGTTCACATCGCTATGTGATTAACACCCAAAGAGTACAAAGGTATGATCATGTTTTGCTCGTGAGAGAAGTTTAGTCAACGGGTCTGTCACATTCAAAGCCGTATGTATTTTGCAAATATTCTATGTCTACAATACTCTACACGGAGCTACTCTAGCTAATTGCTCCCACTTTCAATATGTATCCAGATTAAGACTTAGAGTCATCTGGATCAGTGCCAAAACTTGTATCGACGTAACCTTTTACGACGAACCTTTTGTCACCTCCATAATTGAGAAACATATCCTTATTCCACTAAGGATAATTTTGACCAATGTCCAGTGATCTACTCCTAGATCACTATTGTACTCCCTTGCCAAACCAGGGCAGAGTATACAATAGGTCTGGTTCACAGCATAGCATACTTTATAGAACCTATGACTGAGGCATAGGGAATGACTTTTCATTCTCTTTCTATTTTCTGCTATGGTCGGGTCTTGAGTCTTACTCAACTTCACACCTTGCAACACAGGCAAGAACTCCTTCTTTGACTGTTCCATTTTCAAGTACTTCAAAATCTTGTCAAGGTATGTACTCATTGAAAATCTTATCAAGCGTCTTGATCTATCTCAATAGATCTTGATGCTCAATATGTAAGTAGCTTTACTGAGGTCTTTATTTTAAAGAACTCCTTTCAAACACTTCTTTATGCTTTGCAGAATAATTCTACATTATTTCCGATCAACAATATGTCATTCACATATACTTATCAGAAATGCCGTAGTGCTCCCACTCACTTTCTTGTAAATACAGGCTTCACCGTAAGTCTGTACAAAACTATATGCTTTGATCAACTCATCAAAGCGTATATTCCAACTCCAAGATGCTTGCACCAGTCCATAGATGGATCGCTGGAGCATGCACATTTTGTTAGTACCTTTAGGATTGACAAAACCTTCTGGTTGCATCATATACAACTCTTCTTTGAGAAAACCATTAAGGAATGCAGTTTTGACATTCATTTGCCAGATTTCATAAATTGTGGCAATTGCTAACATGATTCGGACAGACTTAAGCATCGCTACAGTTGAGAAAATCTCATTGTAGTCAACACCTTGAACTTGTCAAAAACCTTTTTGCGACAAGTCGAGCTTTGTAGATAGTAACACTACTATCAACGTCCGTCTTCCTCTTGAAGATCCATTTATACAATATGGCTTGCCGATCATCGGGCAACTCCACCAAAGTCCACACTTTGTTCTCATACATGGATCCCATCTCAGATTTCATGGCCTTAAGCCATTTTGCGGAATCTGGGCTCATCATCGCTTCCTCATAGTTCGTAGGTTCATCATGGTCTAGTAACATGACTTCCAGAACAGGATTACCATACCACTCTGGTGCGGACCGTACTCTGGAAGACCTACGAGGTTCTGTAGTAACTTGATCTGAAGTTTCATGATCATCATCATTAGCTTCCTCACTAATTGGTGTAGAAATCACTGGAACTGATTTCAGTGATGAAGAATTTTCCAATTCGGGAGAAGGTACAGTTACCTCATCAAGTTCTACTTTTCTCCCACTCACTTCTTTCGAGAGAAACTCCTTCTCTAGAAAGGATCCATTTTTAGCAATGAATATCTTGCCTTCGGATCTGTGATAGAAGGTGTACCCAACAATTTCCTTTGGGTATTCTATGAAGACGCACTTCTCCGATTTGGGTTTGAGCTTATCAGGATGAAACTTTTTCACATAAGCATCGCAGCCCCAAACTTTAAGAAACGACAACTTGGGTTTCTTGCTAAACCACAGTTCATATGGTGTCGTCTCAACGGATTTAGATGGTGCCCTTTTAACGTGAATGCAGCTGTCTCTAATGCATAACCCAAAAACAATAGTGGTAAATCAGTAAGAGACATCATAGATCGCACTATATCCAATAAAGTGCGGTTACGATGTTTGGACACACCATAACGTTGTGGTGTTCCACGTGGCGTGAGCTGTGAAACTATTCCACATTGTTTTAATTGAAGACCAAACTCGTAACTCAAATATTCGTCTCCGCGATCAGATCGCAGAAACTTTATTTTCTTGTTACAATGATTTTTCCACTTCACTCTGAAATTACCTTTCAACTATTTCAGACTTATGTTTCATCAAGTAGATATACCCATATCTGCTCAAATCATCTTGTGAAGGTCAGAAAATAACGATACTTGCCACGAGCATCAACACTCATTGGATCGCATACATCGGTATGTATTATTTCCAATAAGTCAGTAGCTTGTTCCATTGTTCCGGAGAACGGAGTTTTAGTCATCTTGCACAAAAGGCACGGTTTGCAAGCATCAAATGATTCATAACCAAGTGATTCCGAAAATCCATCTTTATGGAGTTTCTTCATGCGCTTTACACCGATATGACCAAAACGGCAGTGCCACAAATAAGTTGCACTATCATTATTAACTTTGCATCTTTTGGCATAAATATTATGAATATGTGCATCACTACGATCGAGAGCCAACAAACTATTTTCGTTGGGTGTATGACCATTGAAGGTTTTATTCATTTAAATAGAACAACAATTATTCTCTGATTTTAAATGAATAACCGTATTGCAATAAACATGATCAAATCATATTCATGCTCAACGCAAACGCCAAATAACATTTATTTAGGTTTAACACTAATCCCGAAAGTATAGGGAGTGTGCGATAATGATCATATCAATCTTGGAACTACTTCCAACACTCATCGTCACTTCCCCTTCAACTAGTCTTTGTTTATTCTGTAACTCCTGTTTCGACTTACTAATCTTAGCAACCGAACAAGTATCAAATACTCAGGGGCTACTATAAACACTAGTAAAGCACACATCAATAACCTGTATATCAAATATACCCTTGTTCACTTTGCCATCCTTCTTATCCACCAAATATTCAGGGCATTTCTGCTTCCAGTGACCATTTCCTTTGCAGTGTAAGCACTCAGTTTCAGGCTTTGGTCCAGCTTTGGTCTTCTTCACGGGAGTGACAACTTGTTTTCCATTCTACTTGAAGTTTCCCTTTATAATCACCCAGTTACGTTGTGACGTTTGGTAGCACCCAAAGTGTTCCTCCGGTAAACGAGAGTTGCATAATCTCATAGTTACAGGAACATGTATAAGTCATGAAGAAAGCAATAGCAACATACTAAACGATCAAGTGCTAAGCTAACGGAATGGGTCAAGTCAATCACATCATTCTCCTAATGATGTGATCCCGTTAATCAAATGACAACTCATGTCTATGGCTAGGAAACTTAACCATCTTTGATTCACGAGCTAGTCAAGTAGAGGCATACTAGTGACACTATGTTTGTCTATGTATTCACACATGTATTATGTTTCCGGTTAATACAATTCTAGCATGAATAATAAACATTTATCATGAAATAAGGAAATAAATAATAACTTTATTATTTCCTCTAGGGCATATTTCCTTCAGGTTGAGCCCTAGAGATCGCTGGTAGCGAAGGGAGCAACCCTTCTTCCCCCTCTGCCTGTTCTTCCTCATGTTCTCCTCGGTGGCTTTGATTTATTTCTTTAAAACATGTCGCTTTGATTATTTGCTCCATGACTGAGATGCGGGCCCGACATGTCAACTAAAGGTCAAACAAATGGTTTGTTTAGGGACGGGCCCGACCTGTCATAAACTGGAACAATTCTAAATTGCATGCTCATTTGGGTTTTCTGAAATAGCAAATCGCAAAATCGGTATGTATCAGCGACGAATACTTTTTTGGTAGTTTTTTGGAACCCTAACCGGAATTGTAGTAGTTTTATGCTATTTACTATGATTCGTGGGTCGTGGTGAGGCTTTAATCCCTATGAAGGAGAATTTCGCTACCGCTCGCGTGACTCAGGTGGAGCACCAACCCTAGCCATCGAGGCCGCCGTCCCCTTCTCCCTTCCCTCTATTGCCTCAGGATGATCGATGGCGGTGTGGTGCGGAGTCTCCTAGCACCTGGAGGCGCATCCAAGCTCTGGGCCATGGCGGCGCGTCGGTCGGCTTCTGGCGACGGCTTCGAGGCGGCGCGAGTCGTGCGGCTGATGGGTGGTGGTGGTGGCGTGGAGGAGGGGTGCCATGGAGGTCTTGGTGGACCGGTTCGTGGTTGGCTGCATGAGGGTCGATCCTCCGGTCAGCTCTGGCGGGACTCGGCACCTGAAGGCCGGCATGTGGCATGGGAGGGGCTAGGGGCATGAGCTCTCTGCTAGAAGGTGGTCTGCAGCGGCATGGTGGAGAGTTGGTGGTGTCGGGGCATGCGCGCATGGTGGTGTAGAGGCGTGTGCATGCCCCCAGCTGGCTGCCTCCCCTAACTGCAAGCGTGTGGAGGAAGGGTCGTCGGTGGTGCCATGTTGGGTGTCATTGAATGGCAGGGCTGGCCCATTGTGGCTGCCCCGGCGGTCGAAGTTGTCGACTACCTTGGGCATCCCTGTCTGGAACTAAAGGACCGGATCTGATGGGGCAGTAGTCTTTGCTCCTCCTGGTGACATCATCTCGCAGTTGGCGGGTGGCACTACCTGATCCTTGGCCATCTTTGGCAATGTCGAGTTGGGGCCCGTTGGTTGTTGGTGGTGGCGTCCAGATGCTATGGTGTTAGTGTAGGGGTGGCGGGAAGGGGTTCTGGGGGCTGACTTGGTCCGTGTGAGCGCAAGCCATGGTGTTATGGTCCACTTGAGTGCTTCCTGTCTGTGGCGTTGGATCAACATGCGCTTTCCAGTCGCTCCTGTGCCACCAGGCTAATCGACATCGGGACCACAAATTTGGCGCGCTCAAGCATCCTTGGCGGTGGCTGTAGGTAGTCAATTGGATGTATCCGCACTTATCCATCAGGATCGGCTGGGGACACGAGCGTGGGCGCTTCCTACGGTGGGGGCGCCGACCGCTGGTGGCTGGTGTCGGGCTAGGAGTGAAAGGAGGGCCTTTCGCTTCTACTACCATGGTTAGCTGGTCGTGATATGGATGGCTATAGGTACCTAGGGTCATGGATGCTAGGGTTGCAGTCCTGGATGACAGGCTCCAAGGTTGGCTTTCCGACATGCTTTGTGGTGGCGGTGGTGGCTTCACTACTAGGAAAAGGCCTACTAATGGCGCACCTAATTTGGCCATTAATGGCGCATTAGTGGTGCGCCATTAGTGCCACGCCATTAGTATCTGGTATACTAATGGCGGACCTCAGATGCGCCATTAGTATATACAGCAGTGCACCATTAGTATGCCTCCCAGGGGGCCATGTATACCCAGGTGCTTTGGCATACTAATGGCGCACAACAATAAGATGCGCCATTAGTAACTTTGGCATACTAATGGCGCATTGTTTAATGATGCGCTATTAGTATCCTTTGGCATACTAATGGCGCACGGTGATGTGATGCGCCATTAGTATGAATATTAGGTTTTTTTATTTTTTTATTTTCTATTTTTTTGCACAGGTTACAAAATATATAATTGGACAAAATATAGACAGCACACATCAACAACAGATTCATCGAATACAATAGAAGGTTAGTCTTTGAATACAATTCATCATATTAGTCTCCGAATACAATTCATCATATTAGTCTCCGAATTGAAAAGACCGAACAAAGATAGAACATTATATTACAAGTCTCGAGACCGCGAGTAGCGATTTTGTCTTCACATTACAAGTCGATATCGATCATCTAAACTACCATCACATAGAAGAGAGCTGCGGTCATCATGATGAGCATCATCACGATGAAACTCGTCTTCATCCGGTTCCTCCAACGCTCCCTCCCCTCTCCCGCTAGATAGCGGGCGTATCTAGATTCGGCCTCGGCCGTAGTGGTGTACCCTTTGTAACTGTTACCGCTGAATCGGTGAACCTGTCTCTGACACTCCTCCCAGTCGTCGTAGACTTCGGGAACCTTACCCTTGTACAAGACATACGACGGCATCGCTATGCACTAGCCAAATGAAACGTTAGTACCAATTCACAGACAATACATAAGCAATATATAAGTATGCAACAGAACAATCGGAAAAGAAAAGCAAGACATTAATAGCATCGATTACATCTAAGTTGAACGACTCTCGAAACCAAAGAGACATACTACAAGTTCATTAAAGTTGAACAAGGGGTTGCCCGGTTGAACGATTTTGCCCTTGGTGAGATTGACCAACTCGTTGTTCACGAAGTGCAGGAGAGTGCACGGAACGTCGGCGGCGCCCTGCGAAAACATGTAGGGCGTCAGGGATGCCCAGTCAAAGGCAAGGAGATGAAGTCCTCGACCGAGAGAGGCTTAATTAGTTGCCGTGATGATGGCGTCGAGCTCGGCTAATGTCGAGGCACCGCCAACGGCGGGCGTGCAGTTGACGGAGGGGCCGTTTGCTGCAGAGGTGCCGGCCGGTGTACACCCGGGTGCATTAAGCTCCCGTGCCGGTGTCGGAGACACCAATGCCGCCTCCGCCGGAGGCACCAATGGCCCCGCCATCGTATTCTGCGAGTTGCTGTCCGTGAAGCTAGGAATCGGGGGCGGCCCCTGTTGGCCGCCCGCAATCCACGCACTCAACCCCTCGATCAAGGTAGGCACAATGGCGGTGATCGTCACTCCGAGTTGTTATTGCACTTGCTCTTCAACAATCTCCGGAATCTGCGCCACCTGTGCCTTGAGTTCTTGAACCTCGCACGCCTGGCTTTCCGAGCTGGTCTTTTTCTCCTTTCGCCCACCATTGTTATAGTATGACGACCATTTTGTCGACAAGCCTTTGCCGGCCACACGACCAGCTGACGTCGGCTTACTGAGCTTATCCTTGTTCTTCATTACATTCAACGCCCTATTTAGAGTGGTGTCCCAAGGGTTGCTCTTAGTTGACCCCGTGCTACTGCTTTCAGTCGCCTGCGGAAGGAATGTGAACCATTTAGAAATTTGGCTTCATTAATTAGAATGCAACCATATGGAGCTAATTACGCGGGGGTGTATTCCTTACCAGAACAAGCTCAAGCGCCCTAGTCTTCGGATCCGTGGTAAGCTCCTTTGTTTTCGGGTCCTTCTTGTACTGGGCCCTGACAAAGTTCCTGGTCTGCTTATCACCGTATTTATCGAAGAGGGGCGGTAGGCCTTGCTTGGCACGGTCCGCCTCCTCCTTGTCCCATATAGGCTCCGCCACTCTGTAACCGCCGGGACCGAGTGTGTGTTCCCCTATGTTCAGCTCCCGCATTTCTTTCCCCCACTGACTTGATTGGGAGTTTGCGGTGCTCGAGCAATTGATCTTGAAGTCGTTGTAGTCATCTTCGGTGATCGAAGGATTTTTCTCCTTGATCTTCTCATAACTCTCATCTTTCTCGATCATTCTCTTCAAATTGCTTTTCCAAGTAGATAGGGCCTTGCTCATCTTCGTGATGGCAGCATTGTTCACTTTATTCCCTTTGAGGCTTGTGTTTTCAAATTCAGCGGGGAACTTGTATCGTTCGTGCAGCTTCGTGAAGAGGAGGTTGCGCAAATTCCCTCGGTCAGGATGCCTCAGGTTCTCGGTGTTGATCGAGACGGTACTTCGGAGAATGCACCCGAGCTGAAGCGAGTACCCCTTGACTATTCGTTCGGGCGCCGTTGGATTCCCGTCGGAGTCCACTTCAGTAACTTCCTCCTTGAGGGTGAGGAGCACGATCGGGCGCCGGTCCTTCCGTTGCCTCTTCGGTTGGCTGCCATCTGTGCGTGCACCGCCATCATCAGTGGTGGCATCCTCGGCGGCACCATCAGTGGTGGCATCAATGGGGTCATCCTCGGCGGTACCATCAGTGGTCTCAGGATCGGTGGGGAAGGCGGCGTCCTCATACAAGTGAGGTTGTTCCTCCATCTCCTGGGACAGCTCCCAGAATGCCTTGCCGCCCGAACCCCCGGCCTCATCGTTGTTGGCCATGTTTCTCTCTAAATAGGAACAAAGTTTGGTCAAAAAGTTGGTTATTATCAAGGAACAAGATCATGGTCTCATCATTTAGGGTTTGTCGACACCGAGGCATCCTAAAAGATAAGCTTTTATCATTGAGGGTTTTTCGATGCCGAGGCACCCTAAAAGCCTAAGCTTTCATCATTAGTCACAAGTACCCCATATGTCCTATTTTTAGCAAAGTCATGCTAAAATTCACGGAAAAATTCAGCATGACCTTTGCTGAAAATAGGACATATGGAGTACCCGAATTTGCTGGAACAGAAGTTAATCGACATTCCAGCAAACTCAAGGGCCTCTCGGGTGGACAAGGCAAAAAAGGCCTCCATCAGAACATGGAAAATACATTGGCATGTGAAGAGGTGAAACAATATATGCATCTCCAAGAAGCATTGGTCAAGCCAAGATACATCAACTACTGCACTGTCCTGCCTAATAAAAACAGTGAAGTGAAGTGAACGTATTTTCCTAATAATCTAATCACACGGCAACAAATCCGTTCTCTATCCGGACACGGACAAGTTTTGGTTTATTCCTTTCCAACAGGCTGAGGTACTACTATATAGGGAAACGTTGCATACAAACTAACCCAAGCACCTTTTCTGGCATTATATTCAACATATATGAGATCAAACAAATCGTACGACGCATAACTAGTCTGATGGGATGCTAAAAAACAGACATCTGATTCCTAGCAGTCAGATCGATTATTTTGCTTCTAAGGTCAGAGGATCATGCTGATTAAGGTTCTGTTTTTATACTGCAAGTTCCAGGTAATTAGAGTATGTGGCACTGTCTTGTGTTGACTAACTCATAAATGATATTATCATCTTTACTCACCGTTATGTGTATCATGGCTGAAATTCCACCGTCATAATACATGCCTGCTTGGCTAATTAGCAAGTAAGTAACTCTTATATTATCAAAGCTTGCCAGTTTTTGAAGTCAATTACTGACAGGGAATAGCACAGGCACACAGCAAACCAAATTGAAATGATTTTTCGTTACCACGGCAGAGCCACAAAGGAAATGAAATAACTTTCTTTTTCCCCAAGTATAAATATCCAAATCAAATACAAATTAACTATGATCATCATTCAGGAAGAAAAACAAACAATCTGGATAAATAACGAGGACGCAGAGTTCATGATGGAAGACAAGTATAAATACAAAATCACTGCCTAAGAGTTCCAGAAAGAAAATATATCCGAGGTAGCATAGACGCACTACAGTTACACAGTTAACTGACGAGTACTAGTTCTAAGAGGGGCAGTCTTTTGATGAGCAACGTTCACTGAATCTGAATCTGAATCTGAATGCGAGGGGGAGAGGGGGAGAGGAGGGGGGAGCTCACGGGGGCGGTGGTGTGGACGGGGCGACGAGGTCCGGGTGGTGGTGGTGCTCCAATGACGGTGGTGTGGACGGGGCGGCGTCCGGGCCACCGGCGACGAGGGCGGTGGGGCGATGGCGTCCAACGAGGTGGGGCGACGGGGAGAGCGGCGCCGAGGAGACGAGGACGATGGGGCGGCGGGGCGGCGGCATCGGGAGAGGAGAGGGCGGCGTTGCGGCGTCGGGGCGTCGGGGCGGAGTCGAGGCGGCGGGGCAGCGTCGCGGCGTCGGGGCGGCGTCGAGGCGGCGGGGCAGCGGCGTCGGGAGAGGAGAGGGGAAGAGGATCGAGGGCGAGGGCGAGGGAGAGAGAGGGGATAGGTTTGGGCCGCCGGGGAGGAAATATGGATGGGGGCGGCACAATACTAATGGCGCACCACCCCTCGGTGCGCCATAAGTACATCCATACTAATGGCGCACCTCACCCTGGTGCGCCATTAGTATTTTTTTTTCGATTTCTGCTCGAGCCAACAGGTTATCTTCCACCTGACCTGATCCACACCAAGTTCCCTCTACTAGCTTGATTGGTCAGCAGCCAGTTCTCACACCAGGAGGTCCTGAGTTCGATTCCCAGGCTCCACAATTTTTTTTATGCATTTAAAATGTTGTTTGATACTTATTTGTGTTTAAATATGTTCAAACTTGTTTAAATCATAACAGTAATATTTTTTTATAAGACAGTAATAATTTTTTAAAAAATATCATCAAACAGTAATGCCGGTGGAGCGGGGGAGGGTGCGCGGGGTGCGGGGGGTCGGCGGCGGCGGTTGAGTAGGGGAGGGGTGCGGGGGGTCGGCGGCGGCGGTTGAGTAGGGGAATCGAGGGTGCGGGGGGTCGGCGGCGGCGGCCGGTGGACCGGGGGGTGCTCGGCGGCGAGGGGGACCAGATCTGGCGAGGTGGGATAGCGATCGAGATGGAGGGGGATCAAGATCGAGTGTCCATGAAATTTAAAAATATTCATGATAGTCCAAAAAGTGCCCATGAAATACAATCGAGAAATGAAGGCTACGATTTAAATACAATCGATCTTAGCTAGCTATCTGTTCACAATCTTCTTGCCTTCTTTTTCGCAAATGGAGTTCTTCTGTGGAACAGACGTCCTTTAGGTAGGGTGGTCCTGCTTCTTCTTGTGGTGTATACTGCTACTTCATCATCGTCGTCATGTTCGATCCTCGGGTCGTCGTACTTGTCGAAGTCTTGCTCATTGGCTACTCCATCCATTCCGATGATCTTCCTTTTGCCTCTCCTCACGACAACACGACTGGGCTTTGACGGGTCGGTAATGAAGAAGCATTGGTCCACTTGGGAAGCCAGTACCCATGGCTCATTTTTCGCGGTGACGTTTGCGCCCGCGGTCTTGGATTTGGCTTCGGGTATAACCATGGTGGTGAAATACCGGTCTTCTTTTAGGACGCTCTTCGCCTATCTGACACGGAACATCGGGACCTTCTCTCCAGCGTAGCTCAGCTCCCAGATCTCCTCGATTCTTCCGTAGTATCTGTCCTTGTCGTTACCGGTGTAGGATTCCATCGTTACCCCGGAGTTCTGATAACCATCGCTCTTCACGTCCTTGGCCTCGGTGTAGAATGTGTAGCCGTTGATATCGTACGCCTCATAGGTCATCAGGTTGTGCTCGGCGCCCTGTGACAAGGCGAATATGAGTTGTTCTTCCGCGGAAGAATCCTCATGTAAAGGGTACGACAGAAGCTTCTTCTTGAACCAACGCGTGAAACATGAGTTGTGCTCTTTGATTATATCTCCGTCCGTCCTCTGTTGGCCTCGGTCATTGTACGTCTTCTTAATAAAGGTTTTGTTCTCTACCACCCAAGGATCGACCACGTCTATGTGTTGTAGCGCGACTAGGTTTGCTCTTTCAAAGTCAGCGTTTCACGGACGTGCGCGTCCATGATCCCACGGATTGCAACTGGAAGTATCTGCGTCATCAACACGTGACAGTCGTGAGATTTCATCCCACTGAACTTCTGCTTCGATGGGTCTAGGTATCTGCTTATCTTCCCCGCGTAACCGTAAGGAAGTTTTACTCCTAGGAGGCAGGTGAAAAACTGCTCGATCTCCTCCTGACTTAGAGTGAAGCACACGGGAGGGTAGTCATTTCCGGTCTTCTTGGCCTTTTTGCCTTTGCGACGACTTTCTGTGTCCTGCTTCGCCTCATCATCATCATCATCATCATCATCATCATCATCATCATCATCATCATTAGCGTGAAGCTCCTGCCAGATGCCCATTGATTTCAAGTCTGCCCTTGCTTTCGACCCATCTTTGGTCCTCTCTGGCATGTTGAGCAGGGTACCAAGCAGACTCTCGCACACGTTCTTCATGATATGCATGACATCAAGGCTGTGAGGCACACGGTGGATCTTCCAGTACGGCAAGTCCTAGAAAACAGACCTCGTTTTCCATACCTTCAGCAGCGGCTCTGGCGCCTTTCGCTTCTTTCCCGGCTCTGGCACCTTTTGCTTCTTTCCCGGCAGTGGTCAGTCTTTCCAATTTTTCAACAGCTTGTCTATTTCCTCGCCGCTCCTTGTACACGGGCGTTTTTGGGGTTCGGTTTCACCATCGAACAGATCCTTGCGTTTCCTCCATGGGTCATCGTCGCGAAGCCACCTTCGATGTCCCATGAACACGGTTTTCAAAGACCCGGGATCTCTATCTAGCTGGCAATATGTTGTGTCATCCATGCACCTTACGCATCCAGAAAATCCGTGGACTACCTGCCCCGCGAGATATCCGTAACTGAGATAGTCGTGCACCGTCGTGAGCAGTGCGGCTCTCATAGGGAAATATTCTTTCTCTGCGGCGTCCCACGTATTGGCTGGCGTTTTCCACAGCGTGTCAAGCTCCTCTTTCAGCAGCCCAAAATACAGATTGATGTCGTTCCCTGGTTGTTTCGGTCCTTCAATTAGCATACTCATGTGAATGTACTTCCTCTTCATGCACAACCAGGGGGGAAGGTTGTACATCCACACAAACACAGGTCAGGTGCTATGTGTGCTTCTCTGGCTGCCAAACGGATTGACTCCATCGGTGCTAGCGCCCAGCATGATGTTCCTTGGATCGTTCCCAAATTCTAGGTCTTCGCAGTTCAACGCTTGCCACTGGCTCGCATCCTTAGGGTGACTCAGCATCTTGTCTTTTTTATCTATCTCCGGATCATTTGCGTCATCTTCTCGCTTCTTCTCCTCCCTATCCGCGTGCCAACGCAGGAGCTTTGCTACCTTAGGGTCCGCGAAATACCGCTGCAGACGAGGAGTGATCGGAAAGTACCACACCACTTTTCGAGGAGCTTTCTTCCTCTTCTTGTATCGAGTGACGCCGCACACCGGACATATGGTAGACTCCGCGTGCTCGTCCCGATAAATGATGCAATTGTTCATGCACACATGGTATTTCACGTGCAGTAAATCCAGAGGACACACGATTTTCTTTGCCTCCTCCAAACTGGTCGGGCACTTGTTCCCCTTGGAAGACGTTCGTGCCAGAATAACATGTTCTCGTCGAAGCATGCGTCGGTCATTTTGTGTTTTACCTTCATCTCCAGAGCCATGAGCGTTACTTTCAGGCGGGTATCCTCGGGCCTGCATCCTTCATACAATGGAGTAACCGCGTCTAACTCAAGTTGATCCATCTTGGCTTTCTCTCGGGCGGCAGCTCTTGCGTAATCCGTCTGCTTGAGAAGCAGCTCTTGAATATGAGGGTCCTGCACCCAGCCCATCGATGGTCCAGCGTCGTCTGCTCCGCCGGCATCATCATCTTCATGATCATGCCCGTCGTCTGCTCCGGCATCTTACTCATCATCATGTCCTGCATCTTCTACATGATGACTGTGTACAGCATCACCGTCGTGATCATCTCCTGGGGATTCTTCGTCTTCTCGCCCGCCCGAGCCGCGGTGGTTGTCTTGCTGCCCTTCCTCATTTCTTGCCCGGCCCCCATGGACGACTTCGTAGTCATCTTCATCACCTTGCCACCGATAGCCATCCATGAAACCACGCAAGAGTAGGTGGTCCCGCACCTGCCCGGAATCCAGGTCCGCAATAAGGCTCTTCAGCTTGCATCTTCGACACGGACATCTTATCTCCGTCTCGTTCTTTTGAAGCATCTCGGCCTTCGCGGACCTCAAAAACCTATTCAAGATGCCTTCGGTCATCGTGCGGACCATGGTCGCCTGCGGGGTAGAGCAAAACGATATTTTAGAACCAAGAAAAAATTTGGCATGACTTTCCCTAAAAATAGGACCAAAAAGAATGCTTAATGCCAAAATTCTCGCCGAAACGGAAATGAATCAACATTCCGTCAAAATATTGGCAACTATCGCATTTCAAATACCGGTACACCTCCAAACACAAACACATATGCAACACCACAAACATATGCAACACCACGAACATACATAGATCTAGCTAGACCATAAAAAGTGCATGTGCACATTGTTGTAGGGAGAACAACATAAATATAGCTTCCCCCCTTACTTACCTATCAAAACAAGGTAATTTAACCACTTAATTTGAATGAATCTATGGTGGAAATGAGGTGAAAAAGAGGAGGCACCCGAGACAAGGAGGAGGCGGTGGAGAGAATGAAGTGGGGAGAAAGTGAGTGTGGGTAGGAGAGGCTGTCCAAAATATCTTGTTGCTGCCCACTTACTAATGGCGCACCAACTCTAAATGCGCCATTAGTAATCCAGGTTACTAATGGCGCATCTTCTGGTGGTGCGCTATTAGTAGTTTTGCAAAAAAAAAACATACTAATGGCACACTGTTCCACAGTGCGCCATTACTAGTTTAAACTAGTAATGGCGCACGGTGGAACAGTGCGCCATTAGTAGTTTTGCAAAAAAAGAATAAAAAATATAATAAAAAAAACAACATTAGTGGCGCACTTTCCGACAGGTGCGCCATTACTAGTTACAACTAGTAATGGCGCACTGCATCTGGATGCGCCATTAGTATGTTTGCACAGGCGCACTAGTTCAAAAAAAAAATTGTGATACTAATGGCGCACCTTGGGCCAGGTGCGCCATTAGTAGTTTCAACTCTAATGGCGTATCAGAAGGTGGTGCGCCATTAGTGTCAATCCCATCTATAGCCCTTTTTCTAGTAGTGCTTCACCTCTTAGGCGTGTGGGCGGCAAGGGGTGTAGTGGCAGGAGACTCTCGTCTGCTCTGGTGTGGATGGGCTGACCCTCATTGCGCTGTGATCGGGGCCCCTCCCGTGGTGTAGGCGAGTTTCCAAGCGAAAGCTTTGTGTTTCTAGCGACGACGATGCTCGTGGGTGCCACTCATTTCTTGAAGACACTGTCATGGGTCTCGTCCTTGTGCTAGGGCTTCATGTGAAAACTCTAGTCTGTTGTTTAGACCCGGCAGCGGTGTTAGCCTTGTTCTAGGTTCTTCTTTATCTCTGGATCTGCTTTGTAAGGGGGTCTCCTCACCATATTGTATCATTTGGCTGTGTACTTTTTTTGTTGCTTTATATATAATGCGGGACGAAAGTCTATTACGGGAGGCTTTAAGCCCCGCTTTGGAGGCTTGTCATGGACTAACTACTTGGGAGTATAGTTCGGTTCACTACTTTAGAAGTACAAGCTGTGTCCCAAAATAAATTACGTCGAACCCATCAACACGTCATATAGTTTCGAAGATCTATATGCTTGGAATGCCCGATGAAACTGGTTCATAATTTAAACAGGCAGTTTATAGGTATTTTGTGTTGAAAAAACAAATCAAAAAGTAAGAAAAGTACAAACAGCCCATCCATTCCTACAGCACGTGGTGGAAGATCCCATCAAAACTTGCTAATTGCGACTAATGATGCGCATATGTTCTGCGAGTTATCGCGTAGAAAAGTAACCCGGGTACTCTTGACAAGTGATTTTGAGGCGTAAATGCGTGGAACCATTTTAGCTAGAGTAGCACAAGTGAAAACAATACCCAGTTTTGGTAACCTTCTAGCAGGTATTTACCAATTTTGGGAACCTTTTAGGAAGTTTATGAATCAATTTTCTTTTCTGTTGTTTTTTACTGGTTTTCGCTTTTCTTTTAGTTTTATTATTTTTATTTTTATTTTCATTTTTGTTTTTCTAGTGTCTTATTTTATTTAAATACCCTTTCTTGCAATTTAAAAATTGTTCATGATTTGAAACAAAATGTTCACTGCTTCAAATAATGTTTGCATTTTAACTTCTAAATCTCAAAAAAAAAAATCCTATTCTAATTTCCAAGTTAGGAAATGTTTACATTGTCAAAAAATATTTTTGAATTTAAAATAAAATTATTTTCAAAATATGTTTCTTATTTCAATTTTTTTAGGGTGTGTTATGCTTTTATCATAGATGCATTTTTTTCATAATGTTTTATCTGTTGAACCATGCGACCAAATCACAAACCGTTCTCACCATTGCGTTTTTTTGGTCGAGATCTTCAAAATTAAATCTTATATTAAAGGTTTGGAAGAACTTCTTTATGAAAAAAGTGGGAAAAAATATCAAATTAAAGAAAATCAGAAATAAAAAAATAGAACAATACAGTTGTGCTTCACTACTTTTTTTGGGGCGTGGCGCGGGGGGGGGGGGGGGGGGGGCGGACACAAATTTGCTTTCAATATTCGGGGGAAGCAGAAATATGCTTTCACTTTTTAGGGAAGCACAGAAGCACAGTTTGTGCTTCACCATGAACACAACCATGTGTTTTGCGCTTCGCGCGAAAATGAACACAGAAAAGCAAAGATAAAAAGAAAAAAGAGAAGAAAACCTTAAAAAGGAAAAAAGAAAGAAAAAACCCAAAATTAATACAAAAAAACTGGAAAACAAAAAAAAGCATGCTCCTGACGGGTGTGCCCAACCAATGACACATGGCAGCGCTGGAGGTGCCCCACGTGGCGGCGAAAGCGCTCCTGCGTTCGCCCGCTCTAAAGCCCACCGAAGGGGTACCCGTGGACAGGTGCGTCTATGTCTCGCTTATAGCAACACTGACAACTACCTCGCCCGTGAAACCTCTACATAGAGGTGCTGGTGGCCTGGCCCAGTAGGGACATGGGTTGCTGCACTGACCTCATGCTAATTTCATTTTAAAATAATTTTTTATATATTTTGAAAATAATAGATTTAATTAAAAATGAAACCATAAATTCGAAAAATGTTAACATAATATAAAACGTAATAGTGCAATTAAAATACTGATAGCTTTCAAAAAAATGTTACTGACATTAAAAAAATGTTTCTATGTTTAAAAAGTAAGTAATTTTTTCTAAAAGTATGTATACAATGTAAAAAGGTTTTTTGTACTATAGAACAATTGTTCCCGCGTTTCCAAAAAATGTTTACACAAATGTTGCAAAATGCTTGTGTAGTTTAAAATAATGTTTCAACATGTACTTTCTGTTGGCAATGGGATCAAACATGTAGTGAAAGAAAAATATACATCATGTATTTGGAAAATACTCAATTTGTATCAAAAAATGTTTTACTTGTAGACTTAGAAACGGATATTGTCCACCGAGAAAAGTAAACATGAGTTAAATGGAGAAAGCCAATAAAAACCGATATAAAACAAAAGGAGTGATGAAAACGAAAGGAAAATGGAAAAAAACCAGAAACAAAGGAAACAAAAGTGTAATGATATAAAAAATACCAAATAAAACCGGTGAAAAAAGAAAGAATGCCATAATTTAAATAAGAAAAAAGAACAGAAGAAAACCGGTAAAAAATAAAAAAAATAAAAGAATACGAAAAAAGGAAGAAAGAAGTGAACAGCAAACCAGCTAAGCAACAAGAAAAGAATCTACGAGAAAAAGAAAAAATCATGGGTTGCGTAGGAAATCCTTCAGCGCGACCTGCTTTCACTTTCGTTTTCTTGAGCTAGACATGTTTCCATTCCGCCACAAGCGAGATATAGCTCTCGCGCATGTGGACTAGATCTAAATCATCATCTTAATTAAAAAGCACTCTTTGTAAACGTCACTCAGGCCTTCTCAGGTTGCGATAAGTGACGGAGTGAATGTGCGCCACTTGTCGCAACCCGGCAGTTTTCATTTCTCTCGTAGATTCGTTTATTCAAAATGTTTTATCTCTTAAACCGTGCGTTCAATTCTTGGATTGTTTTCACCATTGTATTCCTCGTGTTCAAATCTTTGAAATTAGATCACATGTTGATAGGTTTCAATGAACTGCTTTTAAGAAGAAAAAACGGACAAAATACAAGCCGGGACCTTTTTTTCTACGAAGAGGCTCAGCTGTGCCTCTTGCGAAAAAAATAGAACACGTTAGTTTTTTCCCAAGAGGCACAGCTCTGCCTCTCACGGAAGTAAGTCCCTGCCTCCATTGGAATCAAATTTGTGTCTCTCATGGAAGAAAAAAACGTGTATTTTTTATGCCTCTTGCGGAAGCAAATCTATGCCTCAACAAGAAGTAAATTTGTACCTCTCACAGAAGAAAAAGAAAGAAAGCCTTATTTTTTTTCTTTTTTGAGACGCACGG
Organism: Triticum timopheevii; assembly: GCA_963921465.1. NCBI lineage: Eukaryota > Viridiplantae > Streptophyta > Magnoliopsida > Poales > Poaceae > Triticum > Triticum timopheevii. The sequence goes on from OY997270.1 coordinate 548,591,726, forward strand.
CTATGCCTCTCGCGCATGTTAATCCATGCCCCTTGAGATGTAAATTTGTGCCTCTCACGGAAGGAAAAAAATCATTTTTTCTTTTTCAAGAGGCACGCCTATGCCTCCCACAGAAGCAAATCTATGCCTCCACGAGAAATAAATATGTGTTTCTCATAGAAGAAAAAAAAAGCGCGTTCTTTCATGCAATTTTTTTCAAAGCCTAAGGAAAACCATGAAAAAAATCCGAAAAGCCAAAAAAAATATAAAAAACATTAAAAGCCGAAAACGCGTACAAAAAAATTATGACATTTGAGGGGATGGCAGCTGAGAGCGCGCCAAGTGACATACTCCCAGCCCGTTCAAATGACCCTTGCGGGGACTCCTGAAGAAGTATTCGCTGATTAGTTGCTCTCGGACTAGTTGTCCATAGCATTGCTAAATTGACGGGTCTAGCCAGCGGCCGCCGGCTGCTCGCTGGCCTTTGCGAGCGGCCGGCCTAAAATAGAATTTTTTTTGTCCTATATAATCTATAAAGGGTAATAATTTGTCCTTTTTAATAATTCATATAAGAAAAATAATTTCAATACATATATTAGAAAAGTACGTGTTACAGAAAAAATATTATAAAAATATCCATGTAAAAAAGTGTGCACACATTTAATTGGAGTTTTCAAATTTTTAAAAAGTCATAACTTTTAAACCGCGCGTTGTAATTAAGATTCGTTTTCACCGTTGGAACCCTCGCGGCGTGCCTTTCGAAGGTATATTTCGACAAACTTTTTAGTGTGCAATTTAGTCTCTGTTGGATGCAATTGTTTAGCCGTCGATGTGCAACTAGCTGACAGTCGATGTGCAACTTTTTCCTGTAACTGTGGGCATGCAATTTTCACTGATGGCACCATCCCAAATTACGGCGAAATGTGATACTTCATCTGCTGCCCCGGTGTCCGCGCGTGGGCAGCCCCCACAACCGCGTTTGAGGGACTATTCTATAAGCGTGTGCCAACTCAGAGCCCGTGTGTGAGCAACTATGTCTCCTTGCAAAAAAAATCCTATGCCGACCAGGCTGTGCAACTCCGCAGTCGCGCGTGCGCAAAAACCCATTGTGCATGTGCAACTCTCGCATTAGTACGCCTGCGACTATGCGAATGAGAGTGTGCCGACGAGAGTGTGCAACTCTGCGGCTGGACGAGAGCACCTCCCACAACAATTTATATGTGACTATGCAGACGAGAGTGTGCAACTCCATGGCCACGCATGTGCGACTATGCCGATGAGAGTGTGCTACTCCGCGACGGGCGTGAGCACCTCCCACAACAATTCATATGTGACTATGCGGACAAGATTGTGCAACTCTGTGGCCATGCATGTGCGACTATGCCGACGAGAGTGTGCTACTCCGCGACCGGGACTGAGCACCTCCCACAAAAACTCATGTGCAACTATACAGACGAGATTGTGCAACTCCATGGCCATGTATGTGCGACTGTGCCGACGAGAGTGTGCAACTCAACGGCCATGCGTGAGCACCTACCACGACAATTCATGTGTGACTATGCAGACGAGATTGTGCAACTCTGTGTCCATACATGTGTGACTGTGCCAACGAGAGTGTGCAACTCCACGACCATGTGTGAGCACCTCCCACGATAATATATGTGCGACTATGCGAACGAAATTGTGCAACTCTGTGGCCATGCATGTGCGATTATACCAACGAGAGTGTGCAACTCCACGGCCGAGCGTGAGCACCTCCCCTGGCAATTCATGTGTGACTATTCGGACGAGATTGTGCAACTCTATGGCCATGCATGTGCGACTATGCCGATGAGAGTGTGCAACTCCACGGCCGGGCATGAGCATCTCCCACAACAACTCATGTGTGGCTTTGCAGACGAGATTGTGCAACTCTGTGGCCATGCATATGCGACTGTGCCGACGAGAGTGTGCAACTCCGCGGCCATGCATGAGTACCTCCCACGACAATTCATGTGCGACTATGCGGACGAGATTGTGCAACTCTGTGTTCATGCATGTGCGACGGTACCGACGAGAGTATGCAACCCCGCGGCCATGTGTGAGCACCTACCACGACAATTTATGTGCGACTATGCGCACGAGATTGTGCAACTCTGTGGCCATGCATGTGCGACTATACCGACGAGAGTGTGCAACTCTGTGGCCGGGCGTGAGCACCTCCCACGACAATTCATGTGCGACTATGCAGACGAGATCGTGCAACTCTGTGACCATGCATGTGCGACTGTGCCGACAAAAGTGTGCAACTTCGGGCCATGCGTGAGCACTTCCCACGACAATTCATGTGCGACTACGCGGACGATGTCGTGGTTCTAAGACTGACAGTAGAATGGGGGGTAGGTATGGAGAGGCAAGATCCTAGCTATGGAGCAGTTGTACAGACAAGGGATTTACGAGTTCAGGCCCTTCTCGGAGGAAGTAACAGCCCTACGTCTCGGAGCCCGGAGGCGGTCGACTAGATTATGTGTGTATAAGTTACAGGGGTGCGAACCCTTTACACTGAGGAGGGGGTGGCTTATATAGCGTCAGCCAGACCCCTCCGGCCCTCAGTTATGCAGGGTTTAAAGTACATAAAGGATGGGCATTACTGGTAACGTCCTACATAAAGTGTCATCATGGTCATAAAGACTACTTAATTACAGACCGTTCGGATACAGAGTGGCTCTTGATCTTCTGGTGGTCGAGTCGGTCTTCATGGTCGAGTGCCCTCGAGTCTGTCGAGTGGATTCCCTCTTGGTCGACTGAAGGCAGCCTCTTCTGAAGATGTCCTTGGGGAGGGTACTTTGGACAGGCCAGTGACCCTACCCTAGGCACATGACTTCATCATTAGCCCCCGAATGGATCGAGGTTCGAATGACGAAGGAGTTGATAATCTTCCGACTTGTTTTTGTGTTCTGAGTATGTCTCATCCTGGATCAATGATCTTTTTTAATGATGGCAGCAACTTTTCTTTCAGTCGCCTTGATCCATTCTTTTCTTCTGTCGAGTGAACTTTTGAACTTGGTGAACTTCCGAGCGACGGATCGCAGGAAATCTACCGTCTGACAGGTTGATCTGCTGTTAGCGGATTTTGTGGGATCCGAATTTTGAGAAGCGCACGAAGCGGGGCGAACCGCGGTTCTCGGATGGGATAAGGCGTAGATGCCTCGATTTCCGCGCCACCTTTTTCGCCACGTATCAAGCGTGCGCGACTGTTTCGGGATGTGACAGGACCGCCCGGGCCTACTTGTCAGCCACTCGGAAGCGTCCTTATATAAGGCGCCGGGCGAGGGTTTTTGAACAGTGCCTCCCCATTCTCCTCTCTGCCCTCTTCACCTCCGCCCGCTGTGCCTGCTTTTGCCTCCGCCCATCCACTCCTCACGTGCTTCGCCGGCGACGATGGTGAAGGAGAAGACGGCGGCCTTGGAGCGCGCGAAGAAGGCGACGGCGACGGCGAAAGCAAAGGGAAGAGCTACCAGTCGGGGTGGATCTTCGTCGAGGTCCCGCCTGCCGCAAGGTTGGGTCCAAGGGGATTGGATCCGCTCGACCATCACCGAGGCGGATCTCAACGACCTGTCCAATGAGGGACTAATCTCTCATGGGTCAGCAAGGCTTCCGGGGACCGAGTGGCATCCGTAGCCGCAGGAGGGTGATTGCGTTCTCCTAGCCACTCATGTAGATCGTGGATTCTCTCTGCCACCGAGTATTTTCTTCCGAGGGTTCTTGAACTTCTTTGGGGCACAACTCCACCATTTCACTCCCAATTCCATTGCCTATCTTGCTGCTTTCGTGTCCATGTGCGAGAACTTCCTGGGTTGTCGACCGCACTGGAGTCTCTTTAAGCACATATTCACCTGTCGCTCACAGTCGGTGAAAAAGGCGAATCCTGATGATGAGAGGACTAAGGTTATCCAGATGTGCGGGGGTCTTGGGATCCAGATGAGGAGTAAGATTACTTTTCCGGCCATGACCCTTCCTGAGTCGGTTAGAGGATGGCAGTCGACCTGGTTCTACTGCCAAGACGAGTTGACGCCGGGGCAGTCGACTGGTCTACCTCCATTCTCCATGGACCGAGTGAACAAACCCTCTTCTCTGAAGGTGCTCCCAGAGGAGAAAGCTCAGGTAAAAATGTTGATGGAGCGTGTGGTCCAGCTCGTTCGGGATGGAGTGACGGGTATGGACCTTCTGGAGGTCTTCCTTCGATGGCGTATTCAACCACTTCAATACCGAGGCCACCCGATGTGGCTGTACTGCGGCACCGAAGATACCACTCGGGTCCATCCAGAGGCGGTCAGTGACGCCACACTAGAGAGGTGGATGGCTGCCATCATGGGGAATAAAGATAACCCTCGAGGGGCTAGGAGGATCCCACCACTCGACCATTCTTACACACCGGACAAGGTATGACCACTTATCCCCAGTTGTGATTTCGCTTCATTCATTCTGTCTCACTACGAATTAGTCGATTGACCTTTGTCTTGTTTTGTTGTCTTGTCAGGCCACCACTGAGTTGTACTCGATGCCCAATGGAGCGCAAGCGCCGACTGAGGAGGAGGAAGGAAGTGGGGGCGAAAGCCCGGAGGAGTGGGATTCGGATGCTGATGACGATGACGAGGACGATGACTCTGGCGAGGAGGAAGAGGAGGAGGAGGAGGAGGAAGTTGCACCTCCTCGCTCGGAAAGACGCTCGAAGCTTGTCCATGATCCCGCGGCCGAGCGTGGTAAGGGGGTCGCGACCGTCGCGCAGTCGACCAAGCGTCCTCGGACAACTTCTCCGACGCCGACTGAGAAAGCTCCGAAGCAATCTTGAGTGGCGCCGTCGAAGCCGGCGAAGGTCTTGCCGAAGATGAAGATGGTGATCCCCACTATCTCAGGGTAATAGTGTAACTTGAGTTTTCCCGTTTCACATGAACTTATTCTTGGTCGACTCATGAACTAATCGACTGACTTCTGGAACTGCAGTGCTGCTACTTCTGATACCTCGGCCAGGGCTGAGGATCACGAGATGGAAGATGCTGTCACTTCAAAACCTGGTATGACTTTTGTAGTTCCGTCTTCAGTCGATTGGCTCCTTGTCTCTAATTTTGATTCTTTTTTGCAGCTCCATCTAACGTCGTTATTGACCTTCCTGACGACGACGATGAGCAACCACTGAGGTAGAGGAGGAACAGGAAAGCGTCTGCTGGCAAGGCGACTCAGGACGTGCCAGCACCCGAGACATTGGTCGTGGAGGGAGACAACGTCACTCGTCCTACCGTATCCTTTGCGGTGCCGTTGACGAGTGCTCGCCCTTCGTCGTCGAGTGCTGCTCAGCCTTCACTTTTCTCGACCCACCACGTCCCAGAGGACCAAGCCAGTGCTGCTAAAGAAGCAATACGCCAGGCAAGCGTCATGATGGAGCAAGTGAAGGCAATCTGAGATGCCAGCCAGGCAGCCTATGATGCCAGTTCAGCTCTTCAGAGTAACGTTCAGGTCAGTCGTTCATCGCCTGTTCTGTTAGGGTATGATATCTGAAAATCCTTTTTTCTGAAAATCCTAGTATCTGTCGTACACCCACTGGGTGTGTCGATTGAAATTCCGGATTAGTGGGGGCATGCTGAGTGCACCCACTGGGTGTAGTCCCCAAGGCTATGGTGCACTGCTGGCAGTCGACCATAGTCTTTATGTCTTAAGCTTTTTCTTTACTCGATCAGGTCGAATGGATTCATAGACCGGTGGGGGCACACTTAGTGCACCCACTGGGTGTAGTCCCCGAGACTGTGGTCGACTGCTGGCAGTCGACTACAGTCTGAAGAACATCTTCCATTTTTCTAACTGATAAAACTAGTGGGGGCACGCTGAGTGCACCCACTGGGTGTAGTCCCCGAGACTATGGTCGAATGGTTATATTCGGCCATAGTCTTAGAAACGCTATGATTTTTCCTTAGTCACTCGGAAATGAATTGTCTTTGACATTTGTCGATTGGTTCTTCGCAGAAATCCTGCGAGCTTGCGGCTCATTACACTAAGTTGGAAAACAAGCACATCCAGCTCGAGCTTGATCTGAAACTGATCCAGGAGAACTTAACGAAGGCGAAGGAGGAAGCAAAAGGTATGTTTGGTGAGACCCTCGACGACTGCCTTTGCCTCTCGTCCGTTTCAGAGTCTGATCTCACTATAACTTTGCAGACAAACTGAGGGATGCCCTGAAGAAGAAAGTGTTGGGGAACGTTGCAGAAAATTAAAATTTTTCCTACGGTTTCACCAAGATCCATCTACGAGTTCATCTAAGCAATGAGTCAAGGGAGTGAGTTTGCATCTACATACCACTTGTAGATCGCGTGCGGAAGCTTGCAAGGGGATGGTGATGATGGAGTCGTACTCGACGTGATTCGGATCACCGATGATCAAGTACTGAAACGGACAGCACCTCCGCGTTCAACACACGTACGGGACAGGAGACGTCTCCTCCTTCTTGATCCAGCAAGGGGGGAGGAGAGGTTGAGGAAGATCGCTCCAACAGCAGCACGACGGCGTGGTGCAGTTGGTGCAGCAGTACTCCAACAGAGCTTCGCCAAGCACGTATGGAGGAGGAGAGATGTTGGGGAGGGGAGGGGCTGCGCCTTGACTTGTGTATTGCAGCCCTCCCCTCACCCCTCTATATATAGGGGAAGGGGGCAAGGGGTGCCGGCCCTCTAGGGAAAATCCTAGGGGGGGCGGCGGCCAAAGGGAGAGGGGGAGAGGGTGGCTTGCCCCCCAAGCCAGGGGGGCGCCCCCTTTAGGGTTTCCCCTCAACTTTCCCTAGCCGCATGGCCTTGGTGGGGAGGCGCGCCCAGCCCACCAGGGGCTGGCTCCCTGCCCCACGCAGCCCATGTGGTCCCCCGGGAGGGGTGGCCCCACCCGGTGGACCTCCGGAACCCTTTCGGTGGCCCCGGTGCAATACCGGTATGACCCCAAAACTTCCCGATGCCTGTTTGACAACTTCCCATATATAAATCTTTACCTCCGGACCCTTCCGGAACTCCTCGTGACGTCCGGGATCTCATCCGGAACTCCGAACAACATTCGGTAGTCACATACTAGTCTTCCTAATAACCCTAGCGTCACCGAACCTTAAGTGTGTAGACCCTACGGGTTCGGGAGACATGCAGACATGACCGAGACGCTCTCAGGTCAATAACCAACAGCGGGATCTGGATACCCATGATGGCTCCCACATTCTCCTTGATGTTGTCATCGGATGAACCACGATATCGAGGATTCGATCAAACCCTGTATACAATTCCCTTTGTCAATCGGTACGTTACTTGCCCGAGACTCGATCGTCGGTATCCCAATACCTTGTTCAGTCTCGTTACCGGCAAGTCACTTTACTCGTACTGTAATGCATGATCCCGTGGCCAACACCTTGGTCACCTTGAGCTCATTATGATGATGCATTACCGAGTGGGCCCAGAGATACCTCTCCGTTATACGGAGTGACAAATCCCAGTCTCGATCAGTGTCAACCCAACAGATACTTTCGGAGATACCTGTAATGCACCTTTATAGTCACCCAGTTACGTTGTGACGTTTGATACACCCAAGGCACTCCTACGGTATCCGGGAGTTACACGATCTCATGGTCGAAGGAAGAGATACTTGACATTGGCAAAGCTCTAGCAAACGAACTACACGATCTTTGTGCTATGCTTAGGATTGGGTCTTGTCCATCACATCATTCTCCTAATGATGTGATCCCGTTATCAACGACATCCAATGTCCATAGCCAGGAAACCATGACTATCTGTTGATCACAACGAGCTAGTCAACTAGAGGCTCACTAGGGACATAGTGTGGTCTATGTATTCACACGTGTATTACGATTTCCGGATAATACAGTTATAGCATGAATAAAAGACAATTATCATGAACAAAGAAATATAATAATACTTTTATTATTGCCTCTAGGGCATATTTCCAACAGTCTCCCACTTGCACTAGAGTCACCAGTCTAGTTACATTGTGATGAATCGAACACCCATAGAGTTCTGGTGTTGATCATGTTTTGCTCGCGAGAGAGGTTTAGTCAACGGATCTGCGACATTCAGATTCGTATGTACTTTGCAAATTTCTATGTCTCCATCTTGAACATTTTCACGGATGGAGTTGAAATGACGCTTGATGTGCCTGGTCTTCTTGTGAAACCTGGGCTCCTTGGCAAGGGCAATAGCTCCAGTATTGTCACAGAAGAGTTTGATCGGCCCCGACGCATTGGGTATGACTCCTAGGTCGGTGATGAACTCCTTCACCCAGATCGCTTCGTGCGCTGCCTCCGAGGCTGCCATGTACTCCGCTTCACATGTGGATCCCGCCACGACGCTCTGCTTGCAGCTGCACCAGCTCACTGCTCCACCATTCAACATATACACGTATCCGGTTTGTGACTTAGAGTCATCCGGATCTGAGTCGAAGCTAGCGTCAACGTAACCCTTTACGACGAGCTCTTCGTCTCCTCCATAAACGAGAAACATCTCCTTTGTCCTTTTCAGGTACTTCAGGATATTCTTGACCGCTGTCCAGTGTTCCTTACCAGGATTGCTTTGGTATATTGCTACCAAACTTACGGCAAGGTTTACATCAGGTCTGGTACACAGCATGGCATACATAATAGATCCTATGGCTGAAGCATAGGGGATGACACTCATCTCTTCTTTATATTTTGCCGTGGTCGGTGACTGAGCTGCGCTCAATCTCACACCTTGTAACATAGGCAAGAACCCTTTCTTGGACTGATCCATTTTGAACCTTTTCAAAATCTTATCAAGGTATGTGCTTTGTGAAAGACCTATGAGGCGTCTCGATCTATCTCTATAGATCTTGATGCCTAATATATAAGCAGCTTCTCCAAGGTCCTTCATTGAAAAACATTTGTTCAAGTAGGCCTTAATGTTGTCCAGAAATTCTGTATTATTCCCCATCAAGAGTATGTCATCTACATATAATATGAGAAATGCTACAGAGCTCCCACTCACTTTCTTGTAAACGCAGGCTTCTCCATAAGTCTGCGTAAACCCAAGCGCTTTGATCATCTCATCAAAGCGAATATTCCAACTCCGAGATGCTTGCACCAGCCCATAAATGGATCACTGGAGCTTGCATACTTTGTTAGCGTTCTTAGGATCGACAAAACCTTCCGGCTGCATCATATACAGCTCTTCCTTAAGATGCCCGTTAAGGAATGTCGTTTTGACGTCCATCTGCCATATCTCATAATCATAGTATGCGGCAATTGCTAACATGATTCGGACGGACTTTAGCTTTGCTACGGGAGAGAATGTCTCGTCGTAGTCAATCCCTTGAACTTGTCGATAACCCTTAGCGACAAGCCGAGCTTTATAGATGGTAACATTACCATCCGCGTCCGTCTTCTTCTTAAAGATCCATTTGTTTTCTATCGCTCGCCGATCATCGGGCAAGTCTGTCAAAGTCCATACTTTGTTTTCATACATGGATTCTATCTCGGATTTCATGGCTTCAAGCCATTTGTTGGAATCTGGGCCCGCCATCGCTTCTTCATAGTTCGAAGGTTCACCGTTGTCTAACAAAATGATTTCCAGGACGGGGTTGCCGTACCACTCTGGTGCGGAATGTGTCCTTGTGGACCTACGAAGTTCAGTAGTAACTTGATCCGAAGTACCTTGATCATCATCATTGATTTCCTCTACAGTTGGTGTGGGCATCACAGGAACATTTTCCTGAGCTGCACCACTATCCCGTTCGTGAGGTAGTACTTCATCGAGTTCTACTTTCCTCCCACTTACTTCTTTCGAGAGAAACTCTTTTTCCAGAAAGCATCCGTTCTTGGCAACAAAGATCTTGCCCTCGGATCTTAAGTAGAAGGTATACCCGACAGTTTCCTTAGGGTATCCTATGAAGACGCATTTTTCCGACTTGGGTTCGAGCTTTTCAGGTTGAAGTTTCTTGACATAAGCATTGCATCCCCAAACTTTTAGAAACGACAGCTTAGGTTTCTTTCCAAACCATAATTCATACGGTGTCGTCTCAACGGATTTAGACGGTGCCCTATTTAAAGTGAATGTAGCTGTCTCTAGAGCATATCCCCAAAATGATAGCGGTAAATCGGTAAGAGACATCATAGACCGCACCATATCTAATAGAGTGCGATTACGACGTTCGGACACACCGTTACGCTGAGGTGTTCCAGGCGGCGTGAGTTGTGAAACGATTCCACATTTCCTCAAGTGTGTACCAAATTCGTGACTTAAGTATTCTCCTCCACGATCTAATCGTAGGAACTTTATCTTTCGGTCACGTTGATTCTCCACCTCATTCTGAAATTCCTTGAACTTTTCAAAGGTTTCAGACTTGTGTTTCATTAAGTAAACATATCCATATCTACTCAAATCATCAGTGAGAGTGAGAACATAACGATATCCTCCGCGAGCCTCAACGCTCATTGGACCGCACACATCGGTATGTATGATTTCCAACAAGTTGGTTGCTCGCTCCATTGTTCCGGAGAACAGAGTCTTGGTCATTTTGCCCATGAGGCATGGTTCGCATGTGTCAAACGATTCATAATCAAGAGACTCTAAAAGTCCATCAGCATGGAGCTTCTTCATGCGCTTTACGCCAATGTGACCAAGGCGGCAGTGCCACAAGTATGTGGGACTATCGTTATCAACTTTACATCTTTTGGCATCCACACTATGAACATGTGTAACATTACGCTCGAGATTCATTAAGAATAAACCATTGACCATCGGAGCATGACCATAAAACATATCTCTCATATAAATCGAACAACCATTATTCTCAGACTTAAATGAGTAGCCATCTCGAATTAAACGAGATCCTGATACAATGTTCATGCTCAAAATTGGCACAAAATAACAATTATTGAGGTTCAAAACTAATCCCGTAGGTAAATGTAGAGGTAGCGTGCCGATGGCGATCACATCGACCTTGGAACCATTCCCGACGCGCATCGTCACCTCGTCCTTCGCCAGTCTCCGTTTATTCCGCAGCTCTTGCTGTGAGTTACAAATATGAGCAACGACACCGGTATCAAATACCCAGGAGTTACTACGAGTACTGGTAAGGTACACATCAATTTCATGTATATCAAATATACCTTTGGTGTTGCCGGCCTTCTTATCCGCTAAGTATTTGGGGCAGTTCCGCTTCCAGTGACCCTTCCCCTTGCAATAAAAGCACTCAGTCTCAGGCTTGGGTCCATTCTTTGACTTCTTCCCGGTAACAGGCTTACCAGGCGCGGCAACCTCCTTGCCGTCCTTCTTGAAGTTCTTCTTACCCTTGCCCTTCTTGAACTTAGTGGTCTTATTGACCATCAACACTTGATGTTCTTTCTTGATTTCAGCCTCTGCTGACTTCAGCATCGAGAACACTTCAGGAATGGTCTTTTCCATCCCCTGCATGTTGTAGTTCATCAAAAATCTCTTGTAGCTTGGTGGGAGCGACTGGAGGATTCTGTCAATGACCGCCTCATCTGGGAGGTTAATATTCAGCTGGGTCATACGGTTGTGTAACCCAGATATCTTGAGTATGTGCTCACTGACAGAACTGTTTTCCTCCATCTTACAACTATAGAACTTGTCAGAGATGTCATATCTCTCGACCCGGGCGTGAGCTTGAAAAACTAGTTTCAGCTCTTCGAACATCTCGTATGCTCCGTGATGCTCAAAACGCTTTTGGAGCCCCGGTTCTAAGCTGTAAAGCATGCCGCGCTAAACGAGGGAGTAATCATCAGCGCGAGTTTGCCAAGCATTCATAATGTCTTGGTTCTCTGGGACGGGAGCGTCACCTAGCTGTCCTTCTAGGACATATTGCTTCCTGGCAGCTATGAGGATAATCCTCAGGTTCCGGACCCAGTCCGTATAGTTGCTGCCATCATCTTTCAGCTTGGTTTTCTCTAGGAACGCGTTGAAGTTCATGTTGACATGAGCGTTGGCCATTTGATCTACAAGACATATTTGCAAAGGTTTTAGACTAAGTTCATGATAATTAAGTTCTAATCAAATTATGAACTCCCACTCAGATTAGACATCCCTTTGGTCATCTAAGTGTTACACGATCCGAGTCGACTAGCCCGTGTCCGATCATCACGTGAGACGGACTAGTCATCGTCGGTGAACATTTTCATGTTGATCGTATCTTCCATACGACTCGTGTTCGACCTTTCGGTCTCCGTGTTCCAAGGCCATGTCTGTACATGCTAGGCTCGTCAAGTTAACCCTAAGTGTTTTCGCTGTGTAAAACTGTCTTACACCCGTTGTATGTGAACGTAAGAATCTATCACACCCGATCATCACGTGGTGCTTCGAAACGACGAACTGTAGCAACGATGCACAGTTAGGGGAGAACACTTATTGAAATTTTGTAAGGGATCATCTTATTTACTACCGTCGTCCTAAGTAAACAAGATGCATAAACATAATAAACATCACATGCAATTATATAGTTGTGACATGATATGGCCAATATCATATAGCTCCATTGATCTCCATCTTCGGGGCTCCATGATCATCTTGTCACCGGCTTGACACCATGATCTCCATCATCATGATCTCCATCATCGTGTCTTCATGAAGTTGTCACGCCAACGACTACTTCTACTTCTATGGCTAACGCGTTTAGCAATAAAGTAAAGTAAGTTACATGGCGTTCTTCAATGACACGCAGGTCATACAAAAAATAAAGACAACTCCTATGGCTCCTGCCGGTTGTCATACTCATCGACATGCAAGTCGTGAATCCTATTACAAGAACATGATCTCATACATCACACTTCATCATTCATCACAACTTCTGGCCATATCACATCACATGATCAATCGCTGCAAAAACAAGTTAGACGTCCTCTAATTGTTGTTGCATCTTTTACGTGGCTGCAATTGGGTTCTAGCAAGAACGTTTTCTTACCTACGAATAACCACAACGTGATTTCGTCAACTTCTATTTACCCTTCATAAGGGCCCTTTTCATCGAATCCGCTCCAACTAAAGTGGGAGAGACAGACACCCGCCAGCCACCTTATGCAACTAGTGCATGTCAATCGGTGGAACCGGTCTCACGTAAGCGTACGTGTAAGGTTGGTCCGGGCCGCTTCATCCCACAATACCATTGAAGCAAGAAAAGACTAGTAGAGGCAAGTAAGTTGACAAGATCCACGCCCACAACAAAATTGTGTTCTACTCGTGCAAAGAGAACTACGCATAGACCTAGCTCATGATGCCACTGTTGGGGAACGTTGCAGAAAATTAAAATTTTTCCTACGGTTTCACCAAGATCCATCTATGAGTTCATCTAAGCAACGAGTCAAGGGAGTGAGTTTGCATCTACATACCACTTGTAGATCGCGTGCGGAAGCTTGCAAGGGGATGGTGATGATGGAGTCGTACTCGACGTGATTCGGATCACCGATGACCAAGTACTGAAACGGACAGCACCTCCGCGTTCAACACACGTACGGGACGGGAGACGTCTCCTCCTTCTTGATCCAGCAAGGGGGGAGGAGAGGCTGAGGAAGATCGCTCCAACAGCAGCACGACGGCGTGGTGCAGTTGGTGCAGCAGTACTCCAACAGAGCTTCGCCAAGCACGTATGGAGGAGGAGAGATGTTGGGGAGGGGAGGGGCTGCGCCTTGACTTGTGTATTGCAGCCCTCCCCTCACCCCTCTATATATAGGGGAAGGGGGCAAGGGGGGCCGGCCCTCTAGGGAAAACCCTAGGGGGGGGGCGGCGGCCAAAGGGAGAGGGGGAGAGGGTGGCTTGCCCCCCAAGCCAGGGGGGCGCCCCCTTTAGGGTTTCCCCTCAACTTTCCCTAGCCGCATGGGCCTGGGTGGGGAGGCGCGCCCAGCCCACTAGGGGCTGGCTCCCTCCCCCACGCAGCCCATGTGGTCCCCCGGGAGGGGTGGCCCCACCCGGTGGACCTCCGGAACCCTTCCGGTGGCCCCGGTACAATACCGGTATGACCCCGAAACTTCCCGATGCCCATTTGACAACTTCCCATATATAAATCTTTACCTCCGGACCCTTCCGGAACTCCTCGTGACGTCCGGGATCTCATCCGGGACTCCGAACAACATTCGGTAGTCACATACTAGTCTTCCTAATAACCCTAGCGTCACCGAACCTTAAGTGTGTAGACCCTACGGGTTCGGGAGACATGCAGACATGACCGAGACGCTCTCAGGTCAATAACCAACAGCGGGATCTGGATACCCATGATGGCTCCCACATGCTCCTCGATGTTGTCATCGGATGAACCACGATGTCGAGGATTCAATCAAACCCTGTATACAATTCCCTTTGTCAATCGGTACGTTACTTGCCCGAGACTCGATCGTCGGTATCCCAATACCTTGTTCAGTCTCGTTACCGGCAAGTCACTTTACTCGTACTGTAATGCATGATCCCGTGGCCAACACCTTGGTCACCTTGAGCTCATTATGATGATGCATTACCGAGTGGGCCCAGAGATACCTCTCCGTTATACGGAGTGACAAATCCCAGTCTCGATCAGTGTCAACCCAACAGATACTTTCGGAGATACCTGTAATGCACTTTTATAGTCACCCAGTTACGTTGTGACGTTTGATACACCCAAGGCACTCCTACGGTATCCGGGAGTTACACGATCTCATGGTCGAAGGAAGAGATACTTGACATTGGCAAAGCTCTAGCAAACGAACTACACGATCTTTGTGCTATGCTTAGGATTGGGTCTTGTCCATCACATCATTCTCCTAATGATGTGATCCCGTTATCAACGGCATCCAATGTCCATAGCCAGGAAACCATGACTATCTGTTGATCACAACGAGCTAGTCAACTAGAGGCTCACTAGGGACATAGTGTGGTCTATGTATTCACACGTGTATTACGATTTCCGGATAATACAGTTATAGCATGAATAAAAGACAATTATCATGAACAAAGAAATATAATAATACTTTTATTATTGCCTCTAGGGCATATTTCCAACAGAAAGACCTTGACTTGGCTGAGATGCAGAAAGCGGCTTTAGAGAAGACCAAGCTCGCAGATGAGAAGCTGGCTTCAGTCACCAAGCTTGAAGAAGAAAATACCAATCTGAAAGCTGCTCTTGATGCGGCCAACAAGGAGGTCAGTCGACTGAAGAGTGACAAGATTGCCCTGAGTGACAAGGCCAGTGAGTTGGTGGGAAAGAAGAACGATCTGGAGGCTTATCTGGGAGGACTCGCCAAGAAGCTATTCCTCATGCTTGAAGGTAATCTTTTGTATCAAATAGACATTTTAACTATGATTTCTCCATCAGACTGCAGTCTTGACTCTGGGGTTGTGTTTGCAGAGTTCTGCCAGAACTTTGAAGAGGAGACTGGTCGATTAGATGTAAACCTGGATCCCATCAACTCTCCTGTGAAAGATGAAGTTACCATGAATGTGCTCCGTCTTGAATCTCGCGTTGCTGCTGTTGTCGACTATCTCGCAAGGCTGAAAGTCGCAACTTCCCGCATCGACACAACACTCTAGCCAAGAGAGACGCTTCAGAACGACCTCGAGTCTCTGATGACTCGACTGAACAATGTTCCAAGTCGAGTGCAAGAATCGAAGAAGTCTTCTGCCAGGTGCGGCGCGGATGTTGCTCTGTCTCTGGCCCGTGTTCATTGCAAGGAGGCGCAAGAGGACAAGCTGGCAGCCCTTAGGGTGGCTAATACCAAGAAGCATGATTTCCGATCTTTCATGGAGACCTTCATCGCTGCTGCCACTCGGATTGCAGATGGAATCGACCTGGATGAATTCGTTGCGCCGTCCAGCCCTCCGCGGGAGGGGTAAAAAACTTCTGAGCTTGATACTTTAAATTTGCCTCGGTAT
Source organism: Triticum timopheevii (assembly GCA_963921465.1). NCBI lineage: Eukaryota > Viridiplantae > Streptophyta > Magnoliopsida > Poales > Poaceae > Triticum > Triticum timopheevii. The sequence goes on from OY997270.1 coordinate 548,607,583, forward strand.
GCCGAGTGATTTTTGTAACCAATAAACTTTAACGGGCTTAGCGTTCGAGCACTTTCGGTTCCGTTAGATGTTATCCGAACTTGGATTCAACGCTGAATATGTTTGCATTTGGTTTGAGGTGTCTTTTGCAGGCTAGGGCGAAGCGCTTATTGCAATCGACTTGTTCCCCAACACACTTAAGCGAGCACTGGGCTGCAGCTAAGCCTCCGAGTGGGAGGTCTGCTCCTCACTCAGTAGGATTTTCAAAAACTTAGGCGAGCGCTGGGTTGCAGCTAAGCCCCTGAGTGGGAGGTCTGCTCTCCACTCGGTAGGACTTTTAAAAAAAACTTAGGCGAGCGCTGGGCTGCAGCTAAGCCCCCGAGTGGGAGGTCTGCTCTCCAGTCGGTAGGATTTTCAAAAACTTAGGCGAGCGCTGGGCTGCAGCTAAGCCTCCGAGTGGGAGGTCTGCTCTCCACTCGGTAGGATTTTCAAAAACTTAGGCGAGCGCTGGGCTACAGCTAAGCCCCCGAGTGGGAGGTTTGCTCTCCACTCGGTAGGATTTTTGCAGTGTGCCTCTGAAGAAGACATCAATCGACCTGTACCTCGTCTTCCTTGTGGAGCACACATTATACTTGTGGCGTAGCTCGGAAGGAGGAGTAGCAGTCGACCTGTGCCTCGTCCTCCTTGCGGAGAGCACATTGTACTTATGGCGTGGCTCGGAAGAGGAGGGTAGCAGTCGACCTGTACCTCGTCTACCTTGCAGAGCGCACGTTATACTTGTGGCGTAGCTCGGAAGAGGAGAGTAGCAGTCGACCTGCACCTCGTCTACCTTGCAGAGCGCATGTCATACTTGTACTTAGGCGAGCGCTATGCTGCAGCTAAGCCCCCGAGTGGGAGGCTGGCTCACCACTCGGTAGGATTTTATTGAAACTTAGGCGAGTACTTGGACTGCAGCTAAGCCTCCGAGTGGGAGGCTGGCTCACCACTCGGCAGGATTTTATTGAAACTTAGGCGAGTACTTGGACTACAGCTAAGCCCCCGAGTGGGAGGCTGGCTCACCACTCGGCAGGATTTTATTAAAACTTAGGCGAAACGGATTCGCAGCTAAACCCCCGAGTGGGAGGCTGGCTCACCACTCGGCAAGGTTTTTTTTTTTACAAACTTAGGCGAAACGGATTCGCAGCTAAGCCACCCACAGGGGGGAAATTTTATTGAGCGAACAAAAAGTGACAACAATCACTGGGAAAATTATAACACTATTGTCTTTTGAAAAATGAACTACAAAAGTGCTTTTATTACATTTCCGAGCGACTACTTAAGTGTAAAAGGGGCGGAGCAGCTCCGCATTCCAAGCTTGGGGCTCGTCGATCTTGTGCTCGACGTTGTAAAGGCGGTACGCTCCGTTGTGGAGAACCTTGGTGACGATGAAGGGACCCTCCCAAGAAGGAGCGAGCTTGTGTGGTTTCTGCTGATCCACTCGGAGAACCAAGTCTCCTTCCTAGAAGGCTCGACTCTTCACGTTTTTGGCGTGGAAGCGACACAAGTCTTGCTGGTAAATGGTCAATAGGATCAGAGCCATCTCCCTTTCTTCCTCTAGAAGGTCGACTGCATCCTGCCTTGCTTGCTCTACTTCAGCTTCGGTGTAGAGCTCGACTCGAGGAGCGTTGTGAAGCAGGTCACTCGGCAAGACCGCTTCAGCTCCGTAGACCAAGAAGAACAGAGTTCTCCCAGTCGACCGGTTAGGCGTGGTTCTTAACCCCCGAAGCACCGAGGGAAGTTCGTCGACCCATGATCCAGCCGCATGCTTGAGATCACGCATCAGTCGGGGTTTCAACCCTTTGAGAATCAAGCCATTCGCCCGTTCTGCTTGTCCATTCGACTGAGGATGAGCGACTGAAGCATAGTCGACTTGTGTGCCCTGAGATGTGCAGAACGCCCTGAATTCCTCCGAATCGAAGTTTGACCCGTTGTCAGTAATGATGCTGTGCGGGACTCCGTATCTGAATATCAATTCTCTGATGAAGCTAACAGCAGTACCAGCATCAAGGTTCTTGATGGGTTTAGCCTCAATCCACTTGGTGAACTTGTCGACTGCTACTAGCACATGGGTGAAACCGCTTCTGCCTGTTCTCAAGGGGCCAACCATATCCAACCCCCATACTGCGAAGGGCCAGACGAGTGGTATGGTCTTTAAAGCTGAGGCGGGCTTGTGTGACATATTGGAGTAAAATTGACATCCCTCACACTTGTCGACTATCTCCTTTGCCATTTCATTCGCTCTCGGCCAGTAAAATCTGGCTCGGTATGCTTTGGCCACGATGGTCTGAGAGGACGCATGATGGCCATAGGTCCCCGAGTGGATGTCGTCAAGGATTATTCGACCTTCTTCTGGCATTATGCATTTCTGACCAACTCCAGTCGCGCTTTCTCTGTACAGCTGTCCCCTTATCACTGTAAAGGCTTTAGATCGACGAACGATCTGTCGAGCCTCTTCTTCGTCCTCTGGGAGCTCTTTCCTTAAGATATACGCGATATATGGTACTGTCCAATCGGGAGTGATCACTAAAGCTTCCATGATCAGGTCGACCACTGCTGGAACTTCCACCTCAGTCGGATCTGTGATACTCTTGGGCTGCGGAGCTTCTTCGGTAAAAGGATCTTCTTTGACTGATGGAGTATGGATATGCTCCAAGAACACATCACTGGGAATGGCTTCTCTCTTGGAACCTATCTTCGCCAAATCATCAGCCGCTTGATTCTTCAGTCGGGGTATATGATGGAGCTCTAACCCTTCAAATTTCTTTTCAAGCTTTCTCACTGCATTGCAGTATCCAGTCATGGCTGGGCCTCGAACGTCCCACTCCTTCATCACCTAATTGACCACCAAATCTGAGTCGCCATAAACCATAAGGCGACGGACGCCGAGTGAAATGGCCATGCGCAACCCATACAAAAACGCCTCGTATTCTGCTTCATTGTTGGAGGAATCAAAGTGAATCTGGAGCACATATCTAAGCTTATCTCCTCGAGAGGAAACCAATACTACCCCAGCGCCGGAACCATTCAACATCTTAGAACCGTCAAAGAACATGGTCTAGTGCTCCGAGTGAACTTGAGTCGGCTGCTGTTGTTCAATCCACTCGGCAAGGAAATCTGCTACTGCTTGGGACTTAATGGCTTTCTTTGCCTCAAATTTGATATCAAGGGGAAGGAGTTCAATCGCCCATTTCGCCATTCGACCAGTTGCATCTCTGTTGTGCAGAATCTCTGAAAGTGGGGCGTCGCTGACGACTGTAATGGAATGATCAGAGAAATAATGAGCATCCTTCTTCGTGGTCATGTAGATCCCATACACGAGCTTCTGATAATGAGGATATCTTTGCTTCGATGGAGTCAAAACTTCAGAAAGATAATACACTGGGCGCTGAACTTTGAAGGTTTTCCCTTCTTCTTCCCGCTCGACCATAAGCACTGTACTAACGACTTGTCCTGTGGCTGCAATGTAAAGCAACAGAGGCTCTTTGCTGATTGGAGCAGCAAGCACCGGCTGGGTGGAGAGCAGAGATTTTAGCTCGGCAAACGCTGCATCAGCTTCTGGAGTCCATTCGAACTTGTCTGCCTTCTTCATCAGTCGGTAAAGAGGCAATGCCTTTTCACCGAGGCGAGAGATGAATCAACTTAACGCGGCCAAGCATCCAGTAAGCTTCTGGACATCATGCACATGCACAGGGCGTTTCATTCGGAGTATGGTGCAAACTTTTTCTGGGTTAGCGTCGATTCCTCGTTCTGAAAAGAGAAAACCGAGTAACTTTCCACCAGGGACTCCGAATGTGCACTTTGATGGATTAAGCTTGATATCATACCTCCGGAGATTGGCAAATGTTTCAGCGAGGTCAGTCAACAGGTCGGAACCCTTTCGTGACTTGACTACGATCCATGTACGCTTCCACATTCCGACTGATTTGAGTGAGTAAACACTTTTGAATCATCCTCATGAACGTGGCTCCGGCATTCTTGAGACCGAATGGCATGGTGACATAGTAGAAGCACCCGAATGGAGTGATGAAAGCTGTTTTGATATCATCAGGTCCATACAGACGGATCTGATGGTACCCGGAATAGGCGTCTAGAAAAGACAATCTCTCACATCCCGCAGTCGAGTCGATAATTTGGTCGATGCGAGGGAGAGGAAAATGATCTTTCAGGCAGGCCCGATTGATATGTTTGAAATCAATGCACATTCGAAGTGACTTGTCCTTTTTGGGGACCATGACGACATTGGCGAGCCACTCGGAGTGGTATATCTCTCAGATAAACTCTGCTGCTAGGAGTCGAGCCACCTCCTCGCCAATGGCTTTTCTCTTCTGGACGGCGGACCGTCGAAGATGTTCTTTGACAGGTTTTGCTTTTGAGTCGACTCTAAGGCGATGCTCAGCCAGCCCCCTGGGAACACCCGGCATGTCAGCAGGCTTCCATGCAAAGATGTCCCAGTTCTCACGGAGGAACTGGATGAGCGCTTCTTCCAATTTAGAGTCGAGTGTTGTGGAAATATGAGTCGGAGCTGCGCTGGGGTCGGTCGGGTGAATGTGAATGGGGTTCGTCTCACCAGACGACTGAAATGCTGATTCTGTGGCAGGCTTCTTGGCCCGCAACAAATCACTCGGGTCTGCATTTTTCTTGTACTCCTCTAGCTCTACCACTGTTATCTGGGAATCGGCAATCTTCGAGCCTTTCTGAAAACACTCTTCTGCCTTCTTCCGATTGCCAGTGATAGTGATCACGCCTTTGGGGCCGGGTATCTTTAGTTTGAGGTATACGTAACATGGTCGAGCCATGAACCGTGCATAAGCTGGTCTCCCCAAAATAGCGTGGTAGGCGCTCTGAAAATCCACGACTTCAAATGTCAGCCTCTCTTTGCGGAAATGCTTCGAGTCGCCGAACACCACGTCTAGAGCTATTTGGCCGAGTGACTCAGCCTTCTTTCCAGGTATAACTCCATGAAAACTCATGTTGCTGGCGCTGAGTCTGGACATCGGAATGCCCATTCCTTTTAGCGTCTCCGCATACAATATGTTCAGTCCACTACCACCATCCATCAGCACATTCGTCAGTCGAGTGCCTTCAATGACCGGGTCGACCACCAAAGCTTGCCTCCCAGGGGTGGCTATATGAGTCGGATTATCGGACTGGTCGAATGTAATGGGAGTTTGAGACCATCTCAAATAGCTTGGTGTCGCCGGGGCGACCATATTTACCTCACGGTTGATAACCTTCAATCGACTTTTGCTCTCCACATCAGCAAAGATCATCAGGGTGAAATTAACATGAGGGTATCCTCCATCACTGTCCTCCTTGTCCTCAGCCTTGTCCTACTCCTTTTCCTTGTCCTTGGGCTGTTTTCCTTGAAACTGCTGGATCAAGAGCCGGCACTAGCGAGTGGTATGTTTCGGGTAGATGAAGTTTCCCTCTTCGACTTTCTTCGTGTGGATGTGACACGGCAGATCCATCACGTCATTTCCTTCCTTATCGTTCACCTTCTTGGGGTTCCAGGATCCTTTGGGCTTCCCCTTGAATTTGCCCTAAGTCACGGCCAGAGCCTCTCCAGGAGCCACTGGCTCGGCTTTCCGCTTCTGCTTCCGACTGGAATTTCCTTTTTCCGACTGACTCGGCTTGTACTTGCCACTCCGGAGTCGATCCTCTTCTTCACCATTGGCGTACTTGGTGGTGATTTCCATCATTCGACTCAGGGTCATATCTCCAGTCCGACCAAACTTCAAACTTAACTCTCTGTTCTTAACACCATCCTTGAAGGCGCAGACTGCTTGATGATCAGACACGTTCTCCACCGTATGATGCAAAGTGATCCATCTCTGAATGTAATCTCTCAGGGTTTCATTCGACTTCTGCACGCAGACTTGCAACTCTATCAATCCAGCTGGTCGCTTGCAAGTTCCCTCGAATGTCCTGATGAACACTCGGGAAAGATCTTCTCAAGTGTAAATGCTGCTAGGAGCTAACTGATTCAACCACGCCCTGGCCGAACCTTCCAACATGAGCGGTAAGTGTTTCATGGCCACCTCATCATTACCGCCGCCAATCTGTACCGCCACTCAGTAGTCTTCAAGCCAGGTTTCAGGTTTGGACTCACCGGTGAACTTACTTACCCCAGTCGCCAACCTGAAGTTGGGGGGTATCACTGCGGCTCTGATGGCTCTGCTAAAACATTCTGGACCTGAAACATGAACTCGGCTGCTAGTGGGCGCATCTCTGTCATGGCCACCTCGATGAGCTCTGTTCCGATCGACCAAACCTTGCACGATGATGGATCTCGCGTCAAAGCCTGGTTCCCTGGGGTCGACCGGAACTCATCGCCCAGCACTGCGCTGGTGCCTATCATCTTGCTGCCGATGAGCGTAAGACCCACCCCTTGGGGGAGGAGTGGGCACTCGACGCCGATCATCACGGTCGAATCGGTCATCATATTGGCCACGTCGACCTTCGCGTCCCTCACGCCGCGGAGGCGATCTTGGACTATGAGCCGACTGAACTGTATTCGCAGCGACGGATCGGCTGTGAATCCTATTGCGTGACTGTGACACAGCTGAATTCTGATCTCCTGCTGCTCGGAGCAAATCCCTGATCTGCATCAAGCCTCTGCCAGCCTCCAACTGAGATGGCTGAATTGACTCTGCTATACGGGCTGCAGCTGCTAGATTCTGAATCGGGGTTCGATATACCTGAGTTGGTTGCGGAAAGAGTTGACGTCGACTGGAGTTGGGTACTCGTTGCCGCGCGCGTTCATCGAGTGCTCGCTGGAAGTTCTCCAGTCGAGTGCGTTCAGCCAGGTTGGCCAAACGTGCCTCCTCCAAGGCGCGAGCCTCGGGAGTTTCTCCTACGATGGGAGTATGCAGGGCATCCATGTTCCGGCGATGAAGATCTTCCCTCTGCAGGGAAGTGAGCGGCTCGGGTTTATATTCCTCGTGGGCCTGAGCGGGGTCGCCTCTGCTGTCTATCCCATCGGTGCGGGGGAAGCCGGGAGGACTACGAGGCCCATTGACCATCAGAACCTCCGTCTTCGGATCACTACTGTCGCACTCAGATGCAGTCTCTACGGAGCCAGTCGACAGATCGAACAGGCCGTAGAGAGATTCGTCGGGCTCGATTGCCGCGACTTGGGTGGTGGCCGATTGGTGAGCCACTGCGTGTCTCACCCACCGCTGAAGCCTCGACCGACCAGAGCGCTTGCACTGGCGGGGGACAGGGAGGGAAGATGACACAGGAGTCGACCGATACGGAGCCGACGGTTGCCGCAGCAGAACGCCGCGGACACACACCCGAAAATGCGTCGCACCGCGGACGGGGAGCGCGTCGATGTCGAGTGGAGCCTCCTGGAGCCAAGCGGAGTCGTCGGCAATAAAAGTGAGCGCGCCGAGACGGATCTCGCGGCCCTCAACCAAAACTCCGCCAGAAACCATGATGAAGGCAACCGGAACAATGGCAACTTCTCCAAAAATCGCTAAGACACCTGCCGCACGGTGGGCGCCAACTGTCGTGGTTCTAAGACTGGCAGTAGAATGGGGGGTAGGTATGGAGAGGCAAGATCCTAGCTATGGAGCAGTTTTACAGACAAGGGATTTACGAGTTCAGGCCCTTCTCGAAGGAAGTAACAGCCCTACGTCTCGGAGCCCGGAGGCGGTCGACTGGATTATGTGTGTATAAATTACAGGGGTGCGAACCCTTTACGCTGAGGAGGGGGGTGGCTTATATAACGTCTGCCAGACCCCTCCGGTCCTCAGTTATGCAGGGTTTAAAGTACATAAATGATGGGCGTTACTGGTAACGTCCTACATAAAGTGTCATCATGGTCATAAAGACTACTTAATTACAGACCGTTCGGATACAGGGTGGCTCTTGATCTTCTGGTGGTCGAGTGGGTCTTCATGGTCGAGTGCCCTCGAGTCTGTCGAGTGGATTCCCTCTTGGTCGACTGAAGGCAGCCTCTTCTGAAGATGTCCTTGGGGAGGGTACTTTGGACAGGCCAGTGACCCTACCCTAGGTACATGACTTCATCAGACGAGATTGTGCAACTCTGTGTCCATGCATGTGCGACTATGCCGGCGAGAGTGTGCAACTCCGCGGCCGGGCATGGGAACCTCCCACGAAAATTCATGTGCGACTATGCGGACCAGATTGTGCAACTCTGTTGCCATGCAGTCGCCACTACGCCGACGAAAATGTGCAACTTCGCGGCGGGGCGTGAGAATCTCCAACGACAATTCATATGCGACTATGCGGATCAGATTGTGCAACTCTGTGGCCATGCATATGCCAACTAGGACTACTTTGTGTGCAACTACAACTACTGTGAATGCCAACAAATAATAGTAAACAATAGATCAACTTACAAAAGAGGCATTTAGTCAACTTAGCATCGTCTTGTTGTCCAACTGTGAATTTGTATCCAACTTGGGTTACTATCATGTCCAACCTGACAATTTTTTTTGATATCAACGCCACAATCTACATGAATGCTTTCGTCAATACCACTGAGGATACATCAGTCTCACGCCCTACTATCATGTCTCACGCCCCGCAAGAGCAGACAACAGATTCTAACAGCTACATATTACAGTACAATATAGGTTCAGAGAAGCCAAACCCAAACCACGACGATTCTTTAGCAACCGCCCACGGGGAGAGGTCTAGGCATGTCCGGCTCCTCGGGGAAAGAGGCATCGGAGATTATTCAGCAACACACGATCAGCGCGTGGCCTGGCTAGGTGATTCTCATACAACTCTCATCACACTTGTGCTAATGTATCCATTATTTTGTAGGCCTCATTTGGAAATTGGAATTATGAAATTATATTGTGGCATAAGTAAGCATTTCAAGCGGCAGAAGTCCATGTGAGCAGTCAGGCGCGCGGCCTCGGTGACTTTTAACAGTGTAGTAGTTTTAAATAGTCTTTTCATCCTTTTGTTGTTGAATGCTATGAGTTCTGGTTGAATATAGCTGCATTTGTAGAGAAAACAACTAAACATTAAATGTTCGCCCCGGCTAACTTAAATTCCTCGGTCCGCCACAGTCCACACATCACAAAGTTCCCATGGATGTGTGATTTCCACCACCTCAACTTCTCTTGTATGTGAGATGTGCAACTATATATGTTGTCTCGACCAGCTGACTAGGTGTCGATGTGCAACTTTGGATGCTACCATGGCCGACTCCATAAACATCGGCGTGCAATAATCGTCTACTTGACCCTAAAACTATGGATTGTGCCAACACGAGCTTCGTGAAAAATAGGATGGCTCTTCCATGCGGGGATCGCCTGCACACTGAATATGATCGATATCCTTCATGCGGCATTTTGACTACACAATGTATAACCTCGACATTCTAGTAGATACTATTAAGTCTAAAGATTAAAATGTTGACAAATTTAAGCTGAATTTCTAGTATATACATACCAGAATGATCTCACACTCCAACCACTCGATTAATTTGATGATCGAAAGCACTGAAGCACATACAAAATATAAGCTCTAATAAGGTCACAATATAAATCCACATTTAGTTTTCCACGCGCATGTCCAAAGTGTGCAACTCTGCGGCCGGGCGTGTGCGACTATGGCAACAAGAGTGTGAAACTCCGGTGCCGGGCGTAAGCTACTATGCCGATAAGAGTATGAAGCTCCGTTATCCCGTGTGTGCGATTATGCCGCCACGCATGTGCCGTGCGTGAGTTACTATGTCGATAAAAGTGTGCACCTCTGTGGCATAGTCACCTTGTTGTATAACTTTACAATAATCATATCCAACTGAAAACTATTATGTGTGCAACTACAAGTACTATGCATGCCAACCAAAAACATGACTAGCAAAAATAGATCAACTTAATGAAAAATATCGTCTAGCTAACTTAATATCGTCGTGTGATTTGTGAAATTTATAAGACCTGCTTGTACAACTATATATGCTTAATTGTACGAGCATGACTTGCATATTATGAAACTTGTCATACATCCTTCTGCAACTGTGTACACAACGATCTCATCCACCGCTGATGTCCCGATGTAGCCGCAAATCACCGATTCAATCTGCAGCTACCCCGGCCAACTATCTGCAGTTCGTGTGCAACTGTGAAAGTATGGTTGTGCAACTCTTTTTAGGACTTTCAGAAAATCATTATAATTGATTTCTTAGTTCTTCCTGACTGAATTTATCTCGTGTACTACTGCTTTTTTGCTTTCAGAGAGAGAGAGGCTGGGTTCACTGAGCGATCAACTGAAACAGAGCAAGCTAGAGCACTGTGGTTGTTCAGTTCCCTATTCTTCATGGTTGTTTAGTTACCAGGTATTGTGGTACATGGCTACATGCATGTGTGATGATTTTAATTCCTGCTTGATGTGTCCAGTGGTGACTTGCGGACAGATGATTCATGTTGATTTATGCTGTTTTCAGTTCCACACTTAACTAAAGTCTTCCTCTGAATCTTGCTCTTGCTCTTCGGACAGTGGTACACCGAGCTACTGCCTAAATGGCCGAATTGGAAAGGGATCGGCGAGAGGTCGCCTCGATGCACTTGGAGAATAGGGAGTGGGAGGCCTCGATGTCACGGACGGAGTCGTCGTGGAGCAAGTCGAGGCTCGAAGCGGCGAGGCTGATATGGAGTCGGGCGTGGATATGGCTGCCGCAGAAAGGTGGGGTCTGGTCGTGGGCGTCACCGGCGAGGAGGGCCATAGGAAGCCGCGGCCGACCGTGACGGGACAGGGAGACCCGTCGATGCAGGACTGCGACGAGGATTGTGGCCCTCTCGCGTTGTCCCTCCACCGCCTCCCAGCCATGGCCCTCCTACGCCTCCCCGCCATGGCCGCTCAAGGCCGTGCAGGCCGCCCTCCACAGCAGCCGCTCCGTTGTCCTTCACCCCGCCGTCCGGAGAAGCAACATCAGCTATGGTTGTGAAGGGGAGGAGTAGAGCGCACCATGGGGAGGAAGGGAAGGAGAGAGGCGGCGCCATGGGGAGGGAGGGGAAGAGTAGTGAGGCGCCATGGGGAGAAAGGAAGGAGAGGGGCGAGACGGCACCGCGGTGGAGGACTGGTCTAGAAATACGAGCGTCTCGTGTAGCGAGTCTTCCCGACCAAGTAGCACCTGCAGGATCGAGCGGCCATGAGCCGGCCGCTCGTTCTCGCGCGTGCACTTTTAAGATTTTAGAAAAATATTATCATTCTACATCGGCTTGACTGGGCTGACCTTTGTCCGGCTCCGGCCAAGTGTGGTGGACGGCCAGCAGCGACTTCTTCTTCCGCGCCTTTGTCCCGGCAGGCACGTCTCGTACGCTCCCCAGCGCACAGGTGGACAAGAGCCGGAAACGACCGGATCAAACTAATCAAAATGAAGTTGCTGAATCCTTTCCTGCTTGTTATAATAAGAGTAAAAATGTATTGGTAGTCATTGAACTTGTCGCGTACGTTCATTTTGGTCACTGTACTTAGAAATACGATCAATTTGGTCATTATATACGTGCTATGATGATTATACGGTCACTGCCAGATCGTATAGCCCTGTATTTCATCTATTTGACCGGTCAAATAATCCACATGACACCTTGTCAGCTCGTTTCTCTCTCTGTCTTATGTGGGTCCCACTTGTCAGTGGGCGGCAAAAAGCAAAAAGCAGAGGGAAAATAAAATTCTGTACCGCTTCAGGTTTGAACCACAAACATTGCACTTATGTGCCAGTACTCAAACCATCTGCACCTCTCTCGCCTTGGGTCTGATCGAAGGAAGTAAACCTTCTTTTATCGTCCAGGCATTCATATGACAGCCATTAGGATTTTTCCTTTTACGTGGGAGCCATTAGACTCTACGGCCGGTCGAGGTGGCCGCTGGCACCGTTCCATACACGGCCGACTGATGCTCGCCGGGCGCAAGGCGTTGATACGTGTAGGCGACGGCGTCGGGCAAGGTGCCGGCTGTCTTGGTTAAAGATGATCTTTAGATTTTATCCGTACATTTTTTTTTCAAAGTTTGCGTTATTACTCTTATTTTGCATGTACAGATTGGGCTAACAAGAGAAAGAGAGGTTGGTACAATGTGGCGGCTAGTGCTGTATATACACGATGATGATAAGTTTAGAAAAGATCGCACGGGTTGTCTATAAAATGGCTGTCACGCAAAAAAAAATAAAAAACCTAATGGCTGTCACGTGAATGCCTAAATAACATAAAAAGGTTACTTCCTCCAGTCAACAGTTAGATGAGATAAGTGTAGCTGGTCAGCGTGGTCATCCACGTTTGAAGTTCGACTCTGCATGGGTACGTGTTTTTATTTTCCACTTCTTTCCGTCCCCACACTGACAGATGGCCCCCACATAGATAGAGAGAGAAAACGAGCTGGGAGGTGCCACGTGGATTGTTTGACCGGTTAAATAGATGAAATACGGAGTTATACGATCTTACGGTGACCGTATAATCACCTCAACACGTATATAGTGACCGTATTGTCCGTATTTTGAAGTATACAAGTTCAATAACCATCAATGCATTTTACTCTTATAATAAATTCATCGATGTGTCCATTCGTTCCATTGGTCACTGCAATGCAGAGCTCCACGTCCATCTTGACCATTTCTCCTCCCATGCACTACGTATGCACGTGAATCCGGACAAGATTGATCTCTCTATATATAACCATGTAGGTTTACTTGTTCTGCTCACACCCAGCCCAGTGTACAGTTCAGTACTTCATCAGTAAGTTGAAGGAAGAAGAGTTAATTAGTGCCAGTTTCTGTGCTCAAAGATCTCCATGGCTTCCAAGCATATGCTTGCCGTGGTGGTGACAGCGGCCGTGGTCTTCCTCCCGTTGCTTGCCACATCGGCCAACGTCCATCCCGTGGGGGATGGCACAGGGTGGACGCTCGGGTTTGACTACACCGCCTGGTCCGAGAGCAAGCAGTTCACGGTTGGCGACGGGCTAGGTAACCAATCTATCCAAGTCTTATGACACAACAAACAAACGGAGTATACACTATTACTTGCTCCAAAAATTCTCCATACGAATTAGTTTGTTGCACTTATTTATTTAAAAAAGACGAGCATTTACCAGCAATCTTAAATAAACTCATGATCCTCTATCAGAAAATTGTAAAGAAGCTCGAGCTAATTCATCAACATACATGCTTGCAGTGTTCAATTACAAAAAGGCCTCCCATAACGTGGTGGAAGTGAGCGGACCGGACTTCAAGGCATGTAAGAACAGCAAGGGCACCCTTGCCTGGACCTCCGGCACCGACCAGGTCCACCTCGGCGATGCAGGGAGGAGGTGGTTTATCTGCACTATGGGGAACCACTGCAAGATGGGCATGAAGCTCAACATCACCATCCTCGCGGCAGACGCGTCTTCTCCTTCCTCTGCACCCGCTCCATCAGTGGCATCGTCGTCGACTCCTCATCCTGCGTCCAAGCGGCCATTCATTTAATTCCAAGGGGTCATATGATTTCATGCTACAGGCCGTCATGGTCGGCGTAGGTGTGTCAATGTGAGAAACCGAGAGTGTTGAGTTGTGCATGGTTTTGTAGTGGTCTTTTATCTCTTACTATTTGTTTGTTACATTAGCTAAGGAATATCATTGGTGTTGCAACATTGTGAATTTGTGCCCTTGAGATTTCTTCATTCAAAGATTAATTCTAGTAAGGAACTCCTAAAGGACGAGAGAATTGAGAGAGGGGATGGTGCCACCATGGCCATGGTTTGCGAGCTACTCCATGTTTGTCCTAAACAGGCTCATGGAATTCCGGGTTGGGGTGATCAATCTGCTCCCTAATGCATGATGACTTGTGCTTCTCGATAGGGATGGTGTCATCATTAGCGCCTACTATTATATTTGGGGCGAAATCATGATGGTGGTACAAAAAATTAACTGTCTTTGTCACTTTGTACGCAAATTGGGCACAAGAAGAAGGTGTTTAAAAAAATATGAGATGCTATAAAGGAAATTGTGAAGTTGGATCGCTGATAGCTGGGTGGCGAACACACACACATGGAATCCTTCCCAATCATTATTGATGGAATTGCAGATTGGATTCCTTCCCTTTCCAGAGAGTTAAACCAAAACTCGTAGATGAAAATCAGGTGAATCAAGCATGACAATAACAAATCATGGTTTTGAATTTCAGTTTGAGAAAAATTTCAGCACCAACCGAAATCACCGAAATTCAGTGAATTTCAGTAATTCCAGTTTGCATTTCAGCCAAATGACTGAAATATTCACTTGAATTCAATTTTATTTATTTTTTCTGAAAATATTTTGAAAAATATTTGAATTCCTGTGCACTACTGAAATTGCTAAAATATTTTGGCCGAAACGTAATTCTTTCAGTGTCTACTGAAATTACTGAAATTCAGTGAATTTCACCGAAATATCACCGAAAGTGAAAATAAATCTCACCTTCCTCCTAGGCTACTACCATCACACCTCCCAACTACTCCCTCCGTTCTAAAATAGATGACTCAATTTTGTACTAACTTTAGTACAAAGTTGAGTCATTTATTTTGGAACGGAGGGAGTAATGATTAGGGATCGGTGAAGCTTCGATCATCTTGTTCTCCTCTTGTTGCATGCAATTCTTGGGTATAGATAATAGATAGTCTCTTCCACTAAGAAACCTTCGAAACGACCAACCTATGGCGGCACTCAAGATCAGGCACGAGTCTAATTCACGATTACAAAAAGGGGATTCGCTTGAGCCGCTAAGATCTGCCTTGACGATGTTCTCCTACCACGTGGAGGATCATCGTAACATCGACGAACCTAGCCAACCCAAGTGTCCATGTCCAATTACATCAAAACATCTATACCTTATTAAAATAAAGCAAGGTGCATTTCCCTGAATTTAGTCAGTTCACCGTATAAAATTATTTTCTCCCATACCTAGGGGGGGGGGGGGGGGAGGGTACTAATTTTTTTGTTCAACCATGCATAATTGTTTTTTGGGGGCCTCCAAACCGTGCAGTCAAGGGGCCTGCTTCAAATCCTTTTTTCCCCTTCAACTGGGGAACAGATAGTGAGTCCCTTGCGTGGGCCAAGGGGCCTGCTCCACAATTTGTTTCCCTTCAATTGGGCCGCAAGGAAAAACCAGATGCACAAAAACAAATTAATATTTTTTTGTAATCTATGCTCCGAGTAGGCCAACTGCAATTTACATAAGGCAAGCTGCTATGGACCTCTACTAGGCCTGCAAAAAAATCACCAACTCAATAAGTCGGCTCTTTCTATCGAGACCTCCTATCTGCCGCATTTTGCGGCAGACTGGAGGGGCTTCGCACAGGGGGTGCCTCGTTTGGGCTGGCCCACGAAGGAGCAGCTACTGACGTAAAATGTACAACGCAAAAAACTGAAGGAGATTGGAGATTCGAACTCGAGACCTTCCGATTAGCACCCGCGTCTGCTAGACATTGCACCACTACACGTTCCGATGCCAATATTAAGCAGCAAAGGCTATAAGAACATAATCCACGATAGATCTAAACTTTTTTAGAAGTTCGAACGCAGTTCATTCTTTTTTTTTGCAGGAAACACGCAGTTCGTTTTCAAAACCTGTATCTTTTTTTGAACGCGGAAAATTCCAAAAATAGAGAATAATTATTTTAAAATGTTGAACATTTTTTGACCTGTGAACAATTTTTTGAAAAACAGCAAAGTTTTTTTTGTAATGTTGAACAAATTTTCAAACACAAAAACATTTCATAAAATTTTAAACAAAAAAGAGAAAAAGCGAACATTTTCAAAACTTGGAAAAAATTTGAAAAAAGCGAACATATTTTTGGATCTGTGAACAATGTTTGAGAAAGGTAACATTTTTTGTAACTCTGAACAAAATTTGGCAATGCGAACATTATCTCGAATTGTGAACATTTTTTGAAAATGCGAATGAGATTGGAAATTCGAACATTTTTTTAAACTTGGAACAAAATTTGAAGAAAGCGAGCATATTTTTGGATCTGTGAACAATTTGTGAGAAAGGGAACATTTTTTGTAACTCTGAACAAAATTTGGCAATGCGCATGTTATTTCGAATTGTGAACATTTTTTGAAAATGCGAACGAGATTGGAAACTCGAACATTTTTTAAAACTTGGAACAAAATTTGAAGAAAGCGAACATATTTTTGGATCTGTGAACAATTTGTGAGAAAGGGAACATTTTTTGTAACTCTGAACAAAATTTGGCAATGCGAACATTATTTCAAATTGTGAACATTTTTTAAAAATGTGAACAAGATTTGAAACTCGAACATTTTTATTTAATTTAAAAGATTTCAAATGTGAACAAAATTTTTAAAATCTGAAAACAAACAAAAAATCATGAACATTTTTCGATATTATGAACAAAATTTTGTAAATGTGAACACTATTTCAGAAAAATGAACAATATTTGACAAAAAGGACATTTTTGAAAATTCTGAACCATATTTGAACTTTTCGAAAAGCTTACAAAGAAAAAGTAAAAAAAAATTAAAAAGGAAAAAACAAAGAAAACGAGAAAAAAGAAAGAAGAGAATAAGACTGAAGAAAAAACAATAGAAGGAACAAATGTCTTTTCGTTGCTATTTTTACAGATCCACGAGCCAGTCTTGGTGGCTAGCGCGGTTTGTACTCCTACAGGAGCTCGTAGGTTCGATCCCCAGCGCGATTCTTTTTTTGCGGTTCATCTCGCGAGGCGAAAACTACTCAAATGGGCCGGCCCAGGGTGAGCTGCGCCCTATGCGAAGCGGCGACTACTTGCCGCAATAAGCGGCGAATAGGGAATTCCCTTTCTATCATCATTAAGTAGCACCACCTCGCCGTCTTAGAACCAAAACCACTGATATTGATCAACTCAATAAGTTGGCTTAGGAATAAATAAGTGGAGGACGAGGATGATAACGGGAGAAAAAGAGAACAAGTCCCGCGGAAGGGAGAAATATGCTGTCCTATGTGGGCTAATTAAGTGATGAGCAAATAAACAGCTTCCTATACCAAAAACATGCGTCAACCTAAGATCACGCGCTTAGTTTTACACGACCAAACAATGAGCATCTGTGTGACTGATGCTGAGTATCCTCTACTCCGATGAAGCCAATGCAATACTAAATTTGGCGCCACACTGACTCATTCAACTCCTGACACCATTGCGCCATCAGCAAGCTCCGGTCAGAGACAAGATGCGTTCCAGTGCCAACGGTGATTACTATGTATCACTTCGTCCGAAAAAGCTTGTCCCTCAAATGAACGTGTGCTAGATACATCCATTTGAGAGCCAAGCTTGAGACAAGCTTTTTCAGAATGAGAGAGTACATGATTACTATATATACATGCAAAGCCAGAGCTAGAAGCACAACACACGATCGACCTGCATCCATCTTGCAGCAAGCAAGGAGAGCTAGCTATTGGATTGTCTCGATCGCAAGGTTTGCTGCTTGCTCAGCGATGGCTTCCAAGCAGGTGCTCGTCGCCGTGGTCGCCGCAGCCGCCCTCGCCGTGGCGTTCCTCCCGGGGCTCGCCGTCGCCAAGGAGTACGTGGTCGGCGACGACAAGGGCTGGACCCTCGATTTCAACTACACGGCCTGGACCGAGACAAAGCAGTTTGTCGTCGGCGACACGCTAGGTAATGACATACCTCCATTAATCCATTCCGTCCACGCCGTACGCTTGATCGCTCCATTTTCTCTGCGACGCAAAGCTAATTTCGTGCTAACTATATTGATCGCAGTGTTCGAGTACAACAGCGGCGCCCACAATGTGGTGGAGGTGGGCGGGCCGGACTTCCTCTCGTGCACCAAGCCGGCCAACGCCGTCGTCTGGACCTCCGGCGAGGACCGTGTCACGCTCGACAAGGCCGGACGCAGGTGGTTCTTCTGCGCCGTCGACCAGCACTGCCAGAACGGCATGAAGCTCAAGATCACCGTCCTCGAGACCGCTGCACCAAGTCCCCAGCCGGCCCCGGCCCCGTTCGCATAATAAAAACTGGGGTACCCGAATCCCGAACACATGAACAAAGGGCCCGTTCAAAGGCCACATCATCTATATATATATACGGGTCTGTCTATGTTACATCTAGATGTGAGATATTATCTCACATCTAACTCCCTCATCCTTAGGGACAAAACAAATCCATGGAAGAGTTTTAAAAAAAATAAAAATCAAGGGTGAGAGAGTAAGATGTGAGATAATATCTCACATCTAGATGTGAAATAGCAAACCTATATACCTATATTAATAAAGGACTATGTGTTTTTCTTTTGATTTTTTGTCTGTCCACGCATTTAACCATTAGATTTTTTCGTCCATCCATTCATAAAGTTTCCTACATAGCTATAGTTTTTTTTAGCATCAGTATTGACACAAGCGCTCATATACACGCGCATACACTCATCCCTATGAACGCGCGCACACACACCCTATCCCTGTGAGCACCTCCGAGAGACTGAACCGACGGGAACGTCTCCTCCCACTGAAAGCGCATCGCCGAAAATCCTGAAATAAATCCAGAAATAATGCGAGCACCAGGATTTGAATCCTGGTGGGTTGGGGATATCACTGTCCACCTAACCATCTCAACCACAGGTTGGTTCGCCTACATAGCTATAGTTTGGACTCTGGACTAGTAACTGTGCGTTGCTGGGCCTACACGTCTCTTTCTTAAAGACCTGAAAAATAAGTTGCCCTCTGTGAGGAATCAAATTGAGGACACTACGATTCGATCTCAGGAGCCGCCAGGAAAAAGCGCTCGTACCTACCTGCCGCCTGGGTTCCTCCTGCCTCCTGCCGGCGCCGATGCCAGTCTACCTCATCTCCTGTGGTCTTAGGGCAATGGAGGTGTGGTGGATTTTAGTCCTTACCGGCGGGATGGCTTTGTTTTTGAATGTTCTTTTGACTTTTCTAAGGGTTTGTGTACTCTCAGAGAGACAAAATGATGGCGACTCTTTGAAGATGGAGTAAGATTCTCCCCCGTCTAGCCCCCTTCCCGGTGAAGCTTCTAGGTAGCATCATTGGAGGGCATGTGAAGGTTTGTCTCCGGTGGATCTCGCGGGGTTCGGTTGGTGTTTGTCTTCAGTGGATCCATGTGGATCTAGTCTTTGTTCGTGTATGTTCATGTGCCTGTAGGTTGGATCCTTTCAATCTAAGGCCTTGTAAAATAAACCAGGTTTTTCTAAAGCACCAACATCTATTTATATATGACAGACGCCTAATTAATCGTATATCCTCTACAAATAAGCACCAGTTAAAAGGCTGGTTTATTCCTCTAAGCACCTTCTCTAAGTGTCTTGCATTGTACAAGGCATAAGCTTCTCTATAGCGGCGACGGTTGTTGTTCTGCTGCGCTGGTCCTATAGGGTCTTAACATGACGACTTCCCGACTGTCTACTACAACAAGTTTTGTCCGGCTCCGCGCAGGGAGGGGCGATGACGGCGGCACGCCTTCGGCTCATTTCAGTGCTTCTAGTCGTAGCTAGGTGATCTACGGATCTGGATATAATTTTTATTATTTCTAATATTAATTGTACTATCATGACTGATGATGAATAGATTAGAAGTTTCCCCCGCAACAGAAAAACAACCAACTGAGGTACATATCTTTAATGTTCTGTTGCGCTGGTCCTATAAGTCCTTAGCACGATGACTTTTCAACTGTCTACTACAACAAAATTTATGCAACATATATTTTTGTTATCAACTTCATAGCTGAATTGGATCAACTAAATGCGCAGCCAGAACCTCCCCTAAGGACGGCTCCTGAACAAGCAAGCTAGAACTTCAAATGGATCCAGCTGTCTGAGGGTTCAATAAAGATAAATGTTGACGCTGAAATGTCCATCAATCATAATGTGGGTATGGCTGCTACCGTGTGTTGGGACCGTGATGGCATTTACTTGGGCTCTTCCATGTTGCTCATTCATGGCTTGATGGATCCGCCGACGCTGCAGGGATGGTCTTTCTTTGGCGCAAGATCTTGGGATATTACACGTCCAGGTCGCTTCGGATTGAAACAGGTGGTACATCATATACATCAAAAAGCTGGAGGGGAGTACATTATTATTGTTATTATCATGAGAGAGATTTTAGAAACTTCTCATTCCTTTGCATCTTATTATTATTTTTTAACCTCGAGCTGCAAATTATGTAGCTAACAGGCTAGCTAGGTATGGTGTTTCCCTACTGGTTGAGAGGCATTTGTGGCTGGGTACACCACATTTATTTTAAAGAAAAAGGAGGATTGACCCCCGGTCTCTGCATCTGGGGGATGCATATGACCACTTTATTAATTATTCTCATAAGACCTTACAAAGTCATACAACAGCAAGACTAAAGCCACCGTCTAAGCAACAACTGTCGCTACACCTATCCAATCGATGAAGGGGCGCTGATAGTCTGGACCTAATACCAAATAGATATTGCAGCCAAACCTAAACATCTAAGACATGAGGTCCCAACCAGGACGCCTGCCGGATATGGGGCACCTACCAGTCCGACACAGTCCTCGACCAGGACGCCTGCCGGGTATCAGGCCGCCGCAGCCACCTGCCACCAATCCATCTTCAGAGCTATACTGTTGCATCTACCTTGCACGGTATAGCTACCGTCGACGCCACCACGACGCCAGGCAACTTCCTCCTCCTGCGCGAGTCCATCTCCGCGCATCGGATGCCGAGACTCGACTGCGCCATGCCGCCGAGACCCACCGTCGATGATATTGTTGATGCCACACCGCTCCACCTACATGCCATCTCGCATCGACTCCGAACTACCAGCAACTCCACCACCCTGAGCATTCCTTGGCCGACGCCTTCAGGAAGGAACACGACACCAAAGTGCCATCGTCGCCCAAACAGGGAACAGAGGCTTTCGCCTGTGGTCATGGCAGAGGTGGGGGCGTATGATCCACACCTAAGCCTCCAGGAAGGTAATAGGCGCAGAGGGCGTTGACTTTGGTGCGGCCGCCACGCCGGCCTGGAGTTTCCCCCGGATCCATGCCCACCCGCCAGACCCGTCTAGGCAATATTGGCGTCGACCGTAGTCGCTACCGTAGCCAGCACGAACTGGAGTAGATCGAGTCGGAGACGATGCCTCCCATGGAACTCCGGGCGGCTATCGAGGAGCCGCCGTAGCGCTGCCGCGTCCACGCCGCCCACACAGCCGTGGAAGGCCCCCCATCTACACCCGCATGTGCTGCCCGCCAGGTAGGCCGCACCGTGCGCCACCAATCGAGGCCGTCGCCCCGAGATCCCCGCGCCGCCCGAGGCACCGGCGGTCAGATCTGAAGCATATCGACCACGACCACCATAGGCGCGCCCCGAACGGCCCCCCACGCGACCACCGGGGGAAGCAGCTCCTGCCGTCGGCCCCTGAGCCCTCGCCGGTGCGCCCCATCACCAACGCACCGCCAATTGCCGCCGAACGCCACCCGCGCCCAGCAAACGTTTTAGCTAATCAATAAAGGCCTAGCAAGCTTTTCTAATGAAAACAAGATTCATCCGACTTCAGGGAGGGAGGGGCAATGATGGTGGCGCGCCTTCGACTCGTTTCAGTGCTTGTAAGTGTTGCTAGGTGATCTATGCATCTGGATGTAATTTTTGTAATTTCTAGTATTTATTGTACTATCACGATTGATAATGAATAGATTGAAAGTTTTCCCGCAACAAAAAAAAAACTATGTGAGTACATATCTTTAATGTTGAATAGTCTCACCCACTTTTTTTCTGGCTCCTTTTTTCGGAGTTGCGAGAAAATCTGGTTTTCGAAAAAACTTGGGCATTCTGGATTTATTTAACCCGATTTTTTGAAATGAACTTTGAATACAAAATATTATAATGTCCAAATATAATTAATTTAACTCTGCATGTACATGAAGTACTTCTTGTTGCAGTGGTCAGGTCGCACACTATCTTGCGAATCAACCTGTGTTTGCATGGTTAGAGCGACTGTGGTATCCCCAGCCCACCAGGATTGAAGTCCTGGTGCTCGCATTTATTTTCAGATTATTTCAGGATTTTCGGAGATGCGCATTTAGTGGAAGGAGACGTTCCGTCGACGATGTGCCTATGGTGACTTAGTAAATTTCAAGATGATATGCCGGCTCAGTCTTTCGGAGGTGCTCATAGGGGTAGGGTGTGCGTGTGTGCGTTCATAGGGGTGAGTGTATGAGCGTTTACGTCTGTAATGTGTTAAATTCAAATATTTCAAAATTTTCGGGGGATAACAAAAAATGGGAGGTCACCGAAATTTCCGGTTTCCGGTCGTTACCGGAATTTCGGTCTGAGAAGAAAAAAAACTGGTCTCACCTCACTATAAAACCGATTTCCAACAGTTAATATACGAGCCGCCTTGGAATCAACATACATACCGTTAAAACAGAGGAGAGCAGCACCCCCGTGGGCAACGACACTGGGTGGACGCTCGGGTTTGACTACACGATCTGGTCCGAGAGCAAGCAGTTGACGGTCGGTGACGCGCTAGGTAATATTCCAAGTCTTATGACAGGACAAACATATACACTGTTTATTACTTCAAAAAATTTGCAAAAAAATGGAATCTGTTGCTAATCTGCATTTAGCATAAGTTCTTATCAAATTCGTGACCCTATATCAAAATGTAAAAAGCTCCAGCTAATTGACTAATTCGTCCACACACATGATTACATTGTTCAATTAGGAAAAGGCCTTACATAACATGGCAGAAGTGAGCGGCCTGGACTTCAAGGCGTGTAGGAACAGCAGGGGGCACCGTTGCTTGGACCTCCGGCGCCGATCAGGTCCACCTCCGGGCGATGCAGAGAGGAGGTGGTTTATTTCCACCACGGGAAACCACTGCCAGATGGTCAGGAAGCTCCACGACACCATGCTTGCAGCAGACACGTCTTCTCCTCCCTCTGCACCCGCTCCTGGACGGCATCATCGTCCAAATCATGCGTCCAGGTGGCCATTCGTTTAATCCCACGGGGTGATATGGTTTCATGCTACAGGCCGTCATGATCGCCGTAGGTGTGTCAATGTGAGAAATCGAGAGTGTTGAGTTGTGCATGGTTTTTTGGTTTTCTTTGCTATCTTCCTTTTTTTTACATTATGTAAAAAATACTGTTCATTGCAATATTGTGAACTTGTGCCGTTAAAATTTCTTAATTCAAAGATAAATTTAGTTAAGGGACTTCTAAAGGATGAGAGAACTGAGCGAGGGGGCGGTGCCACCTTGGCGATGGTTTGCGAGCTACTCTACATTTTTCATAGGTAGGCTCATAGAATCCCGGGTTGGGGTGATCAATCTGCGCTCTATCTTCTTCGTCGTTTTCTCTTCCTTCCCCACCGCCGCCCGCCTGTGCCTCACACCCGATGATCACACGCACTAAACACGGCCTCTTTCAACCCAATCCCCACTATGCCAATCAAGCCACCGCCCTCTCTCCCATTCCCTCCTCCGTTCGCACCACTCTCCGAGATCCAAATTGGCGTGGCGCGATGTAGTCGGAGTATGACACTCTCATGGCAAAATCGACATGGATACTTGTCCTGCGCCCACCCAACACTAATGTTGTGACCAGCAAGTGGGTTTTCAGGCACAAGATGAATGCCGACGGGTCCCTGGAGCGCTATAAGGCCCGTTGGGTCGTCCGTGGATTTGCCTAGCGCCCCGACATCAATTTCAAAGAAACCTTCTCCTCGGTGGTCAAGCTGGCGGCGATCCGCACTGTGCTCACTCTGGCCTGCTCGCGTGGCTGGCTGGTGACCAGCTTGACGTGAAGAACGCCTTCCTTCACAGTGTTCTCAACGAGTAAGTGTATTGCTACCAGCCGGCCGGCTTCGTCAGACGATGCTCGCCGTCATCATGTTTGCCGCCTCTCCAAGTCACTTTACGACCTCAAGCAGGGGCTTCGGGCATGGTTCCACCGCTTCACTACCTTCGCCGCCACCATTGGCTTCACTGCATCACGCTTGGACGCCTCCCTGTTCATCCTACGGCAGGGTGCTGACGCTGCCCATCTTCTCCTGTACGTTCCTGATATCGTACTTGTGGCGTCCACACCAACACTTCTTTGCTCCATCGTCGATCAACTACAATGCGAGTTTGCCATGACAGACATGGGCGGCATCTGTGTGCAACGTACATCGCGTGGGTTCTTCCTCAACCAAGCCCCGTATGCAGAGGAGCTTCTTCGCTGCGCCGGCATGTCCCAATGCCATGCTGCTTCCGCGCCAGTTGACACGGCGCCCAAAGTCCCCACCGACGCCGGCACCCCCGTGTCCGACCCGTTTGAGTATCGCAACCTAGCCGGAGTCTTGCAATATCTCACCGTGACGCGTCTGGATCTGGCATACGCGATGCAACAGGCTTGCCTACATATGCATGATCCGCGGGATAGTCACCTCGCCGTCATCAAAGGCATTCTACACTATGTTAGCGGCACACTTCACCACGGTCTGCTCCTCCCACCTTCTTCTTCAACAGACATAGTTACGTATTCAAAGGCGGACTGGGTCGGGTGCCCTGACACCCGTTGGCCGACCTCTGGTTACTGCGTATACCTTGGTGACACGCTCGTCAACTGGCCCTCAAAGCGACATGCTATTGTCTCTCGATCCAGTGCAGAAGCAGAGTACCGCGCTGTCGCCAATGATGTCGCTGATTGTGTTTGGTTGCGTCAATTGCTTGGTGAGCTTGCCATCTCTCCCCCGAAGGCCACTGTCATTTACTGCGACAACGTTTCTGCTGTGTATATGTCCACCAATCCAGTACATCATCGGAGGACAAAACACATAGAGCTCGACATTCATTTCGTTTGAGAAAAGGTGGACCTTGGAGAGTTCCGTGTTGTACATGTTCCAACAGCTCGCCGATATCATGACTAAAGGTTTGCCAACATCAGTTTTCCAGAGCTTCAGGTCCAGTCTCTGTGTCTCCCTGGGCATCAACGACACCACTGTTAGAAGGGAGAAAAAGATTGGTGAAATAGTTGATGTATTGCTTGAGCCTCGTGGGCATATATATAGAAGTACAATGACCAACTTGGAGTACAAGATAAGGCAGGACCAAATCCTAGTCTATCCTATACTTCCTAATAATCTTATACTCAACATCCCCCCACAGCCACAACGGTAGCGACGTAGACGGTGAGACTAGAGAATAATCCGAAGAAAAGCCGATGGACCCCCCCCCCCCCCCCCCCCCACAGTCGTAACGGCCGATGCATCACGGAGTCGTGGCTGGAGTGAAAACCGACGAGGTTGCTCAAGCAGGCGGTAGCCCTTGGTGCCATTTGTTGATGTAGCCGAGAGCGTGGGTGGTGGAGCCGCGGTCAAGGTAGCCATGCAAAGAATGCTGTGGTCGATGTCGAGTCGGGGTAGCCGGTGTCGAGAAAGTCGCCGTGCAGCCGCGAGCGCAAGGAGGCGCTGAATTAGTCATAGGCGCAGAAATGTTGAAGTAGTGGTGCGCCGAAGAAGACGTTGTTGACGACGCGTCGCGCCGGGGTTGCCAACCCCGGAGACACATCGTAGATGAAGGCACACGTCGGTGTTGCCATCACCAGGCATGCATAGACGGACGAAGACAAAGTTGACGAAGCGCCGCACCAGGCTTGCCAGGCCCGAGGACACGTCGTGGATGAAGGCACGCGTCGGAGTTGCCAGCACCGGGCATGCGTAGACTGGGATCTGCATGAGCTGTACATCATGTCGAAGAAGTCGGATAGGCCAGCAGAGAAGGACTCGATGACTGTTGCGGCACCAATCAGCGTGGGGCCATTGTCGCCCGCGGTTGTCGGAGTAGACGAAGTGGTCGGAGTAGAAGACGACGACGCTAGCGACGGGCTGATGCTGGACGAAGACGAACGAGGTAGACGGGCGGCTGCGGCGGCTATGGGGGTAGCGGCGGCAGCGCCAAAGTAGAGCGGCGGCGGCGGCCTGACAGCGGCGGCGACGGCTAGGTTAGGAGCGCGACGGCGGTGCTCGAAGTAGGCGAAGAATCCTGACAGCGTGACGAAGACCGGCGCAGACGGTGGTGTTCCCGCGCCAAGGGAGGCGGCGCGACGCATACCACGAGAAGTCGATGCGCAGCGACGGCGGTGGACCGTGGGCCGCGGTGCTACGGCCCGAAGGGGCTACGCAGCGGCAGCGGGCGGGTCAGGGCAACGACGGAAGACCTTGGGGCCGTCGTAGGGACCGCGGGCCGTGGCGCTACAGCCCAGAGGGGCGGCGCAGCGGAGGAGCGCGGGTCGGTGCAACCGCGGGGGCATCCTCGGGACGGCGGCGTGGACCGCGTGCCACGCTCACTACGGCCCGATGGGGCGACGCAGCGGCGGCGCGAGGGTTGGTGCAGCCACGGGGACAGCCTGGAGTGGTCGGCCCCGCGGCGGCGGTGGACCGCGGGCCACGACACTACGACCAGAAGGGGCGACGCAGCGATGACACAGGTCAGTGCAGCCGGGAGAAAGCACGGGGCGGCGGCGCTGCGGCCTGATGGGGCGACGCAGTGGCAGCCCGTTGCTCGAGCGCGCTGAACTCGGGACAGTCTTCACCGGGCCTGCGTAGGCGCACGCAACCGACGGGCCAGGTCATCGCATGGCGTAGATGAGGTGGATCGCGGCGGCGGGCGGGTGATCAATCCGATCGCGCGCGAGGTCGGGGACGCCGCTCGGTGGAGACGGGGTTGCGGCGGAGTCCGAGATGACGCCGACGATGATGGACGACGTGGGACGACGTGCGGATGAGCGCGTCAGCACCGGCACCTGGGCCACCAAAGTAGCGCCGGCGCCCGGGCAGCGAGGCCCGGGCGACCAATGGAGCAGCGGCGCCCGAGCTCAAGGTAGCTGACGGGCCTGACGCAGCCGGGGAAGGCTGGCGAGGCAACGCGTAGGGCCGCCGTGTAGACGCAGCGAAGGCGGGAGGCGTGGATTGACTGGCGGGCCAACGCGCAAGCGGCGGCTATGATTCTCTGCCGCATGGCGCGAGGCCGCCGGGTGTAGGCGGTGCAGGTGTCCCGGTCGGAGCAGAGCGATGACGGCTAGCGCAGGGCGATGGGCGGGCCGGCACGCAGACGACGGCCTTGAGGGGCCGCCTGTCGTGCGAGGCCGCCGGTTCGGTGTAGTAGCCGGCCGGTCGTGCCGGTGTCGTAGTAGAGGCGTAGGGTGTCGACGGTCGCGGCGGGCGACGCAAACCGATCAAATATAGATCGAAAAATGAAAAAGAAAAACGCCGATCAAAACGATCGGCGAGAGAGCGAAAAAACCCGAAGCAAGGGCTCGGGAAAAAGACTGTCTAGGGCAGTCGGTCAACAGGACCGGCAGACGAACTCTAGGTACGGGCGACGCGGCCCCCGGCGGCGGTCATGGAGGCCTGCCGCCCGGGGGCGGCGTGCGGGTGCGAAAGCGGCGGTTAGGGTCAGAACCCGGAAACAGATACCATGTTAGAAGGGAGAGAGAGATTGGTGGAATAGTTTATGTATTGCTTGAGCCTCGTGAGCATATATATAGGAGTACAATAATCAATTTAATGTACAAGACAAGGCAGAACAAAATTCTAGTCTATCATATACTTCCTAATAATCTTATACTCAACAACGACTGCTGCAGGGTGTTAGCGAACGTGCTTCTATAGTGGTCCCATTCTTTAGACCAGACTTGTGTAATTCTGTTGTACAACATGTATATATGTACCTGTGTAACCTCAAGTGATAATCAAGGAAAGTGTTGCACGGTCTCTCTCTACCCTCGTTCAGACTTCACCAATTGGATGTTCTTCTGCCTCGGGGAGTATCATCCCTAACATCGACGACGAACCTGGCCGGCCCAAGTGTCCAACTACTACGTCTCACCCATCAAATAATCAGCATCTGCGTCATACTGTTCCTCTGTTCCGATGAAACCAAGGCAATGCTACATTTGGCGCCACACGGACGAATTCAACTCGTCACACCATTGCCGCCATCGGCCAGCTGCCAGCTGATAGCTCCAGTGCCAACGGTGATTACTATACGTATACGTACGTATAGTCATCACTGGCTCTGTCTCCCTCTCCCTATATATACATGCAAAGCCGGAGCTAGAAGCACAACACACGAGCTGCATCCATCCCATCACAGGACCCTTCCCCTTTAGCAACAAGCCAGCCATCTCGCTAGCTTTGCTGCTTACTCAGTCAGTGATGGCGTCCAAGCAGATGCTCGTCGCCGTGTTCGCCGCGGTCGCCCTCGCCGTGGCCTTCCTCCCGGGGCTCGCCGTCGCCACGGAGCACATGGTCGGCGACGACAAGGGCTGGACCCTCAACTTCAACTACACGGCCTGGGCCGAGACCAAGCAGTTCGTCGTCGGAGACACGCTAGGTAATTACATACCTCCGTCAATCCTTTCCGGCCAAGCGTACGCTTGATCGATCCATTTTCTTTGCGAAGCGGAACTAATTTCATGCGAACTGTATCGATCGCAGTGTTCAAGTACAACAGCGCCGTTCACAATCTGGTGGAGGTGGGCGGGCCGGACTTCCTCTCGTGCAACGAGCCGGCCAACGCCGTCGTCTTGGCCTCCGGCGAGGAACGGATCACGCTCGACAAGGCCGGACGCAAGTGGTTCCTCTGCGCCGTCGGCCAGCACTGCCAGAACGGCATGAAGCTCAAGATCACCATCCTCGAGACCCCCGCGCCGACTCCCCAGCCAGCCCCGACCAACCCTGCTGGCAAGCTGCAGGCGCGCTTCGGTGAGGCAGCGGCCGCGGTCACTGCGCTCGCCATGGCCGTGCTCGTGCTCTAGGCTACGACCCCATCGATCTTCTATATATGCGAGCCACCGAGACCGTCGCGTCGTGTTTTTCTTTCTATTTGAGTGTGTTGTCCTGACTCCTGCTGCTTGTTGTGTATCAGCATTATTGTTTGAGAGGCGTTTTTCAACCATGGTTCAGACCGTCAGACGAACCTATGATGAAAACTATTGGATTTTACACTGAAACATTGAAATATGAGAGAGCAGAGCCTAGCACAATGGCACTGAAACATTGAAATATGAGACATGCTTAGTGAAATTTTGTTCTAATTAGTCGCAGTTTTTCTGGCTTATTGCAGCCTAACCAAAAAAATATACTAAAGGCTACTAAGAGCATATACAACCACATGTAGCAAAATCCGGCCCCACACGACCACGGACCCACCCGTCGGGGTTCACGGACAGTGACTGGACAACACACAAAAAATCTTCTCCACAATGTTAGAGATACGACAGGCAAATCAACTCGACAAAGAACGAAAAACAAGCAGGGGACACAAGATTTAACGTGGAAAACCCTCCAACACAAGGGAAAAAAACCACGGGTGCCAGCCAGCCAAACTTCACTATATCAGGGGAGGTTACAAATGTCAGGGATTTGCAACTGATCAACTTATCCCGTGCGGCGGCTTACAAGAGGTATATATAACACAGGTGACCTGGGTCAATACTGCTCTGTACCGGCGATGGGCCTCGCTCCGCTTGCTCGTCAGAAGTTAGCCTCCCTCTTTATACTTGAATTTGGAGCATAACATAACAACCGGGTCCTTCGGTCAGAATCCTCAAATCCATACTCATGCAATGTACATACTTGGTTGAACACATGTCATCGGACTACCAAAAAATGGCATGCTCTACTAACTATGAATAAAACGACAATGAGAGAAGTTCACCCACAACCGCCCTTGCCCTAGCACTTCCCGCCTTCCGTGCGGCAGTAGCAATCGAAGACACGGAATGGATCGAGGCGGATCTGCTCACTGTCGGAGTTGTCCGATCCATTGTACAACATCTTTCTCCTCCTTGGGGGGCAGTCCAGCCACAACATCTTTCCTCTTTACCATCGCCTTCACGGCCCTCCTTCGCCACTTCTCAGCTATACGTGCACGGAGGGCTTCCTCCGATGCCACTTCGCTGGCTGCTGAAGCCGCCTCTGTGTCGTTGGGTGCCGCTGCCGCGTTCACCTCGAGGGCTGCCGAAGCCACCTTCACATGAAGCCGCACCGGCAGCCTCATGCGGCGGGCATGTCGTGCCTTATTTTCGGATTGGCGGCGGCCCGTGGAGGCGCATATGGCCTTCGTTTCGGCGCTAGATGTCGCGGGGAGGAGGGGCCACCTGAACGGTTCGAGCGGCACAGCGGGGTTGCACCATGCGGTAGTCATCGCATCCGGCGAGGCGCGTCGTGATTCACCGGCCCTAGATCTAAACGCCATTGGGAAATCGATTCCGGACGACTCCCTGAAGACCGCGGGCGGGCGCACTTCTCTCAGTAGCATCGGAGAGCAGCGAATGACCATCCGCTCCTCAGGGCTGCATGGGATGAGCTCCCAGTCCCTGGATTCGGACATCTTGGAGTCGGATCTAGTGGCCGCCATGAAAGATTCCACCGGAGATGAGTTCAATAATGTGTGAGGGGAGCGGAGTGGAGCGGAATGCTGCTAGGGTTTCGTCCGAAGTGCGGACATGGTTGAATATATATGGGGTCGTGTAGACCAGAGTGGGCCGGATCCAACGTGGCGGGCGCGTCCAGTCGTCCCTATATCCTCCCCGCATATAGGTTGGATATGATGGTTGTTGGTCAGTCCAGTCATGTGGGTTGGATTTACCAGATGCGGTTGCGTGACATTTTTTGGTCTGTACAGTGACAGAGGAGCCAGCCCGCGCGTTTGGGCGGATATGGGGGTTCTGATTGTAGATGCTCAAATAAGCCCTAAAAGAATTGGCCCTAAACAATCTACAGTGAATCAAATGGCTACAAAGGCATTGCGAGAGCTATATCTCACTTGCAGCGGGGTATATGCTTCCCTAGCCTGAAGGACTTTCCAGTCGCTGTAGTACTAGGTTGGTCCAGTACCCTAGCATCCTTTTTTATCAAAAATGCTAGACTCATGGACCTTTACAGGGCAATTACGGGGTCTTTCCAACTAACTAAACCAGCCCCTCCTAATTTCCAGGAGGGTGTGGGGCCAATTTTCCCAAATGACCAATCACAAACTTTCAAATGGATCCACCCCGTAAAACCCCCGTAATCACCCCGTGCATGTAGCGTTGCTCCTTTTTTATACTACTTTCGCTGTTTTGAATCGCCTTTTCAATTTTTTATTTCTTTTCCATTTTCCTTTGTTTTTTTTTCTCTTTGGTTTTTGTCGATTTTCTCAGTTTTTCTTTGTTGCACTGTTTCACATCGATCTCTTTCATCTTTACTTTTATTTTTCTGTTTTGCTTGGGTTTTATTTGTTTCTTTCATAGTTTTGTTTTTTTTTTCATTTTTCACTATGTTCCAGTGTTTTGGATCGGTTTCTTGTTTTTTTTTCATGTTTTCCTTTTTGGCCTTTTGTGTTTTTACCCTTTTATACGCATTGTATTTTTCGTATACAATTGGAACATTTTGTATACATGTTTACCCTTTTTAAAATACATGATTAACTTTTTCAAAAAAATATATTATTTTGATGTATACTTTTTGCATATAGATTGTATATTTTACATATACAGTAGGACCATCTTTTTGTACTCATTTAAAAAAAAATCAAATACACGATTAACATTTTCCTCGGGTAGTTGTTTTGATGTCTACTTTTTTCATACATATCGTACATTTTTGTATACATAAGAAACGTTTTTCTTATACACGTTTAGCATTTTTCTAAATACATGATTAACAATTTTTCAGTATATGTTTTTGTGTCTACTTTTTTCATGCAGATTGTACATTATTCATATACATAAGAAATATTTTTCTTATACACGTTTAACATTTTGCATGTACACAATTAATTTTTTTTTCAAATATATATTTTGATATCTACATTTTTCATACATACTTTACATTTTTGTATACATAGTCACGCCGCAAAGGCTAGGACGCTAGACTGGAACAACATTTTCTATTTGTTGCACGCCTACGGTGCTCATTGGGGCAGGGGGGCATACATTCATCCATACGAATGCACACACGCACGCACACTCTGTTCCTATGAGAACCTCCGAGAGACTGAGCTGACATACCATCTTGAGATATTACGAAGTCATCACATGCGGAGTTGTATTTTTTTCACGGGTAAAATACTTTATTTCCCATAGAATGGTCATATCATTTACAAGAAGAGAAATAAAATCTGGGGTAGAATTGTCCCACTATCAGACGATCGAATGAATATCTAGCTAAACTATCAGCAACTTGATGCACTTCCCGGAAGCAATGTTTATAGCATTTTTTGTGAAATCCATAGCCATCTGCTTACACTCTTGTACCTATTACTTTGATGTACATTTCCAAACATAAAAACAATTTAAAGAAAACATGACGCTTCCCACCTGTTGGCCTTTGCTAATCCAATCTAGGAAGAAAAAAATGCATCATAAGATTGGATCTCTGGGATTTTACAGGCAAGTGAGTGTGCGTGTGTGTGTGCGTGTGCATGTGTGTGTGCGCGCGCGTGTGTGTGTGTGCGCGCGCGCGCCGTCACACACACACACACCAAAAAATAGTGTTGAACATGAGTAATAAAGAAATTCTTGAGGATCTAGCATTTGCATTCTGGAAAGATAAAGGCAGAACATCCACTAGCCATACTCTATTTTTGAATGCATGCATTTCGTTTCACGTGTACTACTACATCATAGAAACCACCAATCAAGGACACTACAAGGATGAAAAAACTACATAGAGATGTCAGTCTGAATCCGTAAGTCGTCTTGTTGGAACATCTACCGTCTGACTTGGCAAATCTGTCCTAAATGCCCACAGTTGCGTCTGGGAGCTAACCCGGATAGCACGGGCAACCTCTTATATGTCATGCCGGGCAGCCACACTTCTCATATCAAAACCCTCAAATCCATGCACATCCATCATGCACGTGAATATCACAAGACCACTGAGTAGTTCCACAATGCAAACATAGTTCAAACATTAAATTTATTTGAAGTGCATAATTCAAACATTAAACTTCTTGGTTTTAATTGTGGGTCCGCATATGCTCCATAAGGTTATTAAGATTATTGAGTACTTGCACATGCACCTGTTCATCTAGAAGATTCTGATGCATCTGTAGGAAAATCATAATCTGATCTGCATCTTGCTCTGGGATGTGGACTTGTTCTCTGGGTTTCTCAAAATCATGGCTTCGTGTTGCTGTTGTCTTCGAGAATCATATTCTGCAAAATGACACAACATGTCATGAGCTACCACAAAGTCTCTGATTCCCATATCATTGCAGCTCCATGAATGATTCCCCAACGAGCTTGAAGCACTATGAATGCCCTCTCCACATCCTTCCTAGCTGCTTGTTGCATTTTTGTAAAGTGTCTTTGTTTGTTCTCATGGCCACCGGATATAGTCTTCACAAACGCCGCCCGCTAAGGTTAGATACCATCGGCAAGGTAGTACCCCATGTTGTAGTTATGGCCGTTGGCAGTGTTGTTGCACGGCGGCGCTTCCCCATTGCAAAGTCTTCTGAAAATGGGAGATCACGGGAGCACATTGATATCGTTGTGAGAACCAGGCATGCCAAAGAAATCATTTTAAATTCACAAGTCCTCTTATGCCACTGCTTCGAGTATGATGGTGGCCGCTTTGTTGTGTCCTTGGTAAATTTCGCCCAAAATTTTGGGGTTGTTCTTCCATTTCCAATTCATGCAATCAATTAAGCCGAGCATACATGAAAAACCTCTTGCGACAGCAATAGCCATCAAGTTTTCTGTATCTTGCACACTTGGTTGTCTCAAATACTCCACTCCAAACACCCGCACTATGACGCGGGAAAATTTCACAATGGTATTTAGGCATGTGCTCTCCCCTATCCATATATACCTTCTCACCAATGGGATTGGCGCCAGTACCTAGTGCAAGCATCCTCATAGCAGCAACACATTTCTGCTTAGCAGAGAATGAGAGTTGCCCGCAAGAATCCCTGGTGAGCCTGAAGTAGGCATCATGTGCCTTCACTCCCTCCGCCATGCGCAAGAACGAGGGTTTGCACGTACAGAAGCGTCGATGAAACCATGTATCAAGGAATGTTGGTAAGGGATAAAAGCAGTCCTTGTAGAGCATTTGTCCTCTGGCGACCCTAACCCAGTTCAAAACTCTTATCCCTTTTTATCGAACCCTATGTTTATAATGTGCTTCACATCCCTGTCAATTTCCTCTTGGATGCTCATGATCATCATCGTCGTCGTATGTTGGTCCGACTCAGAAGGATCGAAGAACTCCATCTACATCAATTCTTCAAGCTCCTTGTTTCCATATTCCTTGTCTGGATGAACCCTCAGAATCCATCATTTCGCCTAAAAAGTAAAAAATAAATCCGCTTGGAAAATTTGTCAAAAGCAGGGAAAGGTGCAGTCCGAGAAGAGTCGGACGTACCACGGTGGCGAGACTGGTGGGGAGGAACTTTGTGCCATTGGTGGTGGCGCAGAGGTGTCGGGGTGGCAACGGGGCTAGGAGGGCCGATGCGGACGAAGAAGAAGAGATGAGAGGAAAAAGGTTGGTCCGACAAGGTCAGTGGGGGATTTGGTGGAATTTCTGATGGGTCTTGTCTGCTGGATTCGCCCAGGCGCGCCCGGACCATCCCCCCCCCCCCCCCCCCCCCCACACACACACACACACACACATTTGCTAGATATGGGGGTGCCGGTCAGCCCGAACGTATATCGTCGGTTTGAGAAGCCCGGCTGGTTCATGATTTTGTGACCAGTCACTAACCGGGCCATTCGCCTGGACTTGTATGGAGCATTTGAGGAGTTCGGCTCTAGATGCTCTTAGAGATCAGTATGTCTCCTAGGCACCTTTTTAGTTACTTCGAAGTGTACACATCTGTAGATTGGTGTCAACGGATGAACGGGTTGTAGTGTAGTGTAGGTGCGGGTGGACCATGGTCCCTACTCCCAAACAACATTTCCGTTGTTGTTTAAAATTTGAGACCTTACATTTTCTTCGACCAAATATTAATTTCATTTGAATAGTGAAGTTATCAGTATTGATCAAGTCACCGAGATGTAAACGTATTAAGTTTTCTAAATTGAATTACTTCCATACAGAGTGTGAAAAAGCACAATTGCATTCCTCACAGACAAGACCTTGGAAACTAGATCCCCCAAGGATATATCCCGACAAATATTTTTGAAACACAAGTTTGTATCACTGAAATAGAGTTTTCTAATTTTAAAAATTGTTTTTTTCTAGAATGCACCGATAAGTTAAGAACTATTTAGATTACAAACAAGCTTTTTCTATATAGACGATTGCGCCTCATTAAAATAGCCATTAAAATACAACTTCGCAATTTCCGAGGTGGGGCATGCATTGATGTTTAAGCACTTGTGTGATGAAAATCAAGTATAAAAATGCTTTTCCACCACAAGCCAACAAACCTACCATTAAAGTTTCTTGTATATAGACTCTTACATATCATAAAATTACTTCCATGGACTTTTTAGCTCATGTAAAATCAATTTAGTATGACGAAATTGTATTGCATATTTGGTTTTTCATCACACTAATTTTCTTTTCAAAAGTATCTTTAACAACTTGTAAGCGATTATCCTATGTGGCGTCGCTAAGATAAGCTTAGCATTATTTTCATGAAGACCCAAATCTAGCCTCCTGCCCCCACCTCTTTGATCTCAACCACATTTTAGCTGCAGTGAGGTAATGTGGAGCGTATCAAGCTCCCCAAAGAGAAAAAAATCGAATGCTAGTGGTAGCTAGGCTTTTCTGAAGAGAACCCGTGCAAACGTACAGAGGTACAGAATTGTGTGCTTTCGAAAAAATCCATTCATAAACTGGAATACAAGAGAGCAAAATTAATATTTGAAATCTTGTTTTTACTAGCCGTTGTTTCTTGCTCCTGTCCTGATGGGTCTGGCGAAAGTGTAAAACCTCTGCTCTCAGACGACATTTGGACTGCAAAGGAAGATGCAGACCGTGTCAACCATGCATCGCGATCCTTCCATTGGTAACTCCGACGAGGACCTACTAGCTCCAGCCTGTGTCTTGACTATTTCTCCCATGCAAGTACACGATCAGTGACTAAGTGTCACTCTATATAACCATGTACGTGTACTTTGTTCTCATCACACCGCAGTAGAGCCTGAGAGCAGCAAGTGAATAGGAAGAAGTAGTTTCAGTTTCAGGGCTCGATCGACGATCTCCATGGCTTCCAAGCAGATGCTTGCCGTGGCGGTGGGAATCGCCATGGTCTTCCTCCCCTTGCTCGCCGCCTCAGCCACTGTGCACCCCGTGGGCGACGGCAGTGGGTGGACGCTCGGGTTCGACTACACCGCCTGGTCCGAGAGCAAGCAGTTCATGGTCGGCGACGCGCTAGGTAATCATGCATCCATTATCCATTACCATGGAGATTGGACTGCTTTCTGATTCATGGATATGCACAAACGAGATTGGACTGCTTACTGATTTATGGAGATGCGCGGGTGTGCTTGCAGTGTTCAAGTACAACAAGGCCCTCCATAACGTGGTGGAGGTGAGCGGCCCGGATTTCAAGGCGTGCAAGAACACCAAGGGCGTGGCCGCCTGGAGGTCCGGTGCCGACCAGGTCCACCTCGGCGACGCGGGGAGGAGGTGGTTCATCTGCACCGTGGGCAACCACTGCCAGATGGGCTTGAAGCTCAACGTCACCATCCTCGCCGCGGACGCGCTTTCGCCTGCACCTGCACCAGCTCCGTGGTCGACGGTGCCGTCGTCGTCTACTCCTCACATGTCCAGGCGGCCCTTTGTTTCCAAGTGGTGATGACCTGCCGTTGCCGGCCAGCGCCCTGTATCAACTATACGTTGTTCGTGTCTGGTTTTTTGCTAGTCACATCGTGCACGGTGTGATCAACCGCACTGCTGGATCTATGTAATGTTCCCCGTACCATGACGATTTATGAGTTGTTGGACTCGTGCTATATTACACATACAATAAATTAAATTGCCCATTATTGTTGGTGAAGGCGGAAAATCTACCGTGCTCGCGACCTCCCATGCCTGCATCTACCCTTCGTTCTGGTTTCGAGATTCTCACCAAAAATGATAGCAGACATTATTTTAGAAATTTCCTGAGCACTGGTATGTCGAATACATAACCGGTCTTTTAGATACTCCTAGAAAGGGTGTCCGATGTTTCAGCTTTATGCCAGCGAGTCAGAGCGTGAAATATTGGCTGCATCGCACATGGTTCTCTCTCTTCATCCATACAAAATCTAGTACTACTTCTTAGATGTTCATTCATTGGTATCTTATGAAACAAGATTTATTTTAAAATCGGGTTACATATTTCGATTTCTGACATCAAGATCTTTAAACGAGATCAAAGTGGAATATGTTGTAATCGATTTTAAATTAGTGAAACATGTTTCACTTATATTTCTAAAAAACAAATTCCACTAGTTTCTTAAAAACTCAGAGTGTAGAATATATTCAAAACATTGATTTAGCTCATCTCAAAACTCTGATTTCACTCATTTCAAAACACTCTCAATCATTTCAGAAGACTTGTTTCACTCAGTTCAATTAAACAATTTCAATCATTTTCAAAAAGAACATTTTTCACTCATTTAAAACGACACATTTCACTCATTTCCGATTCATTGATTTCACTTGATATAAAACACTCATTTGGCTCAACTAATTTTGTTTCTTATTTTAAAGAAGTGATTCACTCATTTCACCTAATTCAAAACAATGTTTCACTCAAAGTGTTTTGCTACAGTAACATGAACTGCTACAATGCTCCTTTCTACAAGAAACTAAACCCGAACCGCCACAGTACAACTACAGGATGGAAAAATGGGGCATTTACATTTTCTTTTGAGGGGAGCATTTAACATGAGTCGCTACAGGCACCTTACGTACGTGCGCTTGGGCCGGCCCAAGTG
The DNA here is from genome assembly GCA_963921465.1 of Triticum timopheevii. Taxonomy (NCBI): domain Eukaryota; kingdom Viridiplantae; phylum Streptophyta; class Magnoliopsida; order Poales; family Poaceae; genus Triticum; species Triticum timopheevii. Next base: position 548,645,434 of record OY997270.1, read on the forward strand.
GGACGCCCTGTGTGCGTTTCAAGCGTTTGTATGGCTCCTATCCAGTAATGCGACCGATATAGTCGTTCAAAGGCCTGAAATGTTCATACATGGGTCGGCCACTAGTGTGCGGGAAATATCAGGTGCTACCAACACTTAGATGCTCCCATGATACCAATTCAACAAATTCAAATTTAAGTGTTTCAAAAAAATCCAAAAAAATCATGGATGTTCATAACATACGTGTCTTTTTTGTTTCTCAATGTGTATATCTAATTTGGATCTGAATTTTTTAGGGTTGGTAGGCAGATATTTTGTGAACATCCATGATTGTTTTCGGATTTTTTAGAACATTTAAGTTTGAATTTTTTTGAATTGGTATCATGGGAGCATCTAAGAGCTAGTATCACCTGATATTCTCCCCAATTGTGTGGCACAATAATATTCATAATTTTACTTATTTATATATTTTCATAGAATGTATTTAATAGATTTATTTATTGTAAAACTCATATTATATCATGAAAATCATATACTGCAAAAAGGGTAGATGTTCATGGATGACATAAATATTATGTTCATATATTGAATTAAAAAACTCATTTAATATTTGGGAAATGTTCCCCACACTAAAAAAACATGTACTAACAAATAAGTTCCTGGTTTAGAACAAATCATGAATGATTATGTATGTGCTCATGTACAGTGATAAAATGTTCCCGTATTTTTCCAATAAAATAAAATTAAAATACAAATATAGTAAAAAGGAAAGAAGATAAAAACAAAAACAAAATGTATATGAAAAAAAGAGCAAAGTAAACAGATACAAATTATGTTGTAGATCCACTCATACATTAATTTGATTTTGCTACCACAATTCTGCACTATAATCTATGTCACCGCAGCAATGTGCACAACAGGTCAACTTCTGCACGCAAACCAAGAACGCACTTACAAAATCAATGAAGGATCATGAACTAAACTATGTTTTAGATCCACTCACCCATTAATTTGATCTTGCTAGCGCAATTCCGCATTATAATCTATGTCACCTCAGCAATGTACGTACACAGCAGGTTAACTCCTCCATGGAACCCATGAGTGCACTTATAAAATCAATTAACGATCATGGACAAAATTATGATTTAGATCCACTTGTGCACTAATTTGAGCACAATTCCACTCTATAATCTATATATGACCGCAACAATCTGTACATCAGGTCTACCAGCAAAATAAAATAAAATTGCACACTCAACTCCTGCATGCAAGCTAGCAGCGCATGTTACGAAATCAATTGTAGATCGTGAACAAAATCATGTTTAGTGCGCTTCATGCTCAGCTTCATTGAGCGAACCTGTTCATCCGACATACGAACGTTCGTGGAGACCAACGAATAAAAGCCAGCTTAATTTGCGACGGTGGTGGAGACCACTAACCAACGTTGGGGTTGAGGTTGAGTCGAGTCGATCCCAAGTCAAGTTGACGTTGGTGTCAACGAACAAACACCTTGATTATCGGGACAGAATGTCCACAGCAAGCGCCTGTTTTAAAATACTCGTAAGTGCTAGTCGGTGATTATCATCTGCATGCCAAACCGAGGGACTGACTTTAATCTCTAACTGCCGGTGGGAGTGTTAACATGGTCATCGACAAAGCTGGAATTAACTCCTAACTCATCAACCTAGCTAGGATTAATCTCCTGCCAACATAGTTCAAGCCCAAGAGTCAAAATATGCTGTCCCCTCACCCCTAACTGCCGGTAACGAACTAATCATCCAGATTATTAATTGTACACTTGTGATTCCCTAATCTTCTACGAAAATAATACGATATCATGTGGCATTGTCAACGCGTCCATAGCTGCAAATAATTCAACTACCAATGTGGTACGGTAACCAACCTCCTAATCATTCAGACGAATTCTTTGTATGCACTGAACTGAACACGCTAGCTAACAAGGTCATGCATGTACGTGCTCGTCCTCATGGTCTTCTTGATCTATAAATACTCGTCCAAACCACACTATTGTCACCATCAAAGCACTCTCTCTTCAAGTCTCTTTCATTAGACACACGCAAACAGTAGTACGTGAACAAGGAGGAGATGGCGACGGCATCCAGCAAGGTCGTGGTGCTCATGGCGCTCATGGCCGCTGCGCTGAGCTCCGTGTCGATGGCCGCCGGGCTGCAGCACGGCTTCTACTACTCGTCGTGCCCGCAAGCCGAGGACACGGTGAGGAACGTCGTGCAAGGCATGATCAACAATGACCCCACCATGGGCGCCGCCTTTGTTCGCCTCTTCTTCCACGATTGCTTTGTCAGGGTACGTACCTCAATGAAAACACATGCATGCCACGCTACATTTTGGAACACTTGGGGTCTCATTGGAAATCTATATAAACTTCATATGTGACATTTTTATTCTATATAAACATAGTATCCCCTGTATCCCTTCTTGAATACATGAAACTATCAAGAAAGCATGCATTGAACTTTCTAATTTTAACTACTAACATTCAAGAATAAACTAAAACTGTCAAGGTGGAAATAGTACTATCAGATTTTTCATGTGTATATAATTTGTATTTCCATGAACTTTTACTGAAATGTACTACATAGATACGTACAAATCTGGAAAAGTATATTTATAGTGACCTTTTACAGGGTTGCGATGCCTCCATTCTGCTGGACCCGACCACCAGCAACCCGCAAACTGAGAAAACAACAATCCCTCTCCGCGGGTACGAAGCCGTGAACAAGATCAAGGCCGCCGTGGAGGCCGTCTGCTCTCGTGTCGTCTCATGTGCCGACATCCTGGCCTTTGCAGCGCGTGACTCCATTGTCGCCTCAGGCGGTTTCAACTTTCACATGCCATCCGGCCGCCTCGACGGCTTCCAATCAATCGCTGACGAGGTCTTCCAAGGCATCCCATCCCCGGCATTTCAGCTCCAAGAACTCCTTGACAACTTCGCCGCCAAAGGCCTCAACGCGGAGGACCTGGTGGTGCTCTCGGGCGCGCACTCCTTTGGCCTCACGCACTGCAACTTTGTCACCCCACGGTTGTACCCCACCGTCGACCCCACTATGAATGCCACCTTTGCGGCGGCGCTCAAGAAGGTGTGCCCGCCGCCGAGGAACGGCGGGGGATTCATCTCCGTGAGCAACAACCGCGTGACGGACCCGAACAAACTGAGCAACCAGTTCTACCATAACGTGGCCTCTGGGCAGGTGTTATTCACGTCGGACCAGACATTGATGGACCAGACACCGACGACCGGCAACAAGACGGCGGCCATGGTAGCCGACAACGCTGCTAACCCCATCGCGTGGATGGCCAGGTTCGCGGGGGCTATGGTGAAGATGGGAGCCATCGACGTGCTTACCGGGACCGACCCCGGCGAAGTCAGGAAGGTCTGCTTCGCCACCAACAACGCGAGCTAGATCGGTGGAATTAAACATAATTAAGTGCGCACTTGGGCAGCTACAACTTGTGGACTTAGTTGGTTTAATCCTTGTTATTTTGGTTTCATTCTAGTTACATATCTACTTCATTATCGAACCTCAAATTAGCTATGTAAAAGTTGCTTTTGTTAACAACATTCTGGTTTAACAAAATTACTCAGCTTCCTGAAGATCGCTCTACTTTTCTTGCCATTTTACATGTTTTACGTTTTACCCCGTACTAACAGGTTGGGCCGTCTTCGGTCCAAAGTGGCTAGTGAGTCAGATACCAACTAGAATGTGTACTGGCGCAATCGACATGATAAAGGGGGACTAAACAATTCAGATACTCCCTCTGATCCAAATTAATTGATGTTATTTTAGTACAACCGTACAACTCTAGTATAAAGTTGTACTAAAGCAACGTCAATTAATTTGGATTGAAGCGAGTAGTATATTTGATGGCAAGCAACATGCAAATTCAGGGGAATTGCGGAGCTAAACAATTGAGACGCACTAATAGTCTTTGCTTCAGCTGGGTGAAAAAATTGCACTTGGTCATGTATGTGCTAAGCAAGGATCAGACACGCAGCAAACACATGCAATTGCAGTGCAAACGAGGAGAGCGACATTTTTCCTGATGTTGTATTGGATGCTATTGCAGTACATGAAGCAGTGGAAGAAGAACAGCTTCAGCCAGTCAAGGCTCTGTCGGGTGCAGATCATCCAAAAAGGCAAAAATAATATCCGATTAAGAGCTCTCGTTGCAAATCAAGTGCTGCTGAAACTGTTGGACTCGGGAAAGCACACACAGCTTTATAGATTTTGCCTTATTGTCCAGAATTCAGACTGGGCCACAACAACTCAAACAGCCTCTGACAGTTAAGGTGTCTAATGGGGCACCACCAGAATATGAATAAACTGTCTGTGGACGTGGTTCCCTGCAACGCGGCAACGTACGGAAGGGCGGATGTGCGCCCGCCGGCGGGCCATCCCGGCGCCTCCTCCCTTTCCTCCCCCGCAAAAAAAAAAAAAAAAACGCGCTCAAGCGCTCGCCTCTGGAGTCTGGAGCAGCCGGCGCAGGGAGGGAAGAGACGAGGAAGGAGAGAAGAAAAAGAGGAAAGAAAATGAGTGCATGACAGGTGGGTCCCCCGTCCACCTCAGCAGGTCAAATATTGACATGGTCTTTACCACATCGACTCACATGCAATAGATTGGCCATTTTAGATTTCAGATGTATCACATTTGGTACCAAAGTAATTATATTCAATTTATTTATAAATACAGTCACAGCTAACCAGCCTATGAACTAAATTCTCTTGTTGATCAATTCGATGAATCAAACACAGTTGTTCACAGTACAATCTCCGAAGTCCAAACTAGCATTTACACGTTCCAACACCTAGAAAATACAAAAAGATCGATCGATCATATCCTCGAGGCCGCCGTGACTACTGCTTGATCGGTTCGCCGTTGATCTCGTGGTTTCTTGTAGGCTTCAGATCCTTCGGGTGATCTTGTCCGCAACCACGACAGGGTTGTGCTTGGCGATCTGCTCCTGGCCGGCGGTTTTGTAGTCGAATCCGCAGTCGTGCTTCTCCGAGTAGCGGTGCACGCTGCAGAAGGTGCCCTCGCAGCGGCATCGGAACCCCAGCAGCCCCACCTTCTTGCGGCACGTCGCGCACCGGTTCGCTGCCACCGCCGGCTGCTTCACGGACGTCACGGAGGTGTCAACTGCGGCAGCGGTGGAGGAGGCGGCCGCACCATCAGAGGACGGGACGGCGACGATCATCTTGGCCTTCTTCTCCGGAGGCCCGGTCGAGGTGGCCATGACGTTAGCGGTGTGGGTGACGTGGTCCAGGTAACACTTGGAGCACATGTTGCCGGTGGCGGCGGCGCCGAAGAAGCCGCAGCCGTTGGCGCACATGCCGGCCGCCTCCTCCTTGTCGGGGCACTTGCGCTTCTGCGTCGTCGCCGATGCGTCCATCGCCGCTACGCTACGTAGTCCTCGAACAACTCCGCGGGCTCTGTACTGGGGCGCCGGGACGTGCGTGGACTTGGTGCGATCGAGGGGGGGCCAGGTTACGGAGCGGGCGAGACTGTTTGGTTGCGTTTGATGGGCTGGGTTGTGCGTCGGGGTAGAAACCTTATAACGGTGGCTCGAAGACGGACGCGCGTCGGTCAGGTAGCAACCAAACAGCCTCCTAGTAGGAGTGGCATCCGCATCTGTGCCCAATACGTCCAACGAACCCGACCGGCTTGCGGTGTCACCACTGCTAAACGGAAACCGAGCGTCAGTTCCACGTAAAAGGTAAGGGTTTACATAGGAATTTTGGAGGATCATAATCCTTAGGATTTTTTCCTATGTTGGCTGTTTGATTCAAAGGATTGAATCCCACAGGAATTTTTCCTAAGGATTTCTTTGTACTACTTCCAATAGGATTTCTAGCATCCACTCAAACTTTTTTGAAGGAATCCTTTGTTTTTCCTATGATGCAATCAAACAACCCGAAATCCTATAGGATAGAGATGAGCATGACATTCCAATCCTATGTTTTTCCTATTCCCGTGTTTTCAGAATCCTGTGAATCAAAGAGGCCCTAAGACGAGTTAGCGGCGGCCGTTCGACATCGCTATCCTAAAACTATGTGTATAAGAGCATCTACGGACAGACTTTTCAATCTGATGACTGGACATAAGGTCCAGTCAGTGTCCGGTCACAAAACTATGACTCAGCCGGTCTTCTTAAACTGCCCGTTGATGTCTGCAGACGTTTGGGATGACTTGCACTCTTCAAACCCAAACCTAAATATGGGGTGGGTATGGAGAGGCTCGGACGCGCCCGAGTGTGTCTGCCATGTCGGACCGGCCCATCCTAGCCCACTCGGACCTCACATAAATTTTCACTTGGATGAATCCTAGACGATAGTCAAACCCCTCGCTCCACTCCACTTCTCTTTGTCTCCTTTCCCCATCCACTCCCCTTCCATGTCGAACGGCGGCAGCAATGCAGCTTCCATTGGCGGATCAGATGTCGACGACAGCCGGAGTCGCCGCTGGTTGATGCGGAGGCGGACGACGAGGAGGAGCTCTCCGTGCGCATCGCCCTGCACCACTCGCGTCTTGACCGGGGAGGCAGCGGAAGCTCAGGCTCCGTGACGTTCCCCGTCGCAAGACGACGCAGTGTGAACGACGGGAAAGGCCTATCGTGTCTATGAAGCCGCGCCCCTCCTGGTCCGTCGCCCGCCCCGTCTCTGTCTGCCTTCTCTACCTGCTCAGGAAGGCATCCCCATCCACCACTTGGTCCTAGTGGCCGCGTCGGTGCGGACGCCCGAATCCGAGGACCGGGTCGCATGATGTGAGCAGCAACTGGCGAGGGAGGGTCATGGGGGAGGCGTTGTCCTCCCACCAGACATGCAAGCGCCGGTTGATCCGGAGGACCAGCTCCTCGCCACAATCCTACACCACTCCCTCATGACGGCGGAGACCGACGCGCGGTGGCTCCACCGCAGAAAACCTCAAAGCCCTCCATCTTGCGATTCAGCACTCGAAGCGCGAGGCAAAGTAGATGCGGCAGCCAAAGCGAAGGCCGCCCTAATGGCGACGGCATAGGACTGCGTGGTTCGTAGGATTATCAACTTTATGTCCTCCTCCGATGAGTGTGACCTCTTAGGACTGCCACGTAGGATAATTGATGAGGTGGAAGAGAGACAAATCATAAGAGAAGGCTTATCTTCTCTTATTTAAGAGAAGACAAGAGATGATCTCTTATCACAATTTGTCTCACCACGTTTTTAGGAATAGCTAGTTATTGGAGATAAGGCTAAGAGATGACCCATTGTAGACATGTTTTTTTGCCATCTCTAAACTACATGCAAGGCTTAAGACAAGACTATCTTATCAACCATTGTACATGCCCTAACCAGAATACGATCGTAACCGAAAAAGAATGCCAAGGGCTCCGCATCGTCAATATCGGGCGGCACGGCCAGTGCTGATCTCTACTCCGTCTCTTCCTTCCCTCATCGTCGGGCAAAGCCCCGGTGTACACGGCGGCATAGGGCTCCTCCTCTCCCGGTGTCGTATATGGATATAGTTCATTCCGGTCACTCAAGAAGGGCTATTAGATTTGCATGGTTTTTCCGAGAAAAATATGGGAATAAAAGACGTAAAAGAACTCAATGTTGCAATGGAGAAACATAATTTGCAATGTAAGCTTTATTTGTCAAACTGTAGAAAAAACATATACTTTTTTACTTCAAATTTCATAAAAAAGTATATTTTTGGGACACCCAAATGCCATTTGTGGTTTCTTAAAATGTGTTGGGGAACGTAGCATGCAATTTCAAAAAATTTCCTACGATCACGCAAGATCTATCTAGGAGATGCATAGCAACGAGAGGGGGAAAGTTTTGCCTTTGGGGTGCCCCCTGCCCCCGTATATAAAGGAGGGAGGAGGAGGCCGGCCACCAAGGCGCTCCAAGGGAGGGGGGAGTCCTACTAGGACTCCACTCCTAGTAGGATTCGCCCCCCTTTTTTCCTTCTTACGGAGGTGGAAAGGGGAAAGGAGAGGGAGTAGAAGAACGAAGGGGGGGGGGGGTGGCGCCCCCTTTCCCTAGTCCAATTCGGCCTCCTCCCTTGTGGGGGGCGCACCAGCCCCTTGTGGGCTGGTTAGCCTCCCTCCCATGGCCCATATGGCCCATATCTTCCATCGGGGGGTTCCGGTAACCCTTCCGGTACTCCGGTTTGTGCCTGTTACACTCTGGAACCCTTCCGGTGTTTGAATACCACCTTCCAATATATAAATCTTTACCTCTCGACCATTTCGAGACTCTTCGTCATGTCCGTGATCTCATCTGGGACTCCGAACAAAATTCGGTCACCAAAACACATAACTCATAATACAAATCGTCAATGAACGTTAAGCTTGCGGACCCTGCGGGTTCGAGAACTATGTAGACATGATCGAGACACATCTCCGATCAATAACCAATAGCGGGACCTGGGTGCTCATACTGGCTCCTACATATTCTATGAAGATCTTTAACGGTCAAACCGCACAACAAACGTTGTTCCCTTTGTCATCGGTATGTTACTTGCCCGAGATTCGATCGTCGGTATCTTCATACCTAGCTCAATCTCGTTATCGGCAAGTCTCTTTACTCGTTGCGTAATGCTTCATCCCGCAACTAACTCATTAGTCACATTGCTTGCAAGGCTTATAGTGATGAGCATTGCTGAGAGGGCCCAGAGATACCTCTCCGATACACGGAGTGACAAATCCTAATATCGATCTATGTCGACCCAACAAACACCTTCGGAGACACCTGTAGAGCATATTTATAATCACCCAGTTACGTTTTGATGTTTGATAGCACACAAGGTGTTCCTTCGGTATTCGGGAGTTGCATAATCTCGTAGTCAGAGGAACATGTATAAGTCATGAAGAAAGCAATAGCAATAAAACTTATCGATCATTATGCTAAGCTAACGGATGGGTCTTGTCCATCACATCATTCTATAATGATGTGATCCCCTTTATCAAATGACAACACATGTCTATGGTCAAGAAACATAACCATCTTTGATTAACGAGCTAGTCAAGTAGAGGCATACTAGGGACACTTTGTTTTGTCTATGTATTCACACATGTATTAAGTTTCTGGTTAATACAATTCTAGCATGAATAATAAACATTTATCATGATATAAGGAAATATAAATAACAACTTTATCATTGTCTCTAGGGCATATTTCCTTCAAAATGGTTCATGCACCTCCCAAGACACCGTTAACCTCTTCCTCTACTGTCCAAAAGCAATGCGGATTTGGCTCAAACTAGATATTACAGTGCCCTACCGCTTCCAAGACCTGTTGGGCATATCAACACTCAAATGGTGCATGCACCTCCCAAGACACCGATCACCTCTCTTCCTCAACTATCTGAAAAGCAATGCGGATTAGGCTCTAGCTAGACATTACATCGCCCTCCCGCTTCCAAGACCTGTCAAGCATACTAACACCGTCAAACATCATCAACTCCATTAGGCATGAGGTCCTCCTTTCCATACTTGGAAGATTTAGGACTGGAGAAGTGTTGCAATTTTCCGAAACACCGGCCATCCTAGTTCGGTCACCATTAGAAATGTTCATTCAAATTTTGACTTATGGATGCATCTATTTAAAGAACTGAACGATAAGGTTGCGCCCTCTTATGGTGAGACTACTTCTCTTCGCACATTTGTTAAACTACAGGGAAACCAAAAAGATGTGGACTTTATTTTAGATTGCATACAAAATAGTCTATAGGAGAGAAAAAAAATATTTTTTTACAAGAGGAATATATTAATATCGCGATGATACCATATACACCTAGCCTCTGCACCAACAAGATGTCTAGCATGCATACAACCAAAAACAAAAAAAAGAGAGAGAAAAAAACCGTCGCGATGTACAACCACTCGCAACAGAAGTTCTCTAACCACCACCAAATACAACACCTGTACTACATACTAGGCTCTCCGAAAGCAACACCTCCAAGAAGGAAACAATACATAAGCGTTGTCATCGCCCGATCGAAGATCTTGAGTTTTCACACAGGAGAAAAACCGAGTTTCCAAAACAATGCCTTGAAAAAGGCCATTGCGAGGTACAACCAATGAAGGCCAGATCTTGGATTTTCACCCTGGAAATCATGGCTCGGTACTCGAGGAGCACCACCAAAAATGTAGTCCACCTGTGTTGCCACCCCCGCTTGACAAGGCTGCTGCAAGTAGTCGAACGCCCGACACACAAAAAGAACCTGTGCCGCATCGTCTTCAACACAACCAACACTATCTGTGCCAAAAAGAAACCTTCAATCGCATCTGCCATGTCTTTCTCCATCTCTGTCAGTTCCATGAAAATCTATATGAAGACATGTCCCATGGTGATGACCAGAAGAGGAAGCTTCGCGCCTCGCCTAAAAAGGGTGCACACGACCGCATCAATTCCACCCCCACTTGACAAGGCTGCTGCAAGTAGTCGAACGCCCGACACACAAAAAGAACCTATGCCGCATCGTCTTCAACACAACCAACACTATCTCTACCAAAAAGAAACCTTCAATCGCATCCGCCATGTCTTTCTCCATCTATGTCAGTTCCATAAAAATCTATATGAAGACATGTCCCATGGTGATGACCAGAAGAGGAAGCTTCGTGCCTCGCCTAAAAAGGGTGCACACGACCGCATCAATTCCACTCTAGATATCCGATAGCATCTTGTGACAACCTACGAATATCTCCGAGAGAAAGAACAGAACTCGGCCGCGGTCCAATCGAGGAGGCAGATTTGGTCAATGGGCGAGTTGCCGTTTGAAGAATAGAAAGGGCCAAAAGCACCATTACTTTGGTCGATCCAGCAGTCCCCACACCGCCGGCCAACTCCTAGTGATCGGATGTAGCGGGTTCACCTCTGGCGTAGACGAGCCCAAGGTTCAGGCACGAGTGCCACAGCCGGTTTCAGCGCCGCCGCTGATGAAATCATGTACCTAGGGTAGGGCCATGGACCTGTCCAAGCTACCCTCCCTAAGGATATCTTTAGAAGAAGTTGCCTCCCAGTCGACCTAGAGGGACTCCACTCGACGGACTCGAATGCACTCGACCATGAAGACTCACTCGACCACCAGGAGTTCAAGAGCCACTCTGTATCCAAATGGTCTGTAATTAAGTAGTCTTTATGGCCATAATGACACTTTATGTAAGGCGTTACCAGAAACGCCAGGCCTTAATGTACTTTAAGCCTTCCGCTACGTGGGTCGGCTGGGGTCCTGGCAGACTATATAAGCCACCCCCCTCCACTGGCAGAAGGGTTCACACCCATGTAACTCATATGCATATAATCCAATCGACCGCCTCCGGGCTCCGAGACGTAGGGTTGTTACTTCCTCCAAGAAGGGCCTGAACTCGTAAATCCCTTGCGTATACAACTACTCCATAGCTAGGATCTTGCCTCTCCATACCTACCCCCTATTCTACTGTCAGTCTTAGTTCCACGATAGTTGGCGCCCACCGTGGGGCAGGTGTCTTAGCGACTTATTGGAGAAGTTGCAATTGTTCCGATCGCCGTCACCATGGTTTCTGGCGGAGTTTTGGTCGAGGGCCGCGAGATCCGTCTCGGCGCGCTCACGTTCATCGCCGACGACTCCGCTTGGCTCCAGGAGGCCCCACTCGACATCGACGCACTTCCCGTCCATGGGGCGACGCACTTTCGCGCATGTGTCCGCGGCGTCCTGCTGCGGCAACCGTCGGCTCCGTATCGGTCGACTCCTGTGTCGTCCTCCCTCCCTGTCTCCCGCCAGCGCAAGCGCTCTGGTCGGTCGAGGCTTCAGCGGTGGGTGAGACATGCAGTGGCTCGCCAATCGGCCACCACCCAAGTCGCGGCGATCGAGCCTGACAAATCTCTCTACGGCCTGTTCGATCTGTCGACTGGCTCTGTAGAGACTGCATCCGAGTGCGATAGCAGTGATCCAGCGGCGGAGGTCCTGATGGTCAATGGGCCTCGTAGTCCTCCCGGCTTCCCTCGCACCGACGGAGCGGATGGCGGAGGCGACCCCGCTCAGGTCCACGAGGAGTATCAACCCGAGCCACTCACTTCTCTGCAAAGGGAAGATCTTCGCCGCCGGAATATGGATGCTCTACATACTCCCATCGTAGGAAAAACCCCCGAGGCTTGCGCCTTGGAGGATGCGCGTTTGGCCAACTTGGCTGAGAGCGCTCGACTGGAGAACCTCCAGCGAGCACTCGACGAGCGCGCGCGGCAACGAGTACCACATTCCAGTTGACGTCAACTCTTTCCGCCGCCGACCCAGGTATATCGAACCCCAATTCAGAATCTAGCAGCTGCAGCCCGTATAGCATAGTCAATTCAGCCCTCTCAGTCAGAAGCTGGCAGAGGCTTGATGCAGATCAGAGATTTGCTCCGAGCAGCAGGAGATCAGAATTCAGCTGTATCACAGTCACGCAATAGGATTCACAGTCGATCCGTCGCTGCGAATACAGTCCTGTCGGCTCATAGCCCAAGATCGCCTCCGCGGCGTGAGGGGCGTGGGGGTCGACGTGATCAGTATGATGACCGATTCGATCATGATGATCAACATCGAGTGCCCACTCCTCCCCCAAGGGGTGGGTCCTACTCCCCTCGGCAGCAAGATGACAGACGTCAGCACAGTGTTGGGCGGAGAGCTCTGGTCGACCCCAGGGAACCAGGCTTTGATGCGAGATCCATTATCATGCAAGGTTTAGTCGACCAGAACAGAGCTCACCGAGAAGGCCACGACAGAGATGTGCCCATCAGCAGCCGAGTTCATGTTTCAGCACCAGAGTGTTTTAGCAGAGCCATCAGAGCCGCGGTGATCCCTCCCAACTTCAGGTTGGCGACTGGGGGTGAGTAAGTTCACTGGTGAGTCCAAGCCCGATACTTGGCTTGAAGACTACCGAGTGGCTGTGCAGATTGGTGGTGGCAATGATGAGGTGGCCATGAAACACCTACCACTTATGTTGGAGGGTTCGGCCAAAGCCTGGTTGAATCAGTTGGCTCCTAGCAGCATTTACACTTGGGAAGATCTTGCCCGAGTGTTCGTTAGGATATTTGAGGGAACTTGCAAGCGACCAGCAGGGCTGACAGAGCTGCAAGTGTGCGTGCAAAAGTCGAATGAGACCCTGAGAGATTACATCCAGAGATGGATTACATTGCATCATACGGTGGAGAACGTATCTGATCATCAGGCAGTTTGTGCCTTCAAGGAAGGCGTTAAGAACAGAGAGTTAAGTTTGAAGTTTGGTTGGACCGGAGACATGACCCTGAGTCGAATGATGGAGATTGCCACCAAATACGCCAATGGTGAAGAAGAGGATCGACTCCGGAGTGGCAAGTACAAGCCGAGTCAGTCGGAAAAAGGAAACTCCAGTCAGAAGCAGAAGCGGAAAGCTGAGCCAGCTGCTCCTGGAGAAGCCTTGGCCGTGACTCAGGGCAAGTTTAAACGGAAACCCAAAGGATCCTGGAACCCCAAGAAGGTGAAGGACAAGGAAGGAAACAACATGATGGATTTGCCATGCCACATCCACACGAAGAAAGACGAAGAGGGTAACTTCATTTACCCGAAACATACCACTCGCCAGTGTCGGCTCTTAATCCAGCAGTTTCAAGGAAAACAGTCCAAGGGTAAGGAAAAGGAGTCGGACAAAGCTGAGGACAAAGAGGATAGTGATGAAGGTTACCCCCATGTCAATTCCACCTTGATGATTTTTGCTGATGTGGAGAGCAAAAGTCGACTGAAAGTTATCAACCGTGAGGTAAATATGGTTGCTCCGGCGACACCCAGCTATCTGAGATGGTCTCAGACCGCCATTACATTCGACCAGTCTGATCACCCGACACACATAGCCACCCCTGGGAGGCAAGATTTGGTGGTCGACCCAGTCGTCGAAGGTACTCGACTGACTAAGGTTCTGATGGATGGTGGCAGTGGATTGAATATATTGTATGCGGAGACGCTAAAGGGAATGGGCATTCCGATGTCCAGACTCAGTTCCAGCAACATGAGTTTCCATGGAGTCATTCCTGGAAAGAAGGCTGAATCACTCGGCCAAATAGCTCTTGATGTGGTTTTCGGAGATTCGAAACATTTCCGCAAAGAAAAGCTAACATTTGAAGTCATGGATTTCCAGAGTGCTTATCACGCTATTCTGGGCAGGCCAGCTTATGCGCGGTTCATGGCTCGACCATGTTATGTATACCTCAAATTGAAGATGCCTGGTCTCAAGGGTGTGATCACCATCACTGGCAATCGGAAAAAGGCAGAAGAGTGCTTTCAGAAGGGCTCAAAGATTGCCGATGCTCAGATAACAGTGGTGGAGCTGCAAGAATATCAGAAAAATGCAGATCCGAGTGATTTGTTGCGGGCCAAGAAGCCCGCCACAGAGTCAGCGTTCCAGTCATCTGGTGAGACAAAATCCGTTCACATTAACCCGAACGATCCCAATGCTGCTCCGACTCATATTTCCACAACACTCGACTCTAAATAGGAAGAAGCGCTCATCCAGTTCCTCCGTGAGAACTGGGACATCTTTGCATGGAAGCCTTCTGACATGCCGGGTGTTCCCAGGGGGCTGGCTGAGCATCGTTTACGAGTCGACCCAAAATCAAAGCCTGTCAAAGAACATCTTCGATGGCCCGCCGTCCAGAAGAGAAAGGCCATTGGTGAGGAGGTAGCTCGACTCCTTGCAGCCGAGTTTATCCGAGAGATTTTCCACTCCGAGTGGCTCGCTAATGTTGTCATGGTCCCCAAGAAGGACAAGTCACTTCACATGTGCATTGATTTCAAACATATCAATCGGGCCTGCCCGAAAGATCATTTTCCTCTCCCTCGCATCGACCAAATTGTCGACTCGACTGCGGGGTGTGAGAGATTGTCTTTTTTAGACGCCTATTCCGGGTACCATCAGATCTATTTGTACGGACCCGATGAGATCAAAACAGCTTCCATCACTCCATTCGGGGGCTTCTGCTATGTCACCATGCCATTCGGCCTCAAGAATGCCGGAGCCACATTCATGAGGATGATTCAGAAGTGTTTACTCACTCAAATCAGTCGGAATGTGGAAGCGTACATGGATGATATTGTGGTCAAATCACGGAAGGGTTCTGACCTGTTGACTGACCTCGCTGAAACATTTGCCAATCTCAGGAGGTATGATATCAAGCTCAATCCATCAAAGTGCACATTCGGAGTTCCTGGTGGAAAGTTACTCGGTTTTCTCATTTCCGAACGAGGAATCGATGCTAACCCAGAAAAAGTTGGCACTATACTCCGAATGAAACGCCCTATGCGTGTGCACGATGTCCAGAAGCTTACTGGATGCTTGGCTGCGTTAAGTCGATTCATCTCTCGCCTCGGTGAAAAGGCATTACCTCTTTACTGACTGATGAAGAAGTCTGACAAGTTCGAGTGGACTCCAGAAGCTGATGCAGCATTTGCCGAGCTAAAAGCTCTGCTCTCCACCCAGTCGGTGCTTGCTGCTCCAATCAGCAAAGAGCCTCTGTTGCTTTACATTGCAGCCACAGGACAATTCGTCAGTACAGTACTTACGGTCGAGCGGGAAGAAGAAGGGAAAGCTTTCAAAGTTCAGCGCCCAGTATATTATCTTTCCGAAGTGTTGACTCCATAGAAGCAAAGATACCCTCATTATCAGAAGCTCGTGTATGGGATCTACATGACCACGAAGAAGGTTGCTCATTATTTCTCTGATCATTCCATTACAGTCGTCAGCGACGCCCCACTGACAGAGATTCTGCACAACAGAGATGCAACCGGTCGAGTGGCGAAATGGGCAATTGAACTCCTTCCCCTTGATATCAAGTTTGAGGCAAAGAAAGCCATTAAGTCCCAAGCAGTAGCAGATTTCCTTGCCGAGTGGATTGAACAACAGCAGCCGACTCAAGTTCACTCGGAGCACTGGACCATGTTCTTTGACGGTTCTAAGATGTTGAATGGTTCCGGCGCTGGGGTAGTATTGGTTTCCTCTCGAGGAGATAAGCTTAGATATGTGCTCTAGATTCACTTTGATTCCTCCAACAATGAAGCAGAATACGAGGCGCTTTTGTATGGGTTGCGCATGGCCATTTCACTCGGCGTCCGTCGCCTTATGGTTTATGGCGACTCAGATTTGGTGGTCAATTAGGTGATGAAGGAGTGGGACGTTCGAGGCCCAGCCATGACTGGATACTGCAATGCAGTGAGAAAGCTTGAAAAGAAATTTGAAGGGTTAGAGCTCCATCATATACCCCGACTGAAGAATCAAGCGGCTGATGATTTTGCGAAGATAGGTTCCAAGAGAGAAGCCATTCCCAGTGATGTGTTCTTGGAGCATATCCATACTCCATCAGTTAAAGAAGATCCTTTTACTGAAGAAGCTCCGCAGCCTAAAAGTGTCACAGATCCGACTAAAGTTGAAGTTCCAGCAGTGGTCGACCTGATCATGGAAGCGTTAGTGATCACTCCCGATTGGACACTGCCGTATATCGCGTATATATTAAGGAAAGAGCTCCCAGAGGATGAAGAAGAGGCTCGATAGATCATCCGCCGATCTAAGGCCTTTACCGTGATAAGGGGACAGTTGTACAGAGAAAGCGCGACTGGAGTCGGTCAGAAGTGTATAACGCCAGAAGAAGGTCGGATAATCCTTGACGATATCCACTCGGGAACCTATGGCCATCATGCGTCCTCTCGGACCATCGTGGCTAAAGCATACCGAGCGGGATTTTACTGGCCAAGAGCGAACGAAATGGCAAAGGAGATAGTCGACAATTGTGAAGGATGTCAATTTTACTCCAACATGTCGCACAAGCCCGCCTCAGCCTTGAAGACCATTCCACTCGTCTAGCCTTTCGCTGTATGGGGATTGGATATGGTTGGACCACTGAGAACAGGCAGAAGCGGCTTCACTCATGTGCTGGTAGCAGTCGACAAGTTCACCAAGTGGATTGAGGCTAAACCCATCAAGAATCTTGATGCCGGCACTGCTGTCAGCTGTTGGAAATATGCCCTAGAGGCAATAATAAAAGTATTATTATATTTCCTTGTTCATGATAATTGTCTTTTATTCATGCTATAACTGTATTATCCGGAAATCGTAATACACGTGTGAATACATAGACCACAATATGTCCCTAGTGAGCCTCTAGTTGACTAGCTCGTTGTGATCAACAGATAGTCATGGTTTCCTGGCTATGGACATTGGATGTCGTTGATAACGGGATCACATCATTAGGAGAATGATGTGATGGACAAGACCCAATCCTAAGCCTAGCACTAAGATCGTGTAGTTCGTTTGCTAGAGCTTTTCCAATGTCAAGTATCTCTTCCTTAGACCATGAGATTGTGCAACTCCCGGATACCGTAGGAATGCTTTGGGTGTACCAAACGTCACAATGTAACTGGGTGGCTATAAAGGTGCATTACAGGTATCTCCGAAAGTATCTGTTGGGTTGGCACGAATCGAGACTGGGATTTGTCACTCCGTGTAAGCGGAGAGGTATCTCTGGGCCCACTCGGTAGGACATCATCATATGCGCAATGTGACCAAGGAGTTGATCACGGGATGATGTGTTACGGAACGAGTAAAGAGACTTGCCGGTAACGAGATTGAACAAGGTATAAGGATACCGACGATCGAATCTCGGGCAAGTACAATACCGCTAGACAAAGGGAATTGCATACGAGATCGATTGAGTCCTTGACATCGTGGTTCATACGATGAGATCATCGTGCAACATGTGGGAGCCAACATGGGTATCCAGATCCCGCTGTTGGTTATTGACCGGAGAACGTCTCGGTCATGTCTGCATGATTCCCGAACCCGTAGGGTCTACACACTTAAGGTTCGATGACGCTAGGGTTATAAAGGAAGCTTGTATGTGGTTACCGAATGTTGTTCGGAGTCCCGGATGAGATCCCGGACGTCACGAGGAGTTCCGGAATGGTCCGGAGGTAAAGATTTATATATGGGAAGTCCTATTTTGGCCACCGGAAAATGTTCGGGATTTTTCGGTATTGTACCGGGAAGGTTCTAGAAGGTTCCGGAGTGGGGCCCACCTGCATGGGGGGCCCACATGAACGTGGGTAGTGGGGGAAAGGCCCCACACCCCTGGTCAAGGCGCACCAAGATCCCCCCTTAGAAGGAATAAGATCATATCCCGAAGGGATAAGATCAAGATCCCTAAAAAGGGGGGATAACAATCGGTGGGGAAGGAAATGATGGGATTTCTTTCCTCCCACCTTGGCCAACGCCCCAATGGACTTGGAGGGCAAGAAACCAGCCCCTCCACCCCTATATAAAGTGGGGAGACGCATAGGAGCTACACACGAAGTTCTGGCGCAGCCCTCCCCCTCTCCCAAGTTCTCCTCCTCTCCCGCGGTGCTTGGCGAAGCCCTGCAGGATTGCCACGCTCCTCCACCACCACCATGCCGTCGTGCCGCTGCTGGATGGAGTCTTCCTCAACCTCTCCCTCTCTCCTTGCTGGATCAAGGCGTGGGAGACGTCACCGGGCTGTACGTGTGTTGAACGCGGAGGTGCCGTCCGTTCGGCACTTGATCATCGGTGATTTGAATCACGACGAGTACGACTCCATCAACCCCGTTCACTTGAACGCTTCCGCTTAGCGATCTACAAGGGTATGTAGATGCACTCTCTTTCTACTCGTTGCTGGTCTCTCCATAGATAGATCTTGGTGATACGTAGGAAATTTTTTGAATTTCTGCTACGTTCCCCAACAGTGGCATCATGAGCTAGGTCTATTGCGTAGATTCTTTGCACGAGTAGAACACAAAGTAGTTGTGGGCGTTGATGTTGTTCAATATGCTTACCGTTACTAGTCCAATCTTGTTTCGACGGTATTGTGGGATGAAGCGGCCCGGACCGACCTTACACGTACTCTTACGTGAGACAGGTTCCACCGATTGACATGCACTTGGTGCATAAGGTGGCTAGCGGGTGCCAGTCTCTCCCACTTTAGTCGAAATGGATTCGATGAAAAGGGTCCTTATGAAGGGTAAATAGCAATTGACATATCACGTTGTGGTTTTGCGTAGGTAAGAAACGTTCTTGCTAGAAACCCATAGCAGCCACGTAAAACATGCAAACAACAATTAGAGGACGTCTAACTTGTTTTTGCAGGGTATGCTATGTGATGTGATATGGCTAACAAGAATGTGATGAATGATATGTGATGTACGAGATTGATCATGTTCTTGTAATAGGAATCACGACTTGCATGTCGATGAGTATGACAACCGGCAGGAGCCATAGGAGTTGTCTTAAATTTATTGTATGACCTGCGTGTCATTAAACGATGCCATGTAATTACTTTACTTTATTGCTAACCGGTAGCCATAGTAGTAGAAGTAATAAGTTGGCGAGACGACTTCATGGATACACGATGATGGAGATCATGATGATGGAGATCATGGTGTCATGCCGGTGACGATGATGATCATGGAGCCCCGAAGATGGAGATCAATGGAGCTATATGATATTGGCCATATCATGTCACTACTATATAATTGCATGTGATGTTTACTATGTTTATGCATCTTGTTTACTTAGGACGACGGTAGTAAATAAGATGATCCCTTACAACAATTTCAAGAAGTGTTCTCCCCTAACTGTGCACCGTTGCTACAGTTCGTCGCTTCTAAGCACCACGTGATGATCGGGTGTGATGGATTCTTACGTTCACATACAACGGGTGTAAG
Source organism: Triticum timopheevii (assembly GCA_963921465.1). Taxonomy (NCBI): domain Eukaryota; kingdom Viridiplantae; phylum Streptophyta; class Magnoliopsida; order Poales; family Poaceae; genus Triticum; species Triticum timopheevii. The sequence goes on from OY997270.1 coordinate 548,665,149, forward strand.
ACAGATTTACACAGCAAAACACTTAGGGTTAACTTGACAAGCCTAGCATGTGCAGACATGGCCTCGGAACACGGAGACCGAAAGGTCGAGCATGAGTCGTATAGTAGATACGATCAACATAAAATGTTCACCGATGTTGACTAGTCCGTCTCACGTGATGATCGGACACGGCCTAGTTGACTCGGATCATGTAATCACTTAGATGACCAGAGGGATGTCTATCTAAGTGGGAGTTCATAAGATGAACTTAATTATCTTGAACATAGTCAAAAGACCTTTTGCAAATTATGTCGTAAGCTCGCGCTTTAGTTCTACTGTTTAGTTATGTTCCCAGAGAAAATATAGTTGAAAGTTGACAGTAGCAATTATGCGGACAGTAGATAGCTTATGTCCTTAATGCACCGCTCAGTGTGCTGGACCCCAAACGTCGTTTGTGGATGTTGCGAACATCGGACATACACATTTTGATAACTACGTGATAGTTCAGTTAAACGGTTTAGAGTTGAGGCACCAAAGACGTTTTCAAAACATCACGGAACATATGAGATGTTTCGAGGGCTGAAATTGGGATTTCAGGCTCGTGCCCACGTCAAGAGGTATAAGACCTTCGATGATTTTCTTAGCCTGCAAACTAAGGGAGAAAAGCTCAATCGTTGAGCTTGTGCTCAGATTGTCTGAGTGCAACAATCACTTGAATCGAGTGGGAGTTGATCTTCCATATGAGATAGTGATGTTTCTCCAAAGTCATTGCCACCAAGCTACTGGAGCTTTGTGATGAACTATAACATATCAGGGATAGATATGATGATCCTTGAGTTATTCACGATGTTTGACACTGCGAAAGTAGAAATCAAGAAGGAGCATCAATTGTTGATGAAACCACTAGTTTCAAGAATGTCAAGGGCAAGAAAGGATACTTCATGAAACGGCAAATCAGTTGCTGCTCTAGTGAAGAAACCCAAGGTTGAACCCAAACCCGAGACTAAGTGCTTCTGTTATAAGGGGAACAACCACTGGAGAAGAATTACCCTAGATACTTGGTAGATGAGAAGGCTGGCAAAGTCGATAGAAGTATATTGGATATACATTATGTTAATGTGTACTTTACTAGTACTCCTAGTAGCACCAGGGTATTAAGGTACCGGTTCGGTTGCTAAGTGTTAGTAACTCGAAATAAAAGGCTACGGAATAAACGGAGACTAGCTAAAGGTGAGCTGACGATATATGTTGGAATTGTTTCCAAGTTTGATGTGATCAAACATCGCACGCTCCCTCTACCATCAAGATTAGTATTAAACCTGAATGGTTTATTGAATCTCGCCGTAGTGATACACATTTTCATGCCAAAAGATATAAGATAGTAATGATAGTACCACTTACTTGTGGCACTGCCATGTAAGTCATATTGGTGTAAAACGCATGAAGAAGCTCCATGTTGATGGATCTTTGGGCTCACTCATTTTTGAAAAGTTTGAGACATGCGAACCATGTCTATTGGTGTATATGCATGAAGAAACTCCATGCAAATGGACCGTTGGAACTCACTAGATTTTGAATCACTTGAGACATGCAAATCATACCACATGGGCAAGATGACTGAAAAGCCTCGGTTTCAGTAAGATGGAACAAGATAGCAACTTGTTGGAAGTAACTCATTTTGATATGTGCAGTCCAATGAGTGCTGAGGCATGCAGTGAATATCGTTATGTTCTTACTTCACAGATGATTCGAGTAGATGTTGAGAATATTTACTTGATGAAACACAAGTCTGAATTATTGAATGGTTCAAGTAATTTCAGAGTGAAGTAGAAGATCATCGTGACAAGAGGATGAAATGTCTATGATATGATCATAGAGATGAGTATCTGAGTTACAAGCTTTGGCACACAATTATGACATTGTGGAAATTGTTTCACAACTAATACCGCCTGGAACACCATAGTGTGATGGTATGTCCGAACATCATAGTTGCACCCTATTGGATATGGAGCGTACCATGATGTCTCTTATCGAATTACCACTATCGTTCATGGGTTAGGCATTAGAGACAACCACATTCACTTTAAATAGGGCACCACGTAATTCCGATGAGATGACACTGTATGAACTATGGTTTAGAGAAACCTAAGCTGTCATTTCTTAAAGGTTTGAGGTTGCGACGCTTATGTGAAAAAGTTTCAGGCTGATAAGCTCGAACCCAAAGAGGATAAATGCATCTTCATAGGACACCCAAAACAGTTGGGTATACCTCCTAATTCAGATCCGAAAGCAATATGGATTGTTTCTTGAATCGTGTCCTTTCTCGAGGAAAGGTTTCTCTCGAAAGAGTTGAGTGGGAGGATGGTGGAGACATGATATGGTTATTGAACCGTCACTTCAACAAGTGTGTAGCAGGGCACAGGAAGTTGTTCCTGTGGCACCTATACCAATTGAAGTGGAAGCTTATGATAGTGATCATGAAGCTTTGGATCAAGTCACTACCGAACCTCGTAGGACGACAAGGATGCGTACTACTTCAGAGTGGTACGGTGATCTTGTCTTGAAGGTCATGTTGCTAGACAACAATGAACCTACGAGCTATGGAGAAGCGATGGTGGGCCCAAATTCCGACAAATGGTTAGAAGCCATGAAATCCGAGATAGGATCCATGTATCAGAACAAAGCATGGACTTTGGTGGACTTGCCCAATGACCGGCAAGCCATTGAGATAAATGGATCTTTAAGAAGAAGACGGACGTGGATGGTAATGTCACCATCTATGAAGCTCGACTTGTGGCGAAGAGTTTTTCACAAGTTCAAGGAGTTGACTGCGATGAGATTTTCTCATCCGTAGCGATGCTTAAGTCCGTCGGATTCATGTTAGCATAAGCTGCATTTATGAAATCTGGCAGATGGATGACAAAACGAGTTTCCTTACCAGTCTTCGTATGGAAAGGTTGTATGTGATACAAATCAGAAAGTTTTTGTCGATCCTAAGGATGCTAAAAGGTATGCTAGCTCCAGCGATCCTTCCATGGACTGGAGTAAGCATGTCGGAGTTGGAATGTGCGCTTTGATAAGATGATCAAAGATTTTGGGTTTATACAAAGTTTATGAGAAACTTGTATTTCCAAAGAAGTGAGTGGGAGCACTATAGAATTTCTGATGAGTATATGTTGTTGACATATTGATGATCAGAAATGATGTAGAATTTCTAGAAAGCATATAGGGTTATTTGAAAACTGTTTTTCAATGGAAAACCTGGATTAGGCTACTTGAACAATAAGCATCAAGATCTATAAGATAGATCAAAATGCTTAATAGTACTTTCAAATGAGCACGTACCTTGACATGATCTTGAAGGTGTTCAAGATGGATCAGTCAAAGAAGGAATTCTTGCCTGAGATGTAAGGTATGAAGTTAAGACTTAAAATCTCGACCACGGCAGAATAGAGAGAAAGGACGAAGGTCGTCCCCTATGCTTTTATCATAGGCTCTCTACAGTATGCTATGCTGTGTACCGCACCTGTAGTGTGCCTTGCCATGAGTCAGTCAAGGGGTACAAGAGTGATCCAAGAATGGATCACAGGACAGCGGTCAAAGTTATCCTTAGTAACTAGTGGACTAAGGAATTTTCTCGATTATGGAGGTGATAAAGAGTTCGACGTAAAGAGTTATGTCGATGCAAGCTTAACACCTATCCGGATAGCTCTGAGTAGAAATACCGGATACGTATAATGGAGCAACTTTTAGTATAGCTCCAAGTAGAACAGTTATTTGGAATAGCTCCAAATAGAGCGTGGTAGCTACATCTAGGAGATGACATAGAGATTTGTAAAGCACACACGGATCTAAAAGGTTCAGACCCGTTGACTATAACCTCTCTCACAAGCATAACATGATCAAACCCAGAACTCATCGAGTGTTAATCACATGGTAAATGTGAACTAGATTATTGACTCTAGTAAACTCTTTGGGTGTAAGTCACATGGGGATGTGACCTTGAGTGTTAATCACATATCGATGTGAACTAGATTATTGACTCTAGTGCAAGTGGGAGACTGTTGGAAATATGCCCTAGAGGCAATAATAAAAGTATTATTATATTCCTTGTTCATGATAATTGTCTTTTATTCATGCTATAACTGTATTATCCGGAAATCGTAATACACGTGTGAATACATAGACCACAATATGTCCCTAGTGAGCCTCTAGTTGACTAGCTCGTTGTGATCAACAGATAGTCATGGTTTCCTGGCTATGGACATTGGATGTCGTTGATAACGGGATCACATCATTAGGAGAATGATGTGATGGACAAGACCCAATCCTAAGCCTAGCACTAAGATCGTGTAGTTCGTTTGCTAGAGCTTTTCCAATGTCAAGTATCTCTTCCTTAGACCATGAGATTGTGCAACTCCCGGATACCATAGGAATGCTTTGGGTGTACCAAACGTCACAACGTAACTGGGTGGCTATAAAGGTGCATTACAGGTATCTCCGAAAGTATCTGTTGGGTTGGCACGAATCGAGACTGGGATTTGTCACTCCGTGTAAGCGGAGAGGTATCTCTGGGCCCACTCGGTAGGACATCATCATATGCGCAATGTGACCAAGGAGTTGATCACGGGATGATGTGTTACGGAACGAGTAAAGAGACTTGCCGGTAACGAGATTGAACAAGGTATAAGGATACCGACGATCGAATCTCGGGCAAGTACAATACCGCTAGACAAAGGGAATTGCATACGAGATCGATTGAATCCTTGACATCGTGGTTCATCCGATGAGATCATCGTGGAACATGTGGGAGCCAACATGGGTATCCAGATCCCGCTGTTGGTTATTGACCGGAGAATGTCTCGGTCATGTCTGCATGATTCCCGAACCCGTAGGGTCTACACACTTAAGGTTCGATGACGCTAGGGTTATAAAGGAAGCTTGTATGTGGTTACCGAATGTTGTTCGGAGTCCCGGATGAGATCCCGGACGTCACGAGGAGTTCCGGAATGGTCCGGAGGTAAAGATTTATATATGGGAAGTCCTATTTTGGCCACCGGAAAATGTTCGGGATTTTTCGGTATTGTACCGGGAAGGTTCTAGAAGGTTCCGGAGTGGGGCCCACCTGCATGGGGGGCCCACATGAACGTGGGTAGTGGGGGAAAGGCCCCACACCCCTGGTCAAGGCGCACCAAGATCCCCCCTTAGAAGGAATAAGATCATATCCCGAAGGGATAAGATCAAGATCCCTAAAAAGGGGGGATAACAATCGGTGGGGAAGGAAATGATGGGATTTCTTTCCTCCCACCTTGGCCAACGCCCCAATGGACTTGGAGGGCAAGAAACCAGCCCCTCCACCCCTATATAAAGTGGGGAGACGCATAGGAGCTACACACGAAGTTCTGGCGCAGCCCTCCCCCTCTCCCAAGTCCTCCTCCTCTCCCGCGGTGCTTGGCGAAGCCCTGCAGGATTGCCACGCTCCTCCACCACCACCATGCCGTCGTGCCGCTGCTGGATGGAGTCTTCCTCAACCTCTCCCTCTCTCCTTGCTGGATCAAGGCGTGGGAGACGTCACCGGGCTGTACGTGTGTTGAACGCGGAGGTGCCGTCCGTTCGGCACTTGATCATCGGTGATTTGAATCACGACGAGTACGACTCCATCAACCCCGTTCACTTGAACGCTTCCGCTTAGCGATCTACAAGGGTATGTAGATGCACTCTCTTTCTACTCGTTGCTGGTCTCTCCATAGATAGATCTTGGTGATACGTAGGAAATTTTTTGAATTTCTGCTACGTTCCCCAACATCAGCTTCATCAGGGAGTTGATATTTAGATATGGAGTTCCAACAGCATCATCACGGACAATGGGTCAAACTTCAATTCCGAGGAATTCAGGGCCTTCTGCACATCTTAGGGCACACGAGTCGACTATGCTTCAGTCGCTCACCCTCAGTTGAATGGACAAGCAGAACAAGCAAATGGCTTAATTCTCAAAGGGTTGAAACCCCGATTAATGCGTGATCTCAAGCACGCAGCTGGCGCATGGGTCAATGAACTTCCGTCAGTACTTTGGGGATTAAGTACAACACCTAACCGGTCGACTGGGAGAACTCCGTTCTTTTTGGTCTACGGAGCTGAAGCAGTCTTGCCGAGTGACCTGCTTCACAACGCACCTCGAGTCGAACTCTACACTGAAGCTGAAGCAGAGCAAGCCCGGCAGGACGCAGTCGACCTTCTAGAAGAAGAAAGGGAGATGGCCTTGATCCGATCGACCATTTATCAGCAGGGCTTGCGTCGCTTCCATGCCAAAAATGTGAAGAGTCGAGCCTTTCAGGAAGGAGATTTGGTTCTCTTAGTGGATCAGCAGAAGCCACACAAGCTTGCTCCTACTTGGGAAGGCCCCTTCATCGTCACCAAGGTTCTCCACAATGGAGCATACCGTCTTTACAATGTCGAGCACCAGATCGACAAGCCCCGATCTTGGAACGCGGAGCTGCTCCGCCCCTTTTATACTTAAGTATACACTCGGATGAGATGTAATAAAAGTACTTATGTTGTTCATTTTTCAAAGACAATAGTGTTATAATTTTCCCAGTGATTATTGTTACTTTTGTTCACATAAAGGTCCCGCAGTGGGTGGCTTAGCTGCAAATCCGTTTCGCCTAAGTTTGTAAAAAAAATCCTTGACGAGTGGTGAGCCAGCCTCACACTCGGAGGCTTAGCTGCAAATCCGTTTCGTCTAAGTTCAACAAAATCCTACCGAGTGGTGAGCCAGCCTCCCACTCGGGGGCTTAGCTGCGGTCCAAGTACTCGCCTAAGTTCAACAAAATCCTACCGAGTGGTGAGCCAGCCTCCCACTCGGGAACTTAGCTGCAGTCCAGGTACTCGCCTAAGTTTAAACGAAATCCTACCAAGTGGTGAGCCAGCCTACCACTCGGGGGCTTAGCTGCAGTCCAAGTACTTGCCTAAGTTTAAACGAAATCCTATCGAGTGGTGAGCCAGCCTCCCACTCGGGGGCTTAGCTGTAGCATAGCGATCGCCTAAGCACAAATACAACATGCGCTCCGCAAGGAGGACGAGGTGTAGGTCGACTGCTACCCTCTCCTTCCGAGCTACGCCACAAATACAACGTGCGACCCGCAAGAAGGACGAGGTATAGGTCGACTGATACCTTCTTCTTCAGAGGTACGCCACAGAAATCCTACCGAGTGGAGAGCAGACCTCCCACTCGGGGGCTTAGCTGCAGCCCAGTGCTCGCCTAAGTTCTTGAAAATCCTACCGAGTGGAGAGCAGACCTCCCACTCGGGGGCTTAGCTACAGCCCAATGCTCGCCTAAGTTTTTGAAAATCCTACCGAGTGGAGAGCAGATCTCCCACTCGGGGGCTTAGCTGCAGCCCAGTGCTCGCCTAAGTTTTTGAAAATCCTACCGAGTGGAGAGCAGACCTCCCACTTGGGGGCTTAGCTGCAGCCCAGTGCTCGCCTAAGTTTTTGAAAATCCTACCGAGTGGAGAGTAGACCTCCCACTCGGGGGCTTAGCTGCAGTCCAGTGCTCGCCTAAGTTCTTGAAAATCCTACTGAGTGGAGAGCAAGCTTTCCACTCGGGGGCTTAGCTGCGGGCCAGCGCCAGCCTAAGAATGACAAGGTACAGGTCGACTGCAATCTGTGATTCATCCTTACCCGCAAAAGAGCATCTCAAACACCAGCATACAGACCGAGCGAAAGACGATGTTCATTCGGAGGCAGATGCAAACATATTCAATGTCAAATCCAAGTTCAGATAACGTCTTACGGAACTAGAAGTGCTCAGGCACTAAGCCTGTTAAAGTTTATCGGTTACAAAAACCACTCGGCATACTGAGGCAAATTTAAAGCATCAAGCATAGAAGTTTTTTACTCCTCCTGTGGAGGGCTGGAAGGCGCAAAGAACTCGTCCAGGTCGATTCCATCTGCGATCCGAGTGGCAGCAGCGATGAAGGTCTCCATGAAGGATCGGAAGTCATGTTTCTTGGTATTGGCCAGCTTGAGAGCTGCGAGCTTGTCCTCTCGCGCGTCCTTGCAGTGAACACGGACCAGAGATAGAGCAACGTCGGCACCGCACCTGGCAGAAGACTTCTTCCATTCTTGCACTCGACTTGAAACTTCGTTCAGTCGAGTCATCAGAGACTCAAGGTCATTCTGAAGTATTTCTCCTGGCCAGAGTGCTGTGTCGATGCGTGAAGTTGCAACCTTCAACCTTGCAAGATAATCGACAACAGCAGCAACGCGAGACTCGAGTCGGAGCACATTCATGGCGGCTTCATCCTTCACAGGAGAGTTGATGGGATCTAGGCTCGTCTCCAGTCAACCAGTCTCCTCCTCAAAGTACTGGCAGAACTCTATAGACACAACCCCAAAGTTAAGGAAGAAGTTTGGTGGCAAGACCATAATTAAAAAGCCTGTCGGATACAAAGGGTTACCTTCGAGCATGAGGAATAGCTTCTTGGCGAGTCCTCCCAGATAAGCCTCCAGATCATTCTTCTTTCCCACCAATTCGCTGGCCTTGTCACTCAAGGCAATCTTGTCATCCTTCAGTCGACTGACTTCCTTGTTGGCCGTATCAAGAGCAGCTTTCATATTGGTATTCTCTTCGTCAAGCTTGCTGATTGAAGCCAGCTTTTCTTCTGCGAGCATGGTCTTCTCTGAAGCTGCTTTCTTCGCCTTAGCGAGGTCAAGATCCTTCTTCTTCAGAGAATCCCTCAGTTTATCTGCAAAATCACAGTGAGATCAGACTCAGGAATGGACAAGAAACAAAGGCGGTCGTCAAGGTTCTCACCAAACATACCTTTTGCCTCCTCCTTCGCCTTTGTGAATTTCTCCTGGACAAGCTTCAGATCAAGTTCGAGCTGGATATGCTTGTTCTCCAACTCAGTATAACGAGCTGCAAGCTCGCAAGATTTCTGTGAAGGACCAATCGACAAACGTCAAAAATGGGTCACTTCTGAGTGACTAAGAGAAAAATCATAGTATTTCTAAGACTACAGCCGAATAAAAAATTCAACTGTAGTCTCGGGGACTACACCCAGTGGGTGCACTCAGCGTGCCCCCACTAGTTCTATCAGCTAGAGTCGATCAGTCGACCAAAAAAGACAGAAAGGCTAACCACCAGCAGTTAGCCACAGTTTCAAAAAAATGAGACGTGCTCTTCAGACTGTAGTCGAATGCCAGCAGTCGACCACAGTCTCGGAGACTACACCCAGCGGGTGCACTCAGCGTGCCCCCACCGGTTCTACGATTCCATTCGACCAGATCGAGTGAGAAAAAAGTTTAAGACATAAAGACTATGGTCGACTGCCAGCAGTCCACCATAGCCTTGGGGACTACACCCAGTGGGTGCACTCAGCGTGCCCCCACCAATCCAGATATTCAATCGACACACCCAGTGGGTGTACAACAGATACTAAGATTTTCAGAAAAGTTTTTCAGATATCATATCCTAACAGAACAGGCGACGATTGACTAACCTGAACATTACTCTGAAGGGCTGAACTAGCGCCGTAAGCTGCTTGACTGGCATCTCGGATCGCCTTCACTTGCTCCATCATGACCCCCGCCTGGCGTATGGCTTCTTTAGCCGCGCTTGCTTGGTCCTCTGGGACGTGGTGGGTGGAGAAAAGTGAAGGCTGATCAGCACTCGACGACGAAGGGCGAGCACTCGTCAGCGGCACCGCAAAGGATACGGTAGGCCGAGTGACGTTGTCCCCCTCCGCAACCAACGTCTCAGGTGCTGATACAACCTGAGCTGTCTTGCCAGCAGACGCCCTCCTATTCCTCCTCTGCCTCAGTGGTTCCTCGTCATCATCATCAGGAAGATCAATGATGATATTAGGTGGAGCTACAGAAAAGATTCAAAGTTAAAAGTGAAGATCATACTGACTGAAAACAAAATTACAAAGGTCATACCAGGGTTGGAAGTGACTGCATCCTCCATTTCTTGATCTTCAGGTCTGGTCGAGGTGTCAGAAGTAGCAGCACTACAGTTTCAGAAATCAGTCGGTCAGCCAACAAATCGACCAAGAGTAAATCCATGAGAAACAAGAAGACACAAGTTACGTCATTACCCAGAAATAGTGGGAATCACCATCTTCATCTTCGGCAACGCCTTCGTCGGCTTTGACGGCGCCACTCGAGATTGCTTCGGCGCTTTCTCAGTCGGCACCGGAGAGGTTGTCTGAGGACGCTTGGTCGACTGCACAACAGGCGCGACCCCCTTGCCGCGCTCGACTGCAGGGTCATTGGTAAGCTTGGATCTTCTTTCAGAACGGGGAGGCGCGACTTCCTCCTCCTCTTCCTCCTCCTCTTCCTCATCGGAGCCAGCATCTTCATCGCCCTCATCGCCATCCGATTCCCACTCCTCTTGACTTTCACCTCCACTTCCTTCCTCCTCCTCGGTCTGTGCTTGCGCCTCATTGGGCATCGAATACAACTCAGTAGTAGCCTGGAAGACAACAAAACAAGACGAAGGTCAATCGACCGATTTGCAGTGAAACAGAATAAATAAAACAGGATCACAATCGGAGATAAGTGGTCGTACCTTGTCTGGTTCGTAAGTATGGTCGAGTGGTGGGATCCTCCTAGCCCCACGAGGATTATCTTTATTCCCTGTGATGGCAGTCATCCACCTCTCCAGTGTGGCGTCGTTGACCGCCTCTGGATGGACTTGAGTGGTGTCTTCAGTACCACAGTACAGCCACATCGGGTGGCCTCTATATTGGAGTGGCTGAATACGCCGTCAAAGGAAAACCTCCAGAAGATCCATGCCAGTCACTCCGTCCTGAATGAGCTGGACTACACGTTCCATCAGCATTTTAACATGAGCCTTCTCCTCCGGAAGCACCTTCAGAGAAGATGGCTTGTTCACTCGGTCCATGGAGAACGGAGGGAGGCCAGTCGACTGCGCTGGCGTCGACTCATCTTGGCAGTAGAACCAGGTCGACCGCCATCCTCTAACTGACTCGGGAAGGGTCATGGCTGGAAAGGCACTCTTGCTCCTCATCTGGACCCCAAGACCCCCACACATATGGATTACTTGGGTCTTCTCGTCATTCGGATTAGCCTTTTTCACCGTCTGAGAACGACAAGTGAATATGTGCTTGAAGAGGCCCCAGTGCGGCCGACAACCCAAGAAGTTTTCACATAAAGACACGAAAGCGGAGAGGTAGGCAATGGAATTGGGTGTGAAGTGATGAAGTTGTGCCCCAAAGAAATTCAGAAACCCCCGAAAGAAAAGGTTCGGCGGCAGAGAAAACCCGTGATCTATATGGGTGGCTAAGAGCACACACTCACCCTCCAGAGGCTAAGGCTGCCACTCCGTCCCCGGAAGCCTTGCTGACCCGTGGGAGATCAGCCCTTAATTGGCCAGGTCGTCGAGATCCTTTTGGGTGATGGTCGAGCGGATCCAATCCCCTTGGATCCAACCTTGCGGCAGGCTGGACCGCGACGAGGATCCGCCCCGACTGGTCGCTCTCCCCTTCGCCTTCGCCGTCGCCTTCTTCACCCGCTCCAAAGCCGCCGTCTTCTCCTTCACCATTGTCGCCGACGAGGCAGGCACGGAGTAGAGGCGTTGAGCAGGTGGCGAGCGCAGCGGATGAATATGAAGACGGGGGAGGGGAAAATGGGGGCGCACTGTTCAAAAAACCTCTGCCCGGCGCCTTATATGGAGTCGCTTCTGAGTGGCTGACTGGTAGGCCCGGGCAATCCTGTCAAATCTCGCAACAGTCGCGCGAGCGATACGTGGCAAAAAGGCGGCACAGAAATCGAGGCGTCTCTGCCTTATCCCATCCGAGTACCGCGGCCTCCTCCACTTCGCGTGGTTCCCAAAACTCGGATCCCACTAAATCCGCTAACGACAGAGCAACTTGTCAGACGGAAGATCTCCTACGATCCGTCGCTCGGAAATCTTCAAGTTCATAAAGTTCACTCGACAGATATAAAGAATGGATCAAGGCGACTGAAAGAGAAGTTGACACCATCACTAAAAAATCGTTGATCTAGAGTAAGACACATTCACAGCATCAGAAAACAGGTCTGAAAGATTATCAACTCCTTCCTCACTTAAACCTCGATCCATTCAGGGGCTAATGATGAAGTCATGTACCTAGGGTAGGGCCATGGACCTGTCCAAGGTACCCTCCCTAAGGAGATCTTTAGAAGAAGCTGCCTCCCAGTCGACCTAGAGGGACTCCACTCGACGGACTCGAAGACACTCGACCATGAAGACTCACACGACCACCAGGAGTTCAAGAGCCACTCTATATCCAAACGGTCTGTAATTAAGTAGTCTTTATGGCCATAATGACACTTTATGTAAGGCGTTACCAGAAACGCCAGGCCTTAATGTACTTTATGAAGGAAATATGCCCTAGAGGCAATAATAAAGTTATTATTTATTTCCTTATTTCATGATAAATGTTTATTATTCATGCTAGAATTGTATTAATCGGAAACATAATACATGTGTGAATACATAGACAAACACAGTGTCACTAGTATGCCTCTACTTGACTAGCTCGTTTATCAGAGATGGTTATGTTTCCTAGCCATGGACAAAAGAGTTGTCATTTGATTAACGGGATCACATCATTAGGAGAATGATGTGATTGACATGACCCATTCCGTTAGCTTAGCACTTGATCGTTTAGTATGTTGCTATTGCTTTCTTCATGACTTATACATGTTCCTGTAACTATGAGATTATGCAACTCCCGTTTACCGGAGGAACACTTTGGGTACTACCAAACGTCACAACGTAACTGGGTGATTATAAAGGAGTACTACAGGTGTCTCCGAAGGTACATGTTGAGTTGGCGTATTTCGAGATTAGGTTTTGTCACTCCGATTGTCGGAGAGGTATCTCTGGGCCCTCTCGGTAATGCACATCATTATAAGCCTTGCAAGCAATGTGACCAATGAGTTGGTTACGGGATGATGCATTACAGAACGATTAAAGAGACTTGCCGGTGACGAGATTGAACTAGGTATTGGATACCGACGATCGAATCTCGGGCAAGTAACATACCGATGACAAAGGGAACAACGTATGTTGTTATGCGGTTTGACCGATAAAGATCTTCGTAGAATATGTCGGAGCCAATATGGGCATCCAGGTCCCGCTATTGGTTATTGACCGAGAATAGTTCTAGGTCATGTCTACATAGTTCTCGAACCCGTAGGGTCCGCACGCTTAAGGTTTCGATGACAGTTATATTATGAGTTTATGAGTTTTGATATACCGAAGGAGTTCGGAGTCCCGGATGAGATCGGGGACATGACGAGGAGTCTCGAAATGGTCGAGACGTAAAGATCGATATATTGGACGACTATATTCGGAGTTCGGAAAGGTTCCGAGTGATTCGGGTATTTTTCGGAGTACCGGAGAGTTACGGGAATTCGCCGGGGAGAAGTATTGGGCCTTATTGGGCCCTGCGGGAAAGAGAGAGGGGCTGCCTAGGGCAGGCCGCGCGCCCCCCCATGGCCTAGTCCGAATTGGACTAGGGGGAGGGGCCGCACCCCCTCCTTCCTTCCCTTCTCTCTTCCCCTTCCTAGTCTCCTACTCCTACTACATGGAAGGACTCCTAGTTGGACTAGGAAAGGGGGAATCCTACTCCCGGTGGGAGTAGGACTCCCCATGGCGCGCCCCTCCTAGGGCCGGCCTCCTCCTCCCTCCCTCCTTTATATATGGGGGCAAGGGGCACCCCATAGACACACAAGTTGATCTACGGATCGTTCCTTAGCCGTGTGCGGTGCCCCCTTCCACCATATTCCACCTCGGTCATATCGTCGCGGAGTTTAGGCGAAGCCCTGCGCCGGTAGAACATCATCATCGTCACCACGCCGTCGTGCTGACGGAACTCATCTCCGGAGCTCGGCTGGATCGGAGGCCGGAGATCGTCCTCGAGCTGAACGTGTGCTGAACTCGGAGGCTCCGTACGTTCGGTGCTTGGATCGGTCGGATCGTGAAGACCTACGACTACATCAACCGCGTTGTCATAACGCTTCCGCTTACGGTCTACGAGGGTACGTGGACGAACACTCTCCCCTCTCGTTGCTATATCATCGCCATGATCTTGCGTGTGCGTAGGAGTTTTTTTTTGAAATTACTACGTTCCCCAACACTTTAAGCCCTCCGCTACGTGGGCCGGCTGGGGTCCTGGCAGACTTTATATAAGCCACCCCCCTCCACTGGCAGAAGGGTTGGCACCCCTGTAACTCATACGCATATAATCCAGTCGACCGCCTCCGGGCTCCGAGATGTAGGGCTGTTACTTCCTCCGAGAAGGGCCTGAATCGTAAATCCCTTGCGTATACAACTACTCCATAGCTAGGATCTTGCCTCTCCATACCTACCCCCTATTCTACTGTCACTCTTAGTTCTACGACAGCCGCCGCATGGCTTGGCCGCACCTCCGCTTCATCCACCTCGACTCACAGTTGCGCGCCCGGCGAGTAGTCGTTCCCGCCCGATGAACTCCGCAAGGAGCCTCCACCGCCGCCGTCCCAACGAACGGATCTGGCGTCCAAGGCGCAACGGGGGCTCCCACCAACCGAGGAGGGTGCAAGAGAAGGCCTCGCCGCTGCCTACCGCCGCACGGGCTTTGCCCATGCCGGCCACCGGCAGCAGCGAGGGAGAGATCGACGGAGAGAGCCCCTGCGTTCACTACGATTCCGCCGCCCGTGTCGCCCAAGCGGACGACGCGGGGGGGGGGGGGGGGGGGGGGATATGGCTTCAAATCCTTGTGAATTGAACACCCAATGCAGTATTTATGTTATTTTAATATTGAAATTTACTTTTTAGCAAGCATTCTATCCCCGTGACATTTTCTACCAAGTATTCCCTTGTCCCCGTGACACTTTTTTCATAAGTTATTTTTGTCCTCGTGACATCTTTTACGGATCCAAAACATTATTGCATATTTTACAAAAAAACAGACGGTCCCAAGGGGAGATCTTAATTCTATATGAACTTTGTTTTTGCTAACCACATGTACCACTGTAGGAACGGCCGGCGAAGCCGGCGCCGGTTCCCGGGATGGTGGCGGCGGGGCGAGACGGCTCCCTTTCGGTGGTGAGAGTCCGGATCTGAGGCGGCGGCCTCGCTGGTGCAGACGGCGCTCCCCCGGCGGCGGGGAGTGCTCGTCGGTGAGGTAGGCCGGGTCCCCTCGGTTGCGCGGGCAGCGAGGTCCCGGTGGGCGCTGGTCATGGCGCGGGGAGGCCCCGGGCTCCCCGCGTCAGATCGGAGGCGATCCTGGTCCGCTCGTGATGCATGACCTCCGGCCGGCCTGGATCTCCGGCGTACTCGCGCCTGCGGATGTTGTGGCTGGTTCGGAGGTGGCGGCAGGGTGCTTGGCCGGGGGAAACCCTTGGCCGCCGGTGGCGGTCACGGCGTCGACGGCGTCCCGGACGCCATTCCCTCCTTGGTGGCGGCGCCGAGGCTAAACCTCCCCTGCCTCCCTCCTTCCCCTGCGCCCGGGTGAAAACCCTAGCCCCGGTGGCTAAGCGGCGGCGGCGCCACAGCGTCGTCACCTTCTTGAAGGCGCCGACTTGGGCATGGGGATGCTGGGTGTGCATGGTGAGCTTGTCTGGTTCCTGGTGGCGGCCTGCCTGATCTGCTGCGTCGCAGCTCCTTGCAGTGTCTCGGGGCTGCGGTGCTTCTCTTCGGCCGTGTCTCCTATGGGGACCTCGCCCTTCCTCACCCTGTACATGTCGTGGTGGAGCGGTACTTCATCTCACTCATTGATGGCGGAGAAGATCGGTGGCATGGCGCTGTGGAGGCTCGCTGCCCGATGCGCGGAGATGGACTCGCGTAGGAGGAGGTTGCTGTCTGGCGTCATGGTGACGTCGATGGCAGAGTGGCCAGACAAGGTAGAAGCCTCAATATGATCTGAAGACGGACCTGTGAAAGATGGTGGCGACGACACACGAGTGCGTCTGACCGGATTGTGCCCCAGACCCGGTATGTGGCTCGGCTGGGGCTTTCGAATAGGTTTCGGTTTCCGGCCTTTTGATGTTAGGCTTAGGTGAGTGGTTTGGGTAGTGGCCCAGCTAGCACCCCTTCATCATTTTGGATAGGAGTAGCGGCATGTGTTACCAAGATGGTGGATTCAGACTCATTGTTGTAATATTTTGTAAGGTCCTCGAGAATAATTAATAAAGTGATCGTATGCATCTCCCAGATGCAGAGGCCGGGGGTCATCCTCCTTTTCTAAAAAAAACCACATGTACCACGCGGCATCCCAAGGGGAGATCTTTATCACCTAATTTAATTCCATTTCAAATTTTGGCCAAATGAACGTGAGAAATAGTCTCATATTCTCCCAATATCAGCTCAAAAAACAAATCCGATACATTTTTCAAGAAAAAATAAACTCAACACACAACTTTCTTTTAGATGCCAGATACATTGATAATGTATGAAACTGTAATTCTTTTCTGGACGGGAATCAAACTGTAGCTCTTGATTAAATCTGCTACTACGTGGCAAAAACATATAAATATCTAGAGAAAAGAAGTACTGACTCGAATTGCGTAATGCTAAACAATATAGTACCATCTCCGTTCATACTATAGATGTTTTTTGACACTAGTGAAGTGTTAAAAAATATCTTCCATTATGGAAAGGAGGGAGTAACTGTGAAGACTTTATTCGCACGGTCGCAGTGGCTGCTCCTCCAGTTGATCGACAGTGGATCAGTGGACGTTGACGGCGAGCTTCATGCCGTCCTGGCAGTGGCCCTCGATGCCGCAGATGAAGAGCCACTGCCCGGCCTGCGTCAGCGACACCTTGTCGTCGCCGGTGGTCAGCGTCGGCGCGTTGCTCGGCACGGTGCACGCCGCGAAGCTCTGCGCGTCCACCAACACCACGTTGTGCTCGGCCTCACCCAACGAGTACAAAAACTCTGCACGCACGGACGAAAATGGATCAACCCGATGTACCAACGCCGATCATGCATGCATGCATGCAAGGTTGCTGCCCCGAGACGAGAGACGTACCGAGGGTGTCGCCGACTCTGAACTTCTTGCCGCTGGCCCAGGCGCGGTAGTCGATCCCGACGTCCCACCCGGAGTCGTCGCCGACCGTGTACGACGCCGCGGAGGCCGTCGCCGGGAGCAAGGCGGCCACGGCGACGACGACGGCCATGGCGGCGAGCGCGACCTTAGGAGAGACCATTACTGTAGGCGACGGGGAGGCGTGCGCAAGTACGGTGGTTCGATCGGTATGTTGGAGGTTGCGTTGTGTGTGTTCGCGTATCGGCTTCGTGGCGCGTGTACATATAGTGGTTGCCATGGGATCCGGTGACTTTGGCCGGTTTGGAACACGACAAGCCGTTCACGGTGTGATCGATGCAGAAATAAAGCACGTACGTACAGCCAACGATGCGCAACTGGCCGCGCAAGCTGGGCTCTCGGTGGCAAGGAAGGAGTGGGCAGGGGAATTCCTGTGTTTTTTACGGCCGGACGAGATAACATTGGTTTCGTCCTCCTTTTCTGAAACATGGGCCAAAGTTTGGCCGCATTTTATTGATTATAAGAAGGTTTAGAATTACAACTCTCACCCGACGGCGCAAATACATGCAAGGATTACCCTCGCAGCATGATCAACCTCAGGTATTTGTCCCTGGCGATGCCCCAAAGTGACGCCTCGCGCTTGATGATGACGTATATCGTCGTTGGCAAGGTGTAGGTGTTTCGAAAGACCCGAGCATTTCTCTTGTTTCAGATATCTCAAGACGTGAGAATCACCAAGGATGCAACAACATTCCTTCGTTGGCCGTTGATGTGGATCACAGTGGACCATCATTGAGGCAGACTTTTGAAGTTTGGCCAATCATCGAAGGACATGTCATGGATGCCGATCCAATCTCTGACCATCACCCAGATGCGCTCAGAGTATCGGCACCTGGACAGAATGTGTGCGGCCATCTCCGGAACTCTTTTGCAAAGTTGGCATTGACCACAGTTATGACACCCCCCTTGTTGCAAGCGGTCAACAGTCCAAAATTTTTTTTTTGCAGGATTAGCCAGACAAATAATTATAGATTCGGCGGCGCCGAATTGCTCTAGACTGCGGCCTTCAAGGTTGAGGGGAGGGGGGGGGGGGGGGGGAAGATTCCAAAGGGAATAGAATTCTAGCAGGTGATTAGCATTAAGCCCGGCGCGGAAGAAGTATAAACCTTAGTAATCCACTCGTCCCCCATGAGGGCCTTATTGGCAGAGCCACTCTTGATCTTGGACAGCTCAAAAATTGAGGGGGCAATAACCTTTGGGTTTGCACCGTTCATTCATGGGGCATGCCAAAACTTGGTTTCATCCCATCCTCACAATTAATGGTGGTGCATTTGTAGAAAAGGTCCCTGTCCTCGTCATCGCGCGGAGTTCCAAAGCCAACCCAAGCCCTCGAGGGGTCCTTCCACTCTAACCATGGCCACTTCAATCGAAGAGCTCTCAGAATATTTTCGACGTTGAGAATTCCCAACCCCCCAAGAGCATTCGGTTGGCAAATAATGTCCCGTCTCACCTTGCTTTTCCCTCCCGAGATCTTGTTCGTTTCCACACAAAGAAAGGATCGCTGAAGCTTGGTAATGGGTTTTGTCGTACCCTTTGGAAGGATGAGAGGGGTGAGGTGGTAAATAGCTTGAGTAGTGATGGATGTTTTTGACCAAAGTGCAGTGGTTGACGGAGGTGAAAAAAATTCAATGCCCACATCCTCTTACTAGTAATCTTGTCGATTAGGAATTGGAAGTGGACCCCTCACAATTTATGGACGGTTGAGAGGTAGCCCAAGGTATCGCATAGGGAAGCTCGTGATTGTTACCAGGAATCCCTCCATCATGCCCGACATATTTTTGCCATCACAATAGTGTAGGAGTACTTACCTATGGAGTGGACACAACACACGAAAGCGATCATGGACAAGCATGCGCCGATGCATACAGTTCACTCCTGCAAAGAGGCTATTCTATTCATTTGATTTCTGTTAAGAAAAAGACGGCAATAAAAATATAGTATAAGAGCTCGATGTTACAATGGAGAAATATAATTTGTAATAAAAGCTTTTTATTAAACTACAAAAAATGTAGCTTTTACTTCAAATTGCGTAAAAATAGTCTATGGGAAAAATACATGGTTTCCAGTTCTTGTGAATTGAATACCCAAGGAAAAAGTCCAAAATAAACCTTGAACTTGTGGACGAAGGCTAAAACGAACCCTGAAATCTCAATCCCTGAAATCAGCACACTGAACTCTCTGATCCCGGTCTATTTTGAACCTTGAGAGGATTTAGCTGGTATTCGCTGAATTGGGCCGGCCTGTTAGTAGTTGCTTGCGCTGCTTTGTTTTTTCTTTTTTACACAAGTCTAATTATTTTCAATACCCTATGTATATTTTTAGAGCAGACATAAAATATGTTTTGGTACACTTTTCACATTTTCCTAATACATTACGTACAATTTTTTAATATGCATGTTTTCAGTACTTTTTTGAATACACGGTAATATTTTTCCAGATACATGTTATACATTTTCTTAACGACAAACAACATTTCATAAACTACACGAACATTTTTAAAATTGTATACAATTTTTTCAAACATTTTTAAAATTGTATGCATTTTTTTCAAACACATGTCACATATAGTCTTTTAAGGGTATGACCCATTTTTCTACACATGCAACCATTTTTTTACACTGTATATACTTTTTTTAAATGTCACAAGCACAGTTTTTGAATCACATGAATATTATTTTACGTTGTACATTCTTTTTGAAATGCCACATACATTTATCTAAACTCGTGATATTTTTTAGATGTCACAAACATTTTCTTTACACATTTGTTCAGGTTTCAAAAAAAAATCCCAGTTTTATAATTTCCAAAAAGTGTTCGCAGTTTCAAATTTTCTTTAGGTTTCAAAAATATTTATGTTTCAAAAAGTGTTCGCTTTTTCAAAATTGATTGCTTTTTCAAAAAATTGTTGTTTTCTTAAAGTATTCAGGATCTTCAAAAAGTGCTCCCACATTATAAAATGTCTGGACATTTCCAAAATTGTTTTTGATTTGAATATTTGTTTGCCCCTAAAAAAATGTTTTCAAAGTTCAACTCTTCGGTGTGTGCTTAAATACATCGGGCCTTTATTATATCACTCGTTAGTTGTGTGTATTTTTGGCTAGCGGGATGAGCTCGACTCAGCCAGGTCCCAAGTTCGATTCAGCCTGAGACGTTTTGTTACTTCGCGCTTTAATGAACAGAAGGCTTTTTACGTCTCGCGCATTAAGGGAAAAAAAACTCCCTTCATGCCTGATGGGCCGGCCCAGTTGAGTGCATAGCCAACAATCCCGGGATTTAACATGCCATGTTGACAATCCCTGTTTGGGAACTCACTCAAGGTTGAAAATAGACTGGGATCTGAGAGTTCGGTGTGCTGATTTCCAGGATTTGAAGTTTAGGGTTCGATTTAGCTTTCGTCTACTAGTTCAAGGTTTATTTTAGACTTTTTCCAATACCCAATGCCATATATGATTTCATAAAAGGTTCATGCACACGTGAAGACACCGACCACCTCTTCTTGAACTGTCAAAACTATGCGGATTTGGTTCTAGCTGGGAATCACACATCCCTCCACTTCCAAGGCATGTCGAGCACATCAGCACCATTGAAACTCGATGATTACATTAGGCACGTGGTCCTCCTTCCTATACTTTGAAAGAATTAGGACGCAAGAAACGTTGCAGTTTTTCGAAACTCCAGCCACCCTAGTTTGGTCACAGTTAGAATTTTTTGTTCAAACCTTGATTTATTGATGCACGGGTTTAAATAATGAAACGACAAGATTGCCACCTGCTCCGGTGAGACTGCCTCTTAGTTAAACTACATGGAAAGTGGAAAGATGTAGACTTTATTTCAAATTGCATACAAAATGACCTATGGGAGGAAAATAATGTTTCCAATCCTTGTGGACTGGACACTCAATGCCATTTGTGGTTTCCAAAACTGGTTCTTGCACCTTCGAAAATACTGATCACCTCTTCTTCGACTGTTCGAAAGCAATCAGATTGAGCATCACCTGGACATCATGCCGCCTTCCCGCTTGTAAGACCCGTCGAGCAGATCAACACCTTCAAACATCGTTGATTCCACTAGGTAAGAGTTCGTCCTTTCTATACTTTGAAAGACTTGGGACTTGAGAAATTCTACAGTTTTCGATGAGTCAATGCATATAGATCAATGCTGCTAAGGGGCTATTAAGTTCCTATGTTTCCTTTTTAAAGAAAAAGAAGGAAATGAATAAAATCATGTAAGAGCTCAATTTACAACGAAGAAAAATAATTTGAAATAAATTTTTTTTGTTAACCAAAAAAACATGTAATTTTTACTTGAAGTTGCATAAAAATATAGTTTGGGGGGGGGGGGGGGGGGGAGAGTTATGGTTTTTAGTTCTTGTGAGATGAACACCGTCCCAGTGCCATATGTGGTTTTCATAAATGGTTCATCCACCTCCCAGGACACCGATTGCCTCTACCTCAACTATCCGAAAGCAACGCGGATTCGGCTCCAGTTGGACATCACGCTGCCCTCCCGCTTCCAGGACCTGTCAAAAAGATCAACACCGTCAAACATAGATGACTAGAGGTCATCCTTTCTATCCTATGGAAATTTAGGACTCCCACACAAGTTCAGTCACCATTAGAAAAGTTTGTTCAAACTTTATTTGTGGGTGCATCGGTTTAATGAAATGAACAATAAGGTTGCTGCCCTCATGGTGAGACAATCTCTGTTCACACAATAGCTAAACTATAGGAAAAAGAAAAAGATGTAGACTTTATTTCTAATTACATACAAAATAGCCTACCGGGGGGGGGGGGGGGGTCCAGTCCTTGTGAACTGAACACTGAATGCCTTGTTTATGCTATTTAATTCTTAAAATTTACTTTTTGGCAATACTTTTATGCATGTGAAACTTTTTAACCTAGTTTTTCTTGTCACCGTGATACATTTTTGCAAGTTTTTTTTTTGCCATTGAGACATTTTTTATGGTGTTGTTCTACATAATTTTACACAAAATCTTAGAAATTGGTAGAATTTGCTGAAATTTCATAGGCTTTGATATAATACCCAAATGAACATGAATTTGAGTTGCCCACCTGCAGCTCGGCTATCAGTCAATCTAATGATTGGGGCATGCTTTCTTTTGGAGATATGCTAATGATTTCAAGGAGAGCATGCCTAAGAGATAAATGAGGCAAGATTTCCTAATAAAGTAAAATTTATCACGAGGTCATAACTAGAAGTTATGGACTATATTTCATATGAACAACAAGATCTATTTTATATCTGGTTTTTTAGAGTTGACCAAAATAACTAAACTTGTTAGGAGTAGGAAGTGTAATGTAACTTATTTATCTTTGGAATCTAATTAACAAAAGAGCGTTTAGTTCTGAGTTCTGAGGGAGAACTTTTTTACAAGTTTGTCATGGAAAATACTAGTTAGTTACAAATATAATCATTCAAAACATATATTCGCTAAACGATTAATAAGATAATACATAGCTCGTATAGATAGTTTCGCATACGTGCACGCCAAGTTATTCTTAGGGTAAGGGCGCACCAACTTATTCTTTCCCCATCCAGAGGACTTCGGCAAGGATGCCCGATATCTCCATATTTGTTTCTCCTTTGTGCCGAGGGCTTCTCGTCTCTCTTGAAGAACTATGGCAACTATATTGACAGAGGTATTCGAGTAAACTTCATAGCCCCATGGGTGAACCATCTCTTGTTCGCCGACGATAGCCTTATCTTTATCAAGGCGAACATGGAAGGTGCAACAAGACTTAATCAGATTCTTCAGATCTATGGTGATGCTTCCGGACAATGCGTAAACAGAAGTAAGAGTGCAAAATCAATAGTGGTACGTTTGAACATTTGGGCGATCGAGCTAGAGGAAAAATGCAAGGCTGGTCCGAAACGTTTGTTTGCATGCGCCGGCCGGGAAGCTCTAATCAAGTCTATTGTTCAGGCAATTCCTACTTTCAGCATGAACTGCTTCCTGCTGACAAAGGAGGTGTGCAAAGGCCTCACGTCCAGCATGGCGAAATTCTGGTGGGGAAGCTCCCTAGACAAGCGATCCTTGCACTGGATTTCCTGGGACGAGCTGGCCACGCCCAAGTGCAAGGGCGGAATGGGTTTCCGCGATCTCCGTATGTTCAACTTGGCTTTACTAGGGAAGCATGGATGGCGATTTATGATGAACCCGAACTCCCTATGTGCCAAGGTGATGAAAGGAAGATATTTCCCAGACACAGATTTCCTACATGCTTCGATTCCCAAATCCTCATCTGCCACTTGGCGGGCAATTGTGGCGGGCCGTGAAGCATTGCAGACTGGACTGGTGAAACGAATAGGCGACGGATCGTCCACATCAATATGGGAGGATAAATGGATTCCTTCCACCATCAAGATGTCTCCTCTGTTCCGTCCAGCTAACACCATGGTGGAAACCGTGAGTGAACTGATAGACCCACTGAGCTGGACATGGCGGACAGAGCGGGTTCGAGAGATCTTCATCGCGCCGGATGCCGCAGCCATTTTGAACATTGCATTGCGGCACGGTGGGGGTGATGACATCTATGCATGGGCATTTGAGAAGACAGGCATTTACTCTGTTAAATCGGCGTATCGTGCTCTCGTGAATCAAAAAGAGCGACAAGCTCTAGATGAGGGGCAAGTTACTGGCACTTCAGTGGATCAACAACATGTGTGGAATGCTATTTGGAAACTCAAAGTAGTCCCTAAGGTCAAGGTGTTTTGGTGGCGGGTGATGAGAGGTCTCTTACCGGACGAGTGCACTCTTAAACGCCGCCACATGAAGCAGATTAGCACCTGCAAGGTTTGTTTGGCAAGAGAAGAAGATCTGGAGCATGCACTTATGCTCTGCTCACATGCACGCCGGTTCTGGGAGGAAACCCGGCTGCTCTTCGACATCAATCTGCCAAGGCTGCACCCACACACATGGCGCAAGGACATTTTATGTGATCAACGTTTTTCTGAGAAGGAAAGAGCGATCCTTGTCACGGTGATGTGGGCAATTTGGACATCCCGAAATCGGCTAACACACGAACGGGATGGTATTGATCCTGTCTTCTCAGTAAGACGGATACGCGAGGATCTAGCTCTACTTGAGCTACCGAAGCAGCAAGTCTCTATGTTGCCAGGTTTTGGATGGCGGCCGCCCGACGATGGATACATGAAAATCAACACTGACGCTGCCACACACCTCGATGTTGGCAACGCAGGGGCGGGCGGTGTCGCTCGCTCGACATCGGGCTTCAAGGGTGCATGGTGCAAGCCGATCCCGGGGGTGACAGATCCTCTCATCGCGGAGGCTCTTGCGCTCAAGGAAGGAGTATTACTTGCAACACTACGAGGCTACACGCATGTGATCATGGAGACCGACTGTCTAGAGGCAGTAAACCTCTGGAACTCTCGCTACACCGATCGCTCGGTGATAGCACCTATCCTAGATGAAATAGGAGAGCTAGCTTTTAGCTTTACTTCTTTTACTGTTCAACATGTAATGAGATCAGCGAACGGTCCAGCACATCTGTGTGCGAAGCGTGCTTGTACGCTTTCTGTGACTGAGAGCTGGTTAGACTCTACTCCACCGTTCCTGATCAGCAGCCTTCTGGCTGACTGCTCATCGAGCACGTTTGTTGAATAAAGCTCTCTAAGTTTCCCTGCAAAAAACCCAATATATTCTAGGGTGCTTGTGCGCCTTGTAACCGTCCAATATACATGTGCGCCAAGTTATGTTATTCCTAAGGTAAGCACGCGCCAACTTATTTCTAGGATGCGTGCG
Source organism: Triticum timopheevii (assembly GCA_963921465.1). Taxonomy (NCBI): domain Eukaryota; kingdom Viridiplantae; phylum Streptophyta; class Magnoliopsida; order Poales; family Poaceae; genus Triticum; species Triticum timopheevii. The sequence continues at coordinate 548,690,011 of OY997270.1, forward strand.
CGCCTTGTAACCGCTCAATATACATGCGCACCAAGTTAAGTTATTTCTAAGGTAGCACGCGCCAACTTATTTCTAGAGTACGTGCGGACCTTGTAACCGCCCAATATACGTGTGCGCCAAGTTATTTGGTTGTTGAGACCGCATCCATATATAACTGAAACACAATGTTTTCTGTAGACATGGATTGTACAGGGACCATAATTAAGGAGAGCTTGCTAAGATACAAATTTAACAACATGAATTCGAGATGATCTCTTTCCTAAAGTTGAAATGGTAGTCAGATCAAGAAAGGGACAGGTACCGCTAGTAGTACGATACAACAACAACATGCATGAAATTATCCCACAAAACAAAACATGAAATCGTTTCCTAAATTGGCTTGCGATCGATACCATCTGGTAGGCAGTTGACATGGAGTATCCCCGGCGAGAGGATTACACACGCTATGGGTTTCAGGCGGGGCGGACGCCGTCCCTCTTGGCGATGAGAAGGCACGGACCCAGCTCAGGCGGCCACCGGAACGCCCAGACCTCGACGCCGTCGCCCGCCTTCAGGCCGCAGAACTCCATGAAGCGCCTGTACCTCCATCCGTTGATCACGGTGCAGCCGCTGCGGTGGAACTTGTTCAGCTTCAGCTGCTCAGACACGCCATGTCCCCGGCCGCTGCTCACGTAGACGGACAACGGCACCCCCGTGTACGTCGTCGGCCTGGCTCTTTCGTCGGGGATCCTCATCCTCTTTGCCTGCCGCTCGGTATTGTTGAAGCCGCAAGCCGCGATTTTGACGGGGTTGAAGAAGGCGCGGAGGCGGGCGTCTGTGCTGGCCGGGTGGAGGAAGCGGGCCAATATACAAACACCAACAAGGAAAGGAGAAGGAAAAGTCAGGGAGGCGAGTTGGTGCATTGCAAGGAAACCCGCTACGAATGCTCGACTCGAATCCGCTACGGGACGAAAACCGGAGAACACATCTACAGATGATAGTATCAAACCCAAAGACAAATGACAACCAGCAAGTCTGTCAACACTATTGACCAGGAGACCCTAACAAAAGACAACCAACCTACCATCACCCGGGAGAACCTATTAAGTGTGCACAATCCATCATCACTTCATATAAGCTTCGAGATCAACAACGCACACTCCTGTGGCCTGCCCCGTGCCCAATGCAGCTATTACGGGCTTCAACAATGCCTTTATGTGGCTTCTTTCATCATCACACGGACGCCCTCCTAGAACACATCCTTATCAGCATTCTTAAGAAGACCTGCCCAATACAACATAAATAGCACATGGTAAAACGGCCTCAAAAGGAGAGCGAACATGTCCATCAAAGGTTACTTTGTTTCTCAGGGTCCAAATGCCCTAGCACACAATAGTAATGCACATCAAGTGTACTTATGCCTCCGACCCCCACCCCCCTCCCCAATTAGCACGCGGACGCCTTCATGAAGGAAATATGCCCTAAAGGCAATAATAAAGTTATTATTTATTTCCTTATTTCATGATAAATGTTTATTATTCATGCTACAATTGTGCTTCTGACCCCCACCCCCCCTCCCCAATTAGCACGCGGACGCCTTCATGAAGGAAATATGCCCTAAAGGCAATAATAAAGTTATTATTTATTTCCTTATTTCATGATAAATGTTTATTATTCATGCTAGAATTGTATTAACCGGAAACATAATACATGTGTGAATACATAGACAAACATAATGTCACTAGTATGCCTCTACTTGACTAGCTCGTGAATCAAAGATGGTTAAATTTCCTAGCCATAGACATGAGTTGTCATTTGATTAACGGGATCACATCATTAGGAGAATGATGTGATTGACTTGACCCATTCCGTTAGCTTAGCACTTGATCGTTTAGTATGTTGCTATTGCTTGCTTCATGACTTATACATGTTCCTATGACTATGAGATTATGCAACTCCCATTTACCGGAGAAACACTTTGTGTGCTACCAAATGTCACAACGTAACTGGGTGATTATAAAGGAGCTCTACAGGTGTCTCCGAAGGTACTTGTTGAGTTGACGTATTTCGAGATTAGGATTTGTCACTCGATTGTCGGGGAGGTATCTCTGGGCCCTCTCGGTAATGCACATCACTATAAGCCTTGCAAGCAATGTGACTAATGAGTTAGTTGCGGGATGATGCATTACATAACGAGTAAAAAGACTTGCCGGTAACGAGATTGAACTAGGTATTGAGACACCGACGATCGAATCTCGGGCAAGTAACATACCGATGACAAAGGGAACAACGTATGTTGTTATGCGGTTTGACCGATAAAGATCTTCGTAGAATATGTGGGAGCCAATATGAGCATCCAGGTTCCGCTATTGGTTATTGACCGGAGACGTGTCTCGGTCATGTCTACATAGTTCTCGAACCCGTAGGGTCCGCACGCTTAAAGTTTGATGACGGTTATATTATGAGTTTATGTGTTTTGATGTACCGAAGGAGTTCGGAGTCCCGGATGAGATCGGGGACATGAAGCGGAGGCTCGGAATGGTTGAGACGTAAAGATCGATATATTGGACGACTATATTCGGACTTTGGAAAGGTTCCGAGTGATTCGGGTATTTTTCGGAGTACCGGAGAGTTACGGGAATTCGCTGGGGAGTATATGGGCCTTATTGGGCCATACGGGAATAGAGGAGAGAGGCCAAAAGGAAGGAGGCCTGCGCCCCCCCCTCTGGTCCGAATTGGACAAGGGGTGCAGCCCCCTTTTTCTTCTCCCTGTCCTCCTCTTTCCTTCTCTCCTACTCCAACAAGGAAAGGAGGAGTCCTACTCCTGGTGGGAGTAGGAATCTCCCCTTGGCGCGCCCTCCTCCTTGGCCCGCCGCCTCCCCCTTGCTCCTTTATATACGGGGGCAGGGGGGCACCCCAAAGACACAACAATTGATCATTGATCTCTTAGCCGTGTGCGGTACCCCCTCCTGTTGGGGAACGTAGTAATTTCAAAAATTTCCTACGCACACGCAAGATCATGGTGATGTATAGCAACGAGAGGGGAGAGTGTTGTCCACGTACCCTCGTAGACCGTAAGCGGAAGCGTTATGACAACGCGGTTGATGTAGTCGTATGTCTTCACGATCCGACCGATCCAAGCACCGAACGCACGACACCTCCGAGTTCTGCACACGTCCAGCTCGATGACGTCCAACGGGCTCCAATCCAGTGAAACGTCGGGGATGAGTTCCGTCAGCACGGCGGCGTGGTGACGATGATGATGTTCTACCGACGCAGGGCTTCGCCTAAGCACCGCAATGATATGACCGAGGTGGAATATGGTGGAAGGGGGCACCGCACACGGCTAAGGAACGATCCGTAGATCAACTTGTGTATCTATGGGGTGCCCCCTGCCCCCGTATATAAAGGAGTGAAGGAGGGGAGGGCCGGCCCTCTCTATGGCGTGCCTAGGGGAGTCCTACTCCCACCGGGAATAGGATTCCCCCTTTCCTAGTCCAACTAGTAGACCTTCCAAGTAGTAGGAGTAGGAGACAAGGAAGGGGAAGAGAGAAGGGAAGGAAGGAGGGGGTGCGGCCCCTCCCCTAGTCCAATTCGGACTAGGCCATGGGGGGGGCCTACCCTAGGCAGCCCCTCTCTCTTTCCCGTATGGCCCAATAAGGCCCAATACTTCTCCCCGGCGAATTCCCGTAACTCTCCGGTACTCCGACAAATACCCGAATCACTCGGAACCTTTCCGAACTCCGAATATAGTCGTCCAATATATCAATCTTTACGTCTCAACCATTTCGAGACTCCTCGTCATGTCCCCGATCTCATCCGGGACTCCGAACTCCTTCGGTACATCAAAACTTATAAACTCATAATAAAACTGTCATCGAAACCTTAAGCGTGCAGACCCTACGGGTTCGAGAACTATGTAGACATGACCTAGAACTATTCTCGGTCAATAACCAATAGCGGAACCTGGATGCCCATATTGGTTCCTACATATTCTACGAAGATCTTTATCGGTCAAACCGCATAGCAACATACGTTGTTCCCTTTGTCATCGGTATGTTATTTGCCTGAGATTCGATCGTCGGTATCCAATACCTAGTTCAATCTCATTACCGGCAAGTCTCTTTACTCGTTATGTAATGCATCATTCCGTATCTAACTCATTAGCTACATTGTTTGCAAGGCTTATAGTGATGTGCATTACCGAGAGGGCCCAGAGATACCTCTCCGACAATCGGAGTGACAAAACCTAATCTCGAAATACGCCAACCCAACATGTACCTTCGGAGACACCTGTAGTACTCCTTTATAATCACCCAGTTACGTTGTGACGTTTGGTAGCACCCAAAGTGTTCCTCCGGTAAACGGGAGTTGCATAATCTCATAGTTACAGGAACATGTATAAGTCATGAAGAAAGCAATAGCAACATACTAAACGATCAAGTGCTAGGCTAACGGAATGGGTCATGTCAATCACATCATTCTCCTAATGATGTGATCCTGTTAATCAAATGACAACTCATGTCTATGGTTAGGAAACATAACCATCTTTAATTAACGAGCTAGTAAAGTAGAGGCATACTAGTGACACTATGTTTGTCTATTTATTCACACATGTATTATGTTTCCGGTTAATACAATTCTAGCATGAATAATAAACATTTATCATGAAATAAGGACATAAATAATAACTTTATTATTGCATCTAGGGCATATTTCCTTCAGTCTCCCACTTGCACTAGAGTCAATAATCTAGTTCACATCGCCATGTGATTTAACACCAATAATCATATCTGTATATGATTAACACCCATAGTTCACATCGTCATGTGACCAACACCCAAAGGGTTTACTAGAGTCAATAATCTAGTTCACATCGCTATGTGATGAACACCCAAAGAGTACAAAGGTATGATCATGTTTTGTTCATGAGAGAAGTTTAGTCAACGGGTCTGTCACATTCAGAGCCGTATTTATTTTGCAAATATTCTATGTCTACAATACTCTGCACGGAGCTACTCTAGATAATTGCTCCCACTTTCAATATGTATCCAGATTAAGACTTAGAGTCATCTGGATCAGTGCCAAAACTTGTATCGACGTAACCTTTTACGACGAACCTTTTGTCACCTCCATAATTGAGAAACATATCCTTATTCCACTAAGGATAATTTTGACCAATGTCCAGTGATCTACTCCTAGATCACTATTGTACTCCCTTGCCAAACCAGGGCAGAGTATACAATAGGTCTGGTTCACAGCATAGCATACTTTATAGAACCTATGACTGAGGCATAGAGAATGACTTTTCATTCTCTTTCTATTTTCTGCCATGGTCGGGTCTTGAGTCTTACTCAACTTCACACCTTGCAACATAGGCAAGAACTCCTTCTTTGACTGTTTCATTTTGAACAACTTCAAAATCTTGTCAAGGTACGTACTCATTGAAAATCTTATCAAGCGTCTTGATCTATCTCAATAGATCTTGATGCTCAGTATGTAAGTAGTTTTACTGAGGTCTTTATTTTAAAGAACTCCTTTCAAACACTCCTTTATGCTTTGCAGAATAATTCTACATTATTTCCGATCAACAATATGTCATTCACATATACTTATCAGAAATGCTGTAGTGCTCCCACTCACTTTCTTGTAAATACAGGCTTCACCGTAAGTCTGTATAAAACTATATGCTTTGATCAACTTATCAAAGCGTATATTCCAACTCTGAGATGCTTGCACCAGTCCATAGATGGATTGCTAGAGCTTGCATATTTTGTTAGCACCTTTAGGATTGACAAAACCTTCTGGTTGCATCATATACAACTCTTTTTAAAGAAAACCATTAAGGAATGCAGTTTTGACATCCATTTGCCAGATTTCATAAATTGTGGCAATTGCTAACATGATTCGGACAGACTTAAGCATCGCTAAAGTTGAGAAAATCTCATTGTAGTCAACACCTTGAACTTGTCAAAAACCTTTTTGCGACAAGTCGAGCTTTGTAGATAGTAACACTACTATTAACGTCCGTCTTCCTCTTGAAGATCCATTTATACAACATGGCTTGCCGATCATCGGGCAATTCCACCAAAGTCCGCACTTTATTCTCATACATGGATCCCATCTCAGATTTCATGGCCTTAAGCCATTTTTCAGAATCTGGGCTCATCATCGCTTCCTCATAGTTTGTAGGTTCATCATGGTCTAGTAACATGACTTCCAGAACAGGTTTACCGTACCACTCTGGTGCGGACCGTACTCTGGAAGACCTACGAGGTTCTATAGCAACTTGATCAGAAGTTTCATGATCATCATCATTAGTTTCCTCGCTAATTGGTGTAAGAATCACTGGAACTGATTTCCGTGATGAACTACTTTCCAATTCGAGAGAAGGTACAAATTACCTTATCAAGCTCTACTTTCCTCCCACTCACTTCTTTCGAGAGAAACTCCTTCTCTAGAAAGGATCCATTTTTAGCAACGAATATCTTGCCTTCGGATCTGTGATAGAAGGTGTACCCAACAATTTCCTTTGCGTATTCTATGAAGACGCGCTTCTCCGATTTGGGTTCGAGCTTATCAGGATGAAACTTTTTCACATAACCATTGCCGCCCCAAACTTTAAGAAACGACAACTTGGGTTTCTTGCTAAACCACAGTTCATACGGTGTCGTCTCAACGGATTTAGATGGTGCCCTTTTAACGTGAATGCAGCTGTCTCTAATGCATAACCCAAAAACAATAGTGGTAAATCAGTAAGAGACATCATAGATCGCACTATATCCAATAAAGTGCGGTTACGATGTTTGGACACACCATAACGTTGTGGTGTTCCAGGTGGCATGAGCTGTGAAACTATTCCACATTGTTTTAATTGAAGACCAAACTCGTAACTCAAATATTCGTCTCCGCGATCAGATCGCAGAAACTTTATTTTCTTGTTACGATGATTTTTCCACTTCACTCTGAAATTCTTTTGAACCTTTCAACTATTTCAGACTTATATTCCATCAAGTAGATATATCCATATCTGCTCAAATCATCTTGTGAAGGTCAGAAAATAACGATACTTGCCACGAGCATCAACACTCATTGGTTCGCATATATCGGTATGTATTATTTCCAATAAGTCAGCAGCTTGTTCCATTGTTCCGGAGAACGGAGTTTTAGTCATCTTGCCCAAAAGGCACAGTTCGCAAGCATCAAATGATTCATAACCAAGTGATTCCAAAAATCCATCTTTATGGAGTTTCTTCATGCGCTTTACACCAATATGACCCAAACGGCAGTGCCACAAATAAGTTGCACTATCATTATTAACTTTGCATCTTTTGGCATCAATATTATGAATATGTGTATCACTACGATCGAGATCCAACAAACTATTTTTATTGGGTGTATAACCATCGAAGGTCTTATTCATGTAAACAGAATAAGAATTATTCTTTAACTTCAAATGAATAACTGTATCGCAACAAACATGATCAAATCATATTCATGCTCAATGCAAACACTAAATAACATTTATTTAGCTTTAACACTAATCTCGAAAATATAGGGAGTGTGTGATGATGATCATATCAATCTTGGAACTATTTCCAACACTCATCGTCACTTCCCCTCAACTAGTCTCTGTTTATTATGTAACTCCTGTTTCAATTTACTAATCTTAGTAACCGAACAAGTATCAAATACTTAGGGGCTACTATAAACACTAGTAAGGCACACTTCAATAATATGTATATCAAATATACCCTTGTTCACTTTGCCATCCTTCTTATCCACCAAATATTCGGGGCATTTCTGCTCCCATTGACCATTTTCTTTGAAGTGTAAACACTCAGTTTCAGGCTATGGTCCAGCTTTGGGCTTCTTCGCAGGAGTGACAACTTGCTTGTCTTTCCACTTGAAGTTCCCTTTCTTTCCCTTTGCCCTTCTCTTGAAACTAGTGGTCTTGTCAATCATCAACACTTGATGCTCTTTCTTGATTCTACCTTTGTCGATTTCAACATCACGAAGAGCTCGGGAATCGTTTTCGTCATCCCTTGCATACTATAGTTCATCACGAAGTTCTAGTAACTTAGTGATGGTGACTAGAGAATTCTGTCAATCACTATCTTATCTGGAAGATTAACTCCCACTTGATTCAAGTGATTGTAGTACCCAGACAATCTGAGCACATGCTCACTAGTTGAGCGATTCTCCTCCATCTTTTAGCTATAGAACTTGTTGGAGACTTCATATCTCTCAACTTGGGTATTTGCTTGAAATATTAACTTCAGTTCCTGGAACATCTCATATGGTCCATGACGTTCAAAACGTCTTTGAAGTCCCGATTCTAAGCCGTTAAGCATGGTGCCCTAAACTATCAAGTAGTCATCATATTAAGCTAGCCAAACGTTCATAACGTCTGCATCTGCTCATGCAATAGGTCTGTCACCTAGCGGTGCCTTAAGGACATAATTCTTCTGTGCAGCAATGAGGATAAACCTCAGGTCGCGGATCAAATCCGTATCATTGCTACTAACATTTTTCAACACAATTTTCTCTAGGAACATATCAAAATAAACATATGAAAGTAACAACGCAAGCTATTGATCTTAAAACATAATTTGCAAAATACTACCAGGACTAAGTTCATGATAAATTTAAGTTCAATTAATCATATTACTTAAGAACTCCCACTTAGACAGACATCTCTCTAGTCATCTAAGTGATCACGTGATCCAAATCAACTAAACCATGTCCGATCATCACGTGAGATGGAGTAGTTTTCAATGGTGAACATCACTATGTTGATCATATCTACTATATGATTCACGCTCGACCTTTCGGTCTCCGTGCTCCGAGGCCATATCTGCATATGCTAGGCTCGTCAAGTTTAACCTGAGTATTCCGCGTGTGCAAAACTGGCTTGCACCCGTTGTAGATGGACGTAGAGCTTATCACACCCGATCATCACGTGGTGTCTGGGCACGAGAACTTTGGCAACGGTGCATACTCAGGGAGAACACTTCTTGATAATTAGTGAGAGATCATCTTAAAATGCTACCGTCAATCAAAGAAAGAATAAGATGTATAATAGATAAACATCATATGCAATCAAAATATGTGACATGATATGGCCATGATCATCTTGCGCCTTTGATCTCCATCTCCAAAGTACTGTCATGATCTCTGTCGTCACCGGCACGACACCATGATCTTCATCATCTTGATCTATATCAATGTGTCATCACATGGTCGTCTCGCCAACTATTGCTCTTGCAACTATTGCTATCGCATAGCGATAAAGTAAAGCAATTATTTGGCACTTGCATCTTTATGCAACAAAGAGACAACCATAGGGCTTCTGCCAGTTGCCAATAACTTCAACAAAACATGATCATCTCATACAAAAACTTATATCTCATCACGTCTTGACCATATCACATCACAACATGCCCTGCAAAAACAAGTTAGACGTCCTCTACTTTGTTGTTGCAAATTTTACGTGGCTGCTACGGGCTGAGCAAGAACCGTTCTTACCTACGCATCAAAACCACAACGATAGTTCGTCAAGTTAGTGCTATTTTAACCTTCGCAAGAACCGGGCGTAGCCACACTCGGTTCAACTAAAGTTGGAGAAACTGACACCCGCTAGTCACCTGTGTGCAAAGCACGCCGGTAAAACCAGTCTCGCGTAAGCGTACGCGTAATGTCAGTCCGGGCCGGTTCATCCAACAATACCGCTGAACCAAAGTATGACATGCTGGTAAGCAGTATGACTTGTATCGCCCACAACTCACTTGTGTTCTACTCGTGCATATAACATCAACGCATAAAACCTAGGCTCGGATGCCACTGTTGGGGAACGTAGTAATTTCAAAAATTTCCTACGCACACGCAAGATCATGGTGATGTATAGCAACAAGAGGGGAGAGTGTTGTCCACGTACCCTCGTAGACCGTAAGCGGAAGCGTTATGACAACGCGGTTGATGTAGTCGTACGTCTTCACGATCCGACCGATCCAAGCACCGAACGTACGGCACCTCCGAGTTCTGCACACGTCCAGCTCGATGACATCCAACGGGCTCCAATCCAGCGAAGCGTCGGGGATGAGTTCCGTCAGCACGACGGCGTGGTGACGATGATGATGTTCTACCGATGCAAGGCTTCGCCTAAGCACCGCAACGATATGACCGAGGTGGAATATGGGGGAAGAGGGCACCGCACACGCCTAAGGAATGATCCATACATCAACTTGTGTATCTATGGGGTGCCCCCTGCCCCCGTATATAAAAGAGTGGAGGAGGGGAGGGCTGGCCCTCTCTATGGCGCGCCCTAGGAGAGTCCTATTCCCACCGGGAGTAGGATTCCCCCTTTCCTAGTCCAACCAGGAGACCTTCCAAGTAGTAGGAGTAGGAGACAAGGAAGGGGAAGAGAGAAGGGAAGGAAGGAGGGGGTGCAGCCCCTCCCCCTAGTCCAATTCGGACTAGGCCATGGGGGGGCGCGCGGCCTACCCTAGGAAGCCCCTCTCTCTTTCCCGTATGGCCCAATAAGGCCCAATACTTCTCCCCGGCGAATTCCTGTAACTCTCCGGTACTCCGAAAATACCCGAATCACTCGGAACCTTTTCGAACTCCGAATATAGTCGTCCAATATATCGATCTTTACATCTCGACCATTTCGAGACTCCTCGTCATGTCCCCGATCTCATCCGGGACTCCGAACTCCTTCGGTACATCAAAACTCATAAACTCATAATAAAACTGTCATCGAAACCTTAAGCGTGTGGACCCTACGGGTTTGAGAACTATGTAGACATGACCTAGAACTATTCTCGGTCAATAACCAATAGCGGAACCTGGATGCCCATATTGGTTCCTACATATTCTACGAAGATCTTTATCGGTCAAACCGCATAGCAACATACGTTGTTCCCTTTGTCATCGGTATGTTACTTGCCTGAGATTCGATCGTCGGTATCCAATACCTAGTTCAATCTCGTTACCGGCTAGTCTCTTTACTCGTTATGTAGTGCATAATTCCGTAACTAACTCATTAGCTACATTGCTTGCAAGGCTTATAGTGATGTGCATTACCGATAGGGCCCAGAGATACCTCTCCGACAATCGGAGTGACAAAACCTAATCTCGAAATAAGCCAACCCAACATGTACCTTCGGAGACACCTGTAGTACTCCTTATAATCACCCAGTTACGTTGTGACGTTTGGTAGCACCCAAAGTGTTCCTCCGGTAAACGGGAGTTGCATAATCTCATAGTTACAGGAACATGTATAAGTCATGAAGAAAGCAATAGCAACATACTAAACGATCAAGTGCTAGGGTAACGGAATGGGTCATGTCAATCACATCATTCTCCTAATGATGTGATCCCGTTAATCAAATGACAACTCATGTCTATGGTTAGGAAACATAACCATCTTTAATTAACGAGCTAGTCAAGTAGAGGCATACTAGTGACACTATGTTTGTCTATTTATTAAAACATGTATTATGTTTCCGGTTAATAACTTCTAGCATGAATAATAAACATTTATCATGAAATAAGGAAATAAATAATAACTTTATTATTGCCTCTAGGGCATATTTCCTTCACCTCCACCATAGTCCTCCTCGATAATATCGTAGCGGTGCTTAGGCGAAGCCCTGCGACGGTAGAACATCATCATCGTCACCACGCCGTCGTGCTGACGGAACTCTCGCTCGACACTCGGCTGGATCGGAGTTCGAGGGACGTCATCGAGCTGAACGTGTGCAAGAACTCAGAGGTGCCGTGTTTTCGGTGCTTGATCGGTCGGGCCGTGAAGACGTACGACTACATCAACCGCGTTGTTCTAATGCATCTGCTTTCGGTCTACGAGGGTACGTGGATAACACTCTGCCCTCTCGTTGCTATGCATCACCATGATCTTGCGTGTGCGTAGGAAATTTTTTGAAATTACTACGCTCCCCAACAGTGGTATCAGAGCCTGGTTTTATGCGTAGATGTTATATGCACGAGTAGAACACAAGTGAGTTATGGGCGATATAAGTCATCCTGCTTACCAGCATGTCATACTTTGGTTCGGCGGTATTGTTGGATGAAGCGGCCCAGACTGACATTACGCGTACGCTTACGCGAGACAGGTTCTACCGACGTGCTTTGCACACAGGTGGCTGGCGGGTGTCAGTTTCTCCAACTTTAGCTGAACCGAGTGTGGCTACGCCCGGTCCTTGTGAAGGTTAAAACAACACTAACTTGACGAACTATCGTTGTGGTTTTGATGCGTAGCTAAGAACGGTTCTTGCTCAGCCCGTAGCAGCTGTTGGGGAACGTAGTAATTTCAAAAAATTTCCTACGCACACGCAAGATCATGGTGACGGCATAGCAACGAGAGGGGAGAGTGTTCGTCCACGTACCCTCGTAGACCATAAGCGGAAGCGTTAGCACAACGCTGTTGATGTAGTCGTACGTCTTCACGATCCGACCGATCCAAGCACCGAACATACGGGGCCTCCGAGTTCAGCACACGTTCAGCTCGATGACGATCTCTGGCCTCCGATCCAGCAAAGCTCCGGAGATGAGTTCCGTCAGCACGACGGCGTGGTGACGATGATGATGTTCTACCGGCACAGGGCTTCGCCTAAACTCCGCGACGATATGACCGAGGTGGAATATGGTGGAGGGGGGCACCGCACACGGCTAAGGAATGATCCGTAGATCAACTTGTGTGTCTATGGGGTGCCCCCCGCCCCCGTATATAGAGGAGCCAGGGGGGAGGAGGCGGCCGGCCAAGGAGGGCGCGCCAAGGGGGGAGTCCTACTCTCACCGGGAGTAGGACTCCCTTCTTTCCAAGTAGGAGTAGGAGAAGGGGGGAAAGAGGAGGAAGAGGGGAAGGAAAGGGGGGGGGGGGGGCGCCGCCCCCCTTCCCTTGTCCTATTCGAACTAGAAAGGGGAGGGGCGCGCGGCCCCCTCCTGCCTCCTTCCCTCTTCTCCCTCGAGGCCCATGTAGGCCCAATAACCCCCCGGGGGGTTCCGGTAACCTCCCGGTACTCCGGTAAAATGCCGATTTCACCTGGAACGATTCCGATGTCCAAATATAGGCTTCCAATATATCGATCTTTATGTCTCGACCATTTCGAGACTCCTCGTCATGTCCGTGATCACATACGGGACTCTGAACAAACTTTGGTACATCAAAACTTATAAACTCATAATAAAACTGTCATCGTACCGTTAAGCGTGCGGACCCTACGGGTTCGAGAACTATGTAGACATGACCTAGAACTATTCTCGGTCAATAACCAACAGCGGAACCTGGATGCCCATATTGGTTCCTACATATTCTACGAAGATCTTTATCGGTCAAACCGCATAACAACATACGTTGTTCCCTTTGTCATCTGTATGTTACTTGCCCGAGATTTGATCGTCGGTATCCAATACCTAGTTCAATCTCGTTACCGGCAAGTCTCTTTACTCGTTCTGTAATGCATCATCCCGCAACCAACTCATTTGGTCACATTGCTTGCAAGGCTTATAATGATGTGCATTACCGAGAGGGCCCAGAGATACCTCTCCGATGATCGGAGTGACAAAACCTAATCTCAAAATAGGCCAACTCAACATGTACCTTCGGAGACACCTGTAGTACTCCTTTATAATCACACAGTTACGATGTGACGTTTTGTAGTACCCAAAGTGTTCCTCCGGTAAACGGGAGTTGCATAATTCTCATAGTTACTAGAACATGTATAAGTCATGAAGAAAGCAATAGCAGTATACTAAACGATCAAGTGCTAGGCTAACGGAATGGGTCATGTCAATCACATCATTCTTCTAATGATGTGATCCCACTAATCAAATGACAAAACATGTCTATGGTCAGGAAACATAACCATCTTTGATCAATGAGCTAGTCAAGTAGAGGCATACTAGTGACTATATGTTTTGTCTATGTATTCATACATGTATCATGTTTCCGGTTAATACAATTCTAGCATGAATAATAAACATTTATCATGAAATAAGGAAATAAATAATAACTTTATTATTGCCTCTAGGGCATATTTCCTTCACCTCCACCATAGTCATCCTTGATAATATCGTAGCGGTGCTTAGGCGAAGCCCTGCGACGGTAGAACATCATCATCGTCACCACGCCGTCGTGCTGACGGAACTCTCGCTCGACACTCGGCTGGATAGGAGTTCGAGGGACGTCATCGAGCTGAACGTGTGCAAGAACTCGGAGGTGCCGTGTTTTCGGTGCTTGATCGGTCGGGCCGTGAAGACGTACGACTACATCAACCGCGTTGTTCTAATGCTTCTGCTTTCGGTCTTCGAGGGTACGTGGATAACACTCTGCCCTCTCGTTGCTATGCATCACCATGATCTTGCGTGTGCGTAGGAAATTTTTTGAAATTACTATGCTCCCCAACAGTGGTATCAGAGCCTGGTTTTATGCGTAGATGTTATATGCACGAGTAGAACACAAGTGAGTTATGGTCGATATAAGTCATCCTGCATACCAGCATGTCATACTTTGGTTCGGCGGTATTGTTGGATGAAGCGGCCCAGACCGACATTACGCGTACGCTTACGCGAGACAGGTTCTACCGACGTGCTTTGCACACAGGTGGCTGGCGGGTGTCAGTTTCTCCAACTTTAGCTAAACCGAGTGTGGCTACGCTCGGTCCTTGCGAAGGTTAAAACAACACTAACTTGACGAACTATCGTTGTGGTTTTGATGCGTAGCTAAGAACGGTTCTTGCTCAGCCCGTAGCAGCTGTTGGGGAACGTAGTAATTTCAAAAAATTTCCTACGCACACGCAAGATCATGGTGACGGCATAGCAACGAGAGGGGAGAGTGTTCGTCCACGTACCCTCGTAGACCATAAGCGGAAGCGTTGGCACAACGCTGTTGCTGTAGTCGTCCGTCTTCACAATCCGACCGATCCAAGCACCGAACATACGGGGCCTCCGAGTTCAGCACACGTTCAGCTCGATGACGATCTCCGGCCTCCGATCCAGCAAAGCTCCGGAGATGAGTTCCGTCAGCACGACGGCGTGGTGACGATGATGATGTTCTACCGGCGCAGGGCTTCGCCTAAACTCCGCGACGATATGACCGAGGTGGAATATGGTGGAGGGGGGCACCGCACACGGCTAAGGAACGATCCGTAGATCAACTTGTGTGTCTATGGGGTGCCCCCCGCCCCCGTATATAAAGGAGCCAGGGGGAGGAGGCGGCCGGCCAAGGAGGGCGCGCCAAGGGGGGAGTCCTACTCTCACCGGGAGTAGGACTCCCTTCTTTCCAAGTAGGAGTAGGAGAAGGGGGGAAAGATGAGGAAGAGGGGAAGGAAAGGGGGGGGGCGCCGCCCCCCTTCCCTTGTCCTATTCGAACTAGGAAGGGGAGGGGCGCGCGGCCCCCTCCTGCCTCCTTCCCTCTTCTCCCTCGAGGCCCATGTAGGCCCAATAACCCCCCGGGGGGTTCCGGTAACCTCCCGGTACTCCGGTAAAATGCCGAATTCACCTGGAACGATTCCGATGTCCAAATATAGGCTTCCAATATATCGATCTTTATGTCTCGACCATTTAGAGACTCCTCGTCATGTCCGTGATCACATACGGGACTCTGAACAAACTTTGGTACATCAAAACTTATAAACTCATAATAAAACTATCATCGTAACGTTAAGCGTGCGGACCCTACGGGTTCGAGAACTATGTAGACATGACCTAGAACTATTCTCGGTCAATAACCAACAGCGGAACCTGGATGCCCATATTGGTTCCTACATATTCTACGAAGATCTTTATCGGTCAAACCGCATAACAACATACGTTGTTCCCTTTGTCATCTGTATGTTACTTGCCCGAGATTTGATCGTCGGTATCCAATACCTAGTTCAATCTCGTTACCGGCAAGTCTCTTTACTCGTTCTGTAATGCATCATCCCGCAACCAACTCATTTGGTCACATTGCTTGCAAGGCTTATAATGATGTGCATTACCGAGAGGGCCCAGAGATACCTCTCCGATGATCGGAGTGACAAAACCTAATCTCGAAATACGCCAACTCAACATGTACCTTCGGAGACACCTGTAGTACTCCTTTATAATCACCCAGATACGTTGTGATGTTTTGTAGTACCCAAAGTGTTCCTCCGGTAAACGGGAGTTGCATAATTCTCATAGTTACAGGAACATGTATAAGTCATGAAGAAAGCAATAGCAGTATACTAAACGATCAAGTGCTAGGCTAACGGAATGGGTCATGTCAATCACATCATTCTTCTAATGATGTGATCCCACTAATCAAATGACAAAACATGTCTATGGTCAGGAAACGTAGCCATCTTTGATCAATGAGCTAGTCAAGTAGAGGCATACTAGTGACTATATGTTTTGTCTATGTATTCATACATGTATCATGTTTCCGGTTAATACAATTCTAGCATGAATAATAAACATTTATCATGAAATAAGGAAATAAATAATAACTTTATTATTGCCTCTAGGGCATATTTCCTTCAGTCTCCCACTTGCACTAGAGTCAATAATCTAGTTCACATCGCCATGTGATTTAACATCAATATTCATATCTGTATATGATTAACACCCATTGTTCACATCGTTATGTGACCAACACCCAAAGGGTTTACTAGAGTCAATAATCTAGTTCACATTGCTATGTGATTAACACCCAAAGAGTACTAAGGTGTGATCATGTTTTGCTCGTGAGATAAGCTTAGTCAACGGGTCTGTCACATTCAGAGCCGTATGTACTTTGCAAATATTCTATGTCTACAATGCTCTGCGCGGAGCTACTCTAGCTAATTGCTCCCACTTGCAATATGTATCCAGATGGAGACTTAGAGTCATCTGGATCGGTGTGAAAGCTTGCACCGGTGTAACTCTTTACGACAGGCTCTTTTATCACCTACATAATCGAGAAATATTTCCTTAGTCCTCACTAAGGATATTCTTGACCAATGTCCAGTGATCTACTCCTAGATCACTATTGTACTCCCTTGCCAAATTCAGAGCAAGGTAGACAATAGGTCTGGTACATAATATAGCATACTTTATAGAACCTATGACTGAGGCATAGGGAATGACTTTCATTCTCTTTTCTATTTTCTGACGTGGTCGGGATTTGAGTCTTACTCAATTTCACACCTTTGCAACACAGGCAAGAACTCTTTCTTTGACTGTTCCATCTTGAACTATTTCAAAATCTTGCCAAGGTATGTACTCATTGAAAATCTTATCAAGCATCTTGATCTATCTCAATAGAAATTGATTCTCAATATGTAAGTAGCTTTTACTGTGGTCTTTCTTTTAAAGAACTCCTTTAAAACACTCCTTTATGCTTTGCAGAATAATTCTACATTATTTCTGATCAACAATATGTCATTCACATATACTTATCAGAAATGTTGTAGTGCTCCCACTCACTTTCTTGTAAATACAGGTCTTTCCAAAAGTCTGTATAAAACCATATGCTTTGATCAACTCATCAAAGCGTATATTCCAACTCCGAGATGCTTGCACCAGTCCATTGATGGATTGCTGGAGCATGCACACTTTGTTAGCATCTTTAGGATTGACAAAACCTTTCTGGTTGCATCATATACAACTCTTCTTTAATAAATCCATTAAGGAATGCAGTTTTGACATCCATTTGCCAGATTTCATAAATTGTGGCAATTGCTAACATGATTCGGACAGACTTAAGCATCGCTACAGTTGAGAAAATCTCATTGTAGTCAACACCTTGAACTTGTCAAAAACCTTTTTGCGACAAGTCGAGCTTTGTAGATAGTAACACTACTATCAACGTTCGTCTTCCTCTTGAAGATCCATTTATACAATATGGCTTGACGATCATCGGGCAACTCCACCAAAGTCCACACTTTGTTCTCATACATGGATCCCATCTCAGATTTCATGGCCTTAAGCCATTTTGCGGAATCTGGGCTCATCATCGCTTCCTCATAGTTCGTAGGTTCATCATGGTCTAGTAACATGACTTCCAGAACAGGATTACCGTATCACTCTGGTGCGGACCGTACTCTGGAAGACCTACGAGGTTCTGTAGTAACTTGATCTGAAGTTTCATGATCATCATCATTAGCTTCCTCACTAATTGGTGTAGAAATCACTGGAACTGATTTTAGTGATGAACAATTTTCCAATTCAAGAGAAGGTACAGTTACCTCATCAAGTTCTACTTTTCTCCCACTCACTTCTTTCGAGAGAAACTCCTTGTCTAGAAAGGATCCATTTTTTGCAACGAATATCTTGCCTTCGGATCTGTGATAGAAGGTGTACCCAACAATTTCCTTTGGGTATTCTATGAAGACGCACTTCTCCGATTTGGTTTCGAGCTTATCATGATGAAACTTTTTCACATGAGCATCGCAGCCCCAAACTTTAAGAAACGACAACTTGGGTTTCTTGCTAAACCACAGTTCATATGGTGTCGTCTCAACGGATTTAGATGGTGCCCTTTTAACGTGAATGCAGCTGTCTCTAATGCATAACCCAAAAACAATAGTGGTAAATCAGTAAGAGACATCATAGATCGCACCATATCCAATAAAGTGTGGTTACGATGTTCGGACACACCATAACGTTGTGGTGTTCCAGGTGGCGTGAGCTTTGAAACTATTCCACATTGTTTTAATTGAAGACCAAACTCGTAACTCAAATATTCGTCTCCGCGATCAGATTGCAGAAACTTTATTTTCTTGTTACGATGATTTTTCCACTTCACCCTAAAATTCTTTGAACCTTTCAATTATTTCAGACTTATGTTTCATCAAGTAGATATACCCATATCTGCTCAAATCATCTGTGAAGGTCAGAAAATAATGATACACGCCGCGAGCCTCTACACTCATCGGATCGCATACATCGGTATGTATTATTTCCAATAAATCAGTAGCTCGTTCCATTGTTCCGGAGAACGGAGTTTCAGTCATCTTGCCCAAAAGGCATGGTTCGCAAGCATCAAATGATTCATAACCAAGTGATTCCGAAAATCCATCTTTATGGAGTTTCTTCATGCGCTTTACACCGATATGACCAAAAAGGGCAGTGCCACAAATAAGTTGCACTATCATTATTAACTTTGCTTATTTTGGCATCAATATTATGAATATGTGCATCACTACGATCGAGAGCCAACAAACTATTTTCGTTGGGTGTATGACCATTGAAGGTTTTGTTCATTTAAATAGAACAACAATTATTCTCTGATTTTAAATGAATAACCGTATTGCAATAAACATGATCAAATCATATTCATGCTCAACGCAAACGGCAAATAACAATTATTTAGGTTTAACACTAATCCCGAAAGTATAGGGAGTGTGCGATGATGATCATATCAATCTTGGAACTACTTCCAACAGTCATCGTCACTTCCCCTTCAACTAGTCTTTGTTTATTCTGTAACTCATGTTTCGAGTTACTAATCTTAGCAACTGAACAAGTATCAAATACTCAGGGGCTACTATAAACACTAGTAAAGCACACATCAATAACCTGTATATCAAATATACCCTTGTTCACTTTGCCATCCTTCTTATCCACGAAATATTCAGGGCATTTCCGCTTCCAGTGATCATTTCCTTTGCAGTGTAAGCACTCCGTTTTAGGCTTTGGTCCAGCTTTGGTCTTCTTCACGGGAGTGACAACTTGTTTGCCATTCTACTTGAAGTTTCCCTTTCTTTCCCTTTGCCCTTTTCTTGAAACTAGTGGTCTTGTCAATCATCAACACTTGATGCTCTTTCTTGATTTCTACCTTCGTTGATTTCAACATCAGAAGAGCTCGGGAATCATTTTCGTCATCCCTTGCATACTATAGTTCATCTCGAAGTTCTAGTAACTTAGTGATGGTGACTAGAGAATTCTATCAATCATTATCTTATCTGGAAGATTAACTCCCACTTGATTCAAGCGATTGAAGTATCCAGACAATCTGAGCACATGCTCACTAGTTGAGCGATTCTCCTCCATTTTTTAGCTATAGAACTTGTTGGAGACTAAATATCTCTCAACTCGGGTATTTGCTTGAAATATTAACTTCAATTCCTGGAACATCTCATATGGTCCATGATGTTCAAAACATCTTTGAAGTCCCGATTCTAAGCCATAAAGCATGGTGCACAAAACTATCAAGTAGTCATCATATTGAGCTAGCCAAACGTTCATAACGTCTGCATCTGCTCCTGCAATAGGTCTGTCACCTAGGGGTGCATTAAGGACATAATTCTTCTGTGCAGCAATGAGGATAAACCTCAGATCGCGGATCCGATCCGCATCATTGCTACTAACATTTTTCAACACAATTTTCTCTAGGAACATATCAAAATAAACATACGAAAGCAACAACGCGAGCTATTGATCTTACAACATAATTTGCAAAATACTACCAGGACTAAGTTCATGATAAATTTAAGTTCAATTAATCATATTACTTAAGAACTCCCACTTAGACAGACATCTCTCTAGTCATCTAAGTGATCATGTGATCCAAATCAACTAAACCATAACCGATCATCACGTCAGATGGGGTAGTTTTCAATGGTGAACATCACTATGTTGATCATATCTACTATATGATTCACGCTCGACCTTTCGGTCTCCGTGCTCTGAGGCCATATCTGCATATGCTAGGCTCGTCAAGTTTAACCTGAGTATTCCGCGTGTGCAAAACTGGCTTGCACCCGTTGTAGATGGATGTAGAGCTTATCACACCCGATCATCACGTGGTGTCTGGGCACGACGAACTTTGGCAACGGTGCATACTCAGGGAGAACACTTCTTGATAATTAGTGAGAGATCATCTTAAAAATGCTACCGTCAATCAAAGCAAGAATAAGATGTATAATAGATAAACATCATATGCAATCAAAATATGTGACATGATATGGCCGTGATCATCTTGCGCCTTAGATCTCCATCTCCAAAGTACTGTCATGATCTCTATCATCACCGGCACGACACCATGATCTTCATCATCTTGATCTATATCAATGTGTCATCACATGGTTGTCTCACCAACTATTGCTCTTGCAACTATTGCTATCGTATAGCGATAAAGTAAAGCAATTATTTGGCACTTGCATCTTATGCAACAAAGAGACATCCATAGGGCTTCTGCCAGTTGCCGATAACTTCAACAAAACATGATCATCTCATACAACAACTTATATCTTATCACGTCTTGACTATATCACATCACAACATGCCCTGCAAAAACAAGTTAGACGTCCTCTACTTTGTTGTTGCAAGTTTTACGTGGCTGCTACGGGCTTAGCAATAACCGTTCTTACCTACGCATCAAAACCACAACGATAGTTCGTCAAGTTAGTGCTGTTTTAACCTTCGCAAGGACCGGGTGTAGCCACACTCGGTTCAGCTAAAGTTGGAGAAACTGACACCCGCCAGCCACCTGTGTGCAAAGCATGTCGGTAGAACCAGTCTCGCGTAAGCGTACGCGTAATGTCGGTCCGGGCCGCTTCATCCAACAATACTGCCGAACCAAAGTATGACATGCTGGTAAGCAGTATGACTTGTATCGCCCACAACTCACTTGTGTTCTACTCGTGCATATAACATCGACGCATAAAACCTGGCTCGGATGCCACTGTTGGGGAACGTAGTAATTTCAAAAAAATTCCTACGCACACGCAAGATCATGGTGATGGCATAGCAACGAGAGGGGAGAGTGTTCGTCCACGTACC
The DNA here is from genome assembly GCA_963921465.1 of Triticum timopheevii. Taxonomy (NCBI): domain Eukaryota; kingdom Viridiplantae; phylum Streptophyta; class Magnoliopsida; order Poales; family Poaceae; genus Triticum; species Triticum timopheevii. The sequence goes on from OY997270.1 coordinate 548,711,737, forward strand.
CTCGTAGACCGTAAGCGGAAGCGTTAGCACGACGCGGTTGATGTAGTCGTACGTCTTCACGATCCGACCGATCCAAGCATCGAACGTACAGGGCCTCCGAGCTCAGCACACGTTCAGCTCGATGACGATCTCCGGCCTCCGATCCAGCAAAGCTCCGGAGATGAGTTCCGTCAGCACGACGGCGTGGTGACGATGATGATGTTCTACCGGCGCAGGGCTTCGCCTAAACTCTGCGACGATATGACCGAGGTGGATTATGGTGGAGGGGGGCACCGCACACGGCTAAGGAACGATTCGTAGATCAACTTGTGTGTCTATGGGGTGCCCCCCCCACCCCCGTATATAAAAGAGCGAGGGGGGAGGAGGCGGCCGGCCAAGGAGGGCGCGCCAAGGGGGGAGTCCTACTCTCACTGGGAGTAGGACTCCCTTCTTTCCAAGTAGGAGTAGGAGAAGGGGGGAAAGAGGAGGAAGAGGGGAAGGAAAGGGGGGGGGTGCCGCCCCCCTTCCCTTGTCCTATTCGGACTAGGAAGGGGAGGGGCGCGCGGCCCCCTCCTGCCTCCTTCTCTCTTCTCCCTCGTGGCCCATGTAGGCCCAATAACCCCCCGGGGGGTTCCGGTAACCTCCCGGTACTCCGGTAAAATGCCGATTTCACCCGGAACGATTCCGATGTCCAAATATAGGCTTCCAATATATCGATATTTATGTCTCGACCATTTCGAGACTCCTCGTCATGTCCGTGATCACATCCGGGACTCCGAACAAACTTTGGTACATCAAAACTTATAAACTCATAATAAAACTGTCATCGTAACGTTAAGCGTGCGGACCCTACGGGTTCGAGAACTATGTAGACATGACCTAGAACTATTCTCGGTCAATAACCAATAGCGGAACCTGGATGCCCATATTGGTTCCTACATATTCTATGAAGATCTTTATCGGTCAAACCGCATAACAACATACGTTGTTCCCTTTGTCATCGGTATGTTACTTGCCCGAGATTTGATCGTCGGTATCCAATACCTAGTTCAATCTCGTTACCGGCAAGTCTCTTTACTCGTTCTGTAATGCATCATCCCGCAACCAACTCATTTGGTCACATTGCTTGCAAGGCTTATAATGATGTGCATTACCGAGAGGGCCCAGAGATACCTCTCCGATGATCGGAGTGACGAAACCTAATCTCGAAATACGCCAACTCAACATGTACCTTCGGAGACACCTGTAGTACTCCTTTATAATCACCCAGTTACGTTGTGACGTTTGGTAGTACCCAAAGTGTTCCTCCGGTAAACGGGAGTTGCATAATTCTCATAGTTATAGGAACATGTATAAGTCATGAAGAAAGCAATAGCAGTATACTAAACGATCAAGTGCTAGGCTAACGGAATGGGTCATGTCAATCACATCATTCTTCTAATGATGTGATCCCACTAATCAAATGACAACACATGTCTATGGTCAGGAAACATAACCATCTTTGATCAATGAGCTAGTCAAGTAGAGGCATACTAGTGACTATATGTTTTGTCTATGTATTCACACATGTATCATGTTTCCGGTTAATACAATTCTAGCATGAATAATAAACATTTATCATGAAATAAGGAAATAAATAATAACTTTATTATTGCCTCTAGGGCATATTTCCTTCAGCAGCCACGTAAAATGTGCAACAAAAAAGTAGAGGACGTCTAACTTGTTTTTGTAGGGCATGTTGTGATGTGATATGGTCAAGATGTGATGCTATATTTTATTATATGAGATGATCATGTTTTGTAACCGAAGTTATCGGCAACTGGCAGGAGCCATATGGTTGTCGCTTTATTGTATGAAATGCAAACGCCCTGTAATTGCTTTACTTTATCACTAAGCGGTAGCGATAATCGTGGAAGCAATAGATGGCGTGAACGAAAATGATGCTACGATGGAGATCAAGGTGTCACGCTGGTGACGATGGTGATCACGACGGTGCTTCGGAGATGGAGATCACAAGCACAAGATGATGATGGCCATATCATATCACTTATATTGATTGAATGTGATGTTTATCCTTTATGCATCTTATTTTGCTTTGATTGACGGTAGCATTATAAGATGATCTCTCACTAATTATCAAGAAATGTTCTCCCTGAGTATGCACCATTGCGAAAGTTCTTCGTGCTGAGACACCACGTGATGATCGGGTGTGATAGGCTCTACGTTCAAATACAACGTGTACAAAATAGTTGCACACGCGGAATACTCAGGTTAAACATGACGAGCCTAGCATATACAGATATGACCTCGGAACACGGAGACCGAAAGGTTGAGCATGAATCATATAGTAGATATGATCAACATAGTGATGTTCACCATTGAAAACTACTCCATCTCACGTGATGATCGGACATGGTTTAGTTGATTTGCATCACGTGATCACTTAGATGACTAGAGAGATGTCTGTCTAAGTGGGAGTTCTTAAGTAATATGATTAATTGAACTTAAATTTAACATGAACTTAGTCCTGGTAGTATTTTGCAAATTATGTTGTCGATCAATAGCTCGCGTTGTTGCTTTCATATGTTTATTTTGATATGTTCCTAGAGAAAATTGTGTTGAAAGATGTTAGTAGCAATGATGCGGATTGGATCCGTGATCTGAGGTTTATCCTCATTGCTGCATAGAAGAATTATGTCCTTAATGCACCGCTAGGTGACAGACCTATTGCAGGAGCAAATGCAGACGTCATGAACGTTTGGCTAGCTCAATATGATGACTACTTGATAGTTTAGTGCACAATGCTTAACGGCTTCGAATCGGGACTTCAAAGACGTTTTGAACGTCATGGACCATATGAGATGTTCCAGGAATTGAAGTTAATATTTCAAGCAAATACCCGAGTTGAGAAATATGAAGTCTCCAACAAGTTCTATAGCTAAAAGATGGAGGAGAATCGCTCAACTAGTGAGCATGTGCTCAGATTGTCTGGGTACTACAATCGCTTGAATCAAGTGGGAGTTAATCTTCCAGATAAGATAGTGATTGACAAAGTTCTCTAGTCACCATCACCAAGTTACTAGAACTTCGTGATGAACTATAGTATGCAAGGGATGACGAAAATGATTCCCGAGCTCTTCGTGATGTTGAAATCGAGGAAGGTAGAAATCAAGAAAGAGCATCAAGTGTTGATGATTGACAAGACCACTAGTTTCAAGAGAAGGGCAAAGGGAAAGAAAGGGAACTTCAAGTAGAATGACAAGCAAGTTGTCACTCCTGCGAAGAAGCCCAAAGCTGGACCAAAGCCTGAAACTGAGTGCTTACACTGCAAAGGAAATGGTCACTGGAAGCGGAAATGTCCTGAATATTTGGTGGATAAGAAGGATGGCAAATTGAACAAGGGTATATTTGATATACAGGTTATTTGATGTGTGCCTTACTAGTGTTTATAGTAGCCCCTGAGTATTTGATACTTGTTCGGTTGCTGTGATTAGTAACTCGTAACAGGAGTTATAGAATAAACAGAGACTAGTTGAGGGGGAAGTGACGATGAGTGTTGGAAGTAGTTCCAAGATTGATACGATCATCATCACACACTCGCTATATTTTCGAGATTAGTGTTAAACCTAAATAATGTTATTTGGTGTTTGCGTTGAGCATAAATATGATAAGATCATGTTTATTGCGATACGATTATTCATCTAAGATAGAGAATAAACTGTTATTCTGTTTACATGAATAAAACCTTTTATGGTCATACACCCAATGGTGATGGTTTATTGAATCTTGATCATAGTGATACACATATTCATAATGTTGATGCCAAAAGATGCAAAGTTACTAATGATAGTGCAACTTATTTGTGGCACTGCCGTTTGGGTCATATCGGTGTAAGGCGCATGAAGAAACTCCATAAAGAAGGATTTTTGAAATCACTTGGTTATGAATCATTTGATGCTTGCGAACCGTGCCTTTTTGGCAAGATGACTAAAACTCCGTTCTCCGGAACAATGGAATGAGCTACTAACTTGTTGGAAATAATACATACCGATGTATGCGGTCCAATGAGTGTTGATGCTCGTGGCGGGTATCGTTATTTTCTGACCTTCACAGATGATTTGAGAAGATATGCGTATATCTACTTAATGAAGCACAAGTCTGAAACATTTAAAAAGTTCAAAGAATTTTAGAGTGAAGTGGAGAATCATTGTAATAAGAAAATAAAGTTTCTTCAATCTGATCATAGAGAAGAATATTTGAGTTACGAGTTTGGCCTTCATTTTAAACAATGTGGAATAGTTTCACAGTTCACGCCACATGGAACACCACAGCGTAATGGTGTGTCTGAATGTCGTAACCGCACTTTATTGGATATGGTGCGATCTATGATGTATCTTACCAATTTACCACTATCGTTTTGGGGTTATGCATTAGAGATAGCTGCATTCACTTTAAATAGGGAACCATCTAAATCCATTGAGACGACACCGTATGAACTATGGTTTAGATGTAAACCTAAGCTGTCATTTCTTAAAGTTTGGAGTTGCGATGCTTATGTGAAAAAGGTTTTAACCTGATAAGCTCGAACCCAAATCGGAGAAGTGCGTCTTCATAGAATACCCAAAGAAAACTGTTGGGTTCACCTTCTATCACAGATCCGAAGGCGAAACATTCGTTGCTAAGAATGACTCTTTTCTAGAGAAGGAATTTCTCTCGAAAGAAGTGAGTGGGAGGAAAGTAGAGCTTGATAAGGTAATTTGTAACTTCTCCCGAATTGGAAAGTAGTTCATCACAGAAATCAGTTCTAGTGATTCCTAGACCAATTAGTGAGGAAGCTAATGATGATGATCATGAAACTTCATATTAAGTTACTACAAAACCTCGTAGGTCTTCCAAAGTACAGTTCGCACCAGAGTGGTACGGTAATCCTGTTCTGGAAGTCATGTTACTAGACCATGATGAACCTACGAACTATGAGGAAGCGATGATGAGCCCAGATTCCGCGAAATGGCTTGAGGCCATGAAATCTGAGATGGGATCCATGTATGAGAACAAAGTATGGACTTTGGTGGAGTTGCCCGATGATCAGCAAACCATATTGTATAAATGGATCTTCAAGAGGAAGACAGACGCTGATAGTAGTGTTACTATTTACAAAGCTCGACTTGTCGCAAAAAGGTTTTCGACAAGTTCAAGGTGTTCACTACAATGAGATTTTCTCAACTGTAGCGATGCTTAAGTCTGTCCGAATCATGTTAGCAATTGCCGCATTTTATGAAATCTAGAAAATGGATGTCAAAACTGCATTCCTTAATGGTTTTCTTAAAGAAGAGTTGTATATGATGCAACTAGAAGGTTTTGTCAATCCTAAAGGTGCTAACAAAATGTGCAAGCTCCAGCGATCCATCTATGGACTGGTGCAAGCATCTCAGAGTTGGAATATACACTTTGATAAGTTGATCAAAGCATATAGTTTTATACAGACTTGCGGTGAAGCCTGTATTTACAATAAAGTGAGTGGGAGCACTGCCGCCTTTCTGATAAATATATGTGAGTAACATATTATTGATCAGAAATGATGTAGTATTTTTCTGGAAAGCATAAAGGAGTATTTGAAAGGAGTTCTTTAAAAGAAAGACCTCAGTAAAGCTACTTACATATTGAGCATCAAGATCTATTGAGATAGATCAAGACGCTTGATAAGTTTTTCAATAAGTACATACCTTGTCAAGATTTTGAAATAGTTCAAAATGGAACAGTCAAAGAAAGAGTTCTTGCCTGTGTTGCAAAGGTGTGAAATTGAGTAAGACTCAAATGCCGACCATGGCAGAAAATAGAAAAGAGAATGAAAGTCATTCCCTATGCCTCAGCCATAGGTTCTATAAAGTATGCTATGCTATGTACCAGACCTATTGTATACCTTGCTCTGAATTTGGCCAGGGAGTACAATAGTGATCTAGGAGTAGATCACTGGACATTGGTCAAGAATATCCTTAGTGAGGACTAAGGAGATATTTCTCGATTATGGAGGTGATAAAAGAGCCCGTCGTAAAGAGTTACATCGGTGCAAGCTTTCACACCAATCCAGATGACTCTAAGTCTCAATCTGGATACATATTGAAAGTGGGAGCAATTAGCTAGAGTAGCTCCGTGCAGAGCATTGTAGACATAGAATATTTGCAAAATACATACGGCTCTGAATGTGACAGACCCGTTGACTAAGCTTCTCTCACGAGCAAAACCTGATCACACCTTAGTACTCTTTGGGTGTTAATCACATAGCGATGTGAACTAGATTATTGACTCTAGTAAACCCTTTGGGTGTTGGTCACATGATGATGTGAACTATGGGTGTTAATCATATACAGATATGAATATTGGTGTTAAATCACATGGCGATGTGAACTAGATTATTGACTCTAGTGCAAGTGAAGAGACTGAAGGAAATATGCCCTAGAGGCAATAATAAAGTTATTATTTATTTCCTTATTTCATGATAAATGTTTATTATTCATGCTAGAATTGTATTAACCAGAAACATAATACATGTGTGAATACATAGACAAACATAGTGTCACTAGTATGCCTCTACTTGACTAGCTCGTGAATCAAAGATGGTTAAGTTTCCTAGCCATAGACATGAGTTGTCATTTGATTAACGGGATCACATCATTAGGAGAATGATGTGATTGACTTGACCCATTCCGTTAGCTTAGCACTTGATCGTTTAGTATGTTGCTATTGCTTTCTTCATGACTTATACATGTTCCTATGACTATGGGATTATGCAACTCCCATTTACCGGAGGAACACTTTGTGTGCTACCAAACGTCACTGGGTGATTATAAAGGAGCTCTACAGGTGTCTCCGAAGGTACTTGTTGAGTTGGCGTATTTCGAGATTAGGATTTGTCACTCCGATTGTCGGGGAGGTATCTCTGGGCCCTCTCGGTAATGCACATCACTATAAGCCTTGCAAGCAATGTGACTAATGAGTTAGTTGCGGGATGATGCATTACATAACGAGTAAAGAGACTTGCCGGTAACGAGATTGAACTAGGTATTGAGATACCGACGATCGAATCTCGGGCAAATAACGTACCGATGACAAAAAGAAAAACGTATGTTGTTATGCGGTTTGACCGATAAAGATCTTCGTAGAATATGTGGGAGCCAATATGAGCATCCAGGTTCCGCCATTGGTTATTGACAGGAGACGTGTCTCGGTCATGTCTACATAGTTCTCGAACCCGTAGGGTCCGCATGCTTAAAGTTTGATGACAGTTATAGTATGAGTTTATGTGTTTTGATGTACTGAAGGAGTTCGGAGTCCCGAATGAGATCGGGGACATGAAGAGGAGTCTCGGAATGGTCGAGACGTTAAGATCGATATATTGGACGACTATATTCGGACTTCGGAAAGGTTCCGAGTGATTCGGGTATTTTTCGAAGTACCGGAGAGTTACGGGAATTCGCCGGGGAGTATACGGGCCTTATTGGGCCATACGGGAATAGAGGAGAGAGGCCAAAAGGAAGGAGGCCTGCGCCCCCCCTCTGGTCCGAATTGGACAAGGGGTGCAGCCCCCTTTTCCTTCTCCCTCTCCTCCTCTTTCCTTCTCTACTACTCCAACAAGGAAAGGAGGAGTCCTACTCCCGGTGGGAGTAGGACTCCCCCCTTGGCGCGCCCTCCTCCTTGGCCGGCCGCCTCCCCCTTGCTCCTTTATATACGGGGGCAGGGGGGCACCCCAAAGACACAACAATTGATCATTGATCTCTTAGCCGTGTGCGGTACCCCCCTCCACCATAGTCCTCCTCGATAATATCGTAGCGGTGCTTAGGCGAAGCCCTGCGACGGTAGACCATCATCATCGTCACCACGCCGTCGTGCTGACGGAACTCTCCCTCGACACTCGGCTGGATCGGAGTTCGAGGGACGTCATCGAGCTGAACGTGTGCAAGAACTCGGAGGTGTCGTGTTTTCGGTGCTTGATCGGTCGGGCCGTGAAGACGTACGACTATATCAACCGCGTTGTTCTAACGCTTCTGCTTTCGGTCTACGAGGGTACGTGGATAACACTCTCCCCTCTCGTTGCTATTCATCACCATGATCTTGCGTGTGCGTAGGAAATTTTTTGAAATTACTACATTCCCCAACACTTCCTAGAACACATCCTTATCAGCATTCTTAAGAAGACCTGCCCAATACAAGATAAACAAGCACATGATGAAAACAACCTCAAAAGGAGAGCGAACAACGTGTCCATCAAAGGTTACTTTGTTTCTCAGGGTCCAAATGCCCTGGCACCACATCAAGTAATACTTGTGCCTCCGACCCCCCCCCCGGGTAAGAAGGCATAAATTCATGCAACCCCCGGGTAAGAAGGCATAAATTCATGCAAAGCTATGCCAAAACCAAGTACCAACAACCTTCTCTTAACAGTGGTAGTACCAATGTCAACTTATGATCATCCGTTGACGTGATTCCTAGTTGTGAAATCACCGGCATTAAGACTACAAGCAACATTGATTTTGTCTAATGAATCAAATTTCAGCCCCTTCTCTTAATCAAGTGTGTTCCAATGCGTGGTTCAGTTTTCTTTGTTTGAAGCTAGCAACTGTTAGGATACTACTAATGTGCACAATCGTTTGCCTCGTCTGTGTTAAACTGACTACGCTTAACAGATTTCAGTCAAACGCTTGTACAACTAGACCATGATTTCGAACTGAACATGCGCTTTACGAGTTGCAATTGTGTGATTTGTAACATTTTCTTATTACTGCATCTTATTGGGCTCGTAGTTCTTGCAAAAAATTGCTGCAGATCATGTTTTATTATTGCTGCATTTCTAACTGAACGTGCGCTTTCCACGCTTTGCTATCTGAATTTTATGTTGTTGAACATCCATTGACGTGGTCTCTCTTTGCCGATTGCTTTCCGACTTAGGGCGTTAGACTTTTCAATTGACATATTCTCTAACTCTGGAATCAATTGTCTGAAGCTAGCTAGCATAGACTTCAACTATTAGGATACCAATATGCAATTTCAAATCCTATGAACTCATAACTAACACACAGAAAACTAGGACAAATATAAATCTTAGAAAAAATAATGCCCTGCACATATGCAAATTTCACAATGGGTTTTATCGAATGGAAGTTTATGTGGCTATTAATTAAACTATGGATGACTTTAGGGTTTAATAAATTTCCCAAAACTCCAGATATACAGTAAAGCTCATGCAATGCAAGGTTTATAAATGCACATTCTAAATTTATAAAATTTGAGATGTGAAAGGGCATCCCCTGGTATGTGGTCGGCCAGCACTATCCTCGTCTGCTCACAAGCCCAACCGGCCCTTCGTTTAATTCCTATTGGTGATCCATCACACTGTTGGGTTATTATATTTTTTTCTCCATTCCGACGTAATAATTGGACTGATGTCTGTCCAACACATGCAATAGAATAGATTGACCATTTTAGGTTTCTTCGAAAGAGGCTTGCGACCCACTATATTAATATAGCAAACACCCAATACATCCAATGATAGTTGCTGGGATGGAGGCAACACAATCACGCCAAAAAAAAGGGATAGAGAAAGTACAGAAAAAATAAATAAATGCCAACAACGGCAGATCAACAAAAAACGAAGAGGCCTCGCGACCATTGCGCCCACCGGATATCTCTGACGAAGCTCCTAGCCTTCGAAGCGCCGGTACCAATCAACACCTCCAAGATGGGACACAATGATGATGACGCTGCTGCCAAGGGTTTGTCCCGGTACGTGGCGAGGAGAAAGGAAGGGTAGCACCGGATGCCCTCCAGGAAGGTCCGACAGCACCCTCAAGCGCCACCACGTCGGTGTCGGACAGGCCGACAGGGATTTCTCGCGATCCCAACCATCACCTCGGGCGCTCCATATATAACACTCCACCATACCGTCCACCACCCTGCACTAGCTTGGTCTTGAAGCCACCTACGCTGTCTCACCACGACACCGAAAGTGAGGCCTGCACAGTGAAGAAGAAGAAGAGCCGAGATTAGGGGTAGAAACACCGTTGGCCCGCGGGAGGGCCCGACCTCCACTGTCAACGACTGTAACCGACCGGACGCATCAGCAGTAGCAAACCAGGCCCATGGCCCCACAGGCCCGACTGGGCCCTGAAATGCCCGTAAAGCTCCCACCGTCGCACTGCAGAAGGCACGCCGTCGGCGTCGCAGACCCTCCTCTTCACCATGAAGGAGGCAGTGAGGCCGTACCTGAGCCGACCCGCTAGGATCCAGATGGGGCCCTAAGGGCCTAGATCTCGGCCGGGATGCGCGGCGCCGGCCACCACGCGCCGCTAGGCCACCCAACCGCCAAGGAGCAACGCCACCGCCACGCTGGCCACCATGTCCAGTTTCTCGGACCGCTGCCAACCGAACCACAACGCCGCCTATCCCCTGTCTCGGGAAGGAGAGCCACGCTCGGGTAAAGGACATCCTGCCGCCGCCAACACCACCCGGACTAGATCTAGGGCACCGCGAGTGGCGGCGGGAGGGAGAGGGAGGAGGGAGGGAGGGGGGCTGTGCGCCGCCTCCCGGGGGAGACAGCGCAAGGGCGGGGTCCGGGAAATCCTAATCCACCATGCTAATCCACCATTTTAGATTTCAGTTGTGTCACATTTGTTACCAAAGTACAGTAATTATATTCAGTTTATACACACGGGTCCAGCCTATGATCTTAATTCTCTTATGAATCAATTCGTTGAATCAAGCATAGTTGTTCACAGTAGAATCTCCAAAGTCCAAACTAACATGTACACGTTCCGAGAAAGCCTAGAAACTCCAAAGATCGATCGTACAAACTGCTTGATCTGTTCGCCGTTGATCTGGTGTTTTTTTTGTGGGCGTCAGATCCTTCGGGAAATCTTGTCCGCAACCACGACAGGGTTGTGCTTGGCGATCTGCTCCTGGCCGGCGGTCTTGTAGTCGAATCCACAGTCGTGCTTCTCCGAGTAGCGGTGCACACTGCAGAAGGTGCCCTCGCAGCGGCATCGGAACCCCAGCAGGCCCACCTTCTTGCGGCACGTCGCGCAACGGTTCGCCGCCACCGGCGGCTGCTTCACGGACGTCACGGAGGAGTCAAGTGCGGCTGCGGTGGAGGAAGCGGCCGCACCATCGGAGGACGGGACGGCGACGATAATCTTGGCCTTCTTCTCCGCAGGCCCGGTCGAGGCGGCCACGGTGTTAGCGGTGCCGAAGATGACGTGGTCCAGGTAGCACTTGGAGCACATGTTGCCGGTGGCGGCGGCGCCGAAGAAGCCGCAGCCGTTGGCGCACATGCCGGCTGTCTCCTCCTTGTCGGGGCACTTGCGCTTCTGCGCCGTCGCCGATGCGTCCATCGCCGCCACGTACGTATTCCGCGAACACTTCCGCGGATCTGTATTGGGGCGCCGGGAGCCCGAGACGTGCGTGATCTTCGTGCGATGGAGCGCTGGAGGTTACGGAGGGGGCGGGGCTGTTTGGTTGCGTTTGATGGGCTGGGTTGCGCGTGGGTGTGGAACCTTATAACGGTGGCGAGAGGTCGAAGACGATCATCATAGTCCTAGTAGGAGTGGCATCCGCATCTGTGCCCAATACGTCCAACGAACCCGACCGGCTTGCGGTGTCACCACTGCTAAACTGAAACCGAGCGTCAGTTCAACGCAAAAGGCAAGACGAGTTAGCGGCAGCCGTCCTACGTCGCTATCCTAAAACTATGTGTAAGTCGACTGAAATTCGTTCTTGGGTAAGTCATTTTTCTCTGGGCTACGGTGCTCATCCAACGATCAAACGAACCCTGCAATACAAACGAAAATTGACTTGCACAAAATTCTGTTTTCAATCGATTCTTTTGACTACCTGATTCTATCGGCCCTTTTTGACTCGTCCACAAGAAAGTTGGGTCGGGTGGGTCAGAACCCGAAATCACTAGTTGAGGAGTACTCGTTGCAAAGATCACGAAAGCAAAACTGTGCCTCTCGCGAAAGCAAAACTGTGACTCTCACGAAAGGGAAAAAAAAAGAAAACGCGTTTTTTCGCGCAAAATTATTTTTTTATTAAAAAGCTAAAGAAGACCGATGAAAAACCAGAACGTCGAAAAAACCCGGAAAAAACCGTTTGGAAAGCCAAAAACGCATGGAAAAAAATAAAATAAAAAACAATATCTGGAGGGAACATCCAGAGCGCGAGACTGAGAGCACGTCAAGTGGCGCTGATCGTTGCAAAGCTCCCGAAAGAGCGCTCGTTAACTAGTTGCCCTCGTTAGAAGCTAAGCCAATATGCACCCTGAACCCGCTAAAACACACAAGGACAAATGGAAAGGAAATAACCCGAATATGATCGGGACCCAAAAAGAATGCTAAGAGCTCTGCATCGTCGTTATCGGGCGACACGGCCGTCGCCTCGCCGTGGCCAGCACTTGTCTCCGCTGCGCCATCTCCTTCCCTCGTCGTCGGGCAAAGCCTCGGTGTAGGCAGCAGCGAGGGGTTCCTCCTTTTCCAAAGATTGTCATTTTGTACTAACCTATGTAGTCCCCACAATGCACGAGACAATCATGGACACTTATGCGTCGTGGATATAGTTCACTATGTCGTGTAGGAAGGGGCTATTCGATTGGTATGATATTTCTAAGAAGAAGATGGGAATAATTATTTTGCAATAAAAGTTTCTTTAAATTTTTCTGAAAATCAGTACAGACGCAAGCGCTCATACTTACGCGCATACACTCACCCCTATGAACGCACACACGCATACCATACCCCTATGGGCACCTTCGAGAGACTGAGCCGGCATGTCGTCTTGAAATTTACGAAGTCACCGTAGGCGTCTCGTCGTCGACGGGGACGTCTCCTCCCACTGAAAGCACATAGCCAGAAATTCTGAAATAAATCTAGGAATAATGCGAGCACCATGACTTGAACCCTGGTGGGATGGGGATACCATAGTCCCTCTAACCATCCAACCAGAGGTTGGTTCGCAAAGTTTTTTTAAACTATAGAAAAACACAAAAACGTAGTATTGTTGGGGTGGGGGGGGGGGGGGGGGGGGACCCAAATGCCATCTGTGGTTTCCAAAAATGGTTCATGCACCTCCCAAGTCACCGTTCACATCTTCCTCAACTCTGCCAGAAAGCAATGTGAATTTGGCTTCAGCTGGACATTACGCAGCCGTTCTACTTCCAAGACCTGTCAAGCATATCAACACCCAAGCGCCATATATGGTTTCCAAAAATGGTTCATGCACCTCCCAAGACATCGATCACTTCTTCCTCAACTATACAAAAGCGACGCGTATTTGGCTCCAGCCGGACATTATGCCGCCCTCCCGCTTCCAAGACCAGCCAAGCATATCAGCATCGTTAAACATCGACAACTCTATCAGGCATGAAGTCCTCCTTTCCATACTATGAACAATTTAGGACTCGGGAAGTGTTTTAGTTTTCCGAAACCCTTTACCACGCCCTAGTTCGGTCACCATTAGAAATGTTTGTTAGAACTTTGATTTATGATGCATCGGTTTAAAGAACCGAACGATAAGGTTGCCGCCCTCTTATGGCGAGACTACCTCTCTTCACACATTAGTTAGATTACAGGGAAACCAAATAGATATGGATTTATTTCAAATTGCATACAAAATAGCTTATGAGGAGAAAAAAAATATAGTTTCAAATCCTTGTGGATTGAGCACCCAATGCCTTATTTATGTTATTCTAATACGGAAATTTACTTTTTTAACCAAGTTTTTTCTTGTCCCTGTGATACTTCTTCATATGTTATTTTTGTCCTTGTGATACTTTTTTACAGATCCAAATATATTATTGCATGCTTAACAAAAAAAAGAGTGAACGGTCAGAAGGGGAGAGCTTTCTCACCTGAATTTCCATTCCATTTCCAATTTTGGCCAAAGGACCGGGTTACAAGTGCGTGACACATAGTCTCAAATTCTCCCAATATCAGCTCAAAAAGGAAAATCCCAATACATTTTTCAAGAAAATAAAATCTCAATACATAAGTTTTTGTCGATGCATATAGTGCACACCCGCTAAGAGGCTATTCTATTTATTAGTTAATATAAACTACAGGAAAGTGAAAAGATCTAGACTTTATTTAAAATTGCATACAAAATGGCCTATGGGAGAAAAATACGTCCTTGTGGACTGAACACTCAATGCCGTATGTGGTTTCCAAAAATGGTTCTTGCACCTTCAAAGATACTGATCACCTCTTCTTCGACTCTCCGAAAGCAATGCGGATTTGGCATCACCAGGACATTGCACCACCTTCCCGCTTGCAAGACCTGTCGAGCAGATTAACACCGTCAAAGATCAACAATTCCATTAGGCTAGAGTTCCTCCTTTCTATACTTTGTAAGATTTAGGACTCGAGAAATCCTATAGTTTTCAGTGAGTCGATGCATTATAGTTCATAAGAAATGGTTCATTCACCTCCCAACATACCGGTCGCCTCTACGACAACTGTCGAAAGCAATGCGGATTCAGTTCCAACTGGATATCAGGCCGCCGTCCTGCTACCAAGATCCATTGAGCAGATCAACACCGTCAAACATCAATGACTCCATTTGGCATGAGGCCACCCTTTCTATACTATGGAAATTTAGGACTCCGACTACCCAAGTTCGGCCACCATTAGAAAAGTTTGTTCAAACTTTTATTTATGGGTGCATCGAAATGAAAAATAAGATTGCCGCCCTCTCATGGGGAGACCATCTCTCTTCACACATTTGTTAAACTATAGGAAAAAGAGAAAGATGTAGAGTTTAATTCAAATTGCGTCCATAGCCGATTTATGCTAGTATTTAATAATGAAATTTACTTTTTAGCAATAATTTTATGCCCATGAAACTTTTTTACCTAATTTTTCTTGTCGCGGTGACACTTTTTTTTGCAAGTTTTTTTTGTTCTACGTAATTTTACACAATCTCCTAGAAATCGACAGAATTTGGTGAAATTTCATACGCTTCTATATAATGACCAAATGAACATGCATTTGAGTTGCCCACCTGCAGCTCGGCTGTCAATCAATCTAATGATTGGGGCATGCTTCCTTCTTGGAGATATGGTAATGATTTCAAGGAGGGCATGCCTAAGAGAAAAATGAGGCAAGATTTCCTAATAAAGTAAAAGTTATCACAAGGTTATAACTACAAGTTATGCACTATATTTCTGCAGATATGAGCAACAAGATCTATTTAGACCTCGCTTTTATTGACCAAAATAACTAAACTTCTTAGGAGTAGGAAGTGTAATATAACTTATTTATCTTTGGAATCTGATTAAAAAAAAGCGTTTAGTTCTGACACTTATGAGGGGCAATTCTTTTACAAGTTTGTCATGAGAAATACTAGTTAAATACAAATATAATATTTCAAAACAGATATTCGGCAAGCAGTTAACAAGATAAAACATAGCTAGTATAGGTAGTTTCGCATACGTGCGCCCCAAGTTATTCATAGGGTAAGCGCGCGCCAACTTATTTCTAGGTTGCGTGTGCATTGTGACCGCTCAATATATGTGCAGGCCAAGTTAAGTCATTCCTAAGGTAAACGTGCGCCAAATTATTTCTAGAGTGCGTGTGCGCCTTTGTAACTTCCTGGTTAGCAGTTTATAGGTTGATTGTTCCAGGAGTTCCTTTGTTGAATAAAATCTCTGGTAATTCCCCGGAAAAAAAAGATGTACCTTGCAAATGCCCCATAACTCGTACCCATAAGAAGAACAATTTCAAAGTGACACAAGAGATTGCATCCATCTAACTGAACTGAAAAGGTGCGATAGGGGTCCGACACCCCCTTTCGGGCAGGATGGTGTCCGCCCCGCCCCAAACCTGTAGAGTGTGTAGTTAGATCCTCTCGCTGGGATTTCATATTGCATGTCAACTGTGTCTAGCAGATGGTACTCTCCGGTCGTAGTGAGCTATAGCCTAGAGGGGGTGTCGGGAAAGGGGATCACCTGCAAGCTCTAGCTCACAATGACAATGGCGAGAGGTAGACGAAGACTCGGACGTTTTTTGTGCTGCGCACACTAATTGCAGTTCTTTTCATTAACTCTTCTGTTATTTGTCCATCAACTGAAGACGAAAAGCCCTCCACACCGCCGAGCCTACCAGATGTGCCATCCCCCGTCTCCGTCTTGCGCGAGCCGTGTGCGTGCCGAGTCTACTGCTGCATGCCAATGAGCCAACTACAGCCGCACCTAGCTAGGTAACTACTAACTGAAAATGAGATCGGTCTCTGCGTGTACACGCACACGTGACAGAGCCGTTTATTTGCTAACTGAAAAGCAAAGGAAACTATCCTAACGGGCAAAAGGATTACAAGTTCAACAGTTCACCCCCTAATCCTTACGCCGGGAGATTACCTTCGCGATGCCGAGCTTCTGTCGCTGCTCAACGAACTTGATTTGTCCCAGCGCCTTGGTGAGAATGTCGGCAAGCTGTCCGTCAGTGCCAATGAGGTCGACATCCACCTTGCCGTCTTCAACGCATTCACGAATAAAATGATAGCGTATGTCAATGTGCTTACTTCTTTCATGATGAACTAGATTCTTGCTGAGCGCGACCGCCGACTTGTTGTCGACGTGCAGCTTCGCCGTCGTTGGCACGTCGCCCGTGAGCTCACTAAGGAGCCTGCACTGCCACACAGCCTGGCATGCTGCGGATTCCGCCGCCATGTACTCAGCCTTGCAAGACGAGACGACAACGACCTTCTGCTTCTGAGAAGTCCACATGATAGCACTGGAATTGAGGAAGAACACCACTCCGGTCATGCTCCGGCGATCATCAACGTCACCGGCATGATCGCTGTCACTGTAGCCGATCACCTCCGATACTGAATTTCCTCCGCACTTGTAGCAGCAACCGTACTCCATGGTCCCGCTAACATAGCAGAGGATTTGCTTCATCGCAGCCCAGTGCAGCACGGCAGGCGCTTCTAGATGCCTGTTGACGATGCCGACGGCGTAGGTCATGTTAGGTCCGTGTTGCGGACATACCGTAGACTGCCGACGATGCTCCTGTACCTAGTGGCGCCAACGGTGTCGCCGGCGCCAGCCTTGGCCAGCTTCAGCCGGTTCTGCATCGGGGTGTCGCTGGCATTGCATCCCCTCAGCCCGGCTGCATCGAGGATCTTCATGGCATAGGCGCTCTAACAGAGAGTGATCTCTCCATCCTGCTACCGCACCTCGATACCGAGATAATAGCTCAGGAGACAGAGATCGCTCATGTCAAACATCCTCTACATCTGCTCCTTGAACGCATTGATGTCGTCGATGTTGGTTCCGGTGATGATCAGATCGTGTACGTGCACGTCGATGAGAAGTCTCACCGCGCCGGTGCTCCTCCTGTACACCGCATGCTCGAGGGGGCTGCGCTCGGACCCAAGCGACACGAGTGACGCGTCGAGCTTGGCGTACCACGCTAGGGGCGCCTGTTTAAGGCCGTACAGAGCCTTCTGTAGTCGCAGCACCTTGGCTTCCTCGCCGGCAATGACGAAACCCAGCGGCTAGTGCACGTAGACCTCCTCGATCAAATCGCCGTCCAGGAATGCTGACTTGACATCCATGTGATGGACTTGCCACCCTTGCTGCGCTGTGAGTTGCAGCATTAGCCGTACTGTCTCCATGCGGGCCACCGGCGCGAACACCTAATCCTAGTCCACGCCTTGCCACTGCACGTAGATCTTCGCCACCAAGCACGCCTTGTGCTTCAGAATCTTGCCGGCGGGGTCCCTCTTGACCTTGAAGACCCATTTTAGCCATATGGCACGGTGGCTGGGTGGGAGCGTGGTGAGCTCCCACGTCCTATTATCACGGATTGCCGCCAGCTCGGCGTCCATGGCGTGCCTCTAGCACGCCTCTTCAAGCGCTTCATCAATGCTCGCGGGCTCTTCAGCAACAATGAGAAAGAGCCCTACCGGGCCTTGCCTCGCCGCTTCCACCTGAGCAAGGACAAGCGTCATCTTGCGGTAGCCCGGCGGTGTGTGGTCGAGGTCGTGCCGCTCCTAGTCATCAATGGGCGGCGTGGCAAAGCCGTCCTCGTCGGGGACGGGAGAATGAGCTGGCGATGACGACGTGGCGGATGAGTGTCCAGAGGAGGGAGGCGACCCGCCTGAGGTCGACGAGGGAGACTGCTCGTGGATGCTCTCCTCGTCGCTGTAGACGACCACAAATTGTTTGTCCGTTGGGGTCGCCGCAGCACCTGGAGCTGACGTCCAGTCCTAATTCCTCCGTTCTTCAAATATGACATCGCGTGTGACGTGCACCTTGTTTGTAGCTGGATCAAACACCCTGTATGCCTTGGCTTCCTCTGCATTCCGGAGGACGATCATTGGCGTTGAGGGGCCGTCCAGTTTTTTTATGCCGGGGCCGACACACTTGACGTGTGCGACACACCCAAACGTGCGTAGATGGTGGACCGTCGTTTTCTTCTTGTGCCACGCTTCGTACGATGTCTGCCCATCGACGCTGCGCGTGGCAGATTGGTTGAGCAGGTATACCGCGGTCTTGACAACATCACCCCAGAACATGCTGGGCACGACCATGCTGTTGAGCAGGCACCGCACCATCTCTATCATGATCTGGTTCCGCCTCTCGATCATGCCGTTTTGCTGTGGCGTGTATGGCACCGTGGTGCAGTGCTTGATCCCTCCATCCTCACGCTGCAGGCAGAATTCAAAGGAGTTGAACTCGCCGCCCAGATCGGACTGGAACGCCATCAGCCGGCGCCCAGACTCTGCCTCAGCGAGAGCCTTGATCTTCTTGAAACGTGAAAATGCCTCGTCTTTGGCTTTGGTCACCTCCAGCCACATGTAACCGGAGTGATCATCAACGACCAACAAAAAAAATACCGATTACCTCCTGTTGTCACTGGCTCGATTGGCCCGCAGAGATCCATGTGGATGAGCTCGAGCGCGTGCTCTGCGCGGTACGCCGAGGCCTGCGGAAATGGGAGCCAGTGCTGCTTGCCCAGCGCATACCCGTTGCAGTACTGGTCCACACGATCGACGATCGGCACGCCGTTTGCCATCTCCAGGCGCACAAGGTCACGCAACCCCCAAAAGTTCAGGTGACCATTTGCCAGCAGACACACCAGCTTCGTCAGGGACAACAAGTGGAGGATGTAGAGTCGCCCGGCGTTCCATGCCATGCGGGCGAGCAGCCGTCCATCAGGGTTGCAAAGACGAAGGACCCCTTGGTGGATCATCGTCTCACAGCCAAGCTCATCCATCTGACCGATGCTCAAGATGTTCCTGCAGAGACAAGGTATGTATTATACCTCGGAGAGATTTAGATGTTCTCCATTGCGGCACTCGAAGAGGATCGTCCCTCTTCCCTCGATCTACATGCTGGACCCATCGCCCAGTTTCACGGTCCCCCGCGCTCCCACGTCGATCTCGGAGAAGATCTCGCGATGACCAGACATGTGGTTACTCGGCCCGGTGTCCAGGTACCATGCGGTGTCACAGGTGCCGCCCTCCTAGGCAGCGTGCACCTCAGAGCGTTCCTCATTCAGAAGAACATGCTCGACCAGGCGCTCGGTGGTGATGGTGAGTGCGGTGACCGTGGCAACGAGGAGAGCCACCTCGTCGTCCTGGTCGCGCGCCACCGCAAGGTTTGCCTGATCCTTGCGTTCACGACGTGGCTCTGTGCAGTGCTTCTAGAAATGACCAGGCTTGTTGCAGTTGTAGCATTTCACCTACGACATGTCACGCTCTCCGTTCGGCACGCCATCGCAGCCACTATTCCCATTTCCCTCACGGTTTCCACCACGGTGGCTCTTGCCTCGACGAAGGTTTTGACTGCTGCCTTGTCCGCCAAACCCGCCTGGTCCGCCGGAGCCGCCCTGGCCAGCGCTCTGGCCTCTGCCCTGGCCTTGGGTGCGCCGGTTCTTGCGCGTGTTCCACCGTGCATTCGTCATCAGCAGCTGGCCTCCGCCATCTCCATCCTGATCATTGGTGTAGCGCTCCTCCACGGAGCGCATGCGGCCCACGAGCTCCTCAACCGATAGCGCGTTGATGTCGAGCATCGTCTCGATGGCAAGGCGATCTACATGTATCGTGGTGGAACAACGCGAAGGAATTTCTGGACCACTCTCGCCTCATTCATGGTGTCGCCGAGGGAGCGCAGGTTGTTGATGAGCAAGGTGATGCGCATATTGAATGCGTCGAGTGTCTCGCCGTCGTGAAACGCGATCGCCTCATACTCGGAGCACAGCCATTGCATCGTGGCCGCATGCACGCGCGCCACGCCCATGCGCATGATCTTGATCGTGTCCCAAGCCTCCTTCGCCATCTTCTCCATCACGATCGCACCCACCATCTCCGGCAGTATGGGGACGCTGGACGGGTTTCCCTCCACCATGTCCCACATCAAGTTGGCCTCTATCTAGATCTGCATCAGCATGGACTATCAAAGCAGTTCGTCGGGGTGAGCATTGGCCACATCGTGGTGCCATTAGGGACGAGGCGCTCCTACACCGTGCGTTCGCGCACGACGACCTCCTTGTCGCGCCTGCGGCTGTGGCTCCGACCCCGGGACGGAGTCACCGATCATCGCTAGAGTCATCGGTCCTTCCAGCGGGAGCGCAGCGTCAGCGGTCGTCGGGTGCCCCCAGGAGAGGCCAAGCCGGCCATGGTCACCGAGGAACGATGCGGGTCTGATGCCAATCGTTGGAACTGGGATCACCTACGCTCACAATGACAATGGTTAGAGGTAGACGAAGACTCGGACGGTTCTCTGTGTTGCGCACAGTAATTGCAGCTTTTCTCATTAACTCTTCTATTATTTGTACATCAACTGAAAACAAAAAATCCTCCACACCTCCGAGCCTACCGGACGTGCCATCCCATGTCTCCGGTCTTGCGCGAGGTGTGTGCGTGCCGAGTCTACCGTTGCATGCCATTCCATGATCCAACTACAGCCACACCCAGCTACTCCCTTCGTTCCAAAATAGATGATCCAACTTTGTATTAACTTTGTAGCTAACTACTAACTGAAAATGTGATCGGTCTCTGTGCGTACATGCACACGTGACAGAGCAGTTTATTTGCTAACTGAAAAGCAAAGGAAACTATCCTAATGGGCAAAAGGATTACAAGCTCAACATCGGTGGTATTGAAGCCGCACGGGGTGATCTCAGCGGGGTAGAGGAAGGCGCGGGCGGCGGCAGTGTTTCTTCTAAAGCTGGTCGCGCATCCACGCCCGCACCATGTCGGCCCTCCGCCTCCACTGGCGTGCGCCGCTGCCTGCCCAGGGGAGCAACGGGATACCGTCGCCGGGCGACAGCTGCTGCATGTTGGTTTTAGAACGCCGCTAGATCAAATCACCGAGAGACGCTCACGTCTACGTGCAAAGATAGCTTTGAAGCTAACAAGCAAAGTGCTTGATTGATTTTGCTAGCACCTTATTTCATGTTCAGAGAGCCGCCGGCGCTTCGCCTGTCGGAGCACGACACAAACCCTAACAAAACTCAAAAAGCATCTAAAAACGAAGCCTCCCTCCGACAAGGGTCGGGATCCACCACGCTTCCATGACCCTAAGGCCAGAGGAGACGAGATAGACCGGCGGCAGCGCCAACGGCAAACACGAGAAACCCAACGCTTGGGGTGCCCTTGACGAAAAAAGCACATGAGCCCCGGGTGCACGAAATCTAAGAGGTCCTAGGTTTGATGGGACCTTTTTGCATTGCGTTGTGCATGGATAAGATTTGCCTCGTATAATCCTTCCCAGACCTTGCCCGGCGTGGAAGTTTCTAGCACCGGGTCTGCCTCTTTTTCTTTTGGAGCTGTAGAAACATATTGATTGACAGTTTGTGTACACAAGTGCACATAAAAAATGATCGCTGCGTTTTTGACTGAATTAGGGGCTAGTGTGACAGACCTTGCTTTGTTGGAATTTCCATTGCTGCAACTGGAAGCCAGAGCTGGAGTAATTATACTTTAAGGCATGGGTGGGTGTTATAATCCTTCCATGAACTCTATGGTAGCTTTGCCTGCACTTTCCTTTGTTGCCAAAATCCGGAATCTGGATAGCTTGACAAGGAGGATAATTTATTTGCATCATATCAACAACTTATGAAGTTATGATTAAACAGCCTTTAAAAGAAAAAGAATTTAAGCATGATATTACCATGTACAATGTGGTACCTTTTTTTAGAAAGGGGAAAACCCGACCTTTACATCTATATAGTGTGGTATCTTGATACAGAGTTTCATATATATTGTATCATTGCACACATGGAAGGGAAGAACTTGGGAAGGCTTAACAAGCTAACATAGATGTTGATCATGGGTGTTTCCAATCTACGCGAGACGACAATTTGGGCACGAAAGATGACACAGGAAGCCTCCTACCTATGCCAATCGACTCCACTGACTTCAAGGCCTTGCCATGGGGTCCCCGTGACGTTGAAGGCAATAATGAGTAGGCGTCGAACCCCTGGAGTATGTTATAAAGCATTCAAAGCTGACGCCCAAAGCAAGTCGTTGAACATGTTATTATAGTGATCCTGTTTCCTTGTGCAACTTTACCCTTGAAAAATAGAGAGCACATATGTTCTGCTTGCATTCCTGGAGTTTTCGGCTTCTAAACTATGTACTTTAGGAATTTGAATTTTTATTTTGCTAACCACATGTCCCAACATTAACATCCTGCTCTAGTGATGGAAGAATGATGAACATATGAGTGGTTTTCGTTTTTTTAGAGCATGGAAGTCTATGAAAGAACAATTTGTTTGTTGTTGTGTTACATGTGGTTTCCAATCTCTAGTCATGCCTCTATAGGGAATTCGCCTACTTGGAAAAATAGAAAAAAAACATCCATTCTTTTATTGGAAACAAGGCAAACATACATTCTTTCTTGACTGCCCTTTGGCAAAAAAAAATATGGCGGTCGGTCCACATAGCATTTAATATTACTCCTCCGTCTACTATTAGCACGTTATTTGGGACGTGGCTAGATGGGATAGGTCCGGAACATCGAGACATATCCATGTAGGAGTATGTGCTTTCTTTTGGGCGGTATGGAACTGCAGAACGACTTGGTTTTCATTTCTTGCAGGTTATTTTTCGGGCCACTACACTGATCCGTATGTGGTCGCTACTCGCTCCGACGGAGGCCAGGGAGCATTTGGTTACTGGATCAATCCGATGGGAGACGGTAGCACGGGCCATCTTCAACCGGTTTGGATGGCGGTCATGTAATATGATAGGTGTTTAGTTTCCTATCTTAATGTTTGCCTGCCGGTTGTGGCTATCATGTTATTGTGGTCGTGCTCTTTGTAAGCTTTTTCTTTTTTTCTATTTTGAGACATGTTGACTTTTGTTGAACTATTTAGATTTTCAATAATATGGCCGTATGCATCGTTCTGATGCAGATGCTAGGGCAAACCTCCTTTTCGAAAAAAATGGAAACAAGGCAAACCCTTTTCCATATTTCATTGAATAGGGAGGTGCCCACTCAACTTTTAGATAATGTTAGTACCATTCAAAAAAAAGCATGTGACATTTAGAAAATGTTTACGAATAAAAAAATGTACGTGACAAATGAGGTCTTAGATGGTCCCAAACCATGTACGACCCTGGCCTCTACCAAAGTTTGCCATAGCATGTCTAGCACCATTATTACCAATAGGACGGGTATGTGTAATGGAAAAGTCATATTCCCCCATACTATGTTTTATCTCTCTGATCAAGAAAGAGTATTTAGATAAATTGCTTCCACCTTTCAACACCATGGGAACCGCCTCCAAGCAATCGGACTCAACAGATCAATGGGTAGAATATTCCATTGCAATGCCAAGCCAAACCGTTCCCGAATAGCAAGAAATTCAGATTCGAATACATCATCACAATCGCTAAGATATCTGCAAGCACTAAATATTATGCTTCTCAGATGGTCCCAGAGCAGCATGCCAACTCCCGCCTTTCCACTCAGGATGGAGCCATCCGTGTTTAGTTTAACTCGCCCTTGACAAGGAGGTAGCCAAGGGGTGCTTGAAATTGCATTATTATCACATATGGTATGCATCTTTAGGAAACTGTGGTTAACCAGCATCTTACCCTTGACAAAGTCTGCATTAGGATCAAGCTTAAGACAAGCAAGCGAGTCCAAGTAACTAGACAGGAACTTGGTTGGGACGTCAATTGGAGGTGATGGCTTTGCATGCACTAGTTCGTTCCGTACATGCCATACCCTCCAGAGAAGCATAAGCACACCGATACGGACCTGTTTGTTCACATCACACATTAGCTGAATAAACCAATCATCATGGCATTTGATGCTAGTTAGCTCCGGCAGTTCACAGATCTTTGACATGGCCTTCTATAGACGTCGGGCGTTGTCCTAGAAACATAGAACATGAAAGGAGTCTTCATCCCCTCTTCCACAAATAGGGCAAGTACCATACACCTCTAGCGATCTGCGCTCTTTATTCAGCCAAGTTGCTAATGAATCTGTAGCTGCTCGCCAGGCAAAGGAAAGGACTTTCGGTGGTGCTGGACACGACCAAATAAAATTCCAAATGTCCCTGTGTCCATCTGGCGAACTGCTCGTAGAAGGGAATAGAGAGCAATTAACCTCATGAGCAGCCAGCCAATAGGCACTACGTACAGAGAAAAGATCATTGCGTTCCAGTGCCCAGGCCAAGAAGTCCTCGCCTAAACGAGGTGAAGGACAAACCTTACAAATCTCCTGAATGTCCACCGGCAAGAAAATTGCTGTAGCCTCGGCATATCCCAGTTGCCACTATGATCAAGCAAATCAGACACCCATTTGAACCGACATCTTCACCTGCTTTAAACAAGCGAACTAGTGTTGCCTCGAACTAGCCATCTATCCCACCATATTCTAACCTTTTTTCCATTAGCTATATGCCAAACCAGCCCCTTCTTGAGGAGCTCTAGCCCGTGACAAATGCCTTGCCATGATTGAGACAGGTTCCCCGAAAACACTGTGTCCTCTAAGCGTCCACCTGGGTAATACTTGGCATTGAGCAGTCTTGCACATAAGCTGCCTGAAAAAATTAAGAGACGCCGGGCTTGTCTTGTCAACAGTGCTTGATTGAAGATTTGAAAAATTCCAAAATCCCTAAACCCCAAGAACCTCTGTGACTTCGGCCGGGTCTTCTTACGCCAAGCATATCAGTGAGTTTTCCTTTTACCTTTCTCCGCTCCCTAATAATAGTTCTTAACCATACGATTCAGGTCATCACAAACACCAAATGGGATCTTGACCACACTCATAATAAAGGTAGGGAAACTATGAGAAAAAACAGTAACAACAACAAGAGTACCATCTACCAGACACAGTTGACATGCACTATGAGATATTGAGATCGCAGCGATAGGATGGAAGGCTACACACTCTACAGGTTTGGGCAGGGCAGACGCCGTCCTTCTTTGCGGTCAGAAGACACGTACGGATCCCAGGTGGCCACTGGAACGCCCACACCTCGACGGCATCGCCTGCCTCTAGGTGGCAGTCTACGATGAAGCTCATGTACCCCTTACCGGTGATGAGGGTGGAGTTGCAGTGGTGGAATTTGTTCAGCTTCAGTCTTTCAGACTAGCCACTAGCTGCTCGCGTAGACGGACAAGGACACGACTAGGCAAGGTTGTCAGAATCATGATTTTGAATTGGATCAGAGCTCCAAGGTAGAATCGCAAATCATAGAATCTTCACTATCAGGATCGTAAAAACGTAGATTATATGAACTAAAACCGTAGAATCAGAAGGGCCGGTTTGAATCATAAAGTCGTAGAATCGTATAAGAGAATCGCGATTTTGACAACCTTGCGCCCGGGTATGTCGGCGGCGACGTACAGGAAGGCATAATGGCGGGGTGTGCGCGAGTCAGGAGGAGTAAGCGTGTGTGCCGCGGGTTCATGTCTAACTGGCTCATGACCTTCTCCCTGATGTAGCTCAGCGGCAGGTCCCCGCGTAGGTGGTGTTTGTTCTGGAGCTTGTCGCGCATTGTGCGCCGCTGCCTGCCTAGGGGAGCAACGGGATCCCCATGCTAGGCGGCACCTGCTGCAGGGGGAGGTGGCACAGCGCCAGCACGATGGAGTCAGCGCTGCTGCCCGGGACGATCTGCTCGGCCTCGACGTGCTCCTCGTGCAACGTGGACAAAACACCGACCTCAGTGAACGATATCCACGCTGGCCGGAAAGATCTGCCCGACCTCGATATGCTTGTCATCCATTCTGGCCGAAACCACGACCACGGTGACCGCGCCGTCCTCGCCCACCGGGCCCTCATGGACGACAGTGGCCCCCATCTCCACATCCGCCACAACACTCTCGATCACCGCGGGAGGCACCAGCATGTCGGCCCCGCCCACCGCCACCAGACCCTCATACACGACGAGGGCGAGATTCTCCATCGGGATTGGGCCGGCAAAGAGCACGAGGTCGATGTTCAGGTCGAGGTCAAAGGTGGTCCGCGCGGACAGCAGCCCGAGGTGTAGCTCGAGGTCAAGCCCCTAGGCCACCGTCCCTGCAGACCCCAGCCCCTTGGCCATCCTTCCTCGATCGACTTGAAACTACCCTAGCGCCGTTACTTGAGGTCGAAGCTAGGTAGTAAGCGCAGTTGCACGGGAAAAAAATGCTTTTGGGGGGAAATGACCTGGCAATACGATTGTATATGTACTCCCTCCGGTGCTTTTTAGTCTGATTATAAGCTATCTTCGAAATTAAAGTATCTCTACTTTGACCAAACTTATAGACACAAAGTTTCAATATTCACAATGCCAAATCAATATTGTTTGATTTGTTATGAAATGTAGTTTCATAGTTCATATATTTAATATTGTAGGTATTGATATTTTTTAAAATAAATTTGGTCAAACTTTGCAAAGTTTGACTTGACGACCCAAATCAATATACACGGAGCAAAAAGGACTGGAGGGAGTATATACATACGGCGCGGCGCAGGACGGACGGTGGAGGACAATGTATCTAGGGCTTCGGTTTCGCAACGTAGTGGGGCACACGCGGCTAGGCTACCTTCGGACGAACCGAGCACGCGCGGATCAGACCAGACTATGTTCATGCATTTCAAAAATATGTTTGTGGCATTCTATAAAAAATGTTTGTGTAATTCAGAAAAAAAATCACACCATTCAAACAAAATGTACGTTACATTTAAAACTATGTTCATGCATTTCAAAAATATGTTTGTGACATTTTATAAAAAAATGGTTATACAATATAAAAAATGTTCACATAGTTTGAAAAATGTTTTGTATCATTTCAAAAGTTAATTTAATGTGTATTCAGAAAATATTTAACACGTACTCCAAAAAATGTTCAAAAACATGGTAATCATGTAGGAGTATTTGACAAATGTTAATCGTATTAAAAAATGTTTTAGATATATACAAAACATATACAAATGTGTATAAAAAAAGTAGGCAGCTCGTATTTAAAAAACATGTATTTGAAAAATGTTAACATGTACAATTATGCACGCCATTCCTTGCTACGAATGTAAAACCGAAGGCTGTCTGTCCTACCAGTGTAAGTACAGTGTTATAGAAAAGATTGCATTCATAATCAGAATTGTACTTACAACATAATTAAGGAGAGCTAGCTAGCTGATCACTAAGATACAACAACTTGACCAAAGACCGAGGGACAGCTCTACTACGACCGGAGTGTACCATCTGTCAGACACAGTTGACATGCAATATGAGATCCCAGCGAGACGATCCAACTACACACTCTACGGGTATCGGGCGGGACGGAAGCTGTCCTTCTTGGCGATCAGAAGGCACGGACGGATCCCGCGCGGCCACCGGAACGCCCACACTTCGACGCCGTCGCCGGCCTCCAGGCTGCAGTCCACCATGAAGCTCCTGTACCCCTTACCGTTGATGACGGTGGCGTCGTTACGGTGGAATTAGTTCAGCTTCAGGTGGTCAGACATGCACTGGCCACGACCCCGGCGCACTGGCCACTGCTGACGGAGACGGACAAGGACACGCCCGGGTATGTCGTCGGCCTGGCCCTCACCCCGGGGATCTTAATCGGCTTGGGATCGGTGGTGTTGAATCCGCACGCGGTGATCTCGGCAGGGTAGAGGAAGGCGCGGAGGCGGGCGCGTGCGCGGGCCGGGAGGAGGAAGTGGGCGCGCCGCGCGTTCATGTCGGACTCGCACAGGACCTTCCCCCCGATGTAGCACAGCGGCAGGTCCCTGGACAGGCGGTGTTTGTTCGGGAGCTGGTTGCGCACCCACGCCCGCACCATGCCCATGGGAGCAACGGGACCTCGACACCGGGCGGCAGCTGCTGTAGGGGGAGGTGGCACAACACCAGTTGGGCCAGCTTGGTGGAGTCAGCGCTGCCGGCCGGGACAATCTGCCAAGCCTCGACAGGCTCGTCGTCCAGCGTGGCCAAATCCCCGACTTGAGTGACCGTGCCGTCCCCAGCCGGCCGCCCGCCGCCGCCGGGCCCTCGTACACGACAAAGGCCCTCGTCTCCATGTCCACGACGCCGGGCTTTGTCTCGTCAACAGAGCTTGATTGAAGATTCGAAAATCCCTAAACCTGAGGCCCCCTTTTGACTTCGGCCGGGTCATCTTATGCCAAGCGTACTTGTGAGTTTTTTTAGAGCAACAGGAGGGGGCAAAGCCCTCCCGGTTCCATATATATATGAAACCAAAAGGTTCACAAAAGAGAAAAACATAAGTTCTGGTTACGCACTACACGACGCGGTGAAAAAGAAAGACCAACATGCCACTACGCAGCAGCTGAAAACATCCCAAATTTTGCTCTAAAAGCATGAGCAAAGGGGAAACTGGAAACTATCCCTATTACAGAGCACTGTCTCTACTTATCAGAACTCCGATTTGACTGGAGACTTAAGCGGCAGAGATCATCTTCTCCGGTTCTGCTGTCTTGAACCTGGCCTTCTTCAAAGGGGAAGGTTCAGGGGATGGCGGCAGTAGCAGCAGCTCCAACGGGGTTGTCGGGCTGAGCACGGATAGCTTCTTGCTCCCAGCAGGTGGAGGGCTCCTCGATGCATCAGCTTCACCCAGGGAGAGCATGTCAAGCACCCTTGCAGGGTCCAGGCGTGTCACCCCATCGATAGTTGGAAGGGGTTCTTGAGCTTCTCCGAGACCCACTGGACGAATGCCTCGATATGGGGGAGGTAATCCTTTTTGAATAGGATCATCCATTTCTTGATCATCAAGAGGATACGTCTCCAAACCTGTTTATTATCATACCAGATAGCATTTTCAAACACATGTGCATTTCTAGTTTTCCAGATAACCAAAATATACAAGCACAGATGGAATTCAAAGCACATTGTTTCTTGCTAGCAGGCCAAAATCTTGCTACATATAGGTAGTCTTTCCCTACAGGAATTTTAAAGAAAGCAGACACATCCTTCCAGATGTTTTTAGCTACAGCACACCCAAAAAAGAAGTGGTCAATGCTCTCATTGTCAGTGCAAAACTCACAGATCAAAGTTTTTCCCATGTTTCTCTTATCCAAATTATCTCTGGTCATTAATTTGTTGTGCGCCAGGAGCCAGAGAAAGATTTGCACTCTGGGTGGGGAGACAATAGACCAGACAGAAGGTATATAAATGGGCTGAACCCCCCTGAAGTTAATGATGCTGTACAAGGAGGTAGTACTATACACCCCCTTAGAGTCATATTGCCAAATGAGTGCATCATCATCTCCATTGTAAGAGACACTACGAAGGATCTGCTCAATGCACATCCAAGAATCTAGCATTTTATCAGTAAAAGTCCTCCTAAAGGTCAGTTTAATGGTGTCACCATCCCATACATCAGAGAGGGTAACACATTGCTGATCACAGATAGTGTAAAGAGGCCAGAATTGGACAGAAAGGGGGGAGGTACCAAACCAGGTATCTTCCCAGAAGTTGATTTTCTTCCCATCACCTACCTGCCATCTATATCCAAATTTCAGGGCTTTACAGGCCCAGAGCACTCCTTGACAGAATTTAGTTGGGTTAGGAGTTTTACTAGCAAAGATATTTGGGGAGTTCTTGATATACTTCTTGTCAACTATGTTTCTCCAGATCTTGCCTCCATCTATAATATACCTTTTAACCCAGTTCCCCAGGAGGCACAAGTACTTGCGAGTTTTCCTTTTACCTTTCTCCGCTCCCCAATAATAGTTCCGAACCATACGTATTCAGGTCATCACAAACACCAAATGGGAACTCGAAGACACTCATAACAAAGGTAAGGATTGACTTCGCAACTGACTTAACCAAAACTTCTTTGCCAGCCTGTGTAGGATGCCCAACAAAAGAAAACAAGCACTTACCGAACTTAACTTGCAAAATTTGAAGCTTACCCTTAGTCAATCGACCATCAGGTGTCGGCAGCCACAGGTATTTCTCCTCGAAGTCAGAAGATGTGACGCCCAATAATTTTTATCACTTCTATTGTATCCTCCGCGCAGGATCCCCAAATAGAATGGATGATTTGAAGGGTTCGATAGCTGAACCGTGGACATAAAATGTACGTGACACTTTTCAAAAATATCATACAATGTAATGAAATGTTCATGTAATTCAAAATAAAGAAATCGTAGCATTCAAAGAAAATGTACATTACATTTAAAACTATGCTCAAGTGCTTCAAAAATATGTTTGTGACATTTTAGAAAAAATAATTAAATAATTAAAAATGTTTGCATTATTTAAATATTTTATATCATTTCCAAAAAATAATTCTATGTGTATTCAAAAACTATGTAACACGTAGTCCAAAAATGTTCAAAAACAGGTGTAGACAAATGTTAAAAGAGTCAAGTGCCTCGGCCGCCATCTCCCGCGGATCCACGACGTCCCTCGGCCATTCTCCTCCTCGGACGACACTGCCCTAGCGCCAGCCGTTACTACTCGAGGTGGAAGCTTGGTAGGTGGTGAGCGTCGCGGCACGGGGGGAATTGTTTCGGGGTGGATGACCTGGCAATACGCTCTCTCTCTCTATACATACATACATATAGACACACACACACATACGGCGCGCGCGGCGTAGGATGGACGGTGGCTAGGGTTTCGCGACGGAGCGGCGCGCGACGCAAATAGCGACCTCAACACGAACCGAACACACGCGGATCAGCCGAGGAGGAGCGAAAAGACGGAGAAGCTTCCGCCGCACCAGCGCCAGCTATCCGGACCCAGGGCGCCGCGAGCCAATCAATCGCTCGTTTCACCGTCCCACGGATCGACCCGCCTGCACCGGATCCCAGCCGTCCATCCCCGATCGGATGCTCGAGCCCACGCCTCCATCCTGCCTTATTTGTTACCCGTCCCGCTCGCTCGCCCACCCAACGGATGGATGTGTTGGACTTGGATGGCTTTCTAGCCCATGGATTGAATGAGTAGACTTTGTCGTTTCTGCAATATGCGTAGTACACTTTGTTATATCTGAATAAGTATGTTGCTGAACATCCGTTGACGCGATTCCTAGCTCTGATATGATATCACCGATTTGAAGACTGCAACCAGAAATTGATCGTGTGTACTGACTCAAATTTCGGTTCCTTCTCTTGGGCCAACTCCAACCGTCGACCCCAAACGGACCGTTCGTTTTGACTGGATTAATTCCCCTGGGCCAACTCCAACCGTCGAACCCAAACAAACCTTCTTTTTTTTGTGGAAAAGGGGATGTACCCCAGCATCTGCATCAGAAAGATGCATACAAACCTTCTATTGGGCTGGCCAAGAGGGAGAGGCAGACGTTGAGGTCGAGGTCGAACGCAATCCACGCGGACGGCAGGCCGAGGTGCAGCTAGAGGTCGAGCCCCTCAGCGGCCATGCCAGCGGATCCACGACACCCCTCGGCCATCCTCCTCCTCGATCGACACGAATGGAACTACTCGAGGTCAAAGCTAGCTGCTGAGTGCCGCGGCACGGGTGACGCACACATGACTAGGCTACATTCAGACGAAGTGAGCGAGTCACTCGCTCCTCTCCCATCCCACGTAGCCCTCATATCCATTGGAGCGAAAGCAAACCCAACAGATGTGTCCGCCCAACATCTAAAAAATGTTTATGATTTTTTTAAATGTACGTGACAGTTTTTTTGCGAAATAACTATTTATTACTCAAAATTAGGGATTACAATCTCGTAAGACAATATCTAAGACCACATTTGGGCACGAACCAAGCCCAACCATGTTACGACCCTGGCCTCTACCAAAGTTTGCCATAGCATGATTAGCACCATTGCCAATACGACGGATATGAGTAATACTCCTTTCGTTCCACAGTGTATTGCGCCCGCGCTTCCCGAGATCCAAATTTGATCGTAAATTTAATCAACGAGACCGACTACGGCGGGAGAAAAAAAGTTATATCACCGAATTCATATTTTTCATATGAATTCAATGATATAATTTTTATTTCAGCCGCAGTCGGTCTCGTTGGTTAAATTAACGGTCAAACTTGGATTTCGGGAAGCACGTGCGCATTACATTGTGGACTGGAGGGAGTAGAAGAGTCATGTTCCACCATACTATGTTTTATCTCTATGATCAACAAAGAGTATTTAGATAAATTGCTTCCACCTTTCAACATCATGGAAACCGCCTCCAAGCAGTCGGACTCAACCTCAATGGGTAGAGTACTCCATTGCAATGTCAAGCTAAACCCTTCTCGAATAGCAAGAAATTCATAATCCAACATATCATCCCAGTCGCCAAGATATATGCAAGCACTAAATATTATGCTTCCCAGATGATCTTGGAGGACCATGCCAACTTCCGCCTTTACAGGCCCAGAGCACTCCTTGACAGAATTTAGTTGGGTTAGGAGTTTTACTAGCAAACATATTTGGGGAGTTCTTGATATACTTCTTGTCAACTATGTTTCTCCAGATCTTGCCTTCATCTATAATATACCTTTTAACCTAGTTCCCCAGGAGGCACAAGTACTTGTGAGTTTTCCTTTTACCTTTCTCCGCTCCCCAATAATAGTTCCAAACCATACGTATTCAGGTCATCACAAACACCAAATGGGAACTCGGAGACACTCATAACAAAGGTAAGGATTGACTTCGCAACTGACTTAACCAAAACTTCTTTGCCAGCCTGTGTAGGATGCCCAACAAAAGAAAACAAGCACTTACCGAACTTAACTTGCAAATTTTGAAGCTTACCCTTAGTCAATCGACCATCAGGTGTCGGCAGACACAGGTATTTCTCCTCGAAGTCAGAAGATGTGACGCCCAATAATTTTTATCACTTCTATTGTATCCTCCGCGCAGGATCCCCAAATAGAATGGATGATTTGAAGGGTTCGATAGCTGAACCGTGGACATAAAATGTACGTGACACTTTTCAAAAATATCATACAATGTAATGAAATGTTCATGTAATTCAAAATAAAGAAATCGTAGCATTCAAAGAAAATGTACATTACATTTAAAACTATGCTCAAGTGCTTCAAAAATATGTTTGTGACATTTTAGAAAAAATAATTAAATAATTAAAAATGTTTGCATTATTTAAATATTTTATATCATTTCAAAAAAATAATTCTATGTGTATTCAAAAACTATGTAACACGTAGTCCAAAAATGTTCAAAAACAGGTGTAGACAAATGTTAAAAGAGCCAAGTGCCTCGGCCACCATCTCCCGCGGATCCACGACGTCCCTCGGCCACTCTCCTCCTCGGACGACACTGCCCTAGCGCCGGCCGTTACTACTCGAGGTGGAAGCTTGGTAGGTGGTGAGCGTCGCGGCACGGGGGGAATTGTTTCGGGGTGGATGACCTGGCAATACGCTCTCTCTCTCTATACATACATACATATAGACACACACACACATACGGCGCGCGCGGCGTAGGATGGACGGTGGCTAGGGTTTCGCGACGGAGCGGCGCGCGACGCAAATAGCGACCTCAACACGAACCGAACACACGCGGATCAGCCGAGGAGGAGCGAAAAGACGGAGAAGCTTCCGCCGCTCCAGCGCCAGCTATCCGGACCCAGGGCGCCGCGAGCCAATCAATCGCTCGTTTCACCGTCCCACGGATCGACCCGCCTGCACCGGATCCCAGCCGTCCATCCCCGATCAGATGCTCGAGCCCACTCCTCCATCCTGCCTTATTTGTTACCCGTGCCCGCTCGCTCACCCACCCAACGGATGGATGTGTTGGACTTGGATGGCTTTCTAGCCCATGGATTGAATGAGTAGACTTTGTCGTTTCTGCAATATGCGTAGTAAACTTTGTTATATCTGAATAAGTATGTTGCTGAACATCCGTTGACGCGATTCCTAGCTGTGATATGATATCACCGATTTGAAGACTGCAACCAGAAATTGATCGTGTGTACTGACTCAAATTTCGGTCCCTTCTCTTGGGCCAACTCCAACCGTCGACCTCAAACGGACCATTCGTTTTGACTGAATTAATTCCCCTGGGCCAACTCCAACCGTTGAACCCAAACAAACCTTCTTTTTTTTGGAAAAGGGGATGTACCCCAGCCTCTGCATCAGAAAGATGCATACAAACCTTTTATTGGGCTGGCCAAGAGGGAGAGGCAGACGTTGAGGTCGAGGTCGAACGCAATCCGCGCGGACGGCAGGCTGAGGTGCAGCTAGAGGTCGAGCCCCTCAGCGGCCATGCCAGCGGATCCACGACACCCCTCGGCCATCCTCCTCCTCGATCGACACGAATGGAACTACTCGAGGTCAAAGCTAGCCGCTGAGTGCTGTGGCACGGGTGGCGCACACATGGCTAGGCTACCTTCAGACGAAGTGAGCGAGTCACGTCGCTCCTCTCCCATCCCACGTTGCCCTCATATCCAATGGAGCGAAAGCAAACCCAACAGATGTGTCCGCCCAACATCTAAAAAATGTTTATGATTTTTTTAAATGTACGTGACAGTTTTTTTGTGAAATAACTATTTATTACTCAGAATTAGGGATTACAATCTCGTAAGACAATATCTAAGACCACATTTGGGACCGAACCAAGCCCAACCATGTTACGACCCTGGCCTCTACCAAAGTTTGCCATAGCATGATTAGCACCGTTGCCAATACGACGGATATGAGTAATACTCCTTTCGTT
This sequence comes from Triticum timopheevii, assembly GCA_963921465.1. Lineage (NCBI taxonomy): Eukaryota > Viridiplantae > Streptophyta > Magnoliopsida > Poales > Poaceae > Triticum > Triticum timopheevii. The sequence continues at coordinate 548,746,810 of OY997270.1, forward strand.
CCACAGTGTATTGCGCCCGCGCTTCCCGAGAGCCAAATTCGATCATAAATTTAATCAACGAGACCGACTGCGGCGGGAGAAAAAAAGTTATATCACCGAATTCATATTTGTGATATGAATTCAATGATATAATTTTTATTTCAGCCGCAGTCGGTCTTGTTGGTTAAATTAACGGTCAAACTTGGATTTCGGGAAGCACGTGCGCATTACATTGTGGAGTGGTGGGAGTAGAAGAGTCATGTTCCGCCATACTATGTTTTATCTCTATGATCAAGAAAGAGTATTTAGATAAATTGCTTCCACCTTTCCACATCATGGAAACCGCCTCCAAGCAGTCGGACTCAACCTCAATGGGTAGAGTACTCCATTGAAATGCCAAGCTAAACCCTTCTCGAATAGCAAGAAATTCATATTCCAACATATCATCCCAGTCGCCAAGATATATGCAAGCACTAAATATTATGCTTCCCAGATGATCTCGGAGGACCATGCCAACTCCCGCCTTTACAGGCCAAGAGCACTCCTTGATAGAATTTAGTTGGGTTAGGAGTTTTACTAGCAAAGATATTTGGGGAGTTCTTGATATACTTATTGTCAACTATGTTTCTCCAGATCTTGCCTTCATCTATAATATACCTTTTAACCCAGTTCCCCAGGAGGCACAAGTACTTGTGAGTTTTCCTTTTACCTTTCTCCGCTCCCCAATAATAGTTCCGAACCCTACGTATTCAGGTCATCACAAACACCAAATGGGAACTCGAAGAGACTCATAACAAAGGTAAGGATTGACTCCGCAACTCACTTAACCAAAACTTCTTTGCCAGCCTGTGTATGATGCCCAACAAAAGAAAACAAGCACTTACCGAACTTAACTTGCAAATTTTGAAGCTTACCCTTAGTCAATCGATCATCAGGTGTCGGCAGACACAGGTATTTCTCCTCGAAGTCAGGAGATGTGACACCCAATAATTTTTATCACTTCTATTGTATCCTCCGAGCAGGATCCCCAAATAGAATGGACGATTTGAAGGGTTCGATAGCTGAACCGTGGACATAAAATGTACGTGACACTTTTCAAAAATATCATACAATGTAACGAAATGTTCATGTAATTCAAAATAAAGAAATCGTAGCATTCAAAGAAAATGTACATTACATTTAAAACTATGCTCAAGTGCTTCAAAAATATGTTTGTGACATTTTAGACAAAATAATTAAATAACTAAAAAATGTTTGCATTATTTAAATATTTTATATCATTTCAAAAAAATAATTCTATGTGTATTCAAAAACCATGTAACACGTAGTCCAAAAATGTTCAAAAACAGGTGTAGACAAATGTTAAAAGAGTCGAGCGCCTCGGCCGCCATCCCCGCGGATCCACGACGCCCCTCGGCCATTCTCCTCCTCGGACGACACTGCCCTAGCGCCGGCCGTTACTACTCGAGGTGGAAGCTTGGTAGTTGGTGAGCGTCACGGCACGGGGGGAATTGTTTCGGGGTGGATTACCTGGCAATACGCTCTCTCTCTCTATACATACATACATGTAGACACACACACACACATACGGCGCGCGCGGCGTAGGATGGACGGTGGCTAGGGTTTCGCGACGGAGCGGCGCGCGACGCAAATAGCGACCTCAACACGAACCGAACACACGCGGATCAGCCGAGGAGGAGCGAAAAGACGGAGAAGCTTCCGCCGCACCAGCGCCAGCTATCCGGACCCAGGGCGCCGCGAGCCAATCAATCACTCGTTTCACCGTCCCACGGATCGACCCGCCTGCACCGGATCCCAGCCGTCCATCCCCGATCGGATGCTCGAGCCCACGCCTCCATCCTGCCTTATTTGTTACCCGTCCCGCTCGCTCGCCCACCCAACGGATGGATGTGTTGGACTTGGATGGCTTTCTAGCCCATGGATTGAATGACTAGACTTTGTCGTTTCTGCAATATGCGTAGTACACTTTGTTATATCTGAATAAGTATGTTGCTGAACATCCGTTGACGCGATTCGTAGCTCTGATATGATATCACCGATTTGAAGACTGCAACCAGAAATTGATCGTGTGTACTGACTCAAATTTCGGTTCCTTCTCTTGGGCCAACTCCAACCGTCGACCCCAAACGGACCGTTCGTTTTGACTGGATTAATTCCCCTGGGCCAACTCCAACCGTCGAACCCAAACAAACCTTCTTTTTTTTGTGAAAAGGGGATGTACCCCAGCATCTGCATCAGAAAGATGCATACAAACCTTCTATTGGGCTGGCCAAGAGGGAGAGGCAGACGTTGAGGTCGAGGTCGAACGCAATCCACGCGGACGGCAGGCCGAGGTGCAGCTAGAGGTCGAGCCCCTCAGCGGCCATGCCAGCGGATCCACGACACCCCTCGGCCATCCTCCTCCTCGATCGACACGAATGGAACTACTCGAGGTCAAAGCTAGCTGCTGAGTGCCGCGGCACGGGTGACGCACACATGACTAGGCTACCTTCAGACGAAGTGAGCGAGTCACTCGCTCCTCTCCCATCCCACGTAGCCCTCATATCCATTGGAGCGAAAGCAAACCCAACAGATGTGTCCGCCCAACATCTAAAATATGTTTATGATTTTTTTAAATGTACGTGACAGTTTTTTTGCGAAATAACTATTTATTACTCAAAATTAGGGATTACAATCTCGTAAGACAATATCTAAGACCACATTTGGGCCCGAACCAAGCCCAACCATGTTACGACCCTGGCCTCTACCAAAGTTTGCCATAGCATGATTAGCACCATTGCCAATACGACGGATATGAGTAATACTCCTTTCGTTCCACAGTGTATTGCGCCCGCGCTTCCGGAGATCCAAATTCGATCGTAAATTTAATCAACGAGACCGACTACGGCGGGAGAAAAAAAGTTATATCACCGAATTCATATTTTTGATATGAATTCAATGATATAATTTTTATTTCAGCCGCAGTCGGTCTCGTTGGTTAAATTAATGGTCAAACTTGGATTTCGGGAAGCACGTGCGCATTACATTGTGGATTGGAGGGAGTAGAAGAGTCATGTTCCACCATACTATGTTTTATCTCTATGATCAACAAAGAGTATTTAGATAAATTGCTTCCACCTTTCAACATCATGGAAACCGCCTCCAAGCAGTCGGACTCAACCTCAATGGGTAGAGTACTCCATTGCAATGTCAAGCTAAACCCTTCTCGAATAGAAAGAAATTCATATTCCAACATATCATCCCAGTCGCCAAGATATATGCAAGCACTAAATATTATGCTTCCCAGATGATCTCGGAGGACCATGCCAACTCCCGCCTTTACAGGCCCAGAGCACTCCTTGACAGAATTTAGTTGGGTTAGGAGTTTTACTAGCAAACATATTTGGGGAGTTCTTGATATACTTCTTGTCAACTATGTTTCTCCAGATCTTGCCTTCATGTATAATATACCTTTTAACCCAGTTCCCCAGGAGGCACAAGTACTTGTGAGTTTTCCTTTTACCTTTCTCCGCTCCCCAATAATAGTTCCGAACCCTACGTATTCAGGTCATCACAAACACCAAATGGGAACTCGAAGACACTCATAACAAAGGTAAGGATTGACTTCGCAACTGACTTAATCAAAACTTCTTTGCCAGCCTGTGTAGGATGCCCAACAAAAGAAAACAAGCACTTACCGAACTTAACTTGCAAATTTTGAAGCTTACCCTTAGTCAATCGACCATCAGGTGTCGGCAGACACAGGTATTTCTCCTCGAAGTCAGAAGATGTGACACCCAATAATTTTTATCACTTCTATTGTATCCTCCGCGCAGGATCCCCAAATAGAATGGACGATTTGAAGGGTTCGATAGCTGTCCCGTGGACATAAAATGTACGTCACACTTTTCAAAAATATCATACAATGTAATGAAATGTTCATGTAATTCAAAATAAAGAAATCGTAGAATTCAAAGAAAATGTACATTACATTTAAAACTATGCTCAAGTGCTTCAAAAATATGTTTGTGACATTTTAGAAAAAATAATTAAATAACTAAAAATGTTTGCATTATTTAAATATTTTATATCATTTCAAAAAAATAATTCTATGTGTATTCAAAAACTATGTAACACGTAGTCCAAAAATGTTCAAAAACAGGTGTAGACAAATGTTAAAAGAGTCAAGTGCCTCGGCCGCCATCCCCGCGGATCCACGACGTCCCTCGGCCATTCTCCTCGTCGGACGACACTGCCCTAGCGCCGGCCGTTACTACTCGAGGTGGAAGCTTGGTAGGTGGTGAGCGTCGCGGCATGGGGGGAATTGTTTCGGGGTGGATGACCTGGCAATATGCTCTCTCTCTCTATACATACATACATATAGACACACACACACATACGGCGCGCGCGGCGTAAGATGGACGGTGGCTAGGGTTTCGCGACGGAGCGGCGCGCGACGCAAATAGCGACCTCAACACGAACCGAACACACGCGGATCAGCCGAGGAGGAGCGAAAAGACGGAGAAGCTTCCGCCGCACCAGCGCCAGCTATCCGGACCCAGGGCGCCGCGAGCCAATCAATCGCTCGTTTCACCGTCCCACGGATCGACCCGCCTGCACCGGATCCCAGCCGTCCATCCCCGATCGGATGCTCGAGCCCACGCCTCCATGCTGCCTTATTTGTTACCCGTGCCCGCTCGCTCACCCACCCAACGGATGGATGTGTTGGACTTGGATGGCTTTCTAGCCCATGGATTGAATGAGTAGACTTTGTCGTTTCTGCAATATGCGTGGTACACTTTGTTATATCTGAATAAGTATGTTGCTCAACATCCGTTGACGCGATTCCTAGCTGTGATATGATATCACCGATTTGAAGACTGCAACCAGAAATTGATCGTGTGTATTGACTCAAATTTCGGTCCCTTCTCTTGGGCCAACTCCAACCGTCGACCCCAAACAGACCGTTCATTTTGACTGGATTAATTCCCCTGGGCCAACTCCAACCGTCGAACCCAAACAAACCTTCTTTTTTTTTGGAAAAGGGGATGTACCCCAGCCTCTGCATCAGAAAGATGCATACAAACCTTCTATTGGGCTGGCCAAGAGGGAGAGGCAGACGTTGAGGTCGAGGTCGAACGCAATCCGCGCGGACGGCAGGCCGAGGTGCAGCTAGAGGTCGAGACCCTCAGCGGCCATGCCAGCGGATCCACGACACCCCTCGGCCATCCTCCTCCTCGATCGACACGAATGGAACTACTCGAGGTCAAAGCTAGCTGCTGAGTGCCGCGGCACGGGTGGCGCACACATGGCTAGGCTACCTTCAGACGAAGTGAGCGAGTCACGTCGCTCCTCTCCCATCCCACGTAGCCCTCATATCCAATGGAGCGAAAGCAAACCCAACAGATGTGTCCGCCCAACATCTAAAAAAAGTTTATGATTTTTTTAAATTTACGTGACAGTTTTTTTTTGCGAAATAACTATTTATTACTCAGAATTAGGGATTACAATCTCGTATCTAAGACCACATTTGGGCCCGAACCAAGCCCAACCATGTTACGACCCTGGCCTCTACCAAAGTTTGCCATAGCATGATTAGCACCATTGCCAATACGACGGATATGAGTAATACTCCTTTCGTTCCACAGTGTATTGCGCCCGCGCTTCCCGAGATCCAAATTCGATCGTAAATTTAATCAACGAGACCGACTGCGGCGGGAGAAAAAAAGTTATATCACCGAATTCATATTTTTGATATGAATTCAATGATATAATTTTTATTTCACCGCAGTCGGTCTCGTTGGTTAAATTAACGGTCAAACTTGGATTTCGGGAAGCACGTGCGCATTACATTGTGGAGTGGAGGGAGTAGAAGAGTCATGTTCCGCCATACTATGTTTTATCTCTATGATCAAGAAAGAGTATTTAGATAAATTGCTTCCACCTTTCAACATCATGGAAACCGCCTCCAAGCAGTCGGACTCAACCTCAATGGGTAGAGTACTCCATTGCAATGCCAAGCTAAACCCTTCTCGAATAGCAAGAAATTCATATTCCAACATATCATCCCAGTCGCCAAGATATATGCAAGCACTAAATATTATGCTTCCCAGATGATCTCGGAGGACCATGCCAACTCCCGCCTTTACAGGCCCAGAGCACTCCTTGACAGAATTTAGTTGGGTTAGGAGTTTTACTAGCAAAGATATTTGGGGAGTTCTTGATATACTTCTTGTCAACTATGTTTCTCCAGATCTTGCCTTCATCTATAATATACATTTTAACCCAGTTCCCCAGGAGGCACAAGTACTTGTGAGTTTTCCTTTTACCTTTCTCCGCTCCCCAATAATAGTTCCGAACCATACGTATTCAGGTCATCACAAACACCAAATGGGAACTCGAAGACACTCATAACAAAGGTAAGGATTGACTCCGCAACTGACTTAACCAAAACTTCTTTGCCATCCTGTGTAGGATGCGCAACAAAAGAAAACAAGCACTTACCGAACTTAACTTGCAAATTTTGAAGCTTACCCTTAGTCAATCGACCATCAGGTGTCGGCAGACACAGGTATTTCTCCTCGAAGTCAGAAGATGTGACACCCAATAATTTTTATCAGTTCTATTGTATCCTCCGGGCAGGATCCCCAAATAGAATGGACGATTTGAAGGGTTCGATAGCTGAACCGTGGACATAAAATGTACGTGACACTTTTCAAAAATATCATACAATGTAACGAAATGTTCATGTAATTCAAAATAAAGAAATCGTAGCATTCAAAGAAAATGTACATTACATTTAAAACTATGCTCAAGTGCTTCAAAAATATGTTTGTGACATTTTAGAAAAAATAATTAAATAATTAAAAAAATGTTTGCATTATTTAAATATTTTATATCATTTCAAAAAAATAATTCTATGTGTATTCAAAAACTATGTAACACGTAGTCCAGAAATGTTCAAAAACAGGTGTAGACAAATGTTAAAAGAGTCGAGCGCCTCGGCCGCCATCCCCGCGGATCCACGACGCCCCTCGGCCATTCTCCTCCTTGGACGACACTGCCCTGGCCGTTACTACTCGAGGTGGAAGCTTGGTAGGTGGTGAGCATCGTGGCACGGGGGGAATTGTTTCGGGGTGGATGACCTGGCAATACGCTCTCTCTTTCTCTCTATACATACATACATATAGACACACACACATACGGTGCGCGCGGCGTAGGACGGACGGTGGCTAGGGTTTCGCGACGGAGCGGCGCGCGACGCAAATAGCGACCTCAACACGAACTGAACACACGCGGATCAGCCGAGGAGGAGCAAAAAGACGGAGAAGCTTGCGCCGCACTAGCGCCAGCTATCCGGACCAGGGCGCCGCAAGCCAATCAATCGCTCGTTTCGCCGTCCCACGGATCGACCCGCCTGCACCGGATCCCAGCTATCCATCCCCGACCGGATGCTCGAGCCCACGCCTCCATCCTGCCTTATTTGTTACCCGTGCCCGCTCGCTCACCCAGCCAACGGATGGATGTGTTGGACTTGGATGGCTTTCTAGCCCATGGATTGAATGAGTAGACTTTGTCGTTTCTGCAATATGCGTAGTACACTGTTATATCTGAATAAGTTTGTTGCTGAACATCCGTTGACGTGATTCCTAGCTGTGATATGATATCACCGATTTTAAGACTGCAACCAGAAATTGATCGTTTGTACTGACTCAAATTTCGGTCCCTTCTCTTGGGCCAACTCCAACCGTCGACCCCAAACGGACCGTTCGTTTTGACTGGATTAATTCCCCTGGGCCAACTCCAGCCGTCGAACCCAAACAAACCTTCTATTGGGCTGGCCAAGAGGGAGAGGCAGACGTTGAGGTCGAGGTCGAACGCAATCCGCGCGGACGTCAGGCCGAGGTGCAGCTAGAGGTCGAGCCCCTCAGCGGCCATGCCAGCGGATCCACGACACCCCTTGGCCATCCTCCTCCTCGATCGACACGAATGGAACTACTCGAGGTCAAAGCTAGCTGCTGAGTGCCGTGGCACGGGTGGCGCACACATGGCTAGGCTACCTTCAGACGAAGTGAGCGGGTCACGTCGCTCCTCTCCCATCCCACGTAGCCCTCATATCCAATGCCACGAAAGCAAACCCAACAGATGTGTCCGCCCAACATCTAAAAAATGTTTATGATTTTTTAATTGTACATGACAGTTTTTTTTGCGAAATAACTATTTATTACTCAGAATTAGGGATTACAATCTCGTAAGACAATATCTAAGACCATATTTGGGCCCGAACCAAGCCCAACCATGTTACGACCCTGGCCTCTACCAAAGTTTGCCATAGCATGATTAGCACCATTGCCAATACGACGGATATGAGTAATACTCCCTTCGTTCCACAGTGTATTGCGCCCGCGCTTCCCGAGATCCAAATTCGATCGTAAATTTCATCAACGAGACCGACTGCGGCGGGAGAAAAAAATTATATCACCGAATTCATATTTTTGATATGAATTCAATGATATAATTTTTATTTCAGCCGCAGTCGGTCTCGTTGGTTAAATTAACGGTCAAACTTGGATTTCGGGAAGCACGTGCGCATTACATTGTGGAGTGGAGGGAGTAGAAGAGTCATGTTCCGCCATACTATGTTTTATCTCTATGATCAAGAAAGAGTATTTAGATAAATTGCTTCCACCTTTCAACATCATGGAAACCGCCTCCAAGCAGTCGGACTCAACCTCAATGGGTAGAGTACTCCATTGCAATGCCAAGCTAAACCTTCTCGAATAGAAAAAAATTCATATTCCAACATATCATCCCAGTCAACAAGATATATGCAAGCACCAAATATTATGCTTCCCAGATGATCTCGGAGGACCATGCCAACTCCCGCCTTTCCACACAGGATGGAGCCATCCGTGTTTAGCTTAACTCGCCCTTGACAAGGAGGCAGCCAAGGGGTGCTTGAAATTGCATTATTATCACATGTGGCATGCATCATTGGGAAACTGTGGTTAACAAGCATCTTACCCTTGACAATGTCAGCATTAGGATCAAGCTTAAGACAGGCAAGTGAGTCAAGGTAACTACCCAGGAACCTGGTTGGGACTTCAATTGGAGGGACTGGCTTTGCATGCGCCTGTTCATTCCGTGCGTGTCATAACCTTCAGAGAAGCATAAGGACACGGACATGAACATGGTTTTCACATCACACATTAGCTGAATATACCAATAATCATGCTATGGCAAACTTTGGTAGAGGCCAGGGTAGAGTACTCCATTGCGCTGCCAAGCTAAACCCTTCTCGAATAGCAAGAAATTCACATTACAACACATCATCACAGTCGCCAAGATATCTGCAAGCACTAAATATTATGCTTACCAGATGGTCCCGGAGGACCATGCGAACTCCGCCTTTCCACACAGGATGGAGCCATCCGTGTTTAGCCTAACTCGCCCTTGACAAGGAGGTAGCCAAGGGGTGATTGAAATTGCATATAATCACAAGTGCCATGCATCATTGGGAAACTATGGTTAACCAGCATCTTACTCTTGGCAGTGTCTGCATTAGGATCAAGCTTAAGACATGCAAGGGAGTCCAGGTAACTAGCCAGGAACCTGGTTGGGATATCAATTTTAGGGGTTGGCTTTGCATGCACCTGTTCATTCCGTGTGCGCCATACTCACTAGAGAAGCATAAGCGCACGGACCCGGACCTGTTTTTCACATCACACATTAGCTGAACAAACCAATCATCACGGCGTCTGATGCTAGTTAGCTCCGACAGTTCCCAGATCTTTGCCATGGCCTTTCATAGACGCCGGGCGTTGTCACAGACACATAACACATGAAAGGAGTCTTCGTCGTCTCTTCCGCACATAGAGCAAGTACCATACACCTCTAGCGATTTGTTCTCTTAATTCAGCCAAGATGCCAATGAATATGTAGCTGCTCGCCAGGCAAAGGAAATGACTTTCAATGGTGCTGGACACGACCAAATCAAATTCCAAACGTCCCTGCGTCCATCAGGCGGACTGCTCGTAGAAGGTAATAGAGAGAAATTAAGATCATCAGCAGCCAGCCAATAGGAACTATGTACAGAGAAAAGACCATTGCGTTCCGGTGCCCAGGCCAAGAAGTTGACGCCCAAACGAGGTGATCGATGAATCTTGCAAATCTCCTGAATGTCCAGTGGCAAGAAAATTGTTGTAGCATCGGCATCTCCCAGTTGCCATTATGATCAAGCAAATCAGACACCCATTTAAACCGACATCTTCCCTGGTTGAAACAAATGAACTAGTGTTGCCTCAAGCTAGCCATGTATCCGGCCAAATTCTAACCTTTTGTCCATTAACTATACGCCAAACCAGCCCAGGTGGACGCAGACCCAGGTATTAATTTCTCCATGAAGTCATAAGATGTGACACCCAATACATTTTTTATCACTTCTAGTGTATCCTCCGGGCAGGATCCCCAAATAGAATGGATGATTTGAAGGGTTCAGTAGCTGACCCGTGGACACTTTTTAAAAATGTTACACAATGTAACAAAAATGTTCATATAACTAAAAATAAAAATCGTAGCAATCAAAGAAAACGTTCATTACATTTAAAAATATGATCACGCGTTTCAAAAATATGTTTGTGACATTTCAGAATAAAAGAAGTTGTACAATGTAAGAAATGTTCGCATAATTTAAATAGTTTGTATCATTTCAAAAAATAATTCCATGTGTATTCGAAAACCCCGAGGTCCACTACCACGGTCACCGCATCGTGCCCCCCCCCCCCCCCCCCCCCCCGCCCCAATCGGGCCATCATGGACGACCACCATGTTCTCCACCTCCACGACCCTCCTCCACCTCCACGACCGCGATGTTCTCCATCGGGATCAGGCAGGCGAAGACCGTGACGGCCTCAATCGGGATTGTGTCCATGAAGACTGCGAGGTCAACATCAGGTCAAAGTCGAGAGCGGTCTGCCCGGACGGTAGGCTGAAATACAGCTCGAGGTCAAGGCCCCTCATCGCCGTACCCGCGCATTCATGCCCCTTAGTCATCCTCGACACGAAACTGCCCTACTTAACCTAGCTCCGTTACTCAAAGGAAGCTAAGCGTCGTCGGCTACTCGAGTATTCAATGACTTGGGGAGATGCTTTTGGGAGGGGAACAGGAATACAGTCTGTATATACATACGGCACGGCAGGCACGGACGGTAGAGAGGCGTTGTAGGCAGTCCTACCCTAGGTCTATATACGATGTATATTAGGGTTTCGCAACGCTCCCACCCACCCCACGGCTACATGCAGACGAAGCGAGCCCACGTGAATCACGCGCCCCTCGGCCGGCCTACACCACCGCGAGCCAGTCTTGTCGCTCCTCTTCCATCTTGCGGATCGGCCCCCTCCCTTGAATCCTAGCCCTCCAATCGAACGAACGCTGGCCCGATGGATGTGTCCGGTCAACTTTTAGAAAATGTTTGTACCATTCAAAAAAAAATATGTGACATTTAGAAAATGTTTATGAATTTCAAAAAATATATGTAACACTTTTGAAAAATGTTATACAATGTACAAAAATATTCGTGTAATTCAAAATATGTATTTTGTAGCATTCAGAGAAAATGTATGTTACATTAAAACTATATTCATGCTACTAGTGTAGAATTGGCCATTAGTCCCGGTTTGTAAGGGTCTTTAGTCCCCGTTCACGAACCGGGACTAAAGGGCCGGACTAAAGCCCCCCCTCCCCCCCGCCCTTTAGTCCCGGTTTGCCATCACCCGGGACCAAAGGCCCATCACGTGACACGAGCCCGCGCCGGGGGTTGGTGTCCTTTAGTCACGGTTGGTGATGCCAACCGAGACTAAAAGGTTTAGAGGTTTATTGGTGTTTATGCTTTATTTTTTCTTTTAATTTTGTGTTTTTCATTTAATTCTTTTTCAGTTCAAACATATTTTACGCTACTACATATTGTACACGCCATGCATATATAAATAGAATTTCTCGGATGACCATATGCGCGCGCGCGCGCGCACACACACACACACACATATATATATATGCAATTTGGTACATACAATTTCACCTACAATTTGCAGACCATTATATGCAGACATTAGGTGTAATGGTATTCTCCTTCGGGATCTATGACCTGGTCATGCAAAAATCCTGCAATTTCCTCTAGAAGTGCTCGTATACACGGTCCGTTGGTAGGAGATTATCCCGCATCTCCTTAATCTTTAAAGAAGGAGTTCGATATGAATATATTAGTTGTGTGTATATATATTAGATCATGATAAAAAGAATTGTGAATTGTGTTTACGTACCGCAAGATTTCTTCCAGTTTTGCTCATTTCTGTCATAAAGAAAATGTTCTCGCAAACGTAGTATGCACATAAATTATTCCCCAGCACCTACCTCATGCACTTTACAAGAATAGAGTTCAATTAGATAATAATTAATCAAGCACGATAATGATATTGAAACTAGAATTAAAGAGATGCGCAGACGTAGCTAGTGCTACTTAATTACGTACCCGGGGTCGCACCCATGTCAGCTCTTGTTTTCATGGGCCGGTAACCTCTTTGATGAACCTTTGCCAAACCCTGCCCGGCAAAGAAAATGAATAAAGGAGTTATTAATTAGTTGATATCAGGAAATGAACTAAAGAGGCGACATAACGAGATAATGATTGAAATTATCTGTCGAGCATCCCCTTCATGATTAAGTAATCTTTAGCTTCTTTAAGTAGTGAGTCCAGTACTTGAACTTTTCCCTCGTCAACTTCAATGATTAGCAATATCCAGTGGAAACACATGCGCACACGTTTGTACAATTAAGCGGGCCGGTGCATAACTCATCAACTACACTTATTAACATCTAGTAAGCAAAATAGAATTTGTAGTACAACACAGTAACACTCACTTAAAGTTGTAAGGAAATATTATTTCTGGTTGGGTGTTTAGTTGCTTCAAAAACACTAGCAAGCTCTTCTCTGTGTCTTTTTTGCTGATTTCCCACACACCTTCATTAAGCGTATTTGGGTCAACGAACCCAATGCCATAGCTAGCGGCCAACTCTTTTCATTTCATAAATCTTTATTTTGCATAATACCACAGAAAATAATATAGTGAAGATAATTACAGGCAATGAACGAGCAAAGCTAAAGACTTAAATTACAGAAAGATAACACTTACAGACAATAGCAACTGACGAGTTGTCGAGTGCATCTTGATTGAATAACTGAAACATTTCTTCAAACTCAATCCACAAATATTTTCCATGGAAGTAATGCTCTTCCTTGACTTTCACCATGAGGGCCTCTCACCCGTTCTTTATTTCTCTCAAGTACCAGTCATGCAATCTGCATATTTTCGTTGAAAAAAGCGGGACCTCCTCAGGCCTGACCAGAGGTTGGCCGGGGACATATTTCCATGCTAGTTCATCCTCTTCAAACCCGGGGAGAACCTCGATGCCTAGGAGTTGTTCAACAGTGACACCGGCCTCTTTAGCCATCTGTCTATGAGCGTCGGTTATTTCTGGCTTATCAGCGGTACTCACATGTGATTGTACAATGAGCAGGGGGATCAATTGCACTGCCTGTTCTCCCAGCCGGGGAACAGTTTTCCCACTTTTTATTACTACCTGCTTGGCTCGAGCTCGAGCTCGCACTCCTTATCTTTTTGTGCACGATATGACTTCTTAATAGAGCTCTCATAGTCTGAGTCCGTTCTCTTCACAACTGGTAGAGCCATATCCAAAAAGTGTTGTATGACTTCCTCAGGTATTTTCTCCTCTGGCGGTGGGGGACGGTTTCTTCGCAAAATGGGCCTTCACTTCAACATCCATTATGGCCTTGTTTTCCTGGTCACTCCTGTTGTAAGCCAACTTCTTTTTGGCAGGAGGAGAGGCTTTCTTGCTTGGTGCTCTCTTCTGCTTTGGAGTAGGCTGACGCGCCCGAGATCGATATGGCAGAATCCCATTGATGGGCTCCGTCTCGGGGTGGGGTGGAGTCGGCTGACGCGGTGGCGGACTAGCACCGCGCTCCGTCTCGGGAAGGGTTGGAGTCGGCTGACGCGGCGGACTTGGAGGAGGAGTCGGTTGACGCGCAGACTTGGAGGAGGATTCGGTGGCCTTGGAAAGACGATGCAATCATTTCTCCATAGAATCATACGACATATGACGTCTTGATACGTCCATTTTGCATCATGCTTTTATATCAATATTTATTGCATTATGGGCTGTTACTACACATTACGATAGAATACTTATACATTTTCTCTCTTATTTTATAAGGTTTACACGAAGAGGGAGAATGCCGGCAGCTGGAATTCTGGGTTGGAAAAGGAGCAAATATTAGAGAACTATTCTGTACAACTACAAAAGTCCTGAAACTCCACGAAAGTCAGTTTTGGAATATATTAAAAATATTGGACGAAGAAAGCACCAGTGGGATGCCACCCACCAGCCACGAGGGTGGAGGGCGTGCCCTACCCCCCTGGGCGCCAACTTATACACGCGCCAACTTATTTCTAGAGTACGTGCGGACCTTGTAACCGCCCAATATACGTGTGCGACAAGTTATTTGGTTGTTCAAGAGTTCCTTTGTTGAATAAAATTTCTCGTAATTCCCCGGAAAAAAGCAACTTCCTCTATAAACAAATATAAGAGCGCTTAGATCACTAGAATAGTGATCTAAACGCTCTTGTAAAAGTTTATAGAGGGAGTACCTTGCAGCTGCCCCATATATAACTTGTACCCATAAGAAGAACAATTTGAATGTGATACAAGAGACTGCATCCATATATAACTGAAACACAATGTTTTCTAAAGACATGGATTGTACATGGACCGTAATTAAGGAGAGCTTGCTAAGATAAAAATTTAACAACATGAATTCGAGATGATCTCTTTCCTAAAGTTGAAATGATAGTCAAACCAAGAAAGAGACAGGTACCACTTCTAGTAAGATACAACAACAACATGAAATTATCCCACAAAACAAAACATGAAATCATTTCCTAAATTGGCTTGCGACCGATACCATATGGTAGGCAGTTGACATGCAGTATCCCCGGCGAGAGGATTACACACGCTATGGGTTTCGGGCGGGGCGGACGCCGTCCCTCTTGGCGATGAGAAGGCACGGACCAAGCTCAGGAGGCCACAGGAATGCACAGACCTCGACGCCGTCGCCCGCCTTCAGGCCGCAGAACTCCATGAAGCGCCTGTACCTCCAACCGTTGATCACGGTGCAGCCGCTGCGGTGGAACTTGTTCAGCTTCAGCTGCTCAGACACGCCATGTCCCCGGCAGAACTTCATGAAGCGCCTGTACCTCTTACCGTTGATCACGGTGCAGCCGCTGCGGTGGAACTTGTTCAGCTTCAGCTGGTCAGAGACGCCATGTCCCCGGCAGAACTTCATGAAGCGCATGTACCTCCAACCGTTGATCACGGTGCAGCCGCTGCTGTGGAACTTGTTCAGCTTCAACTGGTTAGAGACGCCATGACCCCGGCCGCTGCTCACGTAGACGGACAACGGCACCCCCGTATATCAAGATGGCAACGGCCCCGAAACCCGCGTCCCCGTGGGTTTTTACCCTAATAGGAGACAGGGATGGGCATCTTTTCATCCCCGCGGGGCTGTTGTTGGGCACATTATACAACCCAACATGTTTTTGTGGGTTCACACCTGTTTCGGTAGTCCCCAAACCCGAAACCCTTCAATACCCGCGAAATTACATTTTTTCCTGCAATGTTTATCATATTATCATAAAGTTTATCATTATCTTGTTGCAGTGTTTCATAAGATGTTTATTACTACTTATTTGATTCTCATAGATGTTGACATTTAACAAGGACAAAGCTTTTGGAGTTGTCTTCAAGACATTCAAGAGGGAATGCAGGTGCGGCACAAGTACTTGCAAACTTCATATACCAATCTGCATGTTTTTTAATGTTTAACTTTAGCTTGAGCGAATTTTTATCTTCCCTAGGACTTGGCACTTTAATTTGGCATTAGAAGATTTGCACATCTTGTTGAACTATGTATGGCTGAAATCTGATCATCTTTGTTGCTGAAATCCGATCATCTTTGTCGCTGAAATGTGATATCATGCTGCTGAAATACACTCTATATAACTGTTGAACCATCTACTATAGTTTTTTGTTGAAATTTGCTCAAGTTATGCCGCTGAAATGTGCTTGTTTTGCTGCTGAAACGATATCCTTTGTCGCCACTATGTTTGTTTAAATATTTAGATTTTCTCATGGGTTCCCCGTGGGTTCCCCAAAACCCGATGGGTTTAGGGGATGGGCAGAAAACTAACCCCACACACGGTGATGGGGACGGGGACGGGTTTATGATTTTCTCCTGGGGATGGGTTTGGGAAGGCATAACCCGATGTGTTTCATCCCCGTTGCCATAATGTACGTTGTCGGCCTGGCTCTTTCCCTGGGGATCCTCGTCCTCTTTGCCTGGCGCTCGGTATTGTGGAAGCCGCACGCCGCAATCTCGATGGGGTTGAGGAAGGCGCGGAGGCGGGCATCTGCGCTGGCCGGGAGGAGGAAGCGCGCCTGTCCGGAGTTCATGTCCGACTGGCTCAAAACCTTCTCGCCGATGTAGCTCAGCAGCAGGTCCCTGGGGAGATGGTGGCTCTCCTCTAGCTCGTCGCGTACCCATGCCCGCACTGTGTCGGTGGAATTCAGGGCTGGGTCAGGAGCGGCGGCGATGGCCCTCCTCCGCGACTTGCGTGCGCCGCGGCCGGCCCAGGGTAACAGTGGGATCCTGCGGCCGGGCTGCACCTGCTGCAGGGGGAGGTGGCACAGCGCAAGCGCGGTGGAGCCAGCGCTGCCGGCCGGGACGATCTACCCGGCCTCGACTTGCTCGTCCTGCGGCTCGTCATCCGGGGTCGTCAAAACCCCAAGCTCCCCCACTGCGGGCGGCGCGTCGTCCCCACCCGCATGGCCCTCGTAGACCACGATGGCGAGATCACTTGCCTTGTCCACCTCCGCCACGGCGACACTCTCGGTCACCGCGGGCGGCACGTCATCCCCGCGCAATGAGCCATCGTATACCATGATGGCGGGATCGCTCCGCTTGTCCACCGCCGCGGCCGCGGCGCTCTCCACCGGGCCCATGATGGCGAGATCGCCCTCCCTCTCCACCTCCGCAACCGTGACGCTCTCCTCCGGGATCTGGCCGACGAAGAGCGCGAGATCGATGTCGTACCCGATTGGCGCGGAGGGCGGGCCTGATCGCAGCTCGAGGTCGAGTCCATCCACCGCCTTCCCGACCGATCCACGCGCATCCGCCATCTCTCTATGACCCACCGCCGTCACTCCTCACTAGCGAGCTCTACTATTGCCGTCGGCTGTCGGCTGGAGGAAATGGGAAAGGGGAAAGGGAAAATGACTCTTTGTATATACGAGGAAATGCGTATGTAGCAAATGCATTAGACATTTAGAAAATGTTCACAAATTTCATTAAAATGTGAAGCAATTTAACTAAAATGTTCATGTAATTCCAAAATTATATTTTGTAGCATTCAAAGAAATGTATGTTACATTTACAACTATGTTCACGTGTTTAAAAAATATGTTTGTGACATTATAGAAAACATACAATATGTAAAAAATGCTTGCATAGTTAAAAAATGTTTTGTATCATTTCCAAAAATAATTGAATGTGTATTCGAAAAATATTTAACACGTAGTCCAAGTATGTTCAAAAACATGTTAATCATGTAGACAAATGTTAAATGTGTGTAAGAACTTGTTTTAGATGTATAGAAAAAAAAATACAAATGAGTATGAGAAAAACTAGACAGCAAAACATATAATTGAAAGAAATCATGTATTTGAGAAGTTTTAAACATGAAAAAACTTATGTAGTGGATACGCCATTCTTTGCTACGATTGTAAAAACGAAGGGCACGACACCTACCAGTGTAACTACAATGTCGATCTTGTATTAGCGACTTACAATAGAAGTGATAAATGCAATGCTAGTATTGAAGTTGTACAATTAGTATTCAATTTAGGTGCCGCTAAGGTTTGAAATCATATAAGAGAAACATGGACAGATTGCTTCGTGTTTGGTAGTCCGTCCACCGGACCCTCGTACGACGATGGCGAGATCGCTCTGCAGCTCAGTCAGCGTGGCTGGTGCCAAAACAACAAGCTCCCCACCCCAGTCACCGCGTCGTACCCACCCACCGGGCCCTCGTACACGACGATGGCGAGATCGTGCTCGTTACCTTTTTCCACCTCCGCGACCGCGACGTTCTCCACCGGGATCGTGCCGGACAAGACTATGACAGCCTCCATTGGGATCGGGTCGGTGAACACTATGAGGTCGACGTTCTGGTCGAAGTCGTGGGCGATCAGCGCGGACGGCGTGCCGAAATGCAACTCGAGGTCGAGGCCCCCCTTTCACCGTCCCCGCGGAGACACACCCCTCAACCTTCCTCGACACAAAACTGCCTTACCTAAACCAGCGCCGTTAATTACTCAAAGAGAAGTTGAGCGTTGTGGGCTACTTGACTGGAAAATGACTTGGGGAAATGCTTTTGTGAGGGGAACAAGAATACGGTCTGCATATACATATGGCACGGCAGGCACGGACGGTCGAGAGGCATCGTATTTAGCCATGTGATAGGTCTTTATATGTTGTATCTTAGGTTTTCACGATGCGGCTACATGCAAACGAAAAGCAAGCCCATGCGGATCAGGCACCCATCGTACGGCCCATGGCCCACGCGGCGGTACCCGCTACAGATGAAGTAGTTCCTGCAACGCCAGTGATCCGGACCCACAACCCCGCGAGCCAGTTACGTCGCTCTTCTCCTATCCCACGGATCGCCCCCTTCGTCCCCTGAATCCTATCCCTCCATATCCAATCGCGCAAACACTGAACCAACAAATGTGTCCGCTCAATTTTTAGAAATTGTGCGTACCATTCAAAAAAATGTGTGTGACATTTAGAAAATGTTCACGAAATTCAAAAAATGTAAGTAGCACTTTTTAAAATGTTATACAATGTAACATCCCGTGAGCCAGTCTTGTCGCTCTCCCATCCCGTGGATCACCCCTTCCTTCGAGAAACGACGCTAGGTTAGGTCGGGCAGTTTCGTGTAGACAACCTAAGCTAGGTGATCACTAGGATACAACAACTTAACCTAAGACCAAGCCACCGCTAGGCTAGCTCACTACGATACAACAACAACAATAACACATTCCTCGCACAAGAAAAAACAGTAACAACAACAAGAGTACCATCTGCCATATTCACAGTTGAATGCAATATGAGATCCCAACGAGAGGATGGAAGGCTACACACTCTACGTGTTTCGGGCGGGGCGGTCGTCGTTATTCTTGGCGATCAGACGACACAGATGGATCCCAAGTGGCCTCCGAAAAGCCCACACCTCGACGCCATCGCCCGCCTCCAGGCGGCAGTCTACCATGAAGCGCATGTACCCCTTACCATTGATGTCGGTGGAGTTGCAGCAATGTAATTTGTTCAGCTTCAGACGGTGAAACTGGCCACTAGCCCGGATGTTGCTCGCGTAGACGGACAAGGACACGCTAGGGTAAGTTGTCGGCGGCGTACAAGAAGGTGCGATGGAGGGCGCGTTCATGTCCGACTGGCTCAGCACCTTCTCCCTGATGTAGCTCAGCGGCAGGTCCCTGGGTAGGTGGTTTTTCTTCTGGAGCTCGTTGCGCCCCCATGCCCGCACCATGTCAGCCTACTCCTCCTTGACTGGCATGCACTGCTATCTTCCCAGGGGAGCAATGTGATCCCCATGCTGGCAGCACCTGCTGCAGGGGGAGGTGGCATGATACGTCTCCAACGTATCTATAATTTTTTATTGTTCCATGCTGTTATATTACCCCTTTTTGGATGTTTATGGGCTTTATTTTACACATTTATATCATTTTTGGGACTAGCCTACTAACGGAGGCCCAGCTGTTTTCTTGCCTATTTCAGTATTTCAAAGAAAAGGAATATAAAACGGAGTCCAAACGGAATGAAACCTTCAGGAGCGTGATTTTTTGGAAGAATATGATCCGGGAGACTTGGAGTTCACGTCAGAAGAGCATCGAGGAGGCCACGAGACAGGGGGCGCGCCCACCCCCTGGGCGCGCCCTACCCTCTCGTGGGCCCCTCGAGGCTCCCCCGACCGACTTCTTTCGCCTATATAAGCCTACGTACCCTAAAAACATCGATAACGAAGATAGGTCAGGAGTTCCGCCGCCGCAAGCCTCTGTAGCCACCAAAAACCTCTCGGGAGCCCGTTCCGGCACCCTGCCGGAGCGGGAACCCATCACCGGTGGCCATCTTCATCATCCCGGCGCTCTCCATGACGAGGAGGGAGTAGTTCACCCTCGGGGCTGAGGGTATGTACCAGTAGCTATGTGTTTGATCTCTCTCTCTCTCTCTCTCTCGTGTTCTCTCTATGGCACGATCTTGATGTATCGCGAGCTTTGCTATTATAGTTGGATCTTATGATGTTTCTCCCCCCTCTACTCTCTTGTGATGAATTGAGTTTTCCTCTTGAAGTTATCTTATCGGATTGAGTCTGTATTTGAGAACACTTGATGTATGTCTAGCCGTGTTTATCTGTGGTGACAATGGGATATCATGTGCCACTTGATGTATGTTTTGGTGACCAACTTGCGGGTTCCGCCCATGAACCTATGCATAGGGGTTGGCACACATTTTCTTGACTCTCCGGTAGAAACTTTGGGGCACTCTTTGAAGTACTTTGTGTTGGTAGGATGAATCTGAGATTGTGTGATGCATATCGTATAATCATGTCCATGGATACTTGAGGTGACAATGGAGTATCTAGGTGACATTAGGGTTTTGGTTGATTTGTGTCTTAAGGTGTTATTCAAGTACGAACTCTTGAATAGATTGATCCGAAAGAATAACTTTGAGGTGGTTTCGTACCCTACGATAATCTCTTCGTTTGTTCTCCGCCCTTAGTGGCTTTGGAGTGACTCTTTGTTGCATGTTGAGGGATTGTTATATGATCTATCTATGTTATTATTGTTGAGAGAACTTGCACTAGTGAAAGTATGAACCCTAGGCCTTGTTTCCTACCATTGCAATACCGTTTACGCTCACTTTTATCATTAGTTACCTTGCTGTTTTTATATTTTCAGATTACAAAAACCTATGTCTACCATCCATATTGCACTTGTATCACCATCTCTTCTTCGAACTAGTGCACCTATACAATTTACCATTGTATTGGGTGTGTTGGGGACACAAGAGACTTTCTGTTATTTGGTTGCAGGGTTGTTTGAGAGAGACCATCTTCATCCTACTCCTCCCAAGGATTGATAAACCGTAGGTCATCCACTTGAGGAAAATTTGCTACTGTCCTACAAACCTGTGCACTTGCAGGCCCAACAACGTCTACAAGAAGGAGGTTGTGTAGTAATCATCAAGCTCTTTTCTGGCGCCGCTGCCGGGGAGGCTAGGTAAGCGGCACTCATACCCCGTCAACTAAGCTCTTTTCTGGCACCGTTGCCGGCGAGGTGAGTGCTTAAAGGTATATCTTTAGATCTTGCAATCGAGTCTTTTTGTTTCTTGTTTTATCACTAGTTTAGTTTATAAAAGAAAAATACAAAAAAATGGAATTGAGTTTGTCTCATACGCTTCATCTTTTTAATATATTTCGTGAGTATGATGGAAAGGAAATTTGTGCTCAAGTGCTTGAAGAAGAATGCATTAAAATGTTTGGTGCTAGATCTTTGTATGATGAGCATGATTGCAATGTTGTTAGTTTGAATTCCTTGAATATCCATGATGCTAATGATATGCAAAGCCACAAGCTTGGGGAAGCTATGTTTGATGAAGATGATATTTTTAGTCCCCCAAGTTTTGATGTGCAAATTTATGATGATAGCATGCCTCCTACCTATGGTGATTATATTGATGAAAGTGGGTTTGGAAGAGTGTCAACTTTAGGAAGTAGTGATCCCACTATTTTGGAGGATGTTGAATCTTATTGTGATGAACATGAAAGTGGATTTGGAAGAGTGTCAACTTTATTTAGTGATGATTCCACTATTTCGGAAGAGGTTCCAATTGATTATGAGAACAAAGTTGCTATCTATGATGATTATTGTGATGACTAGTTGTCAGGACCCCGACTCAATGCCACATCGATCTAGCATGTAACACCTCATATCACTTTGCGGCCTCACGCACGGTATTCCCACGGGTGACGCCTTACCTTTGCCGGGAACCGTTTGCGCCTTTTGGCACACGTATATGATAGTGTCGCTAGCATCCATATGATAAGGAGCCCGGGCTGACATGGCTAGTCGTAAACCCAAAGTGGCACAAACTTACAGGGACAGGCATCCATGACCCAGCATCGAACGTGTCGGTCATCAGCGAGTGAATCCAGGCTGTAGCACTGGGCTAGCAGGACTCCGGTGAACCGGGCTGTAGCGGGCTAACAGGACTCCGGTATTCATCGCGTGACATTTCCCCGAAGGGACAGACATAGGAATGAAGAAGGACACATGCCGGCCAGCCTAAGTGTTCCGGAGGAGTAGCAAGCTACCATGGCTCAATGGAAGCACTAGGAGACATTTCCCGGTAAGAGAGGCTAGCTACTAAGGATAAACAACTAGATAGTCAGATCCCACACATACCAAGCATTTCAATAACATACACACAATATGCTCGATATGTGCAAATACAACATGGCATCACAACATGACTCTACAACTCAAGTATTTTATTCAATAGGCTCCGAGGAGCGAGATATTACAAACATGGGTCTCATGACCCAGCATTCAGAGCATACAAGTCAAAGCACACGTGGAAGCTTAGCATGTCTGAGTACAGACAACTACAAATGAAGAAGGCTGAGAAGCCAGACTAACTACCAGATCCTGCCGAGGGCACAAGATCTTAGCTGAGGTAACAAGCTAAACGTCGAAGTTCACGCGGAACTACTAGCGAGACTGAAGTCTCTCAGCAAAAACATAAAATAGGCAAACGTGAGTACAAATGTACCCAGCAAGACTTACATCAGAACTATCTACATATGCATCAGTATCAACAAAGAGGGTGGTGGAGTTTAACTGCAGCAAGCCAGCTTTGACTCGGTGGCTATCCTGAACTACGACTGCAAGTAACTCTTTTGAGGTGGCGCACACGAGTCCACATATTCACCAATCAATACACCACTATGGATCCGCTCTCGTCTCCCTACGAGAACGCCATCCATAGCACTCACGCTTATCTTGCATATTTTAGAGTATCCACTTTTCACTTGTCTATGAACTGTACAGGCAACCCAGAAGTCCTTTACCGCGGACACGGCTATTCGAATAGATCATATTAACCCTGCAGGGGTGTACTTCTTTACACACGCTCTCACCACTTATCGCCGTTTACACGACATGTACTCGGCAACCTTCAAGCGGAAGCCCAGCGAGGGTGTCGGCCACGACCTGACTAACCACACAAGTCTCTCATCCAGGTTTATCGCCTATTCGGGTTCCATCCACAAGGAGATCTGGCCGGGGTGTCGCTCACGGCCCCAAACGATGTGAGCAGGGTTCCCAAGCCCACCATCCGGGTGCCACTTGGTACACCATGCCACTGTGCCTAGTCTGTCCCAAACCCACCTATACCGGGTGCCACTTGGTAGACTACTAACACTACCTACAAACACCAGAAACTAGTTGCAACTCCTGGATAGAGATCGAGCTGATTAATAAGCCGAGAGGGGTCGAGTTACCGGAACCCAATGTGTGGTTGTAACTGTTCATGGATCACAAACACACAACTCAGTTCCTGAGGACGGCTGCAATGAGACAACCCACCATGTGCTCCTACATGGCCTCTCACCGCTACCTTTACCAAATCGTGTTCACACACTTAGCTCACACACAGTAGGACATGTTCACACACCTCTGATTCATCCCCGATGAATCAGACCTGACTCAACTCTAAGCAGTAGCAGGCATGACAAACAAGCATGAATGAGTAGGCACAACAGGGCTCAAACAACTCCTACTCATGCTAGTGGGTTTCATCTATTTACTGTGGCAATGTTAGGTCATGTAGAGGATAAAGGGGTTCAGCTACCGCAGCATGTAACAGTTGAATCTTTGTTGTCCTAATGCAATAAAAGAGAGCAGGAGCGAGAGAGTGGGATTGTATCGGAATGAACAAGGGGGTTTTGCTTGCCTGACACTTCCGAAGATAGTATAGCTCTTCATCGGTGTCATCGATCACATCGTCGAACATCGTCTACTAAGAGGGGACAATCACCGGCAACAGAGAAAGAACACAATCAATGCAGTGCAACAATATGATGCATGAGTGTGACATGGCAATATGCTGTGTTTTGAGCTAATGCAACTAGCAATGGGTTAAATGAAGTTGGTTTGAATCCAAGATTCAAATTCAAACTCCAAATGTGAAGGTTTAAATGCCATTTATATGATTTGTGCTAAACATCAGCTATAAGTTGCTCTAACATGCATGAAAATGGTACAGATGGATAGATTGGATTTTTCTGATCATTTTTCATATATAATTTATTTTATTCTGAGTTACGGTTGATTTAATATGATTTTTAGAAGTTTGGGGTATTTTCTGAAATTTATAAATCATTTCCTGATTTATTATAATTACAGAAATACTTTACTGCGTCAGCATGACGCCTGTGTACCGTCAGCAAGTCAACAGAGTTGACATAGTCAAACCTGTCGCGTGGGACCCGTGTGTCAGCTGCAGGGCGATTTAACAGAGCTTAATTAACCTAATTAATTAATTAGTCGAACATTGGGACCCACATGTCAGTGAAACAGTGGCTAGTTAAGTTAGAATAAACTAAACTAATTAATAGGAGGCTAGCCCCACCTGTCATTGACCGAGGGAAGGTCAAACCCCTGGTCAACAGGGCCTAACTAGCCGTCGGCTCGTCGCCGGTGGCAACAGGCGCGGCGGAGGGCTCGGGCTCGCTCCCCCGGCGCCCAAATGAGCGGCGGAGAGCACCCACGGGGAGCCGGAGCTCGCCCGCATCCAGCGCAGCAAGCAGCAGCGGCTAGGGAGGCCGGAGCTCATCGGAAAAGAGCTCGGTGCGGCGGCCGGCGTTTGGGCGCAAGTGGCGCGGCGGCTACGACGTGCGAGAGGAAAAACGGATGGAGGGAGAAGAGTCAGTGGCTCACGGCAGTTGCGACGGCCGTCGAAGTGGGCCTGGGGAGGCGTCGGAGGCGACGTACGGGCGGCCGCGATCTCTGGTGGCCGACGAGGGAAACGGTGATGTTGGCGGCGTCCAGGGGCTTCCGGCGTCTTGAGGATCGGTGAGGAGGAAGAGGGCATCGGGGCGGAGCTCGTAGACTGCTCGGGGTGTCGTCGGGACGGCGGTGGTCGCGGCAACGGCGAGCGGCGGCGATGGGCGGGTTCGGTGGCATCATAGGGAGAGAGCAGAGGAGGGAAGAAGGCACGGGAGAGAGTGAGAGGGCCTGGGGAGGCGCGTGGCGATGCCAGAGAAGGCCAGGGCGAAGCGGCAAGCAGGAGGTGGTCGTCGGTGGCCGTGCGCGTGCTGGCGCGCCGCGGGCACACGCCCTCGTCCTTCTGGCGGAAGGAGGAGGACGACTGGCAGTGCCAGGTGGGCCGGGCCGGTTGGCCTGCGGTTAGGTTGCCAGGTAAGTGGCCCAGGTGCTGGTCTCTCTCTCTCTGTGTGTGTTGATTTATTGTTTCTGTTTTTCTATTATTCTGTAGTCTTTAGGGCTTTATTTAAAATACTTAAACAGCTCCAAAAATCATGAAACTAATCATGGCTACTGTTTAGAATATATCCAACAGTAAACATTTTAGTTTATGATTATTTGAGCATTTAAAATATTTTATAGTATTTAAATGCCCAAATGAAAATACCATATTATTTAATTCAGAGCCCAAATATGTCATGGAAAAATGTGCAACACCTCTGGTTACTGTTTCCAGCATTTCCAGAAATGATGAACATTTTTGGAAGCCATTTGGAATCACTGAAATTATTTTAGTTGAACCTAGTGAATTCCTTTGATGCTAGGGTTTAGGCAATCCCTATTTCAATTTTCTGAGAAATTTAAACATGATGCAACACAAGACTAGCTAACCCAGAGTAGGCGAGAACAAGGGATGTGACAACTCACCCCCACTAAACAAGAATCTCGTCCGAGATTCAAGCGTAGGGTAAGATGAAAGGGGAACACAAACTAACACAATCTTCACAATCCAGGTTGCACCTCATAAGAACGTTGATTCGATCACCATCATTGTCTCGAAGTCTTGCTCTGAGAACTCCAACTAACATGACAACGAGAGGAAAGGAAAAACTTTAAAAGGATCGATCTTCTCAGAGATCAAACAACTTAGGATCAACTCACGGGGTGAGTCATAGCAACTTCTCTTGAGCTGAGAGGCAAGACATGCATCAGGAGGGATGGATGAAACAATTTGACGAGGGTTTCAAAGTAGCGAGGAAACAATTACTATGATCCCATTGAAGGAAATATGCCCTAGAGGCAATAATAAAGTAGCGAGGGTTTCATGCTAGAATTGTATTAACTGGAAACATGATACATGTGTGAATACATAGACAAAACTATAGTCACTAGTATGCCTCTACTTGACTAGCTCATTAATCAGAGATGGTTATGTTTCCTGACCATAGACATGTGTTGTCATTTGATTAGTGGGATCACATCATTAGAAGAATGATGTGATTGACATGACCCATTCTGTTAGCCTAGCACTTGATCGTTTAGTATACTGCTATTGCTTTCTTCATGACTTATACAAAGTTCCTGCAACTATGAGATTGTGCAACTCCCGTGTACCGGAAGAACACTTTGTGTGCTACCAAACGTCACAACGTAACTGGGTGATCATAAAGGTGCTCTACAAATGTTTCCGAAGGTTCATGTTGAGTTGGCATAATTCGAGATTAGGATTTGTCACTCCGATTGTCGGAGAGGTATCTCTGGGCCCTCTCGGTAATACTCATCACCTAAGCCTTGCAAGCATGTAACTAATGAGTTAGTTATGAGATGACATATTACAGAACGAGTAAAGAGACTTGCCGGTAACGAGATTGAACTAGGTATTGGATACCGACGATCAAATCTCGGGCAAGTAACATACCGATGACAAAGGGAACAAAGTATGTTGTTATGCGGTTTGACCGATAAAGATCTTCGTAGAATATGTAGGAACCAATATGGGCATCCAGGTCCCGCTATTGGCTAATGACCTAGAATGGTTTTAGGTCATGACTACATAGTTCTCGAACCCGTAGGGTCCGCACGCTTAACGTTTCGATGACAGTTTTATTACGAGTTTATAAGTTTTGATGTACCGAAGTTTGTTCGGAGTCCCGGATGTGATCACGGACATGACGAGGAGTCTCGGAATGGTCGAGACATAAAATTGATATATTGGACGACTATATTCGGACACCGGAAAGGTTCCGGAAATTTTCGGAGAAAACCGGAGTGCCGGGGGGGTTACCGGAACCCCCCGGGAGAGTTAATGGGCCACATGGGCCTAGGTGGGAAGAGAGAGGGGCGGCCAGGGTGGGCCGCGCGCCCCCTCTCCCTCCAGTCCGAATTGGACTAGGACGGGGGGGGGGGGCGGCGCCCTCCTTTCCTTTCCCCCCTCTCCTCCTTCCTTCCCCCTCCTAGTAGGAGTAGGAAAGGGGGAATCCTACTCCTACTAGGAGGAGGATTCCTCCTCCCTTGGCGCGCCCCAAGGGGGCCGGCCGGCCTCCCCCCTCCCTCCTTTATATACGGGGGCAGGGGGCACCCTATAGACACAAGTTGATCTACGGATCGTTCCTTAGCCGTGTGCGGTGCCCCCTTCCACCATATTCCACCTCGGTCATATCGTCGCGAAGCTTAGGCGAAGCCCTGCGCCGTTAGAACATCAAGATCGTCACCACGCCGTCGTGCTGACGGAACTCTCCCTCGACACTCGGCTGGATCGGAGTTCGAGGGACGTCATCGAGCTGAACGTGTGCTGAACTCGGAGGCTCCGTACGTTCGGTGCTTGGATCGGTCGATCGTGAAGACGTACGACTACATCAACCGCGTTGTGCTAACGCTTCCGCTTACGGTCTACGAGGGTACGTGGACATACACTCTCCCCTCTCGTTGCTATATCATCACCATGATCTTGCGTGTGCGTAGGAAATTTTTTGAAATTACTACGTTCCCCAACAGTGGCATCAGAGCCTAGGTTTTATGCGTTGATGTTATATGCACGAGTAGAACACAAGTGAGTTGTGGACGATATAAGTCATACTGCCTACCAGCATGTCATACTTTGGTTCAGCGGTATTGTGAGATGAAGCGGCCCGGACCGACATTACGCGTACGCTTATGCGAGACTGGTTTCACCGTTACGAGCACTCGTGCTTAAAGGTGACTGGCGGGTGTCTGTCTCTCTCACTTTAGCTGAATCGAGTGTGGCTACGCCCGGTCCTTGTGAAGGTTAAAACGGAGTATATTTTACAAACTATCGTTGTGGTTTTGATGCGTAGGTAAGAACGGTTCTTGCTAAGCCCGTAGCAGCCACGTAAAATTTGCAACAACAAAGTAGAGGACGTCTAACTTGTTTTTGCAGGGCATGTTGTGATGTGATATGGTCAAGACGTGATGCTATATTTTATTGTATGAGATGATCATGTTTTGTAACCGAAGTTATCGGCAACTGGCAGGAGCCATATGGTTGTCGCTTTATTGTATGAAATGCAAAACGCCCTGTAATTGCTTTACTTTATCACTAAGCGGTAGCGATAGTCATAGAAGCAATAGATGGCGTAACGACAACGATGCTACGATGGAGATCAAGGTGTCGCGCCGGTGACGATGGTGATCACGACGGTGCTTCGAAGATGGAGATCACAAGCACAAGATGATGATGGCCATATCATATCACTTATATTGATTGCATGTGATGTTTATCCTTTATGCATCTTATCTTGCTTTGATTGACGGTAGCATTTTAAGATGATCTCTCACTAAATTATCAAGAAGTGTTCTCCCTGAGTATGCACCGTTGCCAAAGTTCGTCGTGCCGAGACACCACATGATGATCGGGTGTGATAAGCTCTACGTCCATCTACAACGGGTGCAAGCCAGTTTTGCACACGCAGAATACTCAGGTTAAACTTGACGAGCCTAGCATATGCAGATATGGCCTCGGAACACAGAGACCGAAAGGTCGAGCTTGAATCATATAGTAGATATGATCAACATTGTGATGTTCACCATTGAAAACTACTCCATCTCACGTGATGATCAGTTATGGTTTAGTTGATTTGGATCACGTGATCACTTAGATGACTAGAGAGATGTCTGTCTAAGTGGGAGTTCTTAAGTAATATGATTAATTGAACTTAAATTTATCATGAACTTAGTACCTGATAGTATCTTGCTTGTTTATGTTTGTTTGTAGATAGATGGCTCGTGCTGTTGTTCTGTTGAATTTTAATGCGTTCCTTGAGAAAGCAAAGTTGAAAGATGATGGTAGCAATTACACGGACTGGGTCCGTAACCTGAGGATTATCCTCATTGCTGCACAGAAGAGTTACGTCCTGGAAGCACCGCTGGGTGCCAGGCCTGCTGCTGATGCAACTGACGACGTTAAGAACGTCTGGCAGAGCAAAGCTGATGACTACTCTATAGTTCAGTGTGCCATGCTTTACGGCTTAGAACCGGGTCTTCAACGACGTTTTGAACGTCATGGAGCATATGAGATGTTTCAGGAGTTGAAGTTAATATTTTAAGCAAATGCCCGGATTGAGAGATATGAAGTCTCCAATAAGTTCTATAGCTGCAAGATGGAGGAGAATAGTTCAGTCAGTGAACATATACTCAGAATGTCTGGGTATAACAATCACTTGATTCAACTGGGAGTTAATCTTCCTGATGATAGTGTCATTGACAGAATTCTTCAATCACTGCCACCAAGCTACAAGAGCTTCATGATGAACTATAATATGCAAGGGATGAACAAGACTATTCCCGAGCTCTTCGCGATGCTGAAAGCCGCGGAGGTAGAAATCAAGAAGGAGCATCAAGTGTTGATGGTCAACAAGACCACTAGTTTCAAGAAGAAGGGCAAAGGGAAGAAGAAGGGGAACTTCAAAAAGAACAGCAAGCAAGTTGCTGCTCAAGAGAAGAAACCCAAGTCTGGACCTAAGCCTGAAACTGAGTGCTTCTACTGCAATCAGACTGGACACTGGAAGCGGAACTGCCCCAAGTATTTGGCGGATAAGAAGGATGGCAAAGTAAACAAAGGTATATGTGATATACATGTTATTGATGTGTACCTAACTAGAGCTCGTAGTAGCACCTGGGTATTTGATACTGGTTCTGTTGCTAATATTTGCAACTCGAAACAGGGACTACGGAATAAGCGAGCACTGGCCAAGGACGAGGTGACGATGCGCGTGGGAAACGGTTCCAAAGTCGATGTGATCGCCGTCGGCACGCTACCTCTACATCTACCATCGGGATTAGTTTTAGACCTGAATAATTGTTATTTGGTGCCTGCATTGAGCATGAACATTATATCTGGATCTTGTTTGATGCGAGACGGTTATTCATTGAAATCAGAGAATAATGGTTGTTCTATTTATATGAGTAATATCTTTTATGGTCATGCACCCTTGAAGAGTGGTCTATTTTTATTGAATCTCGATAGTAGTGATACACATATTCATAATGTCGAAGCCAAAAGATGCAGAGTTGATAATGATAGTGCAACTTATTTGTGGCACTGCCGTTTAGGTCATATCGGTGTAAAACGCATGAAGAAACTCCATACTGATGGACTTCTGGAATCACTTGATTATGAATCACTTGGTACTTGCGAACCGTGCCTCATGGGCAAGATGACTAAAACACCGTTCTCCGGTACTATGGAGAGAGCAACAGATTTGTTGGAAATCATACATACAGATGTATGTGGTCCAATGAATGTTGAAGCTCGTGGCGGATATCGTTATTTTCTCACCTTCACAGATGATTTGAGCAAATATGGGTATATCTACTTAATGAAGCACAAGTCTGAAACATTTGAAAAGTTCAAAGAATTTCAGAGTGAAGTAGAAAATCATCGTAACAAGAAAATAAAGTTTCTACGATCTGATCGTGGAGGAGAATATTTGAGTTACGAGTTTGGTTTACATTTGAAACAATGCGGAATAGTTTCGCAACTCACGCCACCTGGAACACCACAACGAAATGGTGTGTCCGAACGTCGTAATCGTACTTTACTTGATATGGTGCGATCTATGATGTCTCTTACCGATTTACCGCTATCGTTTTGGGGTTATGCTTTAGAGACGGCCGCATTCACGTTAAATAGGGCACCATCAAAATCCGTTGAGACGACGCCTTATGAACTATGGTTTGGCAAGAAACCAAAGTTGTCGTTTCTTAAAATTTGGGGCTGCGATGCTTATGTGAAGAAACTTCAACCAGATAAGCTCGAACCCAAATCGGAGAAATGTGTCTTCATAGGATACCCAAAAGAGACTGTTGGGTACACCTTCTATCACAGATCCGAAGGCAAGACATTCGTTGCTAAGAATGGATCCTTTCTAGAGAAGGAGTTTCTCTCGAAAGAAGTGAGTGGGAGGAAAGTAGAACTTGATGATATAATTATATGTACTCCCTTATTGGAAAGTAGTTCATCACGAGAACCGGTTCCTGTGACGACTACACCAATTGGTGAGGAAGCTAATGATATTGATCATAAAACTTCAGATCAAGTTTCTACTGAACCTCGTAGGTCTACCAGAGTAAGATCCGCACCAGAGTGGTACGGTAATCCTATTCTGGAAGTCATGTTACTTGACCATGATGAACCTACAAACTATGAGGAAGCAATGATGAGCCCAGATTCCGCAAAATGGCTGGAGGCCATGAAATCTGAGATGGGATCCATCTATGAAAACAAATTATGGACTTTGGTTGACTTGCCCGATGATCGGCAAGCCATTGAGAATAAATGGATCTTTAAGAAGAAGACTGACGCTGATGGTAATGTTACTGTCTATAAAGCCCGACTTGTTGCGAAAGGTTTTCGACAAGTTCAAGGGCTTGACTACGATGAGACTTTCTCACCCGTAGTGATGCTTAAGTCTGTCCGAATCATGTTGGCTATTGCTGCATTTCATGATTATGAAATTTGGCAAATGGATGTCAAGACTGCATTCTTGAATGGATTTCGGGCCAGCGTTCGTTCGATTGGATCGGGAGTTCCGCCGCCGCAAGCCTCTGTAGCCACCAAAAACCTCTCGGGAGCCCGTTCCGGCACCCTGCCGGAGGGGGAACCCATCACCGGTGGCCATCTTCATCATCCCAGCGCTCTCCATGACGAGGAGGGAGTAGTTCACCCTCGGGGCTGAGGGTATGTATTAGTAGCTATGTGTTTGATCTCTCTTTCTCGTGTTCTCTCTATGTCACGATCTTGATGTATCGCGAGCTTTGCTATTATAGTTGGATCTTATGATGTTTCTCCCTCCTCTACTCTCTTGTGATGAATTGAGTTTCCCTCTTGAAGTTATCTTATCGGATTGAGTCTTTATTTGAGAACACTTGATGTATGTCTTGCCATGTTTATCTGTGGTGACAATGGGATATCAGGTGCCACTTGATGTATGTTTTGGTGACCAACTTGCGGGTTCCGCCCATGAACCTATGCATAGGGGTTGGCACACGTTTTCTTGACTCTCCGGTAGAAACTTTGGGTCAGTCTTTGAAGTACTTTGTGTTGGTTGGATGAATCTGAGATTGTGTGATGCATATCGTATAATCATGCCTACGGATACTTGAGGTGACAATGGAGTATCTAGATGACATTAGGGTTTTGGCTGATTCGTGTCTTAAGGTGTTATTCTAGTATGAACTCTTGAATAGATTGATCCGAAAGAATAACTTTGAGGTGGTTTCGTACCCTACGATAATCTCTTCGTTTGTTCTCCGCTCTTAGTGGCTTTGGAGTGACTCTTTGTTGCATGTTGAGGGATTGTTATATGATCTATCTATGTTATTATTGTTGAGAGAACTTGCACTAGTGAAGGTATGAACCCTAGGCCTTGTTTCCTACCATTGCAATACCGTTTACGCTCACTTTTATCGTTAGTTACCTTGCTGTTTTTATATTTTCAGATTACAAAAACCTATATCTACCATCCATATTACACTTGTATCACCATCTCTTCGCCAAACTAGTGCACCTATACAATTTACCATTGTATTGGGTGTGTTGAGGACATAAGAGACTTTCTGTTATTTGGTTGCAGGGTTGTTTGAGAGAGACCATTTTCATACTACGCCTCCCACAGATTGATAAACCTTAGGTCATTCATTTGAGGGAAATTTGCTACTGTTCTACAAACCTGTGCACTTGCAGGCCCAACAACGTCTACAAGAAAAAGGTTGTGTAGTAGATATCATGGCACAGCGCCTGCGCGGTGGAGTCGGCGATGCCGGCCGGGAGGATCTGCCCGATCTCAACGTGCTCGTTGTCTAGTGTGGCCAAAACCCCGGCCTCAGTGACCGCGGCGTCCCCATCGGCCGGGACGATCTGCCGGCCTAGACGTGCTTGTCGTCCAGCGTGGCCAAAACCTAACCTCGGTGACCGCATCGTCCCTGCCCACCAGGCCCTTCTGGATTACTATGGCCCCCATCTCCACGTCCATGGCCGTAACGCTCTCGGTCACACCGGGCGGCACTGGCATGCCGTCCCCACCCACCACCACCGGGCCCTCGTACACTACGAGGGCGAGATTCTCCACCGGGATTGGGCCGGCGAAGAGCATGTGGTCGACGTTGAGGTCGAGATCGAACGCGGTCTGCGAGGATGGCAGGCCGAGGTGCAGCTCAAGGTCTAGCCTTCGGTCACCGTCCTCGATCGACACGAAACTACCCTAACGCGGTTACTCGAGGTCGAAGCTAGATAGTAAGCGCCGTCGCACGGGGAAAATTCTTTTGGGTGGAAATGACTTGGCAATACTGTTGTATATATACTGCCTCCGGTCCTTTTGAGTCTGCATAGGGCATGTCCATTGCAGAGCCCTTGCATAGGCGCTTATGACGAGAAAAAAAAACATTGTAAAATAAAAAGTTACCTTAGCGCTTTACACGCCAACGCTGAGCGCTAAGAACGAGCGCTAATTAATCCCAAAACAAGCAGGGAAACTCGGTTGCTACATGCATCTTTCA
The DNA here is from genome assembly GCA_963921465.1 of Triticum timopheevii. Classification (NCBI taxonomy): domain Eukaryota; kingdom Viridiplantae; phylum Streptophyta; class Magnoliopsida; order Poales; family Poaceae; genus Triticum; species Triticum timopheevii. The sequence continues at coordinate 548,781,050 of OY997270.1, forward strand.
AGCCTGGCAGGAAAAAAAGACAAAGCGTCCGCCTCCAACCTTTGTGCCGATGCCAGGTAAGACGCTAGGACTTTCTAGCCTAACTGCCAATTGGGCAGGATATTAATCTTACCGCCTGGGCCTAGCGCCCGGCATTGTAGTGCCCATATAAGTTATCTTCAAAGTTAAAGTATCTCTACTTTGATGAAACTTATAGAAAAAAGTTACAATATTCACAATGCCAAATCAATATTGTTCGATTTGTTATAAACTGTAGTTCCATAGTTCGTATATTTTGTATTGTAGGTGTTGATATTTCTAAAAATAAATTTGGTTAAATTTTGCAAAGCTTGACTTGACCCAAATCCAGTATGCAGAGTATATACATACGGCGCGGTGCAAGACGGACGGTGGAGGACAATGTATCTAGGGTTTAAGTTTCACAACGGAGTGGGAAACATACAGCTAGGCTACCTTCCAATGAACACGCAGATCAGGCCAGACTATGTTCATGTGTTTCAAAAAAAAATTGTGTAATTCTAAACAAAACATAGCATTCAAACCAAATTTACGTTATATTTAAAACTATGTTCATGCGTTTCAAAAATATGTCCGTGACATTTTATAAAAAATGTTTATACAATATAAAAATGTTCACATAATTTAAAAAATGTTTTGTATCATGTCAAAAGTTAATTCAATGTGTATTCGGAAAATATTTAACATGTAGTCCAAAAAAAGTTCAAAAACATGTTAATCATCAGAAAAATTAACAAAAATGAATGTATCTAGAACTAATACATCCATTTCTCTGACAGGTATTTTATGGACAGAGGAAGTACTCCCTCCGTAAACTAATATAAGAGCGTTTAGATAACTAAAGTAGTGATCTAAACGCTCTTATATTACTTTACGGAGGGAGTATTTGACAAATGTTAATCGTGTTAAAAAATGTTCTAGATATATACAAAACGTATACAAATGTGTATGAAAAAAAGTAGGCAGCAAAAATATATTTAAAAAACATGTATTTGAAAATGTTAAACATGTACTATTATGCATACCAATCCTTGCTACGATTGTAAAAATGAAGGGTGTCTCACCTACCAGTGTAAGTACAATGTTATAGAAAAGATTGCATTCATAATCAGAATTGTACTTGCAACATAATTAAGGAGAGCTAGCTGATCACTAAGATACAACAACTTCACCAAAGACCAAGCGACCGCTAGGCCATAGCTCACTACGACCGGAGAGTACCATCGGCCAGACACAGTTAACATGCAATATGAGATCCCAACGAGAGGATCGAACTACACACTCTACGAGTTTTGGGCGGGGCGGACGCCGTCCTTCTTGGCGATCAGAAGGCACAGACGGATCCAGGCGGCCACCAGAACGACTCAACGCCATCGCGGGCCTCCAGGCCGCAGTCGACCATGAAGCTCCTGTACCCCTTGCCGTTGATGGTAGTGGCGTCGTTCCGATGGAATTTATTCAGCTTCTGGCGGTCAGACTTGCACTGGCTACGACCCCAGCCGCTGCTGACGTAGACGGACAAGGACACAAGGTTTTGGATCCCGAGCGGACCTTTTTTCTCGTGGGGCACCGGAATTTGCGGTTACCACGGTAACCACGAAATTCGGGAAAAAATTCGGACGAAATTTCAAATCAAATTTTGAATTCAATTTTTTTTGAAATAGATATAGATAGGTTTATGAGTCCCAAATGTCACAAGTGCTTCCCTGGCCTAGTGGCTATTCGGCAGCAGCTACCACTTATGTAGAAGTCGCGAGTTTGACCCCTGGTGGCCGCACAATTTAGCAGTGTTTTTAAACTTTTGCATTCCCAAAAAGAAAATAAAAATCGTATGGCCGGATTCGAACCCGCGTCTACCAGCTTACAAAAGGTCAGCTTGTTTTTCAACTTTTGCATTCAATAAAAATCGTATGGCCAGATTCGAACCCGCGTCTACCAGCTTACAAAAGGTCAACTTTACCACTAGGCCGCCATCAGCTCTGTGGTTGGATAAGAGATGGCCTGTATTTAACTATGCTGTGAGCGTTTGAATTCAAAATTTTCAAATTTTTCGAGATTTTTTGCTCGGTATGCGTGGTTCTCAAGAGGGGGGGGGGGGGGGGGGGGCGGTAAACGCGGTAACCGCGCGAGATCTCGGAATTTCGCTCGGTACCCAAAACAGTGCAAGGACACGCCCAGGTATGTCGTCGGCCTGGCTCTCACCCCGGGGACCTAATTGGCTCTCACCCCGGTTGAAGCCGCACGCGGTGATCTCCGCGGGGTAGAGGAAGGCGCGGAGGAGGGCGCGTGCGCGTGCCGGGAGGAGGAAGCAAGCGTGCTGTGGGTTCACGTCCGACTTGCTCAGGACCTTCTCCCCGATGTAGCTCAGTGACAGGTGCCTGGGGAGGCCGTGTTTCTTCTGGAGCTGGCAGCTCACCCACGCCCGCACCATGTCGGCCCTCCGGCTCGACTAGCTCACGGGGTCCCGACGCCGGGCGGCAGCTGCTGCAGGGGGAGGTGGCACAGCTCCAGAGGCAGTGGGGTCGGCGCTGCCGGCCAAGACGATCTGCCTAGCCTCGCCCTGCGGCTCGTCGTCCAGCATGGCCAAAACCCCGACCTCAGTCACCGCGCTGTCCCCGGCCGCAGAGCCCTCATAGACGACGAGGGCCCCCATCTCCACATCCGTGACCAAAGTGCTCTTGGTCACCGTAGGCGGCACCGGCATGTCGTCGCCGCCCGCTGGGCCGTCGTACATGACGAGGGCCCTCATCTCCACGTCCTCAACCGCAGCGCTCTTGGTCACCGCGAACGGCACTGGCGCCGGCACGTCGTCCCCAGCCACCGCCACTGGGCTCTCGTAGACGACAAGGGCGATATTCTCTACCGGAATCAGGCCGGCGAAGAGCGAGAGGTCAACATTGAGGTCGAGGTCGAACGCAATCCGCGCAGACAGCTGGCTGAGGTGCAGCTCGAGGTCGAGCCCCTCGGCGGCCATCCCGCGGATCCACGATGCCCCTCGGCCATCCTCATCCTCGATCGACATGACCGAAGTTACCCTAGCTCCGTTACTACTCGAGGTCGAAGCTAGCTGGTGAGCGCCGCGACACAAGGGAATTGTTTCGAGTAGAAATGTTTCTGAGCTGGAAATGACCTGGCAATACGCCGGCGTAGGACAAACGAAGCAAGTTGCTCCGTAGGATGTATCTAGGGCTTCGGCTTCATAACGGAGCGGCGAGCACGCGGCTAGGTTACCTTCTGACGAACTGAGCGAGCACGGCCCCCGCGAGCCAGTCACGTCAGTCCTCTCCCATCCCGCGGAGCCCCGTCCGCTCAACTTTTAGAAAATATCAGTACCATTCAAAAAATGCATGTTACATTTAGATAATGTTCACGGACTTTAAAAAAATGTATGTCACACTTTTTTGCGAAATACTAATTCTTTATTACTCATAATAATTAGGGATTGCAATCTCCAAAGACGATATCTAAGACCTCATTTGGACCCAAACCTAGCCAAACCATGGTACGACGCTGGCCTCTACCAAAGTTTTCCATAACATGACTACACTATTGCTTGTATGACGGATATGAGTAATAGAAGAGTCATGTTCCCCCGTACTATGTTTTATCTCTCTGATCAAGAAAGAGTATTTAGATAAATTGCTTCCACTTTTCAACACCATGGAAACGGCCTCGAAGGAGTCGGACTCAACATCAATGGACAGAGTACTCCATTGCACTGCCAAGCTAAACCCTTCTCGAAAGCAAGAAATTAAGATTGCAGCACATCATTATAGTCGCCAGGATATCTGCAAGCACTAAATATTATGCTTCCCAGATGGTCCCGAAGCACCGTGCGAACTCCCGCCTTTCCACTCAGAATGGAGCCATCCGTCTTAGCTTAACTCATCCTTGACAAGGAGACATACAAGTGGTGCGTGAAATTGCGTTACTATCACATGTGGAAAACTGTGGTTAACCCGCATCTTACCCTTGACAAAGTCCGCATTAGGATCAAACATAAGACGGGCAAGCGAGTCAAAGTAACTAGCCAGGAACGTGGTTGGGACGTCAATTGGAGGGGCTGGCTTTGCGTGCACCAGTTAATTCCGTACGTGCCACACCCTCCAGAGAAGCAAAAGCACATAGACCCAGACCTGTCTGTTCACATCATCACATATTAGCTGAATAAACCAATCATCATGACGCGTTTGATGTTAGTTAAGTCCGGCACTTCCCAGATCTTTGACATGGCCTTCCATAAACGCCGGGCTTTGTCACGGACATATAACACATGAAAGAAGTCTTCATGCTCTCTTCCGCAAATAGGGCAAGTACCATACACCTCCAGCGATCTGCGCTCTTTATTCAGCCAAGTTGCTAACGAATCTGTAGCTGCTAGCCAGGCAAAGGATATGACTTTCAGTGGTACTGGACATGACCGAATCAGGTTCCAAACGTCCCTGTGTCCATCCGGTGACCTGCTCGTGGAAGGGAATAGAGAGAAATTAACCTCACCAGCAGCCAAACCAGCCCCTTATTCAGGAGCTCTAGCACGTGACAAACGCCATGCCATGATTGAGATGGGTTTCCCGAAAACACTGTGTCCTCTAAGCGTCCACTTGGGTAATGCTTGGCTTTGAGCAGTCTTGCAATAAGCTGTCCGGAAAAATCAAGAGACGCCAGGCTTGTCTCGTCAACAGAACTTGATTGAAGATTCGAAAATGCCTAAACCCGAGGCCCCCTTGTGGCTTCGGCCAGGTCATCTTATGCCAAGCTTACTAGTGAGTTTTTCCTTTACCTTTCTCCATTCCCCAATAATAGTTCTGAACCATACATATTCAGGTCATCACAAACACCAAATGGGAACTTGAACACACTCATAATAAAGGTAGGGATTGACTCAGCAACTGACTTAATCAAAACTTCTTTGGCAGCCTGCATAGGATGCCCATCAAAAGAAAACAAGCACTTACTCAACTTAACTTGCAAATCTTGAAGCTTGCCCTTAGTCAATCGACCATCAGGTGTTCACAGACCCAGGTATTTCTCCTCGAAGTCAGAAGATGTGACATCCAATACATTTTTTTATCACTTCTATTGTATCCTCCGGGCAGGATCCCCCAAATAGAATGGATGATTTGAAGGGTTCGATAGCTGAAACGTGGACATATATTGTATGTGACGCTTTTTAAAAATGTTATACAATGTAACAAAAATGTTCGTGTAATTCAAAATAAAGAAATCGTAGCATTCAAAGAAAATGCACATTACATTTAGAACTATGCTCAAGCGCTCCAAAAATATGTTTGTGACATTTTAGAAAAAATAATTATACAATGTAAAAATATTCGCATTATTTAAATATATTGTATAATTTCAAAAAATAATTCCATGTGTATTCGAAAACTATGTAACACGTAGTCCAACTATGTTCAAAAACAGGTCAATCCTGTAGACAAATGTTAAAAGTGTCGAGCGCCTCGGTCGCCGTCCCCACGGATCCATGATGCCCCTCGGCCATTCTCCTCCTCGGACGACACTGCCCTAGCGCCGACTGTTACTACTCGAGGTGGAAGCTAGGTAGGTGGTGAGCGCTGCGGCACGGGGGAAATTGTTTCGGGGTGGAATGACCTGGCAATACGCCGTATGTATCTACATATGGCGGGCGCGGCACAGGACGGACGGTGGCTAGGGTTTCGCGACCGAGCGGGGCGCGGCGCACATGGCTACCTCCGCATGAAGCGAACGCACGCAGATCAGCCAAGGAGGAGCGAACCGACGGAGAAGCTTCCACCACGCCAGCGCCAGCTATCCGGACCCACGGCGCCGTGAGCCAATCAATCGCTCGTTTCACCATCCCGCGGATTGACCCCCCCCCCCCCTGCACCGCATGCCCAGATCCAGCCGTCCATCCCCGACCGGATGCTCGAGCCCACGCCTCCATCCCCGCCTCATTTGTTACCCGTACCCGCTCGCTCACCCACCTAACGGATGGATGTGCTGGACTTGGATGGCTTTCTAGCCAGCGGATTGAATGATTAGACTTTGTCGTTTTTGGAATATACGTAGTACACTTTGTTATATCTGAATAAGTATGTTGCTGAACATCCGTTGACGCGATTCCTAGCTGTGATATGATATCACCGGTTTGAAGACTGCAACCAGAATTGATCTTGTGCACTGACTCAAATGTCGGTCCCTTCTCTTGGACCAACTCCAAGCGTCGACACCAAACAGACGCGTTTTGACCGGGTTAATTCTCTTGGGCCAACTCCAACCGTCGAACCCAAACAAACCTTCTCTTGGGCCGGCGAAGAGGGAGAGGTCGACGTTGAGGTCGAGGTCGAATGCAATCCGCGCGGACGGCAGTCCGAGGTGCATCTCCAGGTCGAGCCCCTAGGCGTCCGTCCCAGCAGCGGATCCACGACGCCCGTCGGCCATCCTCCTCCTCGATCGACACAAACGAAACTACTCGAGGTCGAAGTAGCTGGTAAGCGCCGTGGCACGGGTGGAGCGCACACGGCTAGGTTACCTTCAGACGAACTAAGCGAGCACGATCCCCGCGAGCGAGTCATGTCGCTACTCTCCCATCCCACGGAGCCCTCATATCCAATCGAACAAAAGCAAACCCAACGGATGTGTCCGCTCAACATTTAGAAACTGTTAGTACCATTCAAAAAATGCATGTGACATTTAGAAAATGTTTATGATTTTTTTAAATGTACGTGACACTTTTTTTGCGAAATAACTATTTATTACTCAGAACTAGGGATTACAATCTCGTAAGACAATATCTAAGACGTCATTTGGTGTCAGGACCCCGACTCAATGTCACATCGATCTAGCCTGTAACACCTCATATCACTTTGCGGCCTCACGCACGGTATCCCCACGGGTGTCGCCTTACCTTTGCCCGGGACCGTTTGCGCCTTTTGGCACACGTATATGATAGTGTCGCTAGCATCCATATGAGAAAGGAGCCCGGGCTGACATGGCTAGTTGTAAACCCAAAGTGGCACCGACTTACAGGGACAGGCATCCATGACCCAGCATCGAACGTGTCGGTCATCAGCAAGTAAGTTCCGGGCTGTAGCACTGGGCTAGCAGGACTCCGGTAAACCGGGCTGTAGCGGGCTAACAGGACTCCGGTACTTAATGCGTGACATTTCCCCGAAGGGACAGACACAGGAACGAAGAAGGACACATGCCGGCCAGCCAAGTGTTCCGGAGCAGTAGCAAGCTACCATGGCTTAGTGGAATCACTAGGAGACATTTCCCGGTAAGAGAGGCTACTAAAGATAAACAACTAGATAGTCAGATCCCACACATACCAAGCATTTCAATCATACACACAATATGCTCGATATGTGCAAATACAACAAGGCATCACAACATGACTCTATGACACAAGTACTTTATTTAAAGGCTCAGAGAGCCATACATAGCATACACACAAGTACGGGTCACACGACCCAGCACTCAAATCATACAGTCATACAAACCAGCAGCGGAAGTAACATGTCTGAGTACAGACAACTAGTAAAATACAAGAGGCTTAGAAAGCCTAGCTATACTACGTGGTCCTTCACAAGCTCAGGATCACCACCTGGGCCTTAGCCTACTCATTGATGTCAACGTCTACGAAGAACCCATCAGAAGGGGTTGCAGCGTCTTCTGTAAAAATGTAAATTATAGCAACATGAGTACAAAGGTACTCAACAAGACTTACATCAGATCCTACATACATGCACATTATCAAGAAGGGTTGGTGGAGTTATTGCAGCAAGCTAGCTTTGACTCTTGGCTAAGCTATCCTACGAGACTCCAACTTGAAATGGTTTTGCGCACACGAGTCCACTACTCACCACTCAATACACTACCGAGAATCCACCTCCGTCTTCCTACGGAAGAGCCATCCTCGGCACTCACGCTTATCTGGAGGCTTTTAGTAGTTTCCATTTACTTGTCTATGAACTGTATAGGCAACCAAGTAGTCCTTTACCGCGGACGCGGCTATTCGAATAGATTAGGTTAACCCTGCAGGGGGTACTTCTTCATACACGCTCTCACCACTTACCGTCGTTTACACGACATGTACTCGGCAACCTTCAAGCGGAAGCCCAACGTGGGTGTCGGCCACGACCTACCTAAACACCTAAGTCTTTAGTCCAGGTTTATCGCCTATTTGGGTTCCATCCATGAGGAGATCCGGCCGAAGTTTCGCTCACGGCCCCAAACGATGTGAACAGGGTTCCCGAGATACCAAACGGGCATCCGGTACACCCGGCCACGTACCTACCGCATCACAGCCCACCCCTACGGTCAGCGCTGTCCACGGCCTCCAATAGGCTACAAACACCAGAAACTACTTGCAACTCCTGGACAGAAGACTAGGGTGAATAAGAAGCCGAGAGGGTCCATTGGTTTCGGGCCCAATGCATGGTAGTAGCTAAATCTTAAATCACACATACAGATCTCAGTGCTTAAGGACGGCCTCAATGAAACAACCCACCATGTACTCCTACATGGCCTCTCATTGATGCCTTTACCAAATCGTGTTCAACACACCACTCTCAAACTGATATGATCATTTCACTCTAGCCCATCACCCAGATGAACCAGACCTGACACGACTCTAAGCATAGCAGGCATAGCAAGGTAGGAACAACACATACATATGGCTCAAACAACTCCTACACATGCTAGTGGGTTTCATCTAGTTACTGTGGCAATGACAGGTCATGCAGAGGAAATGGGTTCAACTACCGAAGCACACAGCAGGTTGAAACGCGTTGTCTTAATGCAGTAAAAGAGAGCAAGAGCGAGAACATGGGATTGTATCGATATGATCAAACGGTTGGTTGCTTGCCTGATGGGTCGATGCACTGATACGGTTCTTCGCTAGGGTAATCACGGTACTCCTCGGAGGCAGAACCTGCCGCAAAGAACACCGATACATAGCCATCACCAAACAATGTGCGACAATATGATGCATGCATGAAACATGGCAATATGAGTGTGTTGGGCTAGTGCAACTAAGACCAGAAGGGTTTGAACCAATTTGAACCAAAGATTCAAATTTCAAACTCATACATGGCCCTTTAAAGTGTTTTATCTTGTTTTGCATTAAACATCAAGTTAACTTGTTTAATCATGCATGAAAACAGTACAGATGGAAAGATTGGATTTTTCTGATCATTTTACATATATAACTTGTCTGATTTGGAGTTACAGATTAAAAGTTATGAATTTTTGAAGTTTAAACTATATTCTGGAATTTCCTATATTAGAATAAATCCAGAAATTGATTTATTGCGTCAGCATGAGGTCATGCTGACCTCAGCAAGTCAACAGACCCGGTCCAGGTCAAACCTGACGCGTGGGTCCAGGGTGTCAGTGGCTAATTAACTAATTTAATTTAGTTTAAACTAATCTGGATAATTAGCAGAAGGGGGCCCCACCTGTCATTGACTCAACAGGGTCAACCGGGGCCCACCCGTGGTCAAAGTCAACACGGCTGCACCGGCGTTTAGCCGCCGGCGAGCCCGACGCGGCGGCGGAAGTGGTTTTGGCCGTTCCGGCAACCAAACGAGCCGCGGAGGGCATCGGAGTGGAGCTGAGGACGAGCCGTAGCTCTTGGTGGAGTCAGTTGGGGTCGGGGTGGCCGGAGTTGGCGCCGGCGACGACTTTGGCGGCGACCGGAGCTCGGGTGAGAGCGAACTCGGGCTAGGGTGTGCGGAGAGGTGCGGGGAGTGCATGGTTAGGCTCAGCGCGGCGTGTTGAGTGCGTTGGACACCGTGGAGTGGCCGGAGGATGGCCGGGAGCACGTCGGCGACGAGATCCGCGGCGGTGCGTGCGGGTGATCTTTGTGTGGTGGCTACACGGCTCGGGAGTGAGAGGGGAAGGGTAGAAGGAGTAGCTAGGCTCACTGGGCACTCGTAGAGGCCACCGGCGGGGTCGGGGACGAGCTGAGACGGCGGCGGCGTTGAAAGGGATCTCCGGCGACGGCGAACTCGGGCGAGGTCGGTGCGGTGGACTCGGGCCTTGCGAGGGCTCGGGGCTTGACTAGCTCGACGAAGTGGACGGCGGCGGAGCTCCTGGACACGGCGGTACGGCGTGGGGTTGACGGAGGGCGTGGCTACGGCGAGGGGGTGGCGGCGATGGCGTCGGCCATGGCTGGGGAGCGCGAGGGGGAGGTGCTGGAGAGGAGAGGGGGTGTCTGGGGGGTTCAGGGGAGAGAGGGGGAGCGATCCACGGCGTTAGCCGGGCGAGAGAAGCAACGAGGCGGCGAGCAGGTGCGTGGCACCCATGCGGTGCTCGCCGTCGAGCACCTGCCTGCCTGCCTGGCCGGCAAGCAGCTCGCTGGCGCGGCGCTGGGCTGGGCCGGCAGGTGGGCTGGTTAGCGGGCGCCAGGTAAGTTTTCCTTTTCCTGTTTTTTTTTCTTTTTCTATTATTCTGCAACTTTGTTGAATTAATAAAAATACTTAGGCAACTCCTAAAATCACCAAACTACTCCTGGTCCATAGTTGGATTATTTCCAACATGAAACATTTTATTTTGGAGATATTTGAGCACTTGAAATATTTTATATAATTTTAAGTGCCCAAACTCAAATATTTATGATTTAATTCAGAGACCCTAGGATGACCTAGGAAATTGTGCATCACTTTTGGCAGAGGTTCTGAACCAAGACAAAAATGATGGACATTTTAGAAGGGCATTTCAGGTTCATTGAAAAAGTTTTTAGTAAACCCTAGTTGGTTTCAGAGGGGGCTGGGGGTTCTGTCATCCCCATTTCAAGTTTCTGATGAAAAAAATAGACATGATGCAACACTCTAATGCATAACTAGCTAGGGTGTGACATTTGGGCCCCAACCAAGCCGAACCATGATACAACCCTGGCTTCTACCAAAGTTTGCCATAGCATGACTAGCACCATTGCCAATACGACGGATATGAGCAATACTTCATCCATTCCACAATGTAGTGCGCCCGCATTTCCCAAGATCCAAATTTGACCGTAAAGTTAACCAACGAGACCGACTGCGGCGGGAGCAAAAATTATATCACCGAATTCGTATTTTCGATATGAATTCAGTGATATAATTTTTGCTCCATCCGCAGTCGGTCTCGTTGGTTAAATTTATGGCCAAACTTGGATTGTGGGAAACGTGGGTGCACTACGTTGTGGAATGGAGAGAGTACAAGAGTCATGTCCCCCCATACTATGTTTTATCTCTCTGATCAAGAAAGAGTATTTAGATAAATTGCTTCCACCTTTCAACACCATGGAAACCTCCTCCAAGCTGTCGGACTCAACCTCAATGAGTAGAGTACTCCATTGCAATGCCAAGCTAAACCCTTCTCGAATAGGAAGAAATTCAGATTCCAACACATCATCACAGTCGCCAAAATATACGCAAGCACTAAATATTATGCTTCCCAGATGGTCTCGGAGGACCATGCCAACTCCCGCCTTTCCACACAAGATGGAGCCATCCGTGTTTAGCTTAACTCTCCTTTTACAAGGAGGCAGCCAAGGGGTGCTTGAAATTGCATTATTATCACATGTGGCATGCATCATTGGGAAACTATGGTTAACAAGCATCTTACCCTTGACAATGTCAGCATTAGGATGAAGCTTAAGACAGGCAAGCGAGTCCAGGCAACTAGCCAGGAACCTGGTTGGGACTTCAATTGGAGGGGCTGGCTTTGCATGCACCTGTTCATTCCATGTGTGCCATAACCTTCAGAGAAGCATAAGCACACGGACACGAACATGTTTTTCACACCACACATTAGCTAAATAAAGCAATAATCACGATGTTTGATGCTAGTTAGCTCCGACAGTGCCCAGATCTTTGCAAGCCTTTCATAGATGCCGGCCGTTGTCATAGACACATAACATATGAAAGGAGTCTTCATCCTCTCTTCCGCAAATAGGGCAAGTACCATACAACTCCAGCGATATGCGCTCTTTATTCAGCCAAGATGCTAATGAATCTGTAGCTGCTTGCCAGGGAAAGGAAAGGACTTCCAGTGCTGCTGGACACGACCAAATCAAATTCCAAGCGTCCCTGCGTCCATCCGGTGAATTGCTCGTAGAAGGGAATAAAGAGCAATTAACAACATCAACAGCCAGCCAATAGGAACTATGTACAGAGGAAATAGCAATGCGTTCCGGGGCCCAGGCCAAGAAGTCGTCACCCAAACGAGGTGAAGGATGAATCTTGCAAATCTCCTGAATGTCCAGTGGCAAGAAAACTGTTGTAGCATTGGCATATCCCACTTGCCAGTATGATCAAGCAAATCAGACACCCATTTGAACCGACATCTTCCCCTGCCTGAAACAAGCGAACTAGTGTTGCCTCGAACTAGCCATCTATCCCGCCAGATTATATCCTTTTGTTCATTAATTATACGCCAAACCAGCCCCATCTTGAGGAGCTCTAGCCCGAGACAAACGCCTTGCCATGATTGAGACGGGTTTCCTCAAAACAGTGTGTCCTCTAAGCGTCCACTTGGGTAATACTTGGCTTTGATCAGTCCTGCACAAAAGTTTTCCGGAAAAATTAAGAGAAGCCAGGCTTGTCTCGTCAATAGAGCTTGAATGAATATTCAAAAATCCCAATACCCGAGGCCCCCTTGTGACTTCGGCCAGGTCATCTTATGCCAAGCGTACATGTGAGTTTTCCTTTTACCCTTCTCCGCTCCCGAATAATAGTCCCGAATCATACGGTTCGTCACAAACACCAAATGGGATATTGGACACACTCATACTAAATGTTGGGATTGACTGAGCAACTGACCTAATCAAAATTTCTTTGCCAGCCTGTGTAGGATGCCCATCAAAAGCAAACAAGAATTTTGAAGCTTACCCTTAGTCAACCGACCATCAGGTGTCGGCAAACCCAGGTATTTCTCCTCAAAGTCAGAAGATGTGACATCCAATACATTTTTTATCACTTCTATTGTATCCTCCAGGTACCATCCCCCAAATAGAATGGATCATTTGAAGGTTTCAGTAGCTGACACGTGGAATCTTTTTAAAAATGTTACACAATGTATAAAAAATGTTCGTGTAATTCAAAATAAAAAATCGTAGCGTTCAAGGAAAATGTTCATTACATTTAACAAAATTTTCACGCACTTAAAAAATATGTTTGTGACATTTTAGAAAAAAAAGTTATACAATGTAAGAAATGTTCACATAATTTAAATATTTTGTATCATTTTGAAAAATAATTCCATGTTTATTCGAAAAGCATGTAACACGTAGACCAAAAATGTTCAGAAACATGTTAATCATGTAGAAAAATGTTAAGAGTGTGTAATAAATTGTTTTAGATTTCTACAAAAATACACATATGTGTATGAAAAAAGTACGCAGCAGAACATATATTTGAAAAAAAATGTGTATTTTAAAAAAGTTAAACATGCAAAAAAATAATTATGCGGCAGATACGGCATTCCTTGCTGTTAAAACGAAGGGCTCCTCACCTACCCGTGTAGTTACAATGTCGATCTAGTATTAGCAACTTATAATAGAAGTGATAAATGCAATGCTAGTATTGAAGTTGTTGAATAAGTATTCCATTTAGGTGTCACCAAGGATTGATATCATATAGGAGATGCAAGGATAGATTGTTTTGTGTTTGGTAGTCCATCCGCCAGACCCTCGTACACGACGATGGCTAGATCACTCTGTACCTCAGTCAACGGGGCCGGCACCAAAACCCCCGAGCTCTCCTAGCACGGTCACCGCGTCATGCCCTCCCCCCCCCCCCCCCCCCATCGGTCCATCATGGACGACCGTGATGTTCTCCACCTCCACGACCCTCCTCCACCGCGATCGCGATGTTCTCCACCAGGATCGAGCAGGCGAAGACCGCGACGGCCTCCATCGGGATTGTGTCGGCGAAGAGTGCGAGGTCAACGTCAGGTCAAAGTCGAAAGTGGTCCGCCCGGACGGTAGGCCGAAATACAGCTCGAGGTCAAGGCCCCCCACCACCGTCACCGCGCATCCACGCCCCTCAGTCATCCTCGACATGAAACTGCCTTACCTAACCTAGCTCCTTTACTCAAAGGGAGCTAAGCATCGTCGGCTACTCAAGTGTTAAATGACTTGGGGAGATGCTTTTGGGAGGGGAACAGGAACACAGTTAGTATATACATACGGCGCAGTAGGCACGGACAGTTGAGAGGCATTTTAGGAAGTCCTACCCAAAGTCTGTATACGATGTATCTTAGGTTTTCAGAACACTCCCACCCACCCCACGACTACATGCAGACGAAGCAAGCCCATGCAAATTAGGCACCCCTCGGCTGGCCCACACCACCGCGAGCCAGTCATGTCGCTCGTCTCCCGTCTTGCGGATCGGCCCCCTCCCTCGAATCCTAGCCCTCCATATCCAACCGAACGAACGCTGGCCCGATGGATGTGTCCGCTTAACTTTTAGAAAATGTTTGTACCATTAAAAAAAGCATGTAACATTTAGAAAATGTTCATGAATTTCAAAAAATGTATGTAACACTTCTGAAAAATTTTATACAATGTACAAAAATATTCTTGTAACTAAAAATATATATTTTGTAGCATTCAAAGAAAATGTATCTTACATTTAAAAGTATGTTCATGCATTTAAAAATATATTTATGACATTTTAGAAGAAAATAATTATACAATGTAAAACAATGTTTGCATAATTTCAGAAATGTTTTGTATCATTTCGAAAAATAATTCAATGTGTATTCCAAAAATATTTAACACATAGTCCAAAAATGTTCAAAAACATGTTAATCATGTACACAAATATCAAACGTGTGTAAAAAAATTGTTTTAGATATATACAAGAAATATACAAATGTGTATGGAAAAAGTAGGGAGCAAAACATATATTTGAAAAAAAACAGCTATTTGAAAAATGTAAAAAATGAACAAAAATTATGCAGCGGATATGCCATTCCTTGGTACAATTGTAAAAACGAAGGACGCCTCACCTACCATTGTAAGTACAATTTCGATCCAGTGTTAGCAACTTACAACAGAAGTGAATAATGCAATCCTAGTGTTGAAGTTGTACAATTAGGACATCATATACGAGATGCATGGACAGATTACTTCGTGTCCAGTAGTCCATCCACCGGAGCCTCGTATACGACAATGGCGAGACCGCTCTGCATGTCATTCAGCAGGGCCAACAACAAAACCCCGAGCTCCACCACCACAGTCGCTGCATCGTGCCCGCCCACAGGGACCTCATGCACGACGATGGCGAGATATTTCATGTTACCCACCTCCACCTCCGCGGCCGCGATGTTCTCCACCGGGATTGGGCTGGTGAATACCGTGATGGCCTCCATCAGGATCGTGTCGGACCAGACTACGATGTCCACGTTCAGGTCATAGTCGAGAGTGATCCACGCGGACGGCATCCCGAAATCCAGCTCGAGGTCGAGGACCCCACACCAGAGTCACTGTAGGTCCAAGCCCCTCAGCATCCTCGGCACGAAACATCCCTACCTATCTTAGCTCCATTACTCAAATGAAGCTAAGCGCCGTTGGCTACTCGAGTGGAAAATTACTTGGTGGAGAAGCTTTCGAGAGCGTTACAGGAATACAGTCTGTATATACATATGACGTGGCAGGCACGGACAGTTGAGAGGCGTTGTGGATTGCCCTGCCCTAGGTCTATATACAATGTATCTTACGTTTTCGCGATGTTCCCACCCACCCCACAGCTACGAGCCCACGCGGATCAGGCGCCCCTCGATCGGCCCACGGCCCATGTGGTGTCACCGCTATGGATGGAGCAGCTCCCGCAACGCCAGTGATCCGGCCCCACAGCACCGCGAGCCAGTCACGTCGCTCTTCTCCCATCCCGCAGATCGCCCCCTACCTCGAATCCTAGCCCTCCATATCCAATGATGGAACGCTCACCCAACGGATGTCTCCGCTCAACTTTTAGAAAATGTATGTGCCATTAAAAAAAATGCATGTGACATTTAGAAAATGTTCACGAATTTCATCAAAATGTACGTAACACTTTTTGAAAATGTGAGGAAATTTAACAAAAATCTTCGTGTAATTCCAAAGTTATATTTAGTATCATTCAAAGAAAATGTATGTTACATTTACAACTATGTTCACGTGTTTCAAAAATATGTTTGTGACATTATAGAAAACTTACACAATGTAAAAAATGCTTGCATAGTTAAAAAATGTTTTGTACTGTTTCCAAAAATAATTGAATGTGTATTCAGAAAATATTTAACACGTAGTCCAAATATGTTCAAAAACATGTTAATCATGTGGACAAATGTTAAATGTGTGTAAGAACTTGTTTTAGATGTATAGAAAAAACATATACAAATGAGTATGAGAAAAACTAGACAGCAGAACATATAATTGATAGAAATCATGTATTTGAGAAATTTTAAACATGAAAAATCTTATGCAGTGGATACGCCATTCTTTGCTACGATTGTAAAGACGAAGGGCGCCTCACCTGCAGTGTAACTACAATGTCGATCCAGTATTAGCGACTTACAATAGAAGTGATAAATGCAATGCTAGTATTGAAGTTGTACAATTAGTATTCAACTTAGGTGCCGCCGAGTTTTTTTTTTTTGAACCGGGCTAATCCCCTTTCCATTATAGATATAACGGAAATACAGCCAAATCCAAGTTCACCCACCAAGGGAAAGGGAAAAAGCGAGTTCAGGCACTTCAGGGAAACCCGCTATGGACGCTCGCAATCGAAACGTCCACTACGAGGCAAAAACCCTGAATACCCATCAACACGCAACAGACCAAAATAAGGTTCATATCACATTACAGCCCACACAGAGGGCGACACACATAAGTAGGACTCCAAAATAGACTCCACAACAGCTTCCAGATAACTTCGACGTCCCTTTCACTACATGGTGTCGCCAACGTTGCAGTCGCACAGAGCCTCATCATCTCTTTAGCATTGTCCTTCAGAATCATCGCACCACGCTCCAGCTCTGTTCGCCTTTCGCCCTTCAGGAGTCCTGCCCAGTAAGATACATGCATACAAGCAGTGAAGACAATCTCAAAAGGAGACGACAGTTTCTTAAATTCAAACTATCTTGGTTTCTACAGTTCCAAATAGCCCAACATATAGCCGAGGTTTGAAATCATATAAGATACACGGACAGATTGCTTCGTGTTTGGTAGTCCGTCCACCGCACCCTCGTACACGACGATGGCGAGATCGCTCTGCAGCTCAGTTAGCACGGCCGGTGCCAAAACAACGAGCTCCCCCACCCCAGTCACCGCGTCGTACCCGCCCACCGGGCCTCGTACACGACGATGGCGAGATCGTTCCATTTACCCTCCTCCACCTCCGCGACCACGACGTTCTGCACCGGGATTGGGCCGGAAAAGACTGTGACGGCCTCTGTTGAGATCGGGTCGGCGAACACTGTGAGGTAGACGTTCTGGTCGAAGTCGTGGGTGATTGGCACGGACGGCACGCTGAAATGCAGCCCGGGGTCGAGGCCCCCCGTCGCCATCCCCGCGGATACACGCCCCTTAGCCATCCTCGACACGAAAAAGCCCTACCTAAACCAACACAGATACTCAAGAGAAGGTAAGCGTCGTGGGCTACTTGAGTGAAAAACTACTTGGGAAAATGCTTTTGGGAGGGGAACAAGAATACGGTCTGTATATACATCCGGCGCGGCAGGCACGGACGGTCGAGAGGCGCCGTATTTAGCCTTGCCCTAGGTCTTTATATGTTGTATCTTAGGTTTTCGCGATGCGGCTACATGCAAACGAAAAGCAAGCCCATACGGTTCAGGTACCCATCGTACGGCCCATGGCCCATGCGGCGGCACCCGCTACAGATGAAGCAGTTTCCGCCACGCCAGTGATCTGGACACAGAACCCCGCGATCCAGTCACGTCGCTCCTCTTCTATCCCACTGATCACCCCCTTCCCTTGAACCATATCCCTCCATATCCAATCGCACGAACGCTGACCCAACGAATGTGTTCTTTTTATTTTTAGAAAATGTGTGTACCATTCAAAAAAAAATACGTGTGACTTTAGAAAATCTCCACGAAATTCAAAAAATGTAAGTAACACTTTATAAAAATGTTATACAATGTAACATCCCCGCGAGCCAGTCATGTTGCTCTCCCATCCCGTGGATCACCCCTTCCTTCGGGAAACGACGCTAGGTTAGGTAGGGCAGTTTCGTGTCTGGCAACCTAACCTAGCTGATCACTAAGATACAACAACTTGACCTAAGACCAAGCCACCACTAGGCTAACTCACTACGATACAACAACAACAACAACACATTCCTCACACAAGAAAAAATAGTAACAACAGCAAGAGTACAATCTGACGGTCACAGTTGACATGCAATATGAGATCCCGGCTAGAGGATGGAAGACTACACACTCTACGTGTTTCAAACGGGGCAAGCGCCGTCCTTCTCGGCGATCCGAAGACACAGACGGATTCCAAGTGGCCACCGGAACGCCCACACCTCGTCGCCATCGCTCGCCTCTAGGCGGCAGTCTACCATGAAGCGCCCGTACCCCTTACCGTTGATGACGGTGGAGTTGCAGCGATGGAATTTGTTCAGCTTCAGGCGGTCAGACTGGCCACCAGCCCAGCTGCTGCTCGCGTAGACGGACAAGGACACGCCCGGGTAAGTTGTTGGCAGCGTACAGGAAGGTGCTATGGTGGGCGCATCGCGGGCTGGGAGGAGGAAGCGGGCGTGCCACGGCTACATGTCTGACTGGCTCAGTACCTTCTCCCCGATGTAGCTCAGTGGCGGGTCCCTGGGTAGGTGGTGTTTCTTCTGGAGCTCATCGTGCACCCACGCCCGCACCATGTCGGCCCTCCTCCGCCTCGACTGGCGTGCGCCGCTATCTGCCCAGGGGAGCAACGGGATCCCCATGCCAGCAGGACCTGCTGCAGGGGAGGTGGCACAGAGCCAGCACGGTGGAGTCGGCGACATGCTCGTTGTCCAGTGTGGCCTAAACCCCGACCTCAGTGACCGTGCAGTCTTCTCCGGCCGGGACAATCTGCCTGGCCTAGACGTGCTTGTTTTCCAGTGTGGCCAAAATCTGAACCTTGGTGACCGCACCGTCCCTGCCCACTGGCTCTTGTGGACGACTATGGCCCCCATCTCCATGTCCACAACAATAGCGCTCTCGGTCACCGCGGGCGGCACCGGCACGTCGTCCCCCACCCACCGCCACCGGGCCCTCGTACAGTATGAGGGCGAGATTCTCCACCCGAATTGGGCCGGCGAAGAGCACGAGGTCGACGTTGAGGTCGATATTAAACGTGGTCTGCGTGGAGGGCAGGCCGAGGTGCAGCTCGAGGTCAAGCTCTCGGCTGCATCCTCGATCGAAACGAAACTGCCCTAGCGCCGTTATTCGAGGATGAAGCTAGCTAGTAAGCACCTTCGCACGGGGAAAATTCTTTTGGGGGAAAATGAATTGGCAATACGGTTGTATATATACTGCCTCCGGTCCTTTTTAGTCTGCATATAACTTATCTTCGAAGTTAAAGTATCTCTACTTTGATCAAACTTATAGACAAAAGTTTCAATATTCACAATGCCAAATCAATATTGTTTGATTTGTTATAAAATGTAGTTTCATAGTTCATATATTTTGTATTATAGGTGTTGATATTTTTAAAAATAAATTTGGTCAAATTTTGCAAAGTTTAACTTGACCCAAATCCAATACACATAGTAAAAAGGACCGGAGAGAGTATATACATAAGCCGCGGTGCAGGACGGACGGTAGAGGACAATGTATCTAGGGTTCCGGTTTCACAACGGAATGGGGCACACACAGCTAGGCTACCTTCTGACGAACCGAGCACGTGCGGAACAGGCCAGACTATGTTCATGCGTTTAAAAAAAAGTTTGTGTAATTCAAAATAAATTCATAGCATTCAAACAAAATGTACGTTACATTTAAAACTATGTTCATGCGTTTTAAAAATATGTTTGTGACATTTTACGAAAAAATACTTATACAATATAAAAAATGTTCACATAATTTAAAATATTTTGTACCATTTCAAAAGTTAATTCAATGTGTATTTGGAAAATATTTAACACGTAGTCCAAAAAAAGTTCAGAAACATGTTAATCATCAGAAAAATGAACAAAAATGAATATATCTAGAACTAATACATTCATTTTTCCGACAAGTATTTATGGAAAGAGGGAGTATTTGACAAATGTTAATCGTGTTAAAAAATGTTTTAGATATATACAAAACATATACAAATGTGTATGAAAAAAAAAGTAGGCAGCAAACAAATATTAAAAAAACATGTATTGAAAAATGTTAAACATGTACAATTATGCACGCTTCCTTGCTACGATTGTAAAAATGAAGGGTGTCTCACCAACCAGTGTAAGTACAATGTTACAGAAAAGATATGCATTCGTACAATTGTATTGCAACATAATTAAGGAGAGCTAGCTAGCTGATTACTACGATACAACAACTTCACCAAAGACCAAGCGACCCCTAGGCCATAGCTCACTACGACCGGAGAGTACCATCGCCCAGTCACTGTTGACATGGGATATGAGATCCTAACGAGAGGATCGAACTACACACTCTATGGGTTTTGGGTGGGGCGGACAACGTCCTTCTTGGCGATCAGAAGGCACGGACGGATCAAGGCGGCCACTCGAACACCCACGCCTCGACGCTGTCGCCGGCCTCCAGGCCGCAGTTCACCATGAAGCTCATGTACCCCTTACCGTTGATGACGGTGGCGTCGTTGCGATGAAATTTATTCAGCTTCTGGCGGTCAGTCTTGCACTGGCCACGACCCCAGCCGCTGTTGATGTAGACGGACAAGGACACGCCCGGGTATGTTGTCGGCCTTGCCCTCACCCCAGGGATCCTAATTGGCATGGGATCGGTGGTGTTGAAGCCGGACGCCATGATCTCGGCATGTTAGAGGAAGGTGTGGACCGGGGCGTGCCGCGGGTTCATGTCCGACTTGCTCAGGACCTTTCTCCCCGATGGAGCTCAGCGACAGGCCTGGGGAGGCCGTGTTTCTTCTGGAGCTGGCCGCTCACCCACACCCACACCATGTCGGCCCTCCGACTCGACTGGCTCACGGGGTCCTAACACCAGGCGGCAGCTGCTGCAGGGGGAGGTGGCACAGCTCCAGCGCCAGTGGGGTCGGCCCTGCGGGCAAGACAATCTTCCCAGCCTTGCCCCGCGGCTCGTCGTCCAGCCTGGCCAAAACCCCAACCTCAGTCACCGCCCCGTCCTCGGCCGCGGGAGCCGGTCTGTGGCCACAGCGCTCTCGGTCATCGTAGGCGGCACAGACACGCCGTCGCCGCTAGCCGGGCCCTCGTACACGATGAGGGCCCTCATCTCCACATCCTCGGCCGCAGTGCTCTCAGTCACCACGGACGGCACTGGCGCCGGCACGTCGTCCCCAGCCACCGCCACCGGGCTCTCGTAGATGACGAGGGCGAGATTCTCCACCGGGATCGGGCCGGCGAAGAGCGAGAGGTCGACTTTGAGGTTCAGGTCAAACGCGATCCGCGGCGGACAGCAGGCCGAGGTGCAGCTCGAGGTCGACGACGCCTTGCGGCCATCCTCATCCTCGATCCACACGAACGAAGCTGCCCTAGAGCCGTTACTACTCGAGGTCGAAGCTAGCTAGTGACCACCGTGGCACAGGGGGAATTGTTTCGGCTGGAAATGCTTCTGGGTGGAAATGACCTGGCAATACGCCGGCACAGGACGGACGATGCAGGGTGCACTGTAGGATGTATCTAGGGTTTCGGCTTCAAGAGGAAGCGGCGCGCACATGGCTAGGCTACCTTCAGACGATCTGAGCGAGCATGACCCCCGCAAGCCAGTCACGTCGGTCCTCTCCCATCCCGCGGAGCCGGTCCGCTCAACTTTTAGAAATATTAGTACCATTCAAGAAATGCATGTTACATTTAAAAATCTTCACGAATTTAAAAAAATGTATGTGACATTTTTTTGTGAAATAGTAATTCTTTTAAGACAATATATAAGACCTCATTTGGGCCCGAACCAAGCCAAACCATGGTATGAACCTGGCATCTATCAAAGTTTGCCATAACATGACTACACCATTGATTGTACGATGGATATGAGTAATAGAAGAGTCATGTTTCCCCATACTATGTTTTACCTCTCTGATCAAGAAAGAGTATTTAGATAAATTGCTTCCACCTTTCAACACCACGGAAACCGCCTCCAAGTAGTCGGACTCAACATCAATGGGTAGAGTACTCCATTGCAGTGCCAGGCTAAACCCTTCTCGAATAGCAAGAAAATCAGATTCCAACACTTCATCACAGTGGCCAAGATATCTGCAAGCACTAAATATTATGCTTCCTAGATGGTCCCGGAGCACCATGCCAACTCCCGCATTTCCACTCAGGATGCAGCCATCCATGTTTAGCTTAACTCATCCTTGACAAGGAGGTAGCCAAGGGGTGCTTGAAATTGCATTACTATCACATGTGGCATGCATCATTGAGAAACTGTGGTTAACCATCATCTTACCCTTGACAAAGTCTGCATTAGGATCAAACTTAAGACAGGCAAGCGAGTCCAGGTAATTAGCCGGGAACCTAGTTCGGATGTCAATTGGAGGGGCTGGCTTTGCGTGCACCAGTTCATTCTGTACATGCCACACCCTCCAGAGAAGCATACGCACATGGACTCAGACCTGTTTGTTCACATCACACATTAGCTGAATAAACCAATCATCATGGTGTCTGATGCTAGTTAACTCCGGCAGTTCGCAGGTCTTTGACATGGCCTTCCATAAACGCCGGGCGTTGTCACAGACACATAGCACATGAAAGGAGTCTTCACCCTCTCTTCCGGAAATAGGGCAAGTACCATACACCTCCAACGATCTGCACTCTTTATTCAGCCAAGTTGCTAATGAATCTGTAGCTGCTCGCCAGGCAAAGGATACACTTTCGGTGGTACTGGACACGACCGAATCTGATTCCAAACGTCCCTGCGTCCATCCAGTGACCTGCTCGTAGAAGGGAATAGAGAGCAATTAACCTCATCAGCAGCCAAACCAGCCACTTCTTCAGGAGCTCTAGCCCGTGACAAACGCCTTGCCATGATTGAGACGGGTTTCTCGAAAACACTGTGTCCTCTAAGCGTCCACTTGGGTAATGCTTGGCTTTGAGCAGTCTTGCACATAAGTTGTCCGGACAAATCATAAGACGCCAGGCTTGTCTCGTCAATAGAGCTTGATTGAAGATTCGAAAATCCCTAAACCCGAGGCCCCCTTGTGACTTCGGCCGGGTCATCTTATGCGAAGCGTACTAGTGAGTTTTCCTTTTACCTTTCTCCTCTCCCCAATAATAGTTCCGAACCACACGTATTCAGGTCATTACAAACACCAAATGGAAACTTGAACACACTCATTAAAAAGGTAGGGATTGACTCAGCAACCGACTTAATCAAAACTTCTTTGCCAGCCTGTCACTAGTGCAGAACCGGGCAATAGCACCGGTTCGTAAGGCCCTTTAGTGCCGGTTCCATAATCGGCACTAAATTGTGGTCACTAAAGCCCCCCCCCCCCTCCCCTTAGTACCGGTTCAGCACGAACCGGTGCTAAAGGGCAACCACGTGGCACGAGCCAGCTCCGGGGGCCTGGAGCCCTTTAGTACCGGTTGGTAAGACCAACCGGTACTATAAGGTTTGGGGGTTTTTAGTTTTATGATTTCTTTTTCATTTAATTTTGTGTTTCCATTTTAATTCTTTTTCGTTTGCTGGTATTTTACGATACTACACATTGTACACGTTATGCATATATATATATATATATATATATATATATATATATATATATATATATATATATATATATAGAATTTCTAGTAGAACCAATCATGCATATATATATCTCATCAATGTCTCACAAACCACCATATTAATTAATTCACACATACACACATGTATAGCTATATACATTTTCTCCTACATATGCATGTTGCCTTCGGAGCCAGTGGCATTAGCCTAATTGGTGCCTTCGGAGCACGATGATAATTGGAAGTGGTTTTCATGGGGGCGGTAGCGGGTAATAGTATTCTCCCTTCGAATTTATGACCTGGTCGAGCAAAAATCCCGCTATTTTCTCTTGAAGTGCTTCTACGCGCTCCGTTTCTAGGAGCTTCTTCCGCACCTCATTGAACTGTTAAGAAGGAGATCAATATGCATGTGTATTAGTTGTGTGACTAGATATCGATAATGGTGTAAAAATTGTGAATAGTGTTCTGACAAGCGTACCCATTCCTGTCTTTGAGATCTGCTCCTTTCGGACGCCATCATGCGAATGTTCTCGCAAACGCAGAATGCACACAGATCAGTCCCCTGCGCCTGCTTCAGGGCCTTTACGAGAATGAAATTTGATTAGATAATAATTAATCAAGCATGATAATTAAAGAGATGGCAGCTAGCTAGCTAGCTAGTACTACTTAATTACTTACCTTGGGTCAAAACTATTTAA
Source organism: Triticum timopheevii (assembly GCA_963921465.1). Classification (NCBI taxonomy): domain Eukaryota; kingdom Viridiplantae; phylum Streptophyta; class Magnoliopsida; order Poales; family Poaceae; genus Triticum; species Triticum timopheevii. The sequence continues at coordinate 548,805,603 of OY997270.1, forward strand.
GCTTTTTTTTCATTCGCCTTCCGTGACGCTGATGAACCTTGCCCAAGCCCTACCCGCCGACAAAGAAAATGAATAAAGGGGTTATTAAATAGTTCATATCATGAAATGACGAACTAAATAGGCCGAGATATATAGTTAATAATGATTGAAATTACCCGTTGACTATCCCAAACAAGATGTTATAGTCAGTTTTTGCTGTGAGTAGTGAGTCCAGTACTTCAACTGTTCCGGCGTCAACTTTAATGATACACAAGACCCAGTGAAATCTGCATGCACACACGTTTGCATGTCTTAATTAAGCGGGCATATGTAAGCAAAAACATGTAGCTAGCTAGTAGGCAAAAATAGAGAATTTGTAGTATAAGACAGTGTGACTCACTGGAAGTTGTAAGGAAGTAGTATATCTTCATTGTATTTGAGGCGCTTCAAGAACTCTAGCATGTTGTCCTCTACGTTCTTTTGCTGACGTGGATTCATTAGCCATGTGTATTCATTAACGGTGTTTGGGTCAATGAACCCAATGCCAAAGCGTCCACCTTTTCTCATTTTATACATCTTCATCCTGCATAATACCACCGAAAAGAATATAGTGAGGATAATTACAGGTAATGATTGATCAAAAGGATCACTACAGCTAGCTTGAGACTTAAATTACAGAAAGAAATCACTTACAGACAATAGCAACTGACGATAGATTTGTCGAGTGCGTCTTGATTGTATAACTGAAACAGTTCAGTATACTCAACGGACACAGCTTTCTCATGGAAGTAATGCTCCTCCTTGACATTCACCATGAGGGACAATCGATCTGAAATCTTGGTAATGTTCATGTACCATTGATGCAATTCATACATTCTCGTTGGGAGGTTCTTGACCTTGTCTGGCTCGACCAAAGGTTGGCCCCGGACATATTTCCGTTTTATTTCATCCTCTCTAAGCAAAGGCATGGGCTCGATCTCGAGGAGTTATCCAACAGTGATGTTGAGAACTTCAGCCTGCATTATATGCTCCTCCGTTATTACCACATTGCCCACCTCGGGAACGTGCACTGTTTGCCCACAATAATATTGGGCGCGCGTACTGTCACGTGTTGTTGGCACAACAAGCGAGGGGATCGATTGCGCCGCCTGTCCTCCCAGCTGGGGAATGGTTTTCCCACATTTTTTGACAGCTGCTTCTTGTTTGCTCGATCCCGATGTAGACGTGCTCGCCTCCCTTTGTAGACGTGCTCGATTTAACTTCCTGATGTGGCTCTCATAGTCTGTGTCAACAGGCTTGGGAGCTGGTGGTTGAGCCATACGAATGAAGTGGTCAATCGTTTCCTCAGGCACTTTCTCCCTTGGCGGCGGTGGCGGTTTCAGTGCAAAATGGGCTTCCACCTCGGCCTTCGATATGGCTGCGATTTCCTCCTCGAACCTGTCATAAGACCTCCGCGGAAGAGGCGTGAGGCTTGGACCATATTTATATCGCTTGCCTCTGCCTGTACTTCCTGTACTACCTCGACTCGTACCGCTACGCACCATAGCCGCGGGTTGTCTCTTCTGCAATTGCTGAGGCGGTGGAGATGGCTGACGGGGCTGAGTTGGACGAGGAGGAGTGGCCTGAGGTTGTGCCGGACTTGGAGGAGGAGTGGACGTCTGACGCTCTGGCGGACTTGGAGGAGGAGGAGTGGCCTGACACTTTGCCGGACTTGGAGGAGGAGGAGTGGCCTGACACTTTGCCGGACTTGATGGACTTGCAGGAGCGGGAGTCTGCTGACTCGGTGGCGGACTTCGACGAGGAGTCGGCTGACGCGGTGTCGGTGGCCTTCGAAAGATGATGCAATCCTTTTTCCATAGGATGATACGATGTTTGGCCTCTCCGAGAAAGCGCTCGCCATCACCTCCAGGAATGTCAAGCTGTAGCTCCGAATATGGTGGGTCCACCACCTCATCAACCAAGACACGAGCATAGCCCGCTGGAATCGGGTTGCAATGGAAGGTTGCCTCGGGAGGATTTGTAAAAGCAACGCCGTCCGCCACCTTCATGGATATGTTCTTCATTTTGACGTGTAGCTCGCAGTTAGTGTTCTCCGTGATGTCATCCACGGGGTATCTACCCAGCATTGCGTCATCCGGGACGGAACCCACGCTGCTTGTCGGCATGGATGGGCCGGTGCTATCCAATGCTGGATCATCCGCTAGCTGCTGCAGCTGCTGAGACCCCCTTTGCTGGGTAAGTGAGTCGATCTGCTCCTGCTGCCGCTGGAATTTGACTGCCAATTCCGCTTGACTTGCTTCTAGGCCTTGAAGGCGTTCATAGTCCCGCTTCCTCTGCTCCTCCTCCATCTTCCTCTTCTTCTCCTCCGCAATCTTCTTTCTCGCACGGGTTCTGTAGTCGGTGTTCCATTCTGAAAACCCCTCATACCACGGAATAGCACCCTTGCCTCGTGTTCTTCCCGGGTGTTCAGGATTTCCCAGGGCACGCGTAAGCTCGTCGTTCTCTCTGTTGGGCTGGAACACCCACGATCGTGCCTCTTCTATTGCAACAAGTATCGCATCGTCGGCTCCCTTCAGACTTGCCCTCGTCGAAACATTGCCTGTCTCCGGGTCCAACTCCCCCCCATGCGCATAGAACCAAGTCCTGACCCTGGGGGGCCAGCTCTTAGTAACCGGAGTGACACCTGCATCCTGCATCTCTTTCTCAGACTTATCCCACTTAGGCATTGCCACCGCATAGCCACCTGGCCCCAGCTTATGGAACTTATCCTTTTTTCGGCATTCTTCTTGTTTATTCTCGACCGTTCCTTAGCTAATTCCGAATCCTTGAATTTCACGAAATCGTCCCAATGAGAAGGTTGGTTCTCTACTGTTCCCTTGAATACTGGAGTCTTCCTTCCTCCCTTGACGTACTTGTTCCATTCACGATTCTTGTGGTTCTTGAATGCAACCGCCATCTTCCTAAGAGCAGCGTCCTTGACTTTCTGCACATCTGCTTTTGTGAAATGATCTGGTAGGGTGAAATGTTCCATGAGAGTATCCCAAAGCAGATCTTTTTGATTCTTGTCGACAAAAGTAACATCTGGACGTGGCTTTGCTGGCTCTCTCCATTCTTGAAGTTTGATAGGGAGTTGGTCCTTCACAAGAACTCCGCACTGACGAACGAACTTGTCCGCAATCTTCTTAGGCGCTAATGGTTCGCCAGTAGGGCTGCATCCCTCGATATTGTACTTTACGCCCTGCTTCAACTTTTTGTTCGGGCCTCGTTTCGTCATTTTTCCTGAAGATTTGCTCGATCCGGATGGCTGAAAGAACAAAGATCGATTCGTTAATATATCTTCAAGTCATTTAAAACATGTGATGTTCACCAGATGCCTGCTTATATAAATATATATACCTCGCCGGTCTTTATTGTTTCAGGATCAACATGTTCTTCGTCATCGTCATAATCGTAGTTCATGACTTCATCAATTCGGTCGTCGCGATCGAATATCATATCACCCTCTCCGGTGTTGTTTAGAAATTCGGAGCCGTCATAATCTTCTTCATTCTGATCATCATCTGGCCCGCGTATCATATCGAACATGGTCTGTTCTCCCTCTCTGTCGGTATTGTCTGCCATAGCTTTTATTTAACTATTCCAAAAGTAATATAAAACAATTTAGTATTCAAATTACATCGTCTCGAATAATAGATATAATCTCGAATACATCATCTAGAATAATAGATATAATCTCGAATACATCGTCTCGAATAATATATAATATTGAATAGTACATCACTGGCTAGGTAGCTAATAAAGATCGAATACTACAAAAGAATCTAGGACACTCGCGGTTCCTGCGGCGCGGGCGGTGGACACCCAAAGAGAAGTAACCCTCACAGGATCATAGCTGAAGTGAGATCCCCGAATAAACTGCCAGGTATTGGAGAACCTGCCACCCTCTAACGCAACCATGTAGCGATGGACGTGCTCGTCCTCCTCCCTGACACGGCGACGTACCACCTCCGGCGGGGCCGGGTCCGTCCGCACCGAAACTGGCCCACGCGAACGCCACCAAACGAGATCAGGGTCGACGACGGGACCCGGGGCCGGGTTCCTCATCAAGCGGCGCCCCCCTCTAGGCAGCACCTCCCGTTGCTAGCCCGGCGGAGCCCAGTCCCGGACATGGGTCGGCTGGATGTCGTCGCGGACGGGTCGACGGCGAGGATGCGGGCCGGGCATCGTCGAGAACAAATACTAGCTATATGCCCGCAAAAAGTAACATTTTTTTAATGATTGGATTTTGATAACTAAAATTTCTAACATTTCTATATAACACTAATTATGCTATCATTGCATATGTCAAAAATCTATATACTATTTCATACTAATTAAGCATCTAACACTAAAAACAGAAAACACCACTTCTATACATCCATTAAAAAACTGAAAAACAACATTATATAAAAAATTTCCATACTAATTGAACACATCTAACATGCATTCATACATATATAATAGTGAAAAAATAATAATCTAAATAATCTAAACTAATTAAACATACAAAATACGTATATACTAATATATACATGCATTAATTCATACATATGTACGTGTGTGTGTGTGTGTGTGTGTGTGTTCATCATGCATGCTTGTGTGTGTGTGTACGGGCTCGGGGAGGGGCGGTGCCCATGGTGGCCGCCGGGGGCGAGGGAGAGGGGTTAGAGGGGGAGAGCTCACAGTGGGCGACGGCGATGGCGAGGCGACGGCCGGGGCGGCGACGGCGGGGACGGCCCGACGGGGACGGGGACGGCGCGACGGGGACAGGCCCGGGGCGGCGACGGAGATGAGGGCGGCGACGGGGACGGGGGCGGCGACGGGGACGGGGGCGGCGACGGAGACGAGCGGCGACGGAGACGATCGAGGGTGGCGGCGACGGCGAAGGAGACGGAAACAGAGGAACAAACAGAGAGGGAAAACGAAATTTTCGGACGTGTTGTATATATAGAGGGCGCCTTTAGTACCGGTTGGATCCACCAACCGGTACTAAAGGCCTGTTTTGGCCAGGCCAAGCGGCGGGAAGCGACCCCCTTTAGTACCGGGTGGTGGCACAAACCGGTACTAAAGGCCCCCCCTTTAGTACCGGTTTGTGACACGACCCGGTACTAAAGGGGGTGCGCTGGCGCAGGTGCGGTGCGGCAAGTTTAGTCCCACCTCGCCGAGCGAAGGGCAGCCGCACTGGTTTATAAACCCAGTCGCGGCTGCCCTTTCGAACTCCTCTATATAGCAGGCTTCTGGGCCTAACTAGGGCGTGCTGCCCTGTGAGCCTGCTGGCCCTTCTGGGCCTGCATTTGCACACCCTAGGTCTGGCAGGCCCACCGGGCAGCGCCCCAACATTTTTTTATATTTTTTTTCTTTTCTGCATTTTTTTATTTTTTTGCTTTATTTATTTTTGTGTTTTTTTGTGTATTTAGAGTTTCTTTGCGAATATTTTTGCTTTAGGTACAAAAAATTACAAACTTTCTGTTAGTTCCCGTAGTTTTTAAATTTGTATAGTTTAAATTTTGAATTATTTGAAATTAGTGTGAATCACTAGTTTGTGAATAAGTTAACTTCGAAAAATGTTTTTTCAGTGATTCTTTTTTCTTATGTTTAATATTAGTGTGTTTTATCATTATATTCAATTTAGTAATGCTTAGGTTATTTAAAAAATGAAATGCCTTTGTAACAGTTCAGTTTTCGTCGGAAACCCTGATACTTCGAAAGAGATTGTCCATTTTGTACACGAAGTGCATCCAGTTTTTGCCGTAACCCTCTCTACTTTCTTGCATATGCTATTTGTATGAAATTATGATACCATGCCAACTTTCAACCTTTTCTGAGTTCATTTGAAATGTTTTTCAATTTCAGGGTCATTTAGCTGGAAAAAAATCAGTAAATGCATGAAAAGAATTTGTTTGCACATAAAATTTCTTCGCGTTTCAAATGCCAAACACATAACTAGCCTAACTATTACAGACATTCCCTCCTGGGTGTGAAACACAGAAGAAAGTGATGACAGTGAAGCCGATCACATCCCAGATCTTTGGGTGTGAAACTTTTTCTTCGCGTGTGTCCCTTTGCGCCGTAACCATATAAAATCTTCATCATTTAACGGGATGCTCGGGTCAATATTCACTGTGAATGGAGCAATTTCATCAAACTTTTCATAATCTTCTGACTTGTCTGTCTTGTCATCAACTCCCACGATGTTTGTCTTCCCAGAAAGAACTATGTGCCGCTTTGGCTCATCGTACGATGCATTCGCTTCCTTATCTTTTCTTTTTCTTGGCTTGGTAGACATGTCCTTCACATAGAAAACCTGTGCCACATCATTGGCTAGGACGAATGGTTCGTCTGCATACGCAAGATTGTTGAGATCCACTGTTGTCATTCCGTACTGCGGGTCTTCCGTTACCCCGCCTCTTGTCATATTGACCCATTTGCACCGAAACAAAGGGACCTTTAAACCACGTCGATAGTCAAGTTCCCATATGTCCTGTATATAACCATAATATGTTTCCTTTCCCGTCTTGGTTTCTGCATCAAAGCGGACACCACTGTTTTGGTTGGTGCTCTTCTTATCTTGGGCGATCGTGTAAAATGTATTACCATTTATCTCGTACCCTTTGAAAGTCATTATATTCGAAGATGGTAACTGTGACAGCAAGTACAGGTCATCTTCAATAGAGGTGTCATGAATGGTACGTGTCTGCAACCAGCTGGCGAAACTCCTGGTTTGTTCACGTGTAATCCAGTCATCAGACTGCTCCAGGTGTTTGGAGCCTAGCAAATTCTTGTGTTCATCCAGATACGGAGCCACCAAGGTGGAATTCTGTAGAACTGTGTAGTGTGCTTCAGTGAGAGAATGTCCGTCCATACATATTATTTGTTCCCCTCCTAGCGTGCCTTTTCCATCCAGTCTGCCCTTATGCCGCGATTCAGGAACACCAATCGGCTTAAGGTCAGGAATAAAGTCAATACAAAACTCACTGACCCTTGGAGATGCTTCCTTCTAGCCTAGCACGGTTATGAACATATTTCTTTAAGACTCCCATGAACCTCTCAAAGGGGAACATATTGTGTAGAAATACAGGACCCAAAACGTTAATCTCTTCGCATAGGTGAACTAGGACGTGCGTCATGATGTTGAAGAAGGATGGTGGGAACACCAACTCGAAACTGACAAGACATTGCACCAAATCATTCTGTAACCTTGGTATGATTTCTGGATCGATTACCTTCTGAGAGATTGCATTGAGAAATGCACATAGCTTCACAATGGCTAATCGAACGTTTTCTGGTAGAAGCCCCCTCAATGCAACCAGAAGCAGTTGCGTCATAATCACGTGGCAGTCATGAGACTTTAGGTTCAGGAACTTTTTCTCTGCCATGTTTATTATTCCCTTTATATTCGACGAGAAGCCAGACGGTACCTTAATACTGAGCAAGCATTCAAAGAAGATTTCCTTCTCTTCTTTGGTAAGAGCGTAGCTTGCATGACCCTGATGTATGCCGTCTTCTCCGTGCATACGTTGCTGGTCCTCCCGTGCCTCAGGTGTATCTTTTGTCTTCCCATACACGCCCAAGAAGCCAAGCAGGGTCACGCAAAGATTCTTCGTCACGTGCATCACATCGATTGCAGAGCAGACCTCTAGGTCTTTCCAATATGGCAGGTCCCAAAATATAGATTTCTTCTTCCACATGGGTGCGCGTCCGTCAGCGTCCTTCGGAATAGGTTGTCCGCCAGGACCCTTTCCAAATATCACCTTCAAATCCTTGACCATATCTTGTACATCAGCACTAGTACGGTGGCGAGGCTTCGTCCGGTGATCCGCCTCACCTTTGAAATGCTTGCCTTTCTTTCTTACGGGATGCCTGCTCGGAAGAAATCGACGGTGTCCCAGGTACACATTCTTCTTACAACTATTCAAATATATACTGTCGGTATCATCCAAACAGTGCGTGCATCTGCGGTATCCCTTGTTTGTCTGTCCTGAAAGGTTACTAAGAGCAGGCCAATCATTGATGGTCACGAACAGCAACGCCTTTAGGTCAAATTCTTCCCCCATGTGCTCATCCCACGCACGTACACCTGTTCCATTCCACAGTTGTAAGAGTTCTTCAACTAATGGCCTTAGGTACACATCAATGTCGTTGCCGGGTTGCTTAGGGCCTTGGATGAGCACTGGCATCATAATGAACTTACACTTCATGTACAACCAAGGAGGAAGGTTATACAAACATAGAGTCACAGGCCAGGTGCTATGGTTGCTACTCTGCTCCCCAAAAGGATTAATGCCATCTGCGCTTAGACCAAACCATACGCTCCTTGCGTCATCTGCAAACTCCTTCCCGTACTTTCTTTCGATTTTTCTCCACTGCGACCCGTCAGCGGGTACTCTCAACTTTCCGTCTTTCTTACAGTCTTCTCTGTTCCATCGCATCGCCTTGGCATGCTCTTTGTTTTGGAACAAATGTTTCAACCGTGGTATTATAGGAGAATACCACATCACCTTGCAGGAATCTTCTTCCTGGGGTGCTCGCCCTCGACATCACCAGGCTCATCGCGGCTGATCTTATAGCGCAATGCACCACATACCGGGCAAGCGTTCAAATCCTCGTACTCACCGCGGTAGAGGATGCAATCATTAGGGCATGCATGTATCTTCTGCACTTCTAACCCTAGAGGGCAGACAGCCTTGTTTGCTTCGTACGTACTCTCGGGCAATTCGTTGTCCTTTGGAAGCATATCCTTTATCATTACCAGCAACTTTCCAAATCCCTTGTCAGATACACCATTCTCTGCCTTCCATTGCAGCAACTCCAGTGTGGTGCCCAGCTTTTTCTTGTCACCTACGCAATTCGGGTACAACAATTTTTTGTGATCTTCTAACATGCGCTGCAACTTCTTCTTCTCCAAATCACTTGCACAGTTTCTCTTTGCATTGGCAATGGCCCGACCTAGATCAGCAACGGGCTCATCTGATGCCTCTTCTTCAGCTTATTCCCGCATTGCCGGCTCAGCTTCTTCCCGCATTACCGGCCCAGCTTCTTCCCCCATTGTTGTATCATCGTATTCGGGGAACCCATGGCCAGGATAGCTGTCGTCGTCGTCTTCTTCTTCATTGTCTTCCATCATAACCCCTCTTTCTCCGTGCTTGGTCCAAACATTATAGTGGGGCATGCAGAGAAAACGAGTACTTGAAAGAAAAATTGAAAAGAATTGAGGGGGAGAAGATGGAATTGGAGTTGCATGTTGCCGATGTCGTCGATGATCACAAGATCAAGATGGAGAAAATGCGCTTGAAGATTAGAAAGATTAGAAAATATGCCATCGATAGTGAGGCTTGGTATCATTATGCTGTTGGATCAATTGTTACCTTAGTTGCGATCTTGATCGCATTTGTTGTTGCATTTAAATGCTTTAGCTAGAGAGTTATTTGTTTGTTGCATTTAAGTGTTGTATGAACTTTATGTATGAACTTGTATTAATTTGGTCTATTCGGTGTTGTGTAATGAAGATGAGCCGGCAATGGATGTACGATGACCGATGCTCTCCCAGTTCGTTGAGGGCGTGCATACTTTTCTGCTTGCGGCTGAGGCAAACAAGCGGGCGGATAGTTTTATGCCTTGTCCATGTGCTGGCTGTAAGAATGGTCGCAATGTGAATGGTTCTTGACGTAGAGTAATTGCGACCATTTTTACAGCTAGCACATGGACAAGGCATAAAACCATTCGCCCGCTTGTTTGCCTCAGCCGCAAGCAGAAAAGTATGCACGCCCTCAACGATCTGGGAGAGCATCGGTCATCGTACATCCATTGCCGGCTCATCTTCATTACACAACACCGAATAGACCAAATTAATACAAGTTCATACATAAAGTTCATACAACACTTAAATGCAACAAACAAATAACTCTCTAGCTAAAGCATTTAAATGCAACAACAAATGCGATCAAGATCGCAACTAAGGTAACAATTGATCCAACAGCATAATGATACCAAGCCTCACTATCGATGGCATATTTTCTAATCTTTCTAATCTTCAAGCGCATTTTCTCCATCTTGATCTTGTGATCATCGACGACATCGGCAACATGCAACTCCAATTCCATCTTCCCCCCTCAATTCTTTTCAATTTTTCTTTCAAGTACTCGTTTTCTCTTTCAACTAAATTTAACCTCTCGACAATAGGGTCGGTTGGAATTTCCGGTTCACATACCTCCTAGATAAAAATATCTATGTCAACTTGATGGGCATAATTTGTCATAAACACGAAATGCAACAAATAGTTTTAAAAGAGAATATACCACATCCGAATCATAACAAGGACGAGGGCCGACGGGGACGGATATCAAAACCATGGCACTATGTATAACAAACAACGTATGGGTAAGATAATTATTATACGAGCAACTATATATCTAAATCACACAAACATCAATTTTTTATATAAACTTTCATGAACAAGAGTCTCACCACAAGGTGGTGCCTGCGACGGGACGGTGCGGGCGATCGACGGTGGTTACGATGGAGATTTAGAAGGCACTAAGTAAACCACACCTACATATGCAAACTAAGTGTTATTTTGACCTCAAATTGCATATAAATCAAATACTACCATATATATATATATCCTCCCAAATTACTAAACTCACAAATCAATAACTATATAAAGCATTGCAAGAGCTAATCTAGCAACGAGAGATGAAAGGACAAAGTTGCTAACCTTTGTGATCACTTGAATGGATGGGGGCCTTCAAATCTTGACAAAATTTGGGCAAAATGTGTGATGAGATCGAGGGGAGAAGAGGAAGAACAGAGAGGAGAGGAGAGGGGAAAGGGGGAAGAACAGAGCGAGCTGGACGAAGGGTTTATATGCAGGACGACCTATAGTACCGGTTCGTGGCACGAACCGGTACTAAAGGTGCTGGAGGGGGCCCAGACTGACAACATCCTGCCACCACTCTCATTAGTACCGGTTCGTGGCACGAACCGGTGCTAAAGGTTAGCCACGAACCGGTACTAATGAAAGCGGCCCGGCTAGCCGTTGGAACCGGCACTAATGTATACATTTGTGCCGGCTCTAATACAAACCGGCACTAATGTGCTTCACGTTTGACCGTTTTTCTACTAGTGTGTGTAGGATGCCCATCAAAAGAATACAAACACTTACTCAACTTAACTTGCAAATTTTGAAGCTTACCCTTAGTCAATCAACCATCAGGTGTCGGCAGACCCAGGTATTTCTCCTAGAAGTCAGAAGATGTGACACCCAATACATTTTTTATCACTTCTATTGTATCCTCCGGGCAGGATCCCCCAAATAGAATGGATGATTTGAAGAGTTCGATAGCTGACCCGTGGACATAAAATGTACGTGACGCTTTTTAAAAATGTTATACAATGTAACAAAAATGTTCGTGTAATTCAAAATAAAGAAATTGTAGCATTCAAAGAAAATGTACATTACATTTAAAACTATGCTCAAACGCTTAAAAAAATATGTTTGTGACATTTTAGAATTAAATAATTATACAATGTAAAAAAAGTTCACATTATTTAAATATTTTGTATCATTTCAAAATATAATTCCATGTGTATTCGAAAACTATGTAACACGTAGTCCAAAAATGTGTAAAAACAGGTCAATCATGTAGAAAAATGTTAAAAGTGTCGAGCACCTCGGCCGCCGTCCCACGCATCCACGGCGCCCCTCGGCCATCCTCCTCTTCTGACGACACTGCCCTAGCTCCAGCCGTTACTACTCGAGGTGGAAGCTAGGGAGGTTGTGAGCCCCGCGGCATGGGGGGAATTGTTTCGGGGTGGAATGGCCTAGCTATACGCCGTATGTATATACATACGGCACGCGCGGCTCAGGACGGACGGTGGCTAGGGTTTTGCGACGAAGAGGCATGCGACACACACGGCTACCTCCACACGAACCGAACGCACGCGGATCATCCGAGAAGGAGCGAACGGACGGAGAAGCTTCCGCCACGCCAGTGCCAGCTATCCGAACCCAAGGCGCCGCCAGCCAATCAATCGCTCCGTCCCACTGATCGATGCCCCTGCGCCGGATCCCAACCGTCCATCCCCGATCGGACGCTCGAGACCACGCCTCCATTCCCGCCTCATTTGTTCTCCGTACCCGCTCGCTCACCCACCCGACTGGGCCCTCAAATGCCTATAAAGTTCCCACCGTCGCGCTGCGGAAGGCATGCCGTCGGCGTCGCCGACCCTCCTCTTCACCACGCAGGAGACAGTGAGGCCATACCGTAGCCAGCCCGCTAGGACCCATATGGGGCCCTAAGGGCCTAGATCTCGGCCCGGTGCGCGGCGCCGGCCACCCCGCGCCACCAGGCCACCCAACCGCCAAGGAGCAACGCCACCGTCATGCCGGCCGCTGGCCACCATGTCTATGTTGTCGGACCGCTGCCAACCAAACAGCACCGCCGCCGATCCCCTATCTCAGGAAGGAGAGCCACGCTCGGGTAAAGGACATCCCGCCGCCGCCAACACCACCCGGACCAGATCCGGGGGCACCCGCCAGTGGCGGCGGGAGGGAGAGGGAGGAGGGAGGAGGGAGGGAGGAGGGCTGCGCGCCGCCCCGGCCGCCTCCTGGGGGAGACAGCGCAACGGCGGGGTTGGGGAAATCCTAATCCACCCTACTAATCCACCATTTTAGATTTCAGTTGTGTCACATTTGGTACCAAAGTACAGTAATTGTATTCAGTTTATACACACGGGTCCAGCCTATGATCTTAATCCTCTTATTAATCAATTCGATGAATCAAGCATAGTTGTTCACAGTGCAATCTCCAAAGTCCAAACTAACATGTACACGTTCTGAAAAAGCCTAGAAAATCCAAAGATCGATCGTACAAACTGCTTGATCGGTTCGCCGTTGATCTGGTGGTTTTTTGTGGGCGTCAGATCCTTCGGGAAATCTTGTCCGCAACCACGACAGGGTTGTGCTTGGCGATCTGCTCCTGGCCGGCGGTCTTGTAGTCGAATCCACAGTCGTGCTTCTCCGAGTAGCGGTGCACGCTGCAGAAGGTGCCCTCGCAGCGGCATCGGAACCCCAGCAGGCCCACCTTCTTGCGGCACGTCGTGCAACGGTTCGCCGCCACCGGCGGCTGCTTCACGGACGTCATGGAGGAGTCAAGTGCGGCTGCGGTGGAGGAAGCGGCCGCACCATCGGAGGACAGGACGGCGATAATCTTGGCCTTCTTCTCCGGAGGCCCGGTCGAGGCGGCCACGGTGTTAGCGGTGCCGATGATTTTTTTCTCTGAACCGGGCATGACCCCTTTCCATCGCAAATGAACGGAAATACATAGTTCCGAGAAACAAACAGGAGGAAAGGGAAAGAGGTGCAGCGAGGTCGGGCACTGCCAGGAAACCCACTGCGTTCGCCCGACATCGAAACGAACGCCATGGGGCGAAAACCTGACAACACCATAGTTGAACAATAACCTGAAGTACTACAGTCTATTACAGCCAAAAGCTCAACACAAGAGCCAAATAGGAGACGAACAGCAGCTGGAAACATCAGCGGAAACTCTGAATGCAGGCGAGTTTGCGGGATCAGTCTCCCTCGATCGGTCTCCTCGCCGCCTCGCACATCTTCATCATGCTCATAGTGCTTGACCTGACCATCGCCGCCCCGCTGCGCATCTCCTTGACTCCACCACCTTGCTGAAGACCTACCCAATATAGCAAAAAGGAGCACATGGAAAACACAATCTCAAACGGTGTCTTAATCTGTTTTTTCTCAAAGGTGGCTCGATTTCGAGCCAGCCAGATAGCCCAGCAAACAGCCGCGAGGCCAACAGTATAGTATTTCTTCCCATAGGGAAGGAAAATGTGGCACCAGGAGAAATAATGCCAGTAACTATTTGGACAGAGGTCAGTCCCTAGAGCCATCCCAACATAACGCCATACCACTTTAGCCACAGGACAAGTGAAAAACTAATGCGGGGATGATTCAATATTGTCACAAAAGGAACATTTGGGATCCCCAGGCCATCTCCTCTCCTTCATAACTTGCCTAGTCAAGACAGCATCCTGAGATAGCTGCCACAGGAAAATTTTGATTTTGTGGGGGATCTTGGCCTTCCAAACCCATCTATAGTGGCAGACACTAAGAGGGTTTTCTAGCCATTTGTACATAGATTTAGTAGAAAATCTACCATTTCCATTGAGCCCCCAGTACACTTGGTCCGCCTACTCCCAGTTGTATACTGTCAATATATTTCCTCATATCCTCCCACTGCCTCTAAAGATCAGGGGTAAGCCTTCTTCTAAAGAAGGTGTTGGGAGTCACAGATTTGACTTTTGCAACAGCGCAGTCCTGATCGGTGCATATGTCAAACGGCAGGGGATAACAGTCCTGGAATGGTCTAGACCCATTGATGGAGTCTTTCCATACTCTAATTAGATCCCCTGATTCAGTTTTAATTTTCCTACCAGCCATATACATGGTCTTAACTTTAAGTAGGGCTTTCCAGCACGGAGAATCATTGAACCTAGGTTCAACCGTAGCCATGGTTCTATTTTTCAAATATCGGGCACGAACGATTTTTTGCCAAAGGCCATTTTGGGTCTCAAGTTTCCAACACCATTTGACCATCAAACTAATGTTTTGTTTCCGAAGATCTTTAAATCCCAGGCCACCTTTATCTCGAGATCTATAGATTCTGCCCCATTTGACCAAATGATACCTCTTTTTCTTGTTACAACCTTGCCAAAAGAATTCCCTTCTATGTTTATCAAGTTTTTCAATGAAAGTTTTGCTCATAAGCCACATAGACATATGATATAAGGATATTTGTGTGACAACTGAGTCGAACAAAGTTAGTCTGCGCCCCATGGATGCAGCATTACCGATCCATGCCTCGAATTTTTTAAGGTACTTAGTGTTGGGGAATGTTGCAGAAAATAAAAATTTTCTACGCTTCACCAAGATCAATCTATGGAGTCATCTAGCAACGAGAGAGGGGAGTGCATCTACATACCCTTGTAGATCGCGCGCGGAAGCGTTCAAGAGAACGGGGTTGAGGGAGTCGTACTCGTCGTGATCCAAATCACCGGAGATCCTAGCGCCGAACGGACGGCACCTCCGCGTTCAACACACGTACGGTTGGGAAGAAGTCTCCTCCTTCTTGATCCAGCAAGGGGGAAGACGAGGTTGATGAAGATCCAGCAGCACGACGGCGTGGTGGTGGATGCAGCAGCGATCACGGCAGGGCTTCGCCAAGCTTCTGCGAGAGGGAGAATTGTTGCAGGGGAGAGGGAGGCGCCAGAGACTTGGGGTGCGGCTGCCCTCCCTCCCCCCTCTTTATATAGGCCCCCTGGGGGGCGGCCCTAGGAGATGTGATCTCCAAGGGGGGCGGCGGCCAAGGGTCTGGCTTGCCCCCCAAGCCAGGGGGGGCGCCCCCACCCCTAGGGTTTCCTGCCCTAGGCGCAGGGGGAGGCCCTAGGGGGGCGCACCAGCCCACCAGGGGCTGGTTCCCCTCCCCACTTCGGCCCATGGGGCCCTCCGGGATAGGTGGCCCCACCCGATGGACCCCCGGGACCCTTCCGGTGGTCCCGATACAATACCGGTGACCCCCCGAAACTTTCCCAATGGCCGAAACTTGACTTCCTATATATGATTCTTTACCTCCGGACCATTCCGGAACTCCTCGTGACGTCCGGGATCTCATCCAGGACTCCGAACAACTTTCGGGTTACTGCATACTAATATCTCTTCAACCCTAGCGTCACCGAACCTTAAGTGTGTAGACCCTACGGGTTCGGGAGACATGCAGACATGACCGAGACGCCTCTCCGGTCAATAACCAACAGCGGGATCTGGATACCCATGTTGGCTCCCACATGCTCCTCGATGATCTCATCGGATGAACCACGATGTCGAGGATTCAATCAATCCCGTATACAATTCCCTTTGTCAATCGATACGTTACTTGCCCGAGAGTCGATCGTCTGTATCCCAATACCTCATTCAATCTCGTTACCGGCAATTCACTTTAGTTGTACCGTAATGCATGATACCGCGACCAGACACTTGGTCACATTGAGCTCATTATGATGATGCATTACCGAGTGGGCCCAGAGATACCTCTCCGTCACAGTGAGCTCATTATGATGATGCATTATTATGATTTTGAGAGTGAATCCCAGTCTCGATTCGTGCCAACCCAATAAACACTTTCGGAGATACCCGTAGTGCACCTTTATAGTCACCCCGCTACGTTGTGACGTTTTGTCAGGACCCCGACTCAATGTCACATCGATCTAGCCTGTAACCCCTCATATCACTTTGCGGCCTCACGCACGGTATCCACACGGGTGTCGCCTTACCTTTGCCCGGGACCGTTTGCGCCTTTTGGCACACGTATATGATAGTGTCGCTAGCATCCATATGAAAAGGAGCCCGGGCTGACATGGCTAGTTGTAAACCCAAAGTGGCACAGACTTACAGGGACAGGCATCCATGACCCAGCATCGAACGTGTCGGTCATCAGCAAGTAAGTTTCGGGCTGTAGCACTGGGCTAGCAGGACTCTGGTAAACCGGGCTGTAGCGGGCTAATAGGACTCCGGTACTCAATGCGTGACATTTCCCCGAAGGGACAGACATAGGAACGAAGAAGGACACATGCCGGCCAGCCAAGTGTTCCGGAGCAGTAGCAAGCTACCATGGCTCAGTGGAATCACTAGGAGACATTTCCCGGTAAGAGAGGCTACTAAAGATAAACAACTAGATAGTCAGACCCCACACATACCAAGCATTTCAATCATACACACAATATGCTTGATATGTGCAAATACAACAAGGCATCACAACATGACTCTATGACACAAGTACTTTATTTAAAGGCTCAGAGAGCTATACATAGCATACACACAAGTACGGGTCACACGACCCAGCATTCAAGTCATACAGTTATACAAACCAGCAGCGGAAGTAACTTGTCTGAGTACAGACAACTAGTAAAATAAAAGAGGCTTGGAAAGCCTAGCTATACTACGTGGTCCTTCACAAGCTCAGGATCACCACCTGGGCCTTAGCCTACTCATTGATGTCAACGTCTACGAAGAACCCATCAGAAGGGGTTGCAGCGTCTTCTGTTAAAATGTAAATTATAGCAACATGAGTACAAAGGTACTCAGCAAGACTTACATCAGATCCTACATACATGCACATTATCAAGAAGGGTTGGTGGAGTTATTGCAGCAAGCCAGCTTTGACTCTTGGCTAAGCTATCCTACGAGACTCCAACTTGAAATGGTTTTGCGCACACGAGTCCACTACTCACCACTCAATACACTACAGAGGATCCACCTCCGTCTTCCTACGGAAGAGCCATCCTCGGCACTCACGCTTATCTTGAGGCTTTTAGTAGTTTCCATTTTCTTGTCTATGAACTGTATAAGCAACCAAGTAGTCCTTTACCGCGGACGCGGCTATTCGAATAGATCATGATAACCCTGCAGGGGTGTACTTCTTCATAAACGCTCTCACCACTTACCGTCGTTTACACGACATGTACTCGGCAACCTTCAAGCGGAAGCCCAACGTGGGTGTCGGCCACGACCTACCTACACACCTAAGTCTCTAGTCCAGGTTTATCGCCTATTTGGGTTCCATCCATGAGGAGATCCGGCCGAAGTTTCGCTCACAGTCCCAAACGATGTGAACAGTGTTCCCGAGATACCAAACGGGCATCCGGTACACCCGGCCACGTACCTACCGCATCACAGCCCACCCCTACGGTCAACGCTGTCCACGGCCTCCAGTAGGCTACAAACACCAGAAACTACTTGCAACTCCTGGACAGAAGACTAGGGTGAATAAGAAACTGAGAGGGTCCATTGGTTTCGGGCCCAATGCATGGTAGTAGCTGAATCTTAAATCACACATACAGATCTCAGTGCTTAAGGACGGCCTCAATGAAACAACCCACCATGTACTCCTACATGGCCTCTCATCGATACCTTTACCAAATCGTGTTCAACACACCACTCTCAAACTGATATGATCATTTCACTCTAGCCCATCACCCAGATGAAGCAGACCTGACACGACTCTAAGCATAGCAGGCATAGCAAGGTAGGAACAACACATACATATGGCTCAAACAACTCCTACACATGCTAGTGGGTTTCATCTAGTTACTGTGGCAATGACAGGTCATGCAGAGGAAATGGGTTCAACTACCGAAGCACACACAGTTTGAAATGTGTTGTCTTAATGCAGTAAAAGAGAGCAAGAGCGAGAACATGGGATTGTATCGATATGATCAAACGGTTGGTTGCTTGCCTGATGGGTCGATGCACTGATACGGTTCTTCGCTAGGGTAATCACGGTACTCCTCGGAGGCAGAACCTGCCGCAAAGAACACCGATACACAGCCATCACCAAACAATGTGCGACAATATGATGCATGCATGAAACATGGCAATATGAGTGTGTTGGGCTAATGCAACTAAGACCTGAAGGGTTTGAACCAATTTGAACCAAAGATTCAAATTTCAAACTCATACATGGCCCTTTAAAGTGTTTTATCTTGTTCTGCATTAAACATCAAGTTAACTTGTTTAATCATGCATGGAAACAGTACAGATGGATAGATTGGATTTTTCTTATCATTTTTCATATATAACTTGTTTGATTTGGAGTTACAGATTAAAAGTTATGAATTTTTGAAGTTTAAACTATATTATGGAATTTCCAATATTAGAATAAATCCAGAAATTAATTTATTGCGTCAGCCATGCGTCAGAATGACGTCAGGGTCAACGGAGACGTCCAGGTCAAACCTGACTGTGGGTCCAGGGTGTCAGGTTTATTAGTTTAGTTAAAGTTTAATTAAAACTAAACCTATTTAGTTAACAGGGCTGGGCCCCACCTGTCATTGACTCATCGGAGTCAACCAGGGCCCACCCGTGGTTAAAAACAGGTTGGCTGCATCGGCGTTTAGCCGCCGGCGAGCCCGACGCGGCGGCGGAAGTGGTTTTGGCCATTCCGGCCACCAAAAGGGTCGCGGAGGGCATCGGGGTGGAGCTGAGGACGAGCCGCGGCTCTTGGCGGAGTCCGTTGGGGTCGGGGTGGCCGGAGTTGGCGTTGGCGGTGACTTTGGCGGCCACCGGAGTTCGGGTGAAAGCGAACTCGGGCTAGGGTGTGCGGTGAGGTGCGGGGAGTAGTTGGTTAGGTGCTGCGTGACGTGGTGAGGACGATGGACACCAGGTGGTGGCCGGAGGGTGACCGGGAGCACGTCGGCGACGAACTCCGCGGCGGTGGGTACGGTTGAGCTCCGGGAGGTCACTACAAAGCTCGGGGCAAGAAAAGAAAGGAGGGGAAGATGGCTAAGCTCACAGGGAGTTCGACGAAGCACTTGGTGCAGCTGGGGACGGGCCGGAGCGACGACGGCGTTGAAGGGGATCTCCGGCGACGGCGGTTCGGTCGAGGTCGATGCGGTGGACTCGGGCCTTGCGAGGGCTCGGGGCTCGGCTTGCGCGAAGGAGTAGAGGACGGCGGAGCTTCTGGACACGGTGGCGCGGCGTGGAGATGACGGAGAGCACGCCTACGGCGGCGGAGCGGCGACGGTGGCGTCGGTCATGGCGTGGGAGCGCGAGGGAGAGGAGCTGGGGGCGAATGGAGGTGTCCTGGGGGTTCACGGCTCGACGTGGAGTTCATCCAGGCCAGCTAGGCGGCGAGAGGAGGAAGCAGGGCGACGCGCAGCTGCGTGGCGTGCTGCGGTGCTGCCGTCGAGCACCTGCCTGCCTGCCTGGCCGGCAAGCAGCTCGCTGGCGCGGCGCTGGGCTGGGCCGGCAGGTGGGCCGGGTGCTGGGCGCCAGGTAAGTTTCCTCTCCTGTTATTTTCCTTTTCTATTTTTCTGCAACTTTGTTGAATTATTAAAAATACTTAGGTAACTCCTAAAATCACCAAACTGCTCCTGGTCCATAGTTGGATTATTTCCAACATGAAACATTTTAGTTTGGAGATATTTGAGCATTTGAAATATTTTATATAATTTTAAATGCCCAATTCAAATATTTATGATTTAATTCAAAGACCCTAAGATGACCTAGGAAATTGTGCATCACTTTTGGTAGAGGTTCTGAACCAAGACAAAAATGATGGACATTTTAGAAGGGCATTTCAGGTTCATTGAAAAAGTTTTTAGTAAACCCTAGTTGGTTTCAGAGGGGGCTGGGGGTTCTGTCATCCCCATTTCAAGTTTCTGATGAAAAAAATAGACATGATGCAACACTCTAATGCATAACTAGCTAGGGTGTGACAACTCACCCCCACTCAAAAGAATCTCGTCCCGAGATTTAGGTTCCTCCGGAAAGAAGGCGGGATACTCAAGTCGAAGACGATCCTCCCTTTCCCAAGTTGCTTCATCCTCAGAATGGTGCGACCATTGAACTTTGAGAAACTTGATATTATGACGTCGAGTGATACGCTCGGCCTGATCGAGAATACGAACGGGGTACTCTCGATACGTGAGATTATCTTGGAGATCAAGCGTTTCATGGTCCACTCCATGGATAGGATCCGAGAAGCAACGCCTGAGTTGAGAAACGTGGAAGACATCGTGGACTCTAGAGCGATGCGGAGGTAGTTCCAATTGGTAGGCAACTTCTCCTCGTTTAGCGAGAATGCGAAAAGGTCCAATGTAACGAGGAGCCAATTTGCCTTTGATACCGAAACGATGGGTTCCCTTCAGAGGAGTAACCCGAAGGTAAGCCTTCTCGTCAACCTCAAACGTCATGGCCCTATGTTTTCGGTCATATTGACTCTTTTGACGAGATTGGGCTGTTTTCAACTTTTCACGAACGATGCGAACTTGCTCTTCTGCTTCCTGGATCATATCCGGGCCAAAGAATTGTCTTTCCCCGGTTTCTGACCAATTAAGGGGTGTTCGACACCGTCGTCCATAGAGAACTTCAAAAGGGGCTTTACCCAAGCTAGACTGATAGCTGTTGTTATAAGCGAATTCGGCAAATGGAAGGCATTTCTCCCAATCCATTCCGAATGAGATAACAGAAGCTCGAAGCATGTCTTCTAGAATCTGGTTGACGCGTTCTACTTGACCACTTGATTGAGGGTGAAAAGCGGTGCTAAAGGAAAGGCGGGTTCCCATAGCATTTTGGAAACTTTCCCAAAATCAAGAGGTGAAAAGACTTCCTCGATCCGAGTTAATTTCCAACGGAACACCATGGAGAGACACTATTCGGGAGATGTACAAGTCTGCTAGCTGACTAGCAGTTATACTCTCACGTACAGGTTAGAAATGGGCTACTTTGGAAAGACGATCGACAACGACAAAGATAGCATTATTCCCTCTCTTGGTCCTGGGAAAACCGGTGATGAAGTCCATACCAATTTTATCCCATTTCCATTCAGGAATGGCTAGGGGTTGGAGGGTGCCAGCAGGCCGTTGATGCTCTGCTTTTACACGACGGCAGACGTCGCAATTAGCAATATACTGAGCAATTTCTCTCTTCATCCTAGTCCACCAGAACCTCTGGCGTAGGTCCTGATACATCTTAGTGCTACCGGGATGAATAGTGAGAGGAGATTCATGAGCTTCCTTAAGGATCAATCGCCTCAGGTTTCGCATGTTGGGAACCACTAGCCGATTCCCGAAGTATACGACCCCTTGATCATCAATGGAGAAACAATTCACAACTCCTTTCTGGATGTTTCTCTTGATGCGGGAAATTCCCGGATCTACTTTCTGTGCTTTGATGATCTGATCCGTAAGGGTAGGTTTCGCCACCAAGGTGGAAAGGAATCCTTGAGGAACAATGTGGAGATTAAGTTTCCGAAATTCCTCATGGAGAAGTGGTTGACTTTGTTGCAACATCAGATTATTGCAATAAGATTTACGACTTAGCGCATCAGCCATGACATTGGCTTTTCCTGGGGTGTAAGTTATACCTAAGTCGAAATCTGTGATCAACTCAACCCAACGTCTTTGCCTGAGATTCAAATCCGGTTGGGTGAAGATGTACTTCAGACTTTGGTGATCAGTGAAAATCTCGCAACGATTACCGAGGAGGTAATGTCGCCAGGTTTTAAGTGCATAGACTACAGCTGCAAGCTCTAGATCATGAGTAGGATAATTCTCCTCATGTGGGTGCAATTGCCGTGAAGCGTAAGCAATTACGTGTCGATCTTGCATGAGAATACAGCCTAGTCCTTGTCGCGAGGCGTCGCAGTAGATAACAAAGTCCTTAGAGAAATCTGGCGGTACCAGTACGGGAGCAGATGTCAGGCGTCTTTTCAGTTCCTGAAAGTTGTGCTCACATTGTGGAGTCCACTCGAACTTTTTATCTTTCTTGAGGAGTTCGGTTAGAGGTTTAGCAACTTTGGAGAAGTTCTCGACAAAGCGACGACAATATCTCGCTAGGCCAAGGAAACTCCGAACTTGCTTGACCGATTCAGGTGGAGTCCAATTAAGGACGGCTTGAACTCGCTCAGGATTAACAGCAATACCTTTACCAGAAATTACATGTCCTAGATAGGTCACTTCTGGCAACCAAAATTCACATTTAGAGAATTTGGCATAAAGGCGATGCTCTCGAAGTTTCTTCAACACTAGCCTTAGATGTTCGGCATGTTCTTCCTCGTTCTTGGAGTAGATGAGTATATCATCGAGGTAAACCACGACGAATTTATCCAAATACTCCATGAAGATTGAGTTCATTAACCGAGAAAAGGTGGCTGGAGCGTTGGCTAAACCGAAGGACATGACGGTGTACTCGTATTGGCCATAACGAGTAACAAAGGCCGTTTTTGGAATGTCCCCGTTCCTGATTTTGATTTGATGGTAGCCCAACCTCAAATCCATTTTAGAGAAGACTGAGGATCCAGCGAGCTGATCATACAGGTCGTTGATCCTGGGGAGCGGATACTTGTTCTTAATTGTGACCAAGTTAACCGGTCGATAATCTACAACCATCCGGTCCGTACCATCCTTCTTCTTGATGAAGAGGATGGGGCAAGCCCAAGGAGATGAACTAGGTCAGATGAAACCCTTTTTCAAGGACTCATCGAGTTGTTTCTTAAGCTCGGCTAGTTCTAGTGGTGCCATCTTATAGGGTCTTCTGGAAATTGGAACAGTTCCTGGTATAAGATCTATCACAAATTCGACATCTCTGTCAGGTGGAATACCTGGCAGTTCTTCTGGGAAGACATCCGGAAAGTCACGGACTACCGGAACGTCCTCAAGGTCTGGCAAAGGGCTGGCGTTAAGAGAATATAACTGTTGCTTGGCTATTCGGGTCAAGACATTGACTATCTTCCCCGAAGGATGGGTGAGTTGAACAGTCCTAGAGAAGCAATCAATTTTGGCATGATGGGCTGACATCCAGTCCATACCCAAGATGATATTAATATCCGAAGATTTGAGAGCTATCAAAGATGCAAGGAAAACAAGTCTGTCGACTTGGATTTCATTTCCATGGCTTACTCTAGAAGTTTGCCATCTAGAACCCGGAGTGGAAATTTCCATGGTGGAAGGCATGTCACAGAATGCAGTGTTATGCAAGCGAGCATAGTTTTCGGATATGAATGAATGAGATGCTCCACTATCAAAAAGAACGGATGTCGGGTGGCAATTTACAAGAAGTGTACCGAGAACGACGTTGGGATCCTCTTGAGCCTCTTCCGCAGAGATACAATTAACATGGCCACGTGCAGTGGTGGCCTGCTTGGCGTAGAACACTTTCCCTGTCGGCTTGCCACGGCCAACAGTTTTTGCTGTCTGGTTGGGGTTGGTTTGGGGGCACTCGCACATATAGTGGCCTGATTCCCCACACTTGAAGCACGTCACGGAACTGGTGCGTGGAGGAGCATTGTTGGTTGGACCACCATAGGGCTTGGCTGGTGCATATTGCTGAGCTGGGCGAGGCGCCTGAAAGGATGGCCTCGGTGTATATCTGGGTGGCAGGGCAGTGTTAGGCACCCATACACGGAGCTTCTGGGGTCCAGCACCGGATGAAGAACCCAAATCACGGCCATGCTTGCGTGATGCATCGAAATCAGTCTGTCCCGTCTCAGCACTGATGGCTTTATTCACAAGCTTCTGAAAAGAGGTGCACTCATGCAGACGGAGGTCACGACGGAGCTCAGGACTAAGTCCCTTACGGAACCTTGCCTGTTTCTTGGCATCGGTAGAAACTTCCTCAGTTGCATAACGTGCAAGGTTACCGAACTCCCTGCTGTAAGCGTCAACAGAGAGTCGACCTTGAGTGAAGCTACAGAACTCCTCACGTTTACGATCCATGAGACCCTCCGGAATGTGATGTTCACGGAAAGCCTCGCTGAATTCAGCCCAAGTAGTGACATGGTCCGTTGGGCGCATAGCTCCATAATTCTCCCACCAGAGACTGGCGGGGCCTTCAAGATGATATGCAGCAAAGGTGACCTTATCAGCCTCAGCTACCAGCGCAGAACGCAGTTTTTGAGTAATGCTGCGAAGCCAGTCATCGGCGTCGAGAGGCTCGACGGAGTGGTGGAAGGTAGGCGGGTGTAACTTGATGAAATCACTGAGTGACACCAAGGTATTCCTCTGATGGTGTGCTGTGTTCTGTTCGATACGCTCCAACAAACGGTTGGTCTCCCGCTTGTTTCTCTCGGCTTCCAGCATAACTTCGGCCAGAGAAGGAGGGTGAGGTAGATTTGCATTCCTGACTTCACTGCCTTCGGCCTGCTCTTGGGGAGCAGGGTTTTTGCGCGTGTTAACCATCCTAGGAAAAACAAGACAATGGTTAAGTCCAAAATGCTAAGATTCCGACATAGAATGTAGAATGTAATGGACAACTCAGAATGCAAGATGATCATCCGTATGACATGGTAGATACAGAAACTACTTCTTTTATTCCATCATCATACACACCATACGAGGCTTAGTACAAGACCAACAACTACTACTGCGGTGAGAGGAGGATTACATCTCATCGGAGGCATCCCAAGCTCCTATACATAATTTTCCTACACCCCCGGAATTACTACACACTAAGTCATATTCCACAAGTCACGCAGGACAGCGGAAATACAACTGTTACAGTACTAGTGGAACTACTACTAACTCAGACGTCTCCGTAGTAGTCCTCGTAGAAGTCACCTCCATAGCCTGGAAGCTCAACATGATCATCCGGAAACAGACGATCTCGCGGAGCTTGTGGACCATAGGGGCTAGAATGAGGTCTTGGACCAACAAACGGTGGCCTGCGGGGACCACGAGGCGGGGTGATGCCTCCTACATCACGCCAACCCATCACGTCTGGCAGAGCAGATCTCACAGGATAGAGATCGCACATATCCGAATATCCAGCTTGCACAGCCGGTGCAAACCGAGTCAACGTGGCCCAATGGTCAGCACGGGTATTGAAAAGCTCTAGCCTCAAGGCCCGGTTTTCACGGTCCTTATCCTCGAGCAACTCAGCAGTGGTGCGAGTTCGTGAATCCTCCTGAGTGGGGTCAGCATAGATAGCCTGGAGATACCCTTGTGCTCCCCGAAGTGATGCTGGCATATACCGGAAATCAGAGTCCCGAAATAGGCCAGTCCTGACTCGCATGATGGTCATCATAGAGTAGGCGGCATCCTGCACAGCCATCTCAACAGTAACCCCGAGTCCAAAAGAGCAGTGAAGGGGCTTAGTGGATCCAGGATAAGATGGAAATATCCTGACAGTGCAAAGATACTGGCTTTGATTAAAGTCTCGAAATTGCTCTTCGACCGTGTACTCAGGATACCAACGGTATCCAGCCTCAGTCATTACCCTGACCAACATAGCAGTATGGCCGGGTACATCTAGGCATCGAGTCAGGCGAACCACTTGATTTTGGTCGCGAGTGGCCATCTGAAAGCACAACCATAATGCAAAGGCATTAGAATTTCTAGCAAAATTTCGACAGCATAACAGCTGTAATGGCTCAAAAAGGATTTTGAGACATTTGACAAGGATTTCATACACACTCAACAACATCATATCAAAGTTCCAGGTCCAACTTAGCAACATAATGTGGTACTAAAACTGAACTAGGTTTGTATCCATCAAACCTATAAGGTACTACTGATTAGTAACACGTGAACCTAATAGAGAGAAGAGATCCTAATTCCTTAACCCCCGGTGGAAGAATGGACTGACTCAGATCAGAATGCCATGAGGTAAAGAAGTAAAAAGAGCCTTACGTACCATCCCACAATCAATTCCCTTGTATAACTAAAGAATTTCTAGACTCAACATCGACCAGTTTGGCTTGGAGAACCTACATGCAGTCCGGCTCTGATGCCAACGCTGTCAGGACCCCGACTCAATGTCACATCGATCTAGCCTGTAACACCTCATATCACTTTGCGGCCTCACGCACGGTATCGACACGGGTGTCGCCTTACCTTTGCCCGGGACCGTTTGCGCCTTTTGGCACACGTATATGATAGTGTCGCTAGCATCCATATGAAAAGGAGCCCGGGCTAACATGGCTAGTTGTAAACCCAAAGTGGCACAGACTTACAGGGACAGGCATCCATGACCCAGCATCGAACGTGTCGGTCATCAGCAAGTAAGTTCTGGGCTGTAGCACTGGGCTAGCAGGACTCCGGTAAACCGGGCTGTAGCGGGCTAACAGGACTCCGGTACTCAATGCGTGACATTTCCCCGAAGGGACAGACACAGGAACGAAGAAGGACACATGCCGGCCAGCCAAGTGTTCCGGAGCAGTAGCAAGCTACCATGGCTCAGTGGAATCACTAGGAGACATTTCCCGGTAAGAGAGGCTACTAAAGATAAACAACTAGATAGTCAGACCCCACACATACCAAGCATTTCAATCATACACACAATATGCTCGATATGTGCAAATACAACAAGGCATCACAACATGACTCTATGACACAAGTACTTTATTTAAAGGCTCAGAGAGCCATACATAGCATACACACAAGTATGGGTCACACGACCCAGCATTCAAGTCATACAGTTATACAAACCAGCAGCGGAAGTAACTTGTCTGAGTACAGACAACTAGTAAAGTAAAAGAGGCTTGGAAAGCCTAGCTATACTACGTGGTCCTTCACAAGCTCAGGATCACCACCTGAGCCTTAGCCTGCTCATTGATGTCAACGTCTACGAAGAACCCATCAGAAGGGGTTGCAGCGTCTTCTGTAAAAATGTAAATTATAGCAACATGAGTACAAAGGTACTCAGCAAGACTTACATCAGATCCTACATACATGCACATTATCAAGAAGGGTTGGTGGAGTTATTGCAGCAAGCCAGCTTTGACTCTTGGCTAAGCTATCCTACGAGACTCCAACTTGAAATGGTTTTGCGCACACGATTCCACTACTTACCACTCAATACACTACCGAGGATCCACCTCCGTCTTCCTACGGAAGAGCCATCCTCGGCACTCACGCTTATCTTGAGGCTTTTAGTAGTTTCCATTTTCTTGTCTATGAACTGTATAAGCAACCAAGTAGTCCTTTACCACGGACGCGGCTATTCGAATAGATCATGATAACCCTGCAGGGGTGTACTTCTTCATACATGCTCTCACCACTTACCGTCGTTTACACGACATGTACTTGGCAACCTTCAAGCGGAAGCCCAACGTGGGTGTCGGCCACGACCTACCTAGACACCTAAGTCTCTAGTCCAGGTTTATCGCCTATTTGGGTTCCATCATGAGGAGATCCGGCCGAAGTTTCGCTCACAGCCCCAAATGATGTGAACAGGGTTCCCGAGATACCAAACGGGCATCCGGTACACCCGGCCACGTACCTACCGCATCACAGCCCACCCCTACGGTCAGCGCTGTCCACGGCCTCCAGTAGGCTACAAACACCAGAAACTACTTGCAACTCCTGGACAGAAGACTAGGGTGAATAAGAAGCCAAGAGGGTCCATTGGTTTCGGGCCCAATGCATGGTAGTAGCTGAATCTTAAATCACACATACAGATCTCAGTGCTTAAGGACGGCCTCAATGAAACAACCCACCATGTACTCGTACATGGCCTCTCATCGATACCTTTACCAAATCGTGTTCAACACACCACTCTCAAACTGATATGATCATTTCACTCTAGCCCATCACCCAGATGAACCAGACCTGACACGACTCTAAGCATAGCAGGCATAGCAAGGTAGGAACAACACATACATATGGCTCAAACAACTCCTACACATGCTAGTGGGTTTCATCTAGTTACTGTGGCAATGACAGGTCATGCCGAGGAAATGGGTTCAACTACCGAAGCACACAGCAGTTTGAAACGCGTTGTCTTAATGCAGTAAAAGAGAGCAAGAGCGAGAACATGGGATTGTATCGATATGATCAAACGGTTGGTTTCTTGCCTGATGGGTCGATGCACTAATATGGGTCTTCGCTAGGGTAATCACGGTACTCCTCGGAGGCAGAACCTGCCGCAAAGAACACCGATACACGGCCATCACCAAACAATGTGCGACAATATGATGCATGCATGAAACATGGCAATATGAGTGTGTTGGGCTAATGCAACTAAGACCTGAAGGGTTTGAACCAATTTGAACCAAAGATTCAAATTTCAAACTCATACATGGCCCTTTAAAGTGTTTTATCTTGTTCTGCATTAAACATCAAGTTAACTTGTTTAATCATGCATGGAAACAGTACAGATGGATAGATTGGATTTTTCTTATCATTTTTCATATATAACTTGTTTGATTTGGAGTTACAGATTAAAAGTTATGAATTTTTGAAGTTTAAACTATATTCTGGAATTTCCTATATTAGAATAAATCCAGAAATTAATTTATTGCGTCAGCCATGCGTCAGAATGACGTCAGGGTCAACGGAGACGTCCAGGTCAAACCTGACTGTGGGTCCTGGGTGTCAGGGTTATTAGTTTAGTTAAAGTTTAATTAAAACTAAACCTATTTAGTTAATAGGGCTGGGCCCCACCTGTCATTGACTCATCGGAGTCAACCAGGGCCCACCCGTGGTCAAAAACAGGTCGGCTGCACCAGCGTTTAGCCGCCGGCGAGCCCGACGCGGCGGCGGAAGTGGTTTTGGCCGTTTCGGCCACCAAAAGGGTCGCGGAGGGCATCGGGGTGGAGCTGAGGACGAGCCGCGGCTCTTGGCGGAGTCCGTTGGGGTCAGGGTGGCCGGAGTTGGCGTTGGCGGCGACTTTGGCGGCCACCGGAGTTCGGGTGAAAGCGAACTCGGGCTAGGGTGTGCGGTGAGGTGCGGGGAGTAGTTGGTTAGGTGCTGCGTGACGTGGTGAGCACGATGGACACCAAGTGGTGGCCGGAGGGTGACCGGGAGAACGTCGGTGACGAGCTCCGCGGCGGTGGGTGCGGTTGAGCTCCGGGAGGTCACTACAAAGCTCGGGGCAAGAAAAGAAAGGAGGGGAAGATGGCTAAGCTCACAGGGAGTTCGACGAAGCACTTGGTGCAGCTGGGGACGGGCCGGAGCGACGACGGCGTTGAAGGGGATCTCCGGCGACGGCGGTTCGGTCGAGGTCGATGCGGTGGACTCGGGCCTTGCGAGGGCTCGGGGCTCGGCTTGCTCGAAGGAGTAGAGGACGGCGGAGATTCTGGACACGGTGGCGCGGCGTGGAGATGACGGAGAGCATGCCTACGGCGGCGGAGCGGCGACGGTGGCGTCGTTCATGGCGTGGGAGCGCGAGGGAGAGGAGCTGGGGGCGAATGGAGGTGTCCTGGGGGTTCACGGCTCGACGTGGAGTTCATCCAGGCCAGCTAGGCGGTGAGAGGAGGAAGCAGGGCGACGTGCAGCTGCGTGGCGTGCTGCGGTGCTGCCGTCGAGCACCTGCCTGCCTGCCTGGCCGGCAAGCAGCTCGCTGGCGCGGCGCTGGGCTGGGCCGGCAGGTGGGCCGGGTGCTGGGCGCCAGGTAAGTTTCCTCTCCTGTTATTTTCCTTTTCTATTTTTTTGCAACTTTGTTGAATTATTAAAAATACTTAGGTAACTCCTGAAATCACCAAACTGCTCCTGGTCCATAGTTGGATTATTTCCAACATGAAACATTTTAGTTTGGAGATATTTGAGCATTTGAAATATTTTATATAATTTTAAATGCCCAATTCAAATATTTATGATTTAATTCAAAGACCCTAAGATGACCTAGGAAATTGTGCATCACTTTTGGCAGAGGTTCTGAACCAAGAGAAAAATGATGGACATTTTAGAAGGGCATTTCAGGTTCATTGAAAAAGTTTTTAGTAAACCCTAGTTGGTTTCAGAGGGGGCTGGGGGTTCTGTCATCCCCATTTCAAGTTTCTGATGAAAAAAATAGACATGATGCAACACTCTAATGCGTAACTAGCTAGGGTGTGACACGTTTGGCACACCCAAAGCACTCATACGTATCCGGGAGTTGCACAATCTCATGGTCTAAGGAAATGATACTTGACATTTGAAAAAGCTCTAGCGAAACGAACTACACGATCTTTGTGCTATGCTTAGGATTGTGTCTTGTCCATCACATCATTCTCCTAATGATGTGATCCCGTTATCAATGACATCCAATTTCCATAGTCAGGAAACCATGACTATCTGTTGATCAACGAGCTAGTTAACTAGAGGCTCACTAGGGACTTGTTGTGGTCTATGTATTCACATATGTATTACGATTTCCGGATAATACAATTATAGCATCACTACGGGAAACAACTAATTTGCCGTCAGTAGGCAGCTTTGCCGTCAGCTTTTCATCGGGCAAGACGGCAAAGAAAGGGTTTGCCGTCATCAATAGATGGCAAAGAAAAACTGACGGTAAAATATACTTTGCCGTATGTGGAAAAAACAGAGACGGCGAAGAGCTCACTTTGCCGTCTGCAAGAAGAAATACAGATGGCAAACATCTTTGCCGTCTACATTTTACATTACAGACGGGAAAATATACCCTTTGCCGTCTGTAATAAAAAATTAGAGACGGCAAAGATCTTTGCCGTCTGTGTTTTTTATTGCAGACGGCAAAGTATGCTCTTTGCCGTCTGTAATAAAAATCATAGACGGCAAAGAAGAAGCACATCACGCGGATCGATCCCACGGATCGATGACGTGTCAGCCCATCCAAAACCCACCAACCCCACCTACCCATCCTGACACACGCACTACCTAGCGAGGCCCACCCACCCACTAACCCACGCCCCACCCCACCCACCCACGCACACTACACACCACACAACACATCCATCACACATCCATGGCCGGCGCTGGCGAGCAGGCAGGCAGCGGCCCCGCCTCTACTCGCCACCGGCGTGGCCGGCCCCGCCTCCAGTGGCCTCCGGTCCAGCCGGCCCCCTCCATCGCCCCTCGGCTCCGCTGTGCTGGCCCGGTGCCCCTCCAGCGCGGTCGGCCCCGCCTCCAGTCTCCTCCGGCGCACCGGCCTGTCGCCCTCCCTTCTCTCGATCCACCTCGCCCCCGCACTGGTCGACCCCACCTCGCCGGCGCCTGAGTTGGAGGCCACCGCGGGATCCTCCACCTCCTCCTCGCCGCGGGATCCTCCTCCTCCTCTGTGGCCCGACCTCCCGTCTCCTCCCTATCCCGAGCTCCCCAACTCGTCAACCGCCACCTCCCTTTGATCCGGCCGCGCCGCAAGAGCTCGCCGCCGCCTGAGGAGGAGGCCACCGCAGCATCCTCCTCCTCCTCGCCGCTGGGTCCTCCTCGTCCTTCCTGCCCGCGACCCCATGCCTCCTCCCGATCCGGATCTCCTCTGCTCGTCAACTGCCGCTACCCTTCGATCCGGCCACAGCGCAAGAGCTCGCCGCCGTGCGAGCAGGAGGCCGTCGCGGGATCCTCCTCCTCCCTGCCACGGGATCCTCCTCCCTGACCGCGACCCTGTCCTTCCTCCCGATCTCGAGCTCCTCTGTTTGTCAATCATTGCGGCCCTTCGACCTGGCCGCGCCGCAGCTTCATCAAGAGCTCTCCGGAGCTACCCTGCAGCACCCCTTTCTCCGGAGCTACCCTTCAGCACCCCTTTCTCCTTCCGTCTCCCTCGCCCTCCATCTGCTCACACTCAGATCTAGCCGCTGGCAAGGGCCAGTGCGTCCTTTTTTGTGAAATATTGTAGTTTTTACATGTGCTGATTTGTTCATTTCTTTGTGATGTAAATGGGGAACTTCATATTGTAAATAGTGTATTTCTGTGTAAATATTGTGATGATGGATATGTTGTGCAAATAGAGTATTCTTGTCTTGTAAAATCTGTTATGTTGTCATACATTCTTGAACTATAATTCGTGAAATCGCTGTGATTTTATATTGTCTACGCCATCGAGCGACTACGACCTCTGCACCTCTACTGATGGTTCATATTTTTTAAATGAAATAATTTTCTTTGTCGTCTGGGGTGTATGAGGCATACGGCAAAGACAGAGTCTGGCTGATGGCAAATCTGCCTTTCTTTGCCGTATGCTATTATTTGGTTGACGGCAAAGCTGAAGTTTTGCTGACGGCAAAGATTTTGCCGTCTGCCCGGCAAAATGCTGACGGCAAAGAACTCTTTGCCGACTTATCTTTGCCGTCTGACTTTGCCGTCTGCTGACAGACGGCAAAATCTTTGCCGTCTGTTTTTAGGCCTTTGCCGTCTGTAGACCACAGACGGCAAATTACCTGATTCCTGTAGTGCATGAACAATAGACAATTATCATGAACAAAGAAATATAATAATAACCATTTTATTATTGCCTCTAGGGCATATTACCAACAGTCTCCCACTTGCACTAGTCAATAATCTAGTTACATTGTGATGTATCGAACACCCATTGCGTCCTGTTGTTGATCATGTTTTGCTCTAGGGAGAGGTTTAGTCAACAGATCTGCTACATTCAGGTCCGTATGTACTTTACAAATATCTATGTCTCCATCTTAAACATTTTCACGAATGGAGTTGAAGCGACGCTTGATGTGCCTGGTCTTCTTGTGAAACCTGGGCTCCTTGGAAAGTGCAATAGCTCCAGTGTTGTCACAGAAGAGTGTGATCGGCCCCGACGCATTGGGTATGACTCCTAGGTCGGTGATGAACTCCTTCACCCAGATAGCTTCATGTGCTGCCTCCGAGGCTGCCATGTACTCCGCTTCACATGTAGATCCCGCCATGATGCTCTGCTTGCAACTGCACCACCTTACTGCCCCACCATTCAAAATATACACATATCCGGTTTGTGACTTCGAGTCATCCAGATCTGTGTCGAAGCTAGCGTCGACACAACCCTTTACGACGAGCTCTTCGTCACCTCCATATACGAGAAACATATCCTTAGTCCTTTTCAGGTACTTAAGGATGTTCTTGACCGCTGTCCAGTGTTCCATGCCGGGATTACTTTGGTACCTTCCTACCAAACTTACGGCAAGGTTTATATCAGGTCTGGTACAGGTCATGGCATACATGATAGACCCTATGGCTGAGGCATAGGGGACGACACTCATCTTTTCTCTATCTTCTGTCGTGGTCGGACATTGAGCCGAGCTCAATTTCACACCTTGCAACACAGGCAAGAACCCCTTCTAGGATTGATCCATCTTGAACTTCTTCAATATCTTATCAAGGTATGTGCATTGTGAAAGACCTATGAGGCGTCTCGATCTATCTCTATAGATCTTGATGCCTAATATGTAAGCAGCTTCTCCAAGGTCCTTCATTGAAAAACACTTATTCAAGTAGGCCTTAATGCTGTCCAAAAGTTCTATATCATCTCCCATCAAAAGTATGTCATCCACATATAATATGAGAAATGCTACAGAGCTCCGACTCACTTTCTTGTAAACGCAGGCTTCTCCATAAGTCTGCATAAACCCAAACGCTTTGATCATTTCATTAAAGTGAATGTTCCAACTCCAAGATGCTTGCACCAGCCCATAGATGGAGCGCTGGAGCTTGCATACCTTGTTAGCATTCTTAGGGTCGACAAAACCTTCCGGCTGCATCATATACAGTTCTTCCTTAAGATGACCGTCAAGGAATGCCGTTTTGACGTCCATTTGCCATATCTCATAATCATAGTATGCGGCAATTGCTAACATGATTTAGACGGACTTCAGCTTCGCTACGGGAGAGAACGTCTCATCGTAGTCAATCCCTTGAACTTGTCGATAACCCTTAGCGACAAGTCGAGCTTTATATATGGTAACATTACCATCCGCGTCTGTCTTCTTTTTAAAGATCCATTTGTTTTCTATCGCTCGCCGATCATCGGGCAAGTCTGTCAAAGTCCATACTTTGTTTTCATACATGGATCCTATCTCGGATTGCATGGCTTCAAGCCATTTGTTGGAATCTGGGCCCGCCATCGCTTCTTCATAGTTCGAAGGTTCACCATTGTCTAACAACATGATTTCCAAGACAGGGTTGCCGTACCACTCTGGTGCGGAACGTGTCCTTGTGGACCTTCGAAGTTCAGTAGGAGCTTGATCCGAAGCATCTTGATCATCATCATTAGTTTCCTCTCTTGTCGGTGAAGGCACCATAGGAACATCTTCCTGAGGATCGCCACTCACCGTTTCAAGAGGTAGTACTTCATCAAGCTCTACTTTCCTCCCACTTAATTCTTTCGAGAGAAACTCTTTCTCCAGAAAGGACCCGTTCTTGGCAACAAAGATCTTGCCCTCGGATCTTAAGTAGAAGGTATACCCAATGGTTTCCTTAGGGTATCCTATGAAGACGCATTTTTCTGACTTGGGTTCGAGCTTTTCAGGTTGAAGTTTCTTGACATAAGCATCGCATCCCCAAACTTTTAGAAACGACAGCTTAGGTTTCTTCCCAAACCATAATTCATACAGTGTCGTCTTAGCGGATTTAGACGGTGCCCTATTCAAAGTGAATGTAGCTGTCTCTAGAGCGTATCCCCAAAATGATAGCGGTAAATCGGTAAGTGACATCATAGATCGGACCATATCCAATAGAGTGCGATTACGACGTTCGGACACACCGTTACGCTGAGGTGTTCCCTACGGCATGAGTTGTGAAACGATTCCACATTTCCTTAAGTTCGTACCAAATTCGTGACTTAAATATTCTCCCCCACGATCTGATCGTAAGAACTTTATCTTTCGGTCATGTTGATTCTCTACCTCATTATGAAATTCCTTGAACTTTTCAAAGGTTTCAGACTTGTGTTTCATCAGGTAGACATACCCATATCTACTCAAGTCATCAGTGAGAGTGAGAACATAACGATATCCTCCGCGAGCCTCAACGCTCATTGGACCGCACACATCAGTATGTATGATTTCCAATAAGTTGGTTGCTCGCTCCATTGTTCCGTAGAACGGAGTCTTGGTCATTTTGCCCATGAGGCATGGTTCGCATGTGTCAAACGATTTATAATCTAGAGACTCTAAAAGTCCATCAGCATGGAGCTTCTTCATGCGCTTGACACCAATGTGACCAAGGTGGCAGTGCCACAAGTATCTGGGACTATCGTTATCAACTTTACATCTTTTGGCATTCACACTATGAATATGTGTAACATTACGCTCGAGACTCATTAAGAATAAACCATTCACCAGCGGGGAATGACCATAAAACATATCTCTCATATAAATAGAACAACCATTATTCTCGGATTTAAATGAGTAGCCATCTCGAATTAAATGAGATCTTGATACAATGTTCATGCTCAAAGCTGGCACTAAATAACAATTATTGAGGTTTAAAACTAATCCCGTAGGTAAATGTAGAGGTAGCGTGCCGACGGCGATCACATCGACCTTGGAACCATTCCCGACGCGCATGGTCACCTCGTCCTTCGCCAGTCTCCGCTTATTCCGCAGCTCCTGCTTTGAGTTACAAATATGAGCAACCGCACCGGTATCAAATACCCAGGAGCTACTACAAGCACTGGTAAGGTACACATCAATTACATGTATATCACATATACCTTTGGTTTTTCCGGCCTTCTTGCCCGCTAAGTACTTGGGGCAGTTCCGCTTCCAGTAACCACTTCCCTTGCAATAAAAGCACTCAGTCTCAGGCTTGGGTCCATTACTTGACTTCTTCCCAGCAACTAGCTTACCGGGCGCGGCAACCTCCTTGCCGTCCTTCTTGAAGTTCTTCTTACCCTTGCCCTTCTTGAACTTAGTGGTTTTATTCACCATCAACACTTGATGTTCCTTTTTGATCTCTACCTCAGCTGATTTCAGCATTGAATATACCTCAGGAATGGTCTTTTCCATCCCCTGCATATTGAAGTTCATCACAAAGCTCTTGTAGCTTGGTGGGAGCGTTTGAAGGATTCTGTCAATGACCGCGGCATCCGGGAGATTAACTCCCAGCTGAGTCAGGCGGTTGTGCAACCCAGACATCTTGAGTATGTGCTCACTAACAGAACTGTTTTCCTCCATCTTACAGCTGAAGAACTTGTCGGAGACTTCATATCTCTCGACCCAGGCATGAGCTTGGAAAACCATTTTCAGCTCCTCGAACATCTCATATGCTCCGTGTTGCTCAAAACGCTTTTGGAGCCCCGGTTCTAAGCTGTAAAGCATGCCGGCACTGAACGAGGGAGTAATCATCAGCACGAGACTGCCAAGCGTTCATAACATCTTGGTTCTCTGGGATTGGTTCTTCACCTAGCGGTGCTTCTAGGACATAATCTTTCTTGGCAGCTATGAGGATGATCCTCAGGTTCCGGACCCAGTCCGTATAGTTGCTGCCATCGTCTTTCAGCTTGGTTTTCTCTAGGAACGTGTTGAAGTTCAGGTGGACATGTGCGTTGGCCATTTGATCTACAAGACATATTGTAAAGATTTTAGACTAAGTTCATGATAATTAAGTTCATCTTAATCAAATTATTTAATGAACTCCCACTTAGACACACATCCCTCTAGTCATCTAAGTGAAACATGATCCGAGTCAACTAGGCCGTGTCCGATCATCACGTGAGACAGACTAGTTAACATCGGTGAACATCTTCATGTTGATCGTATCTTCTATACGACTCATGCTCGACCTTTTGGTCTTCCGTGTTCCGAGGCCATGTCTGTACATGCTAGGCTCGTCAAGTCAACCTAAGTGTATTGCGTGTGTAAATCTGGCTTACACCCGTTGTATTCGAACGTTAGGATCTATCACACCCGATCATCATGTGGTGCTTCGAAACAACGAACCTTCGCAATGGTGCACAGTTAGGGGGGACACTTTTCTTGAAATTATTATGAGGGATCATCTTACTTACTACCGTCGTTCTGAGTAAACAAGATGAAAAACACGATAAACATCACATGCAATCGTAATAGTGACTTGATATGGCCAATATCATATAGCTCTTTTGATCTCCATCTTCGGGGCTCCATGATCATCTTCGTTACCGGCATGACACCATGATCTCCATCATCATGATCTCCATCATCATGTCTTCATGAAGTTGTCACGCCAATGACTACTTCTACTTCTATGGCTAACGCGTTTAGCAATAAAGTAAAGTAGTTTACATGGCGTTCTTCAATGACACGCAGGTCTTACAAAAAATAAAGACAACTCCTATGGCTCCTGCCGGTTGTCATACTCATCAACATGCAAGTCGTGATTCCTATTACAAGAACATGATCTCATACATCACATATATATCATTCATCATTCATCACAACTTTGGCCATATCACATCACAAAACACTTGCTGCAAAAACAAGTTAGACGTCCTCTAATTGTTGTTGCAAGTTTTTACGTGGCTTCTATAGGTGATCTAGCAAGAACGTTTTCTTACCTACGTTAAAACCACAACGTGATTTGCCAACTTCTATTTACCCTTCATAAGGACCCTTTTCATCGAATCCGCTCCAACTAAAGTGGGAGAGACAGACACCCGTTAGCCACCTTATGCAACTAGTGCATGTCAGTCGGTGGAACCTGTCTCACGTAAGCGTACGTGAAAGGTCGGTCCGGGCCGCTTCATCCCACAATACCGCTAAAGCAAAATAAGACTAGTAGTGGCAAGAAAGTTGACAACATCTACGCCCACAACAAATTGTGTTCTACTCGTGCAAAGAGAACTACGCATAGACCTAGCTCATGATGCCACTGTTGGGGAACAGTGCATAAAATAAAAAATTTCCTACGTTTACCAAGATCAATCTATGAGTTCATCCAGCAAAGAGAGAGGGGAGTGCATCTACATACCCTTGTAGATCGCGAGCGGAAGCGTTCAAGAGAACGGGGTTGAGGGAGTCGTTCACGTCGTGATCCAAATCACCGGAGATCCTAGCGCCGAACGGACGGCACCTCCGCGTTCAACGCACGTACGGTCAGCGTGACGTCTCCTCCTTCTTGATCCAGCAAGGGGGAAGGAGAGGTTGATGAAGATCCAGCAGCACGACAGCGTGGTGGTGGATGCAGCAGGGTTCTGGTAGGGCTTCCCCAAGCGTCTACGGGAAGGGAGAGGTGTAGCAAGGGGAAAGGAAGGCACCAAGATGCAAAGTCCGGCTACCTTCCCTCCCCCCTCCTTTATATAGGGTCCCCAGGGGGGCGCCGGCCCTAGGAGATGGGATCTCCTAGGGGGGCGCCGGCCAAGGGGGGAACTTGCCCCCCAAGGCAAGTGGAGGCGCCCCCTCCCCTAGGGTTCCCAACCCTAGGCGCATGGGGGGCCCAAGGGGGGGGCGCACCAGCCCACCAGGGGCTGGTTCCCCTCCCACTTCAGCCCACGGGGCCCTCCGGGATAGGTGGCCCCACCCGATGGACCCCCGGGACCCTTCCGGTGGTCCCGGTACAATACCGGTGACCCCCGAAACTCTCCCGATGGCCGAAACAGCACTTCCTATATATATTTCTTCACCTCTGGACCATTCCGAAACTCCTCGTGACGTCCGGGATCTCATACAGGACTCTGAAAACTTTCGGTTTGCTGCATACTAATATCTCTACAACCCTAGCGTCACCGAACCTTAAGTGTATAGACCCTACGGGTTCGGGAGACATGCAGACATGACCGAGACACCTCTCCGGTCAATAACCAACAACGGGATCTGGATACCCATGTTGGCTCCCACATACTCCTCGATGATCTCATCGGATGAACCACGATGTCGAGGATTCAAACAACCCCGTATTGAATTCCCTTTGTCAATCGGTACGTTACTTGCCCGAGACTCGATCGTCGGTATCCCAATACCTCGTTTAGTCTCGTTACTGGCAAATCACTTTACTCGTACCGTAATGCATGATCCCGAGACCAGACACTTGGTCACATTGAGCTCATTATGATGATGCATTATCGAGTGGGCCCAGAGATACCTCTCCGTCATACGGAGTGACAAATCCCAGTCTCGATTCGTGCCAACCCAACAGACACTTTCGGAGACACCGTAGTGCACCTTTATAGCCACCCAGTTACGTTGTGACATTTGGTACACCCAAAGCACTCCTACGGTATCCGGGAGTTGCACAATCTCATGGTCTAAGGAAATGATACTTGACATTTGGAAAAGCTCTAGATAAACGAACTACACGATCTTTGAGCTATGCTTAGGATTGGGTCTTGTCCATCACATCATTCTCCTAATGATGTGATCCCGTTATCAATGACATCCAATGCCCATAGTCAGGAAACCATGACTATCTGTTGATCAACGAGCTAGTCAACTAGAGGCTCACTAGGGACTTGTTGTGGTCTATGTATTCACACGTGTATTACGATTTCCGGATAACACAGTTATAGCATGAATAATAGACAATTATCATGAACACAGAAATATAATAATAACCATTTATTATTGCCTCTAGGTCATATTTTCAACACCCATGGCACCCCCAAGATAATCCAAGGACCCCAAAAAGTCAAAGCTTGGGGATGGCCCGGAAGGCATCCCCACTTTCGTCCACTTCCATCGGTAATTTACTTGGAGCTATATTTTTATTCACCACATGATATGTGTTTTGCTTGGAGCGTCTTGTATTATTTGCATCTTTGCTTGTTAGTTTACCACAATCATCCTTGCTGTACACACCTTTTGAGAGAGCCATACATGAATTGGAATTTGTTGGAATACTCTATGTGCTTCACTTATATCTTTTGAGCTTGATAGTTTTGCTCATAGTACTTCACTTATATCTTTTGAGCGTGATAATTTTTGCTCTAGTGCTTCACTTATATCTTTTAGAGCACGGTGGTGGATTTGTTTTAAAGAAGCTATTGATCTCTCATGCTTCACTTAGATTATTTTGAGAGTCGTTAATAGCATGGTAATTTTCTTAATGTTAATATACTTGGTGTTCATGATATGTGAACCTTTCTTTTGAGTGAATTGAATCCTAAGATAAGTTTGATGCTTGATAATTGTTTTGAGATATGGAGGTGATAATATCAAAGTCGTGCTAGTTGGGTGATTATGAATTTGAGAAATACTTGTGTTGAAGTTTGCAAGTCCCGTAGCATGCACATATGGTTAAAGTTATGTAACAAATTTGAAACATGAAGTGTACGTGGCTTGCGCATCCTTATGAGTGGCGGTCGGGGACAAGCTATGGTCTTTTCCTACCAATCAATCCCCCTAGGAGCATGCACGTAGTACTTGATTTTTGATAACTTCTAAATTTTTGCAATAAGTATATGAGTTCTTTTGACTAATGTTGAGTCCATGGATTATACGCACTCTCACCTTTCCGCCTTTGCTAGCCTCTTCGGTACCGTGCATTGCCCTTTTCACCTTGAGAGTTGGTGCAAACTTCGCCGGTGCATCCAAACCCTGTGATACGATACGCTCTATCACACATAAACCTCCTTATATCTTCCTCAAAACAGCCACCATACCTACCTATCATGGCATTTCCATAGCCATTCCGAGATATATTGACATGCAACTTCCATCATCATCATCATGACATACATTACTTTTGTCATATTGCCATTGCATGATCATGTAATTGACATCATATTTGTGGCAAAGCCACCATGCATTATTTTTCATACATGTCACTCTTGATTCATTGCACCATCTCGGTAAACCGGCGGAGGCATTCATATAGAGTCATATCTTGTTCTAAGTTTCGAGTTGTAATCGTTATGTTGTAATCAATAGAAGTGTGATGATCATCATTATTAGAGCATTGCCCAAAAAAAAGAGAAAGGCCAAAAAAAAGAAAGGCCCAAAAAAAAGAGAAAAGAAAAGGGCAATGCTACTATCTCTTTTTCCACACTTGTGCTTCAAAGTAGCACCTTGTTCTTCATGTAGTGAGTCTCATATATTGTGCTTCAAAGTAGCACCTTGTTCTTCATGTAGTGAGTCTCATAAGTTGTCCTTTTTATACTAGTGGGAATTTTTCATTATAGAACTTGGCTTGTATATTTCTACGATGGGCTTCCTCAAATGCCCTAGGTCTTCGTGAGCAAGCAAGTTGGATGCACACCCACTAGTTTTCTTTTGTTGAGCATTCATAGCTCTAGTGCATCTGTTGCATGGCAATCCCTACTCCTCATGTTGACATCAATTGATGGGCATCTCCATAGCCCGTTGATTAGCCTCGTCAACGTGAGACTTTCTCCTTTTTTGTATTCTCCACACAATCCCCATCATCATATTCTATTCCACCCATAGTGCTATATCCATGGCTCACGCCCATGTATTGCGTGAAGGTTGAAAAAGTTTGAGATTATTTAAGTATGAAACAATTGCTTGGCTTGTCATCGGGGGTATAGAAGTTGGGAACACCTTGTGGGCCCCTCGACGCTCCATCGACGTACTCCTTCCTCCTATATATATACCTATGTATCCCCGAACGATCAGAACAGGGAGCCAAAAACCTAATTCCACCACCGCAACCTTCTGTATCCACGAGATCCCATCTTGGGGCCTGTTCCGGAGCTTCGCCGGAGGGGGCATCCATCACGGAGGGCTTCTACATCATCACCATAGCCCCTCCGATGAAGTGTGAGTAGTTTACTTCAGACCTTCGGGTCCATAGCTAGTAGCTAGATGGCTTCTTCTCTCTTTTTGGATCTCACTACATGTTCTCCCCCTCTCTCGTGGAGATCTATTCGATGTAATCTTCTTTTTGCGGTGTGTTTGTTGAGATCAATGAATTGTGGGTTTATGATCTAGTATTATCTATGGAAAATATTTGATTCTTCTCTGAATTCTTTTATGTATGATTGAGTTATCTTTGCAAGTCTCTTCGAATTATCCTTTTTGGTTTGGCCAACTAGATTGGTAGTTCTTGCAATGGGAGAAGTGCTTAGCTTTGGGTTCAATCTTGCGGTGTCCTTACCCAGTGACACAAGGGGCAGCAAGGCACGTATTGTATTGTTGCCATCGACGATAACAAGATGGGTTTTTTTTATCATATTGCATGAATTTATCCCTCTACATCATGTCATCTTGCTTAAGGCGTTACTCTGTTTTTACTTAATACTCTAGATGCATGCTGGGTCGATGAGTGGAGTAATAGTAGTAGATGCAGAATCGTTTCGATCTACTTGTTTTGGACGTGATGCCTATATACATGATCATTGCCTAGATATACTCATAAATATGCTCAATTCTGTCAATTGCTCAACAGCAATTTGTTCACCCACCGTAGAATACTTATGCTCTTGAGAGAAGCCACTAGTGAAACCTATGGCCCCCGGGTCTATTCTCATCATATCAATCTCTATCACTTTATTTACTTGCTTTGCTTTTACTTTGCTTTTTTCCTTTTTTTACTTTGCATTTATCTATCAAAAATACCAAAAATATTATCTATCAGATCTCACTCTCATAAGTGACCGTGAAGGGATTGACAACCCCTAAGCATTGGTTGCGAGTTGCTATCGTTTTGTGTAGGTACGAGGGACTTGTGCGTGGTCTCCTACTGGATTGATACCCTGGTTCTCAAAAACTGAGGGAAATACTTACGCTACTTTGCTGCATCATCCTCTCCTCTTCGGGGAAATCCAACGCAGTGCTCAAGAGGTAGCACTCCACCGCAGACGACGACCCACCGCACCCTCCCCTCTCTCCACCCCTGCCGAGCACCCCCCCACACACCCTCTCCCCCGCTCCATCGACCGCCGCCGCCGACCGGCCCCCCGCACACCCTCCCCCGCTCCCGGCCCCCGCCGCCGACGACCCACCGCACCCTCCCCGGCCCGCTCCACCATCACAAACGAATGCAACTAAAATTAAAAAACAAATTTGATTATAATTTCAAATAACAAATTTGATGACATTTTCAAATAATAAATTTGATGATATTTTTTCATATTCATAAATATTTTCAAATAACAAATTTGATGATATTTTTTAAAAAATTATTACTGTTTTTATAAAAAATTATTACTATTTCATATTGATCATATTCATTTTCTTAAAAATTATTAGATGCAACAAAAAATGATAAAAAAATTACTTATGGCGCACCTATGGCTGGTGCGCCATTGCTATATATAAAAAACATTCTAATGGCGCACCTGCTGGGGGTGCGCCATTGCTATCTAAAAAAAACATTCTAATGGCGCACCGCTCCGGGGTGCGCCATTAGAAAGCTTCCCCCATCCATACACTTCGTCCCTCCCTCGTCTCCAGACACTTCGTCCCTCTCCCCCCACCGCACCGCTCCCTCCCTCGTCCCTCCATCCACCGCGCCGCCACCGCCGCTGCCTCGACCCACTGCGCCGCAGCCGCCCACGCGCCCCCGCCTCCTCCTTCTCCCCTTCCTCCCCCTCATGCGCCGCCTCCCCCCGATCCCTGCCTCCCCCGCGAGCGCCGCCTCCCTCGCCTCCCTCGAAACCCTAGAAACCCGCCAGAGATTTGGAGCCTCGGAGCCGCCGGAGACTTGGAGCCTCGGAGCCGCCCCACGTCCACTAGGAGAGGAGGCCCCACGTCCACTAGGAGAGGAGGCCCGTGACCTCCCCGCCGTCTATC
Source organism: Triticum timopheevii (assembly GCA_963921465.1). Classification (NCBI taxonomy): domain Eukaryota; kingdom Viridiplantae; phylum Streptophyta; class Magnoliopsida; order Poales; family Poaceae; genus Triticum; species Triticum timopheevii. The sequence continues at coordinate 548,849,468 of OY997270.1, forward strand.
CCCGCCTCCCCCAAGCTCGCCCTCTCCGCCCTCCGTCGTCTCTGCTCCGGCCAGTACCTCATCGTGGTCAGGTAACCCTCCTCCCTCTGCCTCTCTTCTCCTCTCTTCCTCCTCCACCATCAGTAATTATAGTTTCAGATCACATGACAGTAAAGTTGCAGGGTTACTGCAAAAAATATTCAAATTACTATAAGTGACATATTACTCAAAAATACAGTCCAAAACCACTATAACTTAACTGAAAAAAATCAGCCCCCCAAAACAGATTACAGGGCAAAAATGCACATTAAATTACACTGAAAGTACACACAGATTCAGTTAAAAACCAAAATTGCTATTACACCCACCACACATACAGTGAACTACACTGCACTTAAGCTGAAAATGTACTCCGAATTAAACTGCATTTTTCTGCCAGGACAATTGAAAACTGAACTAAAAATATTCAGTCCACCAAAACACATCATGAGACACAAGAGACCAGGTAACTCATCATTTGCATCCATCATTTAGGGGCTATACATCTACAATAGCTAAAAATCACCTCTCGAATTTAGTGTGGTCAAATTAGATACAGTGTGGTCAAATCCCTCTCGAATTTAGGTCCAATTAGGTTCAAAAAATTGTGGGAGTAGTGCCTAGCAAACATGAATAATTAGTACTCCATGTGCATTAGAGTACTTGGTACCTGCAAGATATCTGTGTGCGAGAGGTACTCTAGTTTCAGAACTATATCTTGAACCATTGTTTACTCTAAATTTAATTTCAGAACTGTAGTTTATGTGAACTTGATCCTGAACAAGTACTCCTCTAGTCCAGCAAGTACTCCTTGCTCTAAACCTAGAGTATGTTCAGGAGTACTTACTCTCTGTAGCTGTCATTTGTTCTGAACTTTATAAATTTGCGGTCATTAGTTTACTATAGTTTCAGGACTACCAGAGTGGTAGGCTTGTAACTTTACTGAACTTGGAGTAGGCAGATCAGGCGTAGGCAGGTTTAAAAATCAGCATGTATCCCAGTTTGCATACTCAAGTCGCAAGGAGTACAAAACATGCTGATTCAATGTAAATTTATTTAAATTCAGTGTATATCCAGTTTGCATACTCAGTTTATACTCCTAAAACAAGTGACCTGAAACGGGTTTAAACTTGTTTAAATTTGGAGTATGAAAATTTGTTTAATTCAGTGTAAACTTGTTTAAATACTGTGTATATTACTCCAGGACTACTCAGTGTATACTCAGGAGTACTCTAAAAACTTGTTGAAATTCAGTTTAATTAAACAGGACTATTACTAACGACCTAGGACACACAATGTTGCTCCTTCAAGAAACTTAAAGTTCAGAAAAGACATCCATATATAGCACAATGCAAATAAGCACGAGTAATTGCAGAGATGAGTAAGCAAACATGTGTACCTCTAGTTCAGGATCAAGTTCACATATATATATGCATACCTCTAGCACTTGCATAACTGTCTGTGTTTGTAAGTCAAGTTGTATGCATTTTTTAAACTTATTTTACTATTCTTCTAGGTGCTTATTCAGCAGTATTTTATTTTGAACCATATTTGCCTTGTGATGCAGTGCAGCTAAAGAAAGGGATAGAGAGAGAATAATGTAAGGGCCCTAACCTAAAGCAATATAATGGTCACTAGCTAATACGAACATGCTTTAGTATTACCTACCTGTATGTACTGTATATGTTATTTTAATTTGATGGCTACTATGTAATGTTCCTTTATTTTGTTTCTAATTTCTGGAGAGGAGAAATGTTGGTCATGGTGTTGTATAATTACTGGAGTAGATGTTAAACTGTTGCCGAATCTGATACATTGTTGAACATTTTATTACTTGTTGCATTGGAGGTTCATCTTGTCTTGAGGCACACAAATCAGCATTGGAGGCTCATCTTTAAGGCTCATCTTTATTACATATCAGAACTTGCAAACAAATCTGTGAAAGACTTGTAAAGTTGCTGGGTTTTGTCTCCGACCATTGTGTCGTGATGAATTTGCAGGTACCCCGAGAGGCCCTTGAGTTTGCCGGAATGTCGATTAACTTCCGTTCCGGCAAATTCGGGTACTCCATATGTCCTATTTTCAGCAAAGGTCATGCTGAAATTTTTCGTGAATTTTAGCATGACTTTGCTAAAAATCGGACATATGGGGTACTTGCTACTAATGCATGGGCCAGTGTATCTTAGTACTTAGTTCAGTAGGATCAACTGCCCCTTTATTCTTGCTGCATTAAACCATAGGTGGCAATAGAGCCAAGTGATTAGGACCAACTTAGAATTCTCCTTAGCATCGATAAACCCTAGATGATAAGCCCAACATAGGTGGCAATAGAGCCAAGTGATTAGTGCCAAGTGATTAGGCCCAACCTAGGGTGCCTCAGCATCGATAAACCCTAAATGATGAAAACTTAACTTACCATTTAGTGTGCCTCGGCGTCGACAAACCCTAAATGATGAAACCTTGGCTTCTGTAGGGTGCCTCGGTGTCAATGAGAACCTAAATGATGTACGCTTAGGCTTTTAGGGTGCCTCGGCGTCGACAAACCCAAAATGATAAAAGCTTAGCTTTTAGGATGCCTTGGTGTCGACAAACCCTAAACGATGAGACCATGATCTTGTTCCTTGACAATAACCAACTTTTTGACCAAACTTTTTTCCTATTTAGAGCGAAACATGGCCCACAATGACGAGGCCGGTGGTTCGGGCGGCAAGCAATTCTGGGAGCTGTCCCAGGAGTTGGAGGAAGAACCTCACCGCTATGAGGATGCCGTGGAAGACACCGATCCTGACTACACAACCCCTAGTGGCGTCGGGGATGACACCACTGATGGTGCCGCCGAGGATGCCACCACTGATGGTGCCGCCGAGGATGCCATCACTGATGATGGCGGCGCACGCACAGATGACAGCCAACCGAAGAGGCAACGGAAGGACCGGCGCCCGAACGTGCTCCGCACCGTCAAGGAGGAAATTACTCAAGTGGACTCCAACGGGAATCCAACGGAGCCCAAACATATAGTCAAGGGGTACTCGGTTCAGCTCGGGTGCATTCTCCGGAGCACCATCTCAATCAACACCGAGAACCTTAGGCATAAGGACCAAGAGAATTTGCGCAACCTCCTCTTCACTAAGCTGCACGAACGATACAAGTTCCCCGCTGAATTTGAAAACACACGCCTCTCAGGGAATAAAGTGAACAGTGCCGCCCTCACGAGGATGAGCACGGCCCTGTCTACTTGGAGAAGCGCGGTGAAGAGAATGATTGAGAAAGGTGATAGTTATGTGAAGATCAAGGAAAAAAATCCTTCGATCAGCGAAGATGACTACAAGGAGTTCAAGATCAAGTGCGAGAGCAGTGCAACCTCCGAATCAAGTCAGTGGGGGAAAGAAATGTGGGAGTTGAACTTAATTAGGGGAACACAAACTCGGTCCCGGCAGTTACAGAGTGGCGGAGCCTACATGGGATAAGGAGGACGCGGAGCGTGCCGAGCAAGGCCTACAGCCCCGCTTCGAGAAATACAGCAGTGACAAGCAGACCAGGAACTATGTCAGGGCCCGGTACAAGGAGGACCCGATAACAAAGGAGCTTACCACGGATCCGAAGATCAGGGAGCTTGATCTTGTTCTGGCGAAGGAGACTGAAAGCAGTAGCGCGGGGTCGTCTCAGAGCACCCATGCTTGGGACAACAGTCTAAATAGGGCGTTGAACGTAATGAAAAACAAGGATAAGCTCAGTAAGCCGTCGTCAGCTGGTCGTGTGGCCGGCAAAGGCTTGTCCACAAAATGGTCGTCATACTATACCGCTGGTGGGCGAAAGGAGAAAAAGACCATCTCGGAAAGCCAGTCGCGCGAGGTTCAAGAACTCAAGGCACAAGTGGCGTGGATTCCGGAGATTATCCAAGAGGAAGTGCAACAACAACTGGGATCGACGCTCACCGGCATTATTCCTACCTTGATTCATGGGTTGACGACGTGGATTGCGGGTGGCCAGCAGGGGCTGCCCCCGATTCCCAGCTTCACGGCCAGCAACTCGCACAACGCGCAGGCGGCGCCATTGGTGTCTCCGGCGGCGGCGGTATTGGTGTCTCCGACGCCGGCCCGGCCGGCATTGGAGCTTAATGCACCCGGGTGTACGCCGGCCGGCACCTCGGCAGCAAGCGGCCCCTCCGTCAGTTGCACGCCCGCTGTTGGCGGTGCCTCGACATTAGCCGAGCTCGACGCCATCATCACGGTAACTAATTAAGCCTCTTGGCCGAGGACTTCATCTCCTTTTGCCTTTGACTGGGCATCCCTGACGCCCTACATGTTTTCTTAGGGCGCCACCGACGTTCCGTGCACTCTCCTGCACTTCGTGAACGATGAGTTGGTCGATGTCGCCAAGGGCAAAATCGTTCAACCAGGCAACCCCGTGTTCCGCGGTTAACCGATGTCACCCAGCATGTATAGGGTTCAACTGGTTCGGGTGCTACCAGGCTGCGACGAGTTGTTACCTCTGATTCGACCCGCCGGGGCCGACGAAGATGATCTAATGACCCTCAGCGCCTGCATAAGCTGGCCCCTGCTTTGGCCGAGGAGCCAAATTCGTTTGGGGGCGGGGGACACCACCCCAAAGACAACACCGCCAGGCGTGCTGGCGCCAAGCCATGGCAAGACCGCCGCAACGCTACCGAACATGCCCGACATCCCTTTGGCACAGGATCCGAACATGCATATGGCACAGGATCTGGACGACGACGACAACGACGACGGCCGTACATTTAGCAACGTCGATAAGTACTTTGCCAAACATGGGTACGATGACGAATTCTGTGGGCCTCTTTCTCAAGAACCCAACCCTACAAAAGACGACCGCGGTCTAGCTGGTACGGTGGAGAAACCCAATTGCAACAGGCGTCGTCTGGCGTTCAGTTCTCAGGAGACGCCTCTAGTTGCCGACTTCAACGAGCCTCAGATAGCCGAGGAGCCAAATATTATCAGCCCCAACACACTCAAGAAGGCGGTCTGTGACCAGAACTCAGTCCCATTACAAAAGAACAAGAAGGGACGAGAAAGTGTAACAAGGGTGCAAGCCAGCCGGCACCGAGTACGATCCGTGCTTAGGACGGGCCACCTTCACCTAAGGATATCTCGAGGAGGGTGCATGTGGCGGGTATGGCGATGCTATCGACAAATATGCTCAATGCTGCAACCGGTGCTATGCAGAGTCTGCAGGACAGTGTTCTTTCTTTGGAGAAGTGGCGTCTCAGAGAGAATGATGTGGCATACCCGGTTTTCGTGGCCAAGGTGCCAGAGGGCAAGGGCTTTGTGGATGGCCCCATCGGGGGTACGATCGTCCTGCGGTTTGATGACATCTTTGCTATGTTTAACCTTCATCCGTTGCACTACACCTTCGTTCGGCTGTTTTCGCTGAGTATGGAGATGCGGATCATTAGAGACAAGACCCCGGACATCATGATAGTCGACCCCTTCTACATGCGTGCCAAGAACTTGTGCAGCGCTGGGGACCGGCATGTCGCGAGTTCTTAGCTCAAATGCATCATTCTGGCAAACCCAGATAAATATAACTTCCTCGTGCCTTACTTTCCCGAGTAAGTCATCCCCTAACCACCCCGTAACATATGATTTCTTAGATTTTGATCGCTCTTTTTTTCCTAACATTCCGTATTCTGTGTAGTGACACACATTGCACACTCACCCTCTTAAGCCCGAAATATTCCATGGCCACGTATTTCGACCCGTACCGTGACTCCAAGATATACTACACAAATATCCAGAAAGTTCTTGATGATGTTCTCCCTGGCTACGCCAAATCTGGAGGCACCTTCGCCAAGCTAGTTCGTAGGCGGTACGGCGCACACGTGTTTGCCCACAATACAAAGTTCTCCTGCGTCAAGCAGCCGCCTGACGGTCAGAAGGATGCCTACTATGCCCTCCATCACATGCGGGCGATCGTACGGGACCATCATCACCTTCTGCTACCAGATAATCTCAAAGATTGGGCCGCAAGCTTGTCGGCAATCCAGGACGCGGACATCAGACAAGAATTCTTTCGCATCCAGTCAGAGTTTGCGGAAATTATCCATTAAGATGTCCTTCGTACCTCGGGGCAGTTCTACCTCAGATATCAATCGTCCAACCGTGAGATAGACACAACGCTACAAATGCAGGCTGACAATGCCCGCGATTTCATGACCACCACGACAGACGGCGGCTTCATCCACGCTCCGGTCCCATGAGTCGAGTCGAAAGTAGTGATGCTATGTGTAGTTCTGAAACATTGATTGGCTCATGTTGTAATTAAACATTAATGAACTTGTATTCTCTTTGGTTTGGACAGTCGTTCAACTTAGATGTAATCGATGCTATTTATTAGTAGGACCATGAATCATGCTATTAATGTCTTGATTTTCTCTTCCGATCCTTTTGTTGCATAGTTATATATTGCTTATGTATTGTCTGTTGTTTGGCTTGTGCATAGAGATGTCGTCGTATGTCGTGTACAAGGGTAAGGTTCCCGGAGTCTACGACGACTGGGAGGAGTGACGGAGACAGGTTCACTGTTTCAGCGGTAACAGTTACAAAGGGTACACCACTAGGGCGGAGGCGGAATTTAGATACGCCCGCTACAAAGGGTACACCACTAGGGTGGAGGCGGAATTTAGATACGCCCGCTATCTAGTGGGAGAGAGGAGGGAGCGTTGGAGGAACCGGATGAAGACCAGTTTCATCGCGATGATGCTCATCGTGATGACCGCAGCTCTCTTCTATGTGATGGCAGTTTAGATGATCGATATCGACTTGTAATGTGAAGACAAACTCGCTACTCGCGGTCTCGAGACTTGTAATGTTCTATCTTTGCTCGGTCTTTTGAATTCGGAGACTAATATGATGAATTGTATTCGGAGACTAATCTTCTATTGTATTCGATGAATCTGCTGTTGCTGTGTGGTGTTGTCTAAATTCTGTCCAATAATATATTTTGTAACCTGTGAAAATATCAGAAAAGAAAAAAAATAATCCCTAATATTCATACTAGTGGCGCACCACACAAGACACTAATGGCGCACTGCGATAATCACACTAATGGCGCATCACCCACTGGTGCGCCATTAGTATGCCAAAGCACATGGGTACATATGGCCCCCTGGGAGGAATTCTAATGGCGCACTGTGGGCAATACTAATGGCGCACTACGTGGTGCGCCATTAGAACACCAGATACTAATGGCGCACCAGTGGTGTGCCATTAGAATTTAATTCTAATGGCGTGATGCTAGTGGTGCACCAGTTTTGCCTTCTAATGGCGCACTACTGGTGCACCACTAGCATGCCTTTTCCTAGTAGTGTTAGAACCACCATGAGCAACGACACTGCCACCTTACTCGGAGTCCTCGTCCACGTCCTCGACATCGTCATTGTCCCTCTTCCTCTTGGCCGATACTTCTTTGCTTGAACCACACACTTGGCTCTTGCTCTTCATCCAACCCTTGTAGATATTGAAACAAAGGTAGCCATCCATTGCACCGTAGTGGATGTGGTCTATATCTAGTACATTTCGCTGCCATGCATAACGATGAAACGTGTATGGAGGTTTCTCTAGTTTACCGTACGAAGGATGAACCATGGCTCCTGCCAAAGTCAGCATTGAAGGCTGACGAGAGGACACCAGCCAATTCTTCTGGAGGTCGAAGGGGTTGCCTACAACGAGGCCTATCCGACCCAAAACTTCTTCGTTGTTCCCAAAGTCTACAGTAAAGAATTTGACTAGGTTGCTCTCGACGAAGTCCTTAAAATTCAGGCATTCAACGTCGCCATGGCATATGTGGTAGACCAAGCATAAGTCATGCATGCAAACCTAGATTACGGCGGGCTTCTTCCTCTCTTCGTCCTTTAGATCCTTCTCTCTTCCCAGGACTGTGGTGTACTCAACATCTAGCCCAGTGACTGATACGTCTCCAACGTATCTATAATTAATGAATCATTCATGCTATTATCCTACCTATTTTAAATGATTACGGGCTTTGTTATACACTTTTATATTAATTTTGGGACTAACCTAATAACTAGAGGCCCAGCCCATATTGCTGTTTTATTGTCTATTTCAGTGTTTCGAAGAAAAAAAATCAAACGAAGTCCGAACGGAATGAAACCTTCGGCAGCGTCATTTTTGGAACGAACGTGACCCAGGAAACTTGGAGTGCAAGCCAGGGGAGCATCGAGGAAGCCACGAGATAGGGGGGCGCGCCCACCCCCCTGGGCGCGCCCTCCACTCTTGTGGGCCCCTCGAGGCTCCCCTGATCGACTTCTTCCGCCTATATAAGTCCACATACCCTAAAACCATCGAATATCAAGATAGATCGGGAGTTCCGCCGCCGAAAGCCTCTGTAGCCACCAAAAACCTCTCGGGACCCCGTTCCGGCACCCTACCGGAGGGGGAATCCATCACTGGTGGCCATCTTCATCATTCCGGCACTCTCCATGACGAGGAGGGAGCAGTTCACCCTCGGGGCTGAGGGTATGTACCTGTAGCTACGTGTTTGATCTCTCTCTCTCTCTCTCTCGTGTTCTCTCTATGGCACGATCTTGATGTATCGTGAGCTTTGCTATTATAGTTGGATCTTATGGTGTTTCTCCCCCTCTACTCTCTTGAAATGGATTGAGTTTTCCCTTTGAAGTTGCCTTATTGGATTGAGTCTTTAAGGATTTGAGAACACTTGATGTATGTCTTGCCGTGTTTATCTGTGGTGACAATGGGATATCGCGTGCCACTTGATGTATGTTTTGGTGATCAACTTGCGGGTTCCGCCCATGAACCTATGCATAGGGGTTGGCACACGTTTTCGTCTTGACTCTCCGGTAGAAACTTTGGGGCACTCTTTGAATTACTTTGTGTTGGTTGAATAGATGAATCTGAGATTGTGTGATGCATATCGTATAATCATGCCCACGGATACTTGAGGTGACAATGGAGTATCTAGGTGACATTAGGGTTTTTGTTGATTTCTAGTACGAACTCTTTAATAGATAGATCTGAAAGAATAACTTTGAGGTGGTTTGGTACCCTACCATAATCTCTTCGTTTGTTCTCCTCTATTAGTGGATTTGGAGTGACTCTTTGTTGCATGTCGAGGGACTGTTATATGATCTACCTATGTTATTATCGTTGAGAGAACTTGCACTAGTGAAAGTATGAACCCTAGGCCTTGTTTCCTACCATTGCAATACCGTTTACGATCACTTTTATCATTAGTTACCTTGATGTTTCTATATTTGCAGATTACAAAAACCTATATCTACCATCCATATTGCACTTGTATCACCATCTCTTCGCCGAACTAGTGCACCTATACAATTTACCATTGTATTGGGTGTGTTGGGGACACAAGAGACTCTTTGTTATTTGGTTGCAGGGTTGTTTGAGAGAGACCATCTTCATCCTACGCCTCCCACGGATTGATAAACCTTAGGTCATCCACTTGAGGGAAATTTGCTATTGTCCTACAAACCTGTGCACTTGCAGGCCCAACAACGTCTACAAGAAGAAGGTTGTGTAGTAGACATCCAGCTCTTTTCTGGCGCCGTTGTCCGGGAGGTGAGTTCTTGAAGGTATATCTTTAGATCTTGCTATCGAATCTTTTTGTTTCTTGTTTTATCACTAGTTTAGTTTACAAAAGAGAACTACAAAAAAATGGAGTTAAGTTTGTCTCATATGCTTCGTCTTTTTAATATCTTTCGTGAGAATGATGGAAAGGAAAATTGTGCTCAAGTGCTTGAAGAAGAATGCATTAAAATGTTTGGTACTAGATCTTTGTATGATGAGCATGATTGCAATGTTGTTAGTATGAATTCCTTGAATATCCATGATGCTAATGATATGCAAAGCCACAAGCTTGGGGAAGCTATGTTTGATGAAGACGATATTTTTAGCATCCCAAGTTTTGATATGCAAAGTTGTTATGATGATAGCATGCCTCTTACTATGATGATTATATTGATGAAAGTGGGTTTGGAAGAGTGTCAACTTTAGGAAGTAGTGATCCCACTATTTTGGAGAATATTGAATTTTATTGTGATGAATATGAAAGTGGATTTGGAAGAGTGTCAACTTTATTTAGTGATGATTCCACTATTTCGGAAGAGGTTCTAATTGATTATGAGAACAAAGTTGCTATCTATGATGATTATTGTGATGACTTGTACACTATTAGGAATAATGATCACCGTGAAACTTGTCATCATGATTTTAGTTTTCAATTTGATTATGCCTCACATGATAATTATTTTGTTGAGTTTGCTCCCACTACTATTCATGAAAAGAATTTTTCTTATGTGGAGAGTAGTAAATTTTATATGCTTGTAGATCATGAAAAGAATGCTTTAGGTGCTGGTTATATAGTTAAATTCATTCATGATGCTACTGAAAATTATTATGAGGGAGGAACATATGCTTGTAGGAATTGCAATAATGTCAAGTTTCCTCTCTATGTGCTTCAAGTTTTGAAACTATGCTTGTTTTACCTTCCTATGATAGTTTATTACTGTTCCCATAAGTTGTTTTCTCACAAAATCCCTATGCATAGGAAGTGGGTTAGACCTAAATGTGCTAGTCATATGCTTCATGATGCTCTCTTTATGTTTCAATTCTTACCTTTTGTGTGAGCATCATTGTCATCATCATGCCTAGCTAGAAAGGCATTAAAGAAAAGCGCTTGTTGGGAGACAACCCAATATTTATCCTTACTGTTTTTGTGTGTCCACATGATTATGCTACTGTAGTAATCATATTTTATAGCCTTTGTTTCAATAAAGTGCCAAGTAAGACCTTTAGGATAGCTTACGGTGATAATTGTGTTGATCCTGGTGAGAATCAGAAACTTTTTCACACAGTAATTTAGTTTTGTTAATTCACATAAACGTGCTTCTCATCTGATTATTTTTATCTGGATTGGTACACAAATTTCTTAGGACTTCCTAATTTGGTAGGATTTTTGGAGTTCTATAAGTATACATTTGATACAGATTACTAGAGACTGTTATGTTTTTGACAGATTCTGTTTTCTATGTGTTGTTTGCTTATTTTGATGAATCTATGAGTAGTATCGAAGGGTATGAACCGTAGATAAGTTGGAGTACAGTATATATTACACCAATATGAATTTATAATGAGTTCATTACAGTACGTAAGTGGTGGTTTTATTTTCTTATACTAACGGAGCTTACGAGTTTTCTGTTGAGTTTTGTGTTGTGGAGTTTTCAAGTTTTGGGTAAAGATTCGATGGACTATGGAATAAGGACTGGCAAGAGCCTAAGCTTGGGGGTTCCCAAGGCACCCCAAGGTAATATTCAAGGACAACCAAGAGCCTAAGCTTGGGGATGCCTCGGATGGCATCCCCTCTTTCGTCTTCGTTCATCGGTAACTTTACTTGGAGCTATATTTTTATTCAGCACATGATATGTGTTTTGCTTAGAGCGTCATTTTATTTTGTTAGTATTTGCTTTCTGTTATTTATATTTTTTTTGCTTCTTTATTTTCAATAAAAATATCAAGGATAGCCTTTACCATGCTTATTTTGCTAGTATACATGTTGCTGTTTGAAAACAGAAAGTTTACCTCTGTTGCAAAAATTCCCTAGAAAAGTCAGAGCATGGTATAATGTTGAAACTTTTTGCATAGTGAGCTCTGATAAATCTTATACAGCATAGTATTTTTCTCGTAATTTTTGGAGTTAGGGAAGTATGGTGAATCTTGTATTCTTTACAGACTATACTGTTTTGGCAGATTGCTGTTATGTTTGCATTGTTTGCATATGTTTGCTTGTTTAATGATTCTATTTGAGGATAGGAGTATTAAATATGCATAGGCATTTAGTATGAAATGTTGAATAATAATTTTATTGATTTGGTACAGTAGAAAATGATAAGGTTTTGCATTGGTTTATACTAACCTATCTCACGAGTTCTTGTTGAGTTTGGTGTGGATGAAGCTTTTGATAAAAAGAGAAACCATGATATGAGAGGAATTAAGAAGACACAAAAGTTCAAGCTTGGGTATGCCCAAGGCACCCCAAGATAATATTTCAAGAAGTCTCAAGCATCTAAGCTTGGGGATGCCCCGGTAGGCATCCCACCTTTCTTCTTCAACAACTATCGGTTAGTATCGGTTGAGCCTAAGTTTTTGCTTCTTCACATGAGTTTTTCTATCCTTGCAATGTCATTTTATTTTGTTTTGCTTGCTGTTTGATTAGAATACCAAGATATGAAATTCTTTAATGAGAGAGAGTCTTCACATAGTTACATAATTATTTAGCTACTCATCGATCTTCGCTTATATCTTTTTGGAGTAGTTTGTCATTTACTCGTGTGCTTCACTTATATCCTATGAGTAAATGGTTGAATGAGTTGATTGTCATAAATCTGAAATTATATATGTTTCATTTGCTTATCCCATGGGGAGTAATGACTTTACATCTAAGAAGTAGAGGTTGTAAATTTATTTAAGGTTAGCAAGCATTGTATGTTCATTTGAACAATTCATGAAAGAATATTGAAGGAAGGGAGATTTCACATATAAATACACTATCCTAGACATCTTTTATAATTGGGAGCACTCATTAAGTATGACATGCTAAAGAGTTGATGTTGGACAAGGAAGACAACGTAATGGGTTATGTTTTCGCACATCTCAGTTAAAGTATATTGTCATGGATCATTCAAACATGTTGAGCTTGCATTTCCCCCTCATGCTAGCCAAAATTCCTTGCACCAAGTAGAGATACTACTTGTGCTTCCAAATATCCTTAAACCCAGTTTTTGCCATGAGAGTCCACCATACCTACCTATGGATTGAGTAAGATCCTTCAAGTAAGTTGTCATCGGTGCAAGCAATAAAAATTTATCTCTAAATATGTATGATTTATTAGTGCGGAGAAAATAAGCTTTATACGATCTTGTTATGGAAGCAATAAAAGCGACAGACTGCATAATAAAGGTCCATATACAAGTGGCAATATAAAGTGACTTTCTTTTGCATTAAGATGTTGTGCATCCAACCCTAAAAGCGCATGACAACCTCTGCTTCCCTCTGCGAAGGGCCTATCTTTTACTTTATGTCTTTTACTTTATGCAAGAGTCAAGGTGATCTTCACCTTTCCCTTTTTCATTTTATCCTTTGGCAAGCACCTCGTGTTGGAAAGATCCTGATATATATATATATATATATATATATATATATATATATATATATATATATATATATATATATATATATATATATATATATATCCAATTGGATGTAAGTTAGCATGAACTATTATTGTTGACATCACCCAAAGGTGAATACGTTGGGAGGCAACACTATAAGCCCCTATCTTTCTCAGTGTCCGATTAAAACTCCATAACCATTAGTATTGCGTGAGTGTTAGCAATTGTAGAAGACTATAGGATAGTTGAGTATGTGAAGTTTGCTAAATCAAAGCTCTGACATAGACCCTTCCTGGAAATAAGATGAATTGCATTTGTTTGATGACTAAGAATGAAGTTTGCTAGTTTATGGTCTATGCTTTCAATATGTGAATTGCTTGTTACTTGTTCATGAGAAGTTTTTATGAGATGAACTACTGTTATGACATATAATCATGCTAGAAAAGGTTATTGAAATTATCATTGATCAAACTTGTGCACCTTCTAGCATTTACACTTCATAAATTCTTTCTTTATCATTTACCTACTCGAGGAGGAGCAGGAATTAAGCTTGGGGATGCTGATACGTCTCCAACGTATTTATAATTTATGAAGCATTCATGCTATTATCATATTGATTTTGAATGATTACGGGCTTTATTATACACTTCTATATTACTTTTGGGACTAACCTATTAACCGGAGGCCCAGCCCATATTGTTGTTTTATTGTCTATTTCAGTGTTTCGAAGAAAAGGAATATCAAACGGAGTGCAAATGGAATGAAACCTTCGGCAGCGTGATTTTTGGAACGAACGTGACCCAGGAAACTTGGAGTGCAAGCCAGGGGAGCATCAAGAAAGCCACGAGACAGGGGCGCGCCTACCCCCCTAGGCGTGCCCTCCACTCTCGTGGGCCCCTCAGTAGCCACCAAAAACCTCTCGGGAGCCCATTCCGGCACCCTGCCGGAGGGGGAATCCATCACCGGTGGCCATCTTCATCATTCCGGTGCTCTCCATGACGAGGAGGGAGTAGTTCACGCTCGGGGCTGAGGGTATGTACCAGTAGCTATGTGTTTGATCTCTCTCTCTCTCTCGTGTTCTCTCTATGGCACGATCTAGATGTATCGCGAGCTTTGCTATTATAGTTGGATCTTATGATGTTTCTCCCCCTCTACTCTCTTGTAATGGATTGAGTTTTCCATTTGAAGTTGTCTTATTGGATTGAGTCTTTAAGGATTTGAGAACACTTGATGTATGTCTTGCCGTGTTTATCTGTGGTGACAATGGGATATCACATGCCACTGTATGTATGTTTTGGTGATCAACTTGCGGGTTCCGCCCATGAACCTATGCATAGGGGTTGGCACACATTTTCGTCTTGACTCTCCGGTAGAAACTTTGGGGCACTCTTTGAAGTACTTTGTGTTGGTTGAATAGATGAATCTGAGTTTGTGTGATGCATGTAATATAATCATGCCCACGGATACTTGACGTGACAATGGAGTATCTAGGTGACATTAGGGTTTTGGTTGTTTTGTGTCTTAAGGTGTTATTCTAGTATGAACTCTTGAATATATTGATCCGAAAGAATAACTTTGAGGTGGTTTCGTACCCTACCATAATCTCTTTGTTTGTTCTCCGCGATTAGTGGCTTTGGAGTGACTCTTTGTTGCATGCTGAGGGACTGTTATATGATCTATCTATGTTATTATTGTTGAGAGAACTTGCACTAGTGAAAGTATGAACCCTAGGCCTTGCTTCCTACCATTGCAATACCATTTATGCTCACTTTTATCATTAGTTACCTTGCTGTTTTTATATTTTCAGATTACAAAAACCTATATCTACCATCCATATTCCACTTGTATCACCATCTCTTTGCCGAACTAGTGCACCTATACAATTTACCATTGTATTGGCTGTGTTGGGGACACAAGAGACTCCTTGTTATTTGGTTGCAGGGTTGTTTGAGAGAGACCATCTTCATCCTACGCCTCCCACGGATTGATAAACCTTAGGTCATCCACTTGAGGGAAATTTGCTACTGTCCTACAAACATGTGCACTTGCAGGCCCAACAAAGTCTACAAGAAGAAGGTTGTGTAGTAGACATCAGCGACCCACTCATCATCTAAGTTTTTGAACATGCGTCTGAGGCGAGAAAGGCATCCTTTCACCGTCGCGGACGAACGGGTTTAGATGACGTGGAACTCATCACCGCTGATGGTTCTAACGTTGTACTCACCGCCGATCATGGAGATTTGGGATGCCATGGATTTGGGAGGAGGGTTAGGATTAGTGGAACTATCGTAATGTGAAAGGATGGGACGACTAGGAGCAAACCGCCGTAGTATTAAAGGACGTGCGGGGACGAGTAGGAGCGAACTGCCAGCGTGCGAACGGCAGGGTAGTGGCTTTCCATTCTCTCATGATACGGGCTTCCGAGAGCCCTTGGATCTGAGATCGAATGGTTGCATGGTATTCTAGACCTATGGGTGAATATCCTATCCTGGAGGGTTATTGTGCAAATTTTCAGCAACTTAGCATGCGACCGTTTGATCTCAGATACAAGGGCTGCCAGCAGCCCGTATCATGGTCACCTACCACGACCGTCGCGTCGCACGCGCGGTCACGCCCTTGGAGATTTAACACGGTGCGTTAGGCTATCTGATGTTGGCATGTCATACATAGTCATCACTTAGTCACTCATACTACAACATGGTTAGCTATAAGGTTGGCTATAAGTGTATTTTTTTTTACTTCTCTCTATCTCTTTCTCTGTACTCCCTCCGTCCCATAATATAAGAATGTTTTTGACACTAGTGTAGTGCTAAAAACGTTCTTATATTATGGGACACAGGGAGTACTAGTATTTATTGCATTTGCCAAGGAGTGACCTCTTCCAATGAAATGGTGTGCTTATTAGTTTTTTGTTGCTAAGTTTTATTCATTTAATTAGCTATAGACTCAAAATTGTCTTTTCACCTAGGTACACGCGCTTAGCACCGTTTTTTCCTTGGGTCACCAAACTAGTCTTTCTCTTCTTGATTAACTTGCCACATCAGACTTTATGCCTATGTGGCAAGCTTAGCACCTGTAAGAGAAAGTAAGGACAATAATGCGCTTTACATGGCATTTTTGCATATGTGGAGGAAAGAGAGGCAAGGAAAAATTGGAGAAGTGGGCTCTCATGCAAGAGCTAGCCTCTACTACATGGTGGGGCATTGGGAGAGGCACCTATATGGAGGTGGTCAGGAATCAGGAGACTCACGCCGGTCGTAGCGCCGCAGTTAAAATGATAATGGCAAGTCAAATCATGGGGCCCCACCTGTCCAGCAGTAACTCGCTGTCAAATCACACAACCCTACATTTGCAGCAGCCTACTCCCTCGTCTTCTCGCGTCTCTGTCAAACCGACTAGGAGGAACTGCCCCGCCTACCGCGTAGAAAAAGCCCACGCAGTATACTCCCTCCGTCTAGGTGACCAAGGTGGAGAGTTAAACGAGAGAACTTAATGTTTAGTATTTGCTAAGGCTGGTTGTAATGGTACTAGCCTTAGCAATTTTGGTGAGGTGTCATAGAATTAAATGAAGAAAGAGAGAGAGTTGAGTACTATGTGTCATACATGGCAATAAATAAAGTACTACATGATACTAACATATGATACATGGCGCAGGAGTACTAAGTATTGTTAATACAGTTTTGCTAGAACTCATCTAGATGAGATATAATTTGGTCTCATTCATCTTTTATAGCCATTGGATATGATGCTATAAGATGCGTGTGTGCTGACGTGGGTTGTATTTGTTCTTGTTTTCAAAGTGAATGAGACCAAATTATATCTCATCTAGATGAGTTCTAGGTACTCCCTTATTAATATCATTGCGTGCAACAAACTGACCACTGCATGTCATGTTTGATAGTCTCAAGTTATTAAAAGCATACAAGCCCCACATCTCTTATTGGTTGATTCCTCTATTTATGTCAAAAAATAAGAAACAACATGAGAGTTAATGCACCACGCCTATGTGTTTACTATTTGGTTTTCGTAAGATGACTTAATACTCACCTAGACGGAGGGAGTATTCGATTTGACAGCGGGCGGCGCAGTTCCCAATACGGCTTTAATGCAGACGAGGGAGGGAGTAGCGGTTCTCAAAATGTTGAACGACCAATGCATCCTCCTTCAACTAATGCATGAGGGAAGTAATGGGAGGATGTCCGAGAAAAGAGGTTGCACGATGTGAATGCAATGCAGTTTGCCCTCATTGCCCTCATATAAAGGCGCCCCTCCATTCCAATGCATCTACCACATCTTACGAACCTAAGCATTTGCCTAAGCACCTACACTAAGCGCAAAAGAGCTCACTCCAGACCCATGGCGGCGATACGCGTGAGCCGCCAACGGCTATGCCAGATGGTCCACGACGCCGGCCTGCGGCATGGTGCCGAGGATCGTCTCCGGACGATGTTAGAGACCGGCTGGTGGATGGCAGCCGTCGATGCCAACTACGACTCTCAGTTGGACCAGATGATCGTTGCCACCAACAACAAGTTCACCGTCCTCAAGAAGCTCGCGGACGACATCGCTGTACTCCTCCATCCCGCGAGCCCGGGCTCCTCATTGCCTGCCACCCTAATCGGCCTCCATGGCCGGAACCTCTTTCAAGCACTTGTGGCCCTGCGATTGCCCGCCGATGCCACGAAGAATGTCCACTTGGAGGTCGCGCTCTCCGCGAGGCGCCTCGCCCTGCAAGAATTCGTCAACCTACACATCCACGTGTATGAGCAAATCGTGTACATAGGTATCTACAAGGCCAGTGAGGACACTACGATGTTGGCCTTCCTCAACCGGCTGGAAGCCTTGGATGCCTTTGCTGAGAAGCACCTCGACCTCGCCACAAAAGCCGCCGCTCCTTAGCCGCCGGTCGGTGCCCGGCGCACTAAGTTGAGGAGGAGGAGGTCGTATGTTCATGGATCCATCTTTCTTCTTGCCTTCTGTAACCACCACTGCGATCGCATCATCATGGCCTTAATTCTTATTGTGCTATTGCATTCTCGTTCAGTTAATACCGACATGTACGATCCCTTCGCTTAATTATATGCATCACTGTAACTAGTACTCCATCCATCAATTTATAAGTTATTCTTGCCTTTTTCCATCAACTTCGTGCAACGCGCGGGCATCTTGCTAGAAACACTAGAATATGTCTATATAATCCGTATGTGATAGTCCATTTGAAATCTCTAAACAGACAGATATTTAGGTAGGGAGGGAGTAATATATTAGGAGTATATCAAAACAAGAGTGATTTCTTTCAAGTTTGTGAACAAATACTACTATTCTACTACTTTGGATCTGTCGCAACGCACGGGCACATTGCTAGTAAAAGGAAAAGGCCTGCGCATTCGCGTCGCACCCCCACACGCCCGGGAATCGGGAGTACTCCACGGCCCGTCCGGCACGACACATAGCTTAGGGAAGGCGTGTTGCCTGGCATTTTCACTTCCATGTGGGACCGCCGTTGAGCAAACCGACACCCCGCCCGCCGCCGTGTTGGAAAACAGAAACAAGGGGAAGATCTAGCTGTAGCACGGAAGCCAAGAAATTTGGTGTCAGATGGGGCTCGTTGATAGAGTAGGAGCATTCCGTACTAGTACTACTCCTACTAGTACCAAGTTTGTACTCCTAATACTATATTACTAATACTACCACTATACAACTAGTAGGTACGTGCACGACACAACATCATAGGAACAAAAAACGGGAAGATCTTTTTTTGGGTGATTTATCTTTTTTTCAATCAACGTAGTATGAATATGACGTGGGGGGAACCCATGAAGCTTATGTGGCTTGGTTGCATGGCTATGAAAGGTTAGAGAAAAATAAATAGATAATGTGTTTAGAGTGCACTCCACTAAATAGATATACTTTGGATCGTTTGCAACGGACCGGCACATCTATATCTATACCCCCTATATAGTGTGTGAAAATGTTTGAAAGTTGGTCGTTGGATGAAGCCAATCCAACGGTACAAAGATGGCAAATCCGAGCACTATTGGCCATTGGATATCATCCACCATATTCTGCCACATGTATAATCTAGAAGACTCCATGGTTGAACTTAATTCATGACTAACTTTGCCACAACTAAGATTAGGCAAAGTTATTAGTTCTTCAAAATGAGAGCCACAAGTTGGCAAGCCTAAGGGAATCTTGCCACATTTTTTGTGGGTATGTCATGTGGGGCCTTAGTGTGGCTTGCCTAAGATGTGGCTTGAACCAAACACTCACCTAAGTTAATCAAACTTGCCTAACCATACATTCCACGAGATTTTGCCACATGTAGAATCTAGAAAACTCCACATGTAGAAGCATAATGCACAAACCACCAGAATCTCATCCGTGCAATGCACATGTACCTTACTAGTACTAGTTGGTAGTAGTAAGAAACAAATTCTAGTTTTGGCATGAGCTCGTACTGCGGGAGCACCACAAGGTCTGCCGAAAGGAGTTACATTTCCCTCTCGGGGCCCACAGGACCGAACTTCAGTGGCTTAGTGCCCGGCCTATGAGTCAATGCCACGCGGACCTTAAATGTGGCTGGCCCACATGTCATTCTCATGGTGGTGGCGTGGTTCGTGACTCACTCGTTCGAGATGAACCGGCCGGTGGTGGCGTGGCTGAGGCGAGGGTGCCACAGCTGGGCATCGGGGTGTTACGAGGCGTAGATGGCCACACCGGCGGGTACTACCTGTAGTACAGAAGTACTCCAGCTGAGGATTGATGCCCAGGACGAAATGTGTCACAGCCGCTGGATGAAAATTAGATGGTGCGGGAGTACGGATCGGAGCACAGCAGCGGAGCAGGCAAACCGCATCCAATCAGGTGTGTCTGTGGTAGAAAGTTGATGGTCGCCGTAGTTCAGCTGGCCCGCATGTAATGCACACAAAGGCAGAGGAGCGGTGGGGCCAAGAGGGATGAGGGGCACGTCGGGGGGATGAGGATCCCCTGACGCGAACAATCCTACCATTCTGTCACTGACATGTGGGACCCATAAGTGTGGGTCCCACCTGTCAGCGAAGGAAAGGCTGGGCAAGGTAGTGATAGCCACGTCAGAGGATCAATGTCCACGTCGGGGGACGTCGTGCCGTGGGTTGGAGCGGCGTCGTGGGAATCGCGTGTGGGTGTGGCAGTGGTAGAAACAAGAAACATGATGATCGCCGTGGTTCAACTTCCATGGACAAGCTGTCATGTTTTCTGACACATGTATATCAAAACTAGAGTGTTTATATTTCAAGCACGTGAAAAAGTACTATTCTACTACTTTGGATCCATTGCAACGCACGGGCCAGCACATTGGTAGTAGTAGTGTCCATCTCTATCTCTAGAGGCCTTCCCTCGTTCATCCTTTTCTCTCACAAGATAAACTACTCATACAAATGCATCTTGATGTTCCGTGGAACACACGAGGATGTTTCCTTGGGCATCTCTCCAGCGCGGCGTGGCCGTAGTTGCAAGTTGGCGCCCCTTGAGATGCCGACGTTGAGGGGCACTGGGATTTCCTCCGGTGAGCAGGTAAGATGAGTTTGATCACGTAGTAAATGCATTCTAAAGACTACTTCCGTGTCCATTTCCTAATTGCCTCCCTGCCCACTGTTTCATAGGTTAGGCTCGGTGCAAGTGGATATTGTCTTGCATATGTACGGGGGGGGGGGGGGTACCAATATCAATTTGCACAACGTTTACAATGGTGACACTGTTCCCGTAGAACCTTTGTCCAACATTGGGATCAGCCATGCAACGGGCCACCGCATGAATTGGTACGATGGAACCACGGTGAGATTGAATAAGATAGCACGAACCTTGCACATGGCGGTCAAAGGCGGACCATGCTGTCTGCGGCCGATTTGTTGTCGTATGAGTACAAAGATGCTGTTCTCCTTTCTAACCGCATCTTCGCGGTGACAAACCAGGGGACTTATTTTGTATGGGACACATCCTACAATACTCCCTCTCTCCCAGTTTATTTGTTTTGAATCTTTTCGTTTTATAAGTTTCAAATTCAAATTTAGAGCTCCCCATCACATGTTGAGATTACAATGTCCATTAAATTGTTGTGTGCATGTATAGTAAAGAAACAAATCTCGAGTTTGGCACGAGTTCGTGCAGCGGTAGCACCACAAGCCCCGGTGCAGGAGTTACATTTCCCTCTCAGGGCCGTCGGGACTGAGCTTCAGCGCCTTACTACACCTACCTTTGAGTCAATAACATGTAGACCCGATAGGTGACTGGTCCACATGTAATGCTCCTGAAGGCAGAGGGGCAATGGGGCCAAGAGGGGTGAGCCGCAGGTCGGGGGGCGTGTGGTGTCATGGGTTCGAGCGGCGTCGTGGGAATCGCGTGTGGCTGTGGTAGAAACTTGATGCTCGCCGCATTTTAGGTGGCCCACATGTCATGCACACAAAGGCGAAGGGGCGGTGCAGCCGAGAGGGGTGAGGCGCACGTCGGGGGACGTGGTGCCGTGGGTTGGAGAGGCGTCGTGGGAATCGCGAGATGAAACGTGATGGTCGCCGTAGTTGAACTTCCATGGACAAGCTGTCATGTCTACGGACACATGCACTGCATACCGATCACTGGAAGGAGTAGCACAGAAAGCTATATATGCAGATAAATAGTTCCTTATAGTCAAGCGGACCCATGCTACTACTCTATTCCAAAGACATGCACACCATCGAAATAGTCCATCTATATCAATATACACCGAGAGGGAATAATTTTTTTTACAAGAGAGGAAATAGTTCATCCATCCATAACGCCCTCTTGCTGGTGCAGACTTTTCTTCTTCTTCTTCTTCTTCTTCTTCTTCTTCTTCTTCTTCTTCTTCTTCTTCTTCTTCTTCTTCTTCTTCTTCTTCTTCTTCTTATTCTTCTTCTTATTATTATTATTTTCTGTGGGAGACGGCTTCACAACAAGCTCTTTGGACTTTGCAGCTATCTCAAAACTCACACGGGCATCGAGGGCAACATATTTTATCCGCTCGTATGGCAAGGGATAATTCTTCCATCCAGACGACCTTAATGCCACCGTCTTATCACCCTTCTGAAGATTTGTACCGAGCACAAAATTTGCTACATCGAATAGGGATGGTGTCTGTTTATCACAATCTTCTGCAGGAATTTTGATTCTGGTTTGTAGGTCAGCGATGCTTTTCAAATCAAGGTTGTACGGCTCCAGGTTCAGTTTGTCCCCTTCGATGGCTGCTCCACAGAAGTATACGTCCTCCCGAGACAAGAAATCGTGAAGCTCACCTGGTATGGAGGGCGAGTGTATGATGTGGTACACCAAAACATCATCTTCGAGGCACAGCTGAAGGACGGCGGCGTGTTGGATCTTCCCAGGGGCACGCTCCATGTACTCTGCGTCGAGACCGATGACCCTCGTCTCTACCTTTACAAGGGAGTTGAATACATTGTTGATCCACTGCCGAACAACCCTTGGGTGGACGGTGACGGTGGCAACTATGCTCATCGAGCCTTCGACGAGGACATGTTGGACGCTAAAAACCTGCATCTCGATCTCTTTCACCATTTGGAACCACTAGAACAGAGGGCTATGGTTTGGAGAATTAGGATTAGATGGCTAGTCTAACTGAAGTAGTAGATGATTATTTAAAGAGGTTAAAACAATGTGAACGCAGTGGGGTTTGAATGCAAATGAAGACGAAGGGGAGGTGAAGAAGCCGAGGAAAATCGGTTCCCGATGGAGAAGTAAATGGGAGAAGTGTCGTGTAGGAAGTTGATTAGACGGCTAGGTAGACTAAACGAAAAGGCTATGTGGGTAGACGGATGAGTTGTACCTGTTCGTGTACGTGCCCATCCTTCCTAATAGGTGGGACCTATGCGAACAGATAAAAAAAGTGTCGTAGCTGGTTCAGATGGATATTGGCGCGTGAGTGGGAGACACAACATTGGTTAAGGAATACTCCCTCCGTTTAGGTGAGTAAGTCACCTTATGAAAATAAGGTTTTCCCAAAACCTTTAGGCGTGGAGCATTAACTTCCTGCTCGATCCCCTCCCAGCCTCGTTAGCCAGCATTCTCTTCCTCTACTGCCGCATTCTACCTTTCCATTTTCCTCTTATCAAGTGTGGAACGATCTGCATGCCGTCCTTGATGCACCAGAACGACCACTACATGCATCACGGCAGGGCGTTGATTGGGCATGCACGAGAATTTGGTTTTGCTCGCAATATGGATGATACCTGAACGATGAAGTGAACAGGCATGCTAGCACGGGAGACCTATTTCCGCTATACAATACTGGAGTACTCATGTTCCTACTAATAGTAGTAGTAGTACAACTGTGGTGCACTTGATGGTCAAAATACTATTCATCCGGTCCTCACAGTGAAGTGACAACACCCTGCGCCTGACACTAGTCCAGGCGGCGTGTTCGGGTTACCAAAGTCAGCCTCACCCTGTGCACTGGGCAGTCTGTCACCACCGCTGTACAGCACATTGGCGCCTCGCCTTGTCTCCCTCTCCCCTCCCATAGCACCACTCCATCTCCATCTCCTTCTCCGTCTCCGTCTCCGTCTCACTGTGCCCCCGTGTACCGTCGCCTCACTCGCCTCCCGCAGTACCACTATTCCCTCGCTAGCCGCTCCAGCACCGACAGCCTTCTCCCCCTTAAAACAAGCCCCCAAAAAAACCCCACCTTCCAAACTCCACCATGGTTGAACGTGAACCGCACCGCATCCATATGAGCCGCGATTGGAGCAATCTCCCCAGTGACATCCTCGACATCTGTTGTTCATGTATGGGTATGTTGAGCGCCCTACGGCTGGCTGCATGCTCGAGGGACATGCACACGGCCATCGTCGAAGTGAGGCCTAAGCTTTTCAAGACACTCTGCTTGCTGCTATCTGGTCTTGCGAGATTGGCTCACCATGATACGGAGGCGTACATGATGCCCCTCGACTTCAATCCGATCTCCATTAGTCGAAACTTCTTTGCAGGTATATACTGGGTCGCCGTACATCATTTCCCTCGACATCAATCCGATCACCATCGCCCGAAACTTCTTGGCAGGTATATACTGGGTCGGCATGAACTCCCACTGGATGGCTGCCTTCAAAGAAGACGGTAAAAAGTTGGTGCTCATGAACTTCCAGACCTCCCATGAGATTATCCTTCCTCCGTTGGATCATATAGAGTATTACCATCACGGTCCAAGTCATCTAGATTACCACGTCACTTGGACGGACCTTGTTTTGCAGAAGATTGTAATCTGCCAAGTGCCCACATGACATGCGAATTACGCAGACTTCAAGCTAATTGCCTTGTTCGACTGTGGACTCGCCTACCTTTACGCCGGTGCCTTCTTTAGCTGGAGACAACTCAGCTCGCAGTGGATCATCGTCAAATCTGATACACACTTATGTGATGCTATTGAACACAATGGCATCATCTACGCGATGGCACCACGTATTGCTGGGACAGCGCGTGTAAGTTGTTTCTGTCTCATGTTAATGATGACGCCATGACACTGTTTGAACTTTTTGTGATGATTGGCATATCCCCGTTTGAGCAGAATTTGAGTAGAACTATGGCCAGGTATTAGAGACACCGTAAATCAGCTATATTTGGAATGAGTTAATTCATGCGATTGTGACCATGTCATTACAACCAATTTGTACCCTGAATAATCAAACGGTTAGGAATATATGGATATTATCCTTATTTTGCAGTAATCTATATACTACTACTAAATATGAGTGTGTATCAATGGCCATGTTAGTTTCCTCATTTTCATGATGTAGAAACATGCACCACACTGTCAGTTTCATATAACCATACATTAGGGAAGTAAATGTCCATATGGAGAACTCTATATTTGGAAGTAGTGAAATCCTACAATGCTTACCATGTGTACATACCTATATTCGCCCTTCAGCAATCAATGGCTAGAATAGTATCCTCACAAAAATTTTGCCCACAGAACACGAGTATATAACAATGCCTGGTCTGTTAGTTACCTTGAAGAAATTTTTTGTGAGGATAGAACATGATTACATAACATGCATGACATGGTAGTTGCCTGTGAAGAATCGATTGCGAGATAACATGAGTATAACCATGCATGGCACTTCTATATTTTCGAACCCAGTATACATTTCCCTGTATTTTCCTCCCAATTCCAATAGGGACATATCAATGTTGTTTCTTGCATTACCCTACTCATACTCTGAACATGATGATCTTATATTAACAATGTCTGTCCTTTTTGATATGATGCAGTGTCCCTACAGTTACTGCCCTTTGTAATCACACCACCTTTGCCAAAAATAGGGAAGCACAACTGGTTCCTTGCTCGATCAGACGACGGCAAAAGACTGATGATCATTCGGACACATGAGCCGGAAAAGTTATATTGCAAAACCCCCACTGTATACAAGCACCATGTAATACGTGAGTATCCGGACAGTGGCTGTTACGTCTATGAGCAGGATACCGGCTTGTTGGGGCCTTTAGGATTTTTTAGTTGGATGCGGGTAAACAACCTTGGTTCACACTTTCTCGGACTCAATTATCCGATTAACCAGGAGATCACCATTGGCAAGGACCTTGATGGTAGAGAGGCTCTGTTTGCTATGGAAAACTGTGTCTACACAGCGAGCCCTAGGAGTTCGGGAGCAAACTCCCCTGATTGTCAACGATACAACCTGCAGCCAAAAGAAGGTGAGAATGACAAAGGCATCCGGATTAACTTTGATCCTTGGATGTCTCAATTATGACAGGCAGTGATGTGGTTCAAGCCTTCAAGTTGATAGGTAATTAGGCTGTTGCATCGAAAGGGTGGAGTACTCGTGTCTCCAGAGCACTGGTCGCTGAAGCGGGGCTGCAAATTATGATGGTGTTAGATCATCTCTTTGAATGACTTTGTTGTCTTTGCTGCTGGTTCTGGATGGGTAGTTATTCCTTTTGTTATGCATATTCCTTGTCATTTGGTCATCCTTGTCTATGTCACTCTTACTATGTAATAGTTGCTTCTGTTTAGAATGTCATTCTCGTCTGGATCACGAGAGTCTGAGCCCTGTAGATGGGTGCGTTTTGGTGGTGTAGCAAGACTTCTTATGAACTATCATGTCTTGTTGTTTATGTTAGTAGTAGTCACTAGTCAGTGTTTGAATGTTGTATATATTGTTGTTTCAAATTGTTTATTGTCTTGAACTACTGGTGGGCTAAATGAGGGCATCACCATTCTCCAGTGTTCAGAGTATATCTCCTTTTTCAAGTTATATAATTTGAGCTTAGTGTCCTTTTGACGATGTACACTTGTTTGGGCCAGTGAGGTGTCATTGAATATGGGCCGAGTAGTAACGCAATGCCAAACAGGTCAAGTATGACTTTCAGGCCGGGCTCTCAAAAGATCCTAAAAAAAGGCTGGGCTCTCCAAAAAAGAAAGAATAAGTACTCTTAGGCCGACATGTGGGCGCCACCGGTGTTTTCGTGCGCTTGCGCGCCGAGAGCATATTGGCGTGTGCTCGAAATTCAAGCTACCTTTTCATCCCCAGTCTCCCGCCCCTCCCCCACATCTGGAATCTTGATTCCTACTCCAGTTCTCCCAAATCCCCCTCCTGTACTCCCTGTACTCAAGCGCACTATCATGCCGCTGGTCAACGCGGATCTCCGAGCCGGAGATCCTGAGGTCCGTCCTGCCTTCGGTCGCTGCATGCTGTCGCTCAACAGTGGCATGGCGGCGCTTGACGAGCAGTTTGCTGGCAAAGTGCTGATGGTAACCATCAACGGCGACTGGCCTCCCGTCTCGCCGGACGACCTTGTCAAAACCCTGGGCATTGCGCACGGCATCCAAATAAGTGACTTTCTCGTCGAAGTCTGTCCGCCACCGGCTGATTTCTTCGTCAGGTTCCGGACAACTTTCGACTACAGTCGTCTGTTTGAATCTTCCCGACATTTGTTCTGCGATGGCGCGCTGGTGAGCTTTGATCGGTGGCACCCAGGATGGGGCTCGGTGCCCTCTGAGCTTGAGTTTTTAACAAAGCTTACGTTCCACGTTATGCCTCGACGTGCTTGGAACAACGAGTCCATGAACGAGCTTATCAACGACCTTGGAGGTGAGCTCGTAAGTATGTTTGTTCCTCCAGACAGCTGGGCTCTCACGATTATGGCATAGATAAAGAAGCCGTCCACCATACCGAAGGTGATTGGTGTTGAGATACCGGGGCAGGAACCGGGGTTGTACTATTCGTCGCCACCAAGGCCGCCGCGGACCATGTTAGGGATGTACCTGTATCGAGTGTTCGTGCATGTCGAAGAAGTGGTCAATCCATCAATCGAAGTCCTGCCGCCGCCGCTGGTGCCAGGGTCCGTCGACGACGTCCATTATAGGAGTCAACGCCAGACTTTCCCCGTGTTGCTCGGAACGATGGATGGCACAAGGCCTACTCCATCGCGCGGCGGAGGCCACTGCTTCTTTTGGAGAAGAGGCAGAGCTGGCTGCCTTGTGCTCTAATTTGAGGTAACAACTGAATCTTGTCAGATACTAGTTAAATCCGAGCTATGGGTGTGAAGCACTGATATGCCAGTACATTTGATTGTGACCTGTTCTAATTTTATGCCAGTACATTTTTAGAAAGGGTTGTACATCAACTTAATGTGCTAGCAGAACTTATTGTGTTGTCTGTCTGTTTTCTTTGCATAGCATTCAAGATATTTCCCCATCATTGATAAAGACGATGAACCGTTATGTACGACTTCGTTGGTTTCAACATAGCCCTACCCGTAGTGGTCCACTGCTTCCATCCTGATTGTGCCGCCTGCGTGAAATTTTTGTATGCAAGTTCAGTGTGCTATGATGTTCTATATGATTGTGTCAACTATATAAGTTTTTACTGAGCATCGGCAATGCATATGGCTGAAAGATGTATTTACGAGCATCGACCGATGGGTCTCTCTCTCTCTCTCTCTCTATCACACACACACACACACACACACATGCACACACGCACAAGTGGGACCCGTTGAATTATTTATTTGCTCATGACAGCTTTTAATTAGGTTCCACTGTAATATAACTTTTTTCTTAAGTTATTAATTGAGCTCAGTGACTTCAAAAAGTTGTACAGAAACCTTGTTTGGGCCCTTGCAACGTCGCTGAATGTGGGCTGAGTAGCCATGTTAGGTTGTACTGTACTACACAGGCCTTTTTTTCAACATCAGCAATGCAACTGGGCCGACAGTTGTACACAATATTCGGGTCAACTTGTTATTCTCCGCCCCGCTGGGCTGCAAAATTTCCTAGGAGGTATGTATTAGGCTTAACAAGAAAATGGACTTTAAGAAATAACAAATGGGATGTAATTATTATAACTGGGCACTAACTATTCACCAAACGCGTAATTAGTTTAAAAATATATTATTTTTGGAATTTGAAAATTTTAATTTCATTACTTGTTGCGCGTGCAATACTTTGTTGGATTTTAACGTAGTACAACTTTTTTTTGAAATTATATTTAACCTGACTAGAAATTTGGAATAAAAATATTTCGGATCCCATCAAAATGTGGGAAATTTTTTTTAATTCAGTTTTGAGCGGTTGTTTGAAATTATTAATCGTTCTCCTAACTAGAAGTTGGGCTGTACTTTTAACAAACTGTAAATGGGCTGTAATAAATTCCATTACAATTAAAAAATGGGCTGTACATTCTTACAAATCGCAAAAGGGCTATATGTTCTCTGCCAAATCCGAGCTGTGGGCCTACTAAGTTGACGCGTACCATGGGCTTTGTCAACTTAGTCAATATAAACGATTCTAGCTGTAGTGCTCGTACGATGTCCATCCAACGGCCGTAGTGCTTCTTCAACCTCTGGTCTTCTTGCTCCAACCCCCCAAAGCAGCGTCGGTCGTGCCGCGTGCTCCTGCCTCCCGTGGCCGGCTGTGATGCCGCGGAGGCCTCACCGCCCTGTACTACTCCCACCGCTGGCCAGGCCATCCCCTGTTATTCTGCGGTGACGACAGCCTCACACCGCAGCCAAACCAGTGAACCCTCGTACTCCTCTCCGTGCGGGCTTCCACTGCTGCGTCGTCTCTTCCTAGGCCTCACCATCGTCCACCGTCCTGGTGCTCTCGGCGCGGCGTGGTCAACGTGGTCAACGACCGACTTCCATCGGAAGAGTACTGTACGTGGAGAGGCTGACAGCTAGGTCCAGGCGGCCGCAAGGAAGTGCCTCCTTATTACGCGCAAAATAATTATTCATCCACCTGACAGCAGGGACCCATTGGACAGGCCACCTTATTTCACGGAAAAAATGTTTCCCCCTTGACTGCTGGGACCCACCGGACGGGCCACCGTATTTCGCAAAAAAAACGTTCCCCCCAGTGTCAGCTCGGACCCACCGGAAGTGCCTCCTTATTACGCACAAAAAAAATGAATACTCCCCCTGCTAGCAGGGACCCACCATGGTGGGAGGCTGACTTGTGGGTCTACTAAGTTGACTGGGACGGGGGCCTTTGTCAACTTTAGTCAATATGAACGATTCAAGCTCCAGTGACCGTACGATGTCCATCCAATGGTCGTAGTGCTTATTCAACCTCTGGTCTTTTTGCTCCAGCCGCACAAAGCAGCGCCGGTCGTGCCGCATGCTCCTACCTCCCGTGGCCGGTTGTGCTACCGCGGAGGCCTCACCGCCCCCTACTCTTCCCACCGCTGGCCAGGCCCTGCGGCGACGGCAGCCTCACACCACAGCCGAACTAGTGAACCCACGTACTCCTCTCCGCGCGGGCTTCCACTACCGCATCTTCGGCTCCGCGTCGTCCCCTTCCTAGGCCTCGCCGTCATCCACCGCCGTGGTGCTCTCGGCGTGGCGTGGTCAACATGGTCAAGAAACGACTTCCATCGGACGTCGACTCTCCGTGGAGAGGCTGACAGCTGGGTCCACGGCCGCAGCAAGGAAGTGCCTCCTGATTATCCGGGAAATAATGATTCCTCCACCTGATAGCACGGACCCACCGGACAGGCCACCGTATTTCGTGAAAAAAATGTTCCCCCCTGACTGCTGAGACCCACCAGCTACATCTTCGGACGCAAGAAAGTGCGTCCAGGCAAAAAAAAATGATTCGCCCCCCTGACTGCTGGGACCCACCAGCTACATCTTCGCACGCAAGGAAGTGCCCAACAGCCGGGACCCACTTGGTCGAAGCGTATGTAGCGTTGTCATTCTGGTCGCGAACGTTTACGTACATATATACTAGTCGATGTAGAGGCGCGCACGTGTCGTAGTAGAGGCGCACACGTGTCGTAGTAGAGGCGCCCACGTGTCGTAGTAGAGGCGCGTACGTGTCGTAGTAGAGGCGCGTACGTGTCGTCGTAGAGGCGCGCACGTAGCATGTACACGTACATACAATGGTCAGTGTGCAAGAAAGAAAAAACGGCCACGTATGTGTACATACGGGCGGGGTCTCGAACGCCTACTCGCGCATACGTATGGCCAGGGCTCGTGTACATGGCTGGGTCAGAACGGAGAAACAACATCGTCGTCGTGTTCATGGGGAGCCAACCGGCTGGGTCGGAACGGAATGCGTCGTCGTGTTCATCGGGAGGGCTTGGACGGAACAGGCAATAGAAACAAGACCTGGTGTACCGCAGAATGGAGGAAATGGCCTTGTGTTCGACCGGCCACATTCGAAACCGGATCCTGTTCATCGGAAGGGGTCTGGCGTATCGCAAAATGGAGGAAACGGACCTCCTACGGTCGAAACGGGGGGTCCTATTGATCGGGAGGGGTGTGGCATACCGCAAAACTGACGAAACGGACTTGTGTTGGAGCGCTACGGTCGAAACGGTGGTCTTGTTTATTGGGAGGGGTGTGGCGTACCGCAAAACGGACGAAACGGAGTTGTGTTGGAGCGCTACGGTCGAAACGGGGGTCCTGTTCATCAGGAGGGGTGTGGCGTACCAGAAAACGGGACTCCACGGGATATTGTTCATCTCCACCGTCGACCTCCTCCAGCCTCTATGGGCTACAGTCGACCTCCTCCAGCCTCCACGGACTCCTGTTCATCCAGCCTCCACCGCGCGCTACTCCACCGGCTACTGTTCAACCACCCCTCCACGGGCACCCCTCCACCGCCTACTGTTTATCCAGCCCTCCACGGGGTCGTCCTATTCATCCAGCCCTCCATGGTGTCATGTTCATCCAACCCCAATTGGCTCGATCGATCAGGGTCCTGTTCATCCAGAGGCAACGCCACCGCTCACTGTTCAACCAAACCCCCAACCCCCCGCAATGCTCACTGTTCATCCCAGAGGCAGCATCGATCGGCTTCAGTTAGCAGCAGTAGCGAAGGAATCGCTCGATCGGGTTCAGTTAACAGCCATCGATCAATCGCTTGGGTTCAGTAACGCGTAGCATGCAGTGCAATCGCTCGGGTTCAGTTAGAGCCAATGCCTCGCTCGGGTTCAGTTAGAGCCAATGCCTCGCACACACGCGCGTACGTGTACGAGAGAAACACGCATCGCTCAGCCCTCGACCACCCACCGTAACCGGGAACTCCCCGAAATTTTCCTCGCCCTCGCTTCTACCATGGTTTTTTCCGTCATGGACGGCCCAAAGAATGTCATGCAACTGCGTCTCCGGCCCACCCAGGATGAAAAGCCCATTTTCTGTCATGATTTTTCGTCATAGAAGTAGGAGCCCACAACATCTATGATGATACCAGGTTTTGTCACAATTATCATATGTATGACAAAAAAAAAATTTGTTCGGCCCAAAATGTCACGGATGTGTCTTTTTTTGTAGTGATATCTACACCCCGAATCCCCCCACTAACCAGTTTCCATCGATGTCGACCGTTTCCCCCCTCTAGGACACGGCGGGAGCGATGTTCGTGAGGGGGGCAATCGATATACCATCGGGTATGTTTTCTGTTTAGATAAGGCACATTTATCTGTGGAAAAATAAAAATAAAAAATAATATAAAGTAAAAAAATAAAAAATAAAAAATAAAATAAATTTATGCCGACGGCAGGGTGCGCACACGGGCGTACAATCCCACGGATCGATGACGTGGCATTGCACGCGGATCAATGATGTGGCAGAGGGCATGGGCCAGGCCTATGCCGATGGATATGTCGGTCGTCGGCATATCTCTGCCACACAACGGCCCCCCCACTCCCTCAGATCGATGACGTGTCCACTTCACGGATCGGTGATGTCAGCAAATCTATGCCGACGGCCGCCGGTACCACCCGTCGGCGTAGTTTCGATGCCGTCAAACAGTCGTCGCTGACTGGGTAGGTGAACCCGCGCTATGCCGACGGCCGCGTCTATGCCGACGGCCACCGTAGGCGTATCTCGCACTTTCCCGATGGCCTCATCTATGCCGACAGCCCTGTCGGCATAGATAGATGTATGACGACGACATTTCTACGCCTACGGCAGCCCGTAGGCCGTCGGGATAAGTCTATCTATGCCGACGGGGGCCGTCGGCGTAAGCGTATATTCTGGTAGTGACGTCCCCGGCCGCTGCTCATGTAGATGGACAACGGCACCCCCGTGTACGTCGTCGGCCTGGCTCTTTCCCTGGGGATCCTCGTCCTCTTTGGCTGGCGCTCGGTACTTTGGAAGCCGCACGCCGCGATCTCGATGGGATTGAGGAAGGCGCGGAGGCGGGCATCGGCGCTGGCCGGGAGGAGGAAGCGCACCTGTCCACAGTTCATGTCCAACTGGCTCAAAACCTTCTCGCTGATGTAGCTCAGCAGCAGGTCTCTGGGGAGGTGGTGGCTCCCCTCTAGCTCGTCGCGCACCCACGTCCGCATCTTGTCGGCGGAATTCAGGGCTGGGTCAGGCACGGCAGCGGCGGCCCTCCTTCGCGACTGGCGTGCGCCGCGGCCGGCCCAGGGTAATAGCGGCATCCTGCGGCCGGGCTGTACCTGCTGCATGGGGAGGTGGCACAGCGCAACCGTGGTGGAGCCAGCGCTGCCGACCGGGACGATCTGCCCGGCCTCGACTTGCTCGTCCTGCGGCTCGTCATCCGGGGTCGCCAAAACCCCGAGCTCCCCCACCGTGGGCGACGCATCGTCTCCACCCGCCTGGCCCTTGTAGACCATGATGGCGAGATCGCTTGCCTTGTCAACCTCCGCCACGGCGAAGCTCTCAGTCACGACAGGCGGCACGTCGTCCCCGCGCACCTAGCCATCATAGACCACGATGGCGAGATCGCTCCGCTTCTCCACCACCGCAGCTGCGGCACTCTCCACCGGGCCCACGATGGCGAGATCGCCCTCCCTCTCCACCTCCTCAACTGTGACGCTCTCCTCCGGGATCTGGCCGGCGAAGAGCGTGAGATCGATGTCGTACCCGATCGGCGCGGAGGGCGGGCCGAGACGCAACTCGAGGTCGAGTCCATCCGCAGCTGTCCCGACCGATCCACTCGCATCCGCCATCTCGCTACGACCCACCGCCGTCACTCCTCACTGGCGAGCTCTACTAGCGCCGTCGGCTGTCGGCTGTCGGCTGGAGGAAATGGGAAAGGGGAAAGGGAAAAGGACTTTCTGTATATTCGGGGAAATGCGTATGTAGCAAATGCATGTGACATTTAGAAAATGTTCACAAATTTCATTAAAATGTGAAGCAATTTAACTAAAATGTTCATGTAATTTCAAAAATATATTTCGTAGCATTCAAAGAAATGTATGTTACATTTACAACTATGTTCACGTGTTTAAAAAATATGTTTGTGACATTATAGAAAACTTACAATATGTAAAAAATGCTTGCATAGTTAAAAAATGTTTTGTATCATTTCCAAAACTAATTGAATGTGTATTCGAAAAATATTTAACACGTAGTTCAAATATGTTCGAAAACATGTTAATCATGTAGACAAATGTTAAATGTGTGTAAGAACTTGTTTTAGATGTATAGAAAAAATATACAAATGAGTATGAGAAAAACTAGACAGGAAAACATATAATTGAAAGAAATCATGTATTTGAGAAATTTTAAACATGAAAAAACGTATGTAGTGGATACGCCATTCTTTGCTACGATTGTAAAAAACGAAGGGCGCCTCACTTACCAGTGTAACTACAATGTCCATCTAGTATTAGCGACTTACAATAGAAATGATAAATGCAATGCTAGTATTGAAGTTGTATAATTAGTATTCAATTTAGGTGCCACCAAGGTTTGAAATCATATAAGAGAAACATGGACAGATTGCTTCGTGTTTGGTAGTCCATCCACCGGACCCTCGTACACGACGTTGGCGAAATCGCTCTACAGCTCAGTCAGCGCGGCTGGTGCCAAAACCACGAGCTCCCCACCCCAGTCACCGCGGCGTACCCACCCACCGGGCCCTCGTACATGACGATGGCGAGATCGTGCTCATTACACTTTTCCACCTCCGCGACCGCGACGTTCTCCACCTGGATCATGCCGGACAAGACCGTGACGGCCTCCATTGGGATCGGGTCGGTGAACACTGTGAGGTCGACGTTCTGGTCGAAGTCGTGGACGATTGACGTGGACGGCATGCCGAAATGCAACTCGAGGTCGAGGCCCCCTGTTGCCGTCCCCGCGGATACACACCCCTCAACCATCCTCGACACAAAACTGCCCTTCCTAAACCAGCGCCGTTAATTACTCAAAGAGAAGTTAAGCGTTGTGGGCTACTTGACAGAAAAATGACTTGGGGAAATGCTTTTCCGACGGGAACAAGAATACGGTCTGTATCTGGCACGGACGGTCGAGAGGCGTCGTATTTAGCCCTGCGATAGGTCTTTATATGTTGTATCTTAGGTTTTCGCGATGCGGCTACATGCAAACGAAAAGCAAGCCCATGCAGATCAGGCACCCATCGTACGGCCCATGGCCCACGCGGCGATACCCGCTACAGATGAAGCAGTTTCCGCAACGCCAGTGATCCGGACCCACAACCCCGCGAGCCAGTTACGTCGCTTCTCTCCTATCCCACAGATCGCCCCTTCGTCCCCTGAATCCTATCCCTCCATATCCAATCGCGCAAACACTGACCCAACGAATGTGTCCGCTCAATTTTTAGAAAATGTTTGTACCATTCAAAAAAAATGCGTGTGACATTTAGAAGATGTGCACAAAATTCAAAAAATGTAAGAAGCACCTTTTTAAAATGTTGTACAATGTGACATCCCCGCGAGCCAGTCTTGTCGCTCTCCCATCCCGGATCACCCCTTCCTTCGAGAAACGACGCTAGGTTAGGTCGGGCCGGTTCGCATATGAGTCGGCACTAATGCGCCCATTAGTGCCGGTTCAAATGACTTGGTGGGAGGTGACCTTTAGTACCGGTTCGTTGGGAATCTTTAGTACCGGTCCGTGCCACGAACCGGTAGTAAAGATGCTGGTGTCCGGCCAGCACCTTTAGTACCGTTTCGTGGCACGAACTGGTACTAAAGGGGTTGTGGCAGGCGCTATTTTTAGTCCCACCTCGCTCCCCTAACAAGAATTTGACCACCTTAAGTATGTTACTTCT